>AP028912.1:7051785-8293928 GCA_036186465.1 Nesidiocoris tenuis | reverse complement strand
CACGACTTTTCGAACGAAGTCGAATCAAAGCTCTTGCTGGTGCGTATGATTTTGTTAATAATTTATCAATAATAATAATAAATCTTCTTGGTTTGGTGATCAGTCCCGATAACCGACTGCCGGTTAAAATTAATCGCCGAACTATTCTCAGCTTCCGAGAATTTCCACTCTTCAAGTCCAATATGAAAACCGAGATTGCCAAATTCTGTATCTCGCCGACGGCCACTCAGGCAACCAATTCAGAAGGCATCGCTCACCTCCCACACTTCGCCTCTTCCATCCTACGACTTGAGTTCATCTTTATCCTCCCACAAACAAGCGCTGGTCGGATTCAGGATTGGGTGAATTGGATTGGATTACGGCGATAAGCCGGATATAACTTCCTTTATCCCATTTAAGGGAGAAACGCCTGGTCTCGTGTGTAGGAGCACAGATTCCATTCCATCGCTTGACGAAGGAAACAATCTTCCATCGAGACGAAACAATCCGGCCCGCAAACGAAATCTGATTCAAAGTTCAATCGCGGATAATACTCCCCGGTATCCAATCACCATGGCCCACAATATGACTTTTTTTCTCGAAAGAAGATTGCCAAAGTTGTAGCGAATCAAATTTTATATGGGGAAACTTAATACCGTCTGTAGCTGAACTTGAGCCAATGAATCGGTTCCAGCTCGATTGGCTTTGTTTTCTTGATAGGTACCTGAGGGGCCTAGGTTTAGCTGTAGTCGCTTGAAGGAGGTGTCCTATCGTAAAATTTAATTTTCTCCAATTTTGTTCATGTGACATTTTTTGATTGGGAGCGCCGTTTTTGATGTACAGGCTTGGAAACATGAGCACAACCGATTTCTCAGTCGAGTTGAGAAAAACTGGCTAACTTCAAGCAGCGATAACTGACTAACGGCCAAACTGATCATAACTTTTGAGGTGGTCATTCGATGTGAAATTTCATGCTGTTCAAGTTTGGAGAGAGTGAAATTTTCTGTAGGATGCTTAGTTAGCTAGTTACAAGCAAAATACTGAAACGAGTCCCAAAAATCACGTTTGTTTGGGCTCTAAAAACGTCACAAAATTGGAAATTTCGGGGCAAATAATGAAATGTTTATACTGAGAAGATAATCAAGTTGGGTAAACTAGCACAGAAACCATACTCCGACCGGGAATCGAACCCAGCATCTTCGGATCGCTAGTCCCACGTCCTACCCACTAGATCGCCTTATTAAATAAGGCCTTATTAAAAATCGCCACTAAATCGCCTTATTAAAATTAGTAAATTTTACTAATTTTTTTCACAATTTTTTTGACAGCCTTCTTTTTCCAGTATATTTTTGCCCATTTCTAAACTGCATGGTTTCGATTGCTGTTCCAGATGAAAGAGAGAGCGTCCAGAAGAAAACTTTCCAAAAATGGGTTAATTCGCATTTAGTGCGAGTTAACTGCAGAATATCCGACCTTTATACTGATCTCCGAGACGGCAAAATGCTCATTCAACTTCTCGAAGTGCTTTCAGGAGAAAGACTGGTACTAACATTTCTTTTATTCAATTAAATCGTTAAATTAACGAGCGAAAATTTTCGCATTTTTCTTGTTTTGGTTGATTTTGATCACTATAGAGCAATTTGCAAAATGAATCCGCCTACCTAGGTACATAGAATGATTACTCAAATCAAATTTTTTTATATACCTAATAATTTTCAAATTTGATTTCTGGCCACTTACTGCGTCAGTTTACGATAGATAGAGGGATAGAGCTGTTGTCTCCATCGAGCGTTGGCGCAGTAGAATTTCGAGCGGTTTTTAACCCGCAGTGTTCATTGCCGGCGTTGAGAATCTATAATTTAGCCGTGAAACTTCAACTAATTTCCTCGCTCGGTGATTGGTCAAATGCACAGTTCGCGTGAGTCTTTTTGTGGAAATGTCAAGGCTACGGCTCCGGATATGGACGCCATAAAAACGAATAGGGTCAAATATCCTGACAGCTGACACTGTATTTTTGCTCCTAAGATACTTGAGTGGTTTTATGTTTTGGTAACAAAAATTGCACCATTCGATTTTTGCACCGTCGTCGTTCAATTTTTGAATGACGACATTGATGAATGATATAACAGATGTACCTAATTGCTGAAATTGCCGTTCGCAAGTGGCAGGGAAAAAATTAAAATTGCCAATTAATAAATTGATATATTTTGAAAGCGGATAACCAAGTCGTGCATCTGTTCGAAGTAGATAGTTCGTTAATTTGTTAACGTGGGAAATTTTTAATTCTACCCGACTGTCGGTACTTACATCCTTTTCCTGTAAAAATCAGGCTTGGGAATCAGCGGGCCTACATTTGAGAAAGGATCGGTTAAAAAGCTCCGTACGAATTTGCATTTTCCTGCTCTTTCAATCATTAATTGTTTCACATTGTAAGCATTGTTAACCTGGTAGAGCTCCGTTTTTGGTGGGTACCTCGATAGGCGAAAACATTTGTTCTAAAGTTTCCCTACACCTGATCTACCTACCTTTGAATTTTTTTAAATTATAATTTAGTGGGATGTTACTTACTGTTCAAAAATTGTAACAACCAATTTTGTGGGGTGTTTCATCTTGATTCTTTCATTCGTTTGCAGCCAAGGCCTACGAAAGGCAAAATGCGTATCCACTGCCTCGAAAATGTCGACAAAGCGTTGCAGTTCCTCAAAGACCAGCGAGTGCATCTGGAGAACATGGGATCTCACGACATTGTCGACGGAAGCGCTCGCCTCAGTTTGGGCCTCATATGGACCATAATCCTTAGATTTCAGGTAGGTTGAACTTCGGTGAATACAATCGCTCGTAATTTCCCCATAAAATGAGTTAGCCTAGGAGGAAATCTAATTCAATCGAATCGATTAATGCATTGTTTCCATCCTTTGCAGATTCAAGATATCACGATCGAACAGACGGAAAACAAAGAAACCAAATCGGCCAAAGACGCTCTGCTGCTCTGGTGCCAGATGAAGACGGCCGGCTATCACAACGTCAACGTCCGCAACTTCACATCTTCCTGGAGGGACGGCCTTGCGTTCAACGCAATCATTCACAAACACCGCCCGGACCTCGTGCAATTCGAAAAACTGTCAAAGTCCAACGCCATCTACAATTTGAACAACGCCTTCAACGTCGCCGAAGACAAGCTGGGCCTGACGAAATTGCTCGATGCTGAAGGTGAGCGGTTGACACTAGAATGATTATTGTTCGGGGAATCTGTTCGGAAAAGGTGAAGGGGTCCAATTTCCTTGAACGTTTGTACACCGTTTTCACTCTCTGTAAGTCTAAATTGGTTGGATTTTAGTGGTTGAAAACTCGTTTAAAGACTAATTTTTGACATTAGGAAAAAATTTAAAATTCCAAAAAAAGAGAGATTTTGGGGGTTGTGATACGGCCAAAATCGCGGTTTTTGCGGTTCTCTTGTTTTATGGCTCAAGTACCTAAGGGTGTTGGGAAAAAACATGGTGTAGAAGAAAATGTCGGGTGTTAAATTTCCTATCAGATGCATTCCCACCGTCCAACTGTGGACAGGAATGAATTACTCGTATGTGCGGGTAGGTTAGCCAGGGTTTCAGTAATCTGCGAATTTCTAAGCTGAAGATAGCCCGATTTTGAGGCACTCCCAACTTGAAATGCGTTTTTCTGAAAATGGGACATAGTGCCTTTCTCCTTTAAACCGTCGTTAAAATAGTTAAAATTGGCTCCGATGCCCGAAAATCAATAAAAATCTCCGATTTCGATGGCCTTTTGTCGCCGCTCGTGAAAAGTGAGTATTGTCCCTTCTCGTTGCTAGGCATAGTTTAGGCCTATTAGCCTCGGTGAATTGCTCCTCTTCATCCTCGTTGTTGGAGCGGCCAATTAGCCTGTTAAGTGGCGGTGCTGGCGGTAGGACACCGAACCGAATCATGGGCATCATCGCCTGGCCCAATTCGTGTGCCCATCTCTTACATCACTGTCTCACAGGCTCAATAGGCTTCAATAATGACGTTTCCTTCCTCCGCTTCTTGAATCGATTGAATAGAGAATGCAGTTCTCGAAAGAATGACCATTTCCATGAATTATGTGCACTCAGAATGCTGGTATCATCGAATAAAAATTTTTCAACATCAAAAAGTCAGGGCAAGGAAAATTTTGATTTTCTAGCGAAATATTTCCAGCGCTACATACGGCACTTTTTGAGTTTTTCGAAAATGCAGCGTGATAAGAATTTAGTAAGAATTTACAATCGAAGCAGGGTCAAATTTGAGGTGAGCAACTAGGTCCTGCAACAATGGGGGGGGGGGGATGAAAGCAAGCAGTGCCATTATGTTAGGAGCCCTTGAAGTTTCCCTCGAACCGCACCCCGCCCGAAGATCCCCGAGCGAACATTTCACCAAACTTTTAATGAAGTTGTTAGGTAACATTCTCTAATGGTAACTTTGTTGTGATATGTGACCACGAGCAACACGGTGAAAGTTTGGTTTTATGTTCGTTCTGGGATGTTAGGGCCAGTGTGGATGAAGGATGGGGCTTCGAAGCATGTCTTTCAAATTCACCTTTTCTTTTTCGAAGAGGTTTTTAAGACGTTCGTCATAGGTACTGGATGAGCGGAATATAGTTCACATTTTTTGAATGCATTTCCTGTTCCACCGCTATGCTGCGCTTCCATCTTCCAAACCTAGTCCAGAGATTACAGGCTTAGCTTAAGTTGTTACAAAAAAAAATTTCATTATTTGTTCTGCCACAATACTTAGAGGTTCCTCTGATCCAGCTACTCATTTGATTGAAATTCCCTCATTTTCAGATGTATACGTCGATCAGCCCGACGAGAAATCGATCATCACCTACGTCGTGACGTATTATCACTATTTCAGCAAGATGAAACAGGAAACCGTTCAGGGCAAACGTATCGGCAAAGTAGTCGGCATCGCCATGGACAACGACCGTATGGTCACTGAGTACGAGCGCCTCACATCCGATCTGTTGAAATGGATCGAAGCGACAATCACCCAACTCGGCGACAGACGTTTCGCCAATTCGCTCGTTGGCGTTCAACAGCAGTTGGCGCAGTTTAACAACTACCGCACTGTCGAGAAACCGCCAAAGTGAGTTTCTTCGGTATATTGCTTGATGAAATTTAATTTAAGTTAGTTCGGACCCTATCTTTGAGGGCGGCAGGGCACGCCTGGGACCACTTGGGTTATTGGCAAACAAGCTGTGTTTGGAACGACGTGCTTGACATTAAAATCTAATAAAAGTTAATATGGTATAGTGACGTTTTAAGTGACGTAATGGGATAAAGTCATTTTAATGTTCTAGCATTTTTGAGAAGTGAGGCCCCAGAGTTGTGGTGGAACCAACTTCCCCACACTGGTCACCCTGAAAAAGAAAAACAGCCATTTTAACGTGACTTTTATCTTGCTTTAGGTTCGTCGAAAAGGGTAACTTGGAGGTATTGCTGTTCACTCTCCAGTCAAAGATGCGCGCCAACAACCAGAAGCCGTACACGCCTCGAGAAGGAAAAATGATCTCCGACATCAACAAAGCTTGGGAGCGTCTGGAGAAAGCTGAGCATGAAAAGTGAGTCATCTGTAGTTTATTGGAACTACCAGCGATTTGGAATCATTTTTTTCTGGGCCTACTTCACATACTTTATGATTTCCTGCAGGGAACTCGCTCTGCGCGAAGAGCTGATCAGGCAGGAGAAACTGGAGCAGCTAGCCGCTCGATTCAACAGGAAAGCCAGCATGAGGGAGACGTGGCTCTCCGAGAACCAGAGGCTTGTCTCTCAGGTGAGCATTACAACGGGTTATCAGGGTTTTGTCGTAAGCCTGCAAGAATTTTCTCTCATGCTTTCCCTTGATTTCGGTTCCAGGACAACTTCGGTTTCGATCTGGCCGCAGTGGAAGCTGCTGCCAAGAAACACGAGGCCATCGAGACGGACATTTTCGCGTACGAAGAGCGTGTGCAGGCTGTTGTCACTGTCAGCCAAGAGTTGGAAGCTGAGAACTACCATGACATCGAGAGAATCGTTGCCAGGTTTGTAATTTAGTTGGATCGTTTGGAAACTGCGATGATATTGAGAGATCCCAGGTTCATCAGGCACCTGATTCATGATGTTTTTGCCTCTGGCTGGGGTTAAAGATGTTAGTTTCAATGGTGCTTCGATGTGAGCTGATTTAAAACACCACGTAGATCCGATCTGACAGAGGATGGGGTGGAATCTTGACAATTTTGGGTGTGAAATGTATCGATTGATTTTATCTTCTCAGGAAAGAGAACGTCCTCCGGCTCTGGAATTACCTCCTTGAGCTCCTCCGCGACAGACGCAACAGGCTCGAACAATCGCTGCATCTCCAGCAGAACTTCCAGGAGATGGTTTACATTCTGGATTCGACCGAAGAACTCAAGCTTCGCCTCCTGTCGGACGATTATGGTAAGTGGTTTCATTTTTATTTCAATCGTGCAGCTCAAACCATACTACATTTTGTTCTTGGTGAATTGAAACTTCCTATTCGTCGAATTCAGGCAAGCACTTGATGGGAGTGGAAGATCTCCTCCAGAAGCACAGCCTCGTCGAAGCCGACATCAACGTTCTGGGAGAACGGGTCAAAGTTGTGGTCCAGCAGACCCAAAAGTTCAGCGAGGACCAAGGAGCAGCGTACAGGCCGTGCGATGCGACCATCATCGAAGAAAGGATCCAACAACTTCAGGTGATTTTGAAAATTTCAAATGGTCCAACTTCTAAATTTTGGTGGTCCTGGACCCGGATTGAACCGAGTGTAGCCAAATGTCAGTTTTCCTGTACAATTCTCAATTTTCTGTTTTTGCACCGCCCAATTGAAATTAGCGTTCATGAAAGTTAACACTGTGCTTAACTATATTTGTACATGTCTGTGCGCTTCTAGGATTCGTACATGGAATTGGTCAGGTTGGCGGTCGAGCGTCGCGCCCGATTGGAGGAGAGCCGCAAATTGTGGCAATTCTACTGGGATATGGCCGACGAGGAGAACTGGATCAAGGAGAAGGAACAGATCGTGAAACAGGGCGACACCGGACATGACCTTATCACCATCAACTTACTTCTGTCCAAGCACAAGGTAAAATGATCAATTTTGAAAGTGTTCCTTGAGAGTTTTCAAATATTGATGTCTCGACTCAACTTCAACGAATTTTCAGGCCCTCGAGAACGAGATTCAGCTTCACGAGCCTCAGCTTGCGTCTGTGGTCGCTGTTGGTGAAGATTTGGTCAAACAAGGCCATTTCGGAGCCGAGAGGATCCAGTCGCGGCTCAACGACACGCTGGAAATGTGGCGTCATCTTCAAGAGCTCGTCGCTTACAGGAGGAAGAGGTTGGAGGAAGCCGTTGACTTCCACCAGGTAAGCTGCTGAATTGTTATGACGGATATTGTCTCATTTGCTCTGTATTGATGTTAGGGTAGGGGTGAATCCTGAAATCGAATTGTTTGGGACATTTTATTTTACATTGTACTTTAATTTCTTCTAGTTCTTCGCCGATGCTGACGACGTCGACATCTGGATGCTCGATACGCTACGTCTCGTTTCCTCCGAAGACGTCGGAAGGGACGAAGCCAACGTTCAGTCGCTTCTTAAGAAACACAAGGAGGCCACCGACGAGCTCAAAAACTACTCGTCCGTTATCGACGCTCTTCACGCACAAGCGGAGGCGCTCGGCGACGATGTCAAAGAATCGCCAGATGTTGACAAGAGGCTCAACTCCATTGACAACAGGTGCATATTCTTGTCTTAAACCTACTTAAGCGTGTTGGAAATTTTGGACTCTTCGGTATCAGTCTGTAACCTGAATTTCACTGATTCCTATGCAACCTCACAGGTACAAAGAGCTCCTCGAGTTGGCCAAACTGCGTAAACAACGATTGCTCGACGCATTGTCGCTCTACAAACTGTTCTCGGAGGCGGACGGCGTAGAGCAATGGATCGGAGAAAAGGTGCGTACCAAACAACAGCTGTACAATTTACCCCATATGGAATTGTTGCCAATGCTGCTGTTGCCATTGGCCCATGGCTGTGTGCCAATGTTGCTGATGCCGGAACAACTTTATATTTCTGACTATAGGATCGTATGCTGGAGACCATGAGCCCTGGAAAGGACATCGAAGACGTCGAAATCATGAAGCATCGCTACAGCGGTTTCGACAAGGAAATGAATTCGAACGCTTCCCGCGTCGCTGTCGTGAACCAATTGGCCCGCCAGTTGCTCCACGTCGAACATCCCAACTCGGAAGAAATCGTCGCCCGGCAGAACAAGGTATGTTGGACTTTATACCTCTTATGCTGGTAATTTAACTATAATGGATACCAGAGCTACCATCGTATCCTCTCCATTTCAGTTGAACCAAGAATGGGCTCAACTCCGGGAAAAGGCCGAAGCTAAGAGGGAGGACTTGAACAACGCGCACGGCGTCCAGACTTATCACATCGAATGCCGCGAGACGGTCAGCTGGATCGAAGATAAGAAGAGGATCCTACAGTCGACCGACTCTCTCGAGATGGATCTCACTGGCATCATGACACTCCAGGTACGCATTTCGCGTCTTTTCATTCCAGACGCTTAAAAAAGTGCATAGTATTGAGTTTTGAGTTGTCTCTACAAATTTCATGTTTTTCCCGGGTTTTGAATATTTTCAATCGTTTTACAGCGCCGTCTTAGCGGCATGGAGCGCGATCTGGCTGCCATCCAAGCTAAACTGGACTCTCTAGAAGCCGAGTCCAAGGCCATCGCCGAGACGCATCCAGAAGAAGCGGAGCTCATCAGGGAAAGGATCACCCAGATCACGACTATCTGGCAAGAGCTGACCATGATGGTATGTATTGGCTTCGTTACCCAATGAAATTGATGTGGTTTAACTTTTGGGCATATGAGCTTACACTTTTAGGACCAATCCACCAACACGCAACCCAAATTCATTTCGATCTCAATTGTAGGTGGTTTTGGCCCATTTTGCACAATCTGGGATCAATTTCATCAAACTTCTCTATTAGGTCACGGTTCGGACTAGTTGATCATGTCACCTCCACTGATCGAAATGTGACCGACAGAACTAATCTGTCATTTGGAACGTTCAGCTATGCTAAATCAGAAGTTTCGTGGGATTTCTTTTTAGCTTTTGGGGGCCGTAACAATTATTATTTTACTTAGCAATTAACAACTATTTTACTTTTGGAGCATCCCCTCGGCTCAATTTCAGAAATCTCCTCGTCCCTTTAAACACATTCTAATTGCAGATGCCACTAATCCGACTGCTTTGTCGTTTCCTTCGCTTGCTCTATGGGCAGCAGGTATTAACTGAATTTCGCCCCAAGTGTTTCCACTCCAATTTACGTGTTTCTCTTGCCTATTGTCGGAGAGTATACCAATCGATCTATTGGCGATCTAGAAATTGAGCCAAACCTTTGTCGAATCCTCATGTTGTCTGTTGATCTTACATCTTTTTGGTTCTATGTTTTCGTGCCAATTTTTAAAATCGGATGTTTGAAATCCCCGAAAATTGCCGAAAATTTCAAATCTTACATTTTTGTAAGATGGCCATTTATCCATTGTCAGCCCTTCAGCCCACATGCCTTACTATCACCAGAACTTACACCACTTACACTTTACTGAAAAAAATACTTCTTTGAAATTTCTTCATTCTTTCCACCCATCATTACCGATTCAAATTATGTCACCTACCTATTTCCACATTTCGCTCATTTGTCAATTTCCCACTTCCATTTCACGATGATCGTCCGTCTCTTTTCAGCTGAAAGAAAGGGATTCCAAATTGGAAGAGGCCGGCGACCTGCACCGTTTCCTCAGGGACTTGGACCATTTCCAATCCTGGCTCCAGAAGACCCAGACGGACGTCGCTTCCGAGGACATACCGACGTCGCTGTCCGACGCGGAGAAACTGCTGAACCAGCACCAGTCGATCAAGGAAGAGATCGACAATTACACCGGCGACTACACCAAGATGATGGAGTACGGCGAACGTATCACTGCGGTAAGTCGCGAATTCATCACATTGTGAGGAAACGTTTTGTAAAACCCGTCTTCATTTTGGTGAATTTTTGGGAAATTATTATTTAGTAATTGAATTATTTGGGGCTCAGTGTCGGTTTTTCTGCCGACTCAACTTTCCATATTGTCTCATCCGCATATTCCGACTGATAGCCTAGGCAATCTGAGGATAATTTTTACCAATATCTACGCCACTATGTTCTCCCTTAAAATTAATTACATTTGACATTTAACGTTATTCCCGATGTACAGGAGCCATCGACGCAAGCCGATCCTCAGTACATGTTCCTCAGGGAGCGACTCAAGGCCCTACGCGACGGATGGACCGAACTTCACCAAATGTGGGAGAACAGACAGCAGCTGCTCTCCGATTGGCTCAATCTCCAAATGTTCAACAGAGACGCCCGCCAGGCAGAAGTGTTGCTCTCTCACCAGGAACACGTACTTGCCAAGGATGACGCTCCTGTAAGTGATTTTACCTCTTTCGTTATCGTTATTTGTTATCGGGCATAAAAAGTTGCGATCCCTTCATCGTGGAAACAGTTGCACCAGAGTGTGTTTTTTTCCGTCCCCCATACGCTGCACGGGGTTTTTCAGGGGGAAGGAGTTGTCGTACGTTTTTGAAATTTTCACCAAAAATCAGGTTCCATTTGAGGCGTTGATAGCCAGAGTGGACCATTCCACACAGGTGTTGAACTGAGAAAATCGCATTTGAAAATTTCGACTAATTTCATGTGATTGATTAAGGGCCTTGTTATGGTGTTTTGAAGGAAAAAATACAAGCATTCCTGGGTGAACAGATGACTCATGAACCATAGGGACATTTCTACAAGCCACAAGGTCCACTCTGGCCATCAAAATCGGCGGCCAATTTGCAGACGGACCATTTGAAAAGTTGCGCTCTCTCTTAGCACATTCGAGAATGAGTCAAATTTTAATAATAATTCGATAGATAGGGCAACCACAGACCCATTGCACTGTATAACTCATTTTCGGCCAGTTTGTGGAATGGTCCACTCTGGCTATCAACGCCTCATTTCTAGTTGGTCCTAACGTCTCGACAAAACCCTACCTTAATTTTAAGGCCAGTAAAACAGCTGTTGAAGTGAGAAAAGTTCGTGCTTTTCAAGAAATTTGCTAAATAGGCATTTGAGGCATCGTTTTCTATCGATTTTTCCATGCTGAATCAAATGAGACCATCGCTAAGCCGGTAGCTCCAAGTGTTTAGGATTTATTGCAGTTTTAGTGAGACATTTTTGAGTTATTCAAATAAGGTTTCTCTTTGCAAACGAAAAATGAACCCTTGTGCTGAATTTGCTGAGTTCTTCGGACGCACAGAAAAACCATGTGCCCATTTCACTGATAGCAGTGTTTTTAAATTGGAACTTCCTGAAAGAATTCCTCCTCGTATTCACTCCTTCGATATACATAAAATGTATTCCTTATTTTTCACATTCTAGCTCAATCTCGAGCAAGCCGAAAACGCAATCAAACGACACGAAACCTTCCTCACAACGATGGAAGCCAACGACGAGAAGATCAACGCTGTTGTCGCTTTCGCCCAGCAGCTCAACGCCGAAGGCCACTTTGCTGGTCAGTTTGTTGTAAATAATATCAATTATCTCCTGTTTGACGGTCCATTTGTTTGTGCGATACTAATACGTCGATTAGCTATCTTGCTCAAACAATTCGTTGGATATCAGACGTAACATCCTATGTACCATTCACATGCTCGAGACCAACGAGTTATGCTGTTTCTTCCCGTATGCGATTTCTGCATCCACCTCGCCGTTCTCTGCGCTGCAACTCTAATTATTGCTATTATTTTATTCCTAGGCGACAAAGTGATCAAGAGAGCCGAGAATATCGACGAGAGGCGCAACAACAATAGGACGAAGGCCCAGGAACTGATGGACAAATTGAAGGATCAGCTTGAACTTCACCAGTTCCTCCAGGTAAACATAAATTTAGCTGAAATTGTATAGATTTTACTGCGTGAACGCATCGATGCCAAAGAAACATCGAAACATCGATTTGAAAAACATCGATGTTTTGGTAAACATAAATTTAGCTGAAATTGTATAGATTTTACTGCGTGAACGCATCGATGCCAAAGAAACATCTAAACATCGATTTGAAAAACATCGATGTTTTGGAAGTAACATTGATGTTTGGGAGACATCGATACATTGATACACATCCCTAATTTGTATCGAAACTATCAAAATTGTCTTTGTTCGTGTCCGATTTGTCCATGTTTAATCATAACATTTTGTATTTTTCTTCCAGGATTGCGACGAGCTTAGCGAATGGGTCCAAGAGAAGAAGTTCAATTCGCAAGACGAGTCGTACAGGAGCGCCAAAACCGTTCACTCGAAATGGACGAGGCATCAGGCGTTCGAAGCGGAAATCGCCTCGAACAAGGACCGATTGGTTCGAGTACAACAGGTAACCATGATCGTGGGATATTTTCGTACGCTTTAGCCACTTAGTATCCCAGCAAAAATCGAGGTTATCATTTTGGTCAAAATTCTACCAGATCGGGTGGCATTTTGAAAGAACTGCACGAATATCCGGAACAACAGCTTCTAATTTGCTTGCTAACTTCATCGATTTCGCTCAATTTCCGATTCCAGGCGGGCGAATCGCTGATGAAAGAGAAGCCCGAACTGGCCGAAGTCGTCTCGCCCAAAATTTCAGACTTGTCCGAGCAGTTTACCGATTTGGAGAACATGACCAAAGAGAAGGGCGAACGGCTTTTCGACGCCAACCGCGAAGTCCTCATCCACCAAACGTGCGACGACATCGACTCGTGGATGAACGAGCTCGAGAAACAGATCGAAACAGCTGACGTCGGGTCGGATCTGGCTTCCGTGAATATCTTGATGCAAAAACAACAGGTGAGACATTTTTGAGTGCTGATGTTAACCTAATCTAAAATTGTGGGTATCGGATTTTGAGAAAAAAAATTTCTATAAAAATTGGAGATAACAAGTTGGAAAGTGTTACAATGTTTGAGGCGCGGGGGTGCATGGATTTTTTTTACCCTAGCAACATAGCAAAAAGTAGCCCAATCGAGTTTTACTATGGCTAAAAATGCGATATGTATTGTACTCGTGCCATACCCATACCCGGCCTTTTCCATTAAATCTCAAAATCCAACTAAAACTAATTGATACTCAAACTCAAAATGAATCCGAAACTCCAACTGAGACTCAATGGTCAAAAGAAAGATAAATTCTCATTCAAGCTCAAACTGAAATGAAAACTCAAACAGAGACTACAACTGATATGCATACTTCAAACTTTAACTAAATTTCAAACTGATACTCGAAATAACACTCATAAGTCAAACTCAAACTAAAACTCAAACTGATACTCAAAATGAAACTGTTAGTCACACTGAAACAGAAACTGAAATTGATACTGACACACAAACTCAAAGATGAACTGATGCACAAACTCTACACTAACTCAAAGTTCACAGTACTCAAACAGAAACTATAGCTCAAACTTTGATACTGATACACAAACTTCAAACTGGAACTAAACTTCAAACTGAAACTCAAAATAACACTCATAAGTCAAACTCAAACTGAAACTAAACTTGAACTGAAACTCAATGGCGGAAAGAAAGGTAAACTCAAACTGAAATTGAATCCCAAACTCAAGCTGATGCTCAAACTGAAACTGATACTAATGCACAAACTCAAACTAAACTCAAACTTGAACTGATACTGATACACCAACTCTAAAGTAGCACTGATACCCAGACTCAAACTAATACTCAAAATTGAAAGAAAAGTACACTCACATTCAAACTGAAACTGATAATGATACTCAAGCTGAAACTGAATCTCAAACTATGAGTTCAAGTTCGAACATCAGTTTGAGTTCAAGTTCAAACTCAAACTGATGTTCAAACTCAAAGTTGACTATAGTTTGAACTCAAACTGATACTCGAACTTTGAACATCAGTTTGAGTTTGAACTCCAACTCAAACGCAAACTGAAACTCAAGTCAAACTGTGATTTTCAACAGCAGTTCGAGTTTGAACTCGAACTATGTTCAAAGTCAAACTCAAAGTTTGACTTCAAGTTTCAGTTTGAACATCAACTTCAGTTCGAGTTCAAGCTCTAAGTTTGACTCGAGTTTGAACTCGAACTGATCCTCCAACTTTGAACATCAGCTTGAGTTCGAACTTGAACTCCAACGCAAATGAAACTCAAGTCAAACTTTGACTTTGAGTTTGAACACCAGTTTGAGTTTGCGTTTGTTTCGACCTTAAGTTTGAGTATCAGTTTGGGTGGTTTCAGTATCTCAAACTGGAATTAAATTTCGAACTGAAACTCAATCTCAAACTTCTAGTTTGATGTTCTGAGGTCCGCGTTTGCGTCTCAGTTTCACTTCGATTATCAGTTCGAGTTTGTGTACCAGTTTCAGTTTTTGAGTTTGGGTGCTAGTTTCAGTTTGAGGTTTTTTCCCTTTCTTTCGACCTGTGAGTTCGAGTATCAGTTCCAGTTTGAGTTTCAGTATCATTGGCTTTCCTTCTTTGAGTTACACGTGTACCTCATATTTGCCAAAAAAATCAACGCATCTGGCAAATATTATGGCCCACAACAATGTGATACCAATCAATTTCTTGCTCGGTAGTACAAGTTCGTACATCTGTCGGCCTGTTATAGGAGTAACAAGGTACCTTAGGTTTTTTACAGTGGGCCCGGACCATCGACTTGGGGCAAATGTTCCCGCTGGTCGTACGCGCCCCTGCAATGCACCTATTTTTCTTTAAATTTTCTGTTTGTCTTTATCTGCAGATGATCGAGACCCAAATGGCTGTCAAGGCCAGGCAGGTGTCCGAATTGGAAACGCAAGCGACCATTTTGGAGAAAGCCCAGGCCGAACCGCAGAAGATCGAAGAGATCAAGCAGAAGAAATCCGCCGTCGAGGAGAGGTTCCAGAAATTGAAAGATCCTCTGGTCATGAGGCAGAAACAATTGGAGAAGAACAAGGAGGCCTTCCAGGTAAGTTACGTTAGCATATCTGACCAGTTGAATTGGTAAAATTTTTCAATCTTACGTTAACAATGACGGTTGTTTGTAAAAATTTTGGAAATGATTTTTTCTGGCGCTCTGACTTTGCTGTTTTTTGAAAATGCCGCTATTTATTTTTAGTTCCGTCGCGATGTCGAGGATGAGAAGCTCTGGATTGCTGAAAAAATGCCGCTCGCCACTTCCACCGAGTACGGCAACAGTCTCTTCAATGTGCACACGCTGAAGAAGAAGAATCAGGTATCTCAAAATCTTTATATAATACGCGTACCTACTATCATTTAAAAATTAAAAAACTTCATTTTTGTACTCGATCTTATTTATTAAATGATTATATGCCTTCCAAATTTTTGATCCAATTTGGATTACGTGTGAATTTGATTTCTCCCGTCTTCCAGTCTCTGGCCACCGAAATCGACAACCACGAGCCTCGTCTTTACGCCGTCCTTCGCAACGGCGAGAAACTCGTCGAGGAAGGGAGCGAGGAAGCGACGCAATTCAGGAAACTGATGGACGAACTTCTCGAAAGGTGGAACCACCTGAAGGAAGCCGTCGAATTCAGGAAGAACCAGCTTCTCAATTCAGAAAAGGCTCAACAGGTATTATTAATATTAAAATATCGCAGATACTATACTGCCGTGCTTATCAAGAGTGCGGTAACTCCACTTTTGAGTTAGATTGCTCTTGAGAGGTTCATGGGATTTTATATGTTTGGTGATAGTGCACTACTCCTAAGCACGGCAGTATAAACATTATTAAGATATGAGATTCTTAATCATAAATTGGTACTTTGGCTCAATCTTGGAATTTTTTCACCGTAAACTATTTATTCATTCATTCATCAACTTCATTCATTCGATACAAAGAATGAATGCAATATTTGATTGCATCCGGTTCATTGGCTCGACCGCACCTCACCTTTCGACGGTCGTATCGTATTCATTCTCGGATCGAATTTCGTACATTTTCACTCTAGAGGATCAGTCGTGTCTCGTCTGGCCCTCGGATGGTGTTCTATGTTCCTAATTACAACAGAATGAATAGTTTATTTAAGAAATTCAAAAAGATACGGAAGGTTAGTTTGTAAATTATTAATTTTCTCATAGGTATCCTGCATTCATTGAATCATGTGAATAGGTACCTCGTATTATTCACTGTTGTTTTTTCATTCATTGGCATTTTCTCTGTGCTTGAAACGTTCACCTATCCCATGGTATGCAAAGCCTAATTCGGCATTTATCCTCCTGACTAGTCTCAAAAACTCTGTCACAGAATCGATTCATTGATTAATCCTTTGTTTCGCAGTATCTCTTCGACGCGAACGAAGCTGAGAGCTGGATGTCCGAGCAAGAGCTGTACATGATGGTCGAGGATCGCGGCAAGGACGAAATCTCGGCCCAGAACTTGATGAAGAAGCACGAGAATCTCGAGAACGCCGTCGACGACTACGCCGACACCATTCGACAGTTGGGCGAAACCGCCAGGTCTCTCACTTCTGAACAGAATCCACTCAGGTAAACAAATTTTGCTTATAAACTGTGGTATTATCCTCATTTCTCTTTTGGCCCTTCATTTTGAGGAATAAACTGCTTTTTTTTTAGTTTGTTAACCTCAAATTTCCACATCCTTCCGCAGTGATCAGATTGGCGTCAAGCAGTCGCAAGTTGACAAGCTGTACGCCGGCCTCAAGGACTTGGCCGGGGAAAGGCGGGCCAAGCTGGACGAAGCGTTGCAGCTCTTCATGTTGAACAGAGAGGTCGACGATCTCGAACAATGGATCATGGAACGTGAAGTGGTCGCCAGCTCGCAGGAACTCGGCCAAGATTACGACCATGTTACGGTAAGAAGTCCATGCTTATTTGAGCGGTTTCAATTTTCAGGGAACTGGAAATCGAAGTTGAAAATTGAATCCAAAAGTCAACATCAGTTGCCGAAATAGTCCAGTAAGGGCCGCTTTATCAATAGTCGATTATCCAAACAATCATGGACAAATCACCAGGCCACTAATTTCAGGGTGATTTTTGGGTGGATGCGCATAGGCTGTGTTTGCCCAAATATCGAATTCGGCCTTTCTAGGGTTAGCTTCGGGTAGGATTTCAGAAATTTCCTTCGGGTTGCTTAGGTCAGAAGGTGTACGGACGTACTGCCTAGGCTCATGAACCACTCACAGCCACAAGTGTTGATTTATATTGTTTTTGCTGTTTTCAGTTGTTGTGGGAGAGGTTCAAGGAGTTCGCTCGCGATACTGAGTCCACGGGCAACGAACGTGTCACGTCCGTCAACAGCATCGCCGACGGTCTTATCGCGCAAGGACATTCGGATTCGGCGACCATCGCCGAATGGAAGGACGGCCTTATCGAGTCGTGGCAGGATCTCCTGGAACTCATCAACACGCGCACCCAGGTGGGCCATCATACATTCATAATTTGATGTTGTAACGAAAATTCAAGAAATACGTATAAAACATACAAATGCCTTCCTAAACAAAACACTTTTTTGATTCCTCAGATGCTCGAAGCTTCTCGGGAGCTTCACAAGTTCTTCCACGACTGCAAAGATGTCCTGGGCAGGATATCCGAGAAACAGCATGCGATGTCGGATGAACTCGGGCGGGATGCCGGATCGGTCTCTGCGCTCCAACGTAAACACCTCAATTTCATCCAAGATCTTCAGACGTTGCACTCCCAGGTATTGCCACTTCTTCGTGAATTAACTGATGTCTACTAAAAATTGAGGACCGTTATCAGCCAATTGGTGCTAATAAAATGAAATTCCCTCCTCGCCGACAGGTTCAGGCCATCACTGACGAATCCGAGAAACTGCAGGCGTCCTATGCCGGCGATAAGGCCAAAGAGATCACCAACCGGGAAGGCGAAGTGGTCAACGCGTGGGCCGGACTGCAGGCCATTTGCGACGCTCGGAAGGCCAAACTTGCCGACACAGGCGATCTGTTCAAATTCTTCAACATGGTTCGCACTCTCATTCTGTGGATGGACGACGTTATCCGACAGATGAACACTACCGAGAAGCCAAGGTAAGGCGTCAGAGAAGGCAGATGACTCGTTTGGGTTTGTGTTTTGTGGAGTTTTGCGCCATCTCCTCGTGGGTTTATTCGAGCTGTACCGGAATAAAACCTGAGAAAGGTTAATATTTTCGTCCTGATCTTTGCAGGGATGTTAGCGGCGTCGAACTTCTCATGAACAATCACCAAAGTTTGAAAGCGGAAATCGACACTAGAGAAGACAACTTTACCGCTTGTATCTCCCTCGGCAAAGAACTTCTGTCGCGCAACCATTACGCTTCTAATGAGGTATATGGACTGTAGGGATGTCTAAGGCTAACTGGATAAGCATAATTGCCGTTATCTGTTTCGAGGCTTACCTACTTAATTTTTTACTAATTATGTTCAAAAACGTATTCCAGATAAAGGAGAAATTACTTGCTTTGAACAACCAAAGAAACTCGCTGCTCACGCGCTGGGAGGAAAGATGGGAGAACTTGCAGCTTAGTAAGTCGTTGGTTATCGATTAGCTCGTTTGTGCCATTTTCTGCATTTTCAAGTCCCCTTGATCCATAACACTGCGTAACAAAAAAAATCTTTTGGAAAATCGTCCAGGGTTTTCCACCGGAATTTGACTAATGGTGATGCTCTGAGTTCGAAAATGCCCTTTGTTTGTTTCAATCAGGTCAGGTTTGTTCGCTACTGACATATTGGATATATAGACAAGCTTGGTGCTGCTCATATTGGATTTTTTAATTTTGGAATAAAAAAAATATGACTTTGTCATTTGGAAACAGAAACACATCAGAAGCAACCATTTATATATGAATACTTGGCTATATCCTTTAAAAAAACCAGGATTGAACTCAAAACCCTCAAATTAACATACGAGGGGGGACCCAAAAGTAACGGGAATCGAGCTGGAGTGAAAAGACTGCTGTGAGTGGTTCGTTGGCAAGTGAGGGGTTTGGAAGGGACACATCTCAAGAGCCAGTGTGCAAAGTTGGGTCGCTGTGAGTTGAACGGTTCGTCCGTTAGATCTTTTTTAGTGAAACAACTTTTTCCGTTTCGGCGAACGGAAAACGTGTGATGGCGGACAGCGTGGAGCAACTCGCGGCCGTAAAATTTTGTTTCTGTTAGGGAAAACGCCGGCTGAAACTCTCGAATTGCTAAAAACTGCTTATGGGGATGCTGCATTAAGCAAAATACGAGTCTACGAGTGGTTTCAGTGTTTTAAAAATGGGCAAATGACGACGATTGAAGACCAACCTCGTTCTGGCGGCCCTTCAACGTCAAGAACTGATGACAACGTTGAGAAAATCAACTCATTGATCATTGATGTTGATGTTGATTGATGTAGAATCATCAACTCATTGATGATTGAAAAAAAGGGCGGATTTGTGGCAGTCAGGGGATTGGTTCTTCCATCATGACAATGCCCCTGTCTGTGAAGCAGTTTCTTATGAAAAATGGCATGACACCGATTGTTCACCCCCCTATTCACCCGATTTTGCCCCCTGCGACTATTTTTTGTTCCCCCATCCCAAAAGGGACTGGAAAGGAAAACGATTTACGACTGTGGAAGAGGTAAAACAAAAATCGCTGGATGGCCTCGAACTCATTCCATTAAATGAATTTGAACAATGTTTTTAAAGGTGGAAAACCCGATTGGACAAGTGCGTTGCAGTCAGTGGTAATTACTTTGAAGGTGATCAACATATGGTGTAAAAATATTGAACAATAAAAAAGTTATGACAAAATTCCCGTTACTTTTGGGTCCCCCTTCGTATGTATAGCTCGTCAGGTAGCTATGGCTGTATCTCAAAAAGTTGACCTGATAGAGCAAAACCAAGGTGATATTTGGAATCAGAACACCAAAATTAGTCTAAAAATGCTGAGAAACCCCGGACGATTTTTAGGCTGTTACCCAGTGTAATCTTTAAGAATTTTATACATTGGATTGGTGAAGTCTTACTAACTTTTCAAAAATCGAATTTTACTTGTACTCAATGGCATTTGAGGTCATAAATCTTGGCATAAAGCGCAATTTAATTTTTAAAAATTTAATGGTACTAAGAAAATTATCATATTTACAGTCCTGGAGGTATACCAGTTTGCGAGAGACGCCGCTGTCGCTGAAGCTTGGCTTATCGCACAAGAGCCGTATCTGCTTAGCCAGGAGTTAGGGGTAAGTTGAATTTTCAAATCGGCTGAAATTTGTTTATAACAACTTTCAAGTTTTATTTAATTTACATCAATGCCTACTGTTCCAATTTCAGCATACCATAGATGAAGTGGAAAACCTCATCAAGAAACACGAGTCTTTCGAAAAATCGGCCACAGCTCAAGAGGAGAGATTCTCCGCATTGGAAAGGCTAACCACGGTTCGTTTCCAATACAATTATTTTATCGTTGATTTTCGTTATTGGTATTTTATTATGATATTTTATTAATGATTCAAATTTGTTCAGGCTGTTCTAGCAGCTGATTTGAAACAATTCATGGGTTCTTACAGTAAAGTATGGCATAATTTTAATCAAATTATTGTTGTTTTTTTGCAGTTCGAACTGAAGGAGCTGAGGCGAAGAGAACAGGAAGAGGAAGAAAGGAAGCGTCAAGAGGAATTGGCCAAAAAGCAAGTGACTCCGCCGTCGTCACCTCAAGCCGCAGCGGCCGACGGGTAAGTAGGCTGTTTTTTACAGTTATTTTTACTTCCATATGTACTTATGGAAGTACTGTAATCGTCCTAAAATTGGAAATTGGATCGGAGCTTCAAAAAAAAAAACGTTCACTTTTACTCAGAATCACTTTCTGAACAAATGTCCTGAGGAAAATTATAAATGAATTGGAAGCTTGACGTAAGAGGAAAATATTTTATTCATATTTATTTTAAATATTTTATTTATATTTATTTTAAATATTTTATTTGTGTTTATTTTAATATTTTATTTAGGTGGGTATGTATATTTTATTTATATTTATTTTGAATATTTTAGTTTTATTTATTTTAAATATTTAATTTATATTTATTTTAAATATTTTATTTTTATTTATTTTAAATAAATAAATATTTTCTTTTTTTATACTTTATTTTTATTTATTTTATATATTTTGCAGAGCTGACGGAATCGACGGTGACGCCCAAACCAACGGAGCGACGACGTCGGAACCGGAAGCGAGAAAAGGTACGTCGTCAGAACCGCTTTGTTTGCCGAACTGCACCGAACCGGGCGTCAATCGGCGGATTGGTCGAGCCGGCGCCTCGGTCGGCCGATCGTATTTAACACCCTCACTTGTCAAATAATCTCGTCCATGTCCTCTCATTACCTCATCAATGTTGGGGCCACGCCTTCGATGTGATCAATGTTCATTCCCGTGTACATGTAACAATTTGACCGACCCCGACCATCGCAACCCGAGACCACAACGTGAACACAACACACTTCTCCTGTCTCAGTCTTACAGCATGGCCGGCGTGTCTTACTTCGATAAAAACTCTCTCTCTCTCTCATCTTTGGTTTTGTCTGAAACTAAACTTCAGCATGTTCACTAACATTTCGTGTGAGGTATTCTGTTATTTTTCGTGTTTTTCCAAAAAGAAAAAACCCATTCGTGGCGAGTTTTTGATTTTTTAAATATATTCCGTCGAACAAAAACTTGTGACCAGATCAAGACACAACTTGAACCAAACCCTGTGCCGTTGTGTGTTTCAACACTGGATTATTGTCTTGTTTCAAGCTTCTGTCCGCAAGCCTCCAACACAGCTAGACATTACGCCTATCGAGAAACCTGCAGGTTAGAACCGGATAAAACCTTCGAGACAATTTTTTTCCCAAGATTTTCCTCCTGATTTTGAATTGTTTGTCATGACTGTCCTGAAAATTCGTCACCTCAATTTTTTTCCTGTCACCCTAGTAAAGAATTTTAGCTTTTCGATTTAGCGATAAATTTCCCCTTGGCCAATTTGCATCGCATGCGCTTACGCTTTCAAATTAATTTGGTTGGGGAGTTTTAAGAGTTGGAAAGGTGAGTATTGCGCATGCGTTATCGTCGGTGCTTAAATTTTTTTGCGACTTTGCAGCGATTCCTTGAGTATTCAGTGAGAAATAATGACGAAATAATGCCATCGAATTTCTGTAGTGAGTTCAAGCTTGCGCTGGTGGAGCGGACATTTTTTAATTTTTTTTGTACCTACCTAATTTTTTTTTTTTTTTTGTTAGTAGCGTTTAACTGCGTAGCGGTATTTAGATCGAGCGTGTGGTAGATTTGACGTGAATTACATCGGTATTTGAATTATCATCTCACTACTACTTCCTTTTATATTCATGGTATGACCACCAGATCCATGGTTTGGTCCAGTAGAATTTGATATATTATTTGGAAATATATTGGGATAAATACCGGAGTAGGTTGCTCAACGGTGTTTTTTGGGTGCTGAAGCCAAAATTCCAGGCCGTTCCGAGATAACCGAAGTTGTCCCGGGCGTGCCCTGCTGCCCTCAAGGCAAGAGTCGGAACTAGTCTCTAGATGGCACTCCAGTCTCACAGTGCTTACTGTACTGATTCCAAATTGTTGGTTTTCCACCTCAAAGTCGCGCTCCGTCAAAAGGCAAAAAATTGCAAAAACCTCAATTTTCAAATTTTTTTGCTCAACTGCTCGTAGCTTTAAAACCCTCCATAATTATGAAAATTATACTACTAACATTGATAAAGCTGACTACATTTGTGATGGTTTAAGAGCAACAGCAGCCTTCTAGGGCTCATAGTTTCTGAGATATAGCTTGTCAAAAATAGCAATTGTTTTCAAAAACATGCTAAAAAAGCTAAAAGCTAAAAAATCGATATCAAAAATGTTAAATAAAGGTGGTACCCAATGAGTGTTTAGAAGTCTTACTTTTCTCAAAAAGGCAAAACTATGAAAAAACCGAATTTTGAAAAAATAAATTATATTGACGATTTATTAATTCGCACGCTGATACACGATCATGATGTTATTAATCATTGGGGTGAACAAAACCGAAATTTATTGGCATTATTTTTTCTATTTTTCCCACATACTCATTTACCTACAATTATTGGTAAATACAAATATTTTATTGAGTTTTTGAACTATGTAATCGAGTGTTGGTAATGAGGATTTGACAATCTTCCTTTTCGAAGGTGGTGCCTTCCCTCTACTGATATTATTGATTGAATTTTTGTATTTTGTCTTGTATTTTGAAAGTTGAATTTTTGCCCAAGTTTGTCAATTTGGAAATTGAATTTCGATTTCCTCCCCTCCTCCGATCTTCAAACCTGTTTTCTATTTTCACAGCCCGTCCTGGGAGTTTGTTATTAGGTACCTACTCATCCAAAATTATTAGATTTATATGGCTGGAAGAAAGCGATCACTTTGATTGGCACTTTTTTGGTCACAGCTATGTTTTGATGCGGAACACGTATTTTTTGTGCTAAGCTATGGTAAACAAGGCACCACCCCCTTTTATCTTTAGCCCTTAGAAGAAAATGTGAGAATTTCTCGACCTAAAACCGATGTAGAAATTTTGAACTTTTTTGCCTGTTGGGAAATTATGGTTCTTTCTGACTTTCCTTTAATTGAAATTTCATAATCTTCAAATTACTTCTTGTTTCAATTTTTGAGAAATTGTCACATGTGTCGGGCTTGGTGTTTTCCTGGCTAGTTGCATGAGATTCCTGAAAGTGTAGGGTACATCTGAATATAAGCAAAGTAGAAGCTACGTAATGGTAGTACTAGTATGCTACCCTATTTATTGTCAGCTACTTTTTTCGATTTATCGGCGTATTTTCCAAATTCGATTGATTTATCCAGCTATACTTGGCCAGGATGGAGAGACGTTGAATCGAATCCATGGGGAAATTGACTTTTTGTTAAATGTTGAATTTTTCAAATTTGATTGATTTATCCAGCTATACTTGGCCAGGATGGAGAGACGTTGAATCGAATCCAGAAATACAACATGGGGAAATTGACTTTTTGTTAAATGTTGATCGCGTTAATCGGGATTGGCAATGCACAGAATCAGAAAATTCGCTTTTTGGAGTCTTTTATTAAAGAGCGTGCTGGTCTTGCAAAGAGTTTTAGGCGATAAGTGGGTTCCAATTTTTCAAATAGGAAATATTTCTGCAGAAAATTAAAAGAAGAGTTTTTTTGACAAAATATTTGAAAATGTTTTGAAGATTTCCCATGAAATAATTTTAAATTTTTTTAAGAACTTTTTTTGCGGTTAAATCTCAATTGTCGCTCTAGTACCACCTTAATCAATCAAATAGAGGGCAAATAGCTTCCAAGTTAAATCACTTCTAGGGTTTTCTATTCCATTTTTTCCTGGCCACAAAAATGATGTGATTTGAGCGATCTCGATCTTAAAATCCTTTTTTCCCCTTGCAAAATACTTGAACGTTTTTTATAATCCAACAATTTGACGTATTTTGATTTTATTCGCGTTTTAAAATTTGCATAGTGAGTTTTTTCACCTAAACAGCCACGAAAAGAGTCAAATGATAATAAAATTGTGTCAAAAATTTACATATGGATGGAAGTACCTATTGTTTGTTATCTTCGCAGTGGTTTTCTTCACAGTGCTAAGTACCTACGCTTGAGTAATACAGATGAATTTATATCGATATACTGTGTACATAGTCGTAGGGGAAGCATGCTTCATGCTGAATCATGCTGAATGTGAATACACGCGAATGGCGCACTATTATGACTTGGATACTGTGCTAGAACAGTACGCATGGTTTTGCATGGATCCTTTAGTATTGCATGGCCCTTCAGAGGACGATGATTCGGACACGGAGAGGAACGGGTTGCGGACACCTCCGTCAACGCCCGTGGTGGAGGTTGTAGAACTCGCATCCAAATCTAGTCTGGTAAGGGATCCTCGTGCACCTTCGACATCCAGTTCAAAGAGCGCCCCAACGTCTCCACGACAACCAAAATCACCCACAACAGAATCGCCAGGTAAAGCGCCTTCGGAGCGACACGATTCCCTTGACACGATACACATACATGAGTAGGCGCGAAATTGTATTGACACGATACGCATACACAAGAAGGCGCGAGATTGATCATTCAACAAAGCATTGGGAAAAATTGGTGGTTGGACTTTGCGTTGGTTTCTTTTCTGTGTACGATGAGCTAATCACTTGTACTACAGTATCCGGAGGATTGCTAAAGTACTACTAGGATAGATGATTAACCAATCAGTGTAAAACGCTCAATTCCTTAGCGAGACACTCAGAAAACTCCAAAAGAAATTGGGGAAAGCAGAACAAATTTTTTATCCGTGATAGGGTGAAGCAGAAATGGCAGAGTAGTAAAGTTGACGTTTTGACAGACGTGGGCTGCAAAGCATTTCGACGGTGAAACTGCGATACCAAATTCAAAGCATCGCGTCTTTTGGGGGCGTCCGGGTTGCCTACTTCTCTAAACTTGGATTAGTGGCACCGTCGATTTAACAGGCAGATGTTAAAAATTGGTTGGCAATGACATTTTTCTCCGGACAAAACATTAGCTAACCCCAACGATATTGAAATCTCCCCAAACCCAGTGTCATCAAGTTGTGCAAAGATTCTATGCTCAAAGAGCTGAGTCCATACACTTCAACCTTACAAACCAAGAAGTTTCTTTGATTTTGCACAAGAAACCAAAGCGTCTTCTGCAGTTGAAGCTTCAGCTGGGTGGCTGAATGGGTTCTGATAGGTATCAGAATTCGCTCACCCTCTTGCAGTAACAAGATTTCAAGAGCACAGACTCGTCCCAAAACTGGCATTTCAGCTCTTTCCCAAAATTGAGCGTGCATGCCGTGGAATGCTACATTCCAACTACGAACTTGGTCTTTGCAATTTCTGCTTCATCCATTTCTATTACCAACACATGACAACTCCTACACGATTATTATGCTGTTATGGGAACACCATCGGTGGCGGACAATGTTAAGGTATGTGACTTTCATTTTTTGGCATCCCGCTCTCACAACATTGCAAATCATGTGGCGCACGGGTACGGCCATCACGGAAAACGCTTGGACTGACCATCAAGAAAATTGAACTTGAGGAAGCTCGCAAGTGAACCCTGGGTTTGTTCCAGGAGCGCGAGTGTGGGCATGAGGTTAACAAGTTTGTCAGGCGACTCCCCAGCTACGTGAGTGTCGTTGCTGGGACTTTGCCTGCCAAACCTGTTTACCTGCACTTACGCTCCTGGAACAAACCCAGTATAGTATGTGATTACCAGGGTGCCCCTACACCATCAAACGGCTCAAGCAAATTCTTGGTTGAATGCTCGATTGATGGGTGCTTCAAGCGTTCTTTAATCAAACCATCAATCTCTGGTCGAAATTCCCTCGTCATCATCGCTGAAAGCAGCAAACTGAAGAACTCCCTGTAGTGGACTTCTGTTGTTTTGGACTCCATGGCTTTCATGGAGTGTCTGGCGCAATGCTTGAAGAAAATTTCCCTCGAGCGATTTCTTGAGTCGTTCAAACAACGTACGTCTTACCATCAATAGCTGCTTCAAGATTCGATCACGCTTGATTCCATGGATTCACTCGAGCATTTGATCAAACCGTTTGTTATTGTAGGGGCAACTTGAAGGATCAGCTGCTTATCCTACTAACCACAAGATGCCTCGAGGATGTTCTTGGTTCTCAAGTATCCTCTCGAACCCCGTCAATTGGTTCATCATTCTACTAGGCATCCCAGATTTCTTCTTGAGTCAAGAGAAGCTTATGGATTCCAAGTAGTTCTTCTCTGCTGTACTACTATGTTCATCAGCAGAGAAGTTCAGCATATCTGCTGATGATTCGGCTCTATCACCTCAAGGATGTTGTTGATCTTGATTGCCTGGAACGGTCTCGCCGATTTTTCCGCCCAAGTCCGCCATCTTCACGCGGATGCCCATGTTGCAAGAAGGATGCCCATGTTGTGAGAACGATGCCTAATCCCCGTGTGTGATTTCGTAGATTAGAACCTCTGCCCACTCTTCTCGCATGTGCTATAGTGTGTTTGTCCCCTCGTTTACCCGACACAGCCTCGGCCAACACCCCCAGACGGGCCGAAACCCTCCCAGGCGGACCTGGAGGGTCGCGCAAGAAGAGGTCTCGCTCCAAATCGCCCTTCAGGAGCTTCAGATATCCCTGGAAGAAATCCAGCCCTGCTATGAAGTCGGGGGCCGCCAGTGATGATGAGGATAACTTGGCCGCCGTTGCCGGTAAGACGATCTGATCCCATATCCAAAGCTCCGCGTCGAAAGGCCATCGTCTAGGGTCGATTTTTTGGCATTGGAGAACCTTACGAAAATTTCGGGTCTGTTGGCAGCATTTCATTTCGGATTTCTATGAACCTCGGCTAGGTAAATAGGTACACCATATGTCTCCCCTTGAACGTTTTCTCAATTTTCACGTTTCTGGGTTCAGTATCGTCAAAACCTGTATGCAAAGTGTACGTTATAGTCAAAAATTACTTCCCAACGGTCGCAAATGGAGTTTAAACATTGAAAATTAAGAAATAAATCTTTAAAACTTGCCCATTTAGGTTACCCCATTTTTAGGTACCTACATGAAACCTATTTTTCCGACTTGAAAAAGGACTCGTAATTTTTTTTAATGTGTGCCAATTGTTGACTATATATGTACATCTGGCGTAAGAAAAATGTAACGCTAATTCAGAAATGGCTAGAAATTTGAAAAAATTGCGAAACCTGGTTTTTGTGAAAAACCTCCAAAAAATCGTGATTTGGCCATGCGGCGTTTTGTTCGCCTTTCTCGGTTTAGGTCCAGTTTTGGTAATAAAAAGTTGAACTGAGCCAAATTTTCAAAAATTAATGAAATACCGGTGGTTGTACTTTGTGGTACCTGCAGAAATACTCATAACCTGGTACTGAAATTACGGATAGATAGGAAGAGTCGGCGATAAAAATTTATTCATTCCAGTTTCAGGGGCGTATGGCAAGGCAATAATTTACCTTGGTGATTTTGAGTTGAATGCCTAATTAATATACCTAAGCCTTAAAAATAATTCAAATTAAAAAAATTTCATGTAAATTTGTAAATTATTTTTCTGGGAGCTTGACGTGGAACACAATTAGTCATTTAGATAGAATAGGTTGGTTGACTGGGTACCTATTTCTGGCTATGAGCAGTCTACCTATTTACTTACCGTAAGTACGTAGGTAGTCATTCTGTTGTTTCTGTTTTATGACGCCGATTAAATATTATCATTTAGGTAGTCGCTTTTATGTCAGCTACTGCTTGCATACTGATGCCGGGTCGGTTATTTTAGGTACCCCCACTCTCGAATAATTTCGTCTGTAATTAATGGTTTCAATATTAGGTAATGATCTTGTAGGTGAGAGTCTAGAAATAATATTGACCGATTATTGCTCCCCCCCCCCCATCGGTGGCCTTTGTTTAGAGAAGAATAGAAGAAATTCACTCGTAAAACGCCGATATAATGGGCTTTTTATCCAAGGCAATGAAAAAATGAGATTTTCATGCATTTTCAGGTCTGAAATTCACTTTTAGCCTTAAAAACTGGTATGCAATCTCCCTCCTCTTCCTCTGTTTAAAAAATATCAATGTTAAGCATTTTAATAATTTAATCCTATTGCTAATTTTCTGGAAGTATGTAAAGTTTCTGCCTAATTATTTATAACGAAAAAAATTCTTTCAACTTATCATGTTATAACATGATATATGATAAATACCCAATTATAGTCGGCTTACCGAATTCGAAGGCTGTCGGTTCCCCATTAGCTCAATGTTAGCATGATCGTGATTTCCGTTAGAAATGCTTCTAGATACGTATGGCATAGATAGATCGCAATAACTCATTGATTCCTAGTCTTCCCCTTCCAAGTCGCTTGCTTGCTCACGTTTATGACAAATATTTCACCGAGCCGGCGGAGACTCAGCCTTGGAAAGTGACTACCTTTTTTCACAATAGTTAACTCCGTGGAATGATAGCATGACGATTTTCACGTTTTCTAGTCAGTGTCCGGCTTACGAGTGCTTCATTGTCTCGTTCGATTTTCCCCGTCGAATTGACGCGGCGGCGGTCGAATTTCGAATTTTGCATGACAGTGGATCGGTCTAAACCGCCCGCTTATTACACTCATGGCATGCCGTCATTATTCATTCATGAGGTTATCGACAAGTATGTCGGCGATAATTTCTCATTCTTATTATTTAAGGTGGAAAAATAAAAATTGTTCAACTGCGAGGTTTGGCCGATTTCAGCGGTGAAACGAGCTAGCCGATTTTTTATGTATCATAAAAATGTTGAAATTTCAGCTGAATTTTGCTGCTCTGTGGGCAGATCGGTGTGGCGGTGTATCAATCTCATGTTCCATAGGTTTTTAATTTTCTTACTCTCGATTGGTGGGTCGGTTTATAACCCATATCGACTCGAGCGCTTTCGCCCTTCTGGGCGTCTTCAGCTGCTACTTCAGCGCTAAATTTCTAGCGAAATCGAGGTGAAATTGTCGTTTATCCCTCGACTCACACAAAATTATTTTCTATTAAGGTATCTCTTGTTTACAAAGTAATAATGGAACAGTTGTGAATGTGAAAATCGGATCGTGAAAAAATCGCGAATTTTTCCACTATTTCCAAAAAAAAATATTTTCCGAAAAAAGTAAATATTTTCCAAAAAAAATATTTTCCGAAAAAAGTAAATATTTTCCAAAAAAAGTGAATAAAAAGTAAATATTTTCCAAAAAAGTGAATATTTTCCAAAAAGTAAATATTTTCCAAAAAAGTAAATATTTTCCAAAAAAGTAAATATTTTCCGAACTATAATCTCCGTGCGTCCGTCAATCTCTGATCGGTTAAAAAAACCATTCCCTCAATTCCCAACTTCTATTTTTAAAAATCCGTAAACTTGTTCGAAATTTTGATAACACACATCGCTTCCAAAATAGCAGCAATATTAAAGTTTCCTTTTTTCCTTGCCAAGAAAATAATTTAGAAAATAATTTAATCTCTCGTATTTGACCTGCACCAAGTAATTTTCTGATCCAACTTTGTGGTATTCATTGAAATCTTCAAGCCACCGTTCAATATCACGATAAAAGTTAGAAATAAATTCGAAAATATTACTTTCCCATGTCGACTCTTGAGCGGGCTAAAGGCCAATCTGCAATTGTTTCCAATATGCTACTTACGAAAATCTCCCTTTTGCTCAATAATGCCTCAATAATTCTAGAAATTGTAACAACTCCGTATTTTCCATGAATAAATTTTTCTCCCGTTTTCCACTTCGGATAAAAAGTCGCGATTAGCGCACAGGTTAATAATGGACAACTTGTCTGTATTTATGTCTAATTTCCGAACAGCTGTCACTGCTATCGCCGCGGGTTTTTGCTATGAATTTTTTCCACCGAATAACTCCGGTAAGCAGGTGACCTCGGGTGTTGAGATGTGACAATTTTATCCATTGTTATCGCTGGATTTGGAGTCGGTGTTGAGCTCGAACGTTTTACTGCGACATTCTTCAATAATTGACCCATTTAAATTGAATATGGAGAGGAATTTATGGCGCCTTGCAGAATCGTTGTCGAGTGTTGGTTGGCTGGTCGAGGTATTTTTATTATGATATACCTAAATCTATATACCTACCAGGCACATAATTACTCGATGATCTAGTTTTGTAAACTTTGTTCAATTTTTTCCATTCTAACGCCATTTTTATTTTTTTATCCCTTCAAAAAATGCCCTCCGTACGGAAATATAAAAATTTTTAATTGAGGGTTGTAACGATTGGATTTCGGACCCAGGCGTTGAATGATGGATTAAAAAGTAAACATTTTTAAAAGTCTATTTCAAAACATCTTTTGAGCTTGGAGGTGAATCGAATCGATTTTCCCATCTACCTGACCCAACCCTTTTTACCTGACCAAGCCCTTGCTACCTTCAAAATGTAACCGGTTTTGATTACGATCCACCCTCGGTCGAAGTTAACCGTAACCTTTCGTAAGATGAGAAACTCAAATTTCACCGACGAAATAACCGAGTTGATTTTTTCGAATTTTTCATTTCAGAGCGCCCAAGCCCGCAAGCAGGTGAAGTTCTGATCGAAGGCAACCTTGTCAGAAAACATGTCTGGGAATCGATGAAAAAGGCGTCGAACAGGTCGGTTATCTTTTTAAATAATATCGGTGGAATTACAATTTTTTTATAAAATTTAAAACTTGCTAAAACGTTTTTTTGGATTATCAATCTATTTCATGGTCGAGAGAATGTTTATAGAATGTATTGATTTACGCGTAGGACGTTCAGATTGAGTCGGTATGTACATTTGTCAGAGCTAAATTTCCTGTTCTGTGTGTCCTGCGTGCGTTTTTCCTCCAAACAAAAACAATTTCGAGGGCTCCTCAGATTAATATAGGGCACTGTGACGCTCTACAGTTTTTCAACGGAGAATTTTCATTTTTATGTACTAATATGCCTGATAACTGGCATTAAAAACTGTGAAACAGAGCTGTTGTCAGATATTGTTATTGAAATCCCAGTTTTTGACCGGTCTGATACCCCAAAAAATGGCATTTGAGCCGTTGGTCGATTTTACGGATGTTGATTTCAGTCCCATCAGTAAGAGTAGAACCATTTACCCTCTGTGTGTACCTTATTGTACCTAAGCCTGTACCCAGTGCCTTCGCTCGAAACTATGGCGCTTTTATGGTTAAAATAAAAACTGTCAACGGTTGATGGTGGAGGTTCAGTGTTGTGAGGGAGAGAGTGTTAGCCCATCTTACTCTCATTTTCTTTATTCGTCCAAGCGCTTTCGCCCCGCTGGGCCTCAGGAATAGAGATCTTTTGGGGCTCTCTGCGGGTTTACCCTGGGGGGGGGTCTCGGGAACAATTCCGAATTTTGATGAGAAACAGTATTTTTGGATCCAATTCGAATTTTGAGGTACACATTTTTTTCGGATCCTAACCTTAAACCAGTGGTGCGTAGATAACACACAATACTTCCATATTTTGGAACGTAAAATTATGTCGCAATTTCATCATATTTTGACTGCTTTTAAGGGTGTTTAGGTCAAAAATATCACAAAATTCACTATTCAAATTTCAAAATTCGCCCAAAATCAAAAAACGCCAGTTTTTTGGAACATAAAAAATATCCACATATTCTGCAAGGTAAAACAAAGATTTTAAGACCAAGAACGCTCAAATCGGTTCATTTTTGTGACCGGAAAAAAATAAAATAGAAAACACTAAAAATGCAAATAGATCGGAAGTACTGTGCGTTATCCAAATTTCGATTAAACAGGGTGTTAGTTCTTGCCGAGACAAACATTTCAGTTCAAGAAATTTGAAAAAAGGTTGAAAATTGAGGGAGTTATGGTCATTTTTGTAAATGACCACAGACGGACTAACGGACTAACGGACACACGGACTAACGGACACACGGACACACAGACACACGGACACACGGACACACAGACACTTGTTCAGGAAGTGATTCTGAGTAAATGTGTATAAGAAAAATTTTTTCTGAAGCTCCGTTCCGATTCTCGATTTTAGGACGATCACAATACTTCCATTTACTCTGTAAATATGGAAGTAAAAACCCCAAACCATCAATTCTCAAAATCCTCAATTGCAGGTCTTGGCACGAAATGTTCGTGGTCGTCAAGGGGAATCTCCTCTTGTCGTACAAAGACTCGAAAGCGGCCAAATCGTCGCCGGACACGTACTACAAGGGCGAGTCGCCTATCTCCCTAGCCGGAGCTACGGTCGAAGTCGCCACCGACTACACCAAGAAGAAGAACGTGTTCAAAATCAAGTGAGTCGGGCTGAATGTCAATTTTTCATATGAAACTACAATTTTTTTCATAATTAACACGAATAATTTTATCGGTATTTTCACTTCTCCGAACGCTTTCGAACGAAATTGGTCTTTTATCAATCAACCGCCCAAATTTTGATTGGTCCTGTTACCTATTATGTCTATGTAATATGAAAATTGATACACTGAGATGAAGAACGTGTCAAATCAAGTGAGACGGGCTGAATTTCAATTTTTCAAGAAGTATTTTGGCGTTCGATCGAACGAAAGTACAATTTTTCCAATAATTTATCACGGATAATTTCCTCGGTATTTCCTTTCCTCCAAGCGCTTTTGTACAAAATTGGTCTTTATCACCATACGTGCTCCCCACCAATGGTACGGAGGATGTGCCATAAAAATTTCCGAGGGACGCATCACTAGATATCCCTTCTACCTATTTATCTATCTACCTATCTACAACTCCCTGTACCCTTTCTACCTGAACCTGTCGACGTCCCTTTTTTTTCTCAACAATTTTCCTCTTTGTTGTTCAAGGTTGGCCAACGGGTCCGAGTACCTGATGCAGTCGAAAGACGACGAAGAAATGCGCAGATGGGTCGACGCGCTCATCCGCGCCACCGAAGCAACGGCAGGCACGTCACGCGCACAAACGCTCCCCGCCGGCGTCGCACCTGAAAAGGAAGGCAGCAAGAAGAGGAGCTTTTTTACCCTTAAACACTCGTAAAGCTGCTGTAAGTCGAGCCAAGATGGCGGCATTTACCTTAAAGGGGTGTGGGAAAAGTGTGAGCACGGCGCGACTTCCCTTACCACCTAACCCTTGTATCGATTTTTTAGTTAGTTTTGTCGATTTTGAGCACACGGCGGACGAATTGTACAATAAATTTTAAAAAACAAATTTTAAAAAATTGAAAATACCTAATACCTAATAAAAAGGTTTCTGAATATGGCCCTAGATTTATAAAGAATTTAAATAAAAATAAATAAAATAAATTTTTTAAATTTTATTTAAAATTTAAAATAATGAAATTTTAAAAATCTAGGTATTGGACAATATATTTTTGATTTTTAGCTGATTGTTTTCAATATTTACATTATTCGTTTAATGATTTAAAAATCCGTTACAACAATCACTTTTGCTAACTGCTGATAATGGTGTAGGTAGTAGCCGAAAAGCTTCCAAGGCTAAAAAAACATAGGGAGTAGAACTGAAGTAAAAATCTTACACCAGCCCATGTCTTATCTTCATTATGGAGTTTGACTCAATAAGCCGAAAAAATCAACCGAAGATAACTGGAAATGTTTTCATATTTTTCGGTTTTTTTCTTTTCTGTAATTCTTTGTGTTTTTTAAAATAGAGTTGTTTTAATTGAATAAATTTTGATCAGCAATCGCCTCGCTAAAATTTGCATTTTTTTACATTTTCAGCGTAAGAGCGGCGCTTGACAACGTTCCATTCACCGGATCCCTATCGCCCCATCGATTTTATTTAACTTATAGACTCTTCTATTATATAAATACTTATAAATAATATAAATAATTTGAAAGGAAAATCACAAAAAAACTTCTAGGATATTTAAAGAATTTACGAAAGGAAAGTAATTACAAAAAAAAATAGAACATGCAATATTTCTAGCCTTTCCAATGGGATTACTGCCATTTTTTCCTTTTTTTTTCTCTCGTCTTAAATCTTCAAACGTACTATGATATCAATATAATCCTACTGTAACGCCAGGGACTAGCTCTTGGGTTTACTTGCGATTGTATAGTTGATGACAATTTCTCATTGATGCTGTGTATTATAAATGGAAGAGAAAACGAGTCGTAGGTGACTATATAGAGAGAAAAAAGAGATATATATTATCGTATGGAATTTAGGTATAATGCGTTATTTTGGAACTGTTGGTACACGTTTCCGAAATTTTAAAAAATGGGTTGATCTAGTTTTGTATTCATTCGCTTTTTCCGCCAAAAAAAGTTTCACTTCCATCGCTTGCGAGTCGGTTGACATTTACGCCGTATTACGTGTTGTACCCTTTGCTTTTGTTTTTCCCTCCATAAAAATAATATCGGCTTGGAGTGTACTATTCTATTATGTTTATTATGCTTTTCATCTAGACGGTAGACGGAGAATTTCAATAATGGCGGTGTACGCTGGTGAAAATGATTTATCGAATGTATAGTACGTGCTGATTGTATTACTGGATTCTTAGCCTTCATTGCTGAAATTATTCGATAAGAGAAAAAAAATTCGCTCCTCCCTCCTCCCCCCTGTGCTTTAATGTGCTATTAGTAAACTTTTCACTTTTACCTAGAGGAGCGCTATTTCTGCACAATTCCTAGTTTTTACTCGCTTCTCCTCCGTAGAGAAACCATCAAGTATTTTCCCAATTTTTTTTGTTCCCCTCGATAATTTTCTACTCCAATATCCTATTTTGAGTATTTTAGATTACGTTTACCCTATGTTCGCTTTTTTGTTACACTTGGCTGGAAATAAATTGTTGTGACCTATTGTTATTCGGTGGAAACAAACACAGTAAACCGTACGGTATCCGCATGGTAACAGTTAACAGAGCTCCGTGCAAACACCTGGGTCGGTAATTCTCCATAATTATTCCATGGGATGAAGTACTGCCGGAACTATGGAGCCTGCATTTCCTCTCACCAATTTTCACTATCGTTCAGCTAGTCACAAAATGTGGAAGCCCGACATCAATATTTCTAGCTGTTCAAAACACAAAGAAATGAAAAAAAAAATGGAGTAAACTTTAATTTAATACTATATTGTATTTAATTTATATGTAAGTCTATGAATTTTGACAAAAGTATTATTTTTATTAAAAAATTCGCTATCGCAGCTCTGGTTTCTTGTTGAGGCTTTTCGTTTTAGATTTCTAATGGTAAATTTAAGCCGAAATTCTACTTAAAAATTCCGATCGACCTTTCTGAGGTATACTTGGCTTTCCTTGAGTTACTTTGAAATAGAGACTATTAAATATACGTTGCTGTCTGATGTAGTTTTGGTGCGACGTCCATTTCACCCTATTTCACTTCGAACGGATTTTTTTTTTTTTTGGTGTTGAATTCGAATTTTCGGTTTGCCGCCTCAAAATCGCTGTGCGTCAGCAATAAATGCAATTAACCTTGGAATTTTTAGACTTTTAGACTAGCTATTAAACATCAATTATTGATAATTTTGACGAATTGTTAATTTTGACAAAAATTGGTTGTTTTGAAAAAAATTGGTGATTTTGACAAAAATTTGTGATTTTGACAAAAATTGGTAATTTTGACAAAAATTGGTGATTTTGACAAAAATTGGTGATTTTGACAAAAATTGTCGATTTTGACAAAAATTGGTAATTTTGACAAACATTGGTAGTTTTGACAAAAATTGGTAGTTTTGACAAAAATTGGTGATTTTGACAGAATTTGGTGATATTGACAAGAATAAGAAATTTGGCAAATTTTGTCAATTGTGACTGAAGTAGCTCAAGTCAGCAGGGCAACGGTTACACCACTGCAGCCAGCCCCTTGCAGCTATCCGATGCACGCGATACGCCTAGATTGCCATCAATTTAGTCTCAATCCCCCTCAAGGCGTAATTGGGCGTAATTTTGAAATACTCCAGTTGGCGAGGCGTTTAACATTTCCAGAGGCCCGGGGCGCCAAGATCGACAGAGATTTATCATCAGGCGCCGTGATGGCCTAAGTGCGCAACAGTCGGTGTGAAAGGCCGTTTAGGTACCTATTACCACTTTAGTCAAAAAGTTCGAACCGTTTTCGTGCGATGATGGACCAGCTCCGTGACACACGAAAGACACGTAGCTCGAGCGCTTTCGGCCGCACGGCCCTCCTATTTCAGGAACGATGGATGCCTCTTGTTACCAGAGTGAAGTGAGGCCGACGGCATTCGACCTTCGATTTAGCGTGCCGCAGGTGGCCTGCTGTCCATTTCATCTGAGGACCATGAGATGGGGTCGTCTTCGAATCCCGACCCTAGCTTGCTCGCCTACGCATACGGATTTTATGCCTAAAAAAAAATCAAGAACTACAGATTTTGCCAAAAAAATCTGGAATCACGGATATGGCAAAAATCCAAAGTTATACTTTTTTGGCCAGAAAAAATAACTACGAATTTTGCTAAAAAAATTTGAAAATATTAAAGTTTTAAAAATTTTTGAATTCTTTCAAAAAAAAATTTTAAGTGACTAAAATTGTCAAAATTTTAAAAGTTTTTTAAAACTGTCAAAATTTCAAAAGTTGTTCAACATTTTAATGGTTTTTTGAAAATTTTGAAATTTAAAAATTTTGCCAAAAAAGTCCAGAGTGGCAGGTTTTGCCAAAAAATCCAGAACTGGTACTGGTTTTGCCAAAATAAAATCCAGAGTTACGGATTCGTTTAAAAAAAGAATTACGAATTTGAGACAAAAATCTATGTTTACAAATATTGCCAATAAAATCCAAAATTACGCATTCTGCCAAACAAATCCAAAAATTAGGAAATTTGACAAAAAATCTCGATTTACCCATTTTGCCAAAAAAATTCAAAACTACGAATTTTGCATAACAAATCCAGAATTACGAAACTTGGCAAAAATCCAGATTTACGCAGTTTTCCAAAAATCCAGAACTACGGATTTTGTTTAAAAAAAATTACTGATTTTGCTAAAAAAATCCAGAATTATGCGTTTTGCCAAAAAATCCAGAATTACGGATTTGGCTTAAAAAATCCAGAAATACGGATTCTGTCAAAAAAGTCTCAAGCTACGATTTTTGCCTAATAAATCCAAAATTACGGGTTTCGCAAAAAAAAAATCCAGAATTGCGTATTTTGCCGACAAGTCCCAGGATCTAGGATTTTAACCTGCAAACGATTTCATGTGACGTACTACCTACCTAACGTAGATACATTGTTTTACATCTGCCGGTGCCAAACCCCAGAATTGAGTGACAAGTTAACGGTTGGCTGACAATTAGCGTCTCGAAGTGCTACAACTGCTGAGGTTAACGTCTCAGAGGCCCGAACATGTACATTTTCCAGAATTGTTTGAAATTTTTATTCGCCCTGTCAGTAATGATGACATCCGTCGAATTCGCCGGAGCGGTTCAGCTTGTGAGATCATCAGCCAACACATCGAGCGATCGCTATCTTCTCAAATCGTGCACTTCTCACCAGACAATCGTATCGAGGAGGAAACGATTCATCGCCTTCCCACCGCGTTCTGAACTTCTCGTGAGTAACACGATCATTACCTCGATAATAGGTACTGACCAGAAGGTGATTTCACTACCGTAGGTACACGGCAATGCTACAAATTTCTACTTCCCTAGCGAGAACTGACAGCAGGCCACCTGCGGCAAGCAATATGGTCGAAACGATGAGTCCCCCTGGCCTCCCTCCATTTCCTGTCAAGAGAATCCTTGATAGATGCAGAAGCCAACGTTTCGAATTCTCCTTGGGAGGGCCTAACGGCCGAAAGCGCAATAGGAAACAAACTAGGAGGAAAATGGGCATAGGAAAATAGGTAAAAAAACAGTAAACCTTAAAAAATCCATAATCACCTTGTTTACGATAATTTGCCAATGTATAAGATCAGAGTCACAAGTTGTCTGTCTGTTCCCTAACAATTTCACACATCCAGAAGACGTTCATTTTATAAAGTTTTTATTAGGTATTTATTTTTGAAGAGAAATCCTGTTCTTAAACCCCATGGAGGCAGGTAGATGTAATTGAATATAATACGTTCAATGGAATATTATTCCATTTTTTGAGAGTTTTTTCGTTTACTATTTTTCAAAAATCCAAATTTCGAGGCGTTATAATAGGGGTTCGCTGATTTCACCTATATGTACCCAACCCGGAGGTATTAATTGTCACACCATAAAAACGCAAAAGTCCTCTTGAAAAATTCGACCATCAGGAAACGCGTTATTAACGAATCGTGATCATTCATTGAAAATTACGACTTCGACCTCGAGTCTACCACTGAATAGTCGAATCCTGTTCACGATTTCGTCTATGGATGAAAAGTGCCGAAATCTCCTAGTCGAAAAACCTTTTCATTTTCACGATCCCGAACGCTCGATTATTTCGAGTTCAGGCCGGAATAGTCGACGTTGATTTTGGCGGAAGATAGAGCCCACGAAAATGATGAGGCATTGCCGAATTTGGACTTGTTTGGTTTAAGTGCCCAGAAGGCGAATCAGAGGGCGGCATCCCGAAAAAGTAGAATCTTCAAGGTGTGAGAAGCATGGTTGGTATAGAATGCTATTATGTCCTTGAAAAACTGTAGATACACGAGTTGCCAGAAAATTATGGAGTTTCTACGACAGGTAGTTGTTTAGAATTTTATTTATTCAGGAAATGTCTCCATAAGCGACAGATTTGAAATTTTGGTTTATTTTTTAATAAATTATTAAATAAACCATTGTCATCGCAAAAAAATTGTCTAGCCTGCCCGGAAATTTTTATGGATTACGTTTCAAACGGCGTGGAATCCGAATCAGCAATTTAAAAAACCGTCCGTCTACTGAACGCCGTCCGCCGTACGCCGTCCACCGTCCATAGTACGCCGTCCACCGTACGGCGTCCATAGTACGCCGTCCCCATACGCCGTCCACCGTACAGCGTCCACCGTACGCCGTCCACCGTGAACCCTTTTCCTCCCAAACGGCTGGAAATTATTACTTCCATATTTAGTAGGTACCTAAATATTATTTACTGAGTAAATGGAAGTATTGGAATCGTCTTAACATCAAAAATTAGAATGGAGCTTTAAAAAAACTTTTTCTTATACGCATAAAATCATAATTACTTCCCGAAAAAGTGTCTGTGTGTCCGTCGGTGGTCATTTACAAAAATGGCCATAGCTCCCTTAATTTCCCACCTTTTTTCGAATTTCTTGAACTGAAATGTTTGTCTCGGCAAGACCTAACACCCGATAACATCGCGTATTTTTATTGTAGGCAAGTTTTAAAATTTGCATAGTGAGTTTTTTGATATTTTTCGAATATCAGCATCTTTTCACACAGCTTAGAATGTCACTGCTGAAGTCGACGCCCTGGAAAACCGTCGTATTCACCATTCACGAACTGGACGTTCAGATACCTCTGCCGGAAAACTTGTACGAGCTAATTGTCAACGAAACGATCCAGATGAAGCCAAGATCCGAAGAACACGCTGTCGTCGTCGGATATGGGGAAATTCTGCTCAATTTGTAAGAACAAAAAAATTCTCAATTGACCTTTGAATTCAAATTTTTGCCGGATTTTGTGGACAGGACTTCGTACCAAACCGCTGATCCGATCAATCATCGAATTTAAAATATTTCTTTTTATCTATTGGTATACCTGCCATAATCGTGATTTTTCGTATTTCAGTCTAGGCCTTGATGGCAACGCCTGTATGCGTAGATTGCAATGCGAGCTGTCTTTTCTGAAGCCTCATTTCGTTGCCATGTCCTTCGTACTCCAGCTGATGAATCTGACTTTGAGGCAAGTCGATATTTATTTGAAGTAGCTCGATATTTCAGTATTTAATAAATTTAGAGTTCTCTAGCTATGGGAAACCCGGGAAAACAAATTTCTCGACCGAAAACCCATATAAAATCAACCGAATCGGCTCGAAGAGTTACTGAAAATTTTCATCTTGAAACACCCCCCCAGGTTTCGCTACGTTAATAAAATTTCCCTTGAAATTGTTTTTCAGAAATGACCCACCAGATCCTAAGGGACGAGCGTCTTGCTTCGACATAAAATGCCCAGTGTCTCTATTTCCGGATTTTATGCTATCATAAACGAACATTTTCAAATCCCAAAAATATGATCAAATCGTGTCACACGTTTACGTTTCAAAATATGGAAGTATTGTGTGTTATCTAGGCACCACTGGTTTAAATCAGACGACAGACCGTTCCCTCCCCCAATCCAATCAGACGACACAGACCCAATTTTCTGATTGGCTGATCCCAAGAATTACCACTTTGGTCCACCTGCATCAATGTTATTCGCCTATGGAACCTTGTATATTGGAAAAATGAATTTTCATTTTAAAATTACCAAATAATCGGTCTGTACAGATCTGTGGGATGGGGGGTATGGCCTGACTTGTGATACGGCCTTTAGCGAACTCATTTCGATGACATTATAGTTAGAACGTTGAATGCTAACCATTGTTCGTCACGACCGAATCCTAATCTTATAATGCACTTTCACGTATGCCGGTGCATTCGACTTTCCGGCATTTGCACAACTGTCAGTATACCGGGCGTCTGAATTCTGCTAGTGAACTGTAATATAACATAAATTCGAAATTAACATTGATCTCAAAGTTGACTTTGATCTCGACGTTGTGTTTGAACTCGAAGTTGAGATTGACTTTGATCTCGAAGTAAAGTTTGAACTCGAAGTTGAGATTGAACTCGAAGTTGACTTTGATCTCGAAGTCAAGTTTGAACTCGAAGTTGAGATTGAACTCGAAGTTGACATTGATCTCGAAGTCAAGTTTGAACTCGAAGTTGACTTTGATCTCGAAGTTGAGATTGAACTCGAAGTTGACATTGATCTCGAAGTCAAGTTTGAACTCGAAGTTGACTTTGATCTCGAAGTTGACTTTGATCTCGAAGTTGAGTTTGAACTCGAAGTTGAGATTGAACTCGAAGTTGACATTGATCTCGAAGTTGACTTTGATCTCGAAGTTGACTTTGATCTCGAAGTTGACTTTGATCTCGAAGTTGAGATTGAACTCGAAGTTGACATTGATCTCGAAGTTGAGTTTGAACTCGAAGTTGACATTGATCTCGAAGTTGAGTTTGAACTCGAAGTTGACTTTGATCTCGAAGTTGACATTGATCTCGAAGTTGAGATTGAACTCGAAGTTGAGATTGATCTCGAAGTTGAGTTTGAACTCGAAGTTGAGATTGATCTCGAAGTTGACTTTGATCTCGAAGTTGACTTTGATCTCGAAGTTGACTTTGATCTCGAAGTTGACTTTGATCTCGAAGTTGACTTTGATCTCGAAGTTGACTTTGATCTCGAAGTTGAGATTGAACTCGAAGTTGACATTGATCTCGAAGTCAAGTTTGAACTCGAAGTTGACTTTGATCTCCAAGTTGACATTGATCTCGACGTTGAGTTTGAACTCGAAGTTGACTTTGATCTCGAAGTTGACTTTGAACTCGAAGTTGACTTTGATCTCGAAGTTGACTTTGATCTCGAAGTTGACTTTGAACTCGAAGTTGACATTGATCTCGAAGTTGAGTTTGAACTCGAAGTTGACTTTGATCTCGAAGTTGAGTTTGATCTCGAAGTTGAGTTTGATCTCGAAGTTGAGTTTGATCTCGAAGTTGAGTTTGATCTCGAAGTTGAGATTGATCTCGAAGTTGACATTGATCTCGAAGTTGAGTTTGATCTCGAAGTTGAGTTTGAACTCGAAGTTGACTTTGAACTCGAAGTTGACATTGATCTCGAAGTTGACTTTGATCTCGAAGTTGACTTTGATCTCGAAGTTGACTTTGATCTCGAAGTTGAGATTGAACTCGAAGTTGAGTTTGAACTCGAAGTTGACTTTGAACTCGAAGTTGACATTGATCTCGAAGTTGAGTTTGAACTCGAAGTTGAGTTTGAACTCGAAGTTGACATTGATCTCGAAGTTGACTTTGAACTCGAAGTTGAGTTTGAACTCGAAGTTGACTTTGAACTCGAAGTTGACTTTGATCTCGAAGTTGACTTTGATCTCGAAGTTGAGTTTGATCTCGAAGTTGAGTTTGATCTCGAAGTTGACTTAGATCTCGAAGTTGACATTGATCTCGAAGTTGAGTTTGAACTCGAAGTTGACTTTGACTCGAAGTTGAGTTTGATTTCGAAGTTGAGTTTGATCTCAAAGTTGAGTTTGATCTCGTAGTTGAGTTTGATCTCGAAGTTGTGTTTGAACTCGAAGTTGACATTGATCTCGAAGTCAAGTTTGAACTCGAAGTTGACTTTGATCTCGAAGTTGACTTTGAACTCGAAGTTGACATTGATCTCGAAGTTGACTTTGATCTCGAAGTTGACTTTGATCTCGAAGTTGACTTTGATCTCGAAGTTGAGATTGAACTCGAAGTTGACATTGATCTCGAAGTCAAGTTTGAACTCGAAGTTGACTTTGATCTCGAAGTTGACTTTGATCTCGAAGTTGACTTTGATCTCGAAGTTGAGTTTGAACTCGAAGTTGACTTTGATCTCGAAGTTGACTTTGATCTCAAAGTTGACTTTGATCTCAAAGTTGTGTTTGATCTCGAAGTTGAGTTTGAACTCGAAGTTGAGTTTGATCTCGAAGTTGTGTTTGAACTCGAAGTTGACTTTGATCTCGAAGTTGACTTTGATCTCGAGGTTGACTTTGTTCTCAAAGTTGACTTTGATCTCGAAGTTGACTTTGACTCGAAGTTGAGTTTGAACTCAATGTTGACTTTGATCTCAAAGTTGACTTTTATCTAGAAGTTGAGTATTTTTCGACGCTGAATAACGCACTGATCGCGTTTTTAGATTTCGAAATTATTTTATTTTAGTTCGCTCGAAACGCATCTAAGTTTGAACTTATCCGTTCAGCATTGAAATAGGCAAATAAAGCAAAATCGTCGATTTGAAGGTTGGAAATGCTACGGTTTCCTTCAAAGGTTGATTTCATAGTTCCTTGGACGGCTTATAATTTACATTATTGCAACACTCATCCCTTCGTCTTCCTTCCTATTTATTTCGAATCCCCACAAAACTAAGGTCAAACGGTCACGAAACTCAAGACGAGGGTCGAAATTCGTGAGCGTATTTCGAACCGGCGCGCGGTTTGTAACGTGTTGATGTTGGCAATGTTTCTCCAACATCAACATCGATCACCACTTTGCATCGACAAGTTAATAGAAGATTTTATAAATCTGTTTCAACTCGCAGCTCCCAAGTCGTGAAGTTCATTTGATTCCCTTGGCAAATTAATAAACGCCCACTAGTTGAAATACAATCGCAAAATTATTTCTTTGGAAACCAAGGGGAAATTAACCAGTGTTGCCTAGATAACACGCAATACTTCCATATTTTGGAACGTAGAAGTGTGACTCGATTTGATCATATTTTGACAGATTTTGAGGGTGTTAAGGTAAGAAATATCAAAAAACTCAATATGCAAATTTTAAAATTCGCCTAAAATAAAATTACGCCAAGTTTTCGGAATATAAAAAATATCCACGTATTCTGCGAGGGGAAACAAAGATTTTAAGACCAAGAACGCTCAAATCGGTTCATTTTTGTGGTCGGGAAAAAATAAAATAGAAAACACTTAAAATGCAAATATATCGGAAGTACTGTGAGTTATTCAAATTCCGATTAAACAGGGCGTTAGGTGTTGTTGAAACAAACATTTCAGTCCAAGAAATTTGAAAAAAGGTTGAGAACTGAAGGAGCTATGGCCATTTTTGTAAATGACCACAGACGGACACACAGACGAACCTTGAATACCTACCAAAATTAGGCATTTCTCAACTTTGGCCCAATTATCCGTTCGTATAACTTGAGGCTAGAAAAAGGCAACTATAGTAATATTAAAGGAAATTTAACGGGCTTTCCAAAGATATCCTCATTTTTGCAATTACTCCAAAATATAAGGGACTTAATGCCATTTTAATTGGATAAAGTCGAAAACGCAAAAAAATCTTTAAAGCACAAAATTGTACTTTGACTTTGGCCCACAAAAAATTTTGCGAAACAAAAATTTCAGCGAGTGAGATGAAGCCCCCGCCGGCTCTTTGAGAAAAACAATCTTGTGAGGTCCCTGTATACCCAAAATAACCATACGAACACTATTATGGAGTTTTTGTGTGCTGTCTGCGCACTACCGGTTCGAGGGAATATTTTCTACAAATCTCGTTAGGAAACATCATACATTTACCCTCCGATTTATCAGAAAATGACGCCGTTAATTATCTCGTTTTGCGAAACCGCAGAAAACCCTCCAATTCAAGTCCATAATTGATCGTTCGGAGAAAATTGTTTTTGCACCACCGGCGAACGTGCAATGATTTAGACGCGGTGCCTCGAGCGTGAAAAAGAAGACGAGCGAAATCCGAATCGGCGTAAATCACGGGATTACGCCTACGCCGAGATCTGCACCGATTCATGGGAAGACCTTGGCATTTAGGATACCGTCTTTCAGGATCTCGAGCTGCACTGATGCGGTCAGCTGAATTCGTCTACGAATTCGAAAGGAACCGTAAACAATTTTCACTCATGACGTTAACATTGTCATCCTTACATCCTCCTTACAGGGAACCTTTGCGGGCTTAAATTTTTTTTTTGTAATTTAGCACGTTGAAAAATTGTGATTTTTAAAATCGAGCAATCTTCAACTTTGGACCAATTTTTAGCTTGTTAAAAACGGTGTTAAAAGGCTGCTAATAACCGAAGATTACGAGAGATTTGACGGCCTTTTCAACCGTATCGTTGTGTTTGTGATTTCTCCAGAATTCAAGAGCCTTTGGGCAAATTTTATTGAGATAAAGTCAAAAAAATGTTAATTAAAATGAAATAAATGTTAAAAAATTAATTTATTAATAAAAATTTAAATTTAAAAAAATGATTACTCCAAAATTCAAGAGCCTTTCGGCCATTTTATTGAGATAAAGTCTAGCAAAAAAATTATTGTAAATGAGCTAACTTAGGAGGGTCGTCCAATGTAAGGCAATCTTAAGAACGATGTAGGTATTCATGGAATATACTCAAAACAGTGAAAATCGGATCAGAATTGGGAATTTTCTCAAATTCAAGCATAATCTGTAGTTTTGTTTTGACATAATTCTATATACAATGACTCGAAGAAATATTGGAAAAATTTCCAATACAAATATAGGTATTTTTGCGCGTCAAAAATGTAAAACGGAAATTTTTCTCAATGACTTTCGTACGCTCTGTAGCCGTTTTCGTCCGCGACGAAGTCGATTCTGTGAAATGTGCCCTCCGGTGAAGTGAAAGAGTATGCTCCTGTTTTGACATGAACGAGACGTCCTGGCCAGATCAGCGATCTTTTCATGAACCCTTGTTCTTTCCTGAATACGGAATTGCTCACCTGAAAACTAGAATAGATTTCACGAATCAAAAAATATAGGACTGAGTTTTATATTTATTTGAAATTGTATTTTACAGTTATTCGAATCTATACATTGGAATTTAAATCTTCGAATTACCACTTTTTCGTACATGAAATATACTTTTAAGTATATATAAATATTTAATTCTAAAATGTAGCTAATTTATTGAATTGATTGCGGAAGCGGTATACATACGGTTAATTTATAAGGATATTTAATTTTTTTATATTATTTATTTTAATTAACTATTAATTTTTATAAATTTTTTTTTATAAATAAATTATATTAATTTTTAATCAAAGAATCCAAGTTTCTAACTAATATACGAACTAATGAAATTCGCAATCAGGCTGTCGAGTGCCTAATTGGCACAGATTAGTAAAATCGCTGAGTCCGTGCCTGGAATACAAAATAATCGCTTGATTTTCGTATCGTCTGCTGTCTGTTGGACAATCTACTGCATTAACACAGTAGTGATTCGGTTTATTGTCCTATTTTCAACGCCCTGATAAATCCGGACTATTCGCCTAGAAACAGGATTGTTCGAAGCTTAACGGTTTAGTTCGATCTGTATCCGGTCGATTCTGGGCCAATCATTCGGCCTAATGAAGACTAAAGATTGCCAAATGAGTCTGAGAATTATTTTCTAATTATGCGTTCCGTGGTCCTATTCGCAGAATGGATAAATTATAGTTAGGTATTTAAAGGTTGAAATACGTTAATGTCGAACTGGAGAGTGACCCACAAAATCACACAGGGATTAGGGTCATTTTTTAGAATTTAAGGAATTTAAAGTGGACACTTTTTAAATTCAGATGTTGAGAAACACGTCTAGCACCCAAATTTCTGGCGTCAAATCGACAAACTTGCAAAAACCCAATTTTAAATTGGGTCAAAAGGTGAAAAATGAAAAATCACGCCTACCTCCCTGACGCATCTCACAGCCTATCGGTCCTTCGGATCACAGCCTACCACCTCCCAGACGCTCCTTGCAGCCATTCAGACGTTCGGATCAAAGCCCGCCCGCGGAACGCTCCTTTACTGCCAGTCGGTCGCTCACTAAAATACCAATTCTTATAATTGGTACTCCCCCACGCTTGCTCAGTCTTTCGGACCTACCTGACGCTCGTTACAACCTCTCAATCGCTCTCTTAGATCAAGGATCAGCTGGTTCAAATCCCGCTCACAGCCTGGAATTTTTTTTACCCTTGCAGGTCCTTTTTGAGGCCATAAATCTTGGCGTGAAGTAAAATTAAATTTATGACAAATGTGTAAAATAGTGAACAAGCGTTGTTTTTTCTGCATTTCCGATCCGATTTTGGGTTTTATGGCTATGACTTGCTTCTATATTACACTGGATATTATACTGAAAAAGCCAATATCATGAGCAAACACAGAATGAACCCTCTATCGAAATTTGCAGCAATTTTAAATTGAATTTAGCGATTTCTTACTCGAAGGAGTAACCGCCGTCTGCGGTCGTCGACGAGTCGCTGTAGACGAGTGCCGGCTGTTCATCAGGGACGGTCAATTCGACCGGCGGATGGAATACGGGCTGGACGGCGACCGGTGGCCGCCCGTTCGGCCGGTGCGGCTTCGACGTCGGAAGCGGTCGTTGAGGCCGTCCGGGCGGCGCCTGGACGACGGCCTGATTCGCAGTCGAGACTGCCGGCGGCGCGGGCGGCGGACTGGGCGGCTGGTAAGGGCTGTTGTCAAACGGAGGCTGCGAATCTGACACTGGCGGTTGAACTTCAACTTGTGGCGGTTCTTCCGGTACGGGCTCTGGTACCTGCCAAGTCGTCAAGATAATTATCATTATTGAAATTTCTATTTCCCTCCCATGGATGGCAGATAACGCAGAACATTTCCTAATTTTCTTACAAATCGAATTGTCATATTTTGGCGAACTTAGAAGTGAAATGAAAATCATAGTTTATTAATTATTGAAACTCACTTGCGGCTCTGGTGACAAAACCGGCGGCACGTCCGGCGGCGCGGGTGCAGCAGCCTCGTCAGGCGGAGGCCGCTGCGTCGTCGTCGGTCTTTTCCTGAACGGTCGCCTCGTCGTCGTCGGTCGGCGGAATTTCGTCGGTTTGTTCAGCGGGCTCGACGCTAGCGGAATGCTGCTGACGGCTCTGAGCCGGTACAGCTCGACGTTTTGGGCCGATTCGACGGCGTCGTCATAATCTTGAGCCTCGGCCCACATGGCCAAAAAGGCCATTATGACGATCACATTCTGCTGGGGTTTTGTGTAGAAAAATAGAATACTGGAACGTTTTAACCCATAATTTCTTTTGGCCCATTTCAACCCATAATTTTGGGCGATTTTGGAATTTTTATACTTGATTTGGTGCCATTACATCTCCTAGAAAATACGCCAAAAAATGGTAGATCGAGAGAACCAAACTTTCAAAAATCTCCAAGTTTCAAAAATGCAAACCTTCCACATTATTATACGAAATTCTGATTTAGTATTATTCGAAATAGTAGTATACGAAATTCTGATTTTGACATTCGGCTCTGAAAAACACTCAGTTGATTCTGCATACACAGAGAATGACCTTTCAATAAATAATAAGATCTTCCTATCCCAGAAAATGACTAAAATGGTTTTAGTAATCTGATGAGATAGTTTATCGCTAATTTGCTTACCTTGTCCAGCCTGATCATATTTTATATAAGATTTATCGAAATTATTTAGTAAAGAAATAGTTAAACGCACTTCTCACTCTACATGGTATTGGACGGTACAAAATGATTTAAACCCGCTCGTCTGTGAGGCAGGAGCTTTTATAGTCTAATATCATTAAGTCCGCTTTATCGGGATTTGATCTTTTCGCAAATGGGTTACAACTGTTTGTCTTCTACCGCCTAAGGATCTTCTAACATCAGATGTACAGATTCTGTGCATCGACCATTTTCCAGGTACACGAACACAATTTCAGCTATTTGTCACATTGATATTCGATTACGCAGATTCTCCCACAGATACGACTAAAATGATTTCCTGGTCACCGGTACCATCACATTAGTACGATCCTGGTGTAGAATCTGAAATATCAATTTTTCCGTAGTATCGTAAAAGTTTTGAAATCGAAAATCTGATGGGAGTTTGAATAAAAACTCAAAAATGATAGTAAAGTCTATTCCACTATTAAGTTCAACTATTTGAACTCCATAGACTATTTATTTTCTCTCATTTTTTCATATTCATTTTTCGAGCCCTTATTCTTAATTAATTTTATTTTGACTAATTTGGACGCTACAATGATCAAAAATGTCAAAGACGCATATGAAAATTGAAAACCCTCCTGAAATCGAAAAAGTTACCGCAATCCAAAAAAATCTACGTATTCTACAAGGATATCCAGCGTTTCGAGGCCGAAAACACTCAAATCGGTTCATTGTTTGAGGCCAGAAAAAGAACTAAAACAAACCAATATTTTGGAAGTACTGTGCGTAATTTTCACGTTCTCGACAATCGCCAAACTTCCATGTCCTTCGTAACGTAATTCTCGAGTGTTGTAAAAATCAGGATATTCCCGAGCCTCTACTTCGCGCTACTGATATTTTTCGAAAATCGCAGGACCCCAAGTCTGTTGTTCTCGTCTGTGGGTGTCTGTTGTGCCCGTGAGGGTCTGTTGAGCTCGTCCGTTTGGGAAATATTTGCTTTCGTCACCCTTTCGGCACCTGAGGCCCAAGGATGTACCATCCCGATGGTTAACGGCGAATTGAGCCTTCCTCCACCCCAATGCCCTAATGGGCTCCCCTTGATCTAATAAACAACTCTCGAATTCCCAAATAAATGAACACCCTTAGTCAGTGGATTCGCTTTCGCACAATGTTGTACGCGTCTTTTTGTCTTGTAAGTAAATTACAATTTACTATCGTATCTACTACAAAATAATATAGAATTGTCAATCAATATTATTACTTCCATATTTACAGAGTGAATGGAAGTATTGTGATCGTCCTAAAATCGAGAATCGGAACGGAGCTTCAGAAAAAACTTTTTCTTATACACATTTACTCAGAATCACTTCCTGAACAAGTGTCTGTGTGTCCGTGTGTCCGTTAGTCCGTCTGTCCGTCTGTGGTCATTTACATCCAGTGGTGCGTAGATAACACACAATACTTTCATATTTTGAAAAGTAAAATTGTGACACAATTTGATCATATTTTGACTGCTTTTAAGGGTGTTTAGGCTAAAAATATTTTCACTATTAAAATTTTAAAATTCGCCCAAAATGAAAAAACGCTACATTTTCGGAATGTAAAAAATATCCACGTATTCTGCAAGGTAAAACAAAGATTTTAAGACCAAGAACGCTCGAATCGGTTCATTTTTGTGGCCGGGAAAAAATTAAATAGAAAACACTAAAAATGCAAATATATCGGAAGTACTGTGCGTTATCCAAATTCTGATTAAACAGGGTGTTAGGTCTTGCCGAGACAAACATTTCAGTTCAAGAAATTTGAAAAAAAGGTTGAGAAATGAGGGAGTTATGGCCATTTTTGTAAATGACCACAGACGGACTAACGGACTAACGGAATAACGGACACACGGACACACAGACACTTGTTCAGGAAGTGATTCTGAGTAAATGTGTATAAGAAAAAGTTTTTTCTGAAGCTCCGTTCCGATTCTCGATTTTAGGACGATCACAATACTTCCATTTACTCTGTAAATATGGAAGTAAAAATGACCATAACTCCCTCAATTCTCAACATTTTTTCAAATTTCTTGAACTGAAATGTTCGTCTCGGCAAGACCTAACACCCTGTTTAATCGAAATTTGGATAACGCACAGTACTTCCGATATATTTGCATTTTTAGTGTTTTCTATTTTATTTTTTTCCGGCCACAAAAATGGACCGATTTGAGCGTTCTTGGTCTCAAAATCTTTGTTTTACCTTGCAGAATACGTGGATATTTTTTATATTCCGAAAATGTGGCGTTTTTTCATTTTGGGCGAATTTTAAAATTTGCATAGTGAGTTTTTTGATATTTTTGACCTAAACACCCTTAAAAACAGTCAAAATATGATCAAATTGTGTCACAATTTTACGTTCCAAAATATGGAAGTACTGTGTGTCATCTACGCACCACTGGTTTTTTGTTAATTTAATACTGTTTTTTTTTGGGTGTTGATTTTTCATCAATTTGTTGCTTTTTCGTTATTCTTGGTCCTTCCGACAAAGGATACATGCCTTTAAACTACCATATCCCAAATGTTGAAATAACGAAATCATTTTGCGATATCCCCAAAAAGGTTTGGATGACAAAAATTAAAAATTCATAGTAGCCACATTGGTGGAATGACGATATTGTAAATTATTGGGCATTTTCATGCACCTCCTGGCTCCTATACCGACTGGCTCATTTTGAACATGAATATTCACTCCTCGTATTACCTGAATAAGCAGGACGACCTTCTTTGTCGACATACAAAATCAATTTACATTTTCTCGAGCATTAATGTCCGCTAGTTACATAATGAATTGGGCACTGTGTTTTGTGAACTCTTCAAATAGATAAGCTAGTCTGAGACTCAAAAATGTTTCCCTTACAATCATGATTTGGAAACAGATGATTTGGAAATCCAAATTTCCATAATTTTCCCCTTTTTCCCTCAAAAAACGGGATTGTTTACTTAACCTTTTCCCGAAAGTCGCAAATACTGTCGCCATACCCTCAGAAACCCCCTACTTCGTAGGAACCTGCCTATTTTATTTTTGAGTTTCAAGCATTCGAAACAATAAAAATGGAAAAGAGGAAAAAATCCGCTGAAAAAATATTTTTTAACAAGCCAGTTACGCATCAGGAAGTTATAAAGACGCCAGGTGTATAGATAACTCTTTTTGAAAAAATCTGAACTTTTGAAGGGCAAGTTTTTGGAAAAATAACAGTAGAAAAACAATAAACCAGCGATTTCCAGCAAATTGCATACATCTACCAGAGATTCTACAAAAACACAGAACCCATCGCCTGTATTGTGCCTTACAATAACTGCCTTTTTCCCATTTTTTAGGTTTCATTTTTGGTCGGCTCGATCGACGCTTTAACAACAACGAAAATCAACTATTTACCGAACGGACAAATCGGAGGGTACGAGCTGATAATCAACAATACCGATGACGGGTTGAAGCGCTTCAATTATGAAAATCCGAATAAACCTGGCATTTTACCGAGTCGAAAAAACATTTTGCCCTACCCACCTCCGTCGGGGAAACTAAACGAAAACCAGATATCGTACCAGACGTTCAGAAAAAATAATCCGCAACCGTTGCACAATTATGAGAGCAGCTTTACCCGCGTGGATCAGAGAAAAGTCGGCGAAGATGTGCTGGTCAGCATACACAATGTGCTGACGAAGAAAACCCACCGGGATCCGAAATATTCGGTATCGTCGCTGTTGATGTTACCGAGCCTGCGCTACAAAAACGGAGCAGCTGAGCCGGTGAGTTTGAAATTGGCCCAAATCGGGCCATACGCGGCTTTGCTGGTACCGGTCGAAAAACAAGTCGCTTCCGAAAATCCAGTTGTCCCCGACCTGAGTAAAACGATCAAATCGTTCGTCGAACTCGAAAATTACCAGCCCCCGATGAGGAGAAATTCAGAGAAATATGCGTATCCTCGGTACCCGGATAGCGGACGTTACCCGCCATCATCGGCCGATAGTTTGTCGCAGACTGACAGATCGGATCAAAACTTCGGATCTACTCAGCTGTCGCAATCAAAATCGACGTATAATGAAGGAATTTTCGGCAAACCTGATCATTCAAATGATCCCGAGTTGAATTTGGGCCTTCCTGTCGATTTGAGCAAGGATTTCGCCATACATCTTACTGACATCGGGGCGAACATATACAATCCTCCGAGCGGGGTTTTGGAGCATTCCTATAAAGATGAGACTAAATACGAAGAACGTGAGATCGTTTCCTGGGACAGGAAAACGGCAGATTTCCAAGCCCATCCTCAAGATCCAGGTTCATCCGGTCATCCTTCGGTCACTAACTTGAAACAAGAGCAAGCATCTGGCGGATTGAAGTATGACAAAACTGGAACTACTGGCACAGCGTTTGACATACGCCTCGGCTCGGCAACCAATGAAGCACTGGGATCATCATCTGAGCCGAAAAAGTATTTCGATCATACGAAGCCGCATTTCGAACTCCGCGAAGGTGAGTTACCTTTAGACCTGCTGAAGACATTTCCGACTGAGGCACCCCTCGTGCACAGTACGTCACATCAGCCCAATCCTTTCCCTGCAATAAATCCTGAAACGTTGGTCAACGGATTGAGCGGAGTGGTGCAACCTGCGACTGCTGCAACACCAGCAGCTGGAACATCCTCAACACACCATGATGACCCCGAGCAATCAACGGAATTTGCGCTCTTCAAGCAGGTTTCTCAACATGGAGCCGATATTCTGACTCAAGACCAAGCTAATCCTAATCCAACATCAAGCGTTGCATGGCATCTATCGAGCAATCGTCAAGATCGGAAGTATTTCGATCACTCGAAGCCATTGCCGGATATTCGCTCTTCATTCTTGGACGCGACTGCTGGCACGATTTCCATTCCTGCTGACACCCAGGTCAGAAAACTCCGTCCAGGTGGAGACAGGTACGAGATTGCTGGAATGTCAACCCCTGGGAGTGACAATCTACCTAATGCATACAGTGCCAAAACATTGACCAGCATCGGAGTAGTTGGGGAGAGCACTTCTACGCCAAAATCTTCAGGATCTTTTTCGTTGACGAATCTTCAATCCCTTGGAAAATCCGATGGTCATCCGAAGTCCATCGATCCGTCAGTTGGGGTTCAGCAGTATGGAGGAAATATCGATCCAGCCGATTCCAGCACTGGAATTCAAGCAGTGTCCCCTCCTTTGATCGGAAGCGATCAAAAATTGTTCGATCATTCAATCCCGGCATCGTACGAAAGTGGTAATCATCAATCCAGCATTCCTAATCTCGATTCATCAAATTTAGGCCCTGGGAAATTCTCTGTGAAATCATTTCCAGAAAGATTCCCCATCGAAAACACTTCGGTTGGACAGGACATCGCCCTGGAGTTCCAGAAATTTTCTTCAAGCACCGAAGCATCTGAGGTGAATTACGGTTCGAGCACTGCTTCAAGCATTTCCGGTGAAGAGATCGCTGAACAACTTGAATCTGCTGGGAAGCCACTGAGCCTCACGCAGTTCGACAAAGATATGGGATCCTTCGCTTCATGGCCCTCTACTGAGCCCATCACTCGAGAGAAGAGCGATGAGTTAGCATTTTCGGAGATCCCTGCTGGTCGGACGGAGGTAGGAAACAAATTCATCATTAGAGTCCCCAGTCTACCTGAAAACGGCGACACAGTGACCGATGATCCCAGATTGCCGAGCTTTCGGGAAAAAATCCAAAACCCTGGGACTCCTCCCACATTGGAACAAAAACAGCACACCCCGGGGCCCCACATTGGTTCCCTGCTGGAGACCCTGGATGGGATTCTGGCCATTAGGTCAACATAAATAACAGCCATATGGCAGACGAACTTCACCTGTGGGTACCCTCTCTAACGAAGTTCACGACTCAGGTAAAAGGCTTTTCACGTTACCCATTGTAGACTTGTTCGTCTATTACGGCAGTTGTTGTCGGTAGGTGCCGAAGAATTTCGAAGAAAAACAACCAGCCATGATGGATTTGATCGTTCGCCCATATGACTTGACATCATGAGAAGAGTTTCAGCTTGTGCGACCAAATTGTCCAATTGTTGTCCAAATTGACCAAATTGTCAATTTAATTTATCAAGCGCGTACCCGCCTATCTGCGAATAAATGAATTATGAATAATTGTCAGAGATGAAACTAAGTCATTTTATTAAGTTTATTTTTGTAATAACTTCATCCTTCATCGGAACATAAAAAATATCCACATATTCTGCAAGGTAAAAGAAAGATTTTAAGACCAAGAACGCTCAAATCGGTTCATTTTTGTGACCGGAAAAAAATAAAATAGAAAACACCGCTGGTGCGGTTGGTCCTAAAAGTTGTGGTTTGCTCCAACTTGAGGCATATTGTCAGGGGAATCCGATAAAAAAATGTTAAGGGGTCGAAAACCCAAAAAAGCTGTTTTTGAGATCATGACTTTTTTACATTTGATCGTTTTTGAGTTGTCTAGAGTTGATTCAGAGGATTCCCTTATAGGAGGTGCACGTCACAGGAAAATTTGCTAAACGCTAGTTTTTTTTTTTTTTTTTTTTTTAAATCGGACCACTCCTTCTATGCGTTTTGCTGCTGACGGCGTACGGCGTACGGACAAAAAATTTTTATTGCAGATTCTTGTTCTAGAACCTCTGAAACGTGAAAGAACAAATTTTCAGGGGGTGTTGTAAAAAAATTTTTCTTGATCAATTACATAGGTACATTATTTCTGGAAATAATGTACCAAAATATTAGTTATTTTATATGACTCCATGTTGAAATAAGAAATTTGAATTCGAAGGAATATGGTTAAATTACAAGCGAATCGGAAATCGATCGAGATACTAACACTTTATTATATTTTTATAGGAAATAGGCATATTGTTGGTCCGGGTTCAGGCTAATCTAACCAATTTTATACGTAACAACTGCCAAAAATTAAAATTAAATAATGAATTTTGATTTTGATTTAATTGAAAAATGTTTTTGTTCATACATACCTATTGAGTTTGATGATAAAATCTAGAAGGAAATCGCAGGTGTACAGATAACACACAATAAGCTCTAGAAGAAAAACTGAAAATTTTTATGTTTAGCTCATGTGAAAAAAATCTTTGGCGATTACAATGGTTTATTACTTATTGAATAATTGAGAAAAAATAATGAAAAATAACTCTTTGTTATTAAAAATGTATTGAAAAATGGTCAAACTTAGAAATTGAATTAAATGAGGTACTTTTAAGTCTTTTAAGGTAATTTAAAAAAAGAGATTTTAAATGTTTTTGACACTGTCAGAAATAAACGTCTTAATTTTAAGATGTTTCCGGCTGTATCCGGCTGGATGTTCGGATGAAGGTATCACGGTGGTGGAAACTGGCCGAAACTAGCCGTGGTGAGTGTATGACGGTGGAGTGCTGTGTGGGTCGCCCCGCTTGCTACAGTTGCCTGCTTGCCTGGAGTCACGGACATGTCCCGCCGTGGATGTCGAGTCCCACCGATGGGCGCAAGTAATTCTGCAGAGGACAGAGAGTGGATTAACTTTGGGTTGGCGTTGCTTATTAAATAAGAAAATAATAATACATCCCATCCTATGGTCGGGAACACACAGGAACGGGTCAGAATACTTATAAGCACGTTTTTTGTTGATTAAATCAACAAATTTTGTTTCGCCTTGTCAGATAATATACAGGTTTCGATGAGCACCTTCAATATCGTCGTCAATATTATACTCATGTCAGTATTATACTCAATATGTCGTCAATATTATACTCTACCTTGGCGTGAGTGCTGTCGTACTGGCATTTCATTCGTGAGAGAGATGCTTTCAGAATCTCCAATGCCTGTTTCCAAATGTCCGTCTGCGCGGTTTGGTTTTGGTGGTCGGAGCAACTGATGTCCCATCGCAATAAGAGAGGTGACTTCCCAACCAAGAAGAGGCGAGTCGGTATTAACCCTGCAGACGAATGTACGGCAGAGTTGATGATGGGCCAGCACCCGCATCGCTGTGGGGGAAAATTACCGGAAAATTTGATCATTAAAGAAGTTTTTTTTGCCGACGAGGAGATGAAACTTTGCATCATCAACTCCATTCGCTTACCTATTTTGAGCAGCCAGTTGTTGATTCTGGGCCTCCAACAACGCGATCAGATCCGATTTGAGATTCGTCAAAAACTGGTCCTAATTCAGCCATTTTTGTCAACAACTGCTCGGCGTCAACAGATTCCTCAGCAACTGGTTGAGAAGTCACAGGGCCGGGAATGGGATCAGATCCCACTTCTGATGCGATAGAAATCATCTCGTCTCAATCACCGTCACGCTCACAACACATTACCACTATTCGCCAACAACCAAAAAATTTCTGGTTCGTTTGTGAAAAAAGTTTGTTATGTTCAGGGAACCAAGGCAGCGAGCTCCATGACCACGACCACATGAATGCCAAGTTCAAATTGCATTAAAAAAAAGTAAAGTTCAAAAAACATCTTAAAATTAAGATGCTTTTTCAAAAGTATGATGCGAAATAACAACTATCTCGAAATTCAGTTGTTGTTCATGAAAAACTTCTTAATTTTAAGATGTTTTTGAAAATCCTTTCTGACAGTGGACCTACTTTCTGTGAGCCCTTAATTGATCGGTTCAAGTACCTATTTTTTAATGTAACAATAACATAACTGCATTTTTGAGAGAGCTACGAAAGCTGGGACAATTATCAGAGCATACTTACTCATTCAGGAGATGGAATTCCATACGAGCTCCATTCATCTCGTCTCACTTACACGTCTCGTTTAACTCTTTCCAACAAGGTCGCGAGAATGAACTTTCTGAAACAAATGTGGACCCTGGCCAAATATTCGATGTTTTCTTGCCGACAAATGGTACCAGAGATTGCTCGGTGCCATCGTTTACAAAAACAAGCCCTTTCAACTTGAAACTGCATTATAGTTTTACCTTTTTCGAATTGGAGCCGCGCCAGTGGTCACCGATAGGCGGTGACAAAATCAAGATTTTCACCCTCCGGCGCCAGACAGTGTGAAATATGACTTGAAGTTGTTGGAAACATTGGAGAATCCCAAGAAGGAGCACCTTGCTTTGACTTTTCCTTATCGCATAATCTGCAATACAAGTATAAATATTATTATAACTAATATTGTTTAAAATAAATACTTTTTATTATTTATTTAGATAAATATTAATTAATACTTTTTAAAAAATAAATATATTTAATTATTCATTTAAATGAATATTATTTAACAAAAATCAAAAATTTCAAAAAATTGAGGTACTCATACTCATAGGTACTTATACTCATAGTAATATAATATGATGATTTTAATAAACTGACGACCAATCGAACTTACCTGAAGTTCGGTCGAAATTATATGAATCCTCAGCCCGAAGATGTTACGGATAGTTGTAGTATTGTCCATCACTGCAATGACATTGTGTGAAAACAAATAGTGAATTTCCGATCGAGTTACAGCCTAATTTCTGATCGATGGCCGTAACATGATTACGAACAGTGGATATTCAAAGGACAAAAAACTATTCAAGGTAATTTTCGTATCTAATAATTGGCATTTTTTTTAATGAATCGTACTTACCTATTCCCATGACTTAATTGAACGCTCGAACATCAGGAGAAACCCGAATCACAATAAATCGCGAAGACTTTTCGAGAAACACTTCAGAAATGTCAAGAAAAACTGGACAGGACACGAGATAATAAAAAACGCAAAATTCTAGTTTATGGGAATGTAACGGGTCGATAAAGTGCCAAAATGTGGGGATCCTTCACTACAATACCTACCTACCTATTTACCTATTTTTCGTTCGTAAGCCATGCATCTCTTCGATTTCAAATGAAAAACTCTTACCTTTGGACCAAACGCAGACAAGTTCGGACATACCTGTAACAAAAAAATGGAAAATCCGTTGAAGCTCCATTTGCTTCAGGGAAGCAAAAATAATAGAAATAATGTGATATAAATAATAAATTTATCAAAAATGATAAAATTTATCATTTAATGGTAACTTACGTTTGGCCGCGTCGCTCCTCGTTGGCCGATGTCCTCCGGCTGCATACTCCGAGGTGTTGCACTTCTCGAACCCCAGAATGTTTCCACAGCACGACACTTTTTTTGTCAAAATAAAACTTGATTTTAGGAGAAAAAATCCATAAAACAGTTCAATTTACGAATTTAAGGGATTTTTGAATTTTTCTAACAACTAGGTTTTACTCAAAGCTTTTGTGTCGAATTGCTTTCTATGGTGAAAATTTAAAGCAAAGAAATACCTACCGACTCAATTGTCAAAGGCTCCAGTCAGGAATTGAAACTTTTTGAACTTTGAAGTTTGATCAGATGAACACCAAACCGAAATTTTCAAACCTAACGTAATCACCTACTAATATTGATCAAATGTTTGGAATTGCACTCCCTTGAGAATAAACACGGCACTTGATCACACCTGCAACAAACAAGAAGAAGCATTACGGTTAGACGTCAAATTTTGAATAAAATCGAGAGAAAAAAATATTGCTTACTACACTGGATTAGCTGTAGACTACAGCGAGGACGAGTTCATAAAAATGTAAGATGAAAATCTCAATCATAAAAAAATCTGAATTTCCAATTTGATTATGAAAACGACAGCCACGAGCATAGGAATGCGCCAGAACGAGCATAGGATGAAAGATTTTCGACACTATTCTAGCACTTACTTTCATCGAACCGATGGAATCTTGACTTGTGGCGTTACCAGGGCGGCAGACACAAAGTCCAAAGCGAATCCACCACACAACACAACACAGCGACACAACACAGAACCATTTAAAAATTGTTGTTCCCTCAACCGGCACGAGAAATCGGACGGACGCGAATCGGAACGAGCGAAACGGGACGGTAAGAAAATGAAATGAGTATTTTGCAAAAAATTGTCGGTTATATTAATCGAATCCGAGATTGCGTGGAATTATGCTCGGAATTATGCTACGGAATAGTGCTCGCTTAATATCGATAGTACGGTGCTATCGATAGTTCCGTGTTATCGATAGGTCGACAGAATAATATATTTGAACCTGAAAATTTTTACTCAACCTAAAAAACGAAAAACGCTCTTCAAGTCCCTACTATGATAACCTGAAGTCCTGAAAAATAAAAATAAATCAAGAAGACAGCATTTACGCTGATTAATGGGTCTTAATAATGATGCTGATTAATGATCTTATTAAATTTCCAAATTATTTGGAATCTTTTATTAAAAAAAGATATTTGTCCTCATTCCGGATCTGGATGACCCAAAAAACCATGCTAGATACCAAATCTTACCATAGATATCAGTACACCGAGCTAGAGACACAATAATTAACTAAGTATTGAACTATTAATTAACAATAAAATAATAGATAGGTTGGCATTAATAAAAATTAATAGGTAATGTATATAAGTAATGATACAATGTATTATCTGTATTATGCCATAATAATATAAAACAATATATACCTAATATAATAATAATGTATAAATAATAATAATCAAATTCTACTTTAAAGTTACAGTTGAATGCGAAAAAAGGTAAAATTTTTTGAAACTTGGACGATTACGAAGATTTATTAATACTGAATGATAAACCAAAAGTATCACTAGGTCAACGGTAGTCCAAATTAGCAAGGGAGTCGGTGTGAAAAAAGAAATTTACCAAAACTATCTTTATTTACCAAGAAATGAACCAAAACTATCGATAAGTCAACGAAAGTCCAAGAAATTTACCAAAACCATCTTTATTTACCTTTATTTTTATACTAGCTGTAACCGCCCGGCGTTGCCCGTGTCAAAAGAATAGTGATTAATTGATTAAGTAATTAGGTACCTGGGGTTGGGAGGTTGGACTGTCTCTCACTCTCCCCCCCCACACATGACATTCCCCGTCGATAAAAAGAACCAATCTGTTAAAAAATTAGTTTAAATAGGAACAGGTCATTTTTTTAAATTTATAAAAAAATTTTTGAGATGAGTTGAGGGTTGGGTTGGGTTGGGTTGGGATGGGTTGGGTTGGGTTGGGTTGGGTAGGGTAGGGTTGGGTAGGGTTGGGTGGGGTAGAGTAGGGTTGGGTAGGGTAGGGTTGGGTAGGGTAGGATTGGGTAGGGTTGGGAAGGGTTGGGTAGGGTAGGGTAGGGTTGGGTAGGGTTGGGTAGGGTTGGGTTGGGATGGGTTGGGATGGGTTGGGATGGGTTGGACTGGGTTGGGATGGTTTGGGATGGGTTGGGCTGGGTTGGGCTGGGTTGGGTAGGGTTGGGTAAGGTTGGGTTAGGGCTGGTTAGGGTAGGGTAGGGTTGGGTAGGGTTGGGTAGGGTTGGGTAGGGTTGGGTAGGGTAGGGTTGGGTAGGGTTGGGTAGGGTTGGGTAGGGTTGGGTAGGGTTGGGTAGGGTTGGGTAGGGTTGGGTAGGGTTGGGTAGGGTTGGGTTGGGTTGGGTTGGGTTGGGTTGGGTAGGGTAGGGTAGGGTAGGGTAGGGTAAGGTTGGGTAGGGTAGGGTTGGGTAGGGTAGGGTTGGGTAGGGTTGGGTAGGGTTGGGTAGGGTTGGGTTGGGTTGGCTAGGGTTGGGTAGGGTTGGGTAGGGCTGGGTTGGGCTGGGTTGGGCTGGGTTGGGCTGGTTTGGGCTGGGTTGGGCTGGGTTGGGCTGGGTTGGGTAGGGTTGGGTAGGGTTGGGTTAGGGCTGGTTAGGATAGGGTAGGGTTGGGTAGGGTTGGGTAGGGTTGGGTAGGGTTGGGGAGGGTTGGGTAGGGTTGGGGAGGGTTGGGTAGGGTTGGGTAGGGTTGGGTAGGGTTGGGTAGGGTTGGGTAGGGTTGGGTATGGTTGGGTAGGGTTGGGTAGGGTTGGGTAGGGTTGGGTAGGGTTGGGTTGGGTTGGGTTGGGATCTTTATTTACCTTTATTTTTATACTAGCTGTAACCGCCCGGCGTTGCCCGTGTCAAAAAAATTGTGATTAATTGATTAAGTAATTAGGTAGGCTGTCTCTCTCTCCCCCCCACACACATAACATTCCCCGTCGATAAAAAGAACCAATTTGTTAAAAAATTAGTTTAAATAAGAACAGGTCATTTTTTTAAATTTATAAAAAAATTTTTGAGTTGAGTTGAGTTGAGTTGAGTTGTGTTGAGTTCCCCGTCGATAAAAAGAAACAATCTGTTGAAAAATTAGTTTAAATAAGAACAGGTCATTTTTTTCAAATTAAAAAAAATTTCAAATTTATCTAATTTAAAAATCGAAAATCGGGCTTCGAGGTCTGGTGGCCAGCCCCTTTGTGCTTCCGTGTAAAAAATTCCAGGTCCCTGCCTGCGATAGATTTGGCTGGAGTGCTCGGTCAGACAGACAGACACATTACACTATGTGTAAGTCTTGCTTTTATTATTATAGATTATATTTATAAATATTTATATTATTTATCTTAATTTACCAAAACTATCTTTATTTATCAAAACTTTACCAAAACTATCTTAATTCACCTTTATTTATATTTTTTATCTTTATTTACCAACGAATGTCCAAGAAATTTACCAATACTATCGATAGGTCAACGAAAGTCCAAGAAATTTACCAAGACTATCCTTATTTACCTTTATTTATATATTTATATTTTATTTATATTTATATTATTCATCTTTATTAATATTATTTATATTTTTTATCAAGTTGACCAATCTATCTTTATTTACCTTTATTTATATTATATTTACATTAAATGTAAATTTTATATTGTTAAATATAAATAAACTATATATAAATATAATAAATATAATATAAATATAATATAAATGTAAATATAATAAATATAAATAAAAATTATTAAAATATACATTAAATATAAATTTTATATTATTTATCTTTACTAACAACAAAAGTCCAAGAAATTTACCAAAACTATCTTTTCTTACCAAAAAATAAACCAGTCGGAGTAGAAAGAAATTTTCGGATAATGAGAAATAATCGTGAGAGTACCTACCTATGGAAAATTTTAAAATTATTTGAAACTTGGGCGATTACAAAGATTTGTTATTGAATGACAAACACAAACTATCGATAGTACCGATTAGCGAGGGCACAATTCAATTTACACGGCCCCGCTCCACTGGGCACTGAATTACCCGCAGTACTTCCGATAAATTAGCACTTTTAGCGTTTTCAATTTTATTTTTTCCTGACCACAAAATTGAACCGATTTCAGCGTTCCTAGTCTTAAAATCTTCGGTTTAGACCGCAGAATACGTTGGTATTTTTCATGTTCCGATAACGTTTCCTATTTTTAGGCGAGTTTTAAAATTTGCATTATGAGTCCTGGTATTTCTGAGCCATAAAGCCTCCAAAGTAGTAAAAATGTGATACAATCGTATCGAAAATTTGCGAATCATAATATGGAAGTATTGTGTGTACCACTGGTTTGAGTGAAGGTTTTCGATAATTCAATTACCGATTATTTCGGTCATTTCTGCGTGAAAGCAAGTGAGTTCGGCATAGTGCGGGCTTAATATCGATAATAAGTTAAGAAAAATGCCATTGTTTTCGCCCGTTAACCGAATTTATCCCGAATTTTACAGAATTTTTCCGATTTTATCGGAGAGAGGGTCGGAGCTAGTTAGGGCATGTCGATCTAGTCTCATAGCTTAATATGTACTTTGGTACACGGCGGTCATTGCCTCGCCGCCTCGAGCGGACTGGATCCAGCGTGTTGAGGGCGTTGGGTCCATCGCGGTCGCCTCGGGTTCAGAGTCCGTTGGACTAGCACGCCGGGCTTAGCCAGGAATTGCATTGCACGCTCATGAGGGTGCACAGCGCTGCGTCTACGGAAAAAATAGTCGGCGGCGCATCGCCGCGTAGACGCAGCGCCGCGCTCCCGGATTTCGCCAGTGGAGCAGGGCCGTGTAAATTGAATTGTTTGTTATTCAATAACAAATCTTTGTAATCGCCCAAGTTTCAAATAATTTTAAAATTTTCCGTAGGTAGGTACTCTCACGATTATTTCTCATTATCCGAAAATTTCTTTCTACTCCGACTGGTTTATTCCTTGGTAAGAAAAGATAGTTTTGGTAAATTTCTTGGACCTTTGTTGTTAATAAAGATAAATATTATAAATGTAAATATAATATAAATGAAGGTAAATAAAGATAGATTGGTCAACTTGATAAAAAATATAAATAATATTAATAAAGAAAAATAATATAAATATAAATAAAATATAAATATATAAATAAAGGTAAATAAAGATAGTCTTGGTAAATTTCTTGGACTTTCGTTGACCTATCGATAGTATTGGTAAATTTCTTGGACTTTCGTTGGTAAATAAAGATAAATAATATAAATAAAGGTGAATTAAGATAGTTTTGGTAAAGTTTTGATAAATAAAGATAGTTTTGGTAAATTAAGATAAACAATATAAATATTTATAAAAACAATCTATAATAATAAAAGCAAGACTTACATATAGTGTAATGTGTCTGTCTGTCTGACCGAGCTCTCCAGCCAAATCTATCGCACGCAGGGACCTGGAATTTTTTACACGGAAGCACAAAGGGGCTGGCCACCAGACCTCGAAGCCCGATTTTCGATTTTTAAATTAGATAAATTTGAAATTTTTTTTAATTTGAAAAAAATGACCTGTTCTTATTTAAACTAATTTTTCAACAGATTGTTTCTTTTTATCGACAGGGAACTCAACACAACTCAACTCAACTCGGGTTGGGTTGGGTTGGGTTGGGTAGGGTTGGGTTGGGTTGGGTTGGGTTGGGTTGGGTTGGGTTGGGTAGGGTAGGGTAGGGTAGGGTAGGGTAGGGTTGGGTTGGGTTGGGTTGGGTTGGGTTGGATTGGGTTGGGTTGGGTTGGTTTGGGTTGGGTTTGGTTGGGTGGGGTAGGTTTGGATCGGGTCGGGCCGAGTCGGGTCGGGTCGGGTCGGGTCGGGTCGGGTAGGGTTGGGTAGGGTCGGGTTGGGTTGGGTTGGGTAGGTTTGGGTTGGGTTGGGTAGGGTAGGGTAGGGTAGGGTGGGGTGGGGTTGGGTTGGGTTGGGTCGGGTTGTGTTGGGTAGGGTTGGGTTGGGTTGGGTTGGGTTGGGTTGGGTTGGGTTGGTTTGGGTTGGGTTGGGTAGGGTAGGGTAGGGTTGGGTTGGGTTGGGTTGGGTTGGGTTGGGTTGGGTTGGGTTGGGTTGGGTTGGGTTGGGTTGGGTTGGGTTGGGTTGGGTTGGGTTGGTTTGGGTTGGGTTGGGTTGGGTTGGGTTTGGTTGAGTTGAGTTGAGTTGAGTTGAGTTCCCCGTCGATAAAAAGAAACTATCTGTTGAAAAATTAGTTTAAATAAGAACTGGTCATTTTTTCCAAATAAAAAAAAAATTCAAATTTATCTAATTTAAAAATCGAAAATCGGGCTTCGAGGTCTGGTGGCCAGCCCCTTTGTGCTTCCGTGTAAAAAATTCCAGGTCCCTGCGTGCGATAGATTTGGCTGGAGAGCTCGGTCAGACAGACAGACACATTACACTATGTGTAAGTCTTGCTTTTATTATTATAGATTGTTTTTATAAATATTTATATTGTTTATCTTAATTTACCAAAACTATCTTTATTTATCAAAACTTTACCAAAACTATCTTAATTCACCTTTATTTATATTATTTATCTTTATTTACCAACGAAAGTCCAAGAAATTTACCAATACTATCGATAGGTCAACGAAAGTCCAAGAAATTTACCAAGACTATCTTTATTTACCTTTATTTATATATTTATATTTTATTTATATTTATATTATTTATCTTTATTAATATTATTTATATTTTTTATCAAGTTGACCAATCTATCTTTATTTACCTTCATTTATATTATATTTACATTTATATTATTTATCTTCATTAACAACAAAGGTCCAAGAAATTTACCAAAACTATCTTTTCTTACCAAGAAATAAACCAGTCGGAGTAGAAAGAAATTTTCGGATAATGAGAAATAATCGTGAGAGTACCTACCTACGGAAAATTTTAAAATTATTTGAAACTTGGGCGATTACAAAGATTTGTTATTGAATAACAAACACAAACTATCGATAGTATCGATTAGCGAGGGCACAATTCAATTTACACGGCCCCGCTCCACTGGAGAAATCCGGGAGCGCGGCGCTGCGTCTACGCGGCGATGCGCCGCCGACTATTTTTTCCGTAGACGCAGCGCTATGCACCTTCATGAGCGTGCAAGGCAATTCCTGGCTAAGCCCGGCGTGCTAGTCCAACGGACTCTGAACCCGAGGCGACCGCGATGGACCCAACGCCCTCAACACGCTGGATCCAGTCCGCTCGAGGCGGCGAGGCAATGACCGCCGTGTACCAAAGTACATATTTAGCTATGAGACTAGAGCGACATGCCCTAACTAGCTCTGACCCTCTTTCCGATAAAATCGGAAAAATTCTGTAAAATTCGGGATAAATTCGGTTAACGGGCGAAAACAATGGCATTTTTCTTAACTTATTATCGACATTAAGCCCGCACTATGCCGAACTCACTTGCTTTCACGCAGAAATGACCGAAATAATCGGTAATTGAATTATCGAAAACCTTCACTCGAACCAGTGGTACACACAATACTTCCATATTATGATTCGCAAATTTTCGATACGATTGTATCACATTTTTACTACTTTGGAGGCTTTATGGCTCAGAAATACCAGGACTCATAATGCAAATTTTAAAACTCGCCTAAAAATAGGAAACGTTATCGGAACATGAAAAATACCAACGTATTCTGCAGTCTAAACCGAAGATTTTAAGACTAGGAACGCTGAAATCGGTTCAATTTTGTGGTCAGGAAAAAAATAAAATTGAAAACGCTAAAAGTGCTAATTTATCGGAAGTACTGCGAGTAATTCAAATTTCGATTCAACAGGGTGATAGGTCTTACTGAGAAAAATCTCTTAGTTCAAGAAATTTGAAGAAGGAAATCAGAAAAAGAACAATTAGAAACGAAGTTCTTCCATGTAAAATATTTTTCGAAGTGTTTTTTCCTATCCTAGGGGGGCAAAAAGGAAAATTTACTTACGCGAGCGCGACGCGACCGACCCGGGAGGGAAGACGGCGGAAGACTGAGGCCGCGAACAGGCGATTCGCACTAGCAGGATAGCCGAACATAAAATTACACGAACGAACATGCGCGCGGGTCGTAGATTCTCGGAATCGTAGCCCCTACGGCTTGCTGAGCCGTGCCGGGCGGCTGTTCCGAAGGGCTCGGATTGCCCGGCTCGGCACCGCCCGGCTCGGGTTCCGGCAGCGAGCGGTGGAAGATTCGGCCCAAGTCCGAAGAGATAATTACTCCTCGGATTATCACAGGTAAACAACTTCCCCTCTCTCGAGTCAGGCGATAAGCCGTATGGAAAACTCGGCCCATGATTCTCAGTAGCAATGGAGCACTTGTCTGTCACACCAGTAATTAGTGAAAGGGGAAGTGTGATGTGATACTGTTAACTGTTATAACTTATGAAAAATAGGTTGGTATGATGAGTTCATCGTTACATTCTTGACTCGCCTGATGCTCAGTTGACCGTTGTAATGTAAACCTGCGAACTTTTGGAGCTGGTTACGCGGAAGTCCTCATCCGCACATATTCAGCTTCACTCGTCAACTTCTTGAGTACCAAAAAGAAGTTTTAATAAAAATAAATAGTTGCTCAGATACCCCACATACAAAAAACGCTCATACCAAGAAAAGACAGGAGTTCCTCTCAAGGTAACTCGACAAATTTGACGATTTGACGTTTTACAATAGTCACTTTTGACTGAACCTTGTGATATTCTAGTATACATTAGGAAAACTTGAGTGTGACAATTATATATGTTCCTGTGACGATCTCTAAATATACTTGTAAACAGTAGCAGTTCCTCTGGGCCGAATTTTCCACTACCCAATACCTAAACCTCAGGTAATATTTTGTTTGGGCCGAATTTTCCACTGACCGGAGGGTCTCTAATCCGCTTGGGCCGAATCTTCTACAGGTATTAGGGGTCTGGGCCGAATCTTCCATCGCCCGTCTCCATGGCGGGAGAGTTGGCTCTCGACCAACCGCACCCGTCGTGGACAAAGGTACAACTCAAAATGGCCAATTTTCGGCAAATCGCTTCAAAGTTTCTCACCTACTCTCCTTGACTTCCTATTCATAGAGCACTCAAACGGAATTGGGTGATTCTCCGAAAGCAGGGAAATTTGTGTCCCGAGCTTGTTGAGGCGATTCTATATGAGATTAAGAAAATTTTTTTAAACTTATGGATTAAGGGCATTGTTAGCTTGGATTCTATAAGTTAATAACCATTTTTACGCGTGCATAAGTATTTGTGAATTGCGTTGAAAGGTGTCATTTTTCAGACCCTCACACGTCCAATTTCTCGGTTTTTCATGTTTCACACCCCTCAGTTCGAAGGATAAAATTTTAATTGCCTGAAAAAGTGGCAGGTTGTATTCATTTACTCTTCAACTTATGCCTGCTGAAGGGAATTCAAAAAATTTTAATGTTACATTATAAATCAGCTTGAATTTATCATGTCCAGTCATTTTTGAAGTTTTCATTCAGACCCTCACATTAGGTAGAAAATGATAATGAAAATGACTTTACACTGGCGATGCAGGCCACAAAGTGGAATCAGGAGTTTGTCTACATCAGTCTGCACCCGCCCAGATGTTTGCGACTCGTTTCCAGAACGCGCCATGATGGGTTTAACCCTCGAAATGTGCGCCTTGTGCATGGTGATTTTTTTTCTTTCAGACCCTCACCTTGTCATAATTTTTTTTGAGTGAGTGCATTTTTACTTTCATATTTACAGAGTAAATGGAAGTATTGTGATCGTCCTAAAATCGAGAATCGGAACTGAAGTGAGATGAGATAGAATTAAATGAGATGAAATGAAGTTCGAAAGTTAAGTTTGAAGGATCAGTTTGTAAGTTAGTTTGAGCAGTTAGTTTGAGCAAGTTGAGAGTTTGTGAGTCAAGTTTGAAAGTAGAGTGAGTGAGAAGGATGAGTTTGAGAGTTAAGTTTGAATGTTGAGAGTTGAGTTTGTTTGACTTTGTGAGTAGTTTGACTTTTAAGTTTAGATTTGAGTGTGAGAGTAAAGTATGAGAGTAGAGTTTGAGAGCAAAGTTTGAGAGTAGAGTTTGAATGTTGAGTTGAAGTATGAGTATTAACTCTAGATTAGGATTTTAATCCAAGTCGTGATAACTTGATCCGTTTCTGGGTAGGAGAAATGAAGGTGCATCCGTTTGAAAAATATAGATTTTATTTATAACTACATATCTACTGATAGATAGGACGTCATATGCCCAAAATATCAGCTTATCGTAATAATTTGTGTCATAATTGAGGTACGTTTATTCGTTCATATCTAAGGTAGGTACGTTTCATGCATACGTTCTTCAACTCTAATCAATTCGATAAAGCGTATTAGTGTCCTATTATGTGGTGAATACCGATCATCTTTTACAGAAAAGGAGCATAATACTATTCCCAGCATAAAGGGGTTTTTCGTTTGGTCCCTATTCTTCATAATTGATCATGCTGCGGAAACTCGAAATCATCGAAGATACCAGTCCCGAATTCGACTCCTTTCATCCACGATGAACAGGATGAATTGAACACTATGATGACTAAACACAGAACTTTACTATTAGATTTAATCACAAATCCCGTCAGCAAAGTGTCAATATTACGTATCCAAAATATCAAAGGTATGAGTGATCATGGTTCGAGAACTACTGGAAAAAATGCGAGTTTCCACTCTCGGTTTTTGTTCAGATTGATGGAAGTGTTGACTGATGGTGGAGCGAATTTTTGACTTCAACCTAGCACCATCGACCCAAGATTCTACGGCTAACAATTTTTGCTCAAAAAATGTTGGCCTGCTCAGGTCACTTTCAGCTGTAATTCAACAACCCTCCCAACGACGCCATTCGCATAAGCAGAATACTGATAGCCTGGACGATCATCGGTAGTGTTACGCAAGCGTGCAAATATACGCCATCTGTCGCCAGTTGTGAGAACATTGCAGAATCGTCTCAAGACGTCGTCCGTTCTACGTAATGAACGGCCGGTGCAGTTCGACGACGCCGTCGGCCCTGGGAACGACGCGCATGATCGTCGGCTCTTTGCCTTTGGAAGCCGTCAGGACGTAGCCGGGGCGTATGTTGGCCGATTGTCGGTGGTCGGGTGACGTCCACGAGTCGGACGATTTTGACGACGTCGATTTGGTCATCGCGGACGTGAGCATGTTCTTGCCTTTGGCGGTGAAGCGCGAAAAGATCATTTCAGCCATCTGGAAAACGAAAAATTTGGTATAGCTGCAGTTCGAGAAGGTGTTGTCAGAAGACTTGCACTAGTTGGTGATTGGTGATTGGTGATTGGTGATTGTTGATTGGTGATTGGTGATTGGTGATTGGTGATTGGTGATTGGTGATTGGTGATTGGTGATTGGTGATTGGTGATTGGTGATTGGTGATTGGTGATTGGTGATTGGTGATTGGTGATTGGTGATTGGTGATTGGTGATTGGTGATTGGTGATTGGTGATTGGTGATTGGTGATTGGTGATTGGTGATTGGTGATTGGTGATTGGTGATTGGTGATTGGTGATTGGTGATTGGTGATTGGTGATTGGTGATTGGTGATTGGTGATTGGTGATTGGTGATTGGTGATTGGTGATTGGTGATTGGTGATTGGTGATTGGTGATTGGTGATTGGTGATTGGTGATTGGTGATTGGTGATTGGTGATTGGTGATTGGTGATTGGTGATTGGTGATTGGTGATTGGTGATTGGTGATTGGTGATTGGTGATTGGTGATTGGTGATTGGTGATTGGTGATTGGTGATTGGTGATTGGTGATTGGTGATTGGTGATTGGTGATTGGTGATTGGTGATTGGTGATTGGTGATTGGTGATTGGTGATTGGTGATTGGTGATCGGTGTAAATTGTTTGACCTGTTGAAAGTTTGAACGTAAGGTCCTTCTGAGAAAGTAGGACTACTTATGCAGTTGACCAGCTTTGAAAAGACGGCGTTTGAACCGCACAAATGTAAGTTTGCCTTTTCCACATCCTGGTGGAATACCTACCCAATTATTGCAGATACTCTCGTAACATCCCGAATTCGGCCTTGAGATCCTCGCTGGGTTCTCATTAGTTTACGTAACTCGTCTACCTGAACTACACCGTTTCAGTTGAACCGAGCACTCAACGTCAGTTATTGAATTTTTTTTAGGAAAATAAGTATAAATGACATACCTACGCTCGGATTTTCGACTGGAGACTGGACTGATTTATAACGATCGAGTTCCTTTCTATAGACACCTTCTCGCCTCTTATCTCGTTCAGACAAACAGAATACCGTGCGCCCTCAGAGGTCAATGACGATTTAACAGGGGTTAGCCCGTTCTGATAATAACGGACTAGATATCGCTCCATCTGACGAAATAACGGACAACCCCCTCCCCCAGCTCCTCCTTACACCATTATCTCTGTTCAATGCTTGATTTTCACTCAATAATATCAAGTATGACATCGCAACTTTCTATTTTTCCTTCTATTTATCGTTCGCTGCTCATATTGGGGAGTCCAATGCTGTTGCAACACAAAAAGATTAGGTATAATGTTGTAAGAGGTTTCATCAATCTTGAAATAACACTTCTGACAACAATTCGACTGTTTTGTCACGATGAATTTCCAGAGATAAGATTTTTGTAACGATGAATTTCCAGAGATAAGATTTGGAAACAATTGGGGTTTGAAACGAATCAACAGTTGCATTGGGACAGATAACTGTCCACCGAACGGTCAATAAAAACACCTTGCTTTCACTCTACTTTCTCAACCGGCTGTCCTTCTCCTGAAAGGTCGGGATTGACAGATTCCTGAATTTTCGTGCTGGAGCCAATTACCTATTTACTGCCGAGTCTATGATTTAGTTATGCCTGAGTCTATGATTAGCTCCATTTGCTCCGTTGTTAAGAATTTCTTTTCTCGTTCGAAAAACATCATAAAAACGAACTAAATAGGTCGAATTTTTACTAAATTACTCGTACTAAACTAATTTGATGCTCTCTCCCTCAAAAATAAGAACATTCAATGTTTTTGCATTTAACATTTGGCATTATTTTTGACATTTTGCATTTTGATACTTTTTCTATTTGTTTGGAAATTGACCATAATGTCCATAATTGACCATAATAGCCATTATTGTCCATGCATAGGCCGCTTACTTGGTACTCGCATTTCTTTTGATATTTTACAATTTTTTTTTAAATCAAGGATTATTTGTTCAGCATACTTTTTCTTGTCTATTGCGTAATCCAAAAGAGATTCACGTTCTCCAGTAAGGCAGTGAATCAATGGTTTACAAACCACGTGAGTTGAGCTTAATGGAAAACGAAGCATTAGGTAGGTTTCAATGTTCATGTGTAAACGCGTGAGTGGCCTGGAAATTTTTTACGTTTGCCAACTTCATTGGCAGATTGTTTTGGGCTACCATTCATTACGAGGCTGTCCCATTTCACCATTCTTCAAACATCATGACTAGCTCGAGATGTGAAAATAATGCAAAAATATCCAAGGTCCAATTTCACCTGAAAATGCAATATTTTCAATTTTTTTGTAGCCTCGCATGGCCTGAAAGGCTCAAGACATGAGAGGCCAGTAAGGTAAAACATGTTTCTTTATTCGTGAAATCGTGTTTTCTACGCTAGATATAGGTACAACGGTTTTCTAATATTAAAAAGAAATTATTTTTGAAATATGAATTTTTCCAAAAACAAAGTATTTACTCTCGATTTCCTATAGTTAACTAATACAAATTTATGCTCGTCAAAACAGGAGTCAAAAAACAGGCGTTGAACCGACGCCTTTCTCCACCTAAAGTGGCGAAGCGGTCTGGCCCCTATCGTCGTCCTCTGCTGACTTATGAATGACTAATACTGAAGGTATGCATCGCCTGGGCCATGTATGGGGCATGACAACAGGCCATTCGTTCAAGTCGTCACTTTTATAAGATGTATTTATTAGCCTAAACCTAGTCCTCTTTTTCAACCTTTTTTGCAGTTCAGGGTGGGTACACGACAAAAAAAGAAGATGCACACACTCTCCCGAACACACCCTCCAACCCCCAAATAAATATCGTCGCGTTTTCAAAAAAAAATTTATTACGTGCGATCATATTTAAAATTTCTATTCAATTTTGAGGAGAAGTGCATAATACAAAAAGGTCTGCATCGAGATTAAATCTAGGTAAAGCGGATCTGTGTAATAAGCTCACCAATTGCGTACAACAATCAGGTAACAATCATATGTGATTTTCTTTTTGAAAAAATTTGTAACAAATCACTTACCGAGACAGATGTTGCAAGTGCGAGGAATGCGATATCTCGAAGTGCGTGTACGTGACAAGGAGAGCTGGAACCGCCGAATGAGAAGGCGGCCGGTCGGGCGGCTCGGCGGGGACGGAACACCAGACGCCGGTCACGCCACCCGTCACTGGTGGGCAGGAGTCTAAAGTTAGCGGGTCCGAAACGCGCAAAAAACACCAAAACGTCAACTGGGACGAATCCGAATTTCGGACTAATCCAAATTTAGAACGAAATTTCGTTGACAAAGTGCGTCGTGAACTTGAAAAAATTCCAACCTCGATTTGGCAATTGGAAAATTTCCAATATTTTTCTACGCGTCGATAAATTTTTTTTTAATATATAAAATCCCAATTTCGATTAGAGTTGCCGAACGAACGGGTCACGACTGTCTTTCAGAGGCGGATGAGCCCAGTTTTTATCTAGCACCCGACAATCTTGACGGACTGTTGAATGATAATTAATTGGAGGGGAAGAATAGTCTGGCTTCTACATTCCGTCATTGTCTATTCCACTCCACAAGCCGATTGTCAATCGGAGCCTTGAAATCTGTCGAAAAGTTCCTGAAACCGTTTCCTTTCCTGGGTTCGAAAGGATCGATGAGGAAAATTTCATTGTAAGTTGGAAAAAACTATTCTTGGCCGATTACAATGGTTTATTATTGAATAAAAACCAAAATTCTCAGTGGTAAAATTATATCGATTGTTTTCTCTAAAGTGTTTGCAAATTTTTAATCGTATAAGTCAAAATTTAATGAATTACGTCGCCCGAACTTGTTTTTCACAGCTTTTGAAATTTCGGAAAACAATTATTTTCAACCCTGTATAGGGGTCAATTTTACTTTTTGCAGGGAAAATAATCGTTGCAATTTTGCTGATATTTTCCACTTTTTCCCCCCTATCTGAGACGTATTTGTGGAAAATCAATTCTTTTACGCAGGTACAATTTTTTTAAAGCCAAAAATGCACTTTTTCCAACGAAACCGGTATTACAAAATGCCAACGGGTTGACGAAAGTATTCAACTTTAAGCAAGTAAGTAAATGCATGCTCAAAAAAAAAAAATAAATAAAAATAAAAATGAAGAGATTCAACGTTCATTGAGATGCAAGCATCCAAATACGGCCTTCCAGTTTGAATAACTTCGAAATATTTTCGTTTTTTGAATACCTCCTTAAAATATGCGGTCAGCCGCAAAATCTACGCGTCAGATTGATGCATAAATTATTTCTGGGCTCATCCAAAGTCAAGGACATCCAAGTCATTAAGGAGGCGATACTTTGACTATAGAGACAGATTAATCTGTACACGTCCTATCTCCTCTTGTTATCCTGAAGATGAACACTGGACGGAGATGTTGCTCATCCTTGCGTTAACATGTGTGGCGACATAGTAGATTTATTTCCAAGTTATTTTGTCCTCAGCCCTATCATATTTCAGTGAGAATATCGTGTTAATACGGGAAAAGCGTTGGGCAATAATTTCTAAACATCACAAGAAAAAGTAAAGCTGTTTAAAATATAATTCAAAGCAGACAATACGAATAGATATTTATAATAGGCACCTAATATTAATTGAATAACTACAAAATTATTTTCAAATCCAATTTCAAAATTATGAGAAGCTGAGTGTACTTTTTTACGTAAATTTTTACTTTTTGTACGTCGTGGCCAATTTTGAAACTAAACTAAGGGAGATAGATCGATTACTTATCTTTATAGTACGTCAAAAATAATTGCGCTAAAATACGGTGCCTATAAAGTGCGTACTCGCAATTTTAAAAACAATTTTGGCGACCTCCCTATTTCTGAAAAACGCCATCGAACATTTTTCCTCTTTTTGGTCGTCAAACTATCCAACTCGAGGGTGGATCATTTTTGTAAAACGTGTTCAGACGAGGCCCTCGACAGACGTGTCTCATTATTCGTTGGTAAAGTTCAAGGTCCATCCGGTGTTTGATGTCCCGTAACATTTCCACCATTTGAACAGAAAATGATTACATGGGAACCTACCACGGGGATAATCAAAATTATTCAATCGGTATAATATATTATACTTACAGTTTTGAACTCAAAACGCCAACGACGCGTCAGTCGATAAAAAACCGACACGTCGTTTCTTGATTTTTACCGTTTTTCTAAATCCCAAGCTCAAAATTACTCTGCAAAGATGCAACGTTGATGCAATTGGCGAGTTGTCCTTCCAGAAAGTCTGGCCCTGACGCTGTGGAATAAATTTCACGAAACGTTGGCAAAAACTCGTTATCATTGACCCGCCCTCAAGTGTAAAAAACATCAGCAGTCAAAACAGACGAGGTCAAAAACATCATAAGTCTAAATAAATTTTGTAAATATGATCAAATCGTGTCACACTTTTACGTTTCAAAATATGGAAGTATTGTGTGTTTTCGTGGGATTTATAATTATACTATCAATTGAAAAAAAAACCGTCAAAATCGTCCTTTAGGAGAATTTCCATTTTTTGCTTTCCAATTTATTATTCGCCTTTTTGAAGTCGGATTTTTTTTGCTCTAGATGAGCTATTGGGTTTTTACGTCAATGAAATATTATTCAAAACCCAGTTCTCTCCTTGGGCCCATACAAAATTGTAAATATAATTATATATTCAAGGGAAATTGACGTTACAGTAAACAGTGTTGTTTTTCATTCGGCGAGCTCGAGCTCTTCGAAAGAGTTAGGTGCCATGTCAACATAACGTCAATCGTTAACGGCACTCCTACGAATAAATACAAATATGTTACAAGGCGATGCAACATTGGCTGCGCCTAGACGAAAGAGATAAATAATTCCTGACTGTAGACGGTCACGAGTTAACCACGATCGGATCACGTCTGTCTTTCCGAGTCTGCCGTTTCACTAGTGGGAGTGTCCGGCGTCTGCCAGCGGTTCAATTTGTCGTTATTTTCGTTATTGTTGTAAATTGATTGAAGCTGCCAATTGGTTGAATGCGGTTATTCTCAAACTTTCCATTATGAGTCGTTCAATCTGGGAAATATCGTGGCTTTTGCAACGCATGAAATATTTGGGGTCCATAAATGGATTGCAGTTTCTTCCGTCTGCAGTTTTAAGCTGTACAAAAATCGCACATCATAATTTTTATATTTCATTTTGTGTTATTTTGTTATCTAATTATTATCTATAATTATTATCTGATTTTCGACTTCAAAAATTGAATAACGGGTCGATCCTCAAAAATTCACATAAAATACTTAGATACCAAAATCAAATCCTTTATTCACATTATTCACAAAGTATTTACATGATGCAGATGGGACTCAAATCAGTAATCGTAGTCTCGGAAGCCTCCAAAGAAACCGGGCCTGTGGTACCCTGAGCTGGATCCAGGTCGATATCCTGAATGGTAACCGCCGTAATAGCCTCCGTTACCGGGGTATACCGGGTGCGCGTAATAGCTGAGGGAATAAAAATTGAAAATGTTGAAATTGTTCTACTTTTTGTTATATTTCTGTTATAGCTTGAGGGTTGACAGAATATAGAAATACATACTTGTAAGGTTCGTATTCTCCCGTCGCATGGATCAAGTAATGTCCCAACGTGTTGGTCAGTTTCTTCAAAGGTTTGGCCAAATGGCCAAATGTTCTACCGTCGCCGTCCACTTCAGCAAAATCTTCATCGGCATTTGCTGACAGTGCGACCATTGCAACAACCGTCAAAACCTAAGATCGGATGAAAAACAATTACAAAAATTACCTATTGGTGATATGGGATTGGGGGTGGGTGATGGGTGATGGGTGATGGGTGATGGGTGATGGGTGATGGGTGGTGGGTGGTGGGTGGTGGGTGGTGGGTGATGGGTGGTGGGTGGTGGGTGGTGGGTGATGGGTGATGGGTGATCGGTGATCGGTGATGGGTGACGGGTGATGGGTGATGGGTGATGGGTGATGCGTGATGGGTGATGGGTGATGCGTGATGCGTGATGGGTGATGGGTGATGGGTGATCGGAGATGGGTGATGGGTGATCGGTGATGGGTGATGGGTGATCGGTGATGGGAGATGGGTGATGGGTGATGCGTGATGGGTGATGCGTGATGGGTGATGGGTGATGGGTGATGCGTGATGCGTGATGGGTGATGGGTGATGGGTGATCGGAGATGGGTGATGGGTGATGGGTGATGGGTGATGGGTGATGGGTGATGGGTGATGGGTGATGGGTGATGGGTGATGGGTGATCGGTGATGGGTGATCTCATGATAGTTTGAACGTTAGGTCCTCATGAGAATGTAGGTCAACTTATGCAGTTGAGTGTGACACAATAAAAGATTGTAATAACGTGCAGCAACGGGCAATGAGCCATCTAGTAATAAATAAAAAATATGTAACCTGGTAACAATTATTTATAATAAAAATTTAAAAAATCATCTCTGGAATGGTGTTTGTTATCGAAATTCCGGACACAGTCCAAAGTTCTGAATCGCCCAGTGGGTTGGACGGCCTTCGAATGCACCAACACTGTAACTATCAGTGAGTAACATGCACGAATGACAATACAGGTCGGTACCTACTCGATTCTGCGACATGCAAATCCCATTAACTGGCATATAAATCAATCTTCAGACGATCGAATACAGAAAATCAATTTCCTAACGACCCTTAAGAGACGATCTGTTTCCAAACGACATCAAAGATTCATAAAGAAACCCAGCGTATTATGTGTAGGTATGCGAGTGACCTCATGCGGAGGTTCACACTTGAGCCGATTTCAATGCTCGGCCCAATGAATTGGAAATGTTAATGACGGCGGTATATTATTATCGGGACAATAGCGCCAAGATAAACATCCGTCACTTGTCGGCGTTTCAATGAAAATGCGAGAATTACAAAATTCGTGCAGAAGGCGGACGACCCTGAGTTGGGAGATAGGCCATCACCCCCACGCCAGCATTGCAACCCGTGGGAACATTTTGATTTTACGAGTAATTCAAATCCACTTTTTTTTTCATGCGCACTTTCTTTCTGACGCACTAGCTCGAGAAACTTTCGAGAAATTAACGAAGTAAATGGAAGTATTGTAATCGTCCTAAATCGAAAATCGGATCGGAGCTTCAGAAAAAACTTTTACCTATACACTTTTTTACCGCTTTCCTGAACAAGTGTCTGAGTGTATGTCTGTGATCATTCACAGAAATGGCCATAGCTTCCTCAATTCTCAATCTTTTTCCAAATTTCTCGAACTGGGATGATTTTGGACCCTCGTAAAGGAGTTTTTTATTATTTGATCCGAGCGGCCTTCGAATCGGCCTATGAAATAAATTTATTCGAATTCATGCGGCATAATTATATAAAAGTACAGTGTGTTCCATCTGAGCACCACTGGTCCTAAGCTGCGATTATTTTGTTTCGAAAAATTCCAAGAAGTTCGGCTGTTAAAATAGAGATCATGAAACATACCTTTAATAAATGAAAAGCTGACATGGCTTTGAGCTTCGTTCTTCAAGAAACGTCTACAACTGTTGGGCACAAGATGAAGTCCAGCAACAAAACATCGACTCTTTTAAAGGTTCATTCATTGTCTCCTTCCAAAATCGAACGTCCTCGTTGCGCCACCTGTTTACGCCCTGCGAAGGGCATCGCGTCAATTGGTTTTCCACAAAACTCAAAACCAATAAACAACTGCTCCAATGTCGAAGACCCGGGGCTTCCCCGGTGCGAGTCAAATAACTGGAATGCCTGTAATCAAGTCTAATCAAGTCCTCTATACCGGTCCAGTGCTTTACTTCCTTTAATTTTGAGATTTGAGTTTATTCAATAATTTAAGGAGCCACACCCATTTTACTGGATAAAGGTCGACAATAAAAAAATTGCTGAGAATGACTTGTAGAACATTATCCTTCATTTTTTACCATAAAAAATGTAGTAAAATAAATTCATTTCTTGAGTATAAGGCATTCTGTAAAACCAGAATTAACGTGCATGGCAGTGGTAGCGTTAAAGACAGAAGTTTACCAGCTCAACTGCAAAACTCATTCATGCTAACCCAAGTTGTTACCTGTCTGTGACTGGCTGCCTCCATTGAAGGCTAGCCGAGCCATGGGCAAGATTTATGAATAATCCTGATAATATGCTATGCCAAAGATACCGGGTTTCATGTATTTACTGGTTTTCTTGCACGAACGTGTTTTCGGACAAACGCATAATGCCTACTGACAATCTATATCTGAGGTATAGTGAGCCGATGTCGGCCTCAGCTCAGCCACCCAAGAATCGTCTCAACTCAGTTCACCTGCCAAGATGCCACTTCAGTCTCGAGTCATGGGTTTTTCAAAAAAATTTAAAAAATTCAGTCAAAAATGTATATTGTTATTTATACATGATAAACATAGCTCTATAGCTTTAAGAAGCAATGAAGCTAGCTGAACTTTATAATAATCCAGACAATATACAATTTCAACAACAAAGGCGATGAATTTATATTACACATGGACAAATGCCATTTTGAAATACAGCATTCTAAAATGCGTCATTCCAATTCAAAATAAAAAATTTTATACCAAGAAAAGCAATTAACAAGAGAATAAGAGAGGTCCAATGACAGTTCCCAAAGGTGATCCATTTTCGAACTGCATTGCCTCGGATTTTATTAGGATTTTACACATTGACTGATCACGGATAAAAAATTTAACAATAATTAACATTTAATCGCTGTAATGTTAGAATTAGCTCAACCGAACCGATAAAGCTAATTCTCCCATGACATGATTTTACTCAGATTTTAATGTTGAATTATATTACCTCGTAGATCAGTCAATTATTACAAAATTAAATTATTGCTTTTCAATTTTACGAAAAAATGATAAGTTGGCCCATAACCTGTTATGGGGCCTTGGTTCCGGGAACGTGAAGCCGACATGTGACAAACTGATAAATATCATTGAACTATCGTGGACAGATTAGCAATCGCAGCAAATATGTATATTGTTACTTATGAATGATGAACATAGCTCTAAAAAGCGTTGAAGGAAGGACCTTATAAAAGTCCAGACAACAGCAATTTTAACAACAAAGGCGATGATAGTGCCTAAAGTAAATTACGTATGGACGTATACCATTTTGAAATACAGCATTTTAAAATGCGTTATTCCAGTTCAAAATAAAAAATTTTATACCAAGAAAAGCAATTAACAAGAGAATAAGAGAGGTCCAATGACAGTTCCCAAAGGTGATCCTTTTTCGAACTGCACTGCCTCGGATTTTATTAGGATTTTACGCATTGACTGATCACAGAGATAGAAGATTCATACATAATTGCTAATCACTCAGATTTTAATGTTGAATCATATTACCTCGTAGATCAGTCAATTATTACAAAATTAAATTATTGCTTTTCAATTTTACGAAAAAATTATAAGTTGGCCCATAACCTGTTATGAGGCCTTTTTCCGGGACGTGAAGCCGACAAGCGACAAACTGATACATATCCTTGATAGGTGTTATGGATCGATCCGGTTAATGATCAGGGATAGGGTCAAGCGGAATACTCTACCTTGGAAGAATATTCCGCTTGACCCTATCCCTGATTATTGACCTTGCTTTATATTACCTCGTAGATCAGTCAACTGTGTATTGCAAAATTAAATCATAGATAGGAATTGTGCTGTCGTGGGACACCTTGTAGCTGACGTGGTAATGCTGGCTCGCCGCAGCCTCGTGGTCTGTCGGTGGCGTGTGGGTCTCGTGTGGCGTCTCTTCTGTCAGGGCGGGCGTTGTGAAATATTCGTCGGGAATCTGTTTGGAATTCGTCTGAGGGATAGTGACTCGTTTGCCGTAACCTTCGGCTGTCCATTTGTCGATGTTCTTCTGCAGCCGAACGAAATCTACTGAGTCTTCCTCGCCGAGATGCAATGATTTCAGGTCGGTCGGATCTTTCTCCGGGTTGATTCCAATCTCCAAAAGTTTGTTGAGCACTTCGGGCGGAAGCGAGATCAGCAGCAATTCTTGGTCGGGCACATGGATGTCATGCTGTTCTGAGCCGGTCGCTGTGAGAGCGTAGTTAACATTGCTTATGGTCGTTTCAGCAGGTGCGGTCACTCCTCTGTTGGCATAAATCGCCTGAAGATCAGGCATCGAAGTCGGTTCCGAGGGAACTTTGCGCGCTTGCAAAGGTCTTCGCAGAGTCGTATAGGGAACAATTATCTGGTGGATCTGTTTGGTCTTCTTGGCCGCCTCAGTTGTCGTCAAGGGTGGATCGAAAGGTCTGGGTGGGGTGCCCCAAGATGTAGACGTGGTCACCCAGTTTGTCGGTGCTGGCTAGGAATCGTTCGCTTTTGGAGTTACAGCGACACCCGTCGTGTTCTGCGATGGTCGCGTGTTGAAGAACTGCCTTGGTGGGCTGCTTGGACTTGGTGCTGTCGGTTCGGTCGGCCCTGAATTCGCCGTTGTTCCCATGGACACCGTGAAATCGGCCGTCTGCTGAGGCGCTGGAACTCTTACAACTGGACTGTTCTGTTGGTGGAAAATGTTGTAAGCATACAACGGTCGATTGATGGATGGCGATCTTTCGCTATCAGGAACGGCTTGTTGCCGATTATGCTGATAGTTCTGTTGGTGGAAATTGTGGTATCCGAGGTCGAAATATTTTGGCAGCTCCGGCACGTCCAGGATCGGAGCTTGAACAATTTGCATCGGGTACTCGATTGAAGATAAGTATTCACCAATGGGAACGCTCTTGGTTATGCTGATTTCATGGGAATTGTTGTTCGACTGAGCCGAGCTGAGAGGCGAGTGCTCTGACGAAGAGGACGTTCTCACATCCTGCTGGTTTGACGATTCGTAGACGGAATCGCTCAACGGTAGATTGCCGAAGTTCCCGATCGCGTTCTTAGCTTCATCGGCCCCGTGGGACGAATGGTGACCTGATGGCCCTGACGATAGATCTGGTCCTGTCGGTGGACATTTATTGCAGGATATCTCCACCGGGTGATGAAAAGTGAGCATCTGAGATCATTGGCGCTACTTGAATGGCAGTCAAATCAGCTATGGGGATCGCCTGAATTCTCATTGAATGGTATTGGTCTCCTGGTCGAAGTGGGGGCGGCATCAAATATTGCTGATAGCTGATGGTATCGTAAATAGTTCTTTGGTGGGCCATAGTTCACCTTTGGTGGGCCGTAGTTTTGCTTGGGAGGCCCGTATTCCGGGTGAGGGGGTTGAGGGGGTCCGTACTGCGGCCTTGGCGGCCCATTTTGCGGGCTCGGTGGGCCGTACGAAGGCTTCGGTGGGGAAAGAGATTGAGGCGGTCCGTAATGAGACTGGGGGGGCCCGTATTCTGATTTCGGAGGACCATAATCGGGTTTCGGTGGGCCGTAATCTTGCTTTGGTGGCTCAGGTGGAGGTCCGTATTCTAGAGGCGGGTCTGGCTTGGGAGGTTCGAAGGCCCGGTTTGATTCCACGGTTTTCAGCTGTCTTGATCGACTGGCGCTGTCGCTTGACTAGGAGCTACGAATCTTTTGGCTATTGATTTTTCTTCGGCATCTGATGATTTCGAATCGTTCGAAGGCCCGGTCGGACTGGAAGGGGGCCCATAATCCTGCGACGGTGGCCCATATTCCTCCTTTGGTGGTTGAGGCGGAGGACTAAAATCGTTCGAAGGTAGACTGATTTCTACGCTAGGGGAAATATCAATGCTGGACGGCGGCCCATATTCCTCCTTAGGAGTTTCCGCAGGCGGCCCGTAATCATTGCTAGGTGTCCCGTACTCTTGTTTCGGCGGTGCTCCATATTCCGGGGCCGGGTGGCCGTTTTCTGGCTGTTTGGGTGTTCCGTACTCCGGTTACGGAGGTGGCGAATGAGGAGGCCCGTAGTCTGAGGATGGAGGCCTGTATTCGGGTTTCGGTTGATCATATTCCGGCTTGGGAGGTCCGTATTCCTGCTCAGGAGGGCCGTATTGCCCTGATACGGGGATCGCCTTCAAATTTATCGTCAGCACATGCAGAGTATTGTCCCGAACTGTCGTAGTGGGCTTGCTGTGCATGGTGCTGCGGTCCCAGGGTACGCTGTTGCAGGGACTGCACTTCTTCTCACTCGTTGTCTGGTGAGGTGATGCCCAGGAAGCGCGTACTTTCAACGAATGCGCATTTTCCATCGACGATCTTGAACTTTTGTACAGTTTCTTGCGAGGTGCTGTACTTGGAACCGGAGGAAGTCCTCGATGGCTCATCTGCCAAAATCGTACTAGATTCTCGCTGTTGTTTTATTTGTGCACCAGCAGCCAGATCGTGTGGCAGTTCTTCCCGAATGATTTTCCCACCGATGATTCGTGTGCGATGGTGTTCATCTTTCCCTTCAGCCATGGTAGATCTTTCTTCTCTTTCTTCTGTTCTGACTGACTGCTATCGTTCTGTTATCGTTTTTATCAGTTCACCGTGGGAGTTGAATATTTCTCCTAGTCACATTCCTTTGCGTTTTACTATCGTACGATAAATCGGACTCGATTTTCGAACCAGCCGGTTCATTTTTGGATTTGATTATTTTGCCACCTATCATTGACTGTCTTGTACTTGTTTGTCTTTCGATCGTGAGGTGGACCGTTTTGATCACTTTGCTATTCTGGTCTAGAATTTGCCTCGTTTTTATTTTCTGCGCTTTTTGAGTCCGAATGACCTGCTGTTGGGATTTGGATGCGTTTTTTACACATGGTACAATCTATGCAATGAATTATCACATGACTTAAGCCTACGCCTGGACAATCAGCTGGTCCATCAATTTCTTGACGACGGCTGCGTGGAGACTGATTTTGCCCAGCCCTTCTGGCACAAGAATAGGAACACCCTTGTAATAGTCCTGGCCACTAGGAAACTCCAGTGGCGCTTGTTCCTCTGCTCCAATCACTGCTGCCTTATCGCCAGGAGTGGTGATACCGAATGGCGTCAAGCTGAACGGAGGTGGGGTCTGGAATGGTGGCGGAGGCTCGTGGATGTCAACAGTGCTCGCTGAGCTCAGCAGCAGCTTTTGATCCAGGAACGTGTAGCCGATATGCGTCAAACAAATAGGTATCCTCACCGATCAGTACGGCAATCGTTGGATTAGAGGTTTTATTGATGACCCGGTTGGAGCTGTAGATCACAACAAAAGTCAGCATCTTACGAGTGAGCAAATCAAGATTATTACAATTTCACCGAGCCCCATTTTGTTGCTCAATGTTATGAACACTGATCGGACGACTTCTCCCAGGAACGGGGTCAGTTCCTTCAGGACTGCCTCCCCATTAGCGGACTCCAGTTCGGTCCACTTTGGCTGGCCGCTTTTCTCATTTGCTGCAGGATATCCCGCGGTGCGAGTGGCGATAGCTAATAGCAACCCGCTCATTGCCAAGTACATACCAGTAGCAAGGCATAGAAAGAAGCGAACTCATAACGAGCTGCATTTTGATGCTCAATGTTATGAACACTGGACCAACAACTTCTTCCAGGAAAGGTATAAGTTCCTCTAACACAGCTGGCCAATTTCTTGACAACCGCTGCGTGAAGGCTGATTTTGCCCAGCCCTTCTGGCACAAGAATGGGAACACCCTTGTAATAGTCCTGACCACTAGGAAACTCCAGTGGCGCTTGTTCCTCTGCTCCAATCACTGCTCCCTTATCACCAGGAGTGGTGATACCGATTGGCTTCAGGCTGAACGGAGCTGGGGTCTGGAACGGTGGCAGAGGCTGGTGAATGTCGACTGAGCTCGCTGAGCTCAGCAGCACGTAAGGCGGTTTTGATTCAGGAACGTGAAGTCGCTATGCGTCAAACAAATAAGTATCCACACCGATCAGTCCGGCACTCGTTGAAACAGAGGTTTTATGGTTGATGTCCCGGTGGGAGCTGCAGACCTCAACAAAAGTCAGCATCTTACGAGTGAGCAACTCAAGATTATTACAATTTTACCGAGCCCCATTTTGTTGCTCAATGTTATAAAAACTGGTCCGACGACTTCTCCCAGGAACAGGGTCAGTTCCTTTAGGACTGGCTCCCTATCAGCGGACTCCAGTTCGGTCCACTTGGCTGGTGGCTTTTTTCATTTGCTGCAGGATATCCCGCGGTGCGAGTGGCGATTGCTAATAGCAACCCGCTCATTGCCAGGTACGTACCAGTAGCAAGGCACAGAAGGAAGCTAACTCATAACGAGCTGCATTTTGATGATCAATGTTATGAACACTGGACCAACAACTTCTTCCAGGAAAGGTGTAAGTTCCTTTATCACAGCTTGGACAATCAGCTGGCCAATCTCTTGACAACCGCTGCGTGAAGGCTGATTTTGCCCAGCCCTTCTGGCACAAGAATACGAACACCCTCGTAATCCTGACCACTAGGAAACTCCAGTGGCGCTGGTTCCTCTGGTCCAATCACTGCTCCCTTATCACCAGGAGTGGTGATACCGAATGGCTTCAGGCTGAACGGAGTCGGGGTCTGGAACGGTGGCGGATGCTCGTGGATGTCAACAGTGCTTGCTGAGCTCAGCAGCATGTAAGGCGCTTTTGATCCAGGAACGTGTAGCCGATATGCGTCGAACAAATAGGTATCCTCACCGATCAATCCTGATTATTGCAGAGTAATCGAGATCTGCAATGCTCCATTTGGATACTCAGAGTGACAAGGCAATGGTGTGAGATCACTGCTTCCGATGCTTATTTTCGGAATGATGATAATTCATTCATCACCGCCATTACATTATTGACCAACATGGACATTTTACTTGCGTAACTCTAATATTTACACATTATACAATCTATGCAATCAATTATCACATGACTTAAGCCTACGCCTGGACAATCAGCTGGTCCATCAATTTCTTGACGACCGCTGCGTGTAGGCTGATTTTGCCCAGCCCTTCTGGCACAAGAATAGGAACACCCTTGTAATAGTCCTGGCCACTAGGAAACTCCAGTGGCGCTTGTTCCTCTGCTCCAATCACTGCTGCCTTATCGCCAGGAGTGGTGATACCGAATGGCGTCAGGCTGAACGGAGGTGGGGTCTGGAATGGTGGCGGAGGCTCGTGGATGTCAACTGTGCTTGCTGAGCTCAGCAGCACGTACGGCGCTTTTGAACCAGGAACGTGTAGCCGATATGCGTCGAACAAATAGGTATCCTCACCGATCAGTCCTGCAATTTATGAAAGAGATATTTTATTGATGATGACTCCGTATGAGCTACAAATCTCATCAAAACTAGATTGTTTAAATCATTGTCAACATCACTAATAATGTTAAAATCATTACTTACTGAGCTCCATTTTGTTGCTCAATGTTATAAAAACTGGTCCGACGACTTCTCCCAGGAACGGGGTCAGTTCCTTTAGGACTGCCTCCCGATCAGCGGACTCCAGTTCGGTCCACTTTGGCTGGCCGCTTTTCTCATTTGCTGCGGGATATCCCGCGGTGCGAGTGGCGATTGCTAATAGCAACCCGCTCATTGCAAGGTACATACCAGTCTGAAAAAAGTTATCAACATTTACCTTAGCGGAAATTTACGCTAGAGATGCAAAATTTACCTACATATCAAGCCACTGATGGATAGCAATCTGAATCGATCACCCGACATCCTAATAAACAAATGGGTATTCATACGTAGGTAACTACCACTTCTATGTGCAATGGGTATTGCTGCAAGAACATGATTATCAATCGGGGAAGCCCTGAAGGGAAAGCGGAAGAATGAAAAGGGGAGCAAGGATCAACCCCTGGACAACCCCTGGAGTCTTCGCGTCAGCCATTTTATTCACTTCTTGTTTGCATATCGATCGGCTAATCCTAGTTTCTACGGCAAAACCAACTACCCTATTTTCAAAAATAGAAAGCCTTAAACTATGAAGGTGCCTCTAATTTCTGGACATGGGCGATTTTCCTAAAAATGGAACGATATACTATGAGTTGAATGGGATCGTTTCGGCAATAAATCGAAAAAAATTGGATTTAAAACAGCTAGTTTTAGGAGAAAATAATATGTCCTAGACAGGATAATTTTTGTCAGGAATTTTTTCATTTACCTATGCGTACATAATGTACTTATTGAAAATAAAGCAGACAATTTCATTGGCGCTGTTCGATCAGACAGGGAGTTTTTGAAACGGAGGCTTTTGAAAAAACAGGATATCGTATACAGAATCGCAAAAAATTATTATTTGATGGGTAGAGCGCAAAGATCAACTTTCTCACTACGTCATATAGACTGTAATATATTTAAAATTTCGTGCCTAACTCATCGAAAGATTTTTGTATAAAATTATTTCAGCCCCTAGGTAGCAAAAAAAGGAGAAAAAAATTGTATATGAGAGAAAACCAGGGAAAATCCGTTTTATGAGGACTCCTCTTACCATAACACTGTAGCAATATTATACTTGAAATTGCCCATGAAAACCGATGGAGCATAGATAATGGGTACTTTCACATTTTATATACACGGCCTACGAAAATTTTGAAACAAATATGGTTTCTTATATTTTGCCTAATTTGGAGGCTATATGGATGAAAAATGACAAAAAACTCACAATGCAAATTTTTAAATCCGCCTCAAATCAAAATGGGTCAAATATCTACGCATGATGGAAACACGAGATTTTATTTGATACCATGAACACTCAAATTCGTTCATTTTTGTAGCCTAGGGAAAAAATATAAATTCAAGGACCCATGAAAATTTGATGTTTTACGTTTGTATGTATCTATCAACGTAAAATACCTGAATCGAATTTCAAAAATCTGTCCGTACGCCGCGCCCTCCACACGTTTCCCAGAAATGGCTAGACAGGAAATTTTGAAGTTTTCATGTAAAATCAATCACGGCCCCGGGCCGGCCCGAATTTCTAACCAAGTCAGCTCTGAACGTTGCTATCTCATCAATGAATGTCTCCTTATGTCTCCCAAGATTCAGAAAATACGCAAAAAAAAAGTTTCAAAAAATATTTAAAATACAAAAAAATCTGTTTCAATCAAGTTTCAAAAAATATTTAAAATACAAAAAAAATCTGTATCATTCGTTTTTTATGGAATTTTTGATGCTGATTCGATTAAAACCACCTGCGAAACGGTACTCAATAGCACTTGAGGAAGAAATTGTTAACAACTTCCAAATTTTACCAAAACTGGTTACTTATATTTTTTCACCCATAATTATATACCAACCCAAATTTATTCGAAAACAAATGTATACCGTATACAGCCAACTCTTGTAAATCGTATCGAAAAAAAATCTAATTCGTACATTTTCATGAAAAATCATTTAAAAAACACCAAGTTGAAAGTGTAGAAGAGAGAAGAATTGACGAACAGAGTAGGAACTCACGGGCATCATGGTTGACGGATAGGTCCGAACTTGAACGAGGAAATGCACAAAACTGAAATAATCGTCGAATACATCTGCATTTATACGGCGATTTTAAGGGCGGGGCCGCCCTTATCCATGCCAAAAAAATAATAGAGGTGGGGCATGGCACACCCTCCGACCCAGGAAAAGGGCAGGGTACATTGTGTTACCCTTGTAAACCCCTGGCACCTGTCGACTTTCAGGTAGGGACTGTCTCGAGTGGGAGGAGAAAAATAATACGAACCGCCCTCGAGCTCAGACCCTTGTATTTTGAGCCCCTAAACGCACAGCCATAAGATGATACTTGTATAACTTGGAAAATAACGTTGTTCGGAACTATTGTAAAAAACCCTCGCATTCAAAACCAGTGCGTAGATAACACGCAGTACTTTCATATTTGAAAAGTACCATTTTTCAGGGGAAAAAATTGAATATAAAACGCTAAAAGTGCCAATACGTCGGAAGTACTGCGAGTAATTCGAATTCCGGTTAAACGGGGCGATAAGTCTTGCCAAGATAAATATTCCAGTTCAAGAAATTTGAAAAAATGTTGAGAATTGAGGGAGATACGGCCATTTTTGTAAATCATCACAGACGGACGCAAGGACGCACTAGTTCGCAGGAAGTAAATCCTGAATATCCAAAGTTTGTGAAGAACAATTTTTTTCTGAAGCTCCGTTCCGATTTTCAATTTTAGGACGATTACCTACAATACTTTCATTTAGGTACTTCGTAAACATGGAAGTTAAAATATTTAATGAATACCGTCGCTTGATCAGGGCCCCATTCTTGAAAACGAATAGGTAGTAGGAAAAAGGATGAAATATAATTTACAGCCGAAATAGATTTTTATTTTCGTAGGCGCTACAAAACGCAGAAATAAATTATTCAATAAATAAATAAATAAGAAGCTATTCACAAAATTGACAATGATAAAAGTGAACCTGACGCAGGACTATCGGATGCGAGACAAGCGTAATGACGATTTTACAATAATTGTAAGAGAATTATTCTCTGCTTCAATTAGGTATGGTTTATTACTTTTAAAAAATGTTTTAAAATTTTTCAAAAATATCAACAAATTTTCAAAAAATCTTGAAGAAAAATCATCAAATTTTGTAAAGATTTAAAAAATTTCAAATGTGTTAATTTTTCCAATTTAAAAATGTTAAACATCTTTTAACTTCTTTCCCAAAAATCTCAAATTTTTTAGGAAGAATCTGCCTTGGATTTTGCCTAGCCGCTACCGCAACTAATTTGTCATGTCTCCATGACATTGAAGAACATTAAACTTGGCCACACACTATCCGATTGCTAGCTGTTGGAGGGGGATGAACGTGGGAACGTGCCTTGGAAACCCCAATCGAATTTTTCAACGCCGACGCCACCTCGACCAATCAATTATCGGCGGATTCCGATTTCAGGCGTACACCGTTTCACTCTTGGGCCTCGGCTGCCCGTGCCGCTTGCTGTTGGTGGCCTGCGTGGGCTTGGCGTCTGAGAAATCGGACGACTCGACGGCGACGCCATCGTCGTCCGATTCGCTCGCATGGGCGTCGAGTTTGGCGAAGTTGAGGGGGATGACGGGGGTGTCCGGGCCGATGGCAGGTAAACCGTCTTTTTGGGGATGAGAATACAGGTAAAGGGGCTCGTCGGAGCCGGGGATGCGCACGACGAATGCGGGCTGGCCGTTGAGGGGTGGCTCGCCTTGGAAATTCGGCTGTGCTCGGCTCGGTTTGGCCGTCGTCGTGGAAGCGTTGGCCGGCGTCGCTGGGGTAGTCGGCCTATCTAAAATTTAAAAAAATTTATTTATTAAACGGAACGAAAATTTTGAAATCCCGGATTGTAAAATAACTTTCACCCGATCTCAACTTCCATCTTCCCAATTCACAAATACATGGTTTTTGAATGAAAATCACTTACTACTGTTGGTGAAGGCGTTGCTGATACCAGTAGCTATATTGGTCAGAATCGGTCCGAGTATGGCGTTTATTGCCGGGACCAGGGCTGTGCCGATGGCGCCGAATACTGGACCGAGAGGATCTTGGCGTCCGACGAAATCCAAATCATGGCCTCCGTTATCGGTTCCTTGCTGGCCATTATCGACATAATCGTAGGCCAATGGGTAGGCCAAAGTGGCGCCGACGACTCCGAAGAAGATCAAAAATCCAACCTGAAATAATATAATAAATAATTATTATTAATATAGTATTAATAATATTATAATATAATATTAATATAGGTAATTCGTAAAATTGTGAAAATGCAAATTTTTGAGGATTTATTAGGAAAATTAAATTGAAAAATTTTGAGATCTATAAACGCATTTTTACATCAATGTTTAAAAAGTAAATGGAAGAATCGTCCGAAAATCGATAATCAGATCGGAGCTTCGGAAAAAACTTTTCCTCAGGACCACTTTCTGGCCGAACCTCAGTGCGTCCGTGAGCGTTTACCAAAATTATCTTATTTCCTTAAATTCTGAACATTTTTTCAAATTTCTTGAACTGGATTGTTCGTATCGGCAAAACCTATCACCCTTAAAGCGGAATCCGGATAACTTGCAATACTTCATATATATTGGCGCTTTTAGTTTTTTTTTTCTCACTAAGTGCACAATTCCTGACAAATGAACACATTTGTGCGCTCTTAGTGTATTATTTTATGTATGTGATATTTAATTTGCCCTACCGAATACGTGGATATTTTCAAAATTCTTTGATTCTAGGGGGGTTCTAATTGGTTTATTGATATAATTGACCCACACTGCCTCCAAATTTGTCAAAATATAATGAAATTGTGTCAAAAATGTACGTATCAAAAAATGGAGGTATTGTGTTATCTGCTCACCACTGATTTGAACGGAAAAAATACTCTGAAAAGTTCACTCACCTTAACCATTATTGAGCAGGGAACAAATCGTACTCTCTTCGAAGAGGGTATAATCTTTTATACTGTTAACTTGCGCACCCCCCAATCGTAGGATTTCACGCAATTATTTGGCTAATCAGCAGTAAGAGGGTAATTATTATTGGTAATTATCGACAGTACGCGTGCCCATGTATGAAGAGGTTGATTAACGGCGATCTAGCGATTAACGATTTCACTTTCTTCACACAAGAATGGAACCCGCTGAAGCCCTTTCTGACCCCTTTCTGACATTTTTACCCAAAAAACGAGACAGATGAAATAAAATTCCAATATTGTTGGAAGGCGTATTGTAAATTCACACTCTGTGCTTGCATATCAATGCCTCAATGCGAAACCAAGCGAAGCCCCCCACCCTCCATGGTAAAATGTTTTTCAGGGGTTGTTAATCACTTACTAGAAAAAGTATTTCCATAGTTTTCTATCAAATTACCATTGTAAAAATGTTTAGCGGCTGAAAACCCGCTCTTTTTCGGAGTTTCTTTCAGTTTTTGGCTTATAACTCGTGAAAGACTCATCTTACAGGAAACTTTACAAACGTCAAAATTAAACAGCATAAAATCTTGCGTCGAATGAGCACTTTGAACGTTAAAATCGGTTCGGCCGTTCGGCCGCAATCGGTCGTCAAAAATTGGCTATTATCCTCAAAATAGGTTTGTGAACGGGTTGTGAAAGAAAATTGCAGCAGTCGGTATTTTTTCATTTTCTGTCCAGTCCCAAACACCCAATTCACCCAAACATTTTTTTACATTAAGTAAGGGATGCCCTGTATATCGGGGGAAACGTGGAAAATCGTGTCTCTGGGAAGGTCTGAGATGGATTGGTATTTTTGAATTGATTCGACATCATTGTTTAGCCCCCAAATATGTTATCTACGGGCCGAGAATATTCTAGAAGCCTGTCCTGTCAGCTCACATCTAGCAAGGAATTTCCTGATGCCATGGAAATCGCAGGTGCCGACTGAAAAATCGACCAAATATTACAACCTGCTGTAACATGTTCGTGATAAAGACACGTAGCTAAAACAAACCTATTGCGGAAGAATCTTCCTGTAAGGCCCACTTTAGAGGTCAACGATGAACAGTCGGACAGCCTTAGGCATATTTCGGACGACCTTTCCTTTGGGCGGACATATCGAAACATGAATCGTGATATGCTGGATCGGCCATGTTTGTACAATGGATCGCTCGAACGATTTCGAACGATGATAACGAACCGATTTTACGGAACGATTCACTTCGAGAGTTCGCCGAATGACCGGAGATCGTGTAATGAGGGTCGCAGAAGTTCAAGGCGGATGTCATCACTTGTGCGCATATGCGTCGGCATTTGGGCTAAAGGTGAGGTAAATGAAATGGATAAAAATTTAGGCTAAATGAAAACCAGTGGTGCGTAGATAACACACAATACTTCCATGTACATTTTTGACACAATTATATTACGTTTTGTCTGCTTTTAAGGGTGTTTAGGTCAAAAATATCAAAAAAACTCACTATGCAAATTTTAAAACTCGGCTGAAATGAAAATATGCCAAGTTATCGGGATATAAAAAATATCCACATGTCCTTCAAGGTAAAAGAAAGATTTTAAGACCAAGGACGCCCAAATCGGTTACTTTTTGTGGCCGGAAAAAAATAATTTTAATACCAATACGGAAGTAAATATGAAAGTAATGAATGAATTTAGACCACGTCTAATGCAAAACACATACACAAAGCGACATGAAGTGTCGGCTTACTCTCCAAATCTAAATAATCTAAATATCTAAATCTAAATTGCCCTAAAAATAAATAAAATTTCCGAGGATATGACGAGTCAACGAAATGACCGGCCATAGAATCGAAATAACTAGAATTATACCGAATAGCCTTTTTGTCTCAATTCCTTCTGAAAATTGATCCCCTTTGAAACTCTTGAATAAACCATGAGTTTGTGGGCCGGAACTGTTCCACGATTTTATATTGTTTCAATTTTCAAACATGGCAAATTGCAGCGAACGTCTATCAAAAATGATGCGAAATCCGCTCTATGAATAATGCAAACAGTTATTACTGACTTCCAAGCAAGACATGAACTTCAAACAAATAAACTTCGTTACCCATTCGTCTCTTTTGCTTTTGGATCATAATTTTATTCACCTTTTAAATGTATACAGGGGCCCCGAACTTGGTGTTGAAAAATGGGATAGTGGGGTGAAAATGGGACCGAATCCCGCCGTTTTCTATCTGAACTCGTTTTCTAGGTACGATTTTTTAGAGGATTATTCAGGAAAACCAGGAAACAGTACTCATGTGTTTTTGTTTCCGTCAGTGCGGATCTCCAGGACGGGCCTAGTCTTCAAAAATGTTCAACCTTTTTTTCTTTCGATTTATCTGCTCCGACCATCTCCCCGGTTTGAATCTTCAGGTAGTTTCCTCCAAGGCTCCGAGCCAAGGTCACGCTATTCCGCCCCATCATCTCTCACTTTGGGCACATAAGTGTCAATCCGTAATGGCCTCGGAGGAACGGGAAATTGAGCCGTAATTCCCAGCGAATGGTTGACAATTTTCTGGCGGCTTTCATCCGCTAAAAGCCAAGGGCGTAATGTAGGATGAGCACAAAAATTAGCTTCTTTTTTACAAATGGTCCACCGAGGATATATGTCTGTGTAATATGAATAGACAGGCAAACCTTCAAGGTCCAGTATGAAATATCATGTCTTGACCTGCAATCTCATCTGCATCCCTTGATATTTTCGCTTGCAAAACCACTCGGACACATTGTGACATCTCCTTCATCTAGATTTTCAACCGTCTCACGAAAAGTTGAATTAAGTCTTTAATAACAAGGCTAAATTGGTACCGGATCAAATCGACGCACGACATCTCATTTAAATTGTGATATGGGACGCGGTGAAATAATGAGTAGTTGCTCCATGATGGCCTGCAGTCCGAGTAGATTTGCAAAATCATTGAAAAGAGGGGTTGACTTTTCTTCGGTTTAGTTCGGGCATGGAAATCCTTCTGTTTTTAAAATGTGCTCAAAAATATTGTTGGATAAAAAAATCCAAAAAATACTCCTTGGGTAGCGCATCGCGTTGATGTGTAGTTGGAGAAAAGAACAAAATTTCACATCGATTGTCTCAAAATGATTGTTTTTATTTCTATTATTGTTTTTATATTTTTTGGTTTCGCCACTCATCAGGGGAAACCAGGAAGGGGGTAGACACAGGTAAGAGAGAATCACATTTTCAACAAAAGCCGTCCAAATCGCAAGCTATTTTTAACGAAAATTTACAAAAACCAATGAAATTCAATGCTACGAAGCACTTATGTCCAGTAGTCACGTATATGCAAGTACATATGCATACATATTTAAAGGTAATATTAACCATAACGATGCTTTGCGAACGACTAAAATTTATACTGACTGATTTCCAAGTTTATTAGCTGAGGTAAATTTTGAATTTCATTTTAAATCGGGTTTTCGATTGCTACCACTTTTGGTTAGTAATTTGTCCGCTCGATGTTGAAAAATATGACCAAACCACCTGCGATTGGTGGAAAATAACAGGTAAGTTAACCCGAAAAAGGTCACAATCGATCGAGGTATAAGATACCACACCCCGAAATAGCTACCTGAGCCCATATCCTTCGAAAGTTGAAACCTTTCCCTACCAGTCTTGCAATCATGATAATGATCAACGGATCAATTCGCCACCAAGGCCCCTTCATTAATTTCTAGTCTGTCGATGACCGCGTACTCACTTAGCTGAACTCCGATTGGACATTAGTAAAAATATCTCAGTACCTACTTTCTATGACTAGTGTGAATGAGTAGAATTAACTTTTTCACTTTCCCCATCGTAATACGTCCAGAAAATTGAAAAGCGGTGTAAAATATTTGAGAATTACCAGAATTTAATGAATTGCCATCATCCAATCGTGAGTGCCTGCCTTGAAAATCATATTTTACGAGTAACAACGCATCGGAAGTAACATGATCCATGACAGATCTTGTTTCAACTGCATTACTTATGAGATTCCCTAAAACATGAACCGTTCCAATGGCATTTCCTCAAATGCACTGTAAAATGTCAACCCGTTATTGACAACCTTGGTATTTTCAAGAAGCGCCAAACATGCGATCAACGCCTCGTCAAGTTGGGATAAGAGCTTCAATTTCCCGTCGCTCCACTCAGAAGCCATCGACAGCTAAGCCACGTTTTTAGGTATAGTTGATGCACGCGATGACTTTCCTCAGAGCTCGGCGGATAAGTGGCCGGATAAGCGGATGGGCGGCGCTGTCGAAGGATGAGCCGCCGAGATGAGAAACGACCCACCTGCAGGGTCACTGGGATATTAGAGATGGTTGTTATAGGATGGACCTTGGAAACTGTTCGACCATTGAAATTGCACATCGTTAAGCTCAAGTATAGAATAATCCGAAATTTTCGACGGGGTTAAAATTGATATTCGATGGAGACCCCAATACAAATATTTGAAATAGGGGCCCATACTTAAAACATTTCTTCCTACATGGATTCATATTAAGATTTGGATTTGGACCATTGGTTCATCATCATACTCACTCGCCAAGAACAGGTCTCCATAATGGGATGGATGTTCTTGACCGGATGATCCATGACATTAGCTATTGTTCGTATGACAAACCGACTGAGGATCTCTTTTCCTAGTTAAGTGTTGCAATGTTTTGCAAATGTCGATCGCCAACGCATTGTGCGCCAACCAACTTGACCCCGGAGGAATCGTGGAATACGAATATCATTCTCGATGTCGTACGATCGCTCGAGGCGGGCGCCCATCTTTACGCCGGTATGACGCCAGGGCGACCCAAGCTGTCGTCGCGAAATGTGTCTTGCTAACAGTGTCGCACAGGGATACACTGATCGTCGAAAATCATTTAAAGGCAAATAAAAATGAGCAAATTGAGAGATACTCGAGGAATCCATGAATTTATTGTTAATCGAATAATTGAGCCAGGTTAACCCTCAAAAGTAATAGTATATTATTGGCATCTTTATTGTTGAATGGGTCATCAACACCACCAGCATCATCAAAACCAACGATACTATACCGCCATCCCCACTACAACCACCATCACAACCACCGACATTACCCCCTCCAACACCACCACCTCAACCAGCACTAGGACTACCATCATCATTGTCACCACCTCAACCACAACCACAAAAATTGCCACCACCACCACCACCACCGCTACATCCACCATTATACGACCCCCCCAACACTACCACCATAACCACCACCCCGAAGAGGTTCCCTGTCCCTCTCTAGCAGGCTCCTTGTCCCTCCCTACGACGCTCCCTATCGCTCCCTCGCGCGGTCTCTGTCGCTCCCAATGACGCTCCCTATCTCTCCCTCGGACGGTCTCTATCGGTCCCTCGCACGGTCTCTGTCGCTCCCAATGACGCTCCCTATCGCTCCCTCGGACGCTCCCTATCGCTCCTAATCGCTCCCTCGGACGGTCTCTATCGCTAACAAGGACGGTCTCTGTCGCTCCCAAAAAACGCTCCCTATCGCTCCGCAGGACTCTCCCGTGGAGGCTGCCTATCGCTCCCTCGGACGCTCCCTCGGGCGCTCCCTCGGAAGCTCCCTATCGCTCCCTAGGACGCTCCCCATCGCTCCCGCCGAGGCTCCCAAATTCCGATCAAACAGGATGTTAGCTCTTGTCGAGGCAAACATTTCAGTTCAAGAAATTTGAAAAAAGGTTGAGAATTGAGTGAGCAATGGCCTCGGAGGAACGGGAAATTGAGCCGTAATTCCCAGCGAATGGTTGACAATTTTTTGACAATATTCTCTTAATAATCTCTAGATTCCAAATCTAGTTCTAGTTTCCAATAAATCCGAATTCCCGAGAGGATCCATCGGCATAGCGAGTATAACGATAGACAAGGTCACCTCCACCTCTCACTGTCGTGCACGCTTTCGAGTAAATCACGGCTTTGAGATGGAATTAGAATGAGAAGATTCCGTATTACGAAAGGACGCATTCACGTGCAACGGTCAGAGCGTTTCGTTTCCAACCCACGTAAAACTCGACCATTCTCAGCGAAAGGTTAGGTCGAGATATTAAATTACTATACTTGCCCCGAGAAAGGACAAGGATGAGATGTCGGGGTGATAGTGACCATTTACCGGGCTAAAGTAGCTCTAGTTCACCTTTTTAGGTAGGTACCTTCATACCTAACTCCTTTTGTCAATAAGGAGGAACCTACCCTTTTTTTTTTTTTGAAAATCCCAAAAGGGCCTTTGACGAAGGTAGACGTTTACCGAGGCAGGAGTATAAATCTGACACAAACCAATGGGCAGGGGGTGTGGAAAATGTGAAAATATACGGCAGGTAGAATCGCATTGTGATAGAACCTGGCCTATCCCCTTTGACAATCATCCACCCCCAACTGCGATATTTCCAACCCCCATAGACGACCATAAACATCGTCTCAATCAGGACCATCACCTGTACAACTACCATCACCTGTAGAACTGAAGAAGACTGTGATGCTCTTGGTGCCTGTGTTTTTACCTTAAAGTTGTTTGACGAAAATGTAAAAAACAATAATTGTCTACTTGTAGGTACTTGTGATCATCGCTCCACATTGCGGAGCGAAGAGGTCTCGGCAAAAAATGATCCCTACGTCAGACGGTAAAATGATAAAAGAAGAGGTTATCGAAATAATAAAAACCCCGTGGGGCCCACCAGCAGGGTGAGATAATTTTTCAAGTGTTTTTCCTCGATGTATTGCGCAAGTTAAAACGCAATATGCGCCGTGTTACGCACCGGAGGTATCGAGAATCATATCGGTCGCAGGAGGTCAATGAGTTGACGACTTTATCTCTTTGTCAGACCGGTTTGACCCTCTTAATTCAATAGACCGAACAATAATTTGTATTTTGAATGGAATTTCATCAATGTTGAAGTTTTTGGCGACGTAGTTTTTTGAAAACAAGAGTTAAACGACGTACAAAATGTGAAACGGCCAACCGACGGGAAATACCAAGGACCCTCCCAGCTGAACAGAGCACGTACCAAAAAAGTACCGCAAAAGTCGTTGAGTTGCCAAAAAATGGACTTTTTTGAACGACGAGTCGCGTTTTGCATTCACTGGGCTAGCAGCATAAAATAACCGGGGTATTGACCCATTCCTAACAAAAGTTATATGCAGAATATGAAACCCTTCGGGCCGAAAAGGAGAAAATGCGAAACGAATGAGAGCCAAGACTTTTAAATCAACTCTATCTGATTTTAGTGACTCGGGTACGAAAACTTATGCTCGGCTGAAATGGTCGACGATACATAAATTCTATATTCTTCGGCACGACGTGAAAATTCGCCGATGTTTCATGTTGACAAGTTTAACCTTTTCGCAACGTACCGAGACCGTAACTGTAATAGATTCTGATATTACTAAAAATATGGACGCTTCCATGATCAAAATGACGATTAGATACTGTGGCACATTTGACTACCAATAACCGACAAGACAGAAGTCCAACTCCAACATCCTGAAATCAAGAAAACCACACCAACAACATCAAAACATCAGCAAAGGTTAGTTGAAACAGACTGAAAAATAGTTTAGCGGTTGGAGAGGTTATCGTTCCAGAAAAAGGCCGCACCAGCGAAAGCGCTTCAACAAAAATCCAATGAGGATACAAATTTTACCAATAAATACCCATACTCATACCCTACTCATACCGAACCCATGCCCATATCATAGTCTTACTCATAATCAAATTTACTTATAAGCAAAACTCAAACTCAAACCGAAACTCAAACCCATGATCGAACTCAAACCCATACTCGTAATGAGACTCAAACTCAACTTAAACTGAACTTGAAACTCCTACTCATAATCAAACTTGATCCAAAACTCAAACTCATACTAATAATCAAAGTTGAACCCAAAACCAAAATCAAACTTCAAACTCAATCAAAGTTCAAACTCGAACTGAAACTCGAAGTCAAACTCAAACTGAAGTTCAAACTCGAACTAAAACTCGAAGTCAAACTCAAACTGAAGTTCAAACTCGAACTGAAAGTCGAAGTTAAACTCAAATTGACGTTCAAACTCGAACTGAAACTCGAAGTCAAACACAATCTGACGTTCAAACTCGAACTGAAACTCGAAGTCAAACTCAAACTGACGTTCAAACTCGAACTGAAACTCGAAGTCAAACTCAAACTGACGTTCAAACTCGAACTGAAACTCGAAGTCAAACTCAAACTGACGTTCAAACTCGAACTGAAACTCGAAGTCAAACTCAAACTGACGTTCAAACTCGAACTGAAACTCGAAGTCAAACTCAAACTGACGTTCAAACTCGAACTGAAAGTCGAAGTCAAACTCAATCTGACGTTCAAACTCGAACTGAAAGTCGAAGTCAAACTCAAACTGACGTTCAAACTCGAACTGAAACTCGAAGTCAAACTCAAACTGACGTTCAAACTCGAACTGAAACTCGAAGTCAAACTCAAACTGACGTTCAAACTCGAACTGAAACTCGAAGTCAAACTCAAACTGACGTTCAAACTCGAACTGAAAGTCGAAGTCAAACTCAATCTGACGTTCAAACTCGAACTGAAACTCGAAGTCAAACTCAAACTGAAACTCGAAGTCAAACTCAAACTGACGTTCAAACTCGAACTGAAAGTCGAAGTCAAACTCAATCTGACGTTCAAACTCGAACTGAAAGTCGAAGTCAAACTCAATCTGACGTTCAAACTCGAACTGAAACTCGAAGTCAAACTCAAACTGACGTTCAAACTTGAACTGAAACTCGAAGTTAAACTCAAACTGACGATCAAACTCGAAGTGAAACTCGAAGTCAAACTCAATCTGACGTTCAAACTCGAACTGAAAGTCGAAGTAAAACTCAAACTGACGATCAAACTCGAACTGAAACTCGAAGTCAAACTCAAACCGACGATCAAACTCGAAGTGAAACTCGAAGTCAAACACAATCTGACGTTCAAACTCGAACTGAAAGTCGAAGTAAAACTCAAACTGACGATCAAACTCGAATTGAAACTCGAAGTCAAACTCAAACCGACGTTCAAACTCGAACTGAAAGTCGATGTTAAAATCAAACTGAAGTTCAAACTCGAAGTCAAACTCAAATTGACGTTCAAACTCGAACTGAAACTCGAAGTCAAACACAATCTGACGTTCAAACTCGAACTGAAACTCGAAGTTAAACTCAAACTGAAGTTCAAACTCGAACTGAAACTCGAAGTAAAACTCAAACTGACCATCAAACTCGAACTGAAACTCGAAGTTAAACTCAAACTGAAGTTCAAACTCGAACTGAAACTCGAAGTCAAACTCAATCTGACGTTCAAACTCGAACTGAAAGTCGAAGTTAAACTCATGTTAAAACTTTCTGAAACTTGAACTGATCGTCAGTTTGAGTCAGATTATGAGCCTAATTATAAATATGAGTTTCGGTTTTAGTTTGAGTTTGAATTTCAGTTTGAGTTTTAGTTGGAGTTTGAACGTCATTATGAGTTTAAGTTCGAGTCTCAGTTTCAGTTAGTTTCGGGTTTGTTTTAGCTTCAGTTAAACTTCAAGTTTTAGTTTGAGTTCGATTATGAGTTAGAATTTGATTTTGCGTTTTAGTTCGATTATGAGCATGAGTTTCAATTTTAGTTTGAGTTTAAGTTCGAGTGTTAGTTTCGGTTTTAGTATGAGTTTGGGTCTGATTATGAGTTTGAGTTTAAGTTTCAGTTTGAGTTCGATTATGAGTTTTAGTTTGATTATGAGCATGAGTTTCAGTTTGAATTTCAATATGAGTTTCATTTGGCGTTTGAACGTGATGATGAGTTTTTTTATGTGTATGAGGCTCAGTTTCATTTTGAGTTTGAGTTTCAGTTCGAATTCGATTATGGGCTTGAATTTGAATTTGAGTAAGACTTTCAGTTTGATTATGTGTATGCGTTTGAGTTTCAGTTTGATTACCATTACCACACTGCCAATTTACCCCCTTTTCCAACTTGCCACCCGGTCTCCTGAATGAATGCAGATTTGAACAAAAATTATAAATCGATGAAACATGAACATTGTTTTCAGAATTTTATATCTACCTTCGGTGTATAGGTAACCGATTGCTTTATTTCGTAGAAAAACCAGTGGACCCAGACCACAGCGTATTTTATAACCACCGGCGCAGGCGCCGGCGGACGATAAATTTTGGATTAGCACCTTTTGTTACACAGCATTAGGGAACCGGCAATTTTCACACGGTCGCTTAGCCAAACTTCAATAATTCAGGTGGTTAGCCTTCCTTTCGGTTTATTTCACCGGCGCAGAACCCAGTAATTGAAACCTTCTTGAGAATTTCCGTCAGGAAAAGGCTAATTGAGACCTTGCCTTCCTAATCAGATTCCAGAAAAGCAATGTTTGAAACAGATACCTACTGGAACTCGATTCGGAATTCTTACGTAAGGAATAACACCTCCACACCGAAGGTAATTAGGTCGCCAAAATCACAAAATAACGATGATGGCGAAATTGGTCAAAATTTATTATGAATTGGTGGATGTACTCGGAACCTAAAAAAAGCTCCAAAACCCTGAAACTAATGTCAATATTGAGTTTCTCGCGGAAATATACATGGAAATTATGGGTTAGGTACGCCTTGATAAACTTTTGCGGATTGAGACAAATTTGTTGGGGGCGATTTCACATCAAATTTCGCAAAGAAATTGAACTAACAGAAATCGAGATAATTATTTGGAATAAAATTCTTTTGGTTTATTTCTCATTTTGGGGTACTTTGGGAGTTTCATAAATTTTGAATCAATGGGAGTTTTGATGGTTTAGGGGGTTTTAGTTTCAAAATTATGTTACACGTTATGTTACACGTCCCCATAATGAACAGAAAAGTGGTTTTGATATTATGAGGCACTCCCGTCATCTTTGATTTTCAAGCTGCCCTTCCTTACGAATTGACGATAATGAAATCAAAATTTTACTGTAGTCCGAAATTTCTCGCGCTATTCTAAAAATTCGAAATTACCCTTATTATTACAGTAGTCTTGGAGCTAATTGAAGCTGGCGCCGTCGACGGTCTGAAACGACTCCAATCTTCTGTCCCTCAACACAGCTGTGCTCTGAGGATGACATTTATTGCTAACCTATAACTCAACCTTCAGATCCGCCTATTGCTATAAGACCCGTCCAATTCGAGAATATGAAATAGCGAGGTATCAAATTCGAGAAACCAAAAATAGCCATAGCAATGGTGACCGTAAAAAATTTAAAATTACAAATATAGCTCATTTTCCCTCTAGCATCTGCAACATCGTTTGACCAGAACTTTGGTAGCACTTAACACTTCCAAGATAAACGCTCTTCAAATATTTGTCGTTTTTCAGTTTTATCGTTTTTTTGGCCCCAAAAATAGATAAAAGGATCATGATTCAACGCCGACGCCACCTCGGCCAATCACAGCAATGCATTTTCTTACGCCCTCCACCAGCAATCGAATGGCCCACTTAACTCAACATATTCGCTCAACATATAAGCTCGCATCAATTTTGGTACCTAATTTTGAAATTTCTCACTCTTCCCGAATTTCGTCGCTTGGCTAAATAATATTACGTAACCTTTTTAGATCAATTAATTTACTCCAGGCCCCGAGATTTCGAACTGGGAGCTCACGGAAGATGCGCGCACCTAATATACATAGAGAAGTAATAATATATTTGTACGTAAACTGATGGAGTTTCCTTGTCGCCGGTTGACGGCTGTGGGCGAACGTTGAGGATGACTAGTCGGTGATTTAGCGGCGTCCCTCGCGTTCCGATACCAAAACGATTTTTAATCCTCGACTTTGAAAAATGAAGTAATTCACTTTGGCTTTTTATTAAACCGAGGTTGCCGTATCCTCTTCTTTCGGACGGGTTAGCGGCCAGTTGGGCAATAAACTGAGCCAGATTAAACCAAACTAAGTAGTACGTCCAACCTTGAACCTTTTTCAGCAGTAGCGTGGAAAGGGCGATTTGCCAGCCTTTATCGAAATGTCTTCGCCGTGAAATCACGAACTTGAAACTGGCTCGGGTAATTTCATTTTCAACCTTTCCAGATAAAGTGGTTTGAAAATCACTCGGTATATAGAGATGATGGACTAACCGTATTCGGTATAGCAAGTACATATATTTGTACGTGCTGTGTACCAGCTATACGATTAATGGAGGCAGTTTAATTTTATGAGGCGATAAACATTTACTGGGGGACCGTTAGTAAGGAATCAGTTTTTTTATCCAAGTGCTGCAACGTGCAAATATTATAATTTATTGGTTATCAGTTATCCGGAGCCAGGAATCTTCTTACCTCTATTACCTACATAAACGCAGTAACAAATTAAGTTAATCAGTAGGTATAATTTTTGTGAATTAGATAAGAAGATGGACTTTCTAGAGATGAATTTTGACAATTAACGTCTTGAAAACCTTGACATTATCAGAAAATGCAAGGAAATCTGAAAGATCTTGTCAAGACCGATGTCAGTTTTTGGCTAAAAAAATTTGATGTTTTGCATCCCATGGGTACGTTAGATATATTATCCATGCATATATCTAATAGGTCGCATAGTACAAAATTTATTATCAGTTTTGATACATTTTTAAATTCAAAAAATTTGGGGTCTTAGATCTCTGACAAAACTGCAGAATTTTTATCTGATTTTTGGGATCGACGTACTTTGAAATAAACGCAATAAAACATGAACTTTTCTGGAATGGAATTAGTTTATATTTTAGTGAAATACTTGGTATTTTTTTATTTCATCCTTAACTTTTTCGTTTTTTTTTTCATTTGGGGTTATTTGGAGGTTTTTTGACGTCGTCTCAGGGGTTTTTGACTGCCTCCCCTTGGCGACACTGGATAGCGCTAACTTATCTGTAGATGATCACATGGTAGCCTCAACTGAGGCGAGAAAATGCTACAAAAAAAGGACGATCCTGAGCAGCGCTAATCTTCGAAGCGGATCTAATCGCGCGCCATCTCGCCAGGATTACCGAGGATCCTTATTTATTTACGGTCAAATGGTCAGCCCCCGAGGGAGTATTATAGGTCCCGATACAATTTACGGTCGGATCTTACCTTTCATTTTCAGAGCTTGCAAGCGCGAACATCACGACCTATAATAGGTAGTCTAAATGTTGAAGTGTATCAATTGCTCAACGATTCTATGTGGGGATTTGAGCCGTTCACTGGCTGTCCTTTGACTCCTCCTATTTAACCTTTACCCGGGTTTCTGAAGACTTGGAACATTTACGCCGCGGCTATGAGATGAAATAACGAGAAAACGTTTCATCGCCGTCGGCACGAATTGTTCGAAATTTCCTCTTTTTCGGAGCCAGTAGAGCGCCAGGCCACACGCCCGTTTTTTAACGGAGGTATCAATTTAGGTTCGAATTGAAGTAAGGTACCTATTTTTTATAACAAATGCATAAAACGCAAAGAATCAAATTTTGATTGTTTTGGTCTATGGGGGACGCCTCAAAACAGGCGTAGCCATCACGCAGCCGTCCGATAAAGGCCCCACTGACGATCTATTCTCTGTCTTTTAACTACCGATTTTCCGTCTCTCTCGACATCGGAGAGTCTCGCCTGCTTGAACTACGCACCGCGGCGGCTCCTTCGGCATTTTATTCTCATTATCGGTCCATTCACCGTAATAATTATGATCCGTCATAATATTCAAGGATCATTCATACACCTGAACAGCTTACAACGAATACCGTACCTTATTCAAAAATATGAGTGCTTTTGTTTTCTTAAAATGCCATTCAAACCATACCGATTCCGTTTTAAATCAATGCCTTGAATACATCGCACATATCGATTTAACGATTTTTACTCCCATATTTAAAGAGTTGGGTAAGTATTGTAATCTTCGAAATCGAAAATCGGATCGGAGCTTCAGAAAAAACTTTTCCCTATTCTATTTCATTTTTTCTGGCCATAAAAATGAACCGATTCGAACGTTCCTGGTCTTTGTTTTACCTTGCGGAATACGAGTATATTTTTTACATTCCATTAACTTAATTCCGATAACGTATTTTGATTATGCGAGTTTTAACATTAGCATAGTGAGCTTTTTGATATGTTGGACCTTCACTGCCTCAAAAGTAGTCAAAATATAATAAAACTGTGTCAAAAATTTACGTATCAAAATATGGAAGTATTGTGTGTTATCTACGCTCCACTGGTTATTAAATCATTTGGAACCCTCCGGTTTTATATGAGAATAGGTAACGTAGTCTGATTCTATTTTTGGAGGGACATCCATTTTTGGATTGCATCACGACAAAAGAAACTCAAGAAGAAGGACAAGGTCAAGGTTGAAAAATAGGAATCCCCCGAGAGGCAAAGAGTTGGGAATTTTTCACATTCAAAAGGGACCAAATTTATCGTTCTATTTCCAATTTCGTCCTGCTCCACCAAATGAGGATGAGATAAAGTTAATGCTCTGCCATCAATCTGATCATTCGTCGTAATCCGGTTTCACCATTCGCCCAACAAGAGTAAAGGTCTGTCCAATGCACCTCCTACATGATCAGGTAGAATGCACTGAATGGAGGTGCATTACTTACGATTAATTTTTCGTGATCAAATTAAATGGATTTTATATGCATTTTAAATTAATTAAAATTTAATTACGTCAGGATTATTTTTATGACCTAAGAAAAGCGTGACTTTTAACGCTGACATTCTATCGCAAAACTATAGCGTTACTATAGAGGTAATCGTATAGCAATGACGCATGGCGATTCGACACGAATTCCTTACAGAATAAAGGGGATTACCTATCGGAATTTTTATTTTCTGTTCTATTGACCAAGTTCCCAGTCCAACTGGCAGTTTTACGTCAAAAATCTCCAAGATTCGCCGGCGTATTGAGTCATTCGTAAATCATCGTATTACGGCAGGCCTTGAATAGCCAAGTATGCCCTTAAGCTTCAACTTACAGAAGACAGCACTCCTACGGATTTCCCCTCAAAGTCTAATTACCACATTATTTCGCGTACCGGCATTACCTTACATTAGTGTCAGAAATGGCGATGTGGAAAAGGCCACGGGATGGATATTCTTCAACTAACCAATGGGTCACCGGTCAGACACGATTCGGACACATAGCGATCTAGAGAAATTCGTGATTGCTTCTCGACACGTTTACCCGGACTATGTCTCGATTTATATCGGAAATAGCGAGTAATGTCTTACTCAGAGTATACAGTGTATACTATACACCTATCGCCTCTACCCTGCATAAGATTGAGTGTTGGGAAAAAATATTTTTGGCGAAAAAAGGACAAATCTTGGTGTGTATGAGACACTCGGACGATATAACCTACCGGTAATTTTTGTGCAAAATACAAAATTGAGGCGGGAGCAAGAAAACAAATCAGCATTGGCAGGAATTGAACCTCGTCTTTTCAGTCCTTCCCGGTGACAATCATGAATTTGTTTGTGCAGCACATGGATCATGGATCACCATAGTGCAGTTTAAAGTTATCGTGCAGTAAAATCTCTCTACCACCCCCTCCCCTCCTACCCTCCTCCTCCACCACTCCTCCTCGTCCCCCTTCTCCACCAACCCCTCCATGTTCCATTTTTGGTAGAGTATAATCCAGTTTTTTTTTAAACTCTGTCAATTTTTACAAAACCAAGAAAAAGACTAGCATCATTTAACAAACCGTTATTTTTATAAACCTGCTTGGAGACAGGTCTATTCAGTCACATTATTACCACTGTCTGGTTTTTGGAGGATGACGTCCATGATTCTGAAACACCAACAAAAGAAATCAACAAAATAACCGTTAAACAAAAATTTGACTGGACTAGTGAATAAAAAAGACATACACAAAAAACCAACACGCAAAAAACCCTAATTTCAACAGGCAAACATGAACAATAACCACAGCCAGTGTATCATCTAGGAACCTCATGGACTCCAACTGCACAACTTGTTATTGTCGGAGTTTTATGAATTTATATTGTTGACTGTGACTTCTGGTTGTTACAGGCCCTGATGAGGAAAATGTAATTTTTCGAAAGCTCGGCGAAAAAGACAGAGTTTTTCCGAAGTCCCTAACCCTGATATCCGACTACGAAAATTGAATAACGGGTCAACAATTCACCCTGTACTGTGGGTTGTATATCCTCCCTTAAATTGGCGATAAACTGCCGCTTCTAATCTAATTCATCCCCTAAGCGTGAACCAGATTGGAAAGGGGGATGTCGTCCTTCGGGGGCTTCGGATCGCCTGAAGACTTCGCGCCGAAAAGAGAAGGAGAGAACGGAGATTCGCCTTCCCCTCCTGGTCAGTGGATGTTGCTATAAAACCACTGATAGCCGACCCCTAAGCCGTAGTCAGCATTCGCGTTCATTCTTTTGTACAGTTTAAGTGAACAAAAGCAACAATATATCAAGGATGTACTCATTCAAGGTAGGTTCACCGACAGTTTGAAAATTCTTCAAATTCAAATTTTTACAAGTGGTGAAAAGGACTTTGCGAGCATCGAAAATTGTGAATAGTAAAAGTGCGCATACCCCGGAAGTACGGCGTGTAATCAAAATTTCGGTTTAATTTTGGGTCAAAATTTTTAAAGAAAAAATTTTAAAGTCGGACACTTTCGGATAACATTTCTGTACAATCGCCCAGACGATAACGCACAATATTTCCGTGCCTTAAATTCAGGGCAATACCCATGGAATTTGGATTGATTTTGTGATGGCAGCTATAGGCTCCCTAAGGGGTAAAACAGGCACTGAAGAAGTTGAAGGGCCAATAAAAATCAAAGTTACAATTCCGGTCTCGTGGGTATAGGAGTCTTTTCAAAACAGGATCAAAAAATTTTCGACAACAAAAATGGGGATGGCCAAATTGTAGAAAAATGCGATGTGGGAGTTGAGGGGATCCATGGCAACCGATCAACAATTTGATCCAGAATTACTCACCAAAAAACCCAAGTACCTACCAGTGGTTCGTGGATCAAACACAATAATTTCATATTTTTTACGCGTATAATGTGAGACCGATCGTATTGAGACTGATATACAATACAGCATTTTCAAGTCGAGAATTTTCCGAACCGGCGAAGAAAACGTGAAATTTCGTTTGGAGAATTCTCAATTTGATTTGGAAATTCTATAATTGAGTATGAAAAATAAAAATTGGAAAAATGATAACCCCTATAAAATAGAAGTGCGATGAAATATAGGAATAAAATCTTATTGTGTTCTTAGGTGATACACAATACTGCCATAGGTATGGTAAATCAAATTTTGGTAAATCAAATTTCAGACCAAACCGACTATAGTTTTGACTAATTTGGGTAGGATAAAAGACTCGAGAAATCCAGTTTGTGGAAAAATTATATTACTAGATATCAAGATTATAAATGAATTAATGATTTTTCCTAAACCTCCGATCCCAATAATTAGGGGATTGCAGTGCTTTGAATACGCCCGTACAATCGAAAGTATTTCCAGAAATAATGTACCTATGTGAGCGGTCGAGCAAAATTTTTTGTACAACACCCTCTGAAAATGTTTTCTTTCACATAAAAAAGCATAAAAAAGTGGTCCGGTTAAAAAAAACGAGCGTTTAGCAAATTTTCTTGTGACGTGTAGCTCCTATAAGGGAATCCTTTAAATTTACTCTAGAGTACTCAAAAACGTTCAAATGTAAAACCAGTGGTGCGTAGATAACTCACAATACTTCCATATTTTGAAACGTACAATTTTAACACAATTTGATCATATTTTGACTGCTTTTAAAGATGTTTAGGCCAAAAATATCGAAAAATTCACTATTAAAATTTTAAAATTCGCCCGAAATGAAAAAACACCACATTTTCGGAATGTAAAAAATATCCACATATTCTGCAAGGTAAAACGAAGATTTTGAGACCAAGAACGCTCAAATCGGTCCATTTTTGTGGCCGGAAAAAAATAAAATAGAAAACACTAAAAATGCAAATATATCGGAAGTACTGTGCGTTATCCAAATTCCGATTAAACAGGGTGTTAGGTCTTGCCGAGACAAACATTTCAGTTCAAGAAAATTGAAAAAAGGTTGAGAAATGAGGGAGTTATGGCCATTTTTGTAAATGACCACAGACGGACAGACGGACACACGGACAGACGGACAGACGGACACACGGACACACAGACACTTGTTCGGGAAGTGATTCTGAGTAAATGTGTATAAGAAAAAGTTTTTTCTGAAGCTCCGTTCCGATTCTCGATTTTAGGACGATCACAATACTTCCATTTACTCTGTAAATATGGAAGTAAAAAGTCATGATCCCAAAAACAGTTTTTTTGGGGGTTTTCGACCACTTAACATTTTTTGATCGGATTCTTCTGACAATATGCCTCAAGTTGGAGCAAACCTAATTCTGTCTAGCCGTAAGTTAGTAAGGGGTGTGTGAGGGTGATGGGTTGGGGATCCTTGGCGGGTGGTAGGGGGTGGCGCAGTGGATGCCGAGCGGAGTGTATGATATAAGACTAATTGAAAAATAATTACTAACTGAATATAATTATAATATATTTGCCCCAATATTGTGATTACAGGTAGCCGTATTCGCCACAATGGCCGTCGCCTGCGTATTGGCAGCGCCACAATTCGCCCCTCAGCCCTACGCACCTCAACTCAATTACAACCGAGCGTTCGTGCCAATCGTCAGTCAACACTACGATCTCAACCCAGACCAGTCCTACTCTTTCGCGTAAGTAAAGAAAAAAAAAAAGGGAAACTAAAAAAAAGAAAAATTAACCTACCACTAACATACCGTATAGGTAGTCTCGATGAGGAACTAAAAAAAAAATGGCTGAGAAAATTGAAATGAAAATACTGATCCTCCCCTAATTACCCAATCATCTGAGATGTTTTCCGGATTTCAAACACAACAATCCCAAAATATTCAAGGCGGAAAAATCGAAGACCATATCTACCGATTTCAGAGAATTTAACTTCCTAATTTTACCCATGTAGGCACTATACGTATACATTGACCTAACCAAATAATAAGACGTAAAACATCGTAATTTTTACTAGTCGAAACCAGAAGATACCTAACTAGCAATACCTATGTGTAAGGCGGGATTGCCGATGATTTAATTTAATTCGCCCAGAATAAAAGATGAAATTTTCGAGAAAAAAAATGACCATCGAATAATGAGAATTGATTTAATTATTAATTAAATATGGGTGATAATCAAAATTGGCAACAAATTATAGGCAAGCAAAAAATTTTAACGATTCTGATGAGGTTGGGGGTATTAAGTTATAAAAAAAGAGACCTTCTACATCTTGAGATTATTCACATCAATTTTGGGACATTTTGATTGCATGCCACTTGCGAGATGTCAAAATTTAACACACTTTTAGTTTTATACAAAATTTAACCACTTTTGGATACACAAATTTCAATTTTCTACCCAGTTTGTTGCTCCAAGCGCCCAAATACAACTTTTTTGAGGGCTGTGCACCAGAAACTCAAATTGAGGGAATCGAAGACTGTTCCACAAATGTTTTCCTCAGATTCCATCCTGGGGCCCCCAAAAAAAATCCGTTCTGGGACAATGCCATTCGGGTGTCAACGAACGTTTGACATTCATATTGAGCAGATTGCGTCCTTCGCCCTTCAGTTAATGCGAGATCGACGCATTCGAATTCATGCTAGATCGACGCCATTTACATGCAATTTACATAGGCATGCGCCATTAAACCGAATTAACGCTCGAACACAAGACAAACGAACGATCAGCTCCGAATCGTGTGGAGTTTGGCCATAAATTATCAGGGGACCCAATAAAAATGGTACAGATCTAAAAAAAATAATCGTATTGATGGGGAAAATATAAAAATTCGAAGAGTTTGATTTCTCAACTGATCACGTATTTTCAGTGCTTTTCTTGTTCTCCATTCTTTAGGGGCCCCATTAATACCTTTTAATTAATACCTAAATATAAGTGAATTTACATTAAAATTTTCATCGCATCTCTTTAAACAAATATTGCTTCTTCGGTTTTTGCAATGTCACAAGAAGAACGAGCCCTTCCATGGAAAACGTTCTCCTCGAATGAGAAAAAAACGAAATAAAAAACCACTCCTCAATACATAACTAAACTCATTTTGACAGATTCGTATGCAAGATTCGAGTCGGTAGTCGATTTTCTGAAGACGGCACACTTTCTACGTCTCGTTTGTTCGGATAGCCGCACCCAAGATCATTGTCACATCTTGACAACATTACAAATCCGTCTTTCACAACATGCGATGCTCGCCCTTTTCATCACGTCGCATTGTTTTGCCGCGTTTGCGCGCGGGAGGTGCGCACTCAGATGGAGAATTCAAATTCAAATCATTTCCAGTTGCACGTCCGTAGGAACTCGACAGTGTTACGAAAAAGAGGATAATATCTTCTTCATATAATGCAAATTTCCTTGGCCTCCAAGATCGATAAACTGTATGTGTAAAAAACGCTGCTAAGTAGATTAGTGACATGGGTACATTATTTGTCTGGGTATCACAGAAAATAAAGTTCAAATAGTTGGAGTAGGTAGGTTTATCATCATATCATTTGTGGAGTAATGGTCAATGGTGAGTTCAATGATGCTTAAATGGTACTTTTTCACAATGATGAATAAATAGGTATAAAAAGAAGAAAAAACACTGAGCGATTAAACAAGACCCGTTGACGAGGTCTCATCACGAGGGGACAATGCCCCTCCCCAATCCCTTCCCTTATACCTGGACTCAAACCAGGTCCCTGCGGGTCCCTCATATACGGTATTGATACCTGAGATTTCCGAAAAGGCCTGACTCGGGATCGCATCTATTCACCGCATAGCGCTTTAAATTCCCTTAATTAATCTGTCCACCCTATTAATATGCGAGACTGGCTAATCCCAATAACGTTCACTTTCTAATAGCCGAATCGCAGTTTTGCAGTTCCAAGCCTATAAACCGACGCCCTCGGATAAAACAGTCGTTATCAAGGGTGGGAATGCATCTGATAGGGAATTTATCACCCGACGTTTTCTCCTGTATCACGTTTTTGCTTAACCCCATAGGTGCTTAGGACGTAAAACCAAGAAAATTGCGAAAAAATTGACCCTGGTGACCAAAATCTCGAAAAAATGCCAAATTTCATGTTTCATAGTCAATATCTAAAGATTCCCGCCAAAAAACCCCGAAGCCAAATCCATCATTTTTTTGAAATTTTTCCTAGGCTTAGGACCTTGGATTTTCCAGCTGGAATCGGTTTTTTGCATTTTTCTTAGTCCTGGAGAGTTGTAGAGAATTGCAAATTTTTTGTGTCATGTACCTGCCCAAAACCTACTCAAAAATATTTTTTTTGGAATTTTAACATTTTTTTTAAAGGGTCAAAAAAATATTTTTTGTTTAGGTCAAAAATTAGTCTTTAAACCAGTTTTTGATTACTAAACCCCAATCAATTTTGACTTATAGGGAGTGAAAAATGTGTAAAAACCTTCAAGGAATCCAACGAGCTCAAAAAATTCAAAATCGGTTCAGTAGGACTCCCTCAAATTGCCAAAAACGCGAAAACGCAGAAATCGCATTAAGAAATTCAAGCCAAACCGATTCAAAAACAAAATTTTCGAATTTTTTCGGAAAAACCACCCTATCTTATGGTAAATCAAGCGAGAAACCCGGGAAAATACTCAAAAAATTCTAAACCCACGGCATCACCTTCAAAATTGAGATTTTGTGTTTTTTCAAAAATATACCCTAATTATGCCGAATTGGACCCGTTAACCTTCTCCGATCGGATTGCCCGGACAATATGCCTCAAGTTGGAGCAAACCACAACTTTCAAGACTAATTTAGTCAAAATCGGATCAGTATTTCAATACGAAGTGGCTGGACGAAATTTTTGGCCAAAATTTCGTCCGTCCACTTCGTATCGAACCGCTGATCCGATTTTGGTGCGGTTGGTCCTAAAAGTAGTGTTTTGCTCCAACTTGAGGCATATTGTCAGGGGAATCCGATCAAAAAATTTTAATGGGTCGAAAACCCAAAAAAACTGTTTTTGAGATCATGACTTTTTTTACATTTGATCGTTTTTGAGTAGTCTAGAGTTGATTCAGAGGATTCCCTTATAGGAGGTGCACGTCACAGGAAAATTTGCTAAACGCTCGTTTTTTTTTTTTGAAATCGGACCACTCCTTCTATGCGTTTTGCTGCTGACGGCGTACGGCGTACGGCGTACGGCGTACGGCGGACGGACAAAAAATTTTTATTGCAGATTCGTGTTCTAAAACCTCTGAAACGTGAAAGAAAAAATTTTCAGGGGGTGTTGTAAAAAAATTTTTCTTGAACAATTACATAGGTACATTATTTCTGGAAATAATGTACCAAAATGTGTATGTATAAAAAATGTATCGATAAACCGGAAGCGTACAAATTACACGAAATGCTGCCAATACTTGAAAACGATTATCAAAGAGGGAAAATCGAAAAATGTTCAATACTGTTGGAAAAACACTGTTGGTTTAATGCTGAGCAAAAAAAGTTGATTTTCAATTTTTTCTGTCAATTTTTTCCAAAACGCAAAATCCCGGAGCGGATTAAGAAAAACGTCGATTCCCTCCTTTTTCAAGACGATAAATTCTCAACGGTAAACAGATGAAAATGATAATGCAGAATAATCCTAAGCGAACCGGTCCTGTAAAGTCTATACTCCGCATAATTTTAACCGAAGAAGACCGGGAGTCAGATTTAGATAATTTCGGACGGTAAATATATGCAAGGACCTTGAACTTTTTCGCTCGTCGTAAACAATGGAATGTGGAAGGAACTGAAAAATAAAAGCGAATCAGTGTAAATCGTTTGAAACTGCCATAACGTGAATTCTGATCGAGGTTATCACCATACCATTCCTATGTGGTATAATTATGTTTTTACTCTCCCAAGGGGAAGTTCCAGCTTCCTGATTCCACCACAACTCTGAGGCCTTGTCGAAATTGCTTCTCAAAAGCGCAAAATAATTTATTTTTTTCAACGCAAAAAGAATAATTAAACTTTTTGCAAAATGTTCAACCATTTTTCACTTTGGAGCCCGCATGCTACGTGTTACCTAGACAACCCCCTCCCCCCTTGCAGATTATTTTCCCCGACAAAAAATAATGAATGAATATTTTATTTTTCAATTTCCTGAATACGTCCATTCAAGCGGTAGGAGGCAAATAATTTGCCGACAATCTGTACAATTATTGTACTAACATTGTTCGCTCTGGTAACAACGTCCAAACAAGACGCTCGCGGCGAAAGAAAAATTACAATTATTAAAAACCGTGATGTAAGAGTTTAGCAAAAACGCCCGTCAATCAAAGGACGACCGCTTCATTAAAATACGTCACGACGAAATTTTTCGAAAATTAACTTCACGAGCTGATGCCGCAACAAATTACCGCCCTGTCTCGTAGAATGTATTTGAGTTGGCAAATATCGAGTTAATTATAAAGATGTTATTTTGATGATACCCCCGTCGAGTCTCGGAATTAATCTGATAGCTGATACAAGTATTTCATGGCAAAATGCAGATGGTTGCCAATCTTTTATTTAGACTTTTTTTTAGAATTTTGACGTGATTTTTCTGAAATTTAATAGGTACGTTTTTCAGTAAGTCGGTTTGTCTGCCTATATGCTCAAATGGCTACTAAAACCAAATTTTTGAGCTTTATGTTGCTAATTTTATTTGAATTTCAACTTTTTAAAATAATTCATCCTAGGAAAATATTTGCCTATAGTCCGTCACACACAATCCGATTGCTGGATGTTGGAGGGATGGTAAACATGGGACAGTGGCTCGGGAACCCCAATCAAATTTATTGGGTTCAACGCCGACGCCACCTCGACCAATCACTGCAATGCAATTTTTCCTTCACCAGCGATCGGATATGGGCACCTTTATGGAAGGCTAACTTCAATGCTGTTCTGTCAAGAATCCGTTCAAATGGTTTTTATTTCAAACCAAAAATGTTTCAAAATCAAAATTTTTTCAAAAACCAAAAATTTTTTATAATCAAATTTTTTTTTTAAAAATCAATTTTTTTTTCAAAAACCAAAATTTTTTTTAAAAACCAAAATTTTTTAAATCAAAATTTTTTAAATTAATTTTTGTTTTCAAAAATCAAAATTTTTCAAAATTTAAATTTTTCTAAAACTAAAAATTAATTTCTTTTTCAAAAATCGACTTTTTTTTTAAAACCAAAATTTTTTTAAAAACCAAAAATTTGTTCAAAATCAAAAATTTTTGAACAATCAAATATTTTTTTAATTAAAAATTTTTCAAAAACCAACAACTTCTTAAAAAAATGTCAAAATCAGAAGTTTTTTAAAAACCAAAAATTTTTCAAAAACCCAAAAATTTTCCCAAAACCGAAAAACTTTTGAAGTAGACGAATTTTCACCCACGGCTTTTCAACAGGTACCGATCCGGAGACGGATCCGCCAGAGATGAGGTCGGAGCCCCACGAGCCCCCGGCCCCGAGGGCCCAGCTGTCACAGTCCAAGGATCCTTCAGCTATGCCTCGCCCCAGGGGCCCATCAGCGTCTCGTACATCGCTGATGAGAACGGCTACCAGCCCACCGGCAACAACATCCACCCCGCCATCATCAAGGCAGTCGCTCAACAGGTATGAATTTGAAATTTTAATATTTTCGGTTTTCAGAAAAAAAATTTTATTCGTTTTTGAACAAGAGTTAAAACTAGAAATAGGTGGGATTTTCTTGAAATTTCAAAACAAGTCCTGGAATTTGGAAAATGAAAAAAACCCAGAAATTCACATTCAGAATTTCAGAATTACTACCGATGAAGTCCATAGAGTACAAAGCAGGGCAATGTTGGGCAAATACGTTTCGTTTACATTTCGACATCCAGACTATATACCCATGTATTTTATGAATAAAATATTATGATACGAATACCATCGAATCTCATAAATAATTGTTCATGTTTCAGGTTGCCCAGGCGCGAGCAACGCCCTACAATCCCAACGCTTACTACGGCAAATAAATAGGCACGAGAAGCGCCATTTTGGCGCAATTGTGTTACCAAAACAAGCAGGATGAATGTGACGAGTTTTTTATACCCGTGTTTTCTATAGCTTTACCCTGATTTTTTGAATAAATTTTATACCCACGCGAAATTGACGAAATTTATTTAATCCTTCGACACTTAAACAAATATTCATAACAGCTTACCTATTTGTAGGCGTACTACGATCAAGTATACGCCAAATACAAGAAAATACGTAAAGGTTAGACCAACGAGACCTCCACTTTATCAACATTTATATTTTTCTATCTTTTCCACGTATTACATTCAATATAAGGCTTTCGACTCCATTTCTGAGAGTGCGAAATAAAAAACTAACATCTCTATCATAGACATTAAGCTCACGGAACATTGGTATCGACGACATTTATGGCGAAATATTAGGGCGATGATGCAAATAAAAATAATAAGTTACAGGATGAAGAAAATAGAAAAACCTATACATTCCAGTAATATCAGAAATAGTAACTAAAACTAGGTAGGTACACGAAAATAACCAGCGAAAATAAATAACAATAATCCTCGAGTTAAACGAGTATAAATAAATTACAATAATTAAAATGCATACTTATTAAATCAAATCAAAATTAAATAATAAATAAAAACTAAAATTAATTAATAAATTAAAATAAAAACAAATAATTAAAAAATCAATTAATTAATAATAGGTAAATTAAAATTAATAAATTAAATTAAAATTAAATAATGAATTACAATTACAATTTAATTAAAATTAATTAAATAAAAATTAAAATAAATAAGGCCTTGAGTTAAATTAATAGTTAGGAGTTTAATATTTAACGCTATCAATCGCCCTATTCATTGTCTACGCAATTTTCTATATCCTAGGATAAATACAAATCTATGCTAGGCAAGATTGGTAATAAAGTAAGCGCATACTGTATCAGACTAGAAAAAAATACTGTTGAAAAAACTATTTGGGCTGCATGAGCAGGCATAGGTTTGTATTATGATTACACAACTAATACATAAGTCGTAAAAAAATGTACGCAAGCAAAAAAAATCAAAACTATTAATCTGAACACAATTTCGATTTCTGTTTATGACGTATCACACAGCCCGTTCGTTTTTCTGTAGAGAGCGTTTAATTACAGAGTTTGGAAGATCATGAGCAGCTGAATGAGGAAGCACATAAACTATAATAAATAAACTATAACCTAATAATTTGAGAAGACTAGAATATTTCAGTACAATCGGACCCCGGCATTTCAGCCCGAGAGGAAACAAATTGATTGAGAATTCCATAAGAAAAAAGTGAAAAGCGCCAGAGAGAACATGATCATGTTCCCACCAGTATTGTCAGAGTGCAAGAAATGTGTATGCGTGGAACGAAAATTTGGGGCATCAATGTTGTAAGCTAAAAGATAAACTGCCACCCTGCTCTGTTGTTGACAACTGCCACCCGCACCTCTACCAGCCTGTCAGCGAGTGCCACCCCACAAGGGACTTTTTTACGTAGAATTGAATGGACACGATTCGAGAGCAAGGCTAGTAGGTTTTTTTGGATTATTCGGTAGTAGACTAAAGTAGTAGACGGTAGAGTTCTAAAAAACTACGGAAAAAACTGACTAAAAACGCAGTTCTGGTACCCATGCACAGTAAAAAAATTGGACAAAGAATTTCGGCGCATACTTGATTGTCACGTCCATGTCGGTTGATTGGCAGGAAAGCAAATACACAAATTTCGTTGGGAGGAAAAAATAAAAAGGTTTTTTGCTTATGCAAGAGTTGTGGGACGGGGTATCTCTGTAAACAGGTGGCAGTTGTCACCGAGTACAATCGCCTGGCAGGGTGGCAGTTGGGTGGCAACTGCTTTGAACTGAGATGCCCGGATACACATAGTATCCATACGTTTTGCTCAAATTTTCAATTCTAAAATGCACCTAAACCCTTGGCCGACTAGAGGATCATCAGGACATCATGAGGGGTATCCTTACTGGTGTTCGTGTGTTTTAGCATTAAAATAGCAGCCCCATTTTCATACCGAACTGCTGAATAACTCCTTTGCTTACTATAGGCAGATTAAAATCAATTATTATAATTATATCAATAATTATTGATCTCTACTGCCTACAGGTCAGGTAACTATCTTTTCTTTTACAGGTAGGTACCCTCTACAGCAAGCTTGACATTATCTTCATACCTAATCTCTCGAGGAACTCTATTGCTTCGAATCACATTTCTAGATATTTCGGAGATAACAAGCTCGAGAAGACTCTGATTGTGCACATCTTATTGTTAGAATAGCTCAATTCGAATCTGCTACAATTCGTGAATAATCTCAAAAATTAGTCAATTACAAGTAACGGACCAGATGGCAAGGAAATGATATTTTTGACACGTATTTCCTACATATTATTTACCTACCAAGCATCCGTCCGATATCCGATGTTGACCCCAATCTAAAAGCGTGGAAACCCTATTATGTACAAAAATAGGGGTAAAGCCTGTATCACACGTCAGACCGACACGACATACAGACCAGCGTACAGACCACTCTCTGAATGGCTAACCCTATGGATATGTTCACTTTTGCTCACCTGCATCAATGTTTGTTATTCGTCTATGGAACCTTTTTTCTAAGAAAAATTATCAATGAATTTCCATGTAAAAAGTACTAAAGAATCTGTCTGTTCAGACGATCTGAGGGATGGGGAGGAGAATGGTCTGACTTGTGATACGGGCTTTACATGGTTGAATTTGAATAACAACATTAGGTAATTAACGGCAGGATAAAATGCCTTTCGGGCCGTTCCCCTCCAACAGACCGATTCTTAGGTAATTTTTACATGCAAATTCAATGATAATTTTTCGTGGAAATAAGGTTCCATAGATAACGAACATTGATGCAGGTGCGCCAAAGTGAACGTATCGCCCAATCAGAGGTCTGTGTGTCTGTACGTGGGATGGGGAGGGGAACGGTCTGACGTGTGATGCGGGCTTGAAGCGTTTTTGTTTTACTTTTTCTCCCGAATCACCTGATTCAGCCTAAAGAGCCACGGATATGATTTATGTGCAATACACGTTCAGAAAACACTTACCTCCTCCCAAAATCTACTGAATGTTTACATGAAATATAAATAGACATTGACGACAGATTGAAATTCCAGGCGTTCGACGGTGCGTACTGCGCCTGAAATTTTTCGAGTTACCTATCAAATCGAGCGTGAACAAGTTCGAATGACGATCGTCTACATTTTTCTAGGTGCTAGAAATGAGAATAGACAAAAAGAATACTTAACCCCAAAACCAACCCTAACCCCCCTCCCCCACTTCAGAAAACAATCTCTAGGCAACTACAATAGGGAGTACAGAGACTTTTAGACTAACAAAGGGCAAACATTTTGAAACAATAACAAGCTGAAAAATAATGTACCAACAGTGGAAGATACTGCAATAATTTTGATGATATGATGTTTGACAAGCGTGGCCCTCGATTGCAGCGAGATATGTGCGCAATTAAAATCTACCTCCAATCTATCAGGATGAGATCAAGCGGTGAACTGAATATTTTGCTGACCAAATACCGCAAAATTACAACAAAATCTTCTAGCCCAAGAGGTTTTTGTTGCCTAATTTACGAAAAAAATAAATTTTATGACTAGGGGAGATTTTCTTCTTTCACATTTCAACTTTGCCAGATAACCTAACCTATCAGGTTAACAACAACTATCGAGGAAGCGTTAGTTTTACATCATTCGGGACATTGATTTCCAATTGTATGCTTACAACCTAGGTATAACCATCTCTGTAACCTGGCCAAGGCTTCCTTAACATATCAGTGGATCCTCGAATAAAATCCCCCAAAGGGCCTTCTAATTAGAAGATTAGATAGGATTAATCTATGATGGCTTATCAGCTGTACAATCTTCACGTTCATTTCATCATTCCTCATCATTCCTCGGCTCCTATTTTGGAAGTCTTGGCCCAAACACGATACCTGACAATTTTTGTAAAATGGTCCTAACGTCTACTCTAGGCGTCCAGAATATTCATATTATGATAATATCCCCAATTGACTGCTTCGAGACTTTCCTAACATTGAGCACCTCAAAAACAGTCAACTCCGCACATTAAGTTTAATTACGTAGGTACATTAATCGAGGAAATTGATTGTATTCTTGAATTTTTACTTAACTCTACGAGCATAATTTTGCTACACTTGAGTGTACCGATCTAAAATCCAGAGTTCGGGTTAATGCACCTCTAGCTCTTGGGACGTTTTAGCTCTTAGAATGGCGATTTCAAAAGTAAAATTGGTTGGGATAAATTAGAACTATTCAACAACTAACGGAAGCATAAATTTCTAAAACATCAAAAATTAAGGTTCATCAAAAATGCCGTTTACTACGAACCCCGAACTTTCAACAAAACTTTACAAGACTCAATTATGTTAACCTGGTGGTATAAAGGCGGTCCAATTTCAACAAATTTGAAAACTATCGGAATGAACGTAAAGTTGGCAATACACTATCCAATTGCTGCTGGAGGGGTGGTGAACATGGGGGCGTGGCTTGGAAACCCCCATCAAATTTATTGGGTTCAACGCCGACGCCACCTCGACCAATCTCAGCAACGCAATTTCTTACCCCCAGCGATCGCATAGTTTATGGGCACCTCCAAACATTTGACTATGGCCCGGTTTATTGACAAAATTTATCCACCCGACATCCAAGGAAGCTTCAGATAAACATTTCCAATGAGATTTTTACATTCAAATTTGATATTGATAACACCGTGGTGAATTTTATCTGAAGCTTCCTTGGATATCGGACGGATAAATGTTGTCAATAAACCGGGCATATCATCAATAAAGACTATCACGTTAAAATAATCGAGACCATGTAAAGTTTAGTTGAAACGGACCCAAACTTCAAATCATAAAAATCACTTCACTGCATTCACTGCCGTATTTACGTATCGTCATTTAGCATGCAACAGTGATTAAATCGATTTTTGGCAAAAATTAGTTATCGGTATCACTAGATTGGTATTTCCCGGGTGGATCCGGTGGTACGATTGGTTTGCGCAAGTTTGGGAGAAAAATTTTCATGGATACCAGTATTTTGGATTTGCTGAAAAGTTGAAAAAATCAAGTTAATCAGTGTTGCATGGCGAACGACGGTAATATTATTATAAAGACAGATAATATCATCCATCCAATAGTATGTAACCCTAAAATAGTACTTTACCCTACAAAAAAGGTTCTAAAGGTCGGGATTCTCGTGGTGCTGGTGCTCCTGGAATTCTGTGGTCCACTAAATAATTGTCTCACGACGACGTGAGGTTCGACTAAATACTTAGTGACGATGGTTGAAATATAAAACATTGGGAAGTTGATGTTGTGGAAGGCCAGATGGTTGCTTACTTTTACGATTGCTAAAAACCTTATAGTCGATATCGAATTGAGATCATGCGTTTGGTGAGTCGGGCGAGAGCCGACTGGGTTTTCAAAGCATGGACAGCAACAGCCTGGAACAATTGTGGAAAACATGGTTCACTGAATATCCCCTGACTTCCGTGGTAAACCCCAAGAAAAACCCTCAAAACATTTCACCCCCCGAAATCCCCCCCTGGCATTAAAAATCCGCCAAATTCGGGGAGAAAACCACCCAACTTGATCAGACAGCGAAAGAGACAGCGTCTTTAGTTTGACCCTATCCCTGATCAGTTGACCGCCTTTGTAAATGTTGGGTGAAAGTATGTTGTTCATTCCTACTGGTTCTTACCTTGTGCATCACTATGCTGAGGTCGCCAATGAGCAATGTTATTGGTCTATCTACGAAGTCGCACCGCTTCGCGCTAACTGTCAGCATCTCCGCTGACGCTCTCTTGCACCTGTAGACTCGATTCGGGCTCTGACTTCTCCTCCAGAACTGTATCAAGTTCGAGGGATGTGAACGCCCTGGAGAGGGCTCTCTCGCTACGCAAGGACACAGCGCGCCCTCTCGTCGGGGGAGTGGGGCCGGCAAGGTATACCCCTGAAATTTCACAGATGAAGTCAAATTTGTGTGTGTTCCAAGTGGAGGGCAACAATTGCGAGAGATTTTGCTCGAGTTGCCAGATGCAATCTAGGGTCTGTTCAATCAGTCCAGGACAGTCCCGGACCAGAAACGGCCAAACAAATTCATGTCACGTGAGCTGGAGTTGCTTGGCCTGTAACTGGTCCGGGACTGTCCAGGACTGCACTGATCGACCAAACCTTCAAGCAATGCTGCGATTTTAAGCGACTTGGCCTGGATTTCGCGCGCTTCTGTTCAACAGTCTTCAATTATTTTTTAAATCAACTCTTGGCAACCTGTTCACCAACAATCATTCAATTCAACAATCACTTTGGGCTCAATAAGGTTGACTGGTGCGTAGACGCTGTAAGTAACATATAAGGTAACCACGGTAAATTAACCACTGCATTAATGTGAATTTCCACGTACCAAGTTTGTGTATCGGACTGAACCTAGCCAGCGACATAGCCCCTGGATCAGTGTCGCAGTTTCTGAAAAAATAACAAAATATATCAGTCTGATTGGTAAAGAAGCTAGTGAACAAGAGTATAACAAAACAATAAAATATTTTACCCATCAAAACAATTTTTTTTATGGTGGAAAATTGGGATTTGAGGCTGCTGAAGTCAATTTTCAAAAATGCAATTTTAGGAAGTGCACAATTATCCATTTTAAGAATTTAAGAACAAATCATACCCAGCTCGGCGGCGATCGCGTTCCCTAGCAAGTTTGGCTCGCCTTCTCAAGCAGCAGATCACCATCAGAGCCAGGATGGGGAATCCGAGGATACAAGACACGATGGGAATGACAATAGTCTCTGGAGCAACTGTATTGGGAAAATCAAAATATTTCGAGAGAGCTAAAAATGAAGGATTTTTAATTAGAGAAAAATACAGGCACCTTGAGTCAGAGACCTAAGCAATTCAAAAGGTAGATTCTAAGGTAGAAGTCAAATTAGCTATCTAACCATCAAAGTTTGACGACAATCTATAGTTTATAAATTGTGATTTTTAAAAGCTTAATCCTATACAGACCTGTAGGATACAAGATTATAGTTGGTCGTTTTGTTTGTTGGCCCTGTATGGCCCCTGGAGCGCTCATTTCTGCAAGATATGGTAAAGCGTTAACACAAATAACGTAACCCCGCAATTTTTGGGCAAACAGCACAAATGGTACATACATCTCAATTTCTCCATCGACAGCATTTCAGAGACGAAGTTAATTGCTACGAGAAGATTTTTGTAAAAGGCGGGTTAAAGTTTACTTATAGCAAAAAGTTGACATGAGATGGAACGTCTTCGGATTTTTGACCAACGAAATCAAACAACGGAGCCTATCCTATACAAACAAGAAATTATTGTAATACCCAAGTATCTGTAAAGTAGTAAAAATTACCGCGATAAATAAAAAGTCATAAATTGATAACTTTAAGAGGAAAGCTGAGAAGGCGCCTTACCTTGTTTTGTTTGTATAACGTCAAACGTCAATACTGTCAATATACGATTGGTATAATAAAATATTAGAAACTTCGACTTATGCCAATAATTACGAATTATTATGATACATTTTTGTACGATAAGCTCATTAGAATGAAATTAAAATAACTAGGAAAATCTCAAGGCCCTACCCTACTTACTTCTATTCTTATCAATAATAAGAAAAACGGAAAACTAGCGACAGAAAAACTGAAAATCAAATATCGTACAAATTGAAGGAAAATTATCGTAATTGAGACGGAAGACAACCGTGTTGCGTCAAGGTGGTACCTCTCAAACATCCTTCGCTACTAAGTTTTCGGAAGAGTTAAGGTTATTCTTGGAATCAAAACCGTATCGATGCATAAATTATCGTACGACAGGGAAAATACCGTAAATTTTGCACCCCTCATCGAAGAGAGCGTTTTCAAGCGGGAGCGCAGAATCAGATTGAAGTCACAATTGGCGACTCAGATTAACGATGAGCGCTCTAGCGGCCGAGCGGCGGAACTAGTATTGGTTGGACAACCCCGGCTCCAGTCCCTTGGAAAGCATAGCCATTGACCAGTTTTTTGATGAATTTTCTTTGATAACTCCAGAATGTTCTAGCTCGAGTGATTTTGTACTTTTCCTTATGGATATTGGTATTGTTGACGCGAAAGAAAAATGAAATAGGCCCACTGACTTATACTAAAACATTGTTATAATAAGTCTAAGTAGGATATCTGGGTCTCAATAGGTCTCAGATCATGTCATCACGCTGGTTTTGTTTATTTTGGTGACGAAAATTTTCAATTTTCTCGCAGGTTGCCATTCATTAGACTAATCATACATGAGTATAAAACCAGTGGTGCCTAGATAACACACAATACTTCCATATTTTGATACGTAGGTACCTACATTTCTGACGCAATTGAATAATGTTTTGACTGCTTTTGAGGCAAATAAAAGCATCTATCTATTGATCAAAATGTTAATCGCAGGTTTCCTACGAAATTTATACTTCCATATTTACGGAGGAAATGGAAGTATTGGAATCGTCCTAAAATCGAAAATCGGAACGAAGCTTCATAAAAAACTATCACTTATACACATTTACTCAGAATCACTTCCCGAACAAGTGTCTGTGTGCCCGTCTGTGGTCATTTACAACAAGTGGTGCTTAACACACAATGCTTCCATATTTTGAAACGTACATATTTGACAAAATTCGATCATATTTTGACTGTTTTCAAGGGTGTTTAGGTCAAAAATACCAAAAAGTTCACTATGCAAATTTTAAAATTCGCAACAAAAAAAATCGCTCCATTTTTGGAATATAAAAAATATCCACATATTCTGCAAGGTAAAACGAAGATTTTGAGACCAAGAACGGTCAAATCGGTCCATTTTTGTGGCCGGAAAAAAATAAAATAGAAAACACTAAAAATGCAAATATGTCGGAAGTACTGTGAGTTATTCAAATTCCGATTAAACAGGGTGTTAGGTCTTGCCGAGACAAACATTTCAGTTCAAGAAATTTGAAAAAAGGTTGAGAATTGAGGGAGTTACGGTCATATTAGTAAATGGATGAGAGACTGTCCAACCAATAGCCGCCATTGTAGAGGCGACCGCAGCGCACTCATCGGTAATCTGAGTCGCCAATCATGGTCGAATTTTTACGGTAATTTGGGTACAAGCGCTTTCGCCGTTCTTGGCCTCTTCGGAGGACTTCAGTGGGATTCTGGTCGGCATAAGAAAATTTGGTGTACTCAAGTACTTTCTCCGGCATAACAATTGCTGGTCGTAGATTTTCAATTGATCTAAAATGTTGGGATTTTACAAGAATATTATAATTCATTCATATTTTTTTGTATGTAAAGCTTTGAGATGTTTTTCAAACATTTAAGTAGTTAGATGCACCCCATCATTTTGAAGCTAGATTGGAATTCGATTCAAATGCCACGGATAAGGATACGGCTCATACAAATAACATAGAACGATTATTGATCCACTACAGATGTCAAGCAGATGAGGTGGCAAATGCGCAGGTTATTTTACTACTTGCGTGTCTTGTGTCAGCCTCAGCCACTGCGGATTGGATTGCTCGTTTTGGATTCAAAACATATGTTAGGAATAGTAAATTAAGTCACAATTTTCGCATTTCACGCTCATTCTTTCATATTTTCAAATTGAGATTGTTTATAGAGCAGAGCCAAAATGGTTTTAGCGGATTTAGGAAGGAAGATAACTTCCGCGTTGCGATCGTTGAGCAACGCGACTATCATCAATGAAGAGGTAAATCGGCTATTTGTTTAACGCAATTTGTCGTTTTATGACTGTCGAATTTCTTTTTTAATGTCCTCAGTCCAAGGATAATAAGTTTGAGTACCGCTCTCGTCCAGTTCTGTAGTGCCTACCAGTTAAAGCAATGTGACGTAAGGGTTTCAGCAATCAGGCTCCTGGTGAGGGCCTTTATGCCGAAAGCGCTCGATCTTATTGAAATGAAGTACCCTAGAGCCAAAGTTGACAAGTTGTGGGGTTTCTCTCCCCAAATTTGGGGATTTTTCAATGCCAAAGGGGGATTTTAGGGGTGAAATGTTTTGGGGGGTTTTCTTGGGGGCTCTTACGGAAGTCAGGGCATTTATAAATTGGATGATGGGTAGTCGGAAAGAATGAGTATAAAATAGTTTATATTTTCGGGTACTATTTAAAATCGTTAGGTCATCTATTATGTGAACTACTTCATTCTTAATTTGTCCAAAAATGTTCGTACTTGCCAAATAAAAGTAATGCATTGTTATCTATGTACCACTGGTTTTCTATTCATTGAAGCAACTTGATCTGCATGAGTTACTTAGTCACAATGCTCTAACTTCCAGGTGCTCAATTCTATGCTGAAAGAGGTCTGTGCGGCTCTCATAGAGGCAGATGTCAACATTCGATTGGTGAAGCAGCTGAGGGAAAATGTCAGGTCCGTCATCGATTTCGACGAGATGGCCGGCGGCCTTAACAAACGTCGAATGATCCAAAGCGCCGTTTTCAAGGAGCTCGTCAAAGTGAATTTTGCACCGCCCACTTTAAAAAAAAAAAAGTCGAAAAGTGAAATCAACTCATTTCCACGGATGTAGAATAGGAAAATTTCATTTTTTCAAATTCACTTTCAGCTCGTTGACCCCGGAGTGAAAGCTTACCAGCCGATGAAGGGCAAAGCCAACGTCATCATGTTCGTCGGGCTGCAAGGGTCCGGTAAGACGACTACGTGTACCAAACTGGCCTACCATTACCTGAAAAAGAACTGGAAGGCGTGCCTTGTTTGTGCTGATACTTTCCGAGCCGGTGCCTACGACCAATTGAAGCAGAACGCTACCAAAGCCCGAATTCCCTTCTACGGAAGGTTCGTCACTCAAACGATCTCGCTCAAATCGCAGTCGATTACGTCCCCAAACTCAGCAGACTCCTGCATTGCCATTTTATTCATATGCCTCTCATTCACAGTTACACAGAAGTCGATCCCGTCGTGATCGCTCAGGACGGTGTCGAGATGTTCAAGAAAGAAGGGTTTGAAATCATCATAGTCGACACCTCAGGTCGGCATAAACAGGAAGAGTCCCTTTTCGAGGAGATGTTACAAGTTTCCAACGCCATTGTGAGTACTTGCAGTTATTCGTACTTCGACAAACGTACATTCAATTCAGACGATATCAGGACGTTCCGGTCTACCAGCAATCGGCTGCTGCAATTTCAGTTAAAGGCCGTCTTGAACAGCAAAAAAATTTATTTATCGAATCTTTTGGTTTGAGCCATTGGCGGGCGTCTCTGAATGCCACTCAACTGTGGGGTTGCATGTCGAGGTGTGATTGTCGCTTTACAAAAACACCGTTATTTCCAGAGACCCGACAATATCATTTTCGTTATGGACGCCACGATTGGTCAAGCTTGCGAGGCGCAAGCCAAAGCCTTCAAGGACAAAGTAGACGTTGGTTCAGTGATAATCACGAAATTGGACGGCCACGCCAAGGGTGGTGGAGCTCTTTCAGCGTAAGTATCAGAAAAGCAGCCAGAGAACCTGAACCTTGACGATTTTTGAGCTATGTTGCATCCTAACCTCAATCAGTTGCATTCTGACGTCAAACAGTTGTATTCTGACCTCGAACTGTTGCATCCTAACCTCAAACAGTTGCAACCTAACCTCAAACAGATACATCTTAACCTCAAACATTGTTTTTGGAGGTTTCTGAACTCAATTTTCATTTTTCAAGAGCAATAGACTTCGATGCCATCCTTTTATCCCTATGATTTGAACTTTTTGTCGACTTTCCAATTATTTTTTCTTCCAGAGTCGCTGCGACCAAGTCGCCGATAATTTTTATGGGTACGGGAGAGCACATCGACGATTTGGAGCCGTTCAAAACGAAACCGTTCGTTTCGAAACTTCTCGGCCTCGGAGATATCGAAGGTCTCATCGACAAAGTGAACGAATTGAAAATGGATGATAACGAGGAGTTGATGGAGAAAATCAAGCACGGCCAATTCACCATGAGGGACATGTACGAACAGTTTCAGAACATCATGAAAATGGGACCGTTCTCTCAAATTTTGGTAAGCGGCTTCGATGATTTTCGAGTTGATGCTTTTATGCTTCGAAATTTAGTTCTTCGCAATCGTTATCAAGCTTCAAAAAGCGTTTTTGCTGAAAAGACATAGTTTCTAAGCTTTGAATATTATCATCCCATCTGAAATCACCACAAAATCAGCTGTAGACGATGATTTGAAAGTCAAGTCGATTTGATGGTCAAGTCGTCGTTTTGGACTGTTTCTTGAGCCAAAAACAGCTCATCAAATGTTTGACTTTATTTGAATGATTTCCCTTGATCTTTGTCTAGTAGTCTATCTTCGACTAGTAGTCAACTTTTGACTAGTGGTCAATCGTACACTATTATGTCAAGTCGTCAATGTTCGGTGGAATTTTCCTTCGAATTGAGTCCAAACTGCGTTTCCAGGGAATGATACCAGGCTTCAGCCAAGAGTTTCTGACAAAAGGTAGCGAACAAGAGTCTATGGCTCGTCTGAAGAAGATGATGACCATAATGGACAGCATGAACGATGGAGGTAAGCATAGTAAATGTTTGCACAAAAGACCTAAAACTCAACATTTTTGACACATCTGAATGATTCCTTGCGTAATTGAGCTTGAGTATTCGATCAAATGAAACATTCTCTGGGAGGATTCGAACCTGGCACCTCCAACTCTCCACCTTAACCCTTCGACAACGGAGAGCCCGACCTCAGACAGGTCCTGTTGGCGAAGGGTCCAGGCATCTGCTCGGAAAGCAGGAGGAGCAAGGTTCGAATCCCTACGAATTCTCGGCTCCTCAAAACAATCTATTTCCTGCCAGAATTGGACAACCGAGACGGGGCGAAACTGTTCAGCAAACAGGCGGGCCGGGTGACCCGGGTGGCCCAGGGCGCCGGCGTCATGGAGAAAGAAGTCAAAGATCTCATCTCGCAGTACACGAAATTCGCCGCCGTCGTCAAAAAAATGGGCGGCATCAAGGGGCTTTTCAAAAACGGCGACATGGCCAAAAACGTTAACCAAGCTCAGATGGCGAAATTGAATCAACAAATGGCCAAAATGCTCGATCCGAGAGTTTTGCACCAAATGGGTGAGCTGCTTTCTATTGTCGCAAATTTTTTTGTTGTTTATTGTTTCATTTACCGTCGATAAATTTTTATGTTATCAACCAGAGGCCATGACGTTGGTTTACTATCCCAGATTTTAACACTGTGATTTGTCATGATTCAGGTGGAATGTCCGGCCTCCAGAACATGATGCGCCAACTGCAACAAGGCGCCGCCGGGGGCGCCGGCGGACTCGGCAACTTATTCGGCGGAAAATAGTGCAAAAACAATTGAACGACTCGTAAACCGGCCCTCTCTGACGTCAAAATCGATAACATCTTATTCAGCGCATAATACGGGGACCACATCAATAAACTTGGTCATTTTTGGACTTCACGGTTCGTGACAAGTGGCAAAGTGTTATTTTGTATCGAGCAACAAATCGTTGAGTTCTGTGTTTGTTCGTCTATGCCGTATTGTATTGGTCTAATTGTATTCCACATTGTACGACAGTCGTTCCAGAACAGTGATGCTTCAATAATCGTTATAGAATCTCACTCCGTTCATATGGGAGCGGCGTTGGAGTACGACTCCAAAATGTCGGTTTTTTTTTCAAAAAAATTCACTGCAAATTATTACATGCTGAGAAGTCTTTCAGTCAACGCGCAGGAGGTTGACAGGAGATAACAAATCTCGAATGGTCAAAATCGTAATTTCGTACTCAGGTTCATTCGATTTCTGATTCATAGTTAACATTGTTGTTGTTCTTCTTCTCTGACTGGCCGTGGGGACTATAACTATATAGTTAACATAAAAGGAAGGTTCCCCTCGAGGATCTTAGATGTGATGTAAACGTGATTCTGAGAAGGGAAGGATTTTTCGGTTTTTAGATAATGATTAACTAAACCAGCCTTGAATCACTTGAGTTGATTTATCATTAATTAGTCCTGAATGTAGCTCCTTTCTCTCGAACTACTGAACCAGAACCAGTTTTGGCTATTGAAGGCTCGTTATCTTCTCATCAATCTCCTCATGTATCAAAATCCTAAAAAAATTGGAAACTCATTAAATAAAAATTTGAAAAAAAAACAGATTTTTTAAAATAAAAATCAAAAATTAAAAAAATCAACATTTTCACAAAAAAAAAAAATAAAAATTTTTCAATCAAAAATTTCAAAAAATTAAAATTTTTCAAAAAACAAATTAAGAATATTCAAAATAAAAAGAGTTCAAATTTTAAAAATAAATTTGATTGAAAAAAAAATAAAAAAAAAACATTTTCAAAACAAATTAAAAATTTTTCAAAAAAAAATTAAAAAATTAAAATATTCAAAATAAAAATAGTTCAATTTTTAATTTTTCTTTGAAAACTTTTTAGTTTTTTTTTTTTGAAAATGTTTGATTTTTGTGCAAATTTTTTTTAATGATTAATTTTTTTTTTTAAACTTTCAATCCTTCTGAAATGTTTGATTTTTATTTTGAAAATTTTCTGAAAAAAGTTTATACAATTATTGAAGATTTTTTTTTGAAAATTGTTATGCAATTGGCATTCATACCCCGTAGCCCCTTCGAACAGTGATCTCTAAACGTGGATTTTTTTTTGTTTTTGCAGCCTGCCATAAACAATGTGACTGTTTTCAGCCTTTTTGGTGAGATGTGTTGTTGTTTTTGCCTTCCAATTGAATCAACCGACTGCTTCTGGAAGTTCAAATTACCAACCTACAAATTTCGTCTTGTGCGAGGATTTTGTAAAATTTTATAACTTGTAAATACCTAGGAACAAAAAACTTTATAAAATCAACTAAGTAAGGGATTTTGTGTTATTGTTTGTTGGAAAATGTAAATAATTATATAGATTCTTTAATTTCTCTGTTTACTTTTCCCTGCACTTCATCTAGAAGGGGTTACCTGTATTTTTAATTTTTTAGGGGACGGAAAATTGAAACCCTTGTTATGATTTCAAATCATCTGTATTGATATTAACAAAATTCACGATTATTGAAAACCTGACTCGTTCACAAAAGTGAAATTAAAGCCGCAGGAGGTACCTGACCATAGAAAAATACATGGTACAAAAAATTTAAAAAACGATAAGTAGCATTTTGGCACCCTTGGGCTGAATTTTGGAAAAGTATTAGCGACTAAAATAATCAATTAACAATCATAAAATTAAAAAAAAGACGTATAATGAATTGAAAAATGTTGATCGTTTTCATCCAGGGTGGTATCATAAATCCAATCGGGGCACCGGTATACCGGCCTCTTCTTGGCGTTTCTGAAATAATCGATTTATTCATAAAGTGAAGTCGTATGTTGAAGGTCAAAGAGCTTACTCAGTAAGAAGTAAGGGCAGTGTCGAGTTCAAAATAGTATCTTCGAACTTGCTATTTTTTAGTACATCTCAACTCATTTTAGGATAAGTTCGACCACAAATTATCAAAATCTGGTCAAATCTAAGGACAAAAATGCTATTTCAAAGCGGTTGCCTTCTTCAAATCTCTCTTCAGTCCCACAGAATATTGCACAAGTCCAAATTTACTTTTGCACGCCAGCCTTTTAGGTTTTGGTACATTATTTCCAGAAATTTCAATGCAGTGAAGAGTCCTTCAATCCACCCTCTCCTTGAGGGCGGCAGGGCACGCCCGGGACAACTACGGTTATCAGGCGAAAAGCCAACGCCTGGAACGGCTGTTCACTTTACTTCACTTTTTCAGTCCCATCGATTAGATCAAAAATAGTGATACAATTCTGGATCAAAGACTGGATTTATCCAACAAGAATTGTAGTGGCTTTGGATATGTTTGAGTCAATTAGAAGGTGAATATCCCAAATTTTCAAGTTCCAATCTGACCTGCTTCTTCCGCAATCACCGGAATCACCACGCCATTGAAGCACTTTTTGGATTTTCACCTGTAGCTCCTCCCCATTGCAATTTTCGGCTTTTAGGACGAGAAGAAAATTTGTAGACCGATAAATTTCCAACAAAATTGATCCCATGACTTTTGTTTTTAAACTCAATAGTTTTGGAGCAACGGACCGGCGAAAATGGCAAACATTTAATAATAACCCATAGACTACCCATGTCTGCCGAATAGTTACCGAGGGTTTGCTCAAGTTTTTTGCTGTTGTTTTCCTGTTTGACCCAATAGAATTTTTCGCGTCCAGTCACCATAAAATCAAGATATCAATATGAGTGTTTTAGCCTTGATACTGCGCCAATTTTGCAATGATACTATAGGTAGACACTTATTTTTAAAAAATAAGCGCTAGCTAAAATGAAGGCAACATAAAAATCTAACGGTCAACAAAAACCCAACTCACGTAAGCATCTCTGACGTAAGCCGCGTAATCCTCGACTATTTTCTCCAACTGAGCGTCCATGACTTTTCTGGCAATTTCCAACTGTTTCTCCTTCTTCGCCAACCTGAAATGGAAATTTGATTAGGAGGAAAACAGTAAAATGGAAGAAAATTATTCTTGGAATTTTCTAACCCCCCCCCCCCTCCTCACCACCGTACAAATAATGAAATTGACCTAACCTCAAAATTCCAAGCTTCGAGCGGTTCAAAATGGTTAAGAAAGCTCGACTTTTATTGATTGATATTGCAGGAGATTCGATCTTTATACTTGAGATCATGCTGGAGAATTTGTCAACTTACAACGTTTTTTTCTCCTCCACTTTGCCAGCTGTATCGGATAAGAGTTCTTCGTTTAGCAGATGGCGCAATAGTTGCATCTCACGTTCGTGGGCCGGAAGGTCCTGCAGGATAGCAAGGAATCATTGGAATTATCAGAAATATTATTGTACAATTCTCATACAAGAAAATGACTTTTTTCTTGGCATAATTAGCGCCCAAATGAAACTATCAGGCGTGCCAACATCGCAGATTTATCAATAATTGATATTGATTAATAATCAATTAATTAATCAATAATTGATTAATTATTAATAAAATTATCAGAAATATTATCGAGCGATTCTCATACGAGTAAATGACTTTTTTCTTGGCTTAATTAGCGCCACATCGGAAATATCAGACGTGTAAACACTGCAGCTTTTCTTCCATCGCTTTTTGGTGGGCCCGAGATTAGTCGAATAACCTGTCTGATCACAAATGAATTTGGGCCCGATTATCAAAAATCTTAAAACACCGTACGCTACCTTGGCCAAGTCTGGGAGATCGATTTTCACTGCGGCACTTTCGTACTTGTCTGCGAGTTGTTTGATAGCAGCGCTCACCATTTGATTCTGGTCATCGAGCATCGCTTTGTGCTGCAAAATGTCAAAATCCGCTTAACACAAAGCGGCGCAAAGTTGAACGGGGGAGACCCGCGTTGTTATCGCATTGTCGCCATAAAAAAAATGATGGCAGGCCACTTGCGGCAAGCCTGAACGCTCAATAGATTTACTCACTTTAGTTTCCTCAAATTTATCAGCCTCAATTTCAACTTCCAATTGGGCATTCTTTGCCGTGAGCTCAGCCATCAAGCGCTTGAACACTTCTTCCTTTTCCGCTTCGCAATCGACTACGTTCTGTTTGGATTTTAGGGTGAAAATTTCCATCCGGTTGTCCTTCACGGCGAAGTTCATCAGCTTCAAATTGAATTCCCTCACTTGCTGTTCAATCTGTTCAAAAGAGAAACAAAGTTTATACTTGAAGAAATATTTTTTGGAATCGAATAAATTTAACAAATTATTTTTCTGGCACTCGAGCCGAAAGAACATAAAAAAATCGAAATTTGGAGCGTCTGAACTAACATTCATTTTTGGTCCTCTCAGCCACATAATCGTTCTAAATGATGGAAATTACACCCGAAAAATTGTTGTACATAATGATGGCATCATATGATAACCTTGTATCTCAATTTTTGGCCATTTTCATTTTATTTGATTATCTCAATGAGAACCTCGTATCTCATCAGGCTGCAATTCAACTTTTAGCCAAAATATGCATTTAATGCATTTTCTGCCCTCTAGTGCCCGAAATGATAAGATCGTCACTGTTCCATGGAAAGGATTTCGATGATGCGATACAAGGTTATCATATGATGCCATCGATAAATAAAGTGAACCCACCTGAGTTTTCAACTGGACGATTTTGATATCCAGGTCGTAAACGATCTCCTGGAAGCCCTTAGTATAGTCTACGGCAGACGTCATTTCCATATCGATCGATTCGTTCTTCTTCTCGAAATCTTCCAGATTCTTGTGATTGGGCATGAGTTCTCTAACCTTTTTCGCCAACGAAGCGTGGCGCTCTTTCAACGACATACCGGCAGTTTCTGCAATCGATTAAATACGTTGGTAGATGAGAAAATGGCAAATGACTGACAAACAAGCCCAGTAACCCCACTGGTTAAGACATCCGCTTCTACTATGACAACTTGTATTAGGCTACTAAAATGTTTGCATAATTATCACATTCGGCCGAAAATCTTTCTTCTCTCTTACTTATCTCGGAAATGCTCTGCTTCAATGTCACCACTTCCGCCTCGAGATTATCGCCTTCGGCAGCGGCTGCAGCGAGCGTCTTGTCGATCTCATCAATTTGATTTTGGGCGGCTTCGCACTTCCTTCTCAGCTCCTGAAGCATTTTCGATGGCGATTTAGAGTAAATTATCCCCAAGGTGAAGAAAAATATTGAGAAGGAAACAGAATAATTTCCACTCCGACGGGCATCGAACCCAGTAGCCTCTGATACCAGAAGTTAAGCGTTAGTAGGTTGGTTGAAGAGTCTGACGCAAGATTGAAAGATGCTGGAGTAGATTTATGTAGGTAAACGCTTTTTTCAAGCTTACTCAATAACTCTTTTCTCCTATCAAATTTAATCATCAATAATTTATAGTAAAATGAACATGGAAGAACTGACTTTTTCGATTTTCACGATATCAGATATCTCTTGATCCAGCCGATCTTGGAACCTTTCCAACTGGAGCCGCTCTGCCATAATTTGATCGCGCCTCATTTCGTAATCTTCGAAACCACCTGCAAGAAACAAAATTACTCGCAATCCTTTACTTCTTCAACAGTTTAGGCCAGCATGAGGGAGAAGGATACTCCAAGGATTCTTGAATCCGAGGAAGATGCCAACAACTTAGAAAGTGCTCGATGCCATAAATGAGACAGTATGTATCTCAAGGCGTATCTCAAGACTTAACCTCAACCTGGAGTCCTAAATTTACAGGATCTACAGATGACTCACACATAAGTTCGCGCATCACTTCCTTGTCCAAGAGGTCCTGTCGCGCTTCACTATCAACACCCTCGGCCCCTAGCAATTTCCATGATTTTTCGAAATACGGAATAAGAACCTGTAGGTGAAACAATAATACATGAACAGTATCAAGGCTATCTTTCAACTCACCGAATACCAAAACATCCCAAAACTGAACTTGAGCACTAGAACTTCTAATCTGCTGATAAAACTTAATTTGCCTCTTTTCTCTGACATCTAGTCGAGTTATGCAAAAACTTCTTGTTTAAACTCCATATTACCCTGAAGATTACCCACCTTGAAGTTTCTTTCACTCTCCACGCCGTCGAACGATTCGGGAAACATCACATTTTCAAAATCCACCCTCATCAAGGTGCAGACTTTGGAGGCTAAAAAGTGAAGCGCTCCCAGGACGTAAGGCGTCGCCGACGAGATGCCGACGGCGATCATCCACGATTTTTCCATTTTCCCTTTGTAGCCGTACTTCTTGTTCAACAGGATCGGAAGCTCCGTCAGATAGTTCGGTTTCGTGATTTCGGTCGGGTACCCCAATTGCCTCAGAAGCAAGTTGCAAGCGGCGATGAATTTGGTCTGTGTCATTTCTCGCAGTCCATTTCCGACGACTTCGGGGCCCATCGGAAGTTGACGAAGGATGTCTTCGATCTAAAATCGAGATTTTATTGAATGAATGTGCTGGTTATACGTGCGGCATTGAAGTTTCAACCCAGTTGGTCACCTTTGGATTTCACTTGACTCACGTCATTTTCATATTTTACGGACCAACTACAAACCTTGAACGATAGGAGGCGTTCAAGACAATTTAGCGAACTGGAGTGAAAACATTGCCAAAAAGTGAGAATCGCTTAAACTGCTCATCCCTCAACCGCCAACCGTCGCGTCCTCGGACTCGCCCTGTTGTGCGGCACTCCACAAGTCCAGCGTTGTGCGGCACTCCACAAGCCCAGCGTTGTGGAGTGCCGCATTTGGTCCATGGCTGGACCCGCCCACTGACGGCTCAAGCCGCAAAAGATCCGATCATTGAATGTTTGCGACGTGCCGTTGCGGGTTGAGCCGTTTGTCTGATAAGTCCAAATATCAGTCGGTCGAACCAATAATCATTCGCGAACTTAAATTGGCATGAATTTAAATATGACTCACGGCTTCGTATGCGTTCGCTTGCCAGTCCTTATCATGCAGCAAACGATTATCCTTCCTCTGCGCTCCTCCCATAGATGAAAGAGGCCTGCAAGGAGAATTGTATGGCTGATCCATAAAAACCAATTTACCAACAGAGCTCAAAACCTTATTTTTGAAAAATTGTACTTACGTGGTTTTCTGAAGTTACTGTCGATAAGCGGAATCAATGACATTTTCTATCGAATGGTAAAAAAAAATTTATTGTTTACCAATGCCTTCTAAATAGAAGTCGAATTACCTGCCGGATCGCCTGTCTGTGCCAGGAGTTCGCGCGGTAGACGTTTGACTCCTCATCGGAGTCATCAGGTCCCATGATGAAAGTGATGAAATTGCTGCAACGGTCGAGTTAGCCCTGACAGGGATTCGCTCAGCAGATCGCGACCTTGACGTCGGCAAAGGAATTCCCGATCTCCTGGACCGCAAGGTTAAGTAGTTTGAGGGCGAGTCTTTTATCACAATTTACCTACAAAAAAGCTCTGGCAAGGATGCTGAATGTAGGCGTAGATATAAATTAAATCGAAAGTTATGAATGTAAATCGCATAACCGACATTTGACCAGAGTACTCATAGGCTCAGAAGTGACAATGGAGATGAGCCTAAAAAATTCGTTTTCCGATGGTCAAAATCGGTGAACATCATACACATTGAACAGGCGGGTTTTCTTTTGGAAAATCATACTTAATTTTCATTATTTTAGAAAGAGTAAGAAGTATCATCGACGCGAAGGAAGGTGATAAGCGCCGGCCTGATGCGTATGTCGAATCAGACAGAGGGGCTTTCCCCCTTGGGGGTACGCGTAGTAAACCAACGATCCATGCGCTGATTTTCGCGAGAGAACCAAAGTTGTCCCGGGCCTGCTCTCAGGGCCGTCCAGAGCCAAGCCGGGCCCCGGGGATAAAGACTCGACCGGGCCCCCCCCCCGGTCAATAAAAGCATTTTTTTCTAATTTGCATATTAGTACGTAAAAGGCCCACGGGCGGGCCCGGGCCCCCTTGGGCCCCGGGCCCCGGGGATTTTGCCCCCCCTGCCCCCCCCTCTGGACGGCCCTGCCTGCTCTGCCGCCCTCAGACGACCCTCCCGCCAATAAATGGGTTCTAGAGGTTACATTCCATCGTCACTTCTGAGCTCCAAAAAGTTCCGCAAAACTTTTAGTCGTGAAGCTGAAGGGATACAATTAGTTACGCCATGTTCCAATTAGAATCAGCTATTCTTCGTGAAATTTAAGAAAATTGAAGCTAACCGACTAATATCGTTGAACTGCTGGCCCTGGGTGGATGGGCGGTTCGAGTTGCGCCGTCCTAACGACGATTTCTTCATCTTGACTATCGTATGTGGTCAATCCAACGATAACATCCAAACCTGGGGGTATTGTCCAAAAAGTTAATTTTTCAAATCAACTCACAGAAATTAACCGCAGTCATAAAGAGATTGCGCATCAAGGCGCTTCAATAGTTCAGCGTGTGCTACACTTGTAGATGTTTGAGCATAAAATGAGTTGAAGGCCGACTTCATGGATACAGAAGTGTAGAGACGATATGGGACAAAGCCAAATGATCGTGGAAGGTTAAAATTAAAACGGTAAATATAGGTTAAAACCATGAAATCACAAATGTTTTTTCGCTTGATTGTTTTCATTGTTGGTGAAATCGGCCATGAAACTCAAAAGTCAATCTGAAAGTCAAACTCAAACTGAAACCAAAAATTAAGCTTAAATTAAAACTGCTGAACAGTAATCTCAGAAAGTCAGACTAAAAACTTAATCTGAAACTCAAACTCAATTTGATAGTCAAACTGAAACTAAAACTTAAATTGAAGCTGAACCTCGAAATTAAACTGAAAAACTCAAGATTAAACTAAAAAAAAAAACTCTAACTCAAACTAAAAATTGAATCTGACGCTCAAACTGAAAACTCAATCTACAAGTCAAACTCAAACTAAAGGTCCATCTGAAACTGCAAATTCAACTTAAACTTAAACTCAAAGTGAAATCCAAAATGAAACTTAATCTCAAGCTAAAACTGTAATTCAAACTTCAACTGAAGCTGTAACTCAATCTGAAACTCAAACTGAAGCTGAAACTCAAAGTCAAACTGAAACTCAAGATGAACCTAAAACCAAAAGTGAAACTCGAACTAAAAGTCTAACTAAAAACTGAATCAGAAACTCAAACTCAATCTGAAAGTCAAACTCAAAGTGTAACCAAAATTGAAATTGAAACTCGAACTGGAACTGAAACTCAAAGACAAGCTAAAAACTCAATCTGAAACTGAAACTCAAAGTCTAACTTAAATTGAAACTTAAACTCAACCTGAAGTCGAACTTGAACTGAAACTCATTCTGAAAGTTGAACAGAAAGTCAAGCTCAAACTGAAGCTGAAACTGAAATTCAAAGTGAAACTCAAACTAAAACACGAACTCAATCTGAAAGTCAAACTGAAACTCAACCTCAAACTCAAAGTGAAGCAGAAACTGAAACAGTAATCTCAACATGTGATGTTGTAGCTTCAGATTGAGTTCAAGTTTGAGTTTTAGTATCAGTTTGAGATGGAGATTAATTTTCAGTTTGAGCTTGACTTTCAGAATGAATTTCAGTTTGAAGTTCAGAATGAGTTTCAGTTTGAAGTTCAGATTGAGTTTCAGTTTGACTTTCAGATTGAGTTTGAGTTTTAGTTCGAGTTTTACTTTAAATTTCAGTTTCAGTTTCAAAACGAGTTTTTAGTTTGACGTCGAGTTTGAGGTTGAGTGTCAGTTTGACTTGACCTTCTGTTTGACTTTCAGAATGAATAAAAACTGCGATTGCGTTTGAGTTTGACATTCAGATTGATGAACAGTTTGACTTTCAGAATGAGTTTGAGATTGAGTTTCAGTTTGACTTTCATTTTCAGTTTAAGTTTCAGTTTGAGCTACAGTCTGAAGTTCAGTTTCAGATTGAGTTTTTACTTTGACTTCGAGTTTCAATTTCAGTGGTTACAGTTTGACTTTGAGTTGAGGTTTGATTTGGAGGTTCAGATACAATTTCAGCTTCAGTTTGAGTTTCAGATTGAGTTTTTAGTTTGACATTTAGTTCGAGTTTTACTTATGGTTTCAGGTTCATCTTGAGTTTCAGTTTGACTATGAGGTTCAGTTTGACTTTGAGTTTCAGCTTTAGTTTGAGTTTCACTTCGAGTTTCAGTTTCAAATTTAGGTTTCACGTTTGGTTACAGCTTGAGTTTGAGTTTCAGTTTAGATTTCACTTTGGTTTGCAGTTTTGGCCAGACCTTCAGTTTGAGTTTGACTTTAAGATTGAGTTTAACATTCAGTTTGTAGTTTGAGTTTTAGTTCAAGTTTCAGTTTCATCATGAGTATTATTCAAAGAGTCACAGACCTTTGAGGTTCAGCTTCAGTTTAAAACCTAGTTTCAGTTTTAGTTTGAGTTCCAGTTCGAGTTTTACTTTTGGTTAGGTACAGTTTCAGTGTGAATTTCACTTTGGCTTTGAGTTTCAGTTACGGTAGAGTTTCAGATGAATTTTCAAAACATTGCTATAAAAATTTTAAGAATTTCTGCTTGTAAATATAGATTTACGATAATGTACGTGAACTTCTTTCAAGTACTAGGTTGTATCATGTGTGTACTCACATACAATGAAATCGTTCACCGGGATAATTGGTACAGCCGACAACGCAAGTTTTAACCAAAACCAATACTATCAATTGGAAGTAGCACAAAATTGTTCACATTGTTCCAGTTCCACACTAGCTAACTCAAAAAAATAGTAACATACCAACTCCATTGTTTTTCTTCCGCTGCGCTCACGGTTTTTAGCGTGACAGAAGAGCGGGAAACGTTTGACGTTGCAGCAAATTCCAGCACGATGAACTCATGGAAACGGTTGTTACGCGGTTGCTCGGTGCTGCTGCGCTAGTCTGGAGCTGACATTAATTTGCCTCTGCCCTCCAAAAGTACGTAGTAGTGGTAAGTAGGTATAAAAAATCAAAATTTGGTATCAAAAATTTAATATTTAGAAAAAAAATTTTTTCATGCCGGCTAACAAGAGTCACATCTTCATAAAAACTTCTGACCAAAAGCGGCTAAATCGCGTATCACTTATCAGACCGTTCTCCTCCCCGTCCCACAGACCGTCTGGACAGATAGATTCTTTGGTAATTTCAACAGGCCAATTCATAGATGATGTTTCCGATAAACATGTGTGTCAAGTTAGCGTTAGGTTCCATAGATGAATAATAAATTATTGATAAGCATTGATGTAGGTGCGCAAAAGTGAACGTCCTCTGCCAATCAGAGAAGAGGGTCTGTGTGTCTGTACGTGTGACGGAGAGGGGGACGGTCTGACGTCTGATTTGTGACCGGTACTTACACTTTGAAAAAGTTATTTTGATCAGGATTTTTGGCTGAAATTAGGTCAAGTGCATAGTTCGGCACTTCCCCGAATAGTCGAGCATACGCCTCGAATGAGTCTGATAGCCACTTGTTGTTCTATGCTTGTTGTTCAATCATCAGGTTCAAACAATTTTGAGTTTTGCTCGGTTTGTTGCGCCCCAAAAACTACGTGTCGAACTTTTCCAGGTACACTGCACTTGCCCCGCTGCACCTTACCCAGAACAATCAACACGCCTTACCTACCTTGCATAATAATATTATGCATCATATTATGATATTATCAATATTATTGGGTAAGTATGCGCCTTACCTAGTAACCTAACTAGAGCTAGATTCTGGTTCGAAACGAGCCCATGAATTACATATCAGCGCCCTAAGTAGTTAGGAACAGTTCTTGAATCAATGAAGGCAGAAATATAATTGAAAAATAAGAAGGGATTTTATTCTTTGATGGTTGTACAAACATGTAAGAAGGAAATTGACATATTTTTTTATTGCATCCGTAACTATTCAGATTCTCGTCTGTCTGTATTTGACAAAAATATCACTGAACGACAGCTGCTTCCGTCAAGCTTTATGCTTCCATGTTGGTTTTCGCTTCTCGGCGAAACTTTTCAAGCCTTCGATGCCATCAGGCAAGTCTAAGGAATCGCTCATCACTTTGGCACCCTCCCTGCAAAACATGAGATGAACCCATCTTTTAGCCACTGTTTTTCATGAACCTAGGGCCATCATAGCAATGGTTAATTTCCTGTTCCAGCATTAGCAGTCGAATTTCCACCTTGCTCACCGAACAGCGTTGAGAATTACAAGAATTACTTGGATTACAAAACAAATTACTTGTAAGCACTTCCAGTATCCAACTCCAGCTGCTTGTAGAAGAATGCTTTTCCCAGGGAGACAACAGCTTTGCTCTTGGCTTTAATAGCGTCGCAGACAGCAGCCACCTCTTTTTCTGCAAGGATGAATGCAATCAGCTGTCAATTCAGCAATCGTCATATCAATGGACACTTGATCGTCTCTTGTGGCAATCGCTTCATTAGATTCGGAGATTGAGGTTTTTGTACCTTCAAGGAAAGATTGCGTTCCTCAGTATTTCAGGCCCAATTGAAAATTTTTGCAAAATCTCATACCCAGCTCATCTTTTCTGACCACTCTGGAGACAAGGCCTCTCTCTACCGCTTCCTGAGCTGTCAAAGGCAGACCGGTCAGAAGCATGTATGCTGCAGTCTTTCGATGAGTACTTCTGGCAATAGGAATGCCTGGAGTATGGCAGAATACTCCGAAATTGGCCCTGAAGAAACAGGTTGACATTGAATCTCAAACTAAAATCTCCAGGCCTGATGTACAAAGAAACCACTATAATTCAAGAACCCTTCAGGGGCTCACCCTGGAGTCGCAAAGGTAGACTCGTTTGAAGCGATTGCAATATCTGACTGGGCCACGAGTTGAGCGCCAGCAGCCACCGCAGCGCCATCTATGGCAGTAATTACTGGGACCGGGCAGGCTTGCATTGCAACCATAAGTTCCGAATAAAGGGCAAACACTTTCCTGCCGTCACTTGATGCCTGGAAATAAATAGAACGAATTTTATTATTACATTGTATTTTCATGAATTCGATTCAGAGGAGCTTCTAAGCAGGGCTGTCGCATGCTGTAGCGGCGCCTGGGGCGGGATTCTGTCAAGAAAGATTAGCTCCCTTCCTACCATCTCAAAACCCCGAACACATTACTTCTATTTCGATAAAATTTTCAATTAATTTGTCTCATTTAAGATACAATTAAATGCCACTCCTCGGTCGCTTTTCTGCTGCAGAACTCACAAGATCCTTGAGGTTGTGACCGCTGGAGAACATTCTTCCTCCGGATGAAATAACTATAGCCCGAAGCTCTGGGCCATCCACATTCTCTGTAACTGCTTTTAAAAGGTTTTGAGTCATTTTAATCGTCATAGAGTTTCTGAAAGTGCAATAGCAAGACCTTCAGTATTGGTACGGTATATTACATCAGCTGAAAATAATAGCATAAAAACGGACCTTGTTTTATCATCAATCATTGTAATTTTCCGAATACCGTCGACTTCAGCAACTCGAACCACGTCTGAGTAACATCGTCGCAGAACCATATGAATGCAGATCTGAAAACATAGAACAGGATCACAGGCAATCACAATAGTAAACATCAAGACCGCAACACGATTGATGAATCCTATGACAATTTTCTAATTTTTGCCACTAATGGAATAATGAATGTAGCATTGCATCGCTACGTAGGAAGATGTCATTACATGGGATTACACTGACCTGAGGCTTCATCACGCATGACAACATTTCCGCAAGGACTTGTTGAAAAAGTTAAAAGGGTGAAAAACGCAAATCCCGCTCAACTGAAATTGAAGAAAATTCAAAGATCTATCTACAGTTTTATTTCAGTTAGGTAATTTAGTTAGGTAGTTATGTAATTATTTAATCAAAACCTAGGACCTACACACGCCAAGGAACACATTGTTCCGAAATTCGAACAATAACAAAGCTCATCGGCCAGATGACACAATTGGCGACTCAGATTAACGATGAGCGCTCTAGCGGCCGAGCGGCGGAACTAGTATTGGTTGGACAACCCCGGCTCCAGTCCCTTGGAAAGCATAGTCATTGACCAGTTTTTTGATGAATTTTCTTTGATAACTCCAGAATGTTCTAGCTCGAGTGATTTTGTACTTTTCCGTATGGATATTGGTATTGTTAACGCGAAAGAAAAATGAAATAGGCCCACTGACTTATACTAAAACATTGTTATAATAAGTCTAAGTAGGATATCTGGGTCTCAATAGGTCTCAGATCATGTCATCACGCTGGTTTTGTTTATATTGGTGACGAAAATTTCCAATTTTCTCGCACGTTGCCATTCATTAAACTAATCATACATGAGTATAAAACCAGTGATGCGTAGATAACACACAATACTTCCATATTTTGATACGTAGGTACCTACATTTCTGACGCAATTGAATTATGTTTTGACTGCTTTTGAGGCAAATAAAAGCATCTATCTATTGATCAAAATGTTAATCGCAGGTTTCCTACGAAATTTTTACTTCCATATTTACAGAGTAAATGGAAGTAGGGGAAAGTGACCTAATATGAGACACATGCCTATTATGAGATAGCGCTCTACAGCCTCTGTATGGTGCTATTCTCCAGTGATTTTTCCGTAAACTTATACCTAGGGATGTTCTTGAGTGGAGGAATGGCTGAATCACCCAACTCCATCTCTGTGGAGGCTTCAGTTTGCGATAAGGTGGCCAGCGTGTGAAGTGAAATTTTTTTAATCAGTTTTTGCATCGATTTGACACCGACAAGATACGTATTTTCTTACAACTAAACTAGTGGAAAATGTTCGAAATTTAATGTAGTTTCCATCCCTCATTTTAGTTTCCTTCTTATCTTCCTTTTCTAGAGTCTATATAAAAGATCAATGATCAAGGGCAAACTGCCTATTATGAGACACTACAAGTGCCCCAATATGAGATATCTCATATTAGGGATAAATAAGCGAATTTCTTATTTTAAATCTAAACCTCGTCGTTTTAAGTATGTAAAGCTTCTGCAATATGAAATTTATCAATTTATCTCGCCCTTGATTAATTTAACATGAGTGTTATCGGAAATGGGAAATCGTCTCTGAAGGCTCCAACAAAAAGGAAAACCTGGACTAGAGAAGCAATCACTTTACCTGCAGATATTTTTCATTTTATTTTGCAAAACTTTTGTCGTATTGTTTCTTTTTTTGTTTTTTTTTTTGAGGGGACATTTTTGATTTGAAACTTTCTTTTTTTTACATTGTGTGCATTCTTTCTCTGGTCAGTCTCAGTCCCAAAAATTACGTATATCAACCTAATGGTTACCAAATTTTTGAAGACTGAAGATTACCTACTTTCTGAAGATTTCATATAAATCTCAATCAAAGATTGTTAACCTAATTTTGAAAGCTGACAGTATTTTTTGTAATTTTGTATGGCCATTACTTGAAACATTTTCCAAGGATATTATATTGGTAGGGATCTTAACCCCATATAGTATTGATTGTAAGTCAGAAATTTTCATTTTGTACCTTTATATGAATGAAATCTCTAACAAAATCTTGATTTTCATTATTCCTAGCAAAGGAAGTCCTAATATGAGACTGTCTCATTTTAGGAACAGCATGTATCTCATATTAGGCAACCTGTTGCCCAATCGAGCAAGCTGGACTGATTTCGAAAAATTGATTTTTTCGAGCATCTGAATAACGATTGGTTGAAATTTCAATAAATATCTTTAAAAGGAAATGTTAATGAACAAATAAAACCAAAAATTGATTTTTTTTATTGCATTCAAGTGGTCATTAGCGCCTTCTGAAAAAAAGTATCTCATATTAGGTCACTTTCCCCTACCTATTGGAATCGTCCTGAAATCGAAAATCGGAACGAAGCTTCATAAAAAACTATCACTTATACACATATACTCAAAATCACTTCCCGAACAAGTGTCTGTGTGCCCGTCTGTGGTCATTTACAACCAGTGGTGCTTAACACACAATGCTTCCATATTTTGAAACGTACATATTTGACAAAATTCGATCATATTTTGACTGTTTTCAAGGGTGTTTAGGTCAAAAATATCAAAAAGTTCACTATTAAATTTTAAAATTCGCAACAAAAAAAATCGCTCCATTTTTGGAATATAAAAAATATCCACATATTCTGCAAGGTAAAACGAAGATTTTGAGACCAAGAATGGTCAAATCGGTCCATTTTTGTCGCCGGAAAAAAATAAAATAGAAAACACTAAAAATGCAAATATGTCGGAAGTACTGTGAGTTATTCAAATTCCGATTAAACAGGGTGTTATGTCTTGCCGAGACAAACATTTCAGTTCAAGATATTTGAAAAAAGGTTGAGAATTGAGGGAGTTACGGTCATATTAGTAAATGGATGAGAGACTGTCCAACCAATAGCCGCCATTGTAGAGGCGACCGCAGCGCACTCATCGGTAATCTGAGTCGCCAATGACAGGGCGCTCGGAGACCGGCAAGATTGGCAGTTATTTAGTTGGGGGGAAACGGGAAAAGGCATCACTGCTTGAACTGACTGGGATAGTATGACATGTTAACTCGTTCATTGAAAGATCTGAAATATCCCTTTCCAGCTAGAATATCCCTATAGATCCTATCTCAAGGTCTCAATACCAATTGACCAAGACTCGGTCAAACAACAGAAAAACTTGCGTTTTTAAAACTTGTGCGCAACAGTTCACGAAGAGCGAGGTATATTGGAGCGGGGGGAAATTAATTTCCAGTACATTCCATTGCTGGTAGATGAATTCTTCGGAATGGATTTATCGGAAGTACTGTGAGTTATTCTAATTCCGGTTTAACAGGATGATAGTGCTTGCCAAGACGAACAACTCAGTCTAAAATCGTTTTTGAAATAATACTCGTTTTCTTAGAAAACATTCAAATTCCTCGCCCACCAGGCTTGCAAATTTTTAGCATAAAAGTGGTAGAAAGAACTATAATTGAAGCATGAAACCTGCAATAGGGCTCAAGTGCCATTTTTTTCAAGTGCCATGATACACTTCCACAAGAAGTTTTAGAGCGTTTGCAGTGCGCCTAGCTGGAGAAAAATGAGTCACCAATCAAACAGGCCTAAGTGCCAACGTCGCCAAAAGTGCCAAAATCTAAATTATTTTCAGTCCTTATTCGTTTGATCATAATAAGGATGGAAAGGAATGCGGTCTTGAACATCGTCTGAACATTATTTTTGAACTTTCGATTTGTGGGCAGTGGTTTGAAGCAATTTTCAAGAAACAGTTTTTTGTTTCTCCTGTAAAATTTTACCGGATGGCACTTAGGCCCTTTTGCAGGTTTCATGCTTCAATTGAACCAAAGTACATAGTAGTCTACCCAAGTACTATAGAAGGCATACTGGGAACTAGGTGAACGCGAGCATCCAAAGGCGAAACAATTTTCTGCACCCACCGATCATCCGGTGCCTTTTTCAATGAGAAAGCAGGACACCCGTTTTTCGTTTTTTGACGCCGGTAGCTGGTCTGGGCCGGGAAAATCAATGCAATCAAGTTCGGAGTCCGGGACGGGTCGGCTCCTCAAGTCACGTGATCAGAGAAGGCCAATCACGAGGGAGCAAATCGAGGTGTAGGCCGAAGAACCGGATTATGCGGAAAGCACCAGCTGCTAATAAGTTATTCCTCAATTAAACCTCTATGTTCGACACGGTAAATTATTCGCTTAAGGAATTTTTGAGCGCAAACCCCAATTCGTTGGGCAAAAAATTTTTTTTGGGTGACAGATTCCACAATTTGATAAATACCAACAATAATTGTTGCATTGATTACTTCTTTTGAGTCTTGGGATTACGTCCCAATGATCAAATAAATAAGAAGATCGGACGTATGGGGAAACCAAAGAGAAAATGATATTTTCTCAGAGAGACATCATGTACCTTGAGGCGCCCTACCTGACACTTAGCTTTCTGTAAGCCTAATTTCGGGATCATGGCTTCTAAGTTCTTGCTCGTACTCCTGCAAAAACGTATGGAGGAAACAAAAAAGTTCCTCATTATTTGGTACGACCCTTTCCATTATAACAATTTTCTCAAAATGCGTCCTGTTAGCTGCGAATTTGCTGGCGGTAGACGAGCCGGCAGCTTCCCATTGGACCGGGGTGGCCCCTGGGCGCTCGTTGGAATCGAGAGGAGAAGTGGGAGGGGACTGATGTGATGCGTAGCCATATTGTGAAATAATTCCGTGTCCGAAGAGAAAAAATATTCATCCGAAGTCATCATGAAATGTGGCATTTTTTCCGAAACGGAAGCCGCCGAAATGAATCAGCAGCGAAACGCTTGATGGTAGTAACAGGTCGCCTTGTAAATTACGAAATTTTACGAAGTACAAAAAAATGATGTGGATTCCTCACTTCCCCCCTCGTCGCCCCTCTCCTCAACGGGACAGTCCACTTTCTATTCCGAATTTCTCGGCGAAGATTAGTTATTTCACGAACGAGACGCATAATCGAGCGAATTAATCGTCGTAATTAATATGAATAAAAATAATGCGATTTCCGTGCGCCTCGAATCCGCCGGAATAACGGAAAAGCCAGCAGACGAAATGTTAATTTCCACAAGCTATTGACGTTACTGGCCCAGCCTAGTGGCAAAGTGAGTGCGGGACCCGCCATGTTGACTAACGAAGCGCCAAAATAACTGAAATTCCCTCGAATACGGTGATTTTCGGCTGTTAAATTGTGAATTTCGCGTAGAATTTGCAACTGTGCGTACGTGATAACATTTGTGTCGTCACGGATGGGTTACTCCCACTTTCCGGGGTAAGTTGTGTAGCAAGCTTGTTCCCTCGGCTTGGAGCATCGCCTCTTTCGCCCGTTGAATTTTTTTAACGTTAAAACTGCAATTTCTGTGCCGTTTTCACTTGCGCCCGTCGTTCGCATCCCGATATTTGAGTTTCGGTGCGTTCGGAACACGTAAAATTTCGGCTAATTGGGTTTATTATTGTGGAGGAAACCGTTTCACGGTAAGCTTAGTTTTAGATGAATTTTCCCTCCACTGATTTTCCTGTTATCTCGTAGAAAAATGCCTTTTTTCCTACGTTTTTCCCGTCAAACCGTGGCTTTTCGCTCGTTGAACAATTTCCAATGTTCGATGTTTGCTTGTCTGTCGATTCGGATTGATAGTCCGGTATTTCCGATTTCCTAACCTCAAACCCCATTAAAAAAGGGTTTACCAGCTAGGAATCGTTGAAATCTCGAGTCTGCCGTTGAAATAGCCGTTTCCCCACGTATATTTCCTATGCCCGATCTTTGGAGGGATTTTGAAATTGCCGGTTGTCTATTTTTGTATTCTAACAACTGGCACCAAAAGCCCTTTTCCCCCGTAAGTTATCCACCCAAGTTACACCTTCTTACGTGGCGGAATACCAATTTCTCAATAAACGAAAAAAACTTGTTGTCTGTTTAAATTTCCCGTTGGCCGTTTTGACTTGGATAGTCAAAAGGAATCCATTGAAGTGAAGATCTTTCACCACAAGTACCTCAACTAAGTGCTCTCGTATTTGTATTCATGATTATCCACTAAAGATGTAGCGAAGGCACCATTGTAAACCAAGGCGCATTGAGCTAATCGAGGTGTCCAAAGTTTGGTGAAATTTGGCCTCACCTACGCCAACACACGTAATGAATGGCGTTTGCATCAAGTACCACCAATCCCGCTAGGGATCATCGCTTTGGAATGAAGAATGGTATTCTCCGAATGATTGTTTTCTCCAGGTTCTTGTAGATGTAGCCAGTCTGGCAGCCGTAATATTTGCGTTCGTGATTGAGGGGGCACATGCCTCACGTTTGAATACGAATCTTGTGACCAAATTTCATACCAGTGGTTATTTATCCCACCATGAAAATCGCGTCTTTTCTGTCGATGCTGAAACAAAGCATTATCAATGTGCAAAAGATGTGGCTTCCTGCTTCATAGACGTGTCTTGGAAGTCCTATCTGCACCGAATCGGTTTTACTGCTTTTCAAAATAGTACCTATTATACAAATTTTGAGCCCCTAAATTCCTGCCCAAGTAGGTAAGGGAAGCACCTGCCGATTCTCTATAATTTTCCACAATTGCGAGGGAGACAACGTCGTCTTAACACTTTCTCTGTTCCTCGATCGTCGTCAAGTACTTTTCGACCCCAGATTGCACATTTCTAGAAACCTCTCGGTGTCATAATATTTTGAGTTATGAAAAATTTACTTCCATTCTCCATTGTGCTATAGAGTCCTGCATGATGCAATCTCTCAAAGAGATTCTCTTTCTACTTGTGTTTCATCATTTTCTTTACTTTTTACAGTTTGTGCGTGTGTTCTGACACTATGAGCCCACCCACTCTCCCATCTTCGGCGGTGAGGATCTTCGCAGAGATTTCTCACTAATGAAAACGGCAGTCGCTGTCGAGTTTTGGACAGGTAAGTCATGTTTTATTGATGTCAAATTTGTTAAGATTAAAGCGGTTCCAAAATATTGCTCTAGTCGGTATTGCTGTAGTGTTGAATGCAAGAAAGTTTCACAGAGACGGTTGACACTGTGGCGATAAATTAAGGAATGCCAAAAATGGGATTATTACCACTATTGCTCGAGATTATGTAGTGCCATCATGCTTTTTGGTGTTTCTCTATGTTATCGTCCAAAAAGGACTGAGTGTTTCACAAAAAATACCAAATCTGAAAATCTGTATTAATTGAACTACCAGTGATACTAACACACCGCGAGTGATACTAACAATGATGGTGGCTGTGGGTGTAACAATATTCAGGAGGATCAACTAAAGGCCATATAAGCCAAATGGCATAACCTGCTATACGACAGGGTGGCTGCAGCCGGCCCGAAACATTTGAGCGTCCAATCTAGCGGCTTGAGCCGTCGGAGGCGTTGCAGGGTCCCGCTGTGGCAAACTCGTCTCTGATCGGCTGAGGCCTGTGTATGTTCCAGCCGCTCCCCCCTTTTACTATTTTTGGTACCCAACAGTTGCCCGTCCAGTGTCAGTTGGGTAAATATGGCAGAACCGGCATATTTCCCCCACTTCAATCCCGATCAAGAATATCTCTAATTGAAGACGTTAAAATGAGCCTTGAATCACTGCCGCAAGTAGAAGCTTTGTGATACACCATCATCAATGCTGCATTACGGTGTCCAATTTAGTTGATGGGTACTTGTAAAATTCTAACCGTTATTTCGTTTCTGTCGTATCCTTGGTAATGTTGCAGTTAAACCCTAATCACAAATCGTCCAATGTCCAAAAAGCAATTGCGTCTTCATTCCTCTTCGCTCAAACGTTCGAAGAACCTGAAAAAATCGATTAAATATCAATTGATGCTAACGAATAATTACAGGTTCGTTTTTTTAACACAGTGTGAGCAAAATTAGGTACCTTCTCGTATTAGACTGAGATTCGGGGTCTGTCTTATGCGAAACGTTGGACCGTGATCATGGCAGTTAACATTTTTTGAGGAATGAAGAAGTCTACATCTATGTACAAGTGAATCTGTTATCCTTCACACTCTGGAACGTGATGGATTCATGTAGGCAATTGTGCAATGAGAATACGACATTCATTGTGCCCTAACATACTAAAATCTTCTTTGTTATTGACATCAGATATAGTCAACACATGAATTTTCAGTAGGTTGTTGCATTGCTCTGGACTTTTGCCATAAATTTCCACCCAGCAGAGGAGGAATGCCCGACGTTTTCTGAGGTGCAAGGCTTTCGCTATCTCTGAGTCGTGGAGGGAACCTGAAGCTATCTCTTACCTTTCTTCTGATATTTCAGCCTCAGAGGTTGACTTGCCATTAAACATTGAAATGTAAACAATGCCCAGTTAATTAAAGCAGGCGAAGAAGCTACTAGAGCGAATTGTTTGCTATTTTTGATCTATTTTGCTGGATGGGGTGTCTTGATAAAAAGCAATCGAACTCAGGCAGGATTAGACATAGCGCAAAAATTTATATCCAAGTTTTTTACCCAGCCAACTTTGGTTATTTAGCGGAAAACATCGCTGGGAGCCTTGATGTACTTTACAATCCAACACCGTTCCATAAAGTAAATCTTTAGGAATAGACAACTCACACGTCAGATTTTCGTATCTCGGATCATTCCTATATCGCTTTCATGTTGGTTTTCAGGAGTGTCGCCAAAATGCAACAAGTGGACACAAATCAACACAACAATACTGTAAGTGTTTGCTTTCAGGGTAATCTTTGAAGCAATCACCCTTAGTTGTATTTTCTTTAACGATCACTGAGGGATCTTTACCATTACTTTGCCTTCAACATTGTTTATGTCGATCCTCGCAGGGTGGAATGGGAAAGAGCGGCAATGACACTGCTGGGGGTGCCAACGCTGGAAGTGCTGCATCTGCTCAATCGCAGGGTGGCTCCACGCTTACTCCGGCGCCTTCCAACAGCGGCAACAACAACAGCAAGGAGCCGCCTCCACGGGAGGAGCCGATCCTCGAACCGATCAACGGTACCGTCCAGCCGCCTTTCATACCGCCTCCTCACCGGCCTGGCCGCGTGACCAATCAGCTCCAGTACATACAGAAGAACGTTCTGAAGGCCGTCTGGAAGCATCAGTATTCATGGCCGCTTCAGCAACCCGTAGATGCCAACAAACTCAACCTACCGGTACATGCTTGTTTATTTTCAGCATTTTTTAACTTTTTTTTGTTTTACAATTTAACGAAATTGTGTTCGCTTGAGTTTTAAAAGCTTTCCAACAATCATGCAGAGGAGTTGGGTCTTGGGGACACTCTATCGTGTGTTAGCCGTATTGCATTTTTGGCTGTATTCCCTATCTTTGTATAGTTCAATGCAATACTGTTCGTTGTTCACTGGATTCTTTCTCCTGTACAGGACTACCACAAAGTCATCAGGCATCCAATGGACTTGGGCACCATCAAGAAACGTTTGGAGAACAATTACTACTGGTGTGGAAAGGAATGCATTCAGGATTTCAACACAATGTTCAACAACTGCTACGTCTACAACAAACCAGGCGAAGATGTTGTTGTCATGGCTCAAACGTTGGAGAAGATATACGTTTCAAAGGTATTCCTCACTGATTTTAGCGTTTCCTATCCTTCAGCTCAACAATTAAATCTTGGCTTCTCACGTTCAGAAGGGGTTGACCCTAAACTAACTGAGATTCATGCGAATGTTCATCTCCTGTCCAACAGCTGGAAGCAATGCCTAAGGAGGAATTCGAACTTGAGCCTCCACCCCTCAAAAATGCTAAAGGCGTCAAACGTCCAACGGTTGGCCGAGGAGGAGCGACAACGTCGACACCTCGAGGCGGAGGGACGGGCGCGGGCAGAGGTCGACCGTCTGCGGCGTCTCTGGCGGCCGCTGTGGCAGGCACGAACTCCTCAACCCCGGCAACGCCTCTTGCTGCGACGCCAACTCCGACTACACCCAGCATACCTGGGTCGACAGCAACTCCCACCGTCCTGACGTCGCATCATAATTCTCTGGGCTCGCAGGTATGTTGATGATAATTTAAAATACGGTTCCTACTCTTATAATTTGGGCTGTAGTGAAGCTTCTGTAAGTATGCCTCGTAACTGTGAGTCTGAAGGAATTTGAAAAATTGCCCGTTATTTCAATACGGAGTGTAACATAATGTGGTATTGTAGGTAACAACGCCTGCCTCCAGTGGCTATGGTACGCCACCTCTTGATCCCCTCGCAACGCCATCCGTCGGCCCAGGAATGGGCGTCCGCGGTGGCAAAGGGCCTGTCGTCCCGCCTACCACGCCCAAACTCACCAAAAAAGCTGTCAAAAGAAAGGCGGACGTTTCCAATGACAGTCCTGCCAACTTCGACCCGCCCTACACTCCGACCGACAAAGCGGCCAAGCTCAACACGCGGAGGGAATCTGCCCGACAAATCAAGAAGGTAAAGTTCGAACCTACTGATGCCTAAATACCCTGTTCGCCGGTTTGGATGGATTTTAACAAAAATTTTCATAAACCATCATTAATATGAGGTTAGTCCCTGCTAGATTGATTTGTTGACTTATGAGCTCAACTGTAACTTTTCTTCCATTCATTGTGGATTGTAGAGTGTCGTTTGTTATTAATTATTTATCGTTCAACTATTGTGTTTTTCCAGCCGGTCAGACAAGCGGAAGATGGCATGCAGATGTCACAGGTAAATAAACGGCTATTCTCTTCTGAATTATCAAAATCAATTCATGTCTTAGTATAAAATTTCAACAGCGCCACTTGGCTTTTGTTTTAGAATTCCTTAAAAAAAAATAATTAAAATTAATCAAATAAATATTCAACATATGCTCTAATTTCACAGGTTGCGCATGAGAAACCGAGAGAAAAGCTGAGCGAATCGCTCAAGGCGTGCAATGAAATTTTGAAAGAACTTTTCTCAAAAAAGCATTTCAACTATGCGTGGCCTTTCTACAAACCAGTCGACGCCGAATGGCTGGGGCTTCACGATTACCACGAAATCATCAAGAAGCCCATGGACTTGGGTACTGTCAAGGTCAGTTGATGCAATACACGGTTTATGTTCTCGGAGAGAGGTGATGGCCGCACCATGAAACGAATTTGTTCGCATTCCAGGAAAAAATGGACAATCGAGAGTACAAAACGGCTGCCGAATTCGCCATTGACGTTAGATTAGTATTTACCAATTGTTACAAGTACAACCCTCCTGACCACGACGTTGTCGCCATGGGTCGTAAACTTCAGGACGTATTCGAAATGAGGTAAGTCCAGAGAAGAGACCGTGACATGAATTTTGGTTTTTACTGCTGTGGTAAGAACCTACATGCGTGGAACCTTTTTTAAAAGTATTTTTTAATTTTTGCCCCAGGTTTGCAAAAGTACCAGACGACACGCCAATCGCCGCTCCACAGGTGAAGGAGGAGTCAGGTTCTGAGTCGGGTTCAAGTTCGGGTTCGTCGTCGGAAACGGACGATTCCGAGGATGAACGTGCGCGGAAGTTGGTCGTCTTGCAGGAACAGGTAAGAAATTCTTGGCGGTTTAGTTATTTGTCGATGGAGCTCTTGAATAAAAACCAGAATTTTCTGAAATTCCGCAGCAATCTGAAATGCTCATTCTCGTGAATGCTGCTTATTTCAGCTCAAGGCGATGCAAGAGCAGATGCGAAAGCTAGTCGAAGAAAGTACCATGAAGAAGAAAAAGAAGAAGAAGGAAGGCTCCGGGTCGGGAGGGAGCGCAACCAGCAAGAAGAACAAGTCGGTCGACAACAAGACGAACGACACGGCCATTGCGAACCCCGCCGTACCTGCTGTGCCAGCTGTGGACGTGAAACCTTTGGATTCGGCCAAGGCCGTCGTCCCCGGCAAGAACGCCATCATGCCTCCGGCCAAAACGCCCAAAAGCAAACCACCAGGACGGGTCCCTGGTAAAACAACAACCAACGCTCAAAGCAAGAGGCCCAAGACGAATTCGAGGACGGCGAATTCGAAAAAGAAGAACGCCCTGTCGACGCCCGCTTTCGATTCGGAAGACGAGGATAACGCCAAGCCGATGTCGTACGACGAGAAACGGCAGCTCAGCTTGGACATCAATAAACTTCCAGGTGAATTTCACGCTCAGGCGGCTCTTGGCAATTGCTCACCAAAAATTGTTACTTAGAAACCAAATTTTGTTTTTGTTATCCGATAACAGGCGACAAGCTGGGACGGGTCGTTCACATCATTCAGTCGCGGGAACCTTCACTGAGGGATTCCAATCCGGACGAGATCGAAATCGATTTCGAAACTCTGAAACCGTCGACGCTTCGAGAGCTCGAGTCCTACGTCGCTTCGTGCCTCAGGAAAAAGCCACGTAAGCCCTACTGTAAGTCGGTGGTTGGCTTGGCCTCGTGTTCAACCTTCACACAATCGATTTTTCTATTTAGCCGTACGATTTTATCGATTTTAGACATACGTTGACCGCCTAAGTTAAAATTGCGATCTCCGGGTTGCTGTGGAATTATCCACTTTTGCAGCTCTGATCACCTGTTTTTTGCTAATATCATATTATCTTGAAGGATTTCATGGATTACTTCGACGCTGCGTTCCTCGCGTATTGACTTTTGGGAGAAGGGGGGAGGTCAAACATCATGCTGGATTGTTAAACATATGAGCTGCCAAATTTATGTTTTCTGGTACATTATTTTCTGAAAAAATTCATGTAATCTGACAGAAAAGTATACAATCCAGCAACCCTTCTTCTAAATTGTTAACCTTTTTATGTACTCGACAAGTCAAGTTACAAATTTAATACTCGAATTCCCGCATATCGAATTTCAGAAGTTGTAAAGCCCTAACCCCAAAAACAAAAAACCAAAAATCGCTCGTACTGTTTACTCGTAAAATAAAAAAATAAAAAAAAATAAAAATTCTCAAATTATAAAGAGGTTATATTTTGTGGATTTTCGATAAACAGCATTCCTTTAAACGATCCCTGAATTTTTTTTAAAGTCCTGTATAGACGATTTAGGCTTTTGATCCGATTTCAAATTTTCTGGTCTAAATCAAAATTTCTTTTCGCCTTCTACTCCCATCCATGTGTTCCTTGTCTAATATTTACATTAATTCCGCACTGCTTCACATTCCCTCATGTCGTATACTAATTTCGATTCCAATTTTAGCTAAGCAAAATGAGTAATCCATGTGTTTTCCTCCACTGTTCATGTCTGACGTCACATTTTTGTGTCTTATTTTGCACCGCAATAATATATTCAAACGTTCATCGAATTTCGTGATTGTGTGGTGGTTAGGAACGCTGGTTTTTTCTCTATGGATTACGCTTCGTAGGTGGCTGATTTTACTTTTTTTGCAATTGAGAATTAACCGCTTCATACTTCATCCTAACATAGTTATTGCGATTCATTCTCATTATTGTGCGTTTTACTCATTACCTTATCAGCATCTTCAGCAATCATTTACTGATGGTTGAATTTCCATGGCGCGTCTGCAAATAGCTTCTCTGCTTTCTTTAGCCGCACTACCGGGAGGCGGTTTCCAACTGCCACCCCTTTTACGTATTTTCACCCAACTGCCACCCCGGGCCTTACCTTGCCGCTGAAAACTGCCACCCTGACCGGCCTGTTGACTAGTGCCACCCCATTAAAGATATTGTATTTTTGTTGAATCAAATGGTAACGACAAGTTTCATTGTTCAATTCATCGCAGTCAGTGTGACATGGGTAGTTGGGTAGTGTGACATGGGTAGACATGGGTGTGACATGGGTAGGTGAAACATAGAAGGGCATTTAATCATCTTGGGGGAAAGTTGGGCATGAAATGCATTATACTAATTCAAGAATCAAAATTATGTCATGTCCCCTCATTGCTGAAAACTAATGTGAAACAAAACTGTGCTAACGCCAAGCCAAATGACGAGTTGAGCTGTAATTCCATGAGCGGAAAACTAATTACAGGGATCTCCAGGCAAGTGGGGTGGCACTTGAGTATCTCTCCGCCGTCAGACCCCACGGCTTCAACGGGTGGCAGTTGTCGCCCTGAGGATCCTATCCTCTGTGCTTATCCTTAGCCGCAGTCGGACCAAATCTTAAACAGGGAAATTCATTGATAATTTTTCCAAGACACGAGGTTCCATGGATAATAACAAACATTGCTGCGCCAAAATGAACATAGCCGTAGCATCAGCCAATCAGAAAATTGGGTCTGTGTGTCTGTACGTTGGACAGGGAGGGGAACGGTCTGACGTCTGATACGGGTTTAAGACAAAGGGAGGTTAGGGTTTGTTGGGACGTGAAGCTTTTATCGGGCCAGCCCTCGACAGTCCCGGACTAGTTATTGACAACACCGAGAAAATTCACCGGATCACAAATCTTGAATTTGTTTGATGCAGACGCACCTTGGAAATTCAACCGCAACCGTTCCTTTATTGTGCTGACTTGCTTGGCTCCTATCAGCTCTTGCTCTGCTATTCAGATTTCTTAACCTAGAGAGAGTAAGAGAGGGTCTCTTCGATCAGGCCACTCCTGGACAGTCCAGGACCAAGTAACTAATGATGCCAAACAAATTCAAGCCATTCGATTGGGTGAATTTGCTTGGAGTAGTTAGTCACCAGTCCGGGACTGTCCAGGACTATCCTGATGGAACCTGACTCGAAGAATTCACTGGCGAATCAGTCTCTCTAGTTTAAGAGCACCTGATGGGGTAAAGCGACATTTTCCATTGAGATGATTTCGAAAGAATTGTGGATTGCGTGAGACATGATTGGGTTTTCCTTCTTTTACTCAACTTGACTTTTCCTCAGTTATTCACTCGCTTCTTCATCCCTTGGACGTTTTGTTTCTCAAGTTTGCTTGAAAAAATTGATGAAATATCACGGAAACGGGTTGTTTTCAAATTATGGTACCATGCATGTTATAAAATGTTTGTTTTCTCTAAAAACATGCTTCTGGCATTGAGAAGAATGTAGAACGAAGGCGGCGGATTGTAGTTCCGTTTGCTTTAGCAAATCAATTTAACGCTGAAGCAGCAGTTACCCAATTCGTGATTGCAGATAAAAAAGTGTCGGGCAAGAGTAATAAAGACGACACCGTCGTCGAAAAGAAGCAAGAATTGGAAAAGAGGCTACAAGATGTGACGGGCCAACTTGGGACGGGAGCGGCCGCGCCTAAAAAGCAAGGGAAGAAAGGTAAGGATTCCCTGAATGAAACATTTAAAAAATCCAGATAGTAATGTGAGGGATTTGGAGTAAAATAATTTGGGTCCGTTAATTCTCTAGATTGACGAAACTTGAATTTAACGTGATGTACCATGCCCACCTGTAACTCTGGGTGGGGAGGCACTGATTAGCCTGTTATCACAATACCTGAGTGTAGACATGGGGTAGGCACCTGTGACCTTATTAACATGAAAAACGTGCACGAAATTACACGCTGGTACAGGATTGTCCCCCTACAGAAAAAACCTCATTTTACTCGATAAAAACAGAGTAATTTTCAAAAAATTTGTCGTGATTTCAGCTGGCGGGCGGTCGTCGTCTTCTTCTAGTTCAGATTCGGACACAAGCAGTTCGAGCCTCTCGAGTAGTTCAACCGATTCATCGGACAGCGAAGGAGGTGAGTTGAAAAACAACAATTTTATCGACAAGAATAAGAATTTACAGAATTGAACGTCATAGTTCGCGATTTTCTCTATCAATCGAATGTATCCACACTATTTCCGAATTTTCCCAGCCAGAGTTTACTGATGGAATATTTTTAGAAAACCAAACTATCCGAGTACATTATAATTTTGAACTAAGACGACACAGTCTTTTACTCTGGAGGTTTCTTAGGCTTTCAGACTCGCTCAATCGACTGCTCAGAGGCTAAACCTCGCGTTTTTAAAATTACTTCATCCAACTTTCGAATATTTGAATTATAACGGTTTATCAAAACCCAACTAAATATTTTCATTTCCAATCGACGGAAAAAATTATGTACCATTTCGATAGCCATGTGTTTTTCCTCGATGAGTAATAAATATTAATGATTGCCGTAGTTGAAAATTGATAGCGGATAACGTTTCGTTTCTGTTTTATAGGTGTCAATAACCACAAGGCAGCGTAGTAAAAAAGTAGCCCTTTTCACTCAAATTCATGCGACTTCTTTTAAGTGAAAGGGATTTCTCATATTGTACACATCGGATGTGTACAGCTATACATAACAACAAGACGTATAATGATATGGAGAATTTTTGTAATTATTATCGTAATTAGTATTTCATCCATTTGGCCAAGAGTGCAGACTGTGATTTTAGGGGTAGTGGGGTTATGAAACGAACATTTTTTACCATTTGTTTTATTTTTTATTAGCGGTAATAATAATAATTATGTTTCGTAAGCTTAGGGAGCGAGCAAGACGGTCGCGATATCGCGACGATTTTGCCGGATCTCGCTAGTTGCAGACAATGTGACTTGGGGCTGTTTGAAAATGCTCCGTGTTGCTTTTCGAAACGCAACCCCGCCCTTGGGGTGCGAAAGGAAATACATAATCGATTATGTATCGATAACAGTAAACTCACGCCAACTATCGTCAAAACATGATGAGAAAGAATATCAATTTCGAAGAAGAAAAAAAATTGTTGTCTACTTGTGTATATAATTTTTATGTATTACAGTTGTTTACGCGTCGTTCAGTAAATCAGTCAATTAATCTCTCTGCCCCGCAATCACATTGTTTGTACTCTGGCTGCCGAAAGCTTGCGTTAAATACAGTTCATGTTGCATGTTGTTCACTCTAGGAAATTCTACTGATTTGCTCAGTTTTCCCCCAAGTCTAATTGTAACGGTAAAAGTTTTTCTAAAAATTCCACTGTGTAACCGGTTTAGAGATTTGGTTGTACATAGTTATTTATTTATACATTTCTATGTCCTTCGTTGCAACACTAGTTGGCACATTGTAGACTAATGGAGTCCGCTGACGAAATCTGAGGTCAAAGGTACTCTTACACGTTAAATTTAATATAAGAACAATCAAAACCCCTTGGCAAATTACGTTTTGCAGAGATTTCTCAAGATTTTCTCTTGGTATCTTCCCTCATTTCGGGAGAGTCGATCGTTTATATTTTTTCGTCGATTGATCGCGATTTTTCTTTCCTACGTTGACGACACTTAATTCGGTTTTCATGGGCCACGGGTTTTTCATTTTCGCTTTGAAATCCACTTGGGAAAAAAAATGCGAACGAGAGGAAAATACAGGTTGGCGCAGAGCGGGTTTTCGTATTTTTGCCATCGAATTGATTTTGAAGCTTTAAAATTAATTTTCTCCATCCAGTCTGCTGCATTTTAGTTAACTAATCTTGTTAAATGGAAGATGGAAATGTCGACTCGCAATTTGATGTAGTCAGCTGATCGGGATAAGGATCAAACCAAAACTTATATGATTATACTATAATGATGATTACATAATTAATCAAAAGCTCGGCAAATGAGGTTTTGGTTTGACCCTTATCCCGATCAGCTGATGACTTGTTGAATTTTATCGGTTTTTTCTTGAATTTTTAAAAAATGTCAACTTTGCTAGGCCGCATTTTCGATGCCAAAATTTTTCTCGGCCAACCTGCATCCCACTGGATTTTCCGTATGAGGCCAAAAATAGCGAAAGCGCTTAGGATTTCGCTAACGCAAAATGACGATACAAGTCCAATTAAATTCCGTTGTGTTGGGCCAAACTTGCAATTTGATAAACGGTTCTCAAGTCATCCGCTCTGAGCCATCATGTATTTTATCTAAAAAAAGGTATCACTCCGCTCTCTTCAGTTAGCTGATCGGCCTGGTCTACAGTTATTACTGCTGATGTCCCTATTTTTTCGAACGGCTAAAAAAAGCTAACGAAGTTCTTGTAGGCGCTGGTCTTGGTAGTTGCTTTCGTCTCGTTACCCGAATTGTCATATGTTGTCATTGGATTTGGCATGGCAATTCGATATCGATTTCCGAAGAGTTGAGTTCACAAAATAGGCCCCCAGGTCATGGCTGGCGTGTAATACATTACCTCCTATTGGTCGAGTTGGTATTTTTCTACTTCCAGTCCCCGTTGCCATACTTTTGGGGAATTTCCAGAATGTACCACCTTCTCGTTCTCCTTTCTGTTGATTCTCTACCTCAGTCTCAGCAAACAGAGGCTACGACGAGCGTTTTTTCGGAAGCACAAAATTTGTCACGATCGAAGAAAAAGTTGCTTTTCGCAACTGGATTCGTTCAAGGACTTGACTATTTTTACTTTTTTTCCAACTCCAACTTTTTCGAGGACTCCAACTATCGGGAAACTCGCCTTTACTCTACAGGCGAGTTAGATGAGGCTCAGAATCCATAAAACGGGAATAATTGGGAGTTTTTGGAGGTTTAGCCAATTGGATTTGGCAGGAAATCCGATTCGTACCATCGTATGTTGGTGTTACCGCAAAATGATAACTATGGATGGTCCTTGTTTCTAAACCTATTCTCATCTTGGTCTAAACTGTTTCTATTTCATACCACCTTACTGACCTGCAATTTGTCAAATCTCTGAAGATTTTTTTTATATTTTCAATTTGATATGATGATGACAAGGTTGTTATCTTCGGTTGTGCGCCCGTTAACTCAAAGTTCAAAATTTTTCATTCGGCCGATCCTTTGGCTCGCAGATTTCTGCCGGTTCTGCATCTGGTGTATAATGTCTTTTCCGTTTCCTCACAAATGACAATGGTTCGGCTACATTTTCGGTGCCATCGTCCTCTTTTCGAATCTGCAGGAAGTTAATGTGGTAACGTTCGTTGATCGGTATTTTCGAGCAACTAATACGGCAAAATGGTTCTGCAAGTACTCAAAATTCGATGTGCGTACATTTCACTTATCTGAACCGTTCATTCAAGGCACTAGAGTCTTCTTGAATTATTTATTCGATTTTTTTTCTAACACAAGTTCAGATTATCGTTCTGCTGGTCGACGAACTACCAAATCAATTAAAAAACGTGTTTGCAATTCGTTTTTGAGAGCAGATGTACGCAATTTAGGTACCTAAACTGCCTTGGATTTATTTTGTATGAAATTTCATCAAGAGCGGTGAAATTAGGATGTGCCATCTTTGGATATCCACCCGCTGGCCGGCATGGGCATCAAATTTGGAAGTCCTCTGGAGCAGATCCTCCAGATCCATAGCCTGCCGATTTGGTCTCTTGAGTGAATGATCAACCCACAATTAATTGAGTCGGGAGATCAGGAGCGAGGTCAGGAACGGAGATACCTGCTCTTTTGCCGAACTTTTGTTGTTGTTGTTTACGAGAGCCCTGAGGAAGATGTAAAAGTGTCGAAAGCTCAGCACAGAAAACATCTCCGCAATTTCCAACCTGCAAGCCTGTGTCGCATGACTCCAGTTCCAGGCTCCTGAAACAATTTTATGTGTCCATCTGTAGGCAGATGAGGACAGAAATTTTCATCAATTCTTTGCGCGAAAATCTCGCATCAGTAAATGTTGAAGTGTATGTATGGAATTAGAATTGAGAGGATTGCTGTCATGTTCCCTGTGGCTGGCCGAATCTGCTTCATGCGTCTTGGCTTTACAAGATCTCACTTTTTTCATTGAGGGGGAGTGACGTGGCGACCTGCTAATTTCGTCCTTTCGGCCGCTGGTAGTTCGCGCCTTGGCTTTCGATCTCAGGATTGCTGAAAGGCCGTTGGATTCCCTCGCACCCCTCAGCATACCACAGTATGAGGCAAAAAAGAAGTTATCCTGATTTCTTCAACAGTTTTTCCCTCAAAAATCTATTTCCTTTGGCGAACGTTCGTTGGGGTTTTGGAGTTGTTGGACTTTCCAACTGTTGGAAGCACAGCTGGAAGCCTTCGACTAGCAATTTGGTTGGATTATTTTTGATGTTTTCTCAAGCCCGGAAACAGCGTCTTTGGCATCCCCTAATTCCCCACCCTCCAAACTCGTTTTGCTGTTGCTTTTCCCCATCTGAATACCAAAGGACGTCATTTCGTGTTAAGTCGGCCACACACTATCCGATCGCTGGCTGTTGGAGTGGGGATGAACCTGGCTTGGAAACCTCAATCAAATGTATTGGCTGGCGCCACCTCGACCAATCACAGTAATTTTCTTACCCCTCCACCTGCAATCGGATAGTGTGTGGCCGACTTAATTGGAGAACATCCAGAATGATTGTTTCCTGCTGAACACCGTGATGGCTTCCTGCTCTGCTACCAATTGTAGGAACTACTTTTGTATGGATGATATCTCGAAAAAACGTCCAGCCATCTCTTTTCTCCAACACCTCGATATCTTTCACAAAAATGATGGATTTATGGAAAAAGAAAAACTGATCAGTCTGGTTTGTACTTGTCCAATGAGAACTAGAGTAGCTCTCAATTTTGAAACGACCCGGCATTAGTTGAACTTTTTTTTAAATCTCTATTCATTGATTATATATACCTCCAAAATCGACTACTTCGTGCAAAAATGGGCATCTAGCGTTAAGTCATATCTCTACAACGTCGTATCGCACCCTGTGAGTCTAGGATCCTTTAATTTTAGCTGTTTAGGTCGTCGATTCTTGCGTTTCTCGTAGGGGTCCGGTTTTTTGATAAATTTTTACCAAGAGATATTTTATCTGTATCGAGTAAATTGGTTGCTTTTATATTGAAAGAGATCTTTTCCAACTTGTGTAAATAGTTTGCTTCGTCGACAGCCTCGGTCGTTTCGCGCCAGATTTATAAATTTCTCGTCCTAAGTACTGAAGTGTATTTTTCTTTTTATAGTAGGTAATGCATACATCTAACAACTGTCTGAGCACATAGTGCAATTTTTTTTAAGTTTCTCTGACAAATTTTTTTTGTTTAGATATTTTTTAATAGATATTGTGTTAAAACGAGTATTATTACTGCGTAGTACTGCAAAAATATATTTTTTCAATTTTTATTTATTGAGAATGTTTTTCGCTCGTTTTTTCTCCTTTTTTTGGTGAGCCCAGATGTTTTTTGATTATTGTTTACAAACGATCGAAATTTCAGCGAGTGTCGATTATTTAATTTTTCTATCGGGGTGTCTGTTGATAGTTCGTAAGGTAACTAACGAATTGTGATAGAATATAATGTTTACTCCAATCCGAACCATCATAGTTCTTTTCGACGCTTCCAAAATTCCTCTCCGTTGAGCCATGCTGACGTTTCTTGTATTCAAAACTGCTGTTCCACGATTCGTTTTGAGGCAATTTTTTTTGTTGTTGTTGGGGTTTCTGTTGGCTTTCGTGGGAATCGTCCGAACGGCACAGCCCGCTACTGCTGACCGGCACTTCCATGGAGCCGGCCCGTTGTGCGGCACTCAGCCAATCAGAGACGCGATTACTATAGCTGGGCACACCCAGCGACGGCTCAAACTGCAGGCTGAAAAGATTCGAATGTTTCGGGACTGCCCCTTTGCGTTTTTGGGCGGTTGCGGGTTGAGCCGTTCGTCTGATACGGCCTTTAGGGGTGGTATCATTATAATTCATGTCATCTTTAGGTTGTAAGAGGGGGGTTTTAAGGAAATATCTGCAATTTTTATCCGGCAACATCCGATTTTGAACCCCAATTTGAATCTGATCTTAAATTTTCACTAGTTTTTTCCCGATTTTTTTTAAATTGGTTTTGAGAGTCCAAAATTCTTTCAAACAATCGAAATTTTCGGGCTTTACTATCATTAAAATTTTCAAATTGCTGGTTATTTTTTTTTATTGGTGATTTTATTTTATTGTATGATTTTCCTCCCCGGAAAATCGTCGACTGTTCTCGGCTCTCTTGGTCCTAGTAAAATGCAATTCTTGGGGTGGGAACCGTTGGATTTTTTAAATCACTATCCATAAATAAGGATACCTGTCCTTTTTATTTTTTATTCCTAGAAGCTGGTTGATTCTGTTTTTTTTCCATCTCAAAACGAAACGTGGACTCGGAAAAATTTAATCCTGTGTTTAGCCGAACCCCTACCCCCCTTGTAATGTCTCCGGCTGTATACTTACTTTATATTCTAAAATTTGGAAAATGAATTAAGAGTAAGATAAAATGCGTTCTAAGTAAGTTCTCAGTACAACTTGAGTCAAGTTGTTTGGAAAATACCTTTTGTACATAATATTATACTTTGCTGTAAGATATTTCAAAGTTGAAGAATGAGCTTTCGAAGAATGACGAGACAAAATGTTGAACAGTAGATAATTCTTATATAATTTTTATTTTCATTTTTCTCAAAATGCATTGCAGACTGCAGAAATGATTGCAATGTTTACGTAAATTAAGTGACCTGCGGAACAAACAACTGCTGTAAAATGATAATTGAAAATAAAATGTGCTCTAAGTTTACCGTATTACGTATTTCGTATTGTATGTTCAACCTGACTATCCCAAAATCACATCTGCACTCCAAAGCCAAAGTATCTCTGCCTCTTGGTTGTCCTGTATTATCGAAAATGGTTCCTTTTCGAGGGGGGTTTCCTTTCTTGAGTTTTTGTGTTATCATTTCCTTTGTCAACATGTTTTTTAGGACGTGCAGGGAGACCGGCCAGAAAGAAGAACAAAAAGAATCACCAGCTTGTTACCACCGTGAGTACTACCTTATATTTTCCGTCTCTCGAGACACCTGGGGGAAAGGTGCATTGTTATTTTTGCATATTACGCATCTGAACCAGTCGAAATTCCATCGCCGATGTTCCATGCAATCCATTGAGAAAGCTAACACTCAATACTGTATCGTATTTTGCTAGCTAAGTAAGTCATTCTCAGATGAACGCAGGAATCGGTCGGTTGGTACGGCTAGTAAAAAATAAAATAAAAACCACTGGGTAGTCAGATATAATTGAAGTACTGCCAGAATTCTGGTTAAACCATAGGTCTTGCCTCGACGTCTGAAAGAGGGCGTGAGCTGTGGGAAAGTTAAATTTTGATGTTAATTGAAAGCGTAGGACTTTTTTTGGAAAAAACTAACAGCCGTACATTTTTTTGAATGAGGGCAAACGGACTCGGGGACACTTGAAAAATGGACATATTCAATAAATGTACATATGCCGAAGCGCTGAAAATATCGAGATGTTCCTTAGAATGTACACATAAATTTCAAATTGACACCTAAAATCGTGGAGAAATTCGTTTCAGGATTTTTTAACGTACCTACACTACTTGAAGTAACATCTACATTTTACGCGTAAATAATACTCGATTAAAGGAAAGGGTTAAAGAAAGAGTCGATTTTTTACCTGTTAGGCCTGGTTAATTGACAAAATTTATCCTTCCGATATCCAAAGAAGCACCCGATATGATTACCATTGAGATTTTTACATTGACATTTAAAAATCTCATAGGCATTGCTTATCTAAAGCTTCCCTGGATATTGGATCGATACATTTTGTCAATAAACCTGGCCTCAGACAGCTTGCTTGGCCGAAAGAGCGATTTGCGGTTTATTAGCTTCCTTTGGTGGTTTCAAGCATCACTTTTCCGTTGGAATTGTTCGTGAAGAGTACGTTTTGGTAGATTTGCCAAAAATCTAACTTCCCCCACTCGCCGAACATTTCCCAATTTCTCCATTAGTTCACCACCGATTCAGTTCTCACTATATTCATTACCTCATACCCCTCATTACCTCGAAAGGTTAGGACTGTCACCAAGCATATATTTCAGCAACGAACATCTTGTACGAGAAAAGTTAGCAACATCGATAGGAATCTATTCGTCATTTTTTGGGGCGTATTTACAGACCAACCAAACGACTCCAGCTCCAGTTCCCACGGTTACCATGACAACGGCAGGTCAAATTAAGCCCAATCCTGCAATCGGTGCGAATGGAGCTCCTGCGAACAATAACAAGCCGATCGCTACAATCGCTCCTGAACCAGGTATGTCGTCTGTTTTTCGTTTACTGCACTGCAACGGATAGTAAAAGGCCTCAATAGTTGTTTACACTAAGGTCTGTTAATCCAAGATCACCTCATTTACTAAAATTTTCATAAAGGTCTAACTAGGCATTGAGTTCCCTAATTAGAAGAGTTAGGACCGGTTCTTCAATCCCGCCTCCTGACAGACTTCTTGCCTGCGGGCCGCGAGTCATGGTATACGAAAATGCAATACAAAGTCATGGTTGCAACAAAAAGCGGTTACCCTCAGCGAATCTGGACTATAACGAATGCCAAGTCCAAACCCATAAAATTCGTCCTAGGTTCCTTAGATTCAGGGTTTGTTGTGAGCCAGTATGGCGTCACGCCATGGCACGATCTCGCCATGGCGTCATCATGGCATGGTCTCACCATGACATGACGTTACACTTCCCCTGCGTATTGCTCTTGTAAGGCTGCAGAAAAAATTCAGAAGTGAGCTTAAACAGCCCTCCGAGCCACCCCAGCGGCCCGCAGATGAGATTAGAAAACCCCCTCAAGTGGTGGATTTCACCAACCTCGGATTAGTTAATCCAGACATGCTTACATGTGTTTAAGCAAAGTTATGAAGGCAACTATGTCCGGATTGACCCTAACCCGTGGTTCGGTGAAATCGGCTCTTAGTCGTCTTACCAAAACCTCAAAAAGAACCAAAACTGTACGAAAATTCCAAAACAAATACGCAGATTCAGCACTTTGAAACCAAGATTGTTAGTTGAGCCTAGAATTGAGGGTAAAATTCTGAAGGCGCTTCAAGAATATCGCGAAGGACAGGGGATGGGCAGCGTGACGTCTCATCTGCGACTCCTGCCCCAAGGGAAGCTGCATATGAATCAATAAAACGCCACTTTTTGCTTCAAATCGTCGACTTGAAGCTTTGTATGCTCAAAAAGCTTAATAAGACACCTCCGACTGGGGTTAGTCTATGATGCTACTAAGCACTGCTGAGATCGAGTGTGAAATCACACTAACCTCACTCTCCAGGAGGACTCCAGGCTGTCTGGACCCAGGCTCTCTGTTGCCGAAGGGTTAGGCGTCTCGAGCAGGAGGTGCCCGGTCCGAGTCCTGCTGGAGAGCGGACGTTTCTTTTGCAATTTCACTCTCGATCTCAAATATGCTTTATAAAAACACTTGGAAAAAGTAGTTGGGACGAAATTTTCTCCGCAGCCCACATCAAACCGCCGGTGGTAGCTTCGCATGCGCTTCCCCCGCAGCCGGCTCGGCCTTCAGCTACAGCGACAGCGGCCCCGATCGGCCCGAAACGGCCCAGCATCACGAACACGACTCCCAACAATCCGCCCGTAATGGCGCCAGTTTCGACTATTCCGCCGATGACATTGCCTACCTCGTTACCTTCGATCGACACAGGTAAGGAATTTTGGAGCGATTCTTTAGGCGGCATTTGCTCTACTGAAGAATGACGTCTCAGATCTAGCGTTGCTGAAAATACATGCGCCAGCTTTCCAATTGAGCTGCAGTTAAGTTGGAAACTGGATGGTAACTTCAAATAGCAGAGTTGTCTGTTTTCGTTGAGTTTAGCCTATGGTTTGAAAGCTTTCTTCAGCCCGGTTCCAATAAAGTTTAAGTTCCAGTGCAATGCCAATAGGATGCAGGCGATTCACTTATCAGATAACAACCCCTATCATCATTGAGTTGATAACAAGCCTTACTGTCAGCGATTTGACATCGTTTACCATTACAGAGGAGTTGGTCTCGTGTGTGCTCCAAGTTTTACCCCAAGTTGGATTTTATCAAACTGTTTTTATCTTGATTTTAGTGTTTTTCCACCCTCGACTACCAGGGATTTGGCTTTCCTGAAAACTGTCCAAAATGACGATAGGGGGTGTTGCTCTGACGCCCACAAAATGATCCTTCAGCCTTCAAAATATCAAGTATTCCTTCAGCTTAGGCAAATTATCTCTTAAGAATACGAATGATTGTCCAATCGCAGCTTTGCCGGTCATGAACATCAAGCAAGAACAGAGGCAAGAAGTAGTGCCGCCAGTGTCCATACCTTCGGCCATCGTGCCCAACCAGATGATCCCGGATCTGGTCAACATCAAGACGGACCCAGAACCAGTTCAGCCGGCTCCGGTGACCAGCATGTTCGACCCGCTTCCTGAGTCGCCCGTCAAAGAGGAGAAACCCATGCTGCCGCTTCCCATCCCGCATCACAACGAAAGTAAGGCTTTTTCGGAGTTTCAGCCATAACCCAGTTACCCTTGTTTTTTGGAACGTAGAGGCACTGGTCCCACCGGGGTGTCTCCCCGCCTTCCAGAGACGCATCTGACATTTTGAGTATTCCTCACGCGTTAACCTTGGGGGTAAAGATGGTGGGGTCCTCAAATGACCTGCCTCAAGATAGTGGATTGTAACTGTCCTGCTCTGCCGTAGGTAACTCGATGCCGCCCATGGTCAATCCGTCAATAATCCTTGGCTTGCCGACTCATCATCTGGATTTGAACAAGAACAACTCCCAGCCTCCGCCTCAACTTCAGCCTGCGGCTAACATGCCGCTCTTCAAGCCCAAAGTAGGTTATCGGAAATTTGATTCGCTGTTATCAGCAAGCACAAATGCGCCAATTTGGGATAAGTCTATGGTTGACGTTTTTTCGGATTTTTTTTGACATACCCAGAAAATACTTTTTCTCCCTCCTGAAAAAAGTAAATTATCTTTCCTCAGCCTTCGTTGCCGCCGGTCGTTGAACCGAATGTAAAAAACGCTAGTTCGTGGTCGTCGCTCGGCCAATCGCCAACTCCGACGGTCGTCCCCGGACAGCCGACCCATCCGTCGTTCAAATCTTCGATGGCCGATAGTTTCCAGGCTTTCAAGAAGCAAGCGAAAGAGAACGCCAAAAAGGTAAGATGAACAATAATTTGTTGCATGTTGTTTTTGTTGGTAAGAAGCTGTCCTCGATAATTTATCGCTTGTGACCCAAATGAATAATTTTTGTTCTATTCGTTCACAGCAGCGCCAACTGATCGAGCAGCAGGAGCTGAGACGACATCAGAAGGAACAAGCAGAGCGGGAAAGGCAGCGGTTAGAAAATGAAAAACGAAGAGAACGAGAAGAGGAAGAATTGTTAGAGAAGGCTAGGTAACCATTTTTGTTGGTGTTTTACGTTTTAACGTGACGTCGGTCCTATTTTTGGTAAAAAGGCAAGAGCTAATTATTAGATTTTTTTATCGTATTTTTCGCTGTTGCAGGAAAGTGGCGCTGGAAGCTTCGAGGACTGAAGAGATCAAGACGGCCAGCCATGACGACAGTTCGAGCCCCAGCCAGGCTGACAAGGCAGCCTTGGAAAGGGACAGACTCAGGCTGAAGGAGCAGGAGAGGAGACGACGGGAAGCGGTATGTACTCCATAAGTCATTAGAGTTTTTCGTACCTTCGTACTTCTTGTCACGTTTTAGTACGAAGTTAATATAGACCAAGAGCGTTGGCTTTTCGCCCAATAACCGAAGTTGTCTCGGGCGTGCCCTGCCGCCCTCAAGGAGAAGGTCGGAATATCTCAGACGCTCCAGTGCGGCAAACACTTTTACATTAACAATCAGCCGCATGATACTAACTTAGGCGAAATTTCCTTACAGGCTGCCAACCAAATCGACATGAACCGTCAAAGTGATCTCATGGCCGAGTTCGAGGAAACCTTATAAACTATCAAATTTCGGTGCTGTTAATTTATCATCGTTCGAATTCGTTCGCCCCCCAATAGTTATTGTAAATATGTCTATCAAATTTAAACAAGCGTCCTTCCGATTCCAATAAATTTTGGAAAAAAATACCCCCCCCCATTGTACCCCTTGTGAAGACCCTTTACGGATTCAGCAGGGCCTAACGTGTGAAGGATATTGTACACTGACTGTATCGTGCTCAAATCAAATCGGGAAAATACGATGTGTACGTATCGTATCTTCGACGAGGAAAAATTGATTATTAAACTGTACGAATATAATCGAATGGAATTGTTGTCGCCAATTCGTATTTTTTAAAGCCCCTCGGAGTCTGCGTGTTGATCATCTGATCGCTAGTTGTACATCCGCACTAACGAGGGAATTTATCCGAAAATGTATTCTCCTCGTTTTTGTCTTCGATATCGCAAATTTACAGCTAAACTCTGGAAAAGCGAGTTGGAATAATATTTCACCGTCGAACCATTTTAATTTATTGGATACTATTCTGCACAAATTCTTCCGTTCCATTTCTGAAGTTTTCTTTCTTTCTATCACCCTCAACTTATAATTTTTGGCTAAATCACCAATTTCCATGACCGTTCGGAAATTCCAAAATTTGATTTTTCCAAGTATCGTTGCCACTTTTATACTTCTCTTGCGAAAACGTTGAATTTTGGCTTGTATTTAAGCATGCGCCCTCAAAACCAAAAATAATACTTCTTTTGACAAAGACGTACCCGATTTTTTTCTTCAAAATTTCTAATCTCACGGTTTAAAAATTTAACCTTAAAATTTGACCCAAAATTGGGTAATCGAACAAGTTTTTTTGTCATTGTGACGACCGTCCATTAGCCCAATTATTGTGGAATGGATCCATGGTTGGCAAAATGCACAAAAAACGCTTTCGAATTTGGCAATTCCAAAAAAAACCGATGGAGAAAATGGATTGGCATTGCATAGAGTGCGGACTATGATTTTCGTATAATCCAAAATCCTCCTATAACGGAGTCCTTAATCAATTCAATACTTCGGGGCGATTACCGCGTAAATTGGCGATTTTTCATTTATTGTCAAAATTGGATCGAGCTTAAATTTCGACCGACTCGAATGGAATTTTTGTTTTGTAGGTAGAAAATCGCCATTTCCAGTTGTTTTCCTTTATTTTACCCTCACAATTACCTGTAAGAAGCGAAATATTTATTTTATGTATATAATATAAATATAAATTTATATCGTAATTATAAATATATTTAGGTGAATGTATATATAATTTTGTTCGCGAGTACTTAATTGGGCGACCATTCCACGGGGAGAAAAAATAAATTTATTTTCAGAATTCCTTTCCTCCGGTTCGTACCAGCGGGTGGTGCGCGGGGGATCCCCCCGAACCATGAACAACCATGCGGACCATTCGCCGGTACGAACCTCCCTCGAATAGTTTACGTTTACTTTTTTTGTCAGCTCATTTTTTTCCTTTTTGTTTCTTACGTGTAAGGAATGGTGTTGTGGGATTTCTACATCTAACTAACTTTTATACATAACTCAATTAATGAAGATTAGCGGAAAAAAAGTGTAATAGTCAACTTTGTAAATACTTGCTGAGTTAAATAAGCTGTTAAATACGCCTTTGCGTGTAATTGTTAAGTAAGCTTACTTAGTGGGCGAGAAATTCGTTATCAACGCTAAGTGGAGCACATTGATTCGTAAATTTATTTACGTTTATATAATTATCGTGTAAGTACCTACCGTAAAGTCAATGCGGATCCGCAATTTCGACGAACATTTCCTTCTATGCTTCCAAAAAAATCGTAAAACGACAGGAATTCGTTTTTTTTTAAATTTATCTATTTCTCTCGAATGTTTATTGATTGTTCATGCCATAGTCCGGTTAACGAGGAGCTAGTTGAGTGCGTGGGAGGTGGCGCAGTGGCGCAGCCCTTTATTATGTATTTAACCATCGAGGATTTTGAGAACCGCAGATTTTTAGTGAATCAAAGCTTTTATCAACTTAAAGCTGATGGAATCTTGTAAAATTTTCATTCTACACAGTTTAATGAATTTCATCCGTTTTTGGAATGTACACTCGATAAAAGCGACGAATTTCTACTCAACCCGAAATTGCTAGTTTAACTTCAAAAATTGCGTTAAATGAAGATTTTCGCTTTAAATGAACATTAACCTGAAATTTCTTTAGTTTTCATGATATGGAAAAAATGGGCATTTAATCTGGAAAAACATTTAATGCTTCATAACTCCTATTGGGAGTGTAGAATCAAAAATTTGGTTGATTTTGATCAGATTCGGATATAATTTCTCTCGTTGAAAGAATGCGATGTAAAGTTTTACAAAACACAAATTTCAGGGAAATCTTCATTTCAACGGGGCACTCTAACTCAAAAGAGTAAACCATCGAGCCAAAAAAAAATAGTTTTATCAAAATTTAATTTCTGTACCACATTTCAAATATTCCGTTCTCAAGCTATTGGCGTAAAACTGACCTATTGATCATTTGGTCCGATGAGATCGAAAGTACAAACTCTATCTTTCAACGTCGAATTTCGTAATGAGTTTGTTTTTGAAAAAACTTCGAGGGAATCAGCCCTGAACCCCCCGCACTTGACACCCCTCTTACCGGACTACAATACTTCGAGAGTGTCAAGTACAAAAGCCGAAAAATGTCAAATTTTGGTCAGCATTTCTTCAAGGTATATCTATAAAATATACTATATCGTAGAAGTTGAATGTTAATAATATAAAAACTAAAAAAAAAATGCGCGGGAATATAGATAACTTTTAAGTAACACCTAATTTTAGTACAGTCGGCCATATTAAGTAATGTGATCCCCCAATTTTCATAAAGTGGAATCAATGTGTACTCTTCTTTGTGCAAAAGTTCCTTTTGCATCCCCCCCCCCCCCTTTGCATAATGTTCGAAATTTTCACTAGGTGTAAACAAGAAATGGTCGAAACTGTAAGTCTGTACTCCAACGTACTCGTTTCAAACAATTGAATTTAATTTTGGGCGATTGTACAATTGAATTTGACAAACGCACGCTGGAATGCGATACATCAAAATGTCGTTTTCCATCCTGGTATTTTTTTGCTGTATGCAGTGGAACCGTTATTGTAAATAAATGATTTTTTAGTGTCACGACCCTGAATTTATTTGTATTCGCCCTCATAGTCCTGCCAGATTATCCTGAGAACTTGCAGATGACACGCAAATTTGGATAATTTGGTGCTCGATGTTTCGAACAAGATGAGTTTTGATTTTGTTTCTATTGGGATAGAAAATGTCGAAAAACGAACTTTGCACGTATTAAAACCCATATAAAATGAGATATGCCAAGTTACAGGGGTGAAAAAGGTATCGTCATACTCAAACCGATAATCGAACTCAAACTCATGTTCATAATAATACCCAAACTCACACTAAATCAAACATCATAATAATAGTGAGTTTTTCGACATTTTTGACCCAAAAAGCCTCCAAAATAATCCAATAAGTGTCATTTAATAATTAAATAAAAATTAATAAGTAATTTTAATTTAGTATTTTCCGTTATCTACGCACCACTGGTTTTCTTCAGCAAGCTGCAGGCAAATCGACGTTTTAGTTCTACAAATCAGATATTCTCAGTCGCCTGATCTTCAGTTAGAGTAGGCAGATCTTCAGCGGAGTTCCACAGCTGGTAAATCAGCTCGAGTTGCGAGTTTCTTTTGAAAAGAGTCGCATAGGCGAACCGGACAGCGCGACGCCTGGCGCGAACTTCGAGTTCCCGTTTTTCTTCGATTTTGAAATCCGTCGGCCCGTCGATTGGCTGGCCGGCCTCTTCTTTGACCTGTAACATGTGCATGATCATGTTTCACTGTATAATACGGATGGGTTATCATTGTCTCAATGATTTTGATTGGCCCCTGAGTTCTCAAGCCTGGCGGGGGTTCTGGCTTCTTGTCTTTTGAGGGGTGAATCAGTGCAGAAAAGAGAGGCACAATTTATCAATTTTATGAAAAATACCCTCATTGTACCTGGTCTTCTATCCTCTTCCTCATAGCCACGGCTTTGAACCTCTCGCGGAACATTGCTTCCATCTGGTCGTCCATCATTCGCTCCTTGAAAAATATTAAAAGCATAACAGTCGATTCGTCAAAAACAAAATTTTAACAAATTTTAAAAACCAAAAATTTGATAATTTTTGAAAACAAAATTTTGAAAATTTTTAAAAACCAAAATTTTGAAAATTTTCAAAAACCAAAATTTTGAAAATTTTCAAAAACCAAAATTTTGAAAATTTTCAAAAACCAAAATTTTGAAAATTTTTAAAAACCAAAATTTTAAAAATTTTCAAAAACCAAAATTTTGAAAATTTTTGAAAACCAAAACTTTGGAAATTTTTGAAAACCAAAATTTTGAAAAATTTTAAAGACCAAAATTTTGAAAATTTTTAAAGACCAAAATTTTCAAAGACCAAAATTTTGAAAATTTTCAAAGTCCAAAATTTATTTTTTTAATTCAAAATTTAATTTTTTTGACAACCAAAATTTTGAAAAATTTCAAAATCCAAAATTTTAAAACCCAAAATTTTGAAAATTTTAAACCAAACTTTAAAAAATTTAAAACTTAAAAGATTTGAAAATCAAAATTTAAAAGATTTTTGAAATATAAAATTTTTGAAGACCAAAATTTTAAAAATGTTTAAAGACCAAAATTTTGGAAATTTTTGAATACCAAAATTTTGAAAATTTTTAAATACCAACATTTTGAAATTTTTTAAAGACCAAAATTTTGCACCTTGCTGTTCATTTTGATCCGAACTATCTCATGAGTCCAGTCGGGATCGACGGACTTCATGTAAGCGTATGCATGACTCAATGCTTTTTTCGTTTGGAAGGCCCAGTCATTTTTGTGGTAGGTGATGAACCGATTTATTTCAATTATTGCTTTTCGATTTCGTTCTATTTCCGCTCTGTGGAAGAACGAAAATTTCCCGTGTCAGTAATTATCAATGAATTCGCATGTTGACATTACCACGTCATCTGGGAACTTAGCGATTCGCGGACTAACCCAAAATAATTGCGAGCTGAAAATCGAGACAGTAGGTTTGAAACGTGGTGAATCCGAATATGAGGTCGAAAGTAAAAAATTACGAAGATCACTGGATCAAAAGCTTAAAAAGTGTCAGCTTACGTGAAGAATTTTTTGATCAAAACATCTTGCCAGTCTTTCACTTGACCCATTAGTTTCTCCTCTTCCATTTCAATTTCGCTCAAATGGTTTTTATGTGATTGGTTTATGATTTTACACCGCTTATCCTTATTGAGCAGGCCCTACGATTTTAATTCATAAATTATGGTAACTGAAAAATGTTATTTCTTCACTTCGACGAGTATTATACAGGTAGTAATGTGATTTGTAACACACTCAACTGAAATTCGGTCTTTCTCTTGTGAGGAATCGGTGTTCAAGTAAACTTGGACCAAATATCGATTCACTTGGTCCGCAAGGGCGACGTAAAACTCTTCTTCCATGTCTCTCATATTGGCGAATTCGACTTGAATTTTTTCCAAAAAGGCTTTTCCGAGATCTTGAAGTTTGTCTTCAAAACAAACCAGGTTTTTCTAAAAAAATTTTTTTTTAAATAATTTTAAAAAAATTAAAAACATAAATCAAAGATTGATTAAAAACTTGGAAATAATTTAAAAATTTAACAATTAAAAATTTTTAAGTATTAATACTTTTAATAAAATGTTGAAAAAATAATTATTAAAGTTTTTAAAAGAAAAACTTGAAAAATAAAGATTATTTAACAACTTAAATTAAAGATTAATTAAAAACGTAAAGATTAATTAATTTAATTATTGAAAGCTCAATAATAATTTACAAAAGTAATTTGCGTATATTTTCAATTATTAAAAATATAAGCAACATGCAAAAAGGGACACAAACGTGGGTATCAATAATATTTCAGCCTTTGCAAACAAAAACGAAGTAAAAATCGTAAAAAAATGGTAAAATCGTAAAATGGTAATCGTGAAAAAATGGGTATCAATAATATTTCAGCCTTTGCAAACAAAAACGAAGTAAAAATAAAAAAAAAATCAATTAATTATGTTTATTTATGTTAATGATAATGTTCAACTCCTGCTGGCAAGGTGAGGTTTTTTCTCCTTTTTATATATTTTCTCCTTCAACTTATCACCATTGTACCTCGTTTTTATCATGTTTCAGCATTTCTTGTTCCATGAGGTCCCACCAGGTTTTCCTCCGGCTGTAAGTAAAATCCTTGTCGAAGATGATGGCCCGTTTCAGCCGCATAACTAGAGCGGCTTCGTCCAAATCTTCGGCTTTGTAAAGGTCCAGCAGCTTTTTGAGAAATTGGGTTTTCGACGTCATAAAATCGCGTATAACCCTAGGCATGAGAAATTGTCAAGGCCTCCTCAACATTGGAATATGTACCACTGCTACCTCAATACTCACACTGTGCTCTGATGAGTGACAGCCATCATGTTTTCTGAGTATCCCTCTTTGTATTTTCCGACTTCGTTTTTCCTTTCGTTGTAAAAAGCCACACCCAATTTGACGATGTTTTTCGACGAGCGGCAGAGCCCATCTTTCAGTCTGAGTCGAGATAATCGAGAAAATATTTTTATAAAAATTTGTTTTTACATAGTTTATTGACGATTTAAGTAGGCATAGGGCGGCTAGCCGAGGGGTTTTGAGCATACCTATAATATGACTTGAAACCCGAAATAATTTTCATAACTTTTTTTTAATGGGTGATTCCACTAAAAGTGGCGAAATTGGGGTCAGCAAATTCCGTTTTACCAATGATAAAATTTTGCATGTTTTTCGACGAGAAATCATCAATCAATGAATGTTCATCATGAATTCAATCATTGAATGTTCATGAACATTATTTCATGAACATTTATATGAACTTTTTTATATAACAAATTTTTTCATAAAACTACTCTCCAAGTCTCATGCCTCCTTGAATACATGAATTTCAAGAAACATACCTTTTGAAAACTTGTTTTATCGAATCGCTGATACCAATGAGATTTTGACCTTCTACATCCCTCGACAACATGCGGTCGTAAAATTCGTCATCGCCAAAACCGGATATAAAGGCCTTTTCTTGGTACGACGCAATTTTGGAAGTAAAATCGTCCATTTTTCGCATCAGAGCTTCGTTAGCTTCAATTTTCGCCAATTCGTCCAACAGCGATCTGTAAAACAAACGTTTCCCAACGTTTTCGCCGAAGTTGCCCCGGGCGTGCCCAGCCGCCCCATAAGAAGGTTGGAGCTAGTCAGGACCAGTGGCGGCTCCTGGCAGGAGCAGAGGAGCATGTGCACCCCCTGACCAAAATGAGAAAGAAAAAAACAGTGACCTACCTTAATAATAACATTATTACTGCCACACAACTCTTCACTATTAATCCTCTCTGAAAAACAACAACAACGTCATTGGCAAAGCCTCAGGATCACCGACGGATAGGACTAGCGCTACACTGTATGGGGCGGCTCGTGCACGAACTAGTAACACACTACATCGGTCTTAGTAGTCGTGTATTTGTGGAAGTGTATGAGTGAGCCAGCCAATGCCTCACCGTACCGTCCAGGTGCAAATTTTCTGTCTGCTCCGGCGGTCGAATGCGATCGAATCTGCGGTCGAATGCGGTCTAATCGAGGTAATCTTATCTTATCAGTTCGAAAACTGATATGATTTAGTAAAAATCGCGGTGTTTTCTTCTGTGGTTCAATAAAAATGAGTGATGTGAAGGTAGTTCAATTGAATTTTTCTAAGTTTACTTTGGAGGAGAAAATAGCAATCCGGGAACCCGGCCGGTACTCACCTGCACTGGAAGGACTTTTACTGAAGATAAAAGCTAAAAATCGCTCCACGACTCGGAAATGCAACCGACAATACTTAGGTACTTCAATTTCAACTTTTACAAAATAGTGTTTCTGAAAATTGATAGATGGTAATCATCTTAAAATTCCTCTGTTATCACTAGTGAACGTTTTTTGGTGTTCATTTTATAATAATGAGACGTGAAAACTTTCCTATTAATTTGCATTTACTTAGTTGAAATTGATATTTGGCTGAGACCAACTGACTGTTTATGATAACATATTCCCTTCGCGATTGTTCCATAATATAATATATTATTATCTATATTATAGATCTAGATAATATTATTATCTATATTATATTCTAGATAATATTATTATTCTATATTATAGATCTAGATAATATTATTATCTTATGGCCTAAGTGCACCCCCTGGGTTTAAGAGCAGGAGCCGCCACTGGTCAGGACTAACGGTTTACCTTGATTAGCTTACCTTGAGGTACGTACAGGCATGATCAAACGGGTACCTACCTATCGTATTCAAGGTAGGTAGATCAGAATTGAAGGGAAATACACTTTTACTTGGAATTAATTCCTGGAGTGTAACCGTCTCTCTATCTCTGTCATTCACAGAAATGGCCATAGCTCCCTCATTTCTCAACCTTTTTTCAAATTTCTTGAACTGAAATGTTTGTCTCACTAATTCCAAACACCCCGTTTAACCGGAATTAGAATTACTCACAGTACTTCCGACAAAGTAGCACTTTTAGTTGTTTTTTATTTTTTCCTGCTCACAAAAATGGACCGATTCGGGAGCTACAGGTTTTACAATCTTGGTTTTACCTTGCAGAATGCGTGGATATTTTTCATAATCCGATAGCTTGACGTATTATGATTTAAGGCGGGTTTAAAAATTTGCATAGTGAGCTTTTGGATATTTCAAGTAGGTAGTCCAAATATAATTAAATTGTGTCAAAATTTCGTACACCAAAATAAGGAAGTATTGTGCTCGAATCGGGTAGCCAGTAGGGTTAAAACCCAGAATCTCTAAAATAATTCTTAATCTTAAATAATAATCAAAATTAATACCTAATCTTAAAATAATCTAATAATGTTTGCACATTTGGTAGATAGAGCCGCCTTCAATTTCAACTTTCCTTCTATCTCACCTGATTTTATCCTTCCCTCTTTCTCTCATTTCAGGTTTGATCATTCGGTAATCGTAATAATCGACGTTGGGTATCAGTCCGCCGACGACTTCAGCAATGCTGTAATCGCACTTTACGACGAACGGATTCCCTTCTAAATTCAAAGAGGACAGTTTTTTGAATTTTCTCAAATAAATCATCTAGAAAAACGAAAAAAAGTCAAATAAATTTAGATAGTATTTAGTAAATTTAGAATTTATAAATTCAAATTAGAAATAATTTCAAATTAATAAATTCAAAAAATTGATAAATTCAATTTATAAATAGTTTTATTTTATTTTTTTTTATTTTAAATATTTTAACATAATTCTTCAGAAAAACGTTGGCCGGGAGTATTTGTTTATTGCTGTGGATTGATATTTTAATAATATTTAACAATTCTCGTCAAATTTGCAATGAACCAAAATCATGGACATTGCCCCCCCCCTCCATCAGACAGTGATCGAATAGACCTGTCTCTAAGTCATGATGAAAAAAATATAAATTTTCGAAATCGCGGCGAAGGAGACGGAGTTTTTCACCAGACCCTGATGTTTGGCTACAAAATTGAATAACTGGTCGATTTTCCACAATTTACTAAAAAATAAAAATGTGCTTTCTAAACATATGGAAAATCCGTACTGAATCAAAAAATTCGAAAATTGAATTAGGTATAAGCCTTTGGTTGGAGATTTCGAAGCTGAGTCACTTTTTTTTCATTTTTCTGGACATTAAACGAAACCCTAATTTCAGAAACGAATAACAGGCAACTCGTACGCATTTTGAGGATTCGATCCTATTGCCGCCCAAGCTCAGTAGACGAAGGCTGTCGGTTTGTGAATCCAAATTCTCAACAACTGTTATCCGATTGCCGAATAAAGACAATTCTTCGAGGTTAACCAACGTCTGAAAAATTGTAAAAATTAGGATGCCAGGAACGTCGAAAGCGCTCGCTAAGCCTTGCCTCTGGCCATTATACGAAAAAAGTATTATTGGCAATTTCGCATAATACCTCTAAGCCTTTAATTTTCGAAATCCGGTTGAATGACAAATTGAGCGATACGAGATTTATCAATTTGTGAAGATTGCCGATTTCTTTGATGACGTTATTGCTCAATGACAATTTGGTCAGTTGAGTGCACATGTTCAAATGGTCGATCCTCAAAATATCTGTGGAATAGAAATCGATGGGATAAAAATTCTCTCTGCAATAAATTGAGTCTATAGACTCTATAATAAATAGAGTCTATAGATAGACTACAGAACGGTAGATATAGGTATTGGTATTAATTCAATAAATGAAACGCATTTTCGTGCTTCTATATATGGTAACCTACCGTAAAATTCGAGTTGAAGTTCTTTGATTTTATCCAATTCTTTATTCGAATCCAAAGGACATCCGACCAGTTCGCAATATGCGTCGAGAATCATCGCATTATTTATAACGCCGGGCTCTTTGTCAATTAATGCGACCGTATCCTTGGCAACGTTTTTATAATTTTTATAATGATCGAAAAAATGTCCGCTTGCACAACATTAATGTCACCGAAAAATGACGACTTCACAGCCAAAAAATCAGTGAATACTATAAATAAATAATAATAAGTATAAATTTATACTTACTTCAGGAAAGTCCCAAGGTGTGTTTTCTTGGACCATTCTGTAATGTTTTGAAAATCGAGGAGGGACCGATAAATTGGGAATTCCGCTGCAAATTTGGTAAAGAAGGTTTGCCAAAATTGCAGTTTGTTGCTCCGTACAAAATTTTGGCATTCTAGGTCAAGGCAAGAATTGACCTTTGGTCAAGTTCTCGAATGTTGGACATCTAACATTAGTTTACGAAATTGAGAAAGCTAGTAACCCAGAAAAATGCATGAATGTTTATCATACCCACCCATAAGGCGAAAAAAACTGGAAAATGTCACCATTTTTAAAAAAAAGCTTGTAGAGTTTCCAAGTTTTAATAAGAAAAATTCGCAAATAGTTTGAACACTTTATGAACACTTCAATATTTTGAAAATTTTAAAAATTAAAGAATTTTGAGAAAATTTTTTAAAAATTTGTAAATTTTGGAACTGAAAATTTTTTCAATGTTGAAGAAAAGACCTTCAAGTTTGTAAATTTCTCGAATAAAAACGACGGTGAAATATTTGATAAGTTCGTAAATACATTTTGAAGGGTACAATCCTACAACACACAACTTACTGTAATTTGTTCGGGTTTCTAGCAAAATACCTACAAGTGAAACTTCCTGGGTTGAGTGAAATTGTTACATACCTCAGAATTTTTACGCCGGATTACCACTATTCCAAAATTATTGTATCATTATAGTCCTAAAACTATCGAAATAATTGTGTAATCCGGTAGTGAATTAATTCCTTCCTTGAAGGGAACACAAATGTTTGGTAGTAACCATGGTAACTAAGAGGAACCCCCGATTTCCAGAAATGATGTGCCTATGTTGGGTATGTGCCGAAAAATGTTTTATAAAGACAGCCCCTCAAACTTTTTCACGTTATTTTCGGTTTCTGCACCAGTAAAAATCCCCATAGGTATTTCTATTAAGCACGAAACAGCTAAAAAATTATAGAGGAGAAATAGTCTATTCAAGGTAGAATAATTCTACAATTATTGTAATTGAGTAGTTAGGTAGTTGAGTAGTTGTGTAGTTGAGCAGTTGAGTAGTTGAGGAACTCAATCTTCAGTTCAATCTCCAGTTCAATCTCCAGTTCAATCTCCAGTTCAATCTTCAGTTCAATCTTCAGTTCAATCTTCAGTTCAATCTTCAGTTCAATCTGTAGTTCAATCTTCAGTTCAATCTTCAGTTCAATCATCAGTTCAATCTTCAGTTCAATCTTCAGTTCAATCTTCAGTTCAATCTTCAGTTCAATCTTCAGTTCAATCTTCAGTTCAATCTTCAGTTCAATCTTCAGTTCAATCTTCAGTTCAATCTTCAGTTCAATCTTCAGTTCAATCTTCAGTTCAATCTTCAGTCAGTTCAATCATCAGTTCAATCTCCAGTTCAATCTCCAGTTCAATCTCCAGTTCAATCTCCAGTTCAATCTCCAGTTCAATCTTCAGTTCAATCTCCAGTTCAATCTTCAGTTCAATCTTCAGTTCAATCTTCAGTTCAATCTTCAGTTCAATCTTCAGTTCAATCTTCAGTTCAATCTTCAGTTCAATCTTCAGTTCAATCTTCAGTTCAATCTTCAGTTCAATCTTCAGTTCAATCTCCAGTTCAATCTCCAGTTCAATCTCCAGTTCAATCTTCAGTTCAATCTTCAGTTCAATCTTCAGTTCAATCTTCAGTTCAATCTTCAGTTCAATCTTCAGTTCAATCTTCAGTTCAATCTTCAGTTCAATCTTCAGTTCAATCTTCAGTTCGATCTTCAGTTCGATCTTCAGTCAGTTCGATCTTCAGTCAGTTCGATCTTCAGTCAGTTCGATCTTCAGTCAGTTCGATCTTCAGTCAGTTCGATCTTCAGTCAGTTCGATCTTCAGTTCGATCTTCAGTTCGATCTTCAGTTCAATCTTCAGTTCAATCTTCAGTTCAATCTTCAGTTCAATCTTCAGTTCAATCTTCAGTTCAATCTCCAGTTCAATCTCCAGTCCAATCTTCAGTTCAATCTTCAGTTCAATCTTCAGTTCAATCTTCAGTCAGTTCAATCTTCAGTTCAATCTTCAGTTCAATCTTTAGTTCGATCTTCAGTCAGTTCAATCTTCAGTCAGTACAATCGTCAGTTCAATCTCCAGTTCAATCTCCAGTTCAATCTCCAGTTCAATCTTCAGTTCAATCTTCAGTTCAATCTTCAGTTCAATCTTCAGTTCAATCTTCAGTCAGTTCAATCTTCAGTTCAATCTTCAGTTCAATCTTCAGTTCAATCTTCAGTCAGTTCAATCTTCAGTCAGTTCAATCTTCAGTTCAATCTTCAGTTCAATCTTCAGTTCAATCTTCAGTCAGTTCATCTTCAGTTCAATCGGTTCGAAGTCAGATCAGTTCGAACTCAGATCAGCTCGAACTCAGATCAGTTCGAAGTCAGATCAGTTCAAACTCAGTTCAGTTCAGTTCAAACTCAGTTCAACTTCAGTTCAGTTCAGTTCGGTTCGGTTCGGTTCGGTTCGGTTCGGTTCAGTTCAGTTCAGTTCAGTCACCACATCAAATCGAAAGCACTCTACTTTCATACGTATTGTTGTTTTTGAATTGATAGGCGAGGGGGAGGGGGTGTGAGAAAGTAAGAAAAATTCCATAGCCAAACTCGTTATTAACCGAAGAAATGAATGTCCCTAACTAATAACCCCGATACCAAGAAAAATGAATAGACTTTGCATAAGTTGATTACCGTATTTTCCACCAATTACGACATGCAAATCTCCAGGTTTGAGGTTGATGGATTGCGTGTCGGAGATTCGCCCTCTCTCTTTGGCGCGATAAATTGGCCCTCCGACGTAGGGAGGGAAATTATTGTCGTGACTCAACAGAATGACACGACCGTGGGGAACTTTTTTGATTTTTCAACCCCGTACATTCGCTACTTGCCCTTTTTACTGCAATAAGCCCGGCTAAGAGGGCTTATTGCCTAGCGTGTCATTCCAGAAACACATCATTAGGTCTACCGGCGATATTAGCAATTTTATTGTCGTCAAAGGAAAGGTCATTGCAAAATCGGGGAAATACAAGTAGCGAGTAACCTCGACATTAAATGGCTAGTAATTTACTAGTTTTGGCATTCTTTGCTCTTGAGACAAAACGAAAAATTGCTAAGTAGTTTTCAATGCTGTAAGGTTCTTTTTGTCTACCAAAGCAAATTGTATTTTTGTCGGGAGTTAAACTTTCTAAATTTTGGCCCATATCTTCAAAACGGTTGAAAATCAAAAGTCGGTATACCACGGATTCAAAATCCTCGGGAAATTCCTTGGAATCGAAGTAGCCTGAAGTCCACTTCTTCATGGTGAAAAATGAGTTAGAAGTCGACAATGTTCAAGTATCTTAAGAAATACACAAAAAATCCATCGTCATGGGCTCTAAAACCTTAACGGCTCATCGGAACACCATGAACCTACACCGCAAAATCCTCATCTTGACCTGAAGATGAGCAGAAAAATCTGACCGGGTCTGTCAAAACTTCAGTGTAGCCAGGAGAGCGGTTTGAAGAATCAAATTGCCCAAACCAACCTTAACAATTACTCTTTTAGGGTTTTCACAAAAGTACCCATGAAGGAAATTCGATTCTAAGCAACTTTTGTTTCGAACGATTTTTCGATCCGACGTTTCCTTATGGCCGAAAAAATCGTTTCAAAATCTGGGAATGTACAGATTCCAAAGGGCTGATGGGAACCCTATCAACCTGCACCTCAAAATTTTTGTCTCGGCCGAGCCAATCCAGGAAAATTAGCTTAGAACTCACCATTTCGAACGCTTAGGCCATGAAAGCGTTTTGAAATTTTCAAATCGGTACCACCCCCAAGGTGTTGACAAGGCCCATTTTTGGAGGTTCTCAGGTGTTCCCTGGGCGTGTTTCCGCTCCATGGGATTTTTTCATACCCGTGTTTCGGCGTTTAAATTATCTTTCTAATTTCTCTCGCATTCATAGTGAAATATAAAATAATACAAATACATTCAAACCAATAAAGTACTTTATTTTGAAACGATTCGAGTTCAATCAACAATCTTATTGTCCTACACGAAGCAGTACTATTACAGAATTCGCATTCTGAACCTTACACCTATCATAGCATTATTACTCACTAGCATACTAAAATTCAACAACAGGCAGTTTCAATCAAAATGCCAAATTTCACTTGGGGGGGGGGATTCGAAAATCATAGGTAATGCATCCAAACTTGTTTCAAATTTCTTCACAAGGCCCTGTTTAAACCGTATAATAACTCACAGTACTTCCGAGGCATGCGGTTTTTTATAATCCATTTTTAACCGACCATGGTTCCAGTTCCTCTATGGACCATAACCTATTCTAAATCAGACCAAATATTAATTGTTGTGTAGTAGCAAATAGTTTTGTTCCAAAATTGTAAGCTACAAAAAACGGAAGTATTCTGTGTTATCTGCTTACCACTGCAAGCGATTCAACACGACTCTCGAAACCCCTTATAAAAAACTTTTTATTGACGAAAGCAACGAATAATTGAAGCATAAATCTTGGAAGATACCTCCTCGTATAAATCCGCTACCTGAATAAAAATTTCAAAAAGCGCCGCTGTCTCAAATTACGGACACACGACCACATGAAAACACAAAATTGGAAAATGGCGTTTTTATAATTCCTAAACTCATCTCCGAACTCACTCGAGAACTCGTACAATGCTTACAATCTTACTACCGACTCCTTACTATAATTTATCTTTGACAATGCCATTACATTTACAGTACTTCATAATTAAAAAAACAAAAATTCAATTGCCGATTAAAATAGCAATAATGTAACACGCCTATTTAAATTTTAATAATAGTTAAATAAAACAATAAAATTTAAATAACACGCCTATCGATAATTTTATCAGAACACTAAAAATTGAAAAAATTAATAAAACCAAGAGTCTTATTGAAAATCAGGTATTGCAATACGCCGCAAAATTTTGACAATTTCGAATTCCATACGCAGTATTACGAAAGCGTTCAACGAGGGGAGCTCGACAAACTGGAGCCGGAAGAGCCTCCGCCATGGTCGAATACATGTTCCATGCTTCCCAGTTTCCTGTCAACGCGACGCCACCTTCTTTCGGTTTCGCTCATCATGGCGTAATCGTTGTCGGCGTAATCGTCTTCGGAATCCAAACTGCGGATGGCGGGATGCAGGTGGGACGGGTATAACGGCCTGGCTCTCCGTCTGCTGAGAGGGCTGATGTCATCCAGAACGAGGATGGGGTCGTATTCGTCGGAAAGGCTGTCCAGACTGGAGCCTGAGGAGTAGGCAAGAGATTCGGCGTCGCCGCTGTCGATGAAGTCCCTGTCGTCCAGGCTGAGCGACGGATTGAAAAATGGCGAGCGGAGTCCCAAAATTTTGACTTCGGACGCGCTCCTTCGTCTGTCGGCGGCCAAATTCGACCTCGAACTGATCCTGCCGCTCATTTTATTTTGAAAACGTTCGCATGAATTGCGACTCTCAGACAATGCTCGAAATGCCAGCCATTTTCGAGGATTTTCTAAAAATCGCGTCCTCTGGAATTTTCAAGATTTCCGACAATGACATTCATGACTCAGCGACATATCACTGGATAACGATCAGCATCGATTTAACAAGCCACTTCACCAAGGAACACTGCACACGGCCAACATACAGACGGTTCTGCTGGGGGGTAAAGTCAGGGCCAGGAAATCAGCACCCACGCCTGAACTCAGCCCTTGGATACGCTCTGTTATGGCCGGTTGCTATGGCGAGCCCTAGAAATCCTTATCCCTATCTCGCTCCCAAAGGGAAATATGTACCTAGTTATTTCCTTCGGCTAACGTCCCTCGACCGCAGGATCGCCAGGCTATCAAGATCGAACCTGACGATGGAGGAAGCGCCGGCCCATAACTGAAGGGTATACTGACTCACTTAACGAATTCTGGCCCACTTACATTTTCAAACAGTCAATCCCCAGTGTCGGAACATCCGATAAATATGCAGATAGACATGTCTCAAGATAGAGACCGGGCCTCCCATTCGGACAGTCGGTTTTTGCATTTTCTGCCAATCGCACTCGGCCGAATTCCTCTAACCGAGGGATTTGAAATTCAAAACCGAAGAAGATTGATGAGTCACGAGGCATAGGGGTTGAAAATCGCCCATTTATGTGAATGTACCGAAGGGATACCAAACCAATTTTTTTTTGTTAAATTTTTATTTTAGAATTTTATTGGTTTACCTACTTGGAGGATAAAAAAAATAGTTCCAGTTCTCAAAAAAAGGTCTCAACCCACAGCGCCCTTATACAGCGGATTAGGATACTATTTTCAATCCCTGCCCAAAATGCATCGGGTTGGTGCAAACCACAACTTGCAAGACTCATTTGATCAAAATTGGATCAGCGGTTCGACACAAAGTTCAATCTACACTGTAACCAGAATTGACCCAAGGAGTTAATTCGTATTCCGGCATGACAAAGCATTGAAACAGCACGGGCATGGATGTTTTCAAGTTCAAGCGCATTACTGCGATAATGAAACACGTCCACAATAATAATTCGTTGTTATCGGGTTTCAACAAATCGCATCCCCTTTCCTTACGGGATTATCTCATCGTCAGACAGAGAGAGAAGATTCTATCTAGTGAGTAAAGATCGTCTTATATCCAGTCGTCCGAGGGTCTCGTAGATCGTCCAATTGATCTCGTCCCAGTCGTCAAGATGTCAGCCGCCAATGCTTTTCTGTTGTGCGCCCTTGCCCTCGTCCTCGTGGCGGGCCTTGCCGTGTCCGAAACCCTGAGCAATTACAACTATTGCGATTCGACCGGTAAATATTTTTTTTACTCTCAAAGTAAATAATACGGAACTATAGAATAAACGAAATACAGAAAATAATACGGAAATATGGCAATATCCCAGATATGGGAACGTGATATAAAGGAACGTTTTTCTATGCGAAGGTATTTTTACTCCGAATTACTTTCAGAACGTGTGTCTGTCTGTCTGTCAGTCAGCCAGCAAGCGCTCGGCCACTAAAACCGCATGTCTACTGAAATATTCAACCTTTTTCCAAAAATCGTTCGCAGGCACTAAGCCCATGTGCATATGGATGCAACCCAAGGAACCGGTTCAAAATCCGGATGGGGCGTCTCCTGGTTCCTGATCCCACAGTAAATAACCGTGGCTAACGACCTCTATCCTCCAAATTAGGGATTAAAATTTAAAGTTTGTCATTGTCGTGGAGACAAAATTTCGATTTTGAATTTGGTGGGGAATGAAGGGTCGTTATGAATTGCTGGGCATCATAAGGCGTCAGAGGAGGCCCGACAAACGAAATCAACCAAAAAACCTGAACAAAACGCGAGTTCAATTTCGAAAATTTTGGAAACTGAATATTGCCCGTAGTTTGAGGTTCACCCATAAATATTTGTTCAACCAAGGCCCACGATCCTGTTCGACCAGAATTTAAAATCCAGCAGGTACCTCCTCGTTATTAGAGTTTTTAGTTCTTTGGCCAATTAGGGTGTTCAATGTCTGTCCTAAAGGTTAGACAATACAATTAACATCATCGAACTTCCGTTTGAAAGAGGTGTTTTCAATGGTCGATTTTACTGGAAAACGAGATATGGTAACACCAGTTGCAAAGAGAGTAGGGGTTGTTGAGTCATGAAAGAAGGTGAATCATGGCGTTATTGATTAGGGCCAATCTGATGCTCCAGATTGCACTATTAGAAATCGAAATTTTAAATTCTTCAAAGATCATTTCAGTGTTGGAAGATATGGAATGAACACGTTGGTCACAAACATGGGTAATTTTTCATGTAAAAAATTGCATACATTTTGGAGCATGGAACACCCGATTTTGGAGAATTCAATTTTATTTATGAATATGGATCAACATGCTCATTCATCTCTCTTTTTTTTATTATTAATTCATTGTATTGACCGAATGCCACTCTAACAGAAGTTACGTCACATCCGTTCAAGCCTTGAAAAGAACAAATTTCAAGTCTTGGGCATCATTCTCTGAGTAATAAATAAATTAATATACCTATCATAATAATAAACTATAGATTGTAATTCTTATTGAATAGAAGTAGGCCTAAGGACGCCAAAAGAAACATCCTGCCTTCGAGGATGACAGGAAATGCCTTTTGTCGTCCAATAAGCGGCCGTCTTTGTGTGACTATCGTAACAAGGCGGATATATTTGAGATATATCACATGACACGACAAGGGGTCACCGATAACGATAAGGCAACGATTCACGATAGAAAAAGAGAAATCGAACCCGATCGTTAAATTAGAAAGGGAAATCGCCGGGGGAAAGGCGAAAAAGGAGAAAATTTACGGGCCCCTGAGCAAGTCGGAATTGTTTTCGACTTCATTTTCGGATTTTCAACTTTCTTCACCCCCCCCCCCTCCCGGTATATATACAGCTTAAATAGGCTAGCGTTTCTTTACCGAATAGGCAGAGAAAAAATTGATTCAAGGAGCCAATAAATATGATATAGGAATGGGATTTGTTATGGCAAACAATAAAACAGCAAAGTCGATTTTCATTTTTTTCAGGAAAAGACGAATGCGAAATAACCAATGTGCAGGTAATTCCTTGCCCCGAAGCTTTGACTGGAGAACCGTGCAAAGTCAAACGAGGCACATCGGCCACGCTATCGTTCGACTTTACGCCCCGTGAGTCTGAATTTACCTTCCATCAATGAAATTTGGAATAGAGATTTGATAGCATCAATACTGTTGTGGATAAAAATAACAAAAAAACCTTAATTATCGGATTTTTCAAAACTCTATTCTAAGAAGGTCCTGGTAGAAGTGGTACATAAATTAATAACCTTCATTTTTTCAGACTGGGCGTCCAGTGGCCCATTGAAAACTCGAGCATACTGGGCTCACATTTTGGACCTCCCCTTCGTCGGTATGGACACTGACGCCTGCAAGTACACGTCCTGCCCCTACGTTGACGGGCAAAAGAACTCGTACAACTTCACCCTCGAGCTTGCCAAGCAATACATAGCGGTACGTAAGCGCGACAACAACCTACGCGAGTCATAATTGGAAATTTGCCGAGACATTAATTCCTGATTTGGAAAATAGAGGTCGCTAGCCTCCACGGTAAATAACGTAGGCTAACGACCTCTAACCTCCGAACAGCGGTGGTCGAAAGACCAGAATTCGCACTCTGCAGTTGTTGTAAAGGAATTAATTGATCTAAAAAACGGGCCTAAACTTGAGATTGAGCTGGGCGGTTGTCTATTGCTTTTGTAAGATTGATTTGAAAGGGGCGGGGAAACATAATTTGTTTTAGATTGTGAATTATTGATTCGCATGCATGAACTCGAAGAAATGCTTCAACTCCAGTAATTGCATTAAAAATGCTTCGAGTTTCGTTGATCACTGTTTATTAATGAAAATCTGGAGTGAAGGAAATTGAACCGACTTTATGCATACTAGCGATTGGTAGTTAACGGCTTCCTTCGTAGATGCCTCGATCCTTTGTTCCATATCAATACCATATATCAATCTGATATCGATATATACCTATCAATATATATATATAGGGATATATGATATATATATCAATATATCTTATATCAATACCATATTCCAGGGATATAATTGGAACAGATATTAAAAAATTACATGGAAAATTTTGTACAGCGACTTATTCGAATGAATTTCCCTTACAGCAAAGGTACGACATCAAGTTCAGAATATGGGAGGAAGAGGCTGAACCGCGCAAAGAATGCTGTCTTTTATTCAAGCTAAAACTGCTTTAAACAACAAGACAACAACTGAAGGGAGTCCGACGGAAGAAAAATTTGTTTTTTACCGATTGTGAATCGAATTGCATCGCTTTTTGGCTGAATGAAGCACATTGTTAAGCTGACTATGAGGTGTACATACGTTTAGGCAGTTGCGTATGGAATGAGTTTTACCCAAAGTAACCTGCATGGAAATTAAATAGAACAAGTTTTGGATGGAAATATACAGATATTGATATGAGAATTGCCTCACATCTATTTGAAACCAATAACACGCAATACTACCATATCTTGAACCAAAATGTGGTTGACTAATTGAATTTATTAAGTTAAAAAATTTGAAAAAATGCTAAATTGCAATTTTGATTAGAAATATTTTGTACCAAAATAAGAAAAAGAAGTTACCTACCTATTTATCAAGGTTACCATAAGGTAGGATACCGTGACCATCACACGAACAGGTACGTAGGTCTACGTCGGGGATTCTTGCAACTCTAGTACCAAAATCTACGTTCACGTGATGAACTCCGTACGAGTCCCTCAAAATTGTTGTTCATTCGCTGTTTTCAGTTTATCATGTAATGGTCCGTAAATTTGGGGCTGTTGTCACTGCTTGTGATAAGAGACATTGAATGTTTGGCTGGGAGCTGGTGCAACTTTGGGTGTAAATCGTGTAATACGGTGACAGTACGGGCCCTATTTAATTCTTTTTACGCCAAGAGGTTCCTTAGGAACAACTTAAAGGCCTGAGTGAACGATGGCAAAAATAAAACACTTTCATACAGTGTGGGTAAGACCCAACATTTACTATAGAACAATGAACCGCACACCGCGATGAATTACAATGTGACAGTTAGTAAACTATTGCGAGGTCTGTTCCAGCAAGTGAAAAGTTTGTCATGAAATGTTACAAAGGTTAAAAAGGAGGGAACTACAAATATCTAGAAGCATATCGACACTCTATCAAACCCAAACCTGTCTGAAACAGTCCGAAGAACTAACGCGCAATAATTTTATCGAGAAACGTAATAATAATGTGAAGATACAATTCATTATTCATTCGATATGTACAATGCTTATTCAGCGACTGTTCTCAAACAAAGGCAAATATTTTAGAATTCAGTCTATTTTCCAAATTTTTTGGCTCGAAAGAACAAAAAAACAAAACACATAAAACAAAAAAAGCCTCTCCAATGCCGTCGAAATATTGGTGTCCAACCTTGATTAAATACCTAGTTGAATTTCCACTCAAATCATTCTAGAAATACGGTGGCACTTGTCAAAATAGGGTGGCAGTTGGGAATTGGATGGCAGATGCGAATTGGGTGGCAGTTAGGAATCGGGTGGCAGTTGGGAATCGGGTGGCAGTTGGGAATTGGGTGGCAGTAGGGAATTGGGTGGCAATTGTGAATTGGGTGGCAATTGTGAATTGGGAGGCAATTGTTAATTGGGTGGCAGATGGAAATCGAGTGACAGTTGGGAATAGGGTGGCAGTTTGGAATCGGTTGGCAGTTAGGAATCGGGTAGCAGTTGGGAATCGGGTGGCAGTTGGAATGGGGAGGCAGTTGGGATGGGGAGGCAGTTGGGAATGGGGTGGCAGTTGGGAATGGGGTGGCAGTTAGGAATCGGGTGGCAGTTAGGAATCGGGTGGCAGTTGTGAATGGGGTGGCAGTTAGGAATCGGGTGGCAGTTGGGATTTGGGTGGCAGTTGGGAATTGGGTGGCAGTTGGGAATCGGGTGGCGGTTGGGAATTGGGTGGCAGTTGGGAATTGGGTGGCAATTGTGAATTGGGAGGCAGTTGTTAATTGGGTGGCAGTTAGGAATCGGGTAGCAGTTGGGAATTGGGTGGCAGTTTGGAATCGGGTGGCAGTTAGGAATCGGGTAGCAGTTGGGAATCGGGTGGCAGTTGGGAATGGGGAGGCAGTTGGAATGGGGAGGCAGTTGGAATGGGGAGGCAGTTGGAATGGGGAGGCAGTTGGGAATGGGGTGGCAGTTAGGAATCGGGTGGCAGTTGTGAATGGGGTGGCAGTTAGGACTCGGGTGGCAGTTGGGATTCGGGTGGCAGTTTGGAATGGGGTGGCAGTTAGGAATCGGGTGGCAGCTAGGAATTGGGTGGCAATTGTGAATTGGGTGGCAGTTGTAATTGGGTGGCAGATGGAAATCGAGTGGCAGTTGGGAATTGGGTGGCAGTATGAAATTGGGTGGCAGTTTGGAATCGGGTGGCAGTTAGGAATCGGGTAGCAGTTGGGAATCGGGTGGCAGTTGGGAATGGGGAGGCAGTTGGATTGGGGAGGCAGTTGGGAATGGGGTGGCAGTTAGGAATCGGGTGGCAGTTAGGAATCGGGTGGCAGTTAGGAATCGGGTGGCAGTTGTGAATGGGGTGGCAGTTTGGAATGGGGTGGCAGTTAGGAATCGGGTGGCAGTTGGGAATCGGGTGGCAGCTATGAATCGGGTGGCAGTTAGGAATCGGGTAGCAGTTGGGAATCGGGTGGCAGTTGGGAATGGGGAGGCAGTTGGATTGGGGAGGCAGTTGGGAATGGGGTGGCAGTTAGGAATCGGGTGGCAGTTAGGAATCGGGTGGCAGTTAGGAATCGGGTGGCAGTTGGGATTTGGGTGGCAGTTTGGAATGGGGTGGCAGTTAGGAATCGGGTGGCAGTTGGGAATCGGGTGGCAGTTGGGAATCGGGTGGCAGTTGTTAATTGGGTGGCAGTTGGGAATTGGGTGGCAGTTGGAAATCGAGTGGCAGTTGGGAATTGGGTTGCAGTTGGGAATCGGGTTGAAGTTGGGAATCGGGTGGCAGTTGGGAATTGGGTGACAGTAGGGAATCGGGTGGCATTTGGGAATGGACCAGTTTTTCAGCTTCGACGTAGAGAGAGATGACAACAAACCTAGAAATCGGTTCAGTAGTTTGGAAGCAAATCGAGGAAAAACGAAGTCAGGGGCTTCCAGCAACTTAGCCTTAACTGCATCACCGATTTTGACAATATCAGCAGGGAAAAAATCAGCGTGATCTTAAAACTTATAGGAGAAAAAGATTGCGGAGCAATTTACGATTTCAATAAACAGATTATACTTAAGTCGAGAAGAGAAAACGATTTAAATATAAGTTTTTTCCATTTTCATAAGTTTGTTGATTGACCAAGTTATTGGCCCAAATCCATGAAAGTTCCGTAGGACCTGACTTCAGTTATGAACGTCAGAAATTGACCAATAAAATGTGCAAAATTCATTTTGGCGCATCCTGTGCAAATAACCCTATAAAAACGGTATATTCGATCGAAGAAACAAATTCAGAACGTATTGACGTCATACATAAATAAGAAAACAAATTAGAGTAATCCCAAATACCGGAAGGGTGCTTTGAGGCCAGCTCTAGAGCAACTCAAATGAAAAAAAAAACAATTTACCAAATTCGCTCAACGATTATCACCTATCCAAAAACGTGAAATGTCAGTTCAAATCGTTGGATCGTTGAAAGTAAAAAGTAAGAGAAAGGTAAACCGCCGCCCCAGGCTTTGGCTTAGGCCCGATAACCGAAGTTGTCCCGGGCGTGCCCTGTCGCCCTTAAGGAGAGGGTCGGAACTATTCATCGTTGAATGCGTTGGGTATCCGGATCGGATCGTTCCGACACCCACCACCCAACTGGATCAAAATCCAACACTTCACAACTGAAATATCGTAAACACCAGAATGGCACTTTCACGCGCAATGATACGGGCGCAAATTTCCACGCTCCTATATGAACTATGAGGGTTGGCTCTTCGGACGAATACCTCAAACTATACTGTTTGAAATTTCAAAGCGAAAATTATAATTAGGTACAAGCTGCAGCTAGCAGTTATCACAGACTCGAACAGGTTCGTCCCATCCGCGGTGGGGGACAGGTTTGCGCCCCGTGGAGCATCCGTCGCACACAGCGCCACCGCACGCTCTGAAAAATCCAGAAATTTTTTTTAAAAACTCGAAGAAAAAAAATGGGGTTGAAATAATTCGAAAAGCATCACATTGTAGGGCAAAAAGTGCTACTCAAGCGATTTCGACTTTTTCGAGCTCCTAGGATTTTTCGATTAATGTTTTTGCAAATTTTTGGGGCATTTTGTACGTTTTGTACGTTAAGGGTTAAAGGACTCAACTTACCGACAGTGGTGCACGATAAAATTGTTTTGGAAAAAAGATTTCGAACAAACGCAGCAATCACGGGCCTCACTATCTGGGACCCAATAACTCGGCCTAACTGTGTCCTTGATCACGCCTGAAACAATTGGTTAAGCATTGTTGTTGGTATATAAATTGATGAAATAGAAGTTTACAATTTGCTTACTTACTAAGCATGCACGCGCCTCACCCGAAAAACAAATTTGTGCGTCCATCATAGCTTTAAGGCAGGACAAATTGGTTAATGATAAGAATGATAAGATTTGTTTTCGTTGGCCCTAATTTACTTCTTGGCTTCATTTATTTATCAACAGGAACTTCATACATCATTAAAATTACTATGCATATCTAGGTAGCTAGATGGGTATCATAAAATAAAAATGATTTTTCCAATCCAAACCTAGGTATTGAGAGGTACATGATTTACGGTAGAACGTATTCAACCTATTGATCATCACTACCATTGTAGCTTTGGGAATCAGAGGCTGAATCCGAAAGGTCAGTATGTATATTTATCCTAATTTTTACTCCTCAAGCTAAAGCGGAAATGAGAAATGTCAACTTTATGTAAAAATGTTGAAAAATTCAGCTCAAAACCACAAAATGGAGGGCTACAATACCCAGTTCAAGGAGCAATGCGCTCCCGTATGCTCAATGAAAATCCGTCCCGTCCATGGAAATGAGAGAGTTAGGTATCTATTTTTTAGAATCATTTTGTTCAGAATAGATTGCCCTGTGGGGCTATTCTGTAACTTTTCTGCCGGTGGAGACATCCAAGGCACTTACATCTCCTCACACACGAAATGCTACAGTCAAAACAAAATTATTCTGAGAATAAAGGATATTCGATGAATAAACTGAACCGATGAACCCATCCTAAATGAAATAAAAAACCATCAAGAGTGTGCACAAACAAAACAAGAGAGAGCGGAAAACAACAAGAGAGATGGCTAGGGTAACCTGACGAGAGATAGTCTCCCACTGTCGAGAGTGTAAGCCAATAGCATCAGCCATTCAGAGAATAGGGCCTGTGGTCTGTACGCAGGTCGTGTCGGTCTGACGTGTGATACGAGCTTCGGTGAGGAGTGGGAACTAAAACCAATTGACCTCTAACCAACGTCAGATAATTAGGTAAGTTCCTTCTGTCCACCTCTCGAGCTTTCTCTAACCTTCCTTCTCCATGCCCTCATCTCTCACAGCTCAGACTAAACTAACGCTCGTATCGATTATAGGGTATCTGCTTTCAGGAAAGGCTATCTCCAACAACTTGCAGCCATGCCAACCTTATCCAACGAATCCGAAGGGGAAGACATGGACTACGACGATTCCGACTCCGAGAACTACAGTTCAACGTCTGGCGATAGCGACTCGGACGGTTCCGCACTCGATGCACAGGAATACAGAAAAAGGCGAAATGAGCTGATCGACCGATTGACGTCTTTGGAAACGCAGTATTCGATTCTCAAGGAACAACTCTACACTGAGAAAATTCACCACACCAACGCTCTTCTCGAGAGGCTGCAGAGCGGAACCGCCGAAGAATTCAAGAAACCTTTGGAAGAACTTCGGCAGAACATGACGAACCGCATCCAAGTTGCAGGGGCGTTGAAGAACTTCCGCATCGAAGCGATCAACAACCGCCACACGGCTGAGAAACTTGCGTGCGAACAAAATCTTCAAAACGACAAGTCTCTACTTCTCGCAGAACTGCAGGAAAACATCGAGATGAAAATGAGGAAACTCGAGGAGGCCAGGAACAATGCACGTTTCCCAAGCTACGAGCAATTGTTGAAGAAGAATCGCAAGCAGATGATGAAGAAGAGGAAAATCGAGGGATGCAGGCGGAAACCGGTCGCAGTCAAAGGTCCGTACGTCGTATACCAACTCGACGAAGAATCCATCATCGAAGATTGGGCGACTATTAAGAAATCTCTACAGCTGAAACGATGCCTGCAGAAGGGCAGCCGATGAATATCGGGGGAATCCATTTCTACCTATTTCAACCTCCATTTTCCAGGCTTCGGTCGTCTTTTTTTGTATCATCGGTTACTTCTTTGTTGTTTCGATTGCAAGATGAGGGTTGTTGTATTTTTTGATCGAATAAAGAATAATACTCGCGAGTGGATACGATATTAACCCCAGGTACTGGAATCCTCTGGGATGTATGGGTTTCCTTTGATGGGGAAACGTCAAATAAACCAGCGATACATAGTCAAAATGGCTTCCTTTCAGAGTTGGGCGTAATGATAATGATAATTTTGAATACAATCATGGCACACGTAGTGATAATTACTAACAATAATAATGACTAAATTGATATTACTACTATAAACTCAACTTGAGAACTTGAAACTAAACAAAACTGAATTGCACCTTAAGATCAACTTGAAATCAACTCTTTAAACCAAAGCGAACTCACCAACTTCAGTTAAACTTGAAAATTCAGCTTAACTAAGGAATTCCACTCGCAAACTAAACTCTAACACAACAAACTCGTCACTCGCAGTCAACTCTCTCCGACCAACAAAATTAAACCCAGACTCAACCCAAACACAAATGAAACCAAACTCTCAAAGTCAACCCACGGAGTCAACTCACAAACTCAACATTCAAACTTAACTCTCACGCTCAAGTTTTGCTTGAAAGTCAAGTTTCAAACTTAACCCTCAAACTCAGCTATCATACTCAACCTACAGACTCAACTCTCAAACTGAACTTTCAAACTCAACTCTCAAACCCAAATTACAAACTTAACTATCAAACTCAACATTCAAACGTAGCTCACAAACTCTACTCTCAAACTGAACTTTTGAGCTCAACTCTCAAACTAAACTTTCAAACTCAACTCTCAAACTGAACTTTCAAACACAACCCTCAAACTGAACTGACAAACTTAACTATCAAACTCAACATTCAAACTTAACTCACAAACTCAACTCTCAAACTGAACTTTCGCACCTAACTGCTAAACTTGACCCCCAAACTCAACATTCAAACTCAACTCTCAAACTGAAGTTTTAAACTCAACTCTCAAACTGAACTTTTGAACTCAACCCTCAAACTGAACTGACAAACTTAACTATCAAATTCAACTCTCAAACTGAAATATCAAACTCAACCCACAAACTCAACTCACAAACTGAACTTTTGAACTAAACTCTCAAACTCGACTTCCAAACAAGTTAAGTTTGAAAGTTCGGTCTTAGTGTTGAGTTTGAGAGTTAAGTTTGAATGTTGAGTTTGATAGTTAAGTGTGTAAGTTGGGTTTGAGAGTTGAGTTTGAATGTTGAGTTTGTGAGTTGAGTTCAAAAGTTCAGTTTGTGGGTTGAATTCGAAAGTTCAGTTTGAGAGTTGAGTTCAAACGTTCAGTTTGTGAGTTGAGTGTGTGGGTTGAATTTGACAGCTGAGTTTGATGGTCAAGTTTAGCAGTTAAGTTCGAAAGTTCAGTTTGAGTGTTGAGTTTGATAGTTGAGTTTGAAAGTTCTGTTTGAGTGTTGAGTTTGAGAGTTAAGTTTGAATGTTGAGTTTGATAGTTAAGTGTGTAAGTTGGGTTTGAGAGTTGAGTTTGAAAGTTCAATTTGTGATTTGAGGTTGAAAGTTGAGTTTGTGGGTCAAGTTTGAGAGTTCAGTTTGAGTTTGAGTTGGGGAGTTTAACAGTTTAGTTTGAATGTTGAGTTTGTGGGTTGAATTTGACAGCTGAGTTTGATGGTCAAGTTTAGCAGTTAAGTTCGAAAGTTCACTTTGAGTGTTGAGTTTGAAAGTTCAGTTTGAGTGTTGAGTTTGAGAGTTAAGTTTGAGTGTTGAGTTTGATAGTTAAGTGTGTAAGTTGGGTTTGAGAGTTGAGTTTGAAAGTTCAGTTTGCGGGTTGAGTTCAAAAGTTCAGTTTGAGAGTTGAGTTTGAAATTTCAGTTTGAGATTTGAGTTTGAATGTTGGGTTTGTGAGTTAAGTTTGAAAGTTCAGTTTGAGAGTTTAGTTTGAATGTTGAGTTTGTGGGTTGAATTTGACAGCTGAGTTTGATGGTCAAGTTTAGCAGTTAAGTTCGAAAGTTCACTTTGAGTGTTGAGTTTGATAGTTGAGTTTGAAAGTTCAGTTTGTGGGTTGAGTTCAAAAGTTCAGTTAGAGAGATGAGCTTGAGTTTGTGAGTTAAGTTTGGAGGTTGAGTTTGAAGGTTGGGCTAGTGAGTTGAGTTTGTTAGTTAGTCTGGGGTTCGAGTTAGTAAGTTAAGTTATGCATGCATTATTATTATAGTTCGGATAAGCATATCACCAAGATTCGATTGTGGTTGTTAACACTACAGATTCACTCACTTTTCGGATACGTCAAAATCGACGCCACGGAGGATATTGTCGACACGACGGCTTCGCCAACTTTCCGCGGTATGACTTCCTTCTCATCGACGCCGACGTTACCTCCAGTTTCCTCTCCTGAGAATGAACAAGAGAATTTCTTCTGAATTTTCCGTATCGGTTGACCTACGAATTGCTGTCTCTCTCAGTAGCGACAGATAGCGACAATAGGGAGGCAAAATCATTGACCAAAAACTTCTTGGAAACACAGCCTATGCGCGCCCGGCCAAAAATCACCCTACAATTGAATCTAGCCTATGATTTTCGGATAATCAAATTGTCAGACTCAAGTGTTGTGTTACTAGAAATGATATTTCCAAGGTGTAATATTATTTGTATCTAGCTAAAAATCTAGCTTATGGGTTACGGTTTTTAGGGCCTCTGCATGGATAGCGTGGCCATCATACTTTTTTTCTTGGTCGATGGCGGACAAAAGCAGGTATCGCACACCCGTGCCGGACTATACCAGCCCCTTTCGGGTACGGGTTTGCTGTTTTTCGAACAATTGTCGCACACCCCTTCGCCGCACATCCTGCAGTGGTGTTTGGTCATCGATGCCGTGAACACCTTCTGGCATACTATACAATTCTGCGTGAAAAGACGAAAAAAAAACGCAATTAAAGGGGAAAGCGACTGTTTGATAAGCTTTTGGATGTCTCCCGTGGCAGATTTCCACTTACAGTTATTTCAGCGTTGGGTCTCCAGTATTTCGGAGCCACCTGATCAGTCATCCAAGATCCAAGAGCTTTCGTGGGAGTTTGCGAAGCGCTCATAACAGCCCCGGTCAAATACGAAACGCTGTCGAGAACTTTCTGAGCCGAGACTTGATTGTTCGATCCTGCGCATTTGGCCTGAAAGTGGAAAAAATTGCAAAATAAATTGATGGATCTAAATTATTTTTCAGAAAAGGGGGGAAGGTAGAACATTAAATGTTCAGTAAATTCGCAAAACCATGTAAGTCCCAAAATTTTTGAAAATAAGGATATGAGCCTTTCTGGTTCATCAGGAGGCACTCAATCCACCAAAATAGGCCGTTTTTTGAGAAAATGTTTTCTTCTAATTTTTGGATAATGGAATATCTGAATTTGTATACACCAACTCGTCGTACAATGCTAAAAATCCTTGACCACGTGAGCCAATCAGCCCTTTTCCTCCTACGCAGTGTTGCAAACGCAAATTTGCAGGAATAAATTTTCAATTTAAGATAAATTTACTATCCTGTATATAAAGATGAATAATGCAGATAGATTGACGTACCCCGGGCCAAACATGGTGAATTTCTGTGCGCACAGCGCCATTCTCTGGTGGGATATTGCCGTACCAATATTGTCGGCTGCGGTATATTTCTCCACAGTGCGGGCACTCGATCACGTACCTGGAACAGCGAGTACTACCGATTACCATCACCCGGTAATGGTCGTTACCATATAAAGAGCGAACAGGTGCGCACGACTGATTGATAAAATCAACTATAAGGCCCCCTTGAGTCAATCGCTTTCTTTCGCTGCAAAAATGCGATTGATTGTGATTTTGGACGAGCTTTCCAGGAAAATCCAACATTGGCGTCTACAGCGAGCAGAACTTGGTAAATCTGAAGCCAATTTTACATTTTGGGCAGTAATCGAATACCAATGCATCGCACTAAATCTAATGAATGATTTTAGAACTCACCCAGACCATGCGTAATGAGTTATGACTTCAAACCAAGAATTCTCCGTGCTCGAACTGTAGTGAGGTTCGACGCGGACTTCATTTCCGTTGGCGTGACACGTCTTACACACATAGTACAGATTTTCGAACTGATGTTGATACCTGTCATGCGGGACGCAACATGATTCATTAGCCGACATGCAAATTATCTCTGCAAAGTCCATTATTACGTCGATTTTCAAACACTCGTTAGAAATGAGCTCGAGGTTGTCAAAATGAAATTTCAACGCCGATGCTCCACTCACCGACATTTGTTGGGCGTATGGTGTGCGGTGCCAGTAGCCTGGTGGCCCATGGAAAGGGTACACCTGCTTTTACAAGACTGGCAAAATGCGGGACAGGTGAAATACGAGTCTGGTATCACTTCCTCTTGTGAAACGATCGTCCCGTTGAACCGATCGTTGAGAGCCTGCAACATTTTGAGGCAATGCATCACGACTTTCCTTCCATCAGCTGTCATTGGGGATGACCATCGATAGTCGATAGTATTGATGCTTTCCTCCGATATATCGGTATTTTTCCATCGATGATGCAAGGGCTGATAGTAACGGGTATCAATAGTTCATGCCGATGATTGACTTTTTTCATGACTTGAGTTTCATTCATGATTTTGTGTCTCTTGTTGTTTACCCTTGTCCAATTGTAAATATTAAATACATAATCATCATCTTCTTGGAAATTTTGGACAAAAGAAATTCCATTTTTCACGTCAACTTATGCTGCAAACTCACCTTCAAAACATGGAAAACAGCAGCTGGACTCCGCGGTGATCTTACATTTGTGTTATTCAGCTCAGCTTTAACGAGGCCGTACAGCTGCGAGTAGGAAGTTTCACCTTCGCCTCCCGTTTGGCCCAAATATTTGAGAGACGAAAATGCATCAACGTTCAATCCGAGCTCTTGGAATTTCAACCTCAAGTAGTCTTCCGGGCTGGGAATCCCACCTACGAAATTATCATTTCATATCGATATCATTTATCATGATGAAGCGCAAGCGGGTGCCATAAATTCAATATTTTGGTTGGCAGCGCTGATAATTCACCTGCAGGGAGCGGTTTGGTATTCAGAGTTTCGTGAAAGATGATAACGGCAGGCCCAAGGGCCGATATCGAGCCGCCCATGTCAACTTTTTGCCAGATTGACTCCAAACAAGATTGAAGGTGATTGGCGAAATGGCGAGAGGCTCTTCCCAAGAAAGTGAACATATTCTCATGGAGCCGAGCACTTCGCGTCCGATAAATCACCAAGTCTGAAACGCCTAAAATCTGAAACGAGAAGGTAGCATTGCATCAGACACCCCGAAATCTGAATTGCAGAAAATGAATTTCCACCATCACCGGCTCCAGCTTTTCTAGCGGCATTGATTCATCTTGGATTCACGCTTGTACATTTTCCATCGGTAAATCACCTTGACCAGAAGACGGGCTCTGTGATGGGCGTCAGCGAGTTTGGCGGAGCCCATCAATCCTTCAGTGTCAAGGCATACGATCTGAAGTTCGGGGTCGTAAGCTGCCCAAACACCGATAGTGCAGCTTTCCTGAGCCGGTGAAGTCCTGAATACTTCGTCCCCATTGAAGAAACAATGGTTTAAAGTGTGGGACTTTCCATCGCCAGTGTTACCTGAAGGAAATATGAACACGTTAACCAACAGTCGGACATGATGTACCCTTCAAGCCCAGCGGGCCAAGAAAATAGCATATTAAAAAGACGCTTTCAGAGTAACTTTAATGCAGTGAACTTACCAACTATGGAGACAACTTTGACACGAGGAACCTTTTCAATATCCGAATCACAACCCAACAAGTCCAAAAATTCTTCAACGGATCCCACCTGTGCGAGATGAAAGCGAGATTAGATAGGAAGGCACTCGTACAAACATGATGAAGATTCGTATGTTTTTGGCTAGAAAATGTATTTCAATGGGCTCTAGGAGGCTGGAAATTGAATGACACGGTTTAATATTTCGATTCTTCAAAAACAGCAGCCAGAGCCAAAAAAATCAATCCATGACATCGAAAGGTCCACATTGCTTATCTCTACCTTAGCCTGTGTGCGTGAGAGATCCAATGGATTGGATCATAATATGATCCAATATTATTATTATCCAAAATATTATTTTCGTTTTACTCCCATATTTACTAAGTGAATGGAAGTGTTGTAATCGTCCTAAAATTGAAAACCTGAACGGACCTTCAGAAAAAACTTGAACTAGATTTGCTCAGAATCATTTCCTGAACCTATTCTATGCGGCATTTGACAAGAAGCAGCCAAGCTGACAGCTTATTTTGACCTCACAGTTTTCAGCTGACAATCTTAGAAAACGGCCGAAATTCGGTCGTTGTGAAGATACTTTTGAACAAAGTCCGCATTATCATCGTCGTGACTTTTAGATTTTGTCATTCCCGAGGGCCCTGCTTTGGTACCTACGTTTATCAGTTCATTGCCCAGCGGATATACTATGGATGCTCAGCAGAAATATCACAAACCCCTGGCTTGGGTCATCTTGGAAAAAACTATACCTACTAGAACTAGGTAGGTCCTTCCTTGGGTTTGACATCTTGACATTCGATTCGCACACATGTTGCAATCACTTGGTTGACACTGAAGTGATGTCAACACTTGTGTGAAACACGGAACATTTCACTCGAATGCTCAAAAAAAGCGGCATACCTACTCAGATCATAGATACGCCACCGCATGATACCTACACGTACGTGTCATGCGAAAACATGACTGCTCCATGGTAAAGCCCTGATTGATTCGTTAAATCAAAATTTAGTGCCTCCTACTTACGTTGAGTCGTTCCTGGGGATTTATCAACTGGAAAGCTTTCTTCATCGTATTCTCGTTGTCATCGACGGAACCGAGTCGAAGCGAAGTGAACTCCGCTGTCAGCGTGACGTCAGGCATGCTTGACAGACGTTTCTTCGGATACGATACGTCAGCCTTCTCGACGCTACTGTCGAAGTCTCTGGTTCCGATCGAAATCAACGAGAAACTCGTGTCGAGAGGTTCCATCAAGGCTGGGGACACGTTCGCCAGACGCCCGTTCGTCAAGTGTTCTGCCATCGAGGAGCGGTGATATCATTCGGCATAATAATCGGCCAACGAAGTTTACAGATCGTACATCATTGACGAGAACTCGCAGGCCGAAATGGTGGAAATGGATTTTTTTAAAGGTAAATTGGAACAAAGGCCGAGATTAAGAGACGAGCCCTCTGCACGAACGGGAATGCGAAGCAAAAAAGAGAACGCCCGATTTGCGTTCTACTCCTGCACAAGGCACAACAAAGAAAAATGAATCACTCAATGCAAAACGACAGTAGCTGATCAAACGAGAGACGGTGAGAGAACAGCCGTCTATAAATGGAACTACGCGATAAAAATGCAGATAACTCTTCAAACATCAGTGTCGATCTTTACGCACAGTGTAGAAGTCAGTGATCAACAGTCAGAAAAAATACGAGAAGAAAATCGACGAAACAATGGCAACGTCGCGTCGCCCGTCATCAGGAAGGGCGGATGAACAGCTGATTTGTCAGGTGCAGCCCTTCCCCCGATCTGTCGGCCGCAAATGCAAAACCCACGTAGTTATTCGAAAACTCATACTTTCGAGTCCCGGAACCATGCTTCATTGTAAAATAAACGATAAATAAATAAGTATAAAAACTTGACAATTAAAATTGGACAGAGTGGACGATTAGATAAATGGCAACAACCACGAAAACGACGAGTATTTCTCACGATGAATCGATCAGAAAAATCGATCATTGGCTTCAGGAAGGAGTGTATTCATCTCCTGGGAGTGTACTATTTATTTACACCCACCCCACCACAGCAGCGTCCACGTGCGTTGCCGAGCTGTTAAACAGTGTTTTGTTTGGTAAGTGGTTTGTGTTTTGGTAAGTTGGTAAGATTCGTCAGGGTTTTGCTAATTTACTTACTTAAGTAGGTAACTGTTGTAATGTTTTTTTGATAATCTCGGTCAACTTCTTTTCACCAGTTTCATCTGTCACGTTACAGGGAGTGAGAATCGCTGAATAGACCGCGCCACTGGTTGGAGAAAGACGATGTACTTGCATTACTACCTCGACGATAAAAACGAGAGGGTCTACACCTTCAAAGTAAGTTTCAGCCGATAAAGCCTTCCAAATCCCTACGAGGAGTAAGAGACAACAATTCTGAGGACTTGACTCAGCAGGGGAGGAATTAATTCAAGTCTCCGGAGTCCAGACACTTAACGAGGAGTTTATTGTTTTTGATTCCTTTTCCAGACGTGAACTTATAGTTTTGATTCCTTTTTCCAGAAAACTGATCCAAGTGGAGCTCCCACAATACCTGCGCATCCTGGTGAGCTAATATTTCCGTCATAATAGTCACAGGTTTCGTCCTGCTCAGTTTGTGATGGAATTATTTGAGTTTTTTCTCAATTAAGTACCTATTATGCTGGATCACATGGTTGACCATCACAATTATTAGTGCAGTAGTTCGATCAATTGACTTGACGATCCCTAAGAACGTTAGCATAGAAAGCTCAACTCAAGTTCCAATAGATCAAGTTAAAACCTCTTGAACTAACTCATATCTACTTATTTTTCCAGCCCGCTATTCAGTTGGCAACGAAATGTCAAAAGAGCGTATCCTGATCAAGAAGAGATTCAAAGTACTGCCTACGCAAGGACCTCCTCCGGTTTACTAGCTAAACTACTTTGACTGATATCTCCTTATACCAATATAAAAAGTTGGAAATTTTAATTCTGTATGATTGGCTCAAGAATTTTCTCTTAACATTCGGATTCGCCTACCAACACTTTTCGAGGTAGGGCTTCATGAATTAGGTAGGGCTCATTAGGGCTAACACCTAATGTAATACAGGTTCATGAATACCACAGGTTCATCATAGGTAAAATAAACCATCTTCACCTGAAGTTTTGTGTGTAATTACCCTCAAATTGACTGCAGACTAAATTTTTCAAGGTCTTATGAATACTGGTGGTCGTCTCGTAGCCCCTCGTTGAATTTTATATCCTTGAGTTAATCCAAACTTTTTCATTGGAGTTGATTATCTTCCGCCTAAGAGAACAAAAAAAATTAAAAAGGCCAATTTTTTTATGTTCCATACGTATTGACCCAAAGGCTACGCAATTTTTTTGTTGGAATTTCAGAATTAATGTCAGTGGCCAAACAGTTTCTAAAAATTTATCGTCAATCCCGTTCCTAGCATCTGGAACGAGTCGTTTTTGACGTTTAGAAAATTTCCATAAGCTTATAAGAAATCTAACAAGGCCAAAAAGGTCAGATAGGTGACAGGGTTATTGATGCAAAGATGTCACTCGTGAGATGTACTAATTATAAAAAATAAATCCGACCAATTTGATCAGTAAATAATTACAGAATATTTATGGTTAACGATCAAGAGCCAATGGACAGTCTCGTCGCTTTCCTTTCTAGGTAGCGCTGAAGAGCAGCATCGAACACTGGGCCAACGGTCCTCTTCTTCCAAATATCAATTGGTGGCGGAGGTGGCTCTTTGGGCGATGGAGGTGCGGGAGGAGCTTTTTCATCTTCGATGACCACTGGGTCTTCAATAGAAGCTGCCTTTTTCGTTGGCTTGACAACCTTTTCGTCATGTTTCTCCTTGGATCTGCCCGAAGACGATTTATCATTTTTGGCGTTCTTGCTGTCCTCCTTTTCCGATGGGTTATTTTTCAGGCGAATCCTTTTCGGATCTTCGGTGTCAGAATGGCTGCTGATTTCTCCACTTTCCTGATCACTGGAGGACGATGATGAACTGCTCGAGTCCGAGTCTAGATCCGAATCGGCATCCTGATTCTTGTCTCCAGAACTGTGCGAATCCTTTCTTTTCCTGTACTGCCTGCCAGCGCCTCCTGACTTTTTCGCCTTGTCCGAGGAATCTTTGTCTTCCTGCGGTTGTTCCGTCGTGGGTTTCTCACCTCCGACAGTCGACTGATAAAGGTGTCGGTAGAACCCACTGATGTCTGGCTGCTTGGTCACATCGCCGATCTCTTCTAGCATGTCCTGGCGCATTTGTTCGGCGTCGAGTTTGGCGAATTCTTCCAATTTCTTCTTGTAAGCTGACGTCACGAAGGTTTCTTTGTCTTTGAATTCCTCGCCCTCGGCTTCCCGTTCTTTCTGCACCTGGCGCTCATATCGACGTTCATTTTCCATCTTACGCCGCTCAGCAGCCAGCAACAGATTTTGTACGTACTTCGGCTTCCTGTCCTTCGGCTTGTTCGCACCACTCAGACTCTTCTTCTGCTGGTCAATTTCATCGTAAATCTCGTCGTACTGGAAAACGGTGGCATCTTCTTTCAACGCCTTTTCCACTTCGACTTTGGCCTGTCTGCGACTCGCTGCAGACGAAAAATCCCTTTTAGCTGCTTTTTTCATCCAGTCGCCTCCTCCACTGTCGGACTTTTCTGAGTCACTGTCATCGCCAAAAACTGAAGGCCTGGCTGCCAGGGGCTGGGCGCTTTTTTTGGGGTTTATCAGCCCGTACTGCTTACCTGACATTTTATATTAGTAACACACCTGAGCTTATTGTGCAGCTGCTACCAAAGTGAAAGTGAGTAGATATCACTGATGAGGTTGGTAAGAAATTACCAGAATGAAGTTAGCAACGGCGAGCCTTATGAGACGTATGATTGACCCGAACGACTTGCTCTTGCTGACATTCATGGACATGTATTTTCATGATAAGATTGCATTGTGGCGATAACGATAAGGTTAACCAATATGATGGTAAAACGCATTCATTTACCAAACCTTATTTTTTTGTGTTAGTAACTCAGAAACTAGTTAATAGATACACAACTATTTCAGTATTAATGAGATCAGTTTAATGGTTGTGTAATAAATTATTCAAGAGTTTATTGATTCAGCACTGTTTTCCTAGTGGTTGTTCAATCGATTACCACAAGTAGCGCTTCTGGTGGTCGTGGTAGCAACTAGAGACCATGAGGATGCTCGTCTTCCTGTTTGTCTCATGTCTCGTCATGGGGAAAGACGCGAGGGCAACCACCTGCGTTGAACTATCGTCAACCGAGAATATCCCTATGTTTTCTTGCGTTTTCCCTGTCCATGTGTGCAATACCTGCAATCCCGCTACAAAAACTGCTTCATGAATTTCCTAATCATAGAATCATCACGATTCAACTTTTTTCACGAAGCCGTACTAGCCAGATGGGGGTTGGACTAGGGGCAAATTAAATGCTGCAACATTTTTAACCATTGAAAATGATATCTTTCATCAAAAATTCGTTCTTAACGAGTTGGGCTTTCGGAATCCTCAAAGACTAATTTATTTGGACGCTCGTATCTTCGCCAATTTTTCAGCTCCTGCCTCAACGTATTGGTTCAATGCGAAATATGGAATACTGCGGTGGGGCTAGAATTTCCCTAAGTTGTGGGATATTTTCCCTTTTTCGACGTTGCTTCCTGTCTACACTCTCCACTCATGTCAAGTGCCCGTCGTGATTCGAGTCCGTCCATCTCCATCCCGTACAGTTATCTTCTCTTCAGTTACGATGAGTTCTGTCTCAGTTGTAGTAAGTAGGATAGTGGTAGATAATTACAAGGTTGTGTTTTGATAATAGGATCGTTTGATATTCGCTTCCTATTTGGGTTATCCGTTTCGGGGGGAATGAGATCGTGTGTGTTCAAACGAGTGCCTTTTGTCGTGAAATTATGGAAGAAGACTTAGAAAGACTTTCTCGCAGCCACTAACCAGGTACGGACGCAACGAATATGGCCAAGTTGTCAGGAAGTACACGTAGAACTGTCTACACTTGATAAGGATGGCATCCGAGAGTCCTAGTTCCATTTCTCAGTTTGAACAAAGTATTCCGCCTTGGAAAAAGGAATTGCTTTTACGGAAGAAATTAGTCACAAAGGAGAAAAACGCTTGGACCGTCCAATTAACTAATAAGTATGGTGCCGACGACTTTCACCCCGTGAGAAACAACATGAGATTGTTGAAATCTCAAGAGCCTAAAGGCGATTTTCAGTCCGTCACCTCCGCTGATTCCAAATTGTTGAAAATGGTCGACGATAAAATGTTGGCCAAACGAGTTACATCGTCCAAGACAATGTCCAAGCTCAAAGCTGATTATTTGAATTCGATTAAAAATATCGAATCTAACGGTAAGAGCGACGTTGACGGGAATTCCGACTCGAGCGAGGAACTCCAATATGGGCCCGGCATCGTGAACAAACTGAAGAGCAAATATTTATCCATGACTTTGAGAGATAACCAAAGATATTCGAGTCGGCCATCGTTGGCTAATCTGAGGCGAGCCACTAGCCTCGAGAATATGCTTGATAACGAGAGCGACACGTCTGCCACTGCTGCCAATTCGGTCGCTTCGAATTCGAGGCATTTCATCAAGAAACAATCGAGCGGTGCTGGCAGCACGTCAAGCGGTTGGACCAAAGGCCATAGGATATCCCAGCACCATGCCAAGTACTTGGGCATCTCATCGCTCAGGGTCGGCGGCAGCGGGGAGTCGATGAAACGTGCCCGATCCATGGACACCCTGTTCAAGAACGACCTCCACAAGCCCATCGTTGTCAGGCCTAACGGCATGACGCAGTCGGTCATCGCGAACGAAGATTTGGTGATTGTCGATCGTGACACAGAATTTCCTATCTGTAAAAGTTGCATTCCAGACGACAAGGAGCTGCCGCCTCCTGATGTCGTCAAACAGACGAAGAAAATTTTCGAGAAACCGTCAGACGGGTTGAATGACAAAAGGAACAAAAAGACTGTACTGAACAAAGTTGCCAATAATAACGTCAAGGTGGGGTCGGTTTTTGAAAAGCAAAGCGACCGAACAAAACCGCAGCTATCCCCAAAGCCAGTGTTCAATAGTGAGTCAAGATTGCCCCCGAAAGGAGGTCCGGCCGGACCTGGAGCTTGGTCTGGGAAAAAAATTTACCCACTGGTCACATCAGCTCGTGGGCCGAGTTCACCGGTGAAATTAGCGCCATCAGCATCGTCTGCGGCCCCAGTAGCTTCATCATCGCCAAGGCCTAATAGCGTAGTTCGTCCGGATGCTGCCCGGATAGTTGCTATGGAGCCCAAAGCCGCTCATCCCCCGTTCGTCTCCATCAAGCCCAACCTCAGTGGGGGGACCGGTAGCGGTGGAAACAGCCCGCTGCTCTCCCCAGTCAGGTCCAGCCCTGTACTTTTATCCCCGCTCAGATCCAGTCCCCTCCTGTCGCCAGTTAGGTCAAGCCCTGTCCCGCAATTCGGATATGGCAAATCCCTATCAGAGGATGAACAGTTCGATCGATCCCCTGAAGATAGCGTCTCTTCAAATACATCCATAGCAAAAGAACTGATCCTTAGCAACTTGCCATCGTCAAAGTTCCACCAAGGGCAGGAAAATTCAATCCACAGCTATTTGCCGAGGAGAAATCTTGCCACACCTCAAGCCACCAATCCTTGCCTCGTCAAAAGTCAATCGCCGGAACTGATGCCAACTTCTATCGTCAAGCAGGTAATAACGAGTTTTGATTACTTTTCATATTACGCAGGTGCTCGTTGAGTAGATTCATTTGCTTGTGCTAAAGAGACGTTTCACCAGTGAGGAATTGCTGGGGCATTCCTTGCAGAAAGTCTCAGCTATGGCTTGGATTGCACCATGGTATCCATGGAAGAACTGGAAAAAGTCCACTCTATAGGTAGCTGTGCGAGGACGTGACACATTGCGGTCTCATGCGGTTTGAGAAAAGGAACCAACCTGGTACTCAGACATTTTGGTAGAGGTCACTATGTTGGTTTCCGCTTCTTACTAGAGCCTATTTTTTGAAAACATGCGTGTCTTCACATAATTCAGGTTGCTGTAATACGACCCATCCCATCGAAGAAGCCGCTCACTGACCAAGAGGTCGAGAACAATTTGATCAACGCCGTGAAAAGTATTAACAAATCGATCGAAGACGGTCATGTCTCAGCTGACGGCAGCGACAGCGAACAGGTGCAACAGGCCTGGGAAAAGAAGTCCTGGCAGAACACGAATACGATGATCTTCAATTTCAGTTCGAGGCAAACCGTCCCCGACTATATAGAAAACGACGGCATCAGCTCAACTAATCGCACGTCGTCAAAGGTATGAGGCGTTTTACAGATGTGCGGCACTATTTTCATAAAATACCCCACAGCCAAAAAATTATTCCCATCATTCCCAGAAAATATTAATCCGATTGCCGCGGAAGGGCTGCTCGAATTGCGTTCGCTTGCTTGAACAAATCTATTGAGGTCTCATATTGCAAGAAAAAATCGCAAAAAAAAATCGACTCTGTGAGCCCTTTTTCGGCTCAGCTTCTGTTCTTTTTAGACCCTTTCAAGCCCAAATTTTTTTTATAGGAGACGGTCAACCGAGATGAAGTGGAAATGGACGACGAATGGGACTCGCCTTTTTTCTCCGAAGTGAAGTTCGTCGGTGACAATGTACTCATCAACGGCAAATCGAGCCTGAGAAAAGACCCAAATCCCAACAAAGTGAGCTGCTATTTGATTTTTCAATTATGCACCGTACTTCCTCCACCCTTCTGTGTACCACTATGAAGTTCCTTCCATTGTTTACTTCTTATTGCGACTAAATTCCATGTTACCGACTGTTTTTCAGGCGCGGAGGATCAAATTCGACGATGAGGCGACGACGTTGTACGAATATCCGTCTGAAGATTCCCTAATCGAAGATCAACCAATGTCCGAATCGCCAACACCTCGGTCGTCGCCTCTGCCGAATTCTCCCTTAGGTAGATCATAGACGATTTTTTCCACATTCGACTGTTCCGTTGATTTATGGGGTATGGAATAGTTGGACGTTAACATGCCATGATGGGCAAATGTTAATGATAATCATCCCTCGGCGACTAGCTCGAGATAACCATTGTTCCTGATGAGCCCCACGGGAGGGCTCCAGCTTCCCAATCCCACCAAAGCTTGAGGTCACGTCAAGCTCGCTCCTCGGAAGAATTCCGCCTCCAATAGAGTGGATGGTTGGGTCGTATGACCCAAATAACTCCCCAGCGCTGAAAAATTTCAAAATCTTCATTTTTCCAGGTGGTGCTACCCTTCAAAAATACACGTCGAGCAAATCGCCCACCCCTACGGGATTCGAGCTCGGGGTGACAAGCACTGCGTCGGTGCTTCCGCCGTCCCAACATTCCACCGGTCTGACGGCTCAACAGCCGTCCGATTCGGACCATCTCAAACCGGCCGACTTGGACCAAGAGATGGCCTGGAGCCAAGAAACCACGTCTGATATTCTTTTCTGAAGAGCACCCGTTTGCTGTTATCTTTCCAAGTTTTCTATTCTGCTGTATTATCACAATACAAGAGTGAATGATGTGTATCGTATTTTTGTCAAACTTATTTTGTAATTTATTTATACATTGTTAAGTAAACGTTTTCTACACTTGCACGATATGGACTTTTCGCTTGAAGCTCCTCTTCCACGGGGACACTGAAAGGACTAGATTATTCAAAATTGGCGGTGTTTTTCTGAATTTTCGATCAAGTTGACTCAGGCTGTCAGGAACACGACTCTAATCCCAAAGGGGTATTGGACTACCGGCAGCCACAGAATACATACTCCAATACTATTATTAACGGCAATAAAAACAAGGGTTGGCTGGATTAGGATAGATGTTAATAAAGATTTGTGTTAGACGCGTATAATTAGAGTTATTGATACATAAGGACAATAAAGTACATCCATTATAACATCAGATAGCTTATTGGCTGAGCTTCTCTAGTTGCTCTTGGCAGCTTCACATTGCACATTGTAATTTTCATAAATCAGGCGTGTAGCATCACAACTTCCCTTCCCTCAGTTCAAATTTAGTTTCCACCCCCGACTGCGCTTGATTTCATTTCTATTATTACAGCCCCTGCGATGGGGTTAGGGTGGCTTTTTAACTCGTATTTTTTATTCAACAGGGAGAAATTTCTTCTCATAATTAAATTATGATTGAGAAATCGCAAATGTGGTTTATTAGTTTATAATTTTGGTTTTCGGACATTTACTCAAGGTTCAAAAAACAAAAAAAAATCAAGCTGTTCATTCATGGTAATTATTTCATGCATTTCAATATTTTTAAGGCCTAATATTGAACGGGCCAACAGCTAATAATCAGTACTTGGGTGGCCGACTAGAACGTATTGACGAAAAATTCAATTTTCTACTTCTATCCATTTGCTATGTCCTTTCTCAGGTGAATTCGTTTTCGGGGAAGGAAAGTGTTAAATGGCGCTGATATCAAAATACCTAGAGAAGTTCATATATAAAGGTTTTATAAGAATTTATCTCAAAAAATAAAGAATAATAATTTCTAAAATTCTCATGAAATTGCATCAATCTCAGACCTTAAAATGGACGGAATACGTAGATGACATACTGTCGAACAATGTCGTAATCGCACTTCTTCGATTTTGATTAAGAAAATACTCACTAAAAGATAAAAAGAGGAGATACATCGTGAAGATTTGATGGCAATCGGAAAACGTAAGTCATTAGAGGGCATTATTGTCATTACTTAGTCAGAAAGTATAAAATTATTATGTGCCCTAAGATTTCTTCTCCATTTTTCGTTAGTTGCAACTTAAATTCGGAACACCCTCACCGATTAATCACCTACAACTAAAAAATAGAGTACAAGATTACAGGCTACTCAACTTGGACCGTACAGGCAAAAATACAAAGATGAGACAAACATAAAAATAGGTAGCTAAGCTATATAATATTCCATTAGAAAGATCTCAGTGCGTAGAATTGCGTTTACAGCAATTGTTGGTGATCTAATAATTAAACTGGTGTTTGTGCATCTAAATGTTTGAGAATAAACCTTAGGCATAACCAAAAATAAAGAGAGATGGAATAATAGTCAGTCTGACTTTTCGTAGGTGGGTTCATTCCATATGCTAATTGAATCCGGACTCTAGAGATTCGTTATGATATTTCATAGAAATCTATGTGCTTTAATGTTACCAACTATCTGACTGCAAGATGGTTAGAAGACTGCCAAATATCCGCAGCATGGGCATGACCAGGGCGTGTGTTGCCCAGGATTAAAAGTTACAATACAATTTAACAAAAAAAAAAAAAAAATCGACTCATTAAAATGGCAGAAGAAAAAGATCATTCCATGATTTTTTGATCAATATGGTGGCCAAATGAATAAGCGAAAGGTACTTACTAATTATTTAAAATGTAGATTGATTCAACATTTTTCGATCATTTGTCCAATCAGCTCAAAATTTCAAGAGTGGAAAGATAGATCCAAAAATAGGTCAAAGAAGTTCAAAATAAAGAGAACTATGATTAACTTCTGTTAGAATAAATTCAATTCTGTTTGAGATATTAAAAAATGGGCGTGGCCTGCCAGGATGGCAAGTTCGCATTGCAGGATTGCGTTGTACAAAAATCAGTAGAATTATTCTATAAAGTAACCTATGATCGGCCAAAATTCATGATACGGCCTGCGTCAATCATGGGAGAATCATGCGAATGAGACCCGCTGCTCGTAGGCCTGGTCTGACCAATCAGGCTTCTCGGGTAGGGGACCGTGGCGAAGACGGCACCAGCGGCTGCCATAGCGGAGCATGAGCATGACGACTACAGCGATAAAGAGCACCAGCATGGCCAGGGGTGGCCAGAATATATGGACACCCATGATCGTCGGATAAAATGAAAACTGCTCGTAATCTAAGAGGAATGGATTTCAAAAAAATTCCTTACAGGTCGCTCTCCCTTTTGTGCAGTTCCAAATATTCAGAGTCGGCCGGAAGTCGGGATGCTTCCTCGGTCTCGTAGACGATCCTTGTCGTACGATAATCGGCTGCGACGTCCTCGAGTTCGGTCAAATCGAGCGGCGGTTGTTTGAACGGAGTTTGCGTCCAAATCGGCAGTACCCACCTGTTGCCAGTGTTGGGGTCTTGCCAGTAGTAGCGATGCTTGGAGCAATAGCAGAGAAAAACGTTCAGGACGATCAGGGCGAAACCGAAGATCGTGAAAATCGTTATCGTCACGTAGAATGGGGTGAAATCGCCCTTTTCAGCGTGCGATACGGCCAAAGGATTTTTCAGGTACGCCGTACGGTCGTCCTCGTTGAACGTGCCGTATTTCTGAGCGTACCAGTCCGAAATTCCAATAGGTGGGCGGATAGTTGACGAGTCCATTACAAAATTAACATCAAGGAAAACTAACCGAAGTCGATTTCGCCCTGGTGGAACGGAGAGCACAGTCGTCGGAACTACAAAATTAGAATCAATTAATTACAGATCAACATTCCCGACGCTCAAACAACAATCGCCATTCGACTTGGGCGCTCCTCGAATCGCCGCTCATGGGCGATATGATGGCGATGTATCGCAATTTCTCTAACAGTATATCGATCTTTGTATAAAAAATTTTCAATCCGCAAAAATGATGGGATTTCAAAGTTTTTGGAATTTTGAAATTACTGAATGATCATTGATTTTACTTATATTGATTTCAAAACTAAATATAAATCAAGTTGAAAGGAAAATTTCTACCTCTCTTCTCCTACTCTTCCTTCCTCCTGCCTGATGTTGAAATTTTTTTCAGCCGATTATTACTCATGTAGGCAACCACCATTCATTGGAAAATTCCTCCATTTCTCAGGAATAATTTATTTTCTTATTGGTATTTGTGTGCCGATACATTGGTAATATCGTAATTGCACAATCGATAGCTGTTCCAGCTTGTGTTTCGTTTTCCGTCCCTGTAAACAGAAAGAGGCGTGGTCGCGGCCAAGCCGTCAAGGAGGTTGGAAAAAAAGGTGATCGGATCACATCATCGGCTAACTTAGTTGTTTGTTTGATGCTGAAACACTTTCGTGCCAGAAAAAATCAGGGTGTACTTAGAGAAAATTTCGTCATTGGCACCATTTTATAGACATTTATGCATTTTGTGCATTATTCGAATGGAAAATACGGCCATGTCAGTATCGTGGGCCGTGATCACCTAGTGGGTACGATCTATTGTACGAGGTGATTGGTTAGTACGAGCCGTAACTACATGCATTGTTAAAGAGATAGGATTATTCAGACTGTCGATACGGTAACTAGCCAACGGTGAGCTGAGAACACTGTTCTGAGCCTCAATTCTGTGAATGACAGATCCCGAGTTCTTCAACTGGACAAAAAAGTTTCAGATGTTTCATCAGAATAGCGAATGCGAATAACATTTTACAGTAAGTATTTTTCCAATTTTCCCAGTTGTGCTTCCGTCAGTAGTTTGTTGTTCATGCGTTTTAGTTCGAACTGGGCAGAAAGTGTGCAGTTTACTCTAAAACTAGCATGGTCTCTATATTTTGGTACTCTCCTTTTTTGTAGACAATGGTAACTAGGTAATGGTACAACACGGTCAACAATATTGGACGGCAGAGGTACTTACCTACCTATAATGCTTGATTGTTATAATGCCATCTCTTCTGTGCCGTTGTGCATCGAAAAAACGCATAACAGTTATGCGCTAGTTACTAGCGTTTTGTTCCCCACTCGTCCGGTTGTAAAATATTGTGCAACAGTCCCTAGTACCTAAGCATTATAATAGTACTTTCTCTTTATACTGCCTTATTAATCTGAGTGCCACTGTTGTGCTGGATCGATTTTCCAATTTTCCGTTCAGGAACTGACTGACATGTTTTAAACCGATGATAACATATTGACCCTATGTAACAAGAATAACGTGTGCCTACCATCTGGAGCCTTTGAATAGGCAATTCTAGGTACTAATAGGCAATTCTTGACTCTTTCATCTTTCCTGGCTCTTCTGGACCATCAATTACAGGCGTCTGCATAGTGAGCGGGAGGTTTCAGGTTCGAGTTCTGCCGGAGTACATGATCTCATGTGGGATTTGGCTAGGACTTACCTTTTAGGTATTCAATGAATTCCATCGACGAATGATCCAATTATGCAAAAGTCCCCTATCAATATTCCATTCAATTAACCTTGAGTTGATTTTTTCAGGTTTGATATCTTATTCGAACAACTATGGGAAAGAAAGGTGAGTGGTTTCTTTAAACTTGGTTTCTTTTAACCAGTATTCATTCAGCTACAATAGTAACTTATTGATGTAAGTTTTAGTAGGGCGGATCGGATAACGAATAAATTTCATAATACCTATAACCCGGTTTAACCGTAATATGTAAAGGTTAGCCATTGCCATATGGATCAAGAGATCCGAGTAATCACATCGCTATGAAAAAAACCCTCGTCAGTCTAAATCTCCATACTCATCAATTTAAGGCCGACCTAGTGTTTCGGCTAAAGAAAATCACCTGAAAAAAATCATAAATAGGGTATCATGAAGTTTGGGTGGTAAGGAGCAGTCATTTTAAAATCCTTTATTCTGAAGCTGAAAGAAAATGCATTGCTGTGATTGGTCAAGGTGGCGTTGAACTCAATAAATTTGATTGAGGTCTCCAAACCAAGTTGCCATCGCATATTAAATGGTTTTTTCGTACCCCGCTAAATGTTTTTGGTTGGTCTGTTGGAAGTACTTGTATTGAACAGAATGATGGTATGTAGTGTAATGTTGCATCACACGATTTGATCACGAGAGTTGTGTTTTTTTCCTTCAAAAGCACACTAAAAAGTATCTTACTTCACAAAATCCATAATTTTCTTCCTAGGAAAAAATGCAGGGAAAGGAGGAGGAGCCGGAGGAGGCGATGGGGGAGATAAAGGTAACCAACCTCCTCCAAAGCCCAATCCTACACCTGGGCCATCTGGTGAGCCAAGACCGAATTATGGTTGTGGTTGTGGGTTGCCTGCCTTAAGTGCATTGTAACGACTCCTGCGTTTTCCTACTAACAAATTATTTTAGAGCAACTAAGTACTCCCTGCTGTATTCTCGGAAGGTTCATTATGAAAAATATTTTGAACCAAGATTCTTGTGCCAGGCTAAGGGCCGCTTTATCAATTGTCGGTTATCCACTAACTCTGATTAGCTATTCACCAGGCCACTAATTTCATGGTGATTTTTGGGTGGATGCGCATAGGCTGTGTCTCCGAGAAATTTGTAGCCAAGAGATTAGCTATTAGTTATTGGATAACCGACAATCGATAAAGCCAGCCTAAGGGTTTTTTCCGGGTTTTGGATCGCGGCGATTGATCCTACTTATCCAAGTGATTGGTAGCTTCTCTTCGGTTTCTTATTTCGGTTTTTTAACCTCGTCGCTCTAGCTGGAACTAACCAATAGTGTTTAACTTGGTATTTGGGCATGTTTTCTTCAAGGTTGGCACGTTTCGATCAATGCTCTCTTCTGCTCCTGCTCTGCTTCTTCCATCTCAAGATTTGTTATCAGTGCGCGTTCTGCCAGTTGGGAACGGTTGTGCGCATGCGTAGTCCTGTTTTGCCATGGCTTACCACAATCAACCGGTGGCAAAACTGGGACTACGTATGCGCAGAACCGTCCCAAACTAGCTGACCTTACCCTGACAACAAACATATTTGGCACCGACTCAATTTGTGTTCGTTTATTCCAGCGTGTATTCCTTTCTCATTAAATTCCACGTGATGATTCATCCACTCAGTTGATCAATGCTTTCTCTCAATTTGGTGTACGTGACTTTATCATTGCTATAATCCTCAACCTGCACCGTCGTCCGCTGCTCACTAAATCCTTCGCTTTGTCCATCGCACGTTCTCGGTTGCTGTTTTTGCTTCATTTGCTCGGTATTTTGTAGTTTTAGCAATTTTAGTCCTTTTTGTGTTGTTCTTATTATTCGTCGTCGACTCGTCGAATATTGTGGATTTTTGCAAATGGACTAACGCTTACGAGTTCTTAACCCCTTGGCGTTTCAAGGCAAAAAAATGGAGGGTGAGAAGAAAAAAGGTGGACAACCCCCGCCAGCCCAACAGCCTTCTGGCCGACAGGGTAAGTTGCTTGTGACCTGAATTTACAATGAACTGCGCATAGAAATTCTCCTAAAGATGAAACGATCCTCGGTATCACTTACCTATGGCATCCGGGGGGGGGAGCGGTTGACGCCTGAAACTACTTGGATATGACGTCCTACCTGAAATTCCATCACTTGGATAATGAGAATCCATGAGTTTTTCAGCCATGGAACACCCAAATATAATCAATTTTTATTGTTTTTCCCTTAGACGCTGCTCCGCCTCCGAGGCCAGCTGGGGGTCAGTCGTCAGGTCAGACGGAGGTAATTTTTTTTCAAATTTTTGTTACCCGCGATGAGAGTCAGACTTGCTCTGCCTCATAGTTGCCCCTTCCCTCTCATCATTTTGCGCATTTATTTCAGTTTCCAAATGCTAGCAATCAGTGTTGTCAATTATTATTATTCATCGCAGCGCGACATTATGGTCCCTGGTCGAAAAGTTGGCCTCGTCATCGGCAGAGGTGGAGAGACCATCAACAGGCTGATGCATGAAACTGGAGCCAGGATGTGGGTTGATCAGCAAAGCCGCACTCAGGATGCGGAATTCAAGAGGCTGAACATCAAAGGCACAGCACAGCAGGTGGAGGATGCGCTCAAACTTGTTAACGAAATCATCGGGGAGACAGCACCGGTAAATATTGTAATTGAATTGTAGCGGGCCTGCTTCTGGAATTCACCCTTATAAACGCTTCTTCTGTGTTTTAAGATCTGCTATCAGCAATCACATTTTTCATAATTTTCTCAGCAGCAGCAGCAGCAGCAGCAGCAGCAGAGGACATCTCAGCCCCCATCTTTTCAACCCTCCACCCAGCGGCCTTTGCAATCGGAACCTCCATTCAGACAACAGTCAGCTCGGGGGCAACAACAGCCAGCATGGGGGCAACAGCAACGAGGTCCTTCAGAACAGCCGTCTAGACCCAGCTCCCAAGCTTCTTCCACTGGGTCTTACCAATCAGATGCTCCGCGAGGGCAGCAGCAGCCTGCCCAACAGCAGCAGCAAAGGCAGCCTGCCCAACAGCAGCAGCAAAGGCAGCCTGCCCAACAGCAGCAGCAAAGTCAGCCTGCCCAACAGCAGCAGCAAAGGCAGCCTGCCCCACAGCAGCAGCAAAGGCAGCCTGCCCAACAGCAGCAGCAAAGGCAGCCTGCCCAACAGCAGCAGCAAAGTCAGCCTGCCCAACAGCAGCCGCAAAGGCAGCCTGCCCAACAGCAGCAGCAAAGTCAGCCTGCCCAACAGCAGCCGCAAAGGCAGCCTGCCCAACAGCAGGAGAGAACCCCTCCTCCTCAGCAGCAACCCCAGCAGTCAACCCCTCCTGGTGAGTTTGCTCAAATCTCGATTTATGTTGTTATAAGGACAAAAATCTCCTTGAGAAATACCAATACCAACTCCTCCAGTGGACCGAATAACTAAAAGGCAGGTGTAATTTTTGTTAAGCACTTCAAAAGCCATTTTTTCCCATATTTTATTTCAATACTTCTTATGGTTCTCGGATCAAAGCCCTGGGAGTAATGGGTTCTACGAGGGGTCTCTTTAAATTTTTATTATTTCGAGCGCTTTCGGCTATTGGGCCATCCTTAGGAAATATATCAATACCTTAAAGCCCAAAGGGTGTTTGTCCAAAAATGGCATAATGAGAAAAATGCAAAATAAGTTTTTGATCAATTTACAAAAATAAAAATGTCTCCCATAGTTTTCAATTCCATAAAATGATTCGCTAAAAAAAAAGTTTGTCTGGCCAAGATCTACAATTTTGTTTAACAAGAACTTTGGTAGCACTTAACACTTCCAAGATAAACGCTCTTTGAATATTCGTCGTTTTTCCATTATATCGTTTTTTGGCCCCAAAAACAGATAAAAGGGTCATGATTCTAGGAGCGATCGATAGGTCCTGATGAGTAGATTCTTTCGGTACCGAAATCTCAAAATAGATATTTTGGGACCTAAGCCCTTGTGCTTTAAGGTGTCGATACCTTTAAGGATATATCGTGGCCAGAAGGCCAATCTGCGTGTTGTATAAATTTCTTCTTGACTAAGGGGTTTCCGAAAACGTTGCCCGCATTTGTTTAAAATAAATTGAATTCGTTTCAGTGTCCGTCGTGACCCGAGGTGTCGAATATATGTCGCTCAGCAAACCAGGGTCGAAATACGCGGGCCTACTTCCGCCGAAACGTGCGGACCGACCCCAATCCGAGCGGAGGGGCCGATCTCTCATGCTGGAAACCAACCATCTCCTGCTGTCGATCAAAGATAAGCAGATGAAAATCTACCATTACGACGTTCGAATTGAACCGGAGAAACCGTTTAGGTTTTACCGGTAAGGAGATCAGACTTAGAACTTTATCTATTCTGTATTATCTGTTTTTTTACATCTCGGATACCGAATTTTAAACACCGTGTGAAAAATGATAACAATTTTCCATTTCAGCCCTGCAATGGAAGAGTTCCGGCGGAAACACTTCGGCAATAGGTACCCATCTTTTGATGGGAAAAAGAATTTATACAGTGCAACTCGTCTTCCGTTCAGCAGTGACGTAAGTAATGAGTCCTCAAAAAAGTCGCTCGTCGCGAAATATCACTCATCACTTATCATTTATTCACTCGAAGAAAAAAACTTGGATTGTAAAAAAGTCTTGGCTCACTGATTGGCAGCTGCAGGCAAGGTTGCTATGCACTCCTGCTGATACCAGCAGAACAGGTGTTCAATGTTCTTAATCTTGAAACGTTCTCAGGCTATGGAGGATACGGTGACGATTCACGACGTGGAAAGAGCGCAGCCAAAAGAGGTCAAGGTGTTCATTCAATTGGCAGCCGAACGAAGTTTGGCTCCGATTATTGAGTACTTCAGGAACGGCACCTCCGTCGATCCTCCCCAAGCGGTTATTCAAGCCATCGACGTGGTTTTGAGGCAGCCTGCTGTTCGCCAGTAAGTTCAACCGTATAATCAGGCGCCGATCAATTCCTTGCCGATTTGACGTGCGGTGGGACCAGGATGCCGGAGATCTCCCAGATTGCACTGGAATCTGACAGGTTCCTCGGGTTGTTGTTCGCTTGAGTTTTGCGCCTTCACCTTTGAGTAGAGGATAGTGGATTTATTTCAAGAAGATTCTTACCTCATGCTGATACATTTAGCCAATCAGTGGTGATCAGTGGCACCCATAAAGATTCTTCCTGGTCCCACAGCAATCCGGACATCCTGTAGGGCTGACGATTGGGCGTTTCTCGCTTGAACGTCCTGCATCGTTTCTTGTTGTTCTGAAGCATATGCCCAGTAGGTGACTTCGCTTCTTGCTTTACAGGTTCACCCCCGTCGGGCGTTCGTATTTTACGCCTCCGCAGGGGAATATAATTCAGTTGGGCGATGGCCTCAATTTATGGTACGGGTTCTTCCAAAGCGCCATTCTCGGTGGCAGAGCACCATACCTGAACATTGACGGTAAGATGGAAAATCATCTCTTCGAATACAAACCTAATTGGGAGTTTTTAGACGCTGAATGCGCCTGTTTTTGTCGAAATGGGTTTATCATATTTTTCGCATGGTGCGGCTGTGTCGGAGCGATAGGACCAATCAGTTTCGAGCCATAATCAACAGATCCCGCGCAAACTGCAAAAATGTCAACACCGCCTAATCAGTTTTTTTTGGTCAGTTGGACAACACAGACTACCTAACCCACAAAATTTTCTCAATTTCAATAAATTGAGTATCGTTCATGGTTTCATATTGGCACGAAGCCATCATGATATAGATACTAACTTTTCAGAAAGAATCGCGTGATAATTAATTAATCTCCTGTTATCTAAGTAAGTTGCGCAATTTTACATTAACTTGCGTGATTGGGACACGTATTTCCCAAAACTCCCCAATTCCTACGCACCTGGACTTGCACATATTCGCTGGCAATTTTCAAAAATAAACGGTATCTTGTTTTTGGTTCGCAGTCGCGCACAAAGGTTTCCCTGTCGAGCAGTCTTGCATCGACGCATTGAGGGATTTCCTTAGAGGCAATTTGGATCCCAGGTCGCAATTCCGCGACGACGATTACGCATTGAGAAATTTAAGGTCCCTCATCAAAGGGCTGAAAGTGATCTACAAGCAGCCACGAACGGCTCAGCCACGGATTTACAAAGTGACCGACATTGGCAAATCCGCCAGAGAACATAGGTCAGTACCTATTCATTCTCACGATTTTTCGCTTATCGCCCATTTGAAGCATTTGTATTGTAATTGTGTATTGCATCGCAATCGCTGGGGATTTGATGGTTTACGTCTCAAAGGGTGCAGAATCCGAATCTGCAATAAAAAAAACTTCCATCCATCCGCTGTGCATACAGAGGCTGGCAACAGAATCAATGCGAAATCCGATACGACCCTGAGAACGGCTACAGTTTCACCGTCGAGCCCAGAGACTCTTCCCGGACGATCATCCTTGTGAACGGTTGCTACCTCTGTCAGCTGTTCCCTCCATTGTGCCGGAGTCCATCGACTTTCCATGGCGGGTACGCAGATCTGAGCAGACTTGAGGCCTTCTTTACTGTTGTTGTTGTTGACTGTGGATGGAAGCCCGGGCTCAAGTCTCTGCCAGGCCTCCTTCGTCCTGGGCTCAAGCATGAGATTGTGGCCGTTCTCAGGCTCGTAACGGATTTGGAACTGCTGCTGTCGCCAGCCTCTGACTCCAGGGTGACGGTCTGTCGTCGTCTTCTTCTTCTTGTCTGTCGTCATAACTTGTCGTCTATAACTTTTCTTTATGTGCTTGGCTCATGAAAACGGAGCTGTCCATGCCTACCGAATATTGAGCGTTTTAATGCACAGCTGGTTCATTCCTAGTCAATCTTCTTGCTTTGCAATGCTCTTCAGGGCTTCTGCTGATCGCTCGGACTTGTTGCAGGTTTGAGGTCGATGGCCGAATGACGACGGTGGAGCAATATTTCCAAACTACATACGGATACACCATCCAGTACCCTCACGTGCCGTGCATCATATACGGCACTAAAGGAAATGCCCTCCCTGCAGAGGTATGCTGTTCATTATGCGATGGTGAAACTATACCGTGGTGAAACATGCCCAGAAATTCTTTATCTCCATCTCTTATACTTTATCCCCTTCTCCGAAAGGTCCGAAAAATCATCTACCAGCTCCCATTGCGATAATGTTTTCATCGGGCCGTTGAACCTAAGCATCTTGATTCAATTGCAAAAAAAGATGCAAACTTAAGAATGTTTGATTCATCGAGTCCGATTCAATTTTCAGCTCTGCACAATTATGGGCAACCAGGTCGTCTTGAAAAAGTTGAACGAAAATCAAACGAGAGTCATGGTGAAAGCGGCGGCGACAGCGCCCCACATCAGGAAAGACAAAATTGTCGGATCAGTGAGTGCGATAGCGAAATTACTCAAATCCGATTTTTTCGTCGTGGCATTTTTCAAGCATTTTCAAATCGCTCGGGTCAAAATGTGAAAATTGTCTTTTCAGATGAGAGCTCTCAGATTTGGAGACGATCCGCACATCGCTGAGTTCGGGTTGGGGGTGAACACGCAGTTTAAACAGGTGGAGGCACGAGTATTGCCACCTCCCACAATCCAGTACAACCAGGTGAGCAGGCTCGTATGAAATTGTTCCATTTTAGAAAATCTCGTCTACATGTTCGTTTACTGGTGGCTCTGAAATAATCGATTTGAGATTGATGAGCTCAAAAATTTTTTCCCCAGTCCAAGGTCAGAGTGGAAAGAGGCGTCTGGAATTCCAGCGTTTTCCTGCAGCCTAAAAACTTGGAAAACTGGGTCATTTACTGCGCAGATATGCGGGCCCGCGATCCGGATCTGAAGTGAGTATTTTTTACTACAATTATTTGGGAATTCTCGGAGTTACATGTCCCGATCACGTTGGTAAATGTAAAAATTACGCAACTTGGATAAGAAGAGATAAGATGATAATCCAAACGTCAGGCAAAAATCACATACGAATTTTTTTCAAAATACGCACTTGCTTGTAACTACGGTAATAGATTGTTGCTGAATTACTTCACCTAAAGAATGCGAAATAGGTCACCGACAATCAATTTTTGAAATTCGGAGTAAAGTCAATTAGGTACTTGCTTATTTTTCATTTCATATTTCCTGGCCGCAAAAACGAACCGATTTGTGTGTTCCTGGTTTGATCTTGGTTATACATTGCAGAATGCGTGGATTTTTTTTAGTCTGCTTACCTTTGTAGGTTTTAGATTAGTTAAAATTGGCATAGGTAGTTCGTTTTTGACATTTCTGATCCTCGAAATCAGTCAAAACAAAATCATTGTGATTAGAAATGTTTTGTACCAAAATATGAAAATTGGTAACTTCGTTTCCGATTCTGACAAAAATGTCGCGACCGAATCGTGTTCTTTTTGAAAACCGTTCGTCCACCTGTTCCACAGCAATTTGGAGCAATCCCTGATAAGGCAAGGCAGGGATCTTGGGATGAACTTGTCGAGAGCGAGGATCGACAGACTGAGACAGGATAATCCGCGGGAAGTTGGAAGGGATTTCGAGCGATACGTGAAAGATCAAGTGCAGCTGGTCTTTGTAGTTCTTCCGGAAAGGGCCAGCGTCAGCTACGGTAAGCTCCATGCCCATTTTCAGATTTTCTTTCCAACAGCGAAATTATCGAGAGCGTTGAAAACCGTAAGTGCAAAATTGGATTCAGGGTTAAACGATGCTGCCATGGAGCTAAAATTTCGGTTACAACACCCGCTATCTCAATTTATGTTCTAGCTGCCGTCAAGCAAATCGCAGAGATCACGGTCGGACTGTTGACACAATGTCTCAGGTCGAGAACCGTCAGTCGTCTATCGCCGTCGACCGTTGGCAACATTTTGCTGAAAGTCAACGCCAAACTGAACGGAGTGAATCACAACATCGACCGCACCGTATGGTAAATCCACTTTCGACAAAATGCTAATCTATTTTTCTTGTTACGCTTGGTTTTTCTTACAACATGGGCAGAATGTCAAGTTTGAACCAATTTCTCGACTTAAGATCGATTTTGGCCCGACTTTTCAAATGGACGTAGTCCCCAGGTGTTCCAACTGGTCCTTCAAAATGTTCATTATCTCCTGACTGTTCTCAAGTTACTCGAAATCATCTTGTTGCTTGCTGACAAACATTGAAATTTCCTCCTTTCCCTTTAGGCCAGATTTCTTCAAGAGGCCCGTGATAGTCGTTGGTGCTGACGTCACACATCCATCTCCAGATCAAACTGAAATTCCATCGGTCGCAGCTGTACGTATTTTGATAACTTATGAAAAGTATTGAGCCGATGGGGGCTTCCCAATGTTCTAAAGGCGAGCAGCTTGAATTTTTAGAGACGCTAGGAGTGAAATTTTCCGCCTTTTCCGACTTGAATTTGATTATTTTTTTTCCGTTAACAATTTGTGCCAACGAATTTCTCCCATCAGGTGACAGCATCGCATGACGCATGCGCCTTCCACTACAACATGAAATGGCGCCTTCAGAATCCGAGAGAGGAGATCATCAGCGATTTGGAGAACATCATGGCGGAACAGCTGTTGTTGTTTTACCAACAAACGAAGCACAAGCCGGAGCATATTCTGTTCTACCGCGACGGTGTCTCAGAAGGGCAATTTAAAATTGTGAGTCTCGTTTCCTTTCTATTTCTTGGGGCAGTGCGAGAATGACGCTTGTTGTATAACCTATGTGTATCCTCAAATAGTCAGCATTTTGTAGTTGTCGTCGGTTTGATTTTTAGAGCCATGGATAATCTAAATCGATTCAGTATTCCCAATGTTCTTTCAATATTCCATTGATTATTCCAATCAGTCTTTCCTCCGATAGAAATAATCTAAATCGAATAATTAGAAATTGAATAATTATAAATGAATAATCAAAATCGATTAATCGAAATTTAATTATTGAAATCGATTAATCGAAATCGATAATCAAAATTGATTTGCCTTTGGAAAGTTCTCAAAATCACGATCTCATATGATCCTCCAGGTACTTGATTCGGAGGTAAGGGCCGTCCAAATGGCGTGCAGGCGAATGGGCGATCCAGGGACGTACCAGCCGAGGATTACCTTCCTCGTCGTCCAGAAACGTCATCATACGCGATTTTTCCCTATGGACCAAAGAGACGCCGACAGGAAGACCGGCAATGTGCCAGCTGGGACGATCGTCGACCGAGACATTGTCCATCCGAACGAGTTTGATTTCTACCTCGTATCGCACGCGAGTATTCAGGTAATGGCGATTGAACGTCAGGAAATCTAAATTGTCAAAATGAAAGAAAAACTGATTACTCCAAAATAACTCCCTGGAGGCGCTGATGTTTATTGTTAATTTTCAGGGTACGGCCCGCCCTACGAAGTACCACGTCTTGTACGACGACGCTCAGATGCCCGAGTCGACGCTGGAGGAGATCACGTACTATTTGTGCCACTTGTTCACCCGGTGTACGCGCTCCGTGTCCATCCCCGCGCCCACTTATTACGCCCACTTGGCCGCTTTCCGCATTCGCGCGTACATCGAGAGGTGAGTCGATCCTGTATCTAATGAGGTGTACTATTTTACAATTTCGGCTGAAAATGCTGATTTGAAGGGCACGAAAATAGTCAAAAACTTGAGTGTTTGGTATGATGCTTCGATTTTTTGGTTTTATGTTCGAAAGGGAGTTTTTGTTCTTAGTTAAATTACCTTCATTTTGATGGGTTTCGTTGGGGTTAAGTATTCCTGCCCGTAATATGGGGTTTTTTTGACGGATTTTGAACGTTTTTCGGTGTTTTCCCCTTATGTCTCTGGATTGGTTATCTTGAAAATCGAAAGTTAGGTTATTCTGTAACGATTCATAACCTGCACCAATTTACCTCCTATCGCCAGCTGGTGAGATACCTAACGATATTCTTTCGATATTACAGGCAAGTGATTCACGTCCGCGATTTATCGCAAGAAGAGAAAAAGCGGAAAATCCAGGACAAAATTATGAAAGGCTCGCCGATGTTTTTCGTCTGAAGATTTGCACCTTCGCCAATGATATCTCAGATTTTATGTTATATCTAATTATTAACCCGTCATTATTTAGTGTTTCTACAACAATGCGAGTGTGTACTCGCATGTTTGAGGCTTTTGCATACTTTTCACAACCAATTGTAACTAGTCTAAGGGTCTTGGTACATGTTGAACTATATTTTTGGCAGTTATATCAATAAAATTTAACCATTGAGCGTCTGTCATTGATTTTATCGATGATACGCCCACTACCGATTATTTCGCATTTGAACTGAGAAATCATTGTTATATTCACACTATTTTGTTCCTATCGTTCATTGAAGATTAAAATTTGATAGGCATCGTTGTTTTTTAATTTTATTACCACCCCCATATACCAGAGGTCATGAGGTGGAACCATAAGTTGGTAATCATTCAGAAGATCGCTCCAACATTCCATGTTTTTCTGTTGGAAAATCTCCGTTTCATTATCCGTACTCATTTCATTATCAGTATTCATTTTTGTCATACTTAACCATATCAATACTTGAAATATCAATAGGACTGTTAACTGTTTCTAAAAATTAATTTTGCAAGATAAAAAAATTGCAAGATATAATCGGCTTTTTTTGAAGAACTCAAACTTAAACCCAAACTCAAACTAAAACTTGAACTCAAACCCAAACATAATCTCAACCTGAAATCCAAACGTAAACTCGAAAGAACTCAAACTTGAACGTAAACTCGAACGAAAACTCCAACTGAAACTTGAACTCAAACGTAAACACAACCAAACATTAACTCATTTCAAACTGAAACTCAACGTAACTTGAAGTGAAACGCTTCCTTGAAGTTGAACGCAAACTTAAAATCTAACTAAAACCCAACTGAACTGAAACTCAAAATACAAGTCATACTCAAACTCAAAATCAAACTGTAACTCATATTTAAGCTGAAATTGAGGCTCAAACGTTAACTCAAACGTTAACTCTAACAAAAACTAGAACTAAAACCTGGACTCAAACTTAAACTCAAACCCAAACTGAAACTCAAACTGTAATTTAACCTGCAACTGAAATCCAATGAGAAACTATAACTCAAACATGAACTCAAACTCAACCCAGACGTAAATTGAAACGCAAATTTAAAATCTAACTGAAACTGGAAATGGAACTCAACCTTGAACTTAAACTGAACTGAAACTCAAAATCCAACTCATACTCAAACTGGAACTCATACAAAAACTCAAACTGTTACTCAAACTTGAACGTAGACCCACACTATGAAACTGAAATCCAAACGTGAACCCAAACTGAAACTCTAACTGTAATTCAAACTGAAACTGAAATCCAAACTCGAACTGAAATTGAAACTGAACGTGAACTTGAACTTCAGATGGAACTTGAACCCAAACTCAAACTGAAACTTAACGTTGAACTCACTCATAACATCAAACTAAAGCTGGGACTGAAACTCAAACTTTAACCCCAAGTTAAACGTAAACTCAGACTGAAACTTGAACTGAAACTCAAACTGTAATTTAACCTGAAACTGCAATTCAACCTTGAACTTAAACTTGAAATCAAACGTAAACTCAAACTGAAACTGTTACTCAAACTTGAGCTGAAACCCAAACTGAAATTGAGACTCAAACGTAAACTCAAACTTGAACTCAAACGTGAACCTCAACGTAAACTTACACTGGAACGTATAACTTGAACTGGAATCCAAACGAGAAGCCAAACTGTAATCCAAACTCAAACTGAAACTATTGCTCAAACATGAACTGAAATGTGAACTGGAACTCAAACTTGAATTGAAACTGAAACATGAACTTGAACTAAAACTCAACGTTGAACTCAATCTTAACATCAAACTAAAGCTGGAACTGAAAGTGAAACTTAAACTCGAACTGAAACGTATACTCAAACTGGAACTTGAACTGAAACTCAAATTGAATCTGACGTTTCACTTGGAGTTTTAGTTCGAGATTCAGTCTGAGTTTCAGTTCACTTTTGAGTTTCAGTTTGAGTTTACGTCCGAGTTTTAGTTCCAGTTTGAGTTTCAGTTTATGTTCGCGTTTCAGTTTGGACTAAGGTTTGAGTTAAAGTTTCAGTTCAAGTTTGAGTTTACATTTGAGTTGTGTTGGAGATTGAGTTTGAGTTTACATTTGAGTTTGTGTTCCCGTTTCAGTTTGAGTTTCTGTTGAGGTTTGAGTTTCAGTAAGAGTTTCTTTTCGAGTTAACGTTTGAGTGTGAGTTTCAGTTCGATTCCAAGTTTCTGTTTGAGTGTACTTTTGAGTTTTAGTTTGAACTTGAGTTTATGTTCGAGTTCAAGTTTCCTACCCACTCAAACACCCGAAGTAAATCGAGGAAATCAGTTTTCAGTCGTTTTCCGTTGTTCATTCTATTTTGAAAAGTATCGAAGTGGAAATCGCAGGGCGTTATTCAATCTTTCGAGGTCATTTTGAATAACTACAGTAAAATTTAACGTGTATTGAGAACATTTAAGATACAGGCCTTACTATACAAACTTATTTGATATTGTCGAGAAGGTACAACGGTGAAATATCAACATGATTGAAGAAATTCTCTGAACAGCTTCAGAGAAAAAATAATTTTGTACATAGAAAAGTTCAATCGTACCATATTTACCGGAACATAAAATAAATTAGAATTCAAGTATTCACACTATGCACGTTCTTTGGCCTTCGCGATTGGTAACATTCATGTTTGATTGAGTGTCTACGCCACGAAGTTTTACACTTTTTGTACACAGCGATTGCATCTTTTGTGTACCAACTGCGTACTTATTGTATTTCATCAATTACAGAAAAATATTTTCATGGTATCAATACATCTATGATCAGCCATAGAGGTAAGATACGCACCAAGAAGCAATGATTTGCATCTTGACCAACTCGCTCAATTTTCCATTGGTGAAAATCGTTAAAGATTGTGCCGTCCCTGGGGGTGGTTATCAATCTTCGATGGTATCTTCAGTTTTGCCACATGCTCATTAATGATTAAGTCGAAAATAATGAGAGTGGATGAAACCTCCCTAGATTTTCATCTTAATTGCTGTTGTAGTCCCTCCGTTCTCCATCTCCGTCCCTCCGCTCTCCGTCTCCATCCCTCCACTCACCTGCCGAGCGATGGAACGATATGGAAACTTATTCTAGAACTCCAGGATCAGTTATTATGTATAGTACGTACAAATGTGCAAATTCTATCACAGGGCTTTGCGTCGATGTCAGATGAATTTGATTTTTGTCATTATTTACAAAAGGGGCGTTCCTGTTTCAACAATTGTCGGACATTGGAGACAAAAGTGCCTCTCGCTCTCCAAACATTACTCTAATTTTACAAAAAAAAAAAAAAATATATATAAATAAAACTGGCCACAGGTTTGACCACTTTTTTTGGAACATTATTATGTATGATACAGATTGTCGAAATATATTGCTCGCGTGCCCCTCCTATAATACAAAACATGACAGTTCCATGTTCTATAAGACACATAGCGTGTTCGGATTGGCCAGATGGGCCTGCTGCATGATCCGTAGCCGAGGCCCAAGGGGTATGCCGAGCTTGTGTAGCCGCTCTTCGCTCATGAACGGCAGTTCAAGGAGGCCGATCCTTTCTTTTTCGAACAGGCCCGCGTACTTCTGAAACACAAAAATATTGAACAATTATTATCCCAGTAGGTATATGATAGTGGCCTATGTCCTTTGTGGAAAAATCTGCCACCGTGAGATCAAAAAGCTGCAATGCAAAGCGGGAAATCTTCGGTCTGGGAGAAATCTAATTTTTTCAACAACAAATTGAATACAACAAGAAATCATCCGACAACATTCTTTTTTTGGCTTATAGTTTTGTTCCCTTTCCAACTTTCAAAAACAATCTCCGCCTTCTTGATCAATGACGTCACTCACTTTTGGCCTATTTGCAGAATCAAGGATATCCTCTATTCATAAACATGCAGTTGTAAGGCGTATTTGTGCTCTCTAGAAATCATACCTCGTATCCTAACCTTCGTAGGAATAATCTCAGCAGCGGCGGCTCGTCTCCGAAGAACTTGGTCAGCCGTTTGACTTTGTCGGGCGTGGAGTTCGCCTGCTTGGACGTGTTGAGGCCTCCGCCGCCGGGGCCGGAGCCCCCGCTGAAGAAAGCGCTTTGCTGAGCGATCGAGATCTGGTGCGAAGCCGTTTGTTGCTGTTGCAGGTTCGATTGGACTCGGAGCGCTGCCAATTCTCCTCGCATCATTTCCATTTCCTGGTCGAAGCAATGACGATAAACAGCAAGTTAGAGAAAGTTCATCCTCCAAATGAGCTATTACGGTTTGTAAGAGGACATTGCTTACCTGCATCATGATGTGCTGCGTACGCATTTCGGATGAAAGGTGAGCGACACTTCTTGCCAGCGTAACAACGTGCGATTCAAGTCTTTGGAATCTTTTGTTGACGCCCTGAAACGCAAATGAACCAGTACAAGCCCTGCGTTTAGATTCGGAGATTGTACACGACGAATTTTGTTATTTTCATGGAGTTCCCAAGGGTGGACTTAAATGATAACAAGAACGACTAGTGTGAGGTCCAGAAGCAGTACTACAATCCTGCAATGGCATACACTGGGACAAGACTCAAATTCAAATAATTTCTATTAGCTGATGAAAAATTCGATAGTTACCCGGACATCTCGCACTTTCCCAGCTCTGCCTCGCCTGTCGGTGGCGCGGATAGGCCGACTGCTCACTGAACTCGGGATCGACGAAACCGAGCCGCACGTACGTCGTTTGTTGATCCGAGGATCGGAAGCCTCGTAGCGCGGGAGACCATGTTTCTGCTTGACGCCCAACAGCTTCAATACCTGAAAAATGTAGCATAACCTACAATAATTTTGGAATTTTTGAAACGAAACAACTTTTTATACTTCACCCCCACCTAAAGCTATTGAGATGGCAGATACGCTCCCAGAGATAGAGGCTAAACTAGCGCTTCATTACCTGAGCATACATAGTTTCGAGCCCTTCCAGCTGCTTCCTGATCGCCCTTGTATCATTGTAATCCTCGTCTTCGCTGGAATTGTTTTCTTCCAACATGGAATCGATTTCAATGCCTAATAGATCTAGAGAAGGAAAAATTAATCAAAATTAAAATCACTTCCAGATTGAGTTGAAAAACAATCGAAAATTCTAAGAAATCTTACTGGATTTCCCATGTTTGTGAGATCTGCTCTTATCTTTGGTCCTGGCCGTCCAAATGGAACTGTTGCCTGATTTGCCGCCGAAGCCAGTCAATCTGGAAACCGGATGCACCGAATTAGAGATGCAGGTCTTGTTTAGCATACGAGCCTGGATTGAATATTCAGGAATCGGTTATTTCAGAATAAACCTGAACAGAACAGAACCGACCTGGGGCGCCTGTACGTGTCGTCGCTGCTATGAGGCGATAAAGGAGGCAGTGGCGGCGACACCGAAGAGAAACTCTCGCTTGAACCTGCGGTTGGTCCAGTGGCTGATGTCAGCCCCCCTCCAACTTGGCCGCCCCCTCCCCCAGGCGGGGCTGTGCCTCCAGGGCCGTTCAGGATCTGCCTCAGCTCATTTTCCACTCGCTCGGACCACTCGCTTTGCTCGCCTAAAATGATAATATTGTGTCAAAATTTGATATTTTCAGTAGAGGAAAGAACCTCATTTCATATCAGCAAAAAGCCAATGCCCCTGGGTAGATTTTTTTTGCTGTTGTTGGTGTACCTGCGGTATACCTATTTTACCAAGCATGGAGACAACGGTCCTTCAGAAAACCCGATTTTCCTAAAATAATTTCCAAGAACCATTCCAGTTACTGACCTAGCGGCGGTGTCGTGTCCTCTGCGCTAGTTTTTGCGCTAGAATAAACTGTGCTCCCTCGGCCAGAGTCGCTCTGGGCTCCTCTTTTGACGAATCCTCCTGAAAAAAAGACGGAAATATTGGAATTAAGAGTTAAAATATCACAGGCATGAAAAACAAAAACAACACGAGGGTAGATGGGAGTGAAATCTACTGGCGGCCAATAAACGTGAGATGAAGTTGGAGCTTTTGGGTAGCTCATTTATGATTACAGACTGGAATTCGCATATATCGTGATTTTTAGAGGCATGCATCACTGAAATTTGACGTTGAGGAAAATTTTTGAATAAATTTATGCAACGACCGAACACTTGAGCATATCAAGTACCTTCATCGTCATCGTCTTTCAGCGAAGGGCCAGCCAGCGCTGCCGCTCCTTGGGGTCCTTCTCGGTGGATGTCGAGAGGCTTGGACGAAGAACTGGTCGCCTTGCCGTCCTCAACCGAATGATGGGGGTGGCCATCTTGAGACGCATGCACAATGACTGAACCTTGCGAGTACTGGGTGTTCTGTTGGGCGTGATAGTCGTTCTGGCCGTGGGACGTCTGATAGCCTCCAGAAGTTCCGCCTGAATTGGCCGGTGCGGGGCGGGTGTTACGTTGAGATCCTCTGGAAGGCATACAACTTTTTTACAACGCACATCTTTTTAGGCCGGTTTTTAAAGCACACAGAATGTACTGTACTTCATCTAATGGCCAAGCATGAGATGCAACCGGGGCTCTGCTTTCGGCATTGTGGCCTCTTTATCACCTCCAGTTAGTTTTTAGAATGCCTACCTGTACTGCTGCTGATAGCTCAATGGCGGCCGGCTTTGGTTGTACCGAGGTTCAGCAGGGTTGTACGCTATGCAGTCCTGGTTGTAATTCTTCAGACCAGCCTCGTTGGCGGTGTTGACAGCTTGATAACTAGTCCCTTGATTAGGCACATTGTCACCACCCTGCAAAGAATAAAATTTGAATTGTGAGAAGCCGTGAGAAGTAAATTGGTGGCCTATCAAGTGGTCAACGCTGATATCTGCGAAGTAAGAATCATTTGAAGACTTGATTTTGATTATGGAAGTTGAAGAACGAATAAGGCGGGTTCATATTCTTCTGAAAGTAGGTAAGGTTGCGGGTATTGTTGGTATTGTTCACAGTGCAACTGCTGAAACGTCAATATCAGAGGGTCTCCGCTCTCCAATCATTGGCGCGAATAGCTTCCCATTTTTCCAGAAATGGCCCACAATTTTGATAAGGAAATTCATTATTTAACATTCCTTCCACAGTAACAGTAGAGGAAACCGCCGTTCCAGGCCCTGCTTTGCCCGATAACCAAAATGGTCCCAGGGCAAGTCGCTTTATGCCATCACCTTCAACGTTATTCAACTTTCCAGCCTACGATGGATGGAATATGTAACTACTTGATTCTTGGGTATGGCTCCTTCTCCATTGTAGTGTTTCCACGTTGACGAAGGCGTCTCCATGATCGGTTGATAAGTCGTCGAAGGAGGAAGAGGTAAATTGGAGTATTTGTATTGCATCTGAGGAGTCCCGGTGACTTGCTGCTGTTGCTGAAGTTGCTGCTGCTGTTGCTGCTGAGGGGGGAATTGTCCTCTCTGCTGCTGCTGCTGCTGCTGCTGTTCATACATTCTTTGCTGTTGCTGATGCGAGCGCCCCATGCCTCTCATTTCCTAGAAGTAAACCCAAATAAAACGTTTTTAAGAATATAGAAGCATTCAAAATCCAGATGAAGATTGACCTTGTTGTCTTTGAAACGATATGATGACAGTAAAGCTTACTACTGGCTGTTGCTGCTGTTGTGAGGGCTGAGGAGATCCAATGTACACTCCATGCTGCCTCAGTTGGGACTGTGGGCTCAAAGATGCGTCAAGATTCGACGAAGTTGGGGTCTGGACACTGTTGCCATTCTGCTTAGCGAATCGACTGCTGATCATGTCCTTCAGACTTTGATAAGTCCTTTGGGGTAAACCTCGGGCTCCATCAGCCTCAGGTGTTGATGTAGCAGGCCCTAACTCCCTGTGACGCAAATTTTGATTTTTATCATTCCGGACAGGTGAAGGAAAACGAAAAGTTGAAGTTTTTGAGGGCAGTTGAAGCAAATTTAAAAATTTTGAGCATGATAACTTACTGTGCATTTGCAGGCCTGATTGGAGAAGGCTCGGAATCTTTGGTAGAGTCCAAGATGGACATTGGTTGAGCCTACAACATGTAACAGAAGCATCGAATTACCAATCGAGAAGCATTGAACAATCGGTACCGTCTTTATAAAAAGCAGGTAGTTTGAGATGAGATTTTTGAATAATATCTGCCCAACAGGAATATTTCAAATTCAAACCAGATGTGGCATGAGGGACTCACTTTGTAAACTTGGTGGGCCGCTATCTCGTGAATAATGGTGGAGCTTTCGCCTTCGTTCTGGAACATAACAATTTGATGTACAGACTGTGGGAACTATTCTGACGAGGAGATTGGTCGGGCAAAGAGAGGCTTCCTTGAGAGGAAGAACTTGAAGGTTAGATGGCTCTAGAGAACGTCATGGAGGCAGACTATTGCGCGAACGACCGAGCGGCTGAGGAGAGCGTCAGGGAAATGGGCGTCTTGATTTTGGATATCATCACGAGCGACTGAGAGGCTTGAGCAAGGGTCAGGGAGGCTGCCTGTATGGCCAACGACCGAGATGATTGGTGGAGCATCAGGGGGATAGGCGTCATCAATATTGTTTCAAGCGACCATGAGGCTTTGAGGAGTGACGGCGAGGGAGGCTGGGGTGCGAACGACCGAGAGGCTTGAAGGTCTGGGTGGTAGGTAGGTAATTTTGGTTAAATATTTTTCAAGTGAAAACAGAAAATGAGATCTTTCACCAACCTTGGGCATTTGTTGAGTCCATGCTATCTGCTTCGGAGGAGCGTCCGGCGCAATGGAAGGTTTGGCCCTTCGCATGTAATCGGAAAGATTCGGAATTTTGCATTGCTTCTCGTTGGAGCTTTTCACGATTACTTCTCTTTCGATCTGATAACACAAACAAAATGTATGACAATTTGGGGGAATTCTCAGAATTGACGAACAAGAAAAAGAATAATGAAAAAAGCAGTGAAAACGTTATAGGTAAGTAGGAACTCTTTTAGGTAATGAGATTGGGATTCAAATATATCCTCGAAAATGCGAGAGGAACAGTCTAATATTTGAGGGAGCCCCAGAGTTGTGGTGGAACCAGGAAGTTGGAGTTTCCCCATACTGCTGGTTTTCAAATAAGAATCACTGCCAAGTTCCTAGGTACGCTGAAACTCAAAGTGCCGAGGTAGCCTTGGCCGTAACACGCCGATCCTTCTTTAAAATTTGAAGAGATGATCACAGCAACCTACCTGGGTTGCTGAGATCATCTCCATGCCATGCAAGTATTATGGGAGCTCTATTTTTATTTTTTTTAATTAACCAATAAAATGAGCAATAGGCATTTGTTTGGCGCATCGGGCGGCTCCTGTAAAAAGGAACTTTTGTGAATACGGCCCTCGATCGAAAAAATAGGGCCCCATTTTTAATGGCCCTAATTGTCGGCTCCGATACAGAATGTCTCCCCATGAACCCAACTCTTACTTCATCGCGCAGGGCCCCATTGTCTTTGAGAGTTCACGGCTAAGGAAACGCTGTTAGAAAGATGCTGTTACTCAAAAGAGGACCACGAAAGGGGAAAACGGAAAGGATGGAAAAAGAATTGAGAGGAACAAGATGGTGAATTTCCCATGAAGGCATTGTCACCGTGGGACACAGTACGCCCGGCGATTTTATCATTTTTATCGCTCACCCCGCAACAGAAAAATTGCAAGAACAATCGTTGTTTTACGTGGCACACTTGTTTCGCAATTTTAATTATTTATTACGCCAATGTATCGATAGTAGACGAACTACTGAGCTAATGCTAATGCATCACATTCAATAGCTAAAATTGGCCAAAATGTGGATTAACCCACCGAAATTCCAAGATCTGGGACAATAACGTATCAGATACATAATACATGGGTACATGATACATCTAGTACATTCTATTTGTCAAAGCCTTGGGCAACTCACGGGAAATTTTGATGAATGCGTGTGAAGGGATGGAGCTCCTGGAAGTGTGACCTCTCCTGTTCCTGGAACAAATCAAAACCAAAGGAAAATTAGAACTTTGGTGTTTGATCTAACATCCTACTCACCATACAGAAAATACCTGTTTACCTACCTATTCCCGAATTATCGTCATATTGATAGGTTGAAAAATTAGAGATATTAAAACATTGGCTCGCTTTTTTTGAAAACATTTTTCAATTATTCCTACGGATGATGGATCTTCTGCGGGAATGAGGCATAGCAAGAAAAAGACCGAAGCTAATGTGATTCACCATTGTCCCAAACTAGGATTGGTACCTCCTTCGAATTCAAATCGGACAGGTCCATTGTGTTTTTATGAGGTTTCTATTAAGCTGGCTGATTTCAATAGTACCTACCTACCTCCTAAAAAAGAATAGGGTCTACAGATTGCCAGCAAAAATGTTCAAATGGTATTATAAACGAGCTACAAAAATCTATACCTATGGAAAAATTTGACTTCTCGAATGCAGCAGCCCCAGGACAAATTATTTACTCTCCTGGAACGGCGGTTTTTGATACTCATTTTCAACAGTACAATATCTATTTTTCAATACACCTATCGGCCTGCTTTTGCAGGAAAATGCTTTTTAGACAAAAAATTTTGATTTCCAACAAAAACTTTTTTTCTATTTTCAGGATCCATGATCCGAAATTTGAGTTGGCTTGAATTTTTTTGTTATTTGGGAAACATATCTAATTTATGCCGGTGGGAACCTAACAGGAATGATGAAGGAGTCGGATAATTTTGGAGACGATGTGTCCATTAAGACGATGTGGCATTAAGAACGTAATAAATTTTATTTATAATAAATAAGCAATAGAACAAAATTCAAATTGCTCAAATTGGGGGGAATTTCCCAAATTAATTTGAAAATAGGTATTCCAAATCAATTCGAGAATTTTCCAAGCGAATTTGAGTCGGAAAGTTCTAGTTTCTGAATTCGACTGAAATTCTATAAAAAGGTACTAGCATTGCGAGTTAAAATGTAACACAAGAATTTAAAGACAAAAATGTTTGCGAGCATTTTTGCCAAAATCGAATGCGGCTCAAAGTATTCAACTACAACTTTCTCCCATACAAATTTCAAGACCCACTGACACGAAATTCACCACATTCGAATTGGGCAAACTTTTGATATACCGCCGATTTTCATGGCAGTATAACTCACCGTTCAAAGCGAACGTGACACGGTTAGTTTTGTTGAGCTGTTGCTGGCGTTTGACTTGCCGGACGCGGCTGGCCATACCAGCTGTGCTGACTATCACCATCACAGAAAACTATGGCGGTGCCAGTTAACCAACCGTTGAAATCCGATCTTAAGTCGAGCCCAAGGCATAAGGACTGATTTCTGACACCAGCTAGAATGGGAGTTTCTTCGTATAATATGAATAATGTATCTCAATTTATTTAAATTTTTCCACTCCTAAGGACAAGCCAATAAAAAATGAATTTTTTCAGAGGCAAACGAGTTGGTAACTCTTCGACAAGTTACTCGCGTATTTGAGACGTAGTTCATGAAGTTATCGAATTTTGTCGCAAATGTCATATATAATTCTAGCAATACCCGCACGTTAATGGACGTAAAGCGTCGTGAGATGATGAAATATCGCAAAAAATTAACCCATCAACGTTCAAGAATGCCACGGACGCCTCGAAGCGACATTCATAATGTTGGAGAACTGCGAATTTCACCGCTTTGTTTTTATTGTTTTTAATTTTGTTGTGAACATTAGGAGCATCTTTGAAACCGTTTTTGCAGTAGTACCTACCGTCTCAATTATGTTTGAGTGTATTATTTGAAAAAAATTTATTTGTATCCAACCGCAGGATTAAAATTTTTTCATTTATATCCAGGCACGATACCTAAAGTATAAGTCAGTTAAAATCAATTTCAAATTATCTCAGAAATCCAACTAGGTGATTGAGAAGGTACGATTATTAATAGTAAGAAGTTTTTGTAAATACAATGTGTTCAACTCCTACTTAGTTGATTTCAATAGGTCTGAAAATTGTCTTCAATTTTTCTTTGTTTAATAAATTATGATTAAAATGTATTATTGGGGCGAAATTGGCTCATGAAGGTACGAGATAAATTTGTCATCCACAGAACATGCGATCTACTTCCAAATGGTAGGAGCCTATGGAAAATGGTAGTAAAACGTAGCTTAGGTCACCATTTTGCATATTTTGTTGCACTTTTTAGGTAACTACTAATAAAAATTAGAAATCGTGGTGCGTTTTAAGTAAACCGCCGTTCCAGGCGTTTGCTTTTCGATCGATAACCGAAGTAGTCCCGGGCGTGCCCTGCCTTCCTCAAGGACATTTAGTCAGGATATGTCGCTCTACTGCTTATGCTCTGAGACAAATGACTGCTCATCGCCAAGGATGTAGTCAAGGATTGTCAGCTTTTTACGACGATTTTTAGCCTCATAGTGAACCCGGACCGCGAGTATTGAGATCCGTTTGTACTGTGTTAAAAAGCGATTTTTTAGGGCCTGCCAGGTAGAAGGCATTATCCCTATGAGACCTCGCCACGCTTTGTATTGGCAAATAAAAGCATCTATTTATCTCTGTATCTATTGACCAAGATGTTACTATCTAATCGTTAAAATTTAACATTTAATGTTAATGTGAATTTTTTTTGGTAGGTACATTTTGCTATTAGTATACAAATTTTGACTCCCATGATACGACGATAAACCTACTTCTACTATTTGAACTTTATTTTCTGTGATACCCAGACAAATAATGAACCCATGTCACAAATCTACTCAGCATCTATTTTTGAAACTGATATTTTTGAAATTCCAACGCAACCAACCGCATTTCAAGGAGAATACAGTAAACGCATCAGGGTGTCTCATTTTCAAAAATACTGACGAGGATTTCTGCGCAGATTCCGGCCTCCTCGCCGTTAAAACCGTTCAACAGCTCCTCTGGCCTGTGTCCGTAAGTGATAACATCAACAATGAGAACAAAAGACCGCGGCCGAGATCGCTTGACCGTTTTTTATGATTTTATCCAAAAGATTTCGGCTTCCTACGCCGAGTTTTCTCCCCCGTAAAGGACTTTCTAATCGTGAAATACGAACTTGAAAATTTGGCACCTAATTGGATTATTTGGACGGGTTTTCGCCGCTGAAAATAATTGGCCGAACAATTATTTAATTCTGAGACCGAGACAAGGCGCCAATCAGAGCGGAAGGAACCGAGTTAACAAGAGGAAGTCCATACGCGCTCGACCGGCCAAGGGGAACGGTGACTTACCTGCAAAAGCCAACATCTTGGTGCGGATTTTTCAAAATGGCCGCGGAAAATATTCCTTCGCCAACTTCAACGCAAAGATAAGAGCAATGAAGCCCTCAGTTCGAGTTTCGCGAGAGATTGAGAGGAATAGGTTACTCTGGTTGAAATAACTACAGATCTAGGTACCTAAAGTTTTATTGCCATGAGCTGCCTGGGAATTCCCGTTCCGATAGTTCCATAAAGAAACCGTTGTTCCTCCGAGGAAATCTAACACGAAAACTGATAACCTGCCAGAAAAACTCCGGTGCAATGAAAACCACCCCTGTCTAGGCATGGGAAGTAGTGTTACCATGGGAACCACCTTGAAAAAAATCGGTGCCATGTTTATGGAACCAATGATTCCGTGGAACACCATTGACATGGAAACAACCGGTGCACTATGGCAACTGCAGCTGTTATAAAAACACCGGTAGCCGCAGAAATTGTCGTTGCCATGGAAACAACTAAGAAAACCTACGTTGGAAACCATCTATGCGCAGTGGGAAAGGTCAACACCATAGAAACCATCGTTACACCATAATACTCCAAGACCACCATATCAGGGCCGATAATGGCATCATCTTGTGAAACGTCGTTGCCATGGGGACAGATTCTATGGAAACCGATGTTCCGACAAGGAAAACTCAAGTTTCCCTACAACAAGCGATTGCCTGCAAAGGAAACTGTCGAAGCTGTAGAATACAGTTGCCATAGAATCCGTTGATATGTGAACATTGACATGCTTGGAAACCACCGTTACTGGAGAAACAGCCATACCAGAAACTTTCGATGTCGTGGACACCATGGAAACAGCCGTTGCAATGGAAACCCCCGATAAACCATGTTACGATACCAGTACTGGCACTTCAGTGGAGCCAACATAGGCTGCAACATGCTATTACTCAGTTTTCGCAAGAATGAACATGGGAACGAGGCTTGGAATCCCATGTTTATTGCATTTGGACAAAACTGGGCCCACCAGTGATGGCTTCTGTTTTTCCGCAATTCTGACCACGACCATGGATCTACAGCTTCGTTTTACAAAATACGAACTCGATTTGGCCAAAAGTTGAGTTACGAGGCTATAGCACTATATAGCACTATATAGCAGTCGTACCTATAGGCTATAGCATGTTGCCGCTATTCGACGATATGGAACATGAGAAGACCCGAAGATAATCGTAATATCATCATTGCCTGTGAACGGGAGCAAAGTTCAATCTTAAAACGCACTTAGTGTCACCTATTACGCCTACCACAGAATCAATGGGTATAGGTATGCATTCCTGAGCAATTTTATAGCATCATTTGTTTATACTTCCATATTTAACCATACAAACCAATTCCAAAATTTCACGATTTTAAAAATCATGGCGGAATATGATTTTTAAAAATGGCGAATTAGGTTTAAAAATCATATTCGGCCATGATTTTTAAAATCGCCATTTCGAGGGATTGATACCTATTCGATGGCAGGATGAGTTAGCTAGATATTATTTGAAGTGGCCAAACATCTGCATAATATTCAGTCCAGGTTCATTTCACAAGTAGGCATGCGAGTTCAACAACCGGACGGCCGGATAAATTAAAGAAAATAATTCCAGCACGCAAGTCAGTTCAGGCTCTGGGATAAGTGCGAGCCTATCCTAGGAAAAGAGGAACATCTTCAAATCCCTGTTTAGAATTGAAAATTAGAGGCTGCGCCGTTTTTTGCACCGCTCGTCAAATCGAGTCCAAAGCACCGACCGAGTAAAACTTAAATTCTAAAATGCCTGCTGGGCGTGTATTGTAATTTGGTGATGCAACATCGTTTGTAATAACACAAATAACCAACTTCCTCCCTTGCCTGACAAATAAACTAAACCCAAACGAAGGTTTATTTCAAACGTTGAAGTCGGTCCTTTTTCGTGAAACAATATGTATAAAATAAATTAAAATTTTTTTTTTGAAACACTCATACCTCCATACCTAAATATGACGTGAAAATCACAGCCAACTTGAAAAACTCAAATACAAAATTTGTATTTTTATATCAGTTTTGTATTCACAAAATTTATTCGGAAGTGGGCAAAATAATTCTGAAGGCACAATTTTGAAAACGCAACAATTTTGAACTAGGAATAATTTTAAACAATCATCAATTCAAAGAACTCGGATCAATTCTGAACTTGGATTTGTGTGCGCACTCGACGAGTGGCATATTAATTTTGTGGTTGTTTTGGATCAGATTTTGAATAGTCGGAAATTTTGAAATTGAACTAAAAAAAAGAATAATAAGTACTGTTGACGCCGCTACAAATAAAAAAAAATTTAGAACTTAATTTTTACCTCGTAAAAACTTTGAATTCTGATCATTTGAGAATTCGAATTGCCAAAGCATACATGCCGAAAAAAATTAATTTGAATAGAACGATTGAGGAATGAACTCATCTAAGCACCTTCATAAATTCGAATTTTTATAACATTCAACAGTTAACCAATTTTTTTTTTTGAAATCCGTTTTCATTTTCCGATTGATAGAAATATTTCCGATATACTAAAACCCGTTCAGTTTTCATGATTCGTTAATATTCATCATAATTATCACTGAATCCACTCAAACGACAAAGTAAATCGTAAAAAACCAACAACTAGCGCATCGCAACCACAGGAATTTATTGGCTCGTGAATGTGAAGGCGATATACGGCCGCCACGTCATCACAATTCGGCTTCGTCTTTTTGGCTTTCGTCTGCTTAGTATTCAGAAACCGACCAACCTGACTCGAAATCCTCATCGACCATAGTGATCGTTACAATGGAAAACGTTCTACGATTGAGGCGAAACTTGACGAAGAACAGGCGTTTCTGTTCAGACGAATCTGTACAGACGGCTCTGTACAGACGGCTCTGTTCAGACGAATCTGTACAGACGGCTCTGTTCAGACAACCGACCGCTGCGGCAGATCTGCACCGATGATTTTCGGATACTTTTCAGCCGAAGAATACGTGGATACTTCACGAGTTGTTTAGGGGTTAGCGCCCCTCGATCATGAGTCGGGCTCATAAGCTAACACAGAAGATGTCAGTTTTAAAGACCTGGTGCACGAAGAGAAGGGATAAATCAAAAGGTACCTGAACCGCTCAAGAGGATTCATTGCTTTGAGTAACCGTTAACTGTCGGACGGACGTAACTCAAAAACGGACATGAACGGTTATTACGGCTGACGTCAAAACCGCGCCATAACAGCACGGAGGATGCTGATTCTGAATGAAATCATTAATAAAAGTGATAACGGAGATACATTTCTGTTCTCACTGGAATGGAATTTGTATTTCACCACTTGAGTGCAAAAATCGTTGTTGTGCAGAAAAACACACATTTATCATTTTTAGGTTTTAATCCTATAGAAAAATTTGCACAATTTTCGTAAACGTTCACAGACGGACAGGCATTAGATGATCGTTCCGAAAACAAATTTTGCCCTGAAAAATATTTAATATTTCCGAGTAAAAGTGTGCCAGTGAGTTTTTTCTTTCTGACACCCGGTATCAAGGTGAAAAATCGGTCCGATCGGCGAGGATTGAAATCTCAATTTTCGAAGGACCTTCTCCCGATGCAAGTGACTCGTCTGACAGGTCCTATGTGTCTAGGGTATTGACGGCAAATCAAACTGGTCTTCGCTACTTGTCTCAACACAAAAAACCAAATGAGAAATTGCCCAGTCGGTCGGATAATTATTATTCGGTGTAATTGACGTGAGCCACTCCTACCGGTTCTTGCATAATTGCACGTTCCCCAAAGAATTTCTCCGCCTTCGAAGCGTTTTGAGACTTTGATCATCTTATGGTGGTAAGCCTGGATTGGTGTTCCAAGCATATTGGCAAGCGAATATGGGAATCGGACCAAATTGCCTGTTCTACAATAGGATCATCTAAAAGTGGATATAAGATCGAAAATATTGCTGAAATGTCTACTTTCCTCCACCGGTACTTACCGAAAATAGCAAAAAATAAGAAAACTATCGGTCGTGACAAAAATTCGAATTAAATTTATTGTCATGATTTTCACTGCTCAAAAATGCCATATTTTTTGTAATTGTCCTAAACTTGAAAATAGGATTGGAGGCATAGACAAAAATTGTATTTTTGCCAGTCTTTTCTTGTGTTTTCAAAAATAGCCATACCTATCTCCCTCAACTTTTACCCTTTTTTTCAAACTCAAAACATCTGTTCGTCTAGGGAAGACCCACCATCCTGTTAGATTTTTGTTGCAAATGTAAAATACAGAAACCCATCCTCAGGAGGTCCTTGGAAAATGAGTCACCCTAGGAAACGACGTGATAAAATTTGAGATTGCAGAAAAACCACGTTTTTTCTGCATTAAAACGTCGATTTTGCCCCTAAAAAACAGACGAATTAAAAGATTATTATACCGTTGGAAAGCTGACATTTCGAACCAATTTCTCCTAGACCGAACCGAACGTTAAACAAATAGTGGGTTTTACAAATTGAGAATTTCTCAACTTTGGCTGATTGTTTGCTTTTTTAACTTGATGTTAGAAAGCTGTAAATACCGTAAGAAGATAGGAAATTCAACGCTCTTTTGAACGGTATCCTCATTTTTGTGATTACTCCAATATTTAAAGAACTTTGGTTAATTTACTGAGACGAAGTCGAAAACAAAAAAAATGCGGTTCTCAACTTGGTTGAGTCTTCTTTTCGAGACATTGGCCCACACACGAAATCATGAAATTGATGAATACTGACGCGTCCTGGACGTGTAATTTACGAGAAAACGCCGAATTTCCAGCTAATAACGCGAACATAGAAGTCTGCGCGCCTTTACATCAATCTTAGTTCCTTTCCCAGGCTCGGGAGCCATCAAAACACGAATTCGAGTCACGACGATTATTCGGTTTGTGTCCCTGGGACAGTAACCCAATTTTGAGCGTAAAAACGCGATCCCGAAATTAGAAAAGTACAGTTTTTCTCGCCAATTAACGCTCTATCTTTGATCTGACGAATTTCCGCTATACGTATGACCAAATTGAGGCATGAAAATTCTCACGACTCGAAATAAAATCCGACATTTTAAGTAGGTAGGTACCGTAGTATGGAAAATCGATTTGTAATCACGCACTGCGAAATTCTAGGGAATCTCGGTAAAACACATTTCCTGATAAACCGTTCTTGAGACACCCATTATGGGGAAAATCCTTTGGCGCGCACTTTTTTCGTGTTCTCCTTGAGGGCGGCAGGGCACGTCTGGGACAACTTCGGTTATAAAACGGAAAGCAACGCCTGGAATGGCGCCTCACTTTCTCTACTACTTAGATTAAAGTTTCAGTACTGTATTGCTTACTACTACCTTATAATATTGAAGCTAATTAATATTATTTTCATTATTCTGGTTTTGGCTGTTTTCTAAAATTTGGGCAAATGAACCATAGGTAATTTTGAATTTTCATTTTTTTTAATTTTTCGGGACAAAATTATTGAGAAATTAACAAAAAATGCTATTAAAATGTTGGCAAAAAGCAGCTAAAACTTTTTTCCCCAAAAAGTTTTACTCCTTTTTGATACAATTTTTTTTAACGTTACGTATCTTATGAAGTAACATACCTAACCATGCATAGGTAATTTCTTTTTTCCATCCACTTTTCAATTACCTAGGTACCTATTTTTGATTTTCAATTTTGTAAATAATTTTTAAAGTTTTCAAATTAATTTTTAATTTTGGTAGGTACAGGACCAATTTTTGAGAAATTTGTTTTTTCTCTTATAAACACCAAATGTTGGGAAAAAATTTCGAGATAAACGATTTTCGGGTAGGTTCGCATGTTCCGTGTGTGATCAAATTTTACAGAAAAAATTTCACCAATCGATGAACAGCGGGGCAGACGATTCGTCAGCGCCAACTCACGATTCGGATCGAGGCACAAAACACAAATCGGGAAGATGGCACAAATCAGTAAACAAAAGGGCACAAAAGACAAAAGGGCACAAATCGATAGGCAAGTCACAAATCAGTGAACAAGGCACAAAAAAGGCACAGCGGGGAAACAACTCGACCGCAAGAGAAGCGCCGCGACACTGGGCGACCTGGCGCGCGCTCGCCCGGTGCTCCCACCATCGCCCAGAACCCCGCTCAGAAGTCAGGAGTACAAGCGGCTAACGAGCGGGCGGACGGCCGAACACGAACTTTACCGGCGCGTGCGCGATGGAATTGAATTCTTATGATATTCTTCCGGTAGGTATGAAACAATCTCAAACTTTTCCGAATTTTTGAATATTTTTTGGAAATTTTCTCAACATTTCTCAGAATTTTTAGGAAAATTCCTCTAAAAAAGAAGACAAATTTGGAAATTTTCTCAAAATGTTTTAGATTTTTTTCAAAATGTTACAAAAAAAAGTACAACAAAATTTTTTTTGGAAATTTCCCAAAAATGTTTTAGAGGTTTTAACATTTTCTCAAAATTTTCCGGAAACATCTCAAAATTTCTGGAAGAATAGGTATACGAAAACTAGAAGAATTTTTGGAATTTTCTCGTAATTTTCTACACATACGAGTATGATAGGTATTAGACTTTGCATGAACTACATAGCATTACACGATTGGCCAAGCTTACGCCCTAAGCAATACCTTTACGCGTCATTTCCACATAATCCTAATCAAAAACTCAATCTCGACTCAATTTCGTGCATTCACGGTGCATTAAATTTCCCAACTATAAGGTCCCTCAATTATTTTCAACGTATTATTCTCGATAAATCGGCTTTGAAATTACTTCATCTCTCAGGTTCATTTGCTTTTCGAAGCGAAGTCGCATTCCAAGGCAGAATTGCACCCCAGCTGCCCGCGGCTGAGTTAGTTGGATAATTTGGGTAATTAGGTGGAAATCACGTCTCGCCCTCGAGGAAAGGACTCGTTTCTCAGTGACAGAGGATCGGATCGACCCGTTTTTTCTCATTTTGGACAAACCATCTGCCACCTTTTTTTAATAGAAGTCATCGAACATTCTTGCAAGGCTCCGTTAACGCATGGAAGAATGCCGCCGCCATGGTCGTTCTGGATTTGCTCTTCTGGAAAAGGTTCAAAGTCTAATTGCCGGCGATTCTCAATGACGGGTCGCCCTGGCGAACGCCTTATCAAGCGGTGATAGCCCAGATTCGCCGAAGAAATCCTTTTTCCGTTTGCACAAGCAACTGATTACTTCGAGTCCAACCATCTTGACAATCCATCGTTGCTGTATCTGAGCTCAGCAGCCTCGAGGTTGCATGTCGTATCCTATGACCACCATCAGCGAGTCAAATAAATGACCTCCCTTGATCTCTAAGATGACTTTGATCTCTAAGATGACTTTGATCTCGAAGTTGACTTTGATCTCGAAATTGAGTTTGATCTCGAAGTTGAGTTTGATCTCGAAGTTGACTTTGATCTCGAAGTTGACTTTGATCTCGAAGTTGAGTTTGATCTCGAAATTGAGTTTGATCTCGAAGTTGAGTTTGATCTCGAAGTTGAGTTTGATCTCGAAGTTGAGTTTGATCTCGAAGTTGACTTTGAACTCGAAGTTGATTTTGATCTCGAAGTTGACTTTGATCTCGAAGTTGAGTTTGATCTTGAAGTTGACTTTGATCTCGAAGTTGAGTTTGATCTCGAAGTTGAGTTTGATCTCGAAGTTGAGTTTGATCTCGAAGTTGAGTTTGATCTCGAAGTTGACTTTGATCTCGAAGTTGAGTTTGATCTCGAAGTTGACTTTGATCTCGAAGTTGAGTTTGATCTCGAAGTTGACTTTGAACTCGAAGTTGAGTTCGATCTCGAAGTTGAGTTTGATCTCGAAGTTAACTTTGATCTCGAAGTTGACTTTGATCTCGAAGTTGAGTTTGATCTCGAAGTTGACTTTGATCTCGAAGTTGACTTTGATCTCGAAGTTGACTTTGATCTCGAAGTTGAGTTTGATCTCGAAGTTGAGTTTGATCTCGAAGTTGACTTTGAACTCGAAGTTGAGTTCGATCTCGAAGTTGAGTTTGATCTCGAAGTTGACTTTGATCTCGAAGTTGACTTTGATCTCGAAGTTGAGTTTGATCTTGAAGTTGACTTTGATCTCGAAGTTGAGTTTGATCTCGAAGTTGAGTTCGATCTCGAAGTTGAGTTTGATCTCGAAGTTGAGTTTGATCTCGAAGTTGAGTTTGATCTCGAAGTTGAGTTTGATCTCGAAGTTGAGTTTGATCTCGAAGTTGACTTTGATCTCGAAGTTGAGTTTGATCTCGAAGTTGACTTTGATCTCGAAGTTGAGTTTGATCTCGAAGTTGACTTTGATCTCGAAGTTGAGTTTGATCTCGAAGTTGACTTTGAACTCGAAGTTGAGTTCGATCTCGAAGTTGAGTTTGAACTCGAAGTTGACTTTGATCTCGAAGTTGACTTTGATCTCGAAGTTGAGTTTGATCTTGAAGTTGACTTTGATCTCGAAGTTGAGTTTGATCTCGAAGTTGAGTTTGATCTCGAAGTTGACTTTGAACTCGAAGTTGAGTTCGATCTCGAAGTTGAGTTTGAACTCGAAGTTGACTTTGATCTCGAAGTTGAGTTTGATCTTGAAGTTGACTTTGATCTCGAAGTTGAGTTTGATCTCGAAGTTGAGTTCGATATTCTAAGTTGACTTTGATCTCGAAGTTGAGTTTGATCTCGAAGTCGACTTTGATCTCGAAGTTGAGTTTGGGTACAAACAAACAAACACTTGCTTTTATTATTATAGAAGTTCGATTTCATTTTTTGATAACTGCGCCAGCGGACGCGACCATTAATGTTCAAATAGTGATTTGTACCTAAATTATACAAATTCTTTTCTACCCTGCGATACGACTTTCAATTTCAGGACGTTTGCAGTGCTTCCCTTAATTAGAGGAATGAAACGAATTTTTCCCAAACGATTTTTTTGCTGACTATAAAAAAAATGCAGGGCACTAGAGCCAACTCAGGAAGTTATGATTTCAGGATAATACGGTTGCCTAATTGATTCAGGCCTGCGCTTCCTTTTTTTTTTTTGAGAAATGTTTTTCTTCCATTATTACGAGTTGAGCTCAATTAAAGCAATTAGGGGATCAGTTCTCGTTACACAATGGGAAAGCTGTTAACAATTTGTGTTCACAATGCGAACGGGGTTACATCGTTTGGCCATCGATTACATCGCGGTGTGAAGCGATCGTGTGCAGATTATAATTTTGTGTTACACCGTACACAATCGTACGCTAGCGCCTGGGGCGTAATGGCGTTCTGTTTGACTCCACATCGATTGTCCAGTTCTGAAGATGAAAGGTCATCATTATTAGAGTGAGATCTCTCTCTCCGTCCTTTGCTTATCCAATACTGAAATTGAGTCTCTTATCGAAAGTGGAAAGGTTCGAAATGAAAGTCTCTTGAAGCCCGGGGGGGGGGGGGGCTCGTAAATCGTAAATAATTAACAGTACTTCCGTATTATAATGTTTAACTTGCGTTTTCTCTTCGCCTAATTTCTGCAGCTCTGTTCAAACTGCAACTCATTCTATGATTTCTTATGAACTACTGATATTCCAATTCAAACCGTTTCAGAGATAACTACGGTGTCAAAAGTAGCTTTTAAGGAAAATTAACCCCACGTTCCGTGATAAAAAAGTTGGAAAGAATTTAATTTAATTTTTTCAGGACCCTCTATTAATTTGCTCTCTAGCTGCACGATACGTGGGTTCCAATATTTTTGGGAAAAATTCCTTTTTCTGGAAAACCTGTTATGCACCAGTCAAGAGATAAAATGATCACATTAAAGGGTACCATGAAGGAAATTCTCAATTCTCTAAAACATTTTCTAATACAAATTTTGGGCCAAGTTCAATGAATTTATCAAAGTCGAAAGTGTTTTTTAAAAAAGGTTTTTCTTCAAGCCGTTGAAAAGAAACGATTTGGTTTTAAATGTCCCAAAATCTTTGACACGGTTTAAAGGAACCGTGAGCATTTTTTCATTCCGGAAACTCACCGTCGACTATCTTTTAAATAGGTAAGTACCTATCGAGGGTTTTAACGTTGTTTTTACTCATCACTGCCAGGCAATCGCAAAACTGCAAAAACCTCGAATTTATTTGAAAATTTACTTATCAAAATATCAACCATCTGACAATATGAGACATCTGCAACGAACATCACGCATAATCTATTCGAAAACCGTTGGGGTCTGATCTTGAGTTGCTACCTGTCCTCCCCGAAGCCGACAGTTGGCACACGTTGGACTGTGGGGGTGGGGATGAGCAGCCAAGTCAGAATGGGGGTTCAAAAGGTCCCACACTCACGTAGGAGTCACCTGTTGTAACCGATTCGGTAATTTAACCGAGCCCGCATGTATGAGGTTCAGGTCCGAAAAAGCAACACCCTCGTAAGTCGTAACGCCTCGGTAAGCTCGGGTTCTACAGGTGGATACCGAGTCCTCGACCTCGTGGGAACTGGACATTACCGTCCGAAAGACCCTCATATTTATCAAGTATTGTCATCTGGAGCGTCAAGTGCTTCAGTGCCATGCGGGTCGAGCGTATCTCGATTTAGGAGTCTTGGAATCTCCAGATTTTTGCCAACATTCTTCATCATTGGGCAGATTCAGGTGGATAATGTTTTATGTAGGCATAAGAATTTACTCCAAACTGGCAAAAATATTCCTCGAATACACCATGTAAGTACCCACTATGACGATTTGGACGAGAGCCAGATCGGGAAAACAGCAGACAGCTCCCATGGGCCCTCGGGGAAAAAGGAAGGACGACGCTGTTGCAGTTGACACTGAATCACAGAGACGATGGTACACGAGGTTTGAATACAAAATGTCCAGGAAACCGGCCAAAAACGTGAGACTCATTCAAACAGCCTTCATTAAGCTGAAGGATCATTCGGGATAAAATTGTTTTTACAAGTTAGGTGAAAAAGTTTTTTTAGCTTTCGAGGGTTTCGGGGTGGTTTTATTCGATCTACCAGAAGCGATATTTTAGACATGGCATTGTGTTGTAGCCAGCTGTAGGAAAAATAGTTTTTGTACTACTTTTGAACTCCACTAGGGTGTCCTCGAACTTGGTGTGAAAAAATAGGATGAAACTAGGCCTAAAATCTACCAATTTTCCTCAAACCTCTCAAGACTCTCTTTGCCTTAAACCTTTTGCAAGATGCAATTATTTGAAAATTTTCCCCAGAAAAACCGCGTTCTGCTTGATAAAAAACCCAAATTTCTCCGCCAGGCAACCATTCTTAGAAGCCATCCATCCCTATAACATGGTCACAGGGAATCCGGAGCATTAACTGGTAATAGGGTCCAGCATTCTTCAAAATCGTTTATGAACGTCCATTCTTCGATTTGCGAGGATAGAGTTATCAGGACTCCATACTTGTTCTGGGTATATCGAATCCAGGGCAAGTCGCTCCTTATATCCAACAGACCATCTTGGAGACCATTCATGCCGTAGTAATATGCTACCTCATTCTATGAGGTATTTCCAGAGCATTCACTGCAGATGGTATATACTTCAGGAAGTTAGAGTTTTCAAGACCTCGAAAGGACCTGCAGGTCATATTCACGAATCCATCTTCAGGACGTCCATTTTCAAGGCGATGTTGATCCTTCAATCCCTCGGTTTACCTCTTCTTGGAGGCGTCCATTGACCTCGTCCCGGCTCCATAACTTGTTAAGGAGGCCTCCCTCGCGAAAAATGTATGTTTACCTACCTCCCCAAATTAAAGTTTAATGCGTTTGCGTCGAAACGCTCGTTCTTTTGTCAAAATCGGTTCACCCGGTCCCGATACGGTTCTGATACGTCGAGAAAACGGTTTGTTCCAGACCGTATGAGATGACTCGTATGATGGAAAAGCCGACCCGGTTCCAATATCGTGGGCGAGAAGGAAAAGACCGTTAAAAAGCGGAAACCGGATGCCCCGTCCGTCGTCCGTTTCGGTCCTTGATCCGCTTCGCATCGTATCACACGAGGACCTGCTAAGGAAACCGTCTACCGGCCAAGAAAGCATAGGTACATCATCGTCAAATCTGAGCAAGAATTGAAGAAATCAGAGCGACGCAGGGCTGCCAACATTGGAAAACAATTGTTGGACAAATGAGAAAATCGGAGGCGAGGGGTTCGACTGCGTGGGGAAGGACGAGGGTGAAGGGTGACGTTCATTCGACAGTGTAATCGAACCAAGCGCTTTCGGCCGCATTGGCATCTTCAGGTATCATATTTTGCGCATAGTATTGACTTAGTCTAGCAGAAAAGGATTTCTATATTTTCAAGTGCGAAATAAATGGGGATTCAGTGTAGACAGGTAGGTAAATAAAGTTCAAATCAAAGGCTTAGGTTAAAAAAAAAAAGAAAAAAAAACAAGCGAAATGAGTAAAAACCGGGCAAGGGGGCTTCTTATATTCAAGATAAATTACAACGACGTACGAACTGGCATCGAAGGCTTGCTGTATATTGTCGTTCATACGGAATACCAAGATTTTACCAATCCTGAATTTGAGCTAAGTCGCAATTTGGGGGTTCAATGGGGGCATCGTTGGCAATTTCAGCTTTGAACGAGTTTTTCAAAAAAAAAAAAAAATTATAAAATGCCTGCTAAAGAAAGGAAACTACCTACTTGCACGCTCAAATTCTAAAAATGAGATTGCCTACCAAATAAAATATTTCGACTTACTAAATTGCACGACTGGACGACTGGTTCTCAAACTTCTATGAGCAGGAGCCATCGCAGGTAGTGATGGACGCTAGCCAAGGGAAAATTAGAACTACGAATTTCTACTAAAAATTCTACTATTTGTCACGTTTTTTCCGGGGAGATGCGAAGATAGCGCAAGTCGAACTAATTCTGGGGCAAATGCGGACGGGACCTTCGGTTGGGCCAGAGGTTGAGGCACCTGCCGGTTGATAGCACCTGTTGCTCTGCTAGATACGTTACTCACCCCCACCAACCCTTGTAGGCTCGAATATGAATAAACAGTTCCTCAATAATTATAAATCGAAATTTAAATACACAAGGCAATGGTCTACAATAAAGTATGGTTTAATAAAGTATGCAATACCATGCAGAAATAATAATAATAAAAGCTAACCTTTGCTGCTATCCCCTTGATCGCCTTCGATGTAACTTTCATAGTCCCCAAGCGACATGGAAAATTTTCCTGAAACAGATAAGAGATTTTTTTGTAGAGAATGTTAATGAGGCTTTTACACTTGAAATGTCACATCAAATTTTCACCAGCTTTAAAGGAAAATCAAAAAGCTAAAGACCACCTGATGTTGCTGGCGTAATAGATACCTTTTTTGTACATATTCCTTTACTGGTAATGTTACCCCGCTTAACCGGAGAAGTCAATTCTTCAGCTCATTTGCTACGATTTTCGTTCTACAAAAATTTTCGCTTGCCCAAGGCAAAGCTTACATTTTTTACTTCAAAATTTTTTTCGTGTTTTCGACATTGTTTTAGTAAAATGGTCATAAAACTATTATATTTTGAATTGATTAAAAAAACGAGTACACCGTTGGAAAGACCATTAAATTTCCCATAAACTTACGGTATTTGCAGCTTTCTAACATCAAGTTAAATAACCAGAAAATTGTGCCAAAGTTGACAAACGCTGAATTTTTAAAAATTACAGTTTTCTCTAGGACTAAAGATAAATGGAATCAACCCGCGCATGTTCCAGGAAAAACTGGCCCGAAATGTCGGCTTTCCAATGGTATAATCGTTTTTTGATTTACCTTACTCATTAGAGGAGGAATCGAAGTTTAAATGCAAGAAAATTGGGTTTTCGGTAAAATTCGAACGTTTCGAGCTTTTGAAAAATTTTAATTTGAATAAAAAATTGAATTCATTGTTTACGGAACTCCTAATGATGGGTTTATGGATGTTAGAATTTTGATTTCATAATCAAATTACCTAAAAAGCAGTCAATACTCGATTCTGACTCACCTATTTCCGAATGCTGATGCATATATTGTGCTGATATATAAATCCAATAGTTCTAACGAATTTTCATCATTCGTTTACAACTATGCCTAAAAATTAAAGGTATTATGCAAACATGGATTTTTACGGTTGAAGGATGGGTGGGATCCTTCAGGTGCCTTAGAAGGTCCTCCCGTGAGAACCCTCCAGTACTCCCATTAGGGGATGTGGGGCAAAGTGATTTTCAATTCATTTAGCGACATGATGAAAATACAGTCGTGAAGAAATCAAGACGGCAATTATGGCAGTTTAGCGAGCGAAACTACTTGTTACACGCGTAACGCTCCAACGGCGTTTCGTAACGGATTTTTCAAAGCAAATGTGACCAAACGAACTTTCCTCATTTGCAGCTCGAATGCATGTTCACGTTATTAATTTGAGACTGTAATTAACTATTCAGAACGGGTTCAAGAGCGGTCTGGTATGTAAAATAATATACCGAAGCTATATTAATTGTCACAGTGAATAAAGTCAAGTTAATGAAGATATGATAATGGAAGTTGAGGACTATAAGAACCTGAATAATCTGGACTACCCCGGGATGAATTGGGTAAAGTAAATAAATCGGGACACTCGGCAGTTTTAGATTACGACCAAATCAGAGGCTGCTCGGGTCAAAATGCTGAAAAAATACCGAGAAAATAGTAAAACCCAAAATTTGTGATAAATTCTCCTAAGAAAAAAGCAGGACTCACGGGAATATTTTATGTGTGTAGAGACCTGCAAATTCTTGGATTTTTTAGGACTCCAAGATTCGCTCCCAACAAAATACGAACAAAACGGTAGTACCTAACAATACTGCGCCTTCCGTTTTGGTTCTCTCTCAAAAAACCGGTAAGTCAAAACATGGAAAGAATCGAAATGCGGACAAACAAAGAAGCGACCGACGGAATAGGAATGTCGAACAAGACAGGGAAAAGGCAAATCATCAGAGGATGGGTCATGTGCTGGGTATCGTGACTCCGACTCACGATCAGTACAGGCCATTAGACGCCGTCTTCGATCTATTTATCGAATATCGAGACGACCCAACAACAGAATAGGCCGAATGGTTTCTTTTCCGTGGCAATTCGATGCAATTCGTAGCTATGACAAAATATTTGAGCGAAAAAGACATTCTTCGGTACGTGGGAATCACGATGACGCAAGACTAAAAATCGGATCCGCATTCGACTGATGAGTACGCCGAGTTGGATAAATGGGAGATGTTTTTCCACTTATGGAAAGGGGAGAATGTCGAGCTACGCTTTTTCAACGTTATTCCCAAATAACCATCACCTGAGACCGTAGTTTACTGATGGTGAATGATCGACCCTTGAATTTCTGCCGTTTGGCACTATCCCTGATCTGCTGACGATAGTTTGCTACGATATGTTTAGTTAGGAAAAGGGTGAGAGGGATTTTTGGGTCTTAAAATCCAAAAATGAAGCCGAAATAACGAAATTCCAAAACGCTATTGTGTATTGGGACGCAAATGGTTTTCGGTGCCGACTGTTTCAGAACGCTTCCTCGCCTTTGTGCCAACTTTGCGTTCCCGCCCAGCTTTAGAATGAACCGAGTTCCTTCATTTCCTTTCACTTAGCTTAACAAAAAAAAAGTCAAAGCGTGAAGAAAACTAGGCGATCGACCAGCACCTAGGTCGCGAACGTTCAGTTTTTCTTCGAACGTCTCGGAGAAATCAATTAGGCGAACATCCACAGGCCTCGGGAATCAGCCGAGTGGAAAACTCGCCACGCGTTCAGACGAGGCGAAAATCCAAAATTCCGTTACCTGACCTATTGATCAACAGCGAAAATTAAAAATGACGAATATCCTAGGGTTTCATCCATCCCGAGAAATGAAAATTCCGTGTTCTCAGCAGAATTATTATTTTCCACGTTTCTTCGTTGAGTTTTTTCTTCCTCTTCAACGCCTTGTTTCTTCCGAGTTTTCTCTCGTTGAGTTATTTAAAATTCTTCTTTTTCTCGTTATTCCATTGGAATTTTCGGTTGGATTTCGTTCTCTTTTCTAATGGCTGAGTTTGATCGAAAATTGGCTGATTAGCCTCATCTGAGTTGCTATCATCTCTGATTTCGAATACAGTAATATCATCGAGACGAAAGCGAAAATGAAGAACAAATCGGATCATTGGCTGATTTCCTTGACGAATAAACGCTATTTTGGCCCTCTGAAAAATTATCCCCATCGACAAGACAGGAGAGGATGACGAGGATAATTTTTGAGAATGAGCGTACGCAGAAAACGTGGATGACTCAACGATCTGGCACCCGGTACTATGCCGTGTTCCATGTTGGCTTGGTCAGGCCTTCGTGACTGGTCGACTCTCACACCTTCCAGCGGAGGATGGACGAACCCGCCAAGGAGAACCTCATTGGTTCACGAGGCCGAAAACAGGTGGCGCTGCCAGTCTTGGGCGCCTACCTTTCAGGGCAATAAGTTAGGATACACATCGCCAGGTGGTGCTCGGATTTCAAAAAGAACAAGACAAGCCAGTCGCAGAACTCTCACGTTAGGTACTACGAAGTACGCGTTCCGGCGAAACGCCTTAGGCATTCACGAGTACAGTGGAGGAGGACCCAATCTGGATCCTGGTTCCTGGATTGGCTGGAAAATGATTTTTCATTTGACTCTTCAAAACTTATTAAATATTAAAGCATAAAATTTAGGTATAACTAAGCGTCGGTTCAGTTGTTACTCATGAAGATAAATTCAAGGACTCAGAACGGGGTTTTAATCAATTTTGGACGACTGCTAGCAATGGGTGCCTCACCAATAATTATTTACCTTGGATTTATTTTGAATGAATTTCCTCAAGACGATGCTAATACGCAGATGCGGAGTCCTTGAGTCGAGTACCAAATGGATTGAAACCCTGGACCTAAGTCGGTACCATGAACTTATGGTGTTCTTGAAGACAACAAACATCAAGTGCTACCTACCTAGCATTAGATCAGGTACAACCGTACACCGTCAATAATTGAGACGACAGGGAACGGAATTAGCAGGGGGACCTAGCAATGGTGAAGAAATGTCTTCACTGATGATGGATGATCATGCCGGATTTCGAGTTATGATGAAATCAGTTTTTCGAAATAGGCCCATGCCCATTAGTGATTTCTTAGGGAAGAACCGTGTGTACCTTCCGATACGCACGAAATGTGGACCCTTCGTCGATGCTGGACCGCCGTCGAGTCCCGAGTCATTTGGAAGGGGTAATGATTTTGAGGTGGCCTTGGGGGTAATTATCGTGAGGTGGGTGCCTACTTGAGGTCCAACGTGCTGGGAGTAGGGCTGTAGGGACTATTTTGGATAAAGAGAGTTCGTTTCATGCAAATAGAAACTCAAATTGAGGGAATGGTATAAAAACTCGTAAACTTTCGTGGGTTTCACATCTTCTTTCCAAATGATTTAATCCATTTAATTCGTTTCATGGTGTATTATGACCTTTTTGATAGAAAATATAGCTTAACTCACAGATAAGTTTTTTTCTGACTACATTAGACACCAGGTAGGCACCTACCTAATGTAGCCTGACAAAAATCACTGGTACGTACAATAATTTCCAGACAGTCCAATTCTCAATTAATGGAAAGTCCCAAAATTTAGTCAAGGTATTAAGGAGCGGTTTATCAATTCATTTAAAGCTAGATTTGTCCAAGAACTCTCGCACTAATTTTTACTTTTTTAATTTTTTTAGGGCATATTTTCATTGACGGTCATACTGAAAATTTCTTGGAAATTAGTGGATGCAAGCGTCCTTGGATAAATCTAGCTTTGAATAAATTGGAAACCCGGCCCTTAAACAATGAAAACATAATAAAAGCATGAAAATAAATAGCATTGATGGTTAGTGCGATGGTTTACGTCGTGAGGCCGAAGTACGATACAGTCGTGAGGACAGCCAAAAGCAAAGACTTGCAAACAAGTTCAGGTCCTGAGATGAGGAGCGCGTCCCGTTTATCGCGTAGGATGAAGTAATTTCAAGTCGTGGAACACTGTGGTGGGGAAGTGCTCCAGGAACCGTCCACCTCCCGGTCATTCAATCCAATGCCCATCCGGTGAACTCATATGAGAAGTGGTTCGATGTTGCCGACTGTTAACTTCATTTTAAGTTCACTTTTCCCCAGTAAGAACCCACGATTTTTCTAAGGAGCGTTTTCGCATTTACCTCTCTAGAACGTCAAGTCGGGAAGCAGAATGTCGAGGAAAAATGGAATTTTCGAATACGACCGTTTGGATATTAGTGGAAACTTTCGAGGCCGAAATATAGACAGCCATCTCCCAAAATCGTCACTAGAAAAGTAGTATATCCGAAGAACCAAAAGTTGTCCATGAGCACATGAGCTAATGTAGAAGTTAGATGTATCTAAGGATGTTAGATGTATCTAACTTCACATAGGTAATCCTTCACATAGGTATGATTCTGGAACCAATGGCCCACACAATGAAACAATACCTGTTGCCGTTTTATAAATGATGATAATACTATCGGCTACAGTATAGCCTCGATCCTCATTTCTTCATACGGAATTTACCATTCACCACTGTAACCATTTATTCCATTGTATTGAAGGCCTTCGACGGCCAATTGATCCTATTCCGAGGCTTTTCCTCTGCAACGTTTCGTATTCATGAGGGAACCCTTGGTCAAATCACCGAGAAAGTTTTGAGTAGGTTTTACACGTTTTACCACCGTAAAATGAGGGGTCATCTTTTCTTCCTCGATAACGCGAGAACCTGCCGGACGCCGATTCGTTTCTCAGGGCAACATCTTCTAGAACATTTCCACGCCCATTGTTTTTCGCCTTTTTTTACAGCCTCGCTGTAATTATAATCTCGTTTTCAATTTTCCCTCCGCATCTTTTCATCGACTCTGTTGTTCGAGAAAGTTACCACACTGGCCGCTTATTAAAGGGCTATATTGTCGCTATTCTCCGAACAACTAATCTATGGTTATTGTCCGAGTCATTCAACTTGCATGAGCGATTTTTTTCACCGGACTCTCAACTTGACCCCAAGGACATCTTTCCTTCAAGTTCAGTTGGCGGTTTATTTTGAGTAGGTGTACTTTGCGTAAGTCCTTATAGATGGCGCCATTTCAATAAATAATGCGGCCATCTAGAATAATATTGACAATATTATTGACCATTCAGAATCTTGGATTTTTCCAACAATACCATTCGAAAGCTGAGGTTCTGGATTTTTTTAGGACTACAGGTACAATTTGACAGTAGAATTGTCCCTGAGCGGGTAAAGTATCGACCCCTTCGAGGAAGACAATCTTGACTGTGAATACTCGATACAGTATGGACTAATATAGACGACGTGCCATAGACTTTGGACTTAAGACTATGAACCATAGTCAAGATCTGACAGATTGTCAAGATTTGATAGAATTCACTTTTCCAATTGATTTCTGACCGATTGAACTGCCATACAAAATTCTTTTGATACTGTAAGGTGATGGAAAATTCAAAGCTCTTTTCAACGGTATAGTCAAAATCGAATTTTCTTCAGAAATTAAGGCAGTTATGGCCGTTTTAGTGAATTAAGATCGAAATCACGAAAAAATCCTGAAAGTGGCGTTTAGGCGTGAGTAAAACCGTTTGATAACGGCCAACTTTTATTGGAAATTAGTTGTAGAATAGATTCCTTACCTTTGGCAAGTTCCTTAGGTTAGCACCCAGTATTGTAGGTATATTTTTAGGGCCGGTTTATAGGCAAAATTTATTTATTCGATATCCAAGGTGGTATTCACATCAAATTGCAATGCAAAAATCTCATTGGTGATGGGCATCAGGTGTTCTTTGGATATCGGATTAATAAATTGTCAATAAACCAGGGGTCAGAGGAATATTTATTGGTGTACCTATAGTTTCCAAACGACCTAACTTAACTTGATGCACTTGCAAAGCAACAGGCCATACCCACCTGCAATTTCCGCCCATTTTCGAATCAACAGTGATTACAGGTTTGTTCAAGCATTGAAAGAAAAATCCCTGGATAGGGCTAACACATTTAGCTGCTCAACTCGGATGACTTGGCTGATAATTTGCCGTAACACTTCGCAGAATGAGGGTACATTGTAGCCACTGGAGGGTACGGTATCCGTGGTACTTCGGGCCTGGATGGTACCTCTGTGGTTAGATTATCCTGGGATGTCTGGTCCCAAAACCGCCCGGCACTCCTCATTACAATCTCCTTCTCCTGATGGCATCACTTGCTTCTCGTTCTAACTGTACCCGACGGCCGAAGAACGGAACATGTAACCGAACAATTGCCGAGTCTCGTCGAGGACTTAACGATCCTGGATCAGGCACCTCTTTTCAGCGTCTTACTCTTGGAGTTAAATTCTGACAAGATAACTATAAATCCTTATAACGAACATTATGCCTTGAAAAATAAGAGCGTATTTTATCAATTTAAGGTTTAGAAAAAATTCCACCTAGTAGTGGAAATCGAAGGCTGCGATGAGGAGATAAGAACTATCCTTCTCCCTCCACCTTCTTTATTGCTCAAACGGTCGGTTGGCCATTCCAGTGTTTTTATATCTATGCGTACAAAGTATTCAAAAGATTTTCTTAAAAAAAAACCTTTGGAGGGGAAGCTCCAACTAACTAAGGGGCAGGAGAGCTTCAAATCAGTTCTGCCTTGGATGGTGAGCTTGGTATTCTATTAATTTGTCGATCACTGGCTCAGGACGAACCAGTTCCTCTTTCGGTGTCAAGTGGAGTCCTCGTCCTTTTCTTTCATTTGTAGCAAGTTTCTCATTTCTTCAGTCTCCACGGACGGTGGGACCCCGACCTTCGACAAGGCGAATAAGAAGAGGCAGTTGACCGCGCTTTTTGCTAGATACAACCAATTTAATTGCCCACTAGCTATGGGATAGGTACTTATTTGTCTGAAGGATAGGTCAACGACATAACAGGACTTGCAGCCAAGACCAATTAGGTGCCCAAGACGTAGCACTTTGATCATTTCGTTTAGGTATTGTGGTATTCATGATGGTTCATCGAATTCATAAAAATGTACGATTATATCATTTGCGGCGATTCATTTTGAAATTGAACGTACAGAAGAGGAAATTCGTCATTATTTTAATACTAAAGATGATCAGCGTGAAGGTATTAAGTACTTAATTATTGCGTGACGAAATCTTTAAACACGACAGGTATTACTGATTTGTAGGTCGGTATGGGTAAATGGAAAATGGATAAATGGTTAGTTTGCGAACATTAATTGCCTGCAGCATTTCTTAAGGAGCGGGACCAAAGCGGGCCCAGAGTTGGGGTGGAACCAGGAAGCTGAAGTTTTACCATGCTGCTCATTCTGGATGAGCGTTCCCATGCTGGTCATTCTGGATGAGCGTTCCCATGCTGGTCATTCTGGATGAGCTTTCCCATACTGCTCATCCTGGATGAGCTTCCTACACCGCTCATCCTGAAACCTCCACCTTTCTGGTTCCACTCTTTGGGGCCTCGCCCCTGAAGCATTTCGCCTCCGTAGGGTAGACAGTTGTGTCGTGAGTCCAGAATAACCATGCAGCATTGTGGAATAAAAAATAAAATAAATATGTTGGGTTTGCGCGGAAATTGTCGCTCCTGAATTGCATTGGGACCGTTGAGGCTATCCGTCGAAACGCAGTAAGTGCTGCGATGGCCCCTGGACGACAGTGCCGGTGAAACTGTTACAAAGTATCGTAGTAAAGAGGCAGGCCACCTGCGGCACTCCGTTCCCTTTGGAATAGTCCGTAGCCCCCCTGACCCTGAAGATCAAGGGGGTTAATCAAGATGGTTGATGGTTTACAAAAATCTCGAATTTGTCGAAATGTTTTCGTAAAAAAAAAATGAAAGTATCGTCACTTATCCGGAAGGAGTTCGAGAATCATTTCTCAAATATTCAAGTTTGCCAACACCCCAGGAGGGAAAATTGTGACTTTTCAAAACTCGAAAAATTATGACAGGGAAAATCCGTCTTTCTCTTCGAACGGAAAGTTACCGGAATTGTGGGAAGGCGGGAGTGATTGTATTCATGAGACCACCGATGGACGTGGTGGAACAATGGCACTGGTTTCGAATGTCCCACGGTGGAGCTCTTTTCATTCTCGAGCAGATCATTATCCAGTTTTACATCCGACTGGCCTGCCAGGGCTGGCAAGATGTGTGCGATTGAGATGAGAAAAAGTTGCCTAGCAGGACGCATATCTAGTCTGCTAGCTGATTCATTCTTTGCCGAGATCGAAAACCGGCTCGCGAGCCGCTAATGGTCGGGAAACGGATTGACCGGAGTCGCACCAAAGTGATCGGTTCAAATTACCCAATCACAAATGAGAACTGTTGTGTAGAGATACAAAGTGGGTTTCAAGCGAGATTCGAGAAAATTTCAAAATGAATGCAATTCACTAAAAAAATCGCAATTTTTTATTCAAACATTCTTTTATTATCTTCGGCTCTCTTCTCAAAATGTCACGAGACGTGACGACCACTTCTTGGCAATACAGCCAACAGAGCAGAAGCCGGACTGGCTAGCCACTCGCGGCAATCAACAACAGAGGACGAGCCCAGAGATTGCAGAACCTTTCCCACCGATCCTGACAAGGTAGGTCAGACGCTAACGAAATGGTTCCTGATAATGGCGATACCGGCGAAAGCGCTCAAGCACATGTAATCAATATACGGAGGATCCACAATATACAACTAATTTCCAACGAAAATCATTCTACAACATTTTTTTTACTCGCTTCTAAATGCCACTTTTTTTACTTTTAAGATTTTTCCGTGAATTCGATCTAAATTCATTGAAACGGCCATAACATCCTAAATTTATCAAGAAAATTCAATTTTGACTATACCGTTGGAAAGAGCGATAGTTTCCCAATTACCCTAAGGGCCGTTTTATCAATTCCCTTAATCAACTGATTATCCAAGGACGCACCGACTAACTATTTTCCAGGTGACTTCATGCTGAAAAATCATACGTCACGTTTCCACGGAATCAGTTAGTCGGTGCGTCCTTGGATAATCAGTTGATTAGGTGAATTGATAAAGCGGCCCTTAGTATCAAAAAAAAATGTTTGAGGTGGTTACAAATTGGCCGGAAAAGTGAATCAGGTCAAATCTCGAAAATCTTCGCTTTTTTCAACGCTATCGACAGAATTCTGACCAAAACTTTGTGGATAGCACTCGTCGTAACAAACCACTGATCCGATCTTGACCAATCTACTAGTTAACTAGGCGAAAAATCTGCTTGAGAGCGAAAGACATAAAAAGCATCCGAGTCTTTTGATAGAGGCGTTTCCAAAGCGCATTCCAAAAACCTTGAAGGTATAGATTGGGGTCCAGAATTGCTGCTATGGAGATGAAATGCGACTCAAGGCAAAAGCTCGTAAAACTGTTCAACATCAGCTTCGCTCAGTTTTTCCGTTTTAGAGGTTTCGCTCGTTTTGTGAGCTGCTGTTTTTAAACGAGCAAGTTCGGAGGCTGTTGATAAATAACGGCGGATATTTCAAGTCGAAGATAATTTTAAGGACTATCGCATAAATCAATCTGCACCTCGATGTCAGGAACTGAAAAATATGATAGCGTGTCAAAAGGTACCGAGGTATTGAAATTGCCTCAAGCAGGTATGAAAGTGTGACATTACAGTAAAGAAAAGAAAAATGTTAGACGTGATCGTTTCTGAATTTTGAAATATAATTTCCCTTACGTCGACAGGTAACAGTTTCTTTAAAACAATTCCATTCATTATAAAGTTGAAAAATTTTATTTAATAAAAAACTTTTTTCAAAAAAAAAAAAATAAAAAATAAAAAAACTGTTTTGTGACACCTATTTAACTCTAGTTCTAACTCGAGTTTTTCTTTTTTAATGACCGTTCGAATGCGTAACCGTTGAAACCGAAAATGACCGTTTAATGATGTGTTCATGCCATCAAAATATACGATAATTATTTCAATATCCATCAGTTGAAACGCTAATTTGCATTAAATTTCGACATTTTACTACATCAATTCGCAAAGGCTAACGTCATCGCGAATGAGAAACCTCATCGGCCTTCAAGTGCGCGTTAGATTCGAACAATTGGCTTCACTCAACCGCAAATATCTTCCTCTGCAACAATCTCATCAGAATCAATCGGAGTAGGTACATTGGAGGAAAGTTGCAAGCTATTTTCTGAAGATTCACTTCAATGGCGAGCGAACTGAAGCTAAAATTCAAACTGATTGTGCAACACAAACTCAAACTTGAACTGAAATTAACACAGCACTCAACCTCAACTAGAAACTAAAACTCAAACAGAAATAGAAATTCAGACTCGAACTCGAACTGACGATCAAACTCTAATTCGAACTAAAATTCAAACTCAAACGCGAACTGAAACCCCGACTGAACTCAAACTAAAATTAAAACTAGATATCCACTCAAACTGAAATCGAAGCTCAATACTGAAACTCGAAATTCGAACTGAAATTCCAACTCGAACTCAACCTGAAACACACTCACAGTCAAACTCGAATTGAAACTCAAAGTCGACCTCGAACTGAAACACAAAGTCAAATTCGAACTGAAATTCAAATAGAAAATTAAACTCAAACCGAAGCTGAAACTCAAAGTCAAACCAGAACTGAAGGTCAAACTTGAACTGCAACTCGATGTCAAATATGAACTGAAACACAAAGTCAAACTCGAACTTGAACTGAAACTCGAAGTCATACTTGAACTGAAACTTGAAGTCAAATTCGAACTGGAACACGGAAGTGAAACTCAAACTTTAACTCAAAGTCTCTCGAGTTTCAGTTCGAGTTAGACTTTGAGTTTCAGTTCGAGTTTGACTTCGAGTTTCATTTCAATTTTGACTTTCAGTTCGAGTTTGACTTTGACTTTCAGTTCGAGTTTGACTTTGAGTTTCAGTCCGAGTTTGACTTTGAGTTTCAGTTCGAGATTGACTTCGAGTTTCATTTCAAGTTTGACTTTCAGTTCGAGTTTGACTTTGAGTTTCAGTTCGAGATTGACTTCGAGTTTCATTTCAAGTTTGACTTTCAGTTCGAGTTTGACTTTGAGTTTCAGTTCGAGATTGACTTCGAGTTTCATTTCAAGTTTGACTTTCAGTTCGAGTTTGACTTTGACTTTCAGTTCGAGTTTGACTTTGAGTTTCAGTTCGAGATTGACTTCGAGTTTCATTTCAAGTTTGACTTTCAGTTCGAGTTTGACTTTGAGTTTCAGTTCGAGATTGACTTCGAGTTTCATTTCAAGTTTGACTTTCAGTTCGAGTTTGACTTTGAGTTTCAGTTCGAGATTGACTTCGAGTTTCATTTCAAGTTTGACTTTCAGTTCGAGTTTGACTTTGAGTTTCAGTTCGAGATTGAGTTTGAGTTTCAGTTCGAGATTGACTTCGAGTTTCATTTCAAGTTTGACTTTCAGTTCGAGTTTGACTTTGAGTTTCAGTTCGAGATTGACTTCGAGTTTCATTTCAAGTTTGACTTTCAGTTCGAGTTTGACTTTGAGTTTCAGTTCGAGATTGACTTCGAGTTTCATTTCAAGTTTGACTTTCAGTTCGAGTTTGACTTTGACTTTCAGTTCGAGTTTGACTTTGAGTTTCAGTTCGAGTTTGACTTTGAGTTTCAGTTCGAGATTGACTTCGAGTTTCATTTCAAGTTTGACTTTCAGTTCGAGTTTGACTTTGAGTTTCAGTTCGAGATTGACTTCGAGTTTCATTTCAAGTTTGACTTTCAGTTCGAGTTTGACTTTGAGTTTCAGTTCGAGATTGACTTCGAGTTTCATTTCAAGTTTGACTTTCAGTTCGAGTTTGAGTTTGAGTTTCAGTTCGAGATTGACTTCGAGTTTCATTTCAAGTTTGACTTTCAGTTCGAGATTGACTTCGAGTTTCATTTCAAGTTTGACTTTCAGTCCGAGTTTGACTTTGAGTTTCAGTTCGAGATTGACTTCGAGTTTCATTTCAAGTTTGACTTTCAGTTCGAGTTTGACTTTGAGTTTCAGTTCGAGATTGACTTCGAGTTTCATTTCAAGTTTGACTTTCAGTTCGACTTTGACTTTGAGTTTCAGTTCGAGATTGACTTCGAGTTTCATTTCAAGTTTGACTTTCAGTTCGAGTTTGACTTTGAGTTTCAGTTCGAGATTGACTTCGAGTTTCATTTCAAGTTTGACTTTCAGTTCGAGTTTGACTTTGAGTTTTAGTTCGAGATTGACTTCGAGTTTCATTTCAAGTTTGACTTTCAGTTCGAGTTTGACTTTGAGTTTCAGTTCGAGATTGACTTCGAGTTTCATTTCAAGTTTGACTTTCAGTTCGAGTTTGACTTTGAGTTTTAGTTCGAGATTGACTTCGAGTTTCATTTCAAGTTTGACTTTCAGTTCGAGTTTGACTTTGAGTTTCAGTTCGAGATTGACTTCGAGTTTCATTTCAAGTTTGACTTTCAGTTCGACTTTGACTTTGAGTTTCAGTTCGAGATTGACTTCGAGTTTCATTTCAAGTTTGACTTTCAGTTCGAGTTTGACTTTGAGTTTCAGTTCGAGATTGACTTCGAGTTTCATTTCAAGTTTGACTTTCAGTTCGAGTTTGACTTTGAGTTTTAGTTCGAGATTGACTTCGAGTTTCATTTCAAGTTTGACTTTCAGTTCGAGTTTGACTTTGAGTTTTAGTTCGAGATTGACTTCGAGTTTGACTTTGAGTTTCAGTTCGAGATTGACTTCGAGTTTCATTTCAAGTTTGACTTTCAGTTCGAGTTTGACTTTGAGTTTCAGTTCGAGATTGACTTCGAGTTTCATTTCAAGTTTGACTTTCAGTTCGAGTTTGATTTCGAGTTTCATTTCAAGTTTGACTTTCAGTTCGAGTTTGACTTTGAGTTTTAGTTCGAGATTGACTTCGAGTTTGACTTTCAGTTCGAGTTTGACTTTGAGTTTCAGTTCGAGTTTGACTTCAAGTTTCAGTTCAAGTATGACTTCGAGTTTCAGTTCGAGTTTGAGTTTCACCTTCAGTTTGAGCGGTTACGCTTGAGTTTACGTTCGGCGAACAACCTGACAGCCGTTTTTCAAAAATGGAATAATATTAAGGGGTAGAGGCCGTATTGATGTGGCAAAGTTACCGTTCCAGCAGGGAAACTATGAACATTGTTTTTCGGTGAGTTACCTACCATATTTGTGATGCGGAGTTCCCAACATCGGCCCATACCGTTTCTTATGCGGTTAGATCCGTTATTTTTTCGCAGGGAAAATAAACTAGAGCTTCATGTATGAAGCTGTTCTCCCTCATTTTCCTGGTTTGGCAGACTTTGGGCTGGTAGTGTGGTACAATAAGTACGGGGTAAGGCTAAATCGAGTATCGGAAACCTTTAAGGTACATCCGATTGGAGGCTATTGGACTGGGGATGACCATGGGAACGTGATTTTGAACGCCAATGAAATTTATTTGAGTTGGTTATTGAGTCATCTCGACCAATTAAAACAATGAATTGTCTTGGCCCCACGACCATTAATCGGATCGTGAGTTGACGGCATTCCTACTCCTACATTCTGACATCAGCTTATTTGGGGTTTTTTAATGACAGTGGGGGATTCTGGGGGTGAAATGTTTCGGGGGTTTTTACGGAAGTCAGGGAGACTAGGAAAAGGGTAAAAAATGAAGAAATAACAGGTAGTTATAGCAGATAAATAACAGCTAAGACTGCACAGCTATTTAATTTGAACGATAGGTACTGAAATAAAGGGTATAAAGGGTATTTACCTAATTTGTATTGACGATGTGGTATCACACACAGTAACTGTTTATTACACTCGTGGCTAAATTGCCAGGGCAAGAAAAAGGAAGAAGAAGTATGTTTATCGACAGATTTTGCGAGCTACCCTTGTCAAAGGGGTTTTATCTCATTTGGGGTGGTTTCGGGGTTTTTTAAAGTTGACTCAGGGGTTTTTGACGTCCGCACCTTGGCAACATCGGGTCACACAGTGAACATGTCGATCATTCACCATCAATACTCCTACATTTCGTTGAAAATCTTCAAATCGGACATTTTCAAGACACCGGCAAGGCGATCGATCGAAAATGAAGAATTCATCGGACTCATCGCCGGCTCGTTTCCTTCAAGTATTGGGCGTTCTTCAATGGCGTATCACTAAACTCGGAGGCGAACACGCGTTCTCACGACGCCGCTTTCCCCACCCGCAAGTCTCCCACAAACTGACGTCGCCTTCGTTTTGAATTGACTCGTGGGAAACGTGGAAATAGCACTTTGGTAGATTGGTAGGCACTAGCATCCAAAACAGCACCGGAACAACCTTCCCACGCTGAGGAAATGAGGGCCTCGTTCGATCGGCAGGAATAAGGTGCCTATCTGCTCAAATCAGCGCTAATTTATCGGGTAAAAATATCCGATGTTGGAGTGCAGTTTTTCAATTAGAAAACTGCACAAGAAGGACAAATTAGCTTGGAATTTATTGACATGGCCCCACACGAATACATGGCATTTCCAAGTGGAATTGGGAATTTTTCCAATTGAGAATTTGCCAAATCAGATTGAGAATTTTTCAAACCAAATTGAGAATTTTCCAACCTGAATTGCCTTGGGAAATTCTCCATTCGTTTTGAAAAATTCTTGTTTATTTTTTAAATATATAGATTATTTTATATTATTTTGAAAATAGGTAAAACTGTGAATTTGCCATATTGTTGACTGTGATTTTCGGTTGTTATAGGCCCTGATGAAGAAAATATAAATTTTCGAAAGCTCGGCGAAGGAGACGGAGTTTTTTTGGGGACCCTACCATACATAATATTTGACTACAAAATTGAATAACGGGTCGATCTTCAGCGATTAACTTGTTTCTTCAGTTTCCCTTCACCCGACTAGCCCTTCTTAATACGATAATATAAATACAGAAATCAGTAGGCAATGAAATGTATCTATTAACGTATTTATGTATGTAAATAATTTATGTATTTAAAAATTAAAATACATGTAAAAATTTATTATTTAATGTATTTAAAAAATTATTTATGTATTTATTTACGTATTATGTATTTAATACGTGGTATTTAAAGTAGTATTCTAGTCGTAAGAGTTTGACTAATCAGATCAAGACAGATCACAGACCAACCACCAGTTGAATGTGATAACAGATATCAACAATTGGACAAGCTGTGAAGACTTCCGCCAATAAAGGGCGACTTTTCCAGAAAAGTCAAAGCCGACAATCAATGTTTAACAGATCGCTTACCTTGATCGGTTGCCGGATCCAGTGTAGCAATATTAATCCAAAAGACGACCCACAGCACATGAAAACATTCACCTCACCGAGAGCCGCAACGCTAGTTTTACTGTATTGTCCGAGGATATCACTGGGGAACACCACTCGACCGAATTTCGATTCTCAACGGATTTTGGGGCGCGTCAATTATACAACATTTCCAACCGATAAACCAAAAAAAAGGACAAAAAACGAAAGCAACTCAGGCTGGGCGAGTGGACTCACCTTGCGAGGGCTTGTGTGTAAGGAGCGGGGAAGACGGCGACTGAAGAATCGAGCGCGGCGCAATCGGCGGCTGGAGGGCCTGGAGCTGGAGCTGGTGGCCCTGGCCCTGCAACTCCTGGAAACAGACGAAAACAGGATCCTCAACAGAATGGTCACGCCCTCTGTCGGCATTGCCGCCAAACTAAAAAGAGCAGCTTCGAAGAGTCAAAAAGAGTCCCGCCTAACATCGTCAGCGAAGCTGGAAAACCTCGTCGTTTTTAGGGAAAATGACATTTTCAGCTTTCCTGGCAAAACAACTCTTCAGGGACTCGAGCCAATTTTAAGGAGCCCATTTAATATCCAAAAACTGATCGAGGGGTCGAGACAATTTCGATACCTTAAAGCGCAAAGGGCATAGACCTATGGGACATACCTGTATGTCCCAAAATATCGATTTTGAGATTTCGGTACCGAAATAATCTACACATCAGGACCTATCGATCGCTCCAAGAATCATGATCCTTTTATCTATTTTCGGGGCCAAAAAGCTATAAGATAGAAAAACGACAAATATTTAAAGAGAGTTAAGTTGGAAGTGTTAAGTGCTACCAAAGTTGAACGAAGTTGTAGATCTTGGCCAGACAAACATTTTTTATTTGGCTAATTGTTTTATGGAATTGCTTGTTGGAATCGCTCTAGGTTTAGGTCTTTCAAATATTCTCCGAAGCCCTGATGGTGGCATTTTCACCAAAACGTCGGAAGTCTTCAACTGTATGACCCTAACGATGACTTTCTTAACTTAAGGATTCATCAATACCATCCACAAGCCCGTAGGGGAAATTCCCAAAATACAGCCATTGATCGTGGGTTCACTGATGAGAACAGAACCTACCTACTTATCATCACAATCAATCAAATCTGGATTTTACAATAATTGTAGGTTTTTGAAGATTTTCTCAATAGTTCTCAATAGATTCTATTTTAAAGAAGGAATTTTCGTAATTTTGAATGTGGCCTTAAAAAATTATTTTCACTAATTATTACTAAAAAAATTATGACACTAGTACCATAAAGGTAGCACGGCGATAGATGAGGGCTTCTGAGACTCGGAATCAACCTGCTGCTAAGTTGACGGAGCCATCAACCTCTTGAGGTATGTTGACCAACAACACACGAACGTCTTGCTGTCAATAGTCTACCTCTAACCTGCGACGGTCTACAGCTTGATTTTCATACTAGAGGTTGTAATTGATACAAATGAGTATAAAACAAATAATAATATTATTTGTTTTATACTAATTTGCAGCATAATATGCTGAATGAAAATGCGATATCTGGAACGACTGCTGTAAATTAGGTAGGTACCAAGTTTTAGATAAAAAGCAAGCTAAGATTTTGTGGAGATTTACCGACCATGGAGGACCATGGTAAGATCTATATTTTCGAAAATTCTTTATCGATGGCACGCGAAGAAAAAATAAAAATCATGAAATCGAACCAATTCAACACAAAATGTTTACCAGGTTTGACTCTGCTGAAACTGGCGATGATGGGACGAGAGGAAGAGCTCCATTGGTCAGCGATGGAGTGCTGTTGTTCAGAACTTCAGTGTTGAGCGTTTTCGTCTGCATTTTCTTCTGCAATAAATTAGTCAAGACAATGGTCTTTATTCATAAGAATTCGCCGATGATTAGGTTTTGAGACTGAACAGAATTTTTGAATTGGTCATTCGAATGTTTGAAATTGCACTATCGATTTTTATTTTCACAGCTGTATTAAAAGGCATTTTTCATAGTACGATTTTGGTCGATTAGTATTATTGGAATTTTTTGGGAAAGTTGGTCAAAATCTGTTCATTTATAGACGATATTGAGGCGAGATATAGAGCTTCTGGAGTAAAATAAAAATTAGGGAAAAGTCAAGTAACCCCACTGAATTTCTTTGACCTTTACATTCGATTTGTTAAAAACATTTTGAAAACTAATTACAATACAAGCAATACAAGAGAAAGAAGGCGTTATTATCCATGTTGAGCGCGATTTTTATATGATCTTTGGATTTTATCAACATTGAAGTAATTAGGTGAGAGAAACTATGGACCTATACTATTTCTGATGAACTTGTTCCTTCTATTGCCAGATTTTGTCGAGGAATTTTTTTTGTAAAGTCGGTAATATGTTTTTGTAGAATAGGAAGGATCCTATGCACTCGCCGAGGGAAAAAATCCACATGATCGTACGTTTGCCCCAGTAAGGGAAGTAAGCAACGACGCATAAAATAGGTACAGAACGAACCAAAATATTTCCAGAGCCTTGCCAGGATGAAATTTGTAAAAATCAACCCAAATGTAGCGTTTTAGGATTGACGATTATTAAGAAACATGGACTCGCGTGCAGAATTTTCAATGTTTAGTTTGAGGACAGCTTTGCTTCGACAATAGGTGTATAACAATTGTAACCACAACGAACCTTGACGTACAAGTTGACAACTGTATTGTATAAATGTTCATCCATAATACATCGGCGACCGTGGTCCGTATCGCATCACATACATCGAGCACTCACCACACCGTTTACCCGGACAAGAACTAAACCAAAAATCACGAATAACGAACTACTTTTTGGTTTTTTCACGTTGATGTTAACAGTTTAAGACACTAATCCCAGTATTGTGACAGGACCGGCGTGAAAAGGATTCACCCTCGCGCGCATCTTCTTCCGGAGGAAGCGGCTCGTCGACTGCGACCGGGAGGGATGGGGATCCATTGAGGTCTGCAAGGAGCACCCACATGAGTTGAGGATCTAGGGGCTCAAAACACTCCAGGTACTACGTAGATAGACGACTGTACGCGTGAGCAGTAGGTATTTTCGCGTATGCAACCGTACTTTAATTTCTGACTAAAGATGGGCAATATATTTTGGAAAAAATAAAAAAAAGTGGTGCGCAGATAACACACAATACTTTTAAACGTAAAAATGTGACACAATTTGATCATATTTTAACTGCTTTTGTGGGTGTTTAGGTCAAAAATATCAAGAAACTCACTATGCAAAATTTTAAAAATACAAATAAGCCACGTTATCGGAATTTGAAAAATATCCACATATTCTGCAGGGTAAAACTCGAACGAATTTGAAGCAAGAACATTATCGACTGACCGCGTAATTCGAATAAACTTGGAAAGATTTGATAATTTAGATCATTTTTGAGCGCTCACCTGTGCAGCCCTCAGCAATAGTGAGCTGCAATTTCGTGAAGTGAAATTGCATGAGAATTTATTTCTAAAATTCAACAGCACAATCGTTTGATTCAATATCGAAAAGAACATCGAACTTTACCCTTGAGTATTTAAACTCCTCATTGACTCTTTTTAAAACCCCAGGTAGCAAAACCGGATTCTAACAAAATTGCGTTTTGATTCAACTAACAACAACCCTGAGACGTTTTCAAGTCGGCTAAGATACGGGGTGGCCAAGCACCTGCTGCACACATCCGCTTCAGGATCACGCTTCAACGCTCCGCTGAACAACTCACAAGGACTTCGGATACTCGACTCTTCGGAAGCCAGGACGAGCCTTCCAGTTACTCAAGAAGGAGAGTAGGTACCAAAGTTGTAAACCGACCGCTGGAGTATGTATATAGTCGTTGATTATCCTTCGAGCGGCCAGGATTGAGCTGTTTTCAAAGGAAATCGGACACCTACCGTCCGGTAGTGTCATTGCAGTCCCAGTGGCCTGAATATTCGTACGAGTCGTCATTCGAATTTTCTAGACTGTAACGCGAAAGGTGATAGTTGAAAACCGTAGTGAGAACCGGCCAAAAACTAGGCTGCCCTTGATAGTGGCTGAACAGGATAATTTATTTTTTGAAGTCAAATATCAGGGGTAGGGTCTTCAGAAAAACTCTATCTCCTCCTGAATTCGATCTTCAACAATTTACTACGCGTAATTTTTTGCAAGGACAAGGGAAAAGTCTGTGGGATCGAGGAAAAGGAACTTTCTCGAGCTAGCTCTACAGTCAGGCCCGGATTTACCTATGTGCCCACTGTGCTGTAGCACAGGGCGCCAGCCTAGAGGGGGCGGCACTCCGAGGGAAAAAAATAAAATACGTAAAAAATTAAAATACGTAAAAAATTAAAATTGAAAAAATGAAATTGAAAATTAAAGTCCTATTTAAAAAAATAAAAGATAACCACTGATTAATATTACTCAATAATTATTTTCCCCGAAACCAAATCCTGTCCATGTGGCCCCTAGCTCCTTAGCACTCTACTCGCCCTGACCCACCCGCGGGCGCCGCTCAGTACTGACGTTCCCATGGAAAAATTTTCCCCGGAAGCCGGGGAATTTTCCCACCTTCTAGCTGGTTGATTTTTCAAGCGCCTAGCAACCAAATAATTTTATCCTAATTAATTTATACTTGAATATTAATCAATAAAAATATATATCCTTTGCTACATGTGGACCTTAATCACACATTTTTGAGGAGATACATTAAGCACCATTCTCTGGAAGGAACTCTCTTAGAAGGTAAATTGAACGCCCTCATCATAATGTGCACGGAAAAGGATTTAACCCAACGGATGGACTTTGAAGAAGTGATTGAAATCTTTTCCAAAACAAAATCTCGAAGAAAACCAATCTGAATAGAGAAAGACTGATTCTTGATTTATGTAACTCCAGCGTACTTACGAAAAGAGTTTATTTTTTTGAAATAATTTTGTGATTTTATTTATTTATTAAAAATATTAAAACTGGAATGATAAATTGCCTTTCCAGGATGAGTACCTACCTATTTATCCAACCTACACAAATCGTAAAATTTTAAAATTGAGCAGGTATGCCTACGACCCGTACAAAATACTTAGTTTAATGCCATCGCTTCCTCTAACAGGCTTTCTTTTTTGCAGTACCTATTTATTGAAACATGCCAATTTTTTTCCCCGCTTCAGAAGAAATATAAAAGAGAATTCATGACGGGAAGGGGGCGGCATGAAATTGTGGGCACAGGGCGGCTGAGACCATAAATCCGGGCCTGTCTACAGTAAACCTCTGCGGAAGGCAGAAGACCAAGGAACCGGCCGAAATTCCGGATGACCAGAGCTCCAGCTTCCTGGTCCCACCTCGCAGGCCTCGCTTCTGAAATGATTGCATTATATTTCCACGAGTGGACTCGTGAACTTCGAGCGAGTGGGGTTTACTTTCTCACGGAAAGTTCCCATTCGAACCGGTACTTGCTTCCTTACGTCTAATTAATACTTAACCAACTGTTTGCTCATCGCACGTCCATCGAGGGGCCTTCCTATCATTCAACGTAGTGATTAGGCTCCGGTCGAAAACTCGAAAAAAATGACATTGTTTCCTTGTGGAAAGAAGCCCATTTTTCTTCATCATTCTTAGATACCTACCCGTTAGATAAGGTTGGATTAATTATTTCCATATTGGTTTTTTGTATGAGTTCCCTGAGAAGACCATGCGGCCCAAATTTATTAACCCCCATTCAATACCATTTATAAGTGCCATTTATTTCCATTGCCCCTCGTATTAAGTTTTTGATTACAATTGTATCTTCATTGTTTACAGGATCTTGAGGAATGGTGCTAACTGTTAATGTCATATTGATTACCTACTTTTTATATATTTAAAAGTATCAGGTGTGTAAACACGTTTCACATAATATTATTGTCATTAACCGTCATATTGAAAATTTCTTGGAAATCAGTTAAATTTAGCTTCAAATGAATTGATAACCCGGCTCAAAAAACAAGTGACTCATTGAGGGTCATCGCCTGAACGGGAAGGAAGCGAAGTAAGGTGAATCGGCTCAAATAATGTTCACCGCTTGGTAATGGGGGTGTGGGGGTATGCATAGGTATATCTCAAAAAACGATCACGAGGTGTAGACTGAAGGGCTGTTGAAACAAAAACCCTCCCCCGGAAGGAAGCGCTTCGGCTCCTATTTCGGTTCTCACGAGCACAAAAAACGGTTCGCCCCATTCCAGTGGAGAAAATCAAAAAAATAAATCTCACGAAACTGCCTCAATACCACAACTCCAGCCAATCTCTTTCGTACTTATTAACTTAGCTTACCGATGTCTTGAACATTTGAAACAAATCGGAAGGCATCAGTGGATTGCAGCGGGAAAATGTTATAAATATTTGGTTTTGAATAAACAAAAAAAAGTTTAATCCAGAGGTGACTCCGAGCGTGCCAGGTGGACTCGGTAGTTTACAGGTGGCTCGAATCCCTGTGAAGCTCTTTACTTCGTGATTTGAATGCACCGAATGACGACGAATTTGTATTCCGATTGTGTCACCAACTCTGGGATAGTCTCAACCTACGATGCCCCTCGGTTCTCTAACCGCATTGGACGATTCAAATAGAATTTGGACGACTGAATTCTTCAAGAATGGCCAACATGGCGTATGGGCCATGAAAGACTCGAGGACCATAAAAAGGAGAGGGGGGGTGGCCTTTCCTAGCTCAGAATTTGTAAAGTAGTTCTTTAAAAGAACGATCTATTACCGTTTGAACTACAGTGTGGCGCAATGTTTTATAAACCTTGGTTGATAAATTTTTTCACCAAATAGGTTAATTTGCTATTATTATTTCAGACTCCTCACAAATTTTGACTCGCTAACTTTATTTATTGAAAATCGTGGCCTGAAAAATTTAACGTTTGAAATGGTCATGTACCTGTGTAAGTACCTACCTATCATAGCTAAGTAGCTATCTATATAATGACCCAAATTCAGAATAAAATTGTTTTCCGATCAAAAAACTTAATTATGTAAATCTTTACCTAATCGTATCTACCCTATTCCTTAATTTTTACCCGAATTACTTGGAAGCGACATCGTTTGAAATTTTACAAAATTAAAATATCGAAATTCACCTGTGATCTGTTCCCGATCCGCGTGAGCAAATTTATAGGAGACATAACACGCACAGGACACTATCACAAAACCACCACCGGTCCGCTTCCTGGCTATCACTGTTTTCTTCGAGATTGGTTCGCTCAGGTAGCAAACAAGAAAGGTCGACTGAGGACCTTAAAACTTCTAGTTCGACACGCATCCGTTAGAGTGCGTTAGCTCAACAGTCGCCAGTCGGATGAGTCATTCGCTAGGTACTGCAGCTAAAAAGTGGTCAGTCGTTTCAGCCCTCCTCCCTGAATGAGTTGTTAATGATCATGAATCATTGTGAAATTTATCATTATTTTATTCTACCTAGTACAATATGATGCTCAAGGGAGATGATATTACTTCTATTCTCAAGTTAAAAGAAATGAAATCTTCCCTTCGAGAGCAAAATGAGAATAAGGCATTAGGCAAACGAAACTCAAATTTTCAAAAGTCAATCCTCATTACCGCCACATGTGCCTTTCTCGTTTTTCGTATATAGTTGTGTCCTAGGCTTGAAAGATGTTCTTTGGGCCACAAAAGAACTTATGGAATCGAAATAAAATACATAGACCTTTTCAGGGAGAGATTGGTGCGATTTTTAAACCGGTTTGGTGACATTGATGATTATTCCAAAATGTGTGCCTGAAAAAATTCTCATCTCCGCTTCTCAACCGTGTTTAATTAGTTCCTACGAACCTCTATGATTAAATTTGTGAGTATAAAGTCATACCTGAATGATTTGAAAAGTAAATTGATTGAAAGGTAGGTAGATAATCTTGCAACGTTTAAGAATTCTCATTACCGCCTGCGCTTCTCATTACCACCGCCGTATCAATTTTATAAATTCAAGTTTGAAGGCCTAAGATTGAAATTGAGTTGCGTCTTGAGTTGATAACGCTTTTTTACGATCCCACAAAGCTCAGTGAATTTTTTGAAATTTTTTGGAGAAGGTTCACTTTTTCAGAATTCAGACCTTGGGAATTGCGTTTTTTTTAGAATCACCCATAAATATATAGGTACCATATACATATCTCTAGCAGGGCGGCACTTGTTAACAAGCTGGTAGGGGTTCGGGAGGCAGTTGTCAATGGCAAAGCAGGGCGCCGGGTGGCAGTTGGGTGAAAAGCCGGGAATGGGGTGGCAGTTGGGAACCGCCCGTTCTATCAACCGAAAAAGGCAGGGGATCATCAGAATATTACAAAACCTGTAGTGAACTGTGTCCAATTTAATCTCGAAGGCGTCAATCATCGCGATACAATATTTTCCCTCCCTCTTTCACATGGTTTCTATTTCTCTCGCAGGCAATTTATTCTTCGAGGTTTAATTCTATTAGTCATACCACACTAGACATTGACCGCCCAAGGCCCAGTAATAGGGACAATGAGGAATAAATTGCACAATATTAATACACAATCGATATTTAATTATTAAATAGATAGGTACTTACTTGGTCAAAAATTGCACTTAATTTACCCTTATCTAACTACTTAAATTCTGAGGCACTGGAACGCAATGTATCTTCCTATTTCTGTAAGTTTGAGGGATACAACCGTAGTTTACAAACTAATCAACCGACATTATTTTTGGACGGGTATACTTATTTATTGGTTCATTTCAATCAATTGATACCTGATAGATGGCCGTAAAAGAAAAGACAGTGTCCTAGAAAAATGTTATCCGTATTCCTACGACACATTTTCGGGTTTGAAGTTTAAGAAAATATACCTATACCGTCCATCCGATTTTATTTTGATGAATTGTTAACTGCCAGGTTTATCAGGCGATTTTTTTACCACGAAAAACCCCTCCTGGCGATATTTTTGATTATTTTGTTAAACACAGGCACACGATTGAAAGGCGATCTTATGGCATAATGTTTTCTTGCCCAGTATGGTTATCAGCAGACCCCTGGCCTGCTGATAACTGTCATCTCTAAGGTACATAAATAGATTATCTATCCTTAAAGTTAGTGCGCAGGGTAGGGTTGAAACCCCAAATAATTATTAATCCAATGAATTAGGTACAATCAATAGCCTAGGGCTGCATCAAAATTTAGCTACGAATTCTGGCCGATCTGGAGGATATCAGGAGCAGAAAATAACAGATCGAAACTATCTTAGCTTTGCACTTAGCCAGATGAGGTCCTTCATTGGCTTTTTTTGGTTAACTAAATTATTTTAACCCCGTGGAAGTTAAAAATATAACTAATCTGGCAGATGAAGCTTAAAAAATAAGTTATAGATCATCATTTTTTTGCAGAGACGACTGAAAACATGGCGAATATTGACCGAGTTAGTGTAAAATCGCTCAGTTTCGCCATTCATCCGAGTCACGTTGAAAGTGCATGGCAAATTAAATTTGATTTTTTCCGCACACGTCTTCCACCAGTTAACTGTTACGCGACGTTTAATTCTTATAAAGAACTTGCAACATTTATTTTTAAAAACATTATTGTGCAAACACTGCTTACGAGCAAGAATTTGTGCGAAAATGCGCTTATCACTATTTCCATCTAGTTACTGCACAATTTCACAATGACTGATACATGATTCAAAATATAGACTATAATTTTTTGTATCAGTGAACAGCAATATATTTGTGGCAAGTATCGAACGTGGCAAGTAGGTGTGTTACCTAATTTATAAAAATTCTGAAAGTGCTCCATGTTCATACATAGTAGGCACACAATCAACAAATGTATCGTTCCCTACTCAGTAGGAATATCCTGATCGCATTTCTTTTCGTATCGAGCTCGCAACGCAGAAAGCGCAGATGATGCACAGCAGCTGTAACATTGGAAAATAACATATCAGGTTTGAGAACTTTTTGAGTCAAATTAAGAATTTTCTGCGTCAAATTGAGTGTTTTCTGAGTCAAATTGTGAAATTTTCAAGTCAAGTTGAGAATTTTCCGAGTCAAATTGAGAGTTTTCCAAAACAAATGAGAACTTTTGGAGTCAAATTGAGGATTTACAAAGTCAAATTGAGAATTTTCCCATTTTAATTTCCTACTTTAAATCGGGAGTTTTCTGAGCCAAATTGAGAATTCTCCATCTCAAATTGAGAACTTTCCCATGTAAAATTGAGGATTTTCAGAGTCAATTTGAGGATTCTCCGAGTCAAATTGAGAATTCTCTAAGTCGATATTGATAATTTTCTGATTCGAATTGGAAATTTCAATTTTTTTAAAGTAAAATTAAAAATTTTCCAAGTCAAATTATGAATCGGAAAATGCTCAACTTCGTTCGTAAAATTCTCAAATTCATCTGGAAAATTCCCAATAATAACCAAATTATTTGGTTTTGGGAATTCACTATTTGACTTGGAAATGCTATAATAAACATTAAAAACGTCATGGGGTGCCGGATAGATTCTTCGAGCAATTACACCAATGACTCATTATTGAATAATAAACCAAAATCGAAGGATTGTGTCGCCCATCTTGTATCCTTTCACGAGGGTTCGTTACCATAAACGCACCGGCAACTTTATCTGCGATAATCGATAATCCTCGTAATTTTTCAAAGATGATTACCTTGGACCTTACATAATTTAAAGGAAGTCTAGAAAAGCTCGATTTATGGGTTATCTACTGAATAATACAGCCTCAGTCGACTGACCACCGCCAGAGTTACTTTTATCTACAAGGTCAAGTTCATGGAAGGGGCTCAATTTGATGGTAGATTCCCACTCATTATATCTACTAAGTTATTGAGACAACGTAGACAGTTACCTATAGAAAGTTGAAGTTTACACCCCGTTTACCAACATTCGCATGTTCAAAAACTACCTAGCATCAAAAACTTGCAATTACAGTTGAAAAGAAAAAGAGAAAAAATGGGCAGAATAAATCTTATACTAGAAATGTACCAATTCTTCTACGAACTTCTGGGATTTTGGAATTTCCCAACATGATTCAGCAAGATCCTCTGAAACTTGAATTTTTTAAAATTCATTTTACCTCAATTCCAACAATGACGAACAGCGTGATGGCAATGGCCTTCAGGGAGTCCTTCATCTCTTTCAACACAGGGCCGACGCAGTCTTTATTGAATTTCAATTCACTCGGACAGCTGTCGCCTGAAATATGAAATTTAGGAAAATGTTAGAATACCACCAAAATGGCACCAATAGCGCGTGACAAAAACTGCAGAAATTAAGAGGATTTATCATATTTTCTTACCAACACTGGATGGGTCCGGGCAACAAGACGGCGGGTATGTTCCCTGAACTGAGCAGCATTTGTACTGAGGAGCAACAAAAAAGTGTTTGAATACAAAATTTTCAAAAAATTTTCCAAAGTGTCGTTACATCATTAAAAAATTGTATGTTTGAAAAAATTCACCTCCTGCTGGATGTGGTCAACCATTTTCTTATGGTCTTGGTAGTTGTTGAAATTGTTCTCCAGGTTTTTCCTCATCTCGTCTTCCAAATTTCGACCCTTGTTGAAGTAGACGGCGATACCGGCCAGAGCCAGCTGTCCAACTAGTATCACAGTCAGAAGTACCGCGTACTGTATAAAGAAAGAAGAGGTCAATAATTGAGTCAATATTTCATTTGTTAATAATTATTATTAACAAATGAAATAGAAATACAATTTTAGGGGATGGAGGTTTTGGTACATTATTTCCAGTTTAGATTTACAAGGCGATTTTTGATTTAGGCGAAAGTTTGGTATGCCAACAGACCCTTGCCACGTTGGCAATCGATCGTAAGGATAAACATTTCACGCGTTTATAAAACAATATTATTATTTAAAAAAACAATTATTTTCTTTCTATAATTTCATCCAGCTCTTCCAGTGCTTACTGTAGTGATGAAGCAGGGGTCTTCTTTGACCGCTCCGCAGCAGCCGAGAAAGGCGATGATGAAAGTGACGCCACCCAGGACCATCATGGCGATAACTGTACCGCTGACTTGGCCATGAAGTGCGTCACTGAACGTATTACTTCTCAAGTAGGTCCATACTGCTATGCCAAGCACAGTGAGCCCGACCAGCTGCAAGAAAAAATTGGGAGTAATGAGACATTTTCATATTTCATGGACCTCCGCCCTGCATTTAAAAAATATATTTTTGTACCTACCTTCGAAAAAAAATTTAAAATTCAAAAAAATATCGGCGATTTGGCTATTAGAAAGTCATCATGGAAATCGAAGTGAAACTCTCAATGAAATAGAAACTCAAACTCATTTCTAATCGAAATTTAAGTCAAACTCACAATGAAACACAAACTTGAACTCATAATAAAAATAAAAGTCAAACTCACAATGAAACACAAACTCGAACTCATAATCGAAATCGAAGTCAAACTCACAATGTAACAGAAACTCAAACTCATGATAAAAATCGAAGTCAAACTCACAATGAAACACAAACTCGAACTCATGATCGAAATTGAAGACGAACCCACAATGGAATAGAAACTCAAACTCATAATCGAAATCGAAGCCAAACTTACAATGTAACAGAAACTCAAACTCATACTCGAAATCGAAGTCAAAATCAAAATGAAACACAAACTCTAACTCATGATCGAAATCGAAGTCAAACTCACAATGAAGCACAAACTCAAACTCATACTCGAAATCGAAGTCAAACTCAAAATGAAACACAAACTCTAACTCATAATCGAAATCGAAGTCAAACTCACAATGTAACAGAAACTCAAACTCATAATCAAAATCGAAGTCAAACTCACAATGAAACACAAACTCTAACTCATAATCGAAATCGAAGTCAAACTCAAAATGAAACACAAACTCTAACTCATAATCGAAATCGAAGTCAAACTCACAATGAAACACAAACTCGAACTCATAATCGAAATCGAAGTCAAACTCACTTTTATTTCGACCATGAGTTCTCTCATCTTTGAGATTTCTTGTGAGTTTGACTTCGATTTCGATTATGAGTTTGAGTTTCTATTTCATTGTGGGCTTGTCTTCGATTTCGAGTATGATTCGAGTTTCTATTTCATTGTGAGTTTGACTTCGATTTCGAGTATGAGTTTGAGTTTCTGTTGCATTGTGAGTTTGACTTCGATTTCGATTATCAGTTCGAGTTTGTGTTTCATTGTGAGTTTGACTTCGATTTCGATTGTGAGTTCAAGTTTGTGTTTCATTGTGAGTTTGACTTCGATTTCGATTATGAGTTTGTGTTTCGTTTTCATTTTGAGTTTGACTTCGATTTCGAGTCTGAGTTTGAGTTTCTGTTGCATTGTGAGTTTGACTTCGATTTCGATTATCAGTTCGAGTTTGTGTTTCATTGTGAGTTTGACTTCGATTTCGATTATGAGTTTGTGTTTCGTTTTCATTTTGAGTTTGACTTCGATTTCGAGTCTGAGTTTGAGTTTCTGTTGCATTGTGAGTTTGACTTCGATTTTGATTATGAGTTCTAGTTTGTGTTTGATTGTGAGTTTGACTTCGATTTCGATTATGAGTTTGAGTTTCTGTTACATTGTGAGTTTGACTTCGATTTCGATTATGAGTTTGAGTTTCTGTTAGGTACATTGTGAGTTTGACTTCGATTTCGATTATGAGTTCAAGTTTGTGTTTCATTGTGAGTTTGACTTCGATTTCGATTATGAGTTCAAGTTTGTGTTTCATTGTGAGTTTGACTTCGATTTCGATTATGAGTTAGAGTTTGTGTTTCATTGTGAGTTTGACTTCGATTTTGATTATGAGTTTGGGTTTCTGTTACATTGTGAGTTTGACTTCGATTTCGATTATGAGTTCGAGTTTGTGTTTGATTGTGAGTTTGACTTCGATTTCGATTATGAGTTCAAGTTTGTGTTTCATTTTGAGTTTTACTTCGATTTCGATTGTGAGTTAGAGTTTGTGTTTCATTGTGAGTTTGACTTCGATTTCGATTATGAGTGTCTGTTACGTTGTGAGTTTCACTTCGATTTCCAGTATGAATTTGAGTTTCTTTTACATTGTGAGTTTGACTTCGATTTCGATTATGAGTTCAAGTTTGTGTTTCATTGTGAGTTTGACTTCGATTTCGATTATGAGTTCGAGTTTCTATTTCATTGTGAGTTTGACTTCAATTTTGATTATGAGTTTGAGTTTCTGTTACATTGTGAGTTTGACTTCGATTTCGATTATGAGTTTGGGTTTCTGTTACATTGTGAGTTTGACTTCGATTTCGATTATGAGTTCGAGTTTGTGTTTGATTGTGAGTTTGACTTCGATTTCGATTATGAGTTCAAGTTTGTGTTTCATTTTGAGTTTGACTTCGATTTCGATTATGAGTTAGAGTTTGTGTTTCATTGTGAGTTTGACTTCGATTTCGATTATGAGTGTCTGTTACGTTGTGAGTTTCACTTCGATTTCCAGTATGAATTTGAGTTTCTTTTACATTGTGAGTTTGACTTCGATTTCGATTATGAGTTCGAGTTTCTATTTCATTGTGAGTTTGACTTCAATTTCGATTATGAGTTTGGGTTTCTGTTTCATTGTGAGTTTGGCTTTGATTTCGATTTTGTGTTTGATTGTGAGTTTGACTCTGATTTTGATTATGAGTTTGAGTCTTTGTTACATTGTGAGTTTCACTTCGCTTTCCATTATGAGTTTGAGTGTCTGTTACGTTGTGAGTTTCACTTCGTTTTCCATTGTGAATTTGAGTTTCTGTTAGATTGTGAGTTTGACTTCGATTTCGATTATGGACCATGAATCGTGAATCATAAATTATAAATGTACACAATTTATCATTTAGTCAACATTTTTTTACTCCTTAATGTTACTCCATTAATGTTGACTCCTACAATATGATTATGAACCCACTTACTCCAACTATTTGAACTTAGTTTTCTGTGATACCCAGACAAATAATGTTCCCACGTCACATTCTAGTAAGCAGCGTTTTTAACTAATATTCTTCGTTCACGGACAATAATACGATAGAGTATGGGAATGATACGATAAATGCAAAGAAGTGGTAACGATTAATGGCTAAGATCATATGGCCACCCTGAGCCGGTTGCCACTAGCGCACAAAAAAAAAATCGAAACTTCAAACTTGGAAGAAGAGAAGATTGACAAGTCCGAAATCAACCTCCAAGTGTTTCGCATAGTATTCTGCATGGTGATTTATTTTTGACGATTTTATTGCATTGGCCTGGAAGATCGGTAAGTTTGATTTCCTTTTCGCATGTTCAGTTACCTAATAATAAGTTTAATTACCTGATTATGCCTCTTCAGTTTTTCAACAGTTTTTCGGAGTATTTACTCGAAACAATAGGGAACCTAATTCGTGTTTCTGACACATCGGCTGCTGCGCCTATCATTTATCGGTTCCGCTTTCCAAACGGTCGACTCCTGAACATCAAAAACCCAAATCTCTCAATTACAAATTTCCGATTTTTTTCATTCCCCGCAAATGTCAATGAGCCTTGGACAACTCACGTTTCGCGTATTTACACACAAGTATCAAAACTTACAAGCTGGCAGCGTCTCCTTGTAAGAGCTTATAGTGTTATTGGATTAGAAGTGTTTGCAGCTAACACTTCAAATTTAATTCCGCTTTTTTCCATGAAGGGAAGTAATGTAGGTAGGTTTTTTCGGTAATTTTCTCTTATGCTGATTTCAGTTTTTGCGAAGTAAGATGTCGAGAGTTAGACATTACGATATTTGTTCATCGTTAGCTACGAGATTCCCGTACGTTATCGCCGGTAAATCGTTCAAATCGTTGAACGCCATGCAAGACGGGGAATTGGAAAGTTTTCTGAGCTACCTCGTCCGGTTCGAAGCGTCGGAATTCGGCACGGATCCGAAAAAACCGCCGAAATGGTGGGTCGGGGATTTGGCATTTTCGAAACGTTTCCACTTCGGCTCCGACCCCCTTCCGTTTACGAGGGATAAATTGAAAAACATGAAAATCGCCGTGCAGAATTTTTTCAGCCACTATCGAGCCACTGAGATGATCCGCATTTCCGCTAAATTGGCCACCATATCGGCGAATTTGATCTGGCGCCGTAACGGGAGTAAATTCGTCGTTATTCGCAAAGACACCAATAAACCGTTGGTCGTCGTTTCGGCTTCGAACATCGACTACGACCTGTACACCAATCGTGTTACTGGCATACTCATGAACACGGGGATCGACCTGCGTTTTGCAAACGGACCAAAGAAACGTCTGAGGCTCTACCAAGGAACCAAAGAGGAGGACAGTGACGACGAATACGTCGATTTCCTATCTGAGGCATGTCAATCGCCTTTGTCGCTTGGCGATTTTTCGCCGCCCGATTCCGCCATGGAAAATTCGAATTTCGAACTGGAGGAAGATTTCGAATTTCAGCTGCCGACTCCCCCTGCGCTCAGCAGGTTGGGCCTGATACGGAATGGATCGACACCCTCCTACCCTCCGTATCAGCCGGTTTGGGTGAAAAATAAGAGAATCCCCTGCAAAAGCTTCAACGCGGTTGACGTGCCGCATTTGGTCCGAATGGGCGTCATGCCAAAATGGTGTTTGGCCACAGACCATGCGATTGCCAAAAGACTGCGAGAAATGGCTCCTTTCATGGACGGACGATTGGAACAAATTGACGATTCTGAATAGACTTTATGGAATATGTATCAATACATTTTCCCCACTAGTTTTTTCTCGACTAGTGTGTTTATGGGCTATGCATACATTTTAACATTATACTGTTTTAAATTCCTGTTTGTCCTTCTTTTTTAATAAAAATGAAGTTAAAGGCGTTCAGTTGCACAATCCCCAAATCTAGCCTTTTTTCAAAAATAAACCATTCCATTTGCCATTTTTGAGGCCGATTTTTAGGAATCGATATATCGCATCAATTCCCTTCAAAACTGCTTGGTTTGCCTTGAAATTTGGTATTGAAAATTGCCATTAACTGAAACCCCTTTCTTCGAAACTGTTCAATCTCATCAATGTTTTGGAATCCAAAACCAGTGTTGCGTAGATACCGCACAATGCTTCAGTCTGTCAATATGGAAGTAATTAGAAGGTAACCTCTTCATTTACTACCTGCGCTTGTTATGGAAGTGAGTAGGCACCTAATTTTGTTTTTATGGTTTTCGTCCATTGTAGGCGACTCAAGAGTAGCCTTACAATCTTTCGTCAGAAACTAATGACAATGGGTCCCAAGCGGCGATAACAGTGACAGTAAGAGGTTAATAGGTAGTTAACAAGAGGGCCGGCCTACTTCTGTAATTTCGGAGCATGATTTCGAACTCTTTCCATACAAACAAGGTCTAAAGGTAGGGGTCAGGTTTTGGAAAAAACCCTTGCGTTTCTTCGGTCAATTTACAAAAAAAAGGAAAAATTAATAAAACACGATTGAAAAAACATTGAACAAGTCGTAAACATAGAACTCGATAGATATTGTTACGGTAGGCTGGTTACCATTGCATCGGTTAAGGCGCGGTTACACTTGCGTTGTTGGGCCCAACACCGAATATTCGCCCATACTCGCCCGAACATTCGTCTATACTCGGAATATCCCGAATATTGACGCGCAACCCGCACACACTTGCGGTGTTGGCGCTCGACCCCGAGCATCGACGAATATTGTCAACCAACGATGAAGTTTAGCAGTCAACACAGAGTAATTCCGATATATTTGCAATTTTAGTGTTTTCTTTTTTTTCTCCGGCCACAAAAATGAACTTGAAATGAATTTGGGCGTTATTGGTATTAAAATCTTTGTTTTACCTTGCAGAATATGAGGATATTCCGATACCATGGCGTATTTTAATTTTGGGCGAATTTTAAAATTGGCATAGGTAGTGAGTTTTTTCATATTTTTGACCTGAACACCCTCAAAAGCAGTCAAAATATGATCAAATTGTGTCACACTTTTACGTTTCAAATTATGGAAGTATTGCGTGTTATCTACGCTTCAATGGTGAATGAATTTGCATTTGGTTGCATTTGGGACAATTTAATTGAGAAATCATTTCGTTCTTTCTACGTTTGTCAGGGAAAACACCCATAGAAAGTATCGATTGATACCCATGGTATCGAGTACTTATGTTTCGATAAAATATCGATATCAGTACTGAGATTTCGATACTCATTGGATACCGAGTATCGAGTATATGGGGGTATCGAAATGTCACTACAGACACCCACCGGAGGGATACCCCGGGTGAGAAAGATTAACTCCCTTCCGATGATTCACGCTCCGGGGTACGAGAGCTCAGCGCCTTCAACTTGCATCGGGAAGCAAACCCGCCAAACACTCGGCCGCATGTGTAAACGCTGCACGAATACGCAAGTTGGCCAATACTCGCCGCCTTTGACTCGGGACAAAAAACCGCCTTTTGACCGAGCATCCCCGAGCACCAACATTGGCGAACATTCGGGCGAATATCCCGCGGTTACACTTGCGGGAAGAGGCCGACGAATATTCGGTGTTGGGCCCAACAACGCAAGTGTAACCGCGGCTTTATACGAGCCAACAATCCCAAGGTCTGGCCGGTCTGTTCTGTGGCTCATTTCATGCGCAAACGCGACCTTCCGGCTCGTAAACGTATTATTCTTATTCTCTCCTAGTATTGTCCTCGTCACCTTCAATTCTGTCACATTCCGCGCCACTTGGCCTGGGCGCGAGGTTTTTCATTAAATGACGAACATTTTCTGCGAAACTCTTTGGGCGTCCACTTTTGCAAATATTTGACCTTGGACCGTCCATGCGCAAACATAATATGTTTACGTCAAATTATGACGAGTAGGTAGTTGCATCATGACAATTGCCTGATGACACGCTCATCCGGGTGGGTGTGAGTGGGGGTCTAGTGCGGGTATACAGGGTGCCTACACTTTCGTTGGTAAAAATGAAGGAAAATGTTCTACAAGTCATTTCCAACAAATCTTTCCCTCAGAAATTTTTTCGTAATCCTCTAAAAACTCCTGTTTTGGTATTTTTTGTGTTTTCGGCCTCTATTCACTAAAATGGCTGTAGCTCCTTCAATTTTCGAGTAGTCTCAAATCTGAGGATACCGTTAGAAAGCTCGAAATTTTCCCCACCAATAAGTGCAATTTTCACCTTTTTTCCCCCTCAGAACAATACTGAAAAATAAGGCAAAAACTGGCAGAACGTCGCTTGAAAATTTGAAATTTCAAAATAGATTCTTAATTGGTCTTTTTACCGGGTCTTAAATTTTGGGATGCGAGGGTTTTGACTGAATTAGGCATCAAAACGTTACCCGAAATTATAAAATTCCAACATCGAGTTCAATGCTTTATTGTGAAACAATCGAAATTTACACTAGTTCAAGACCGCTTGTGATTTGTTTGTCGAGCTATTTGAGTCGAAAAGGTATTTTATACGATTATATTATTCACCGATTTGCTTCCACGGAAACTGAGAATGCCTCTCGAAAACGACGGTTTCGTTTGTACAAGGTGTGACGGAATTGTTGACTTTGCACCGCAAGCTGTTCGAGTATTTTTTTATCAGGAGAAATTCGTGATGACGCCGGTGACGCCTGTTCTTGGTTATCTGCTGGCTGGGGATGGGGCTGTACATTGTGCAATACTATTACATACCTAATACTGTTAATCCTTATCTATGTCAATTTTCGTACCCATCAAACCATCAAATTTTATAAAACAAACAAGTTGAAAATAATTTTTTTAAACTTTTTTAATTAATTTTTTATGCTCTTCAAAAATTTTAAAAACAACCAAACTTATTGATATTAAACGATGAAATCGTAGGATTATTATTTGACCAGGAACGACCCTCATGTTTATCAAGCTTTGATGCAAGCATTATTCAATACCTAACTAGTTTTCCGAAATTGAAACAAAATTTTTGCCATGGCAACGGTTATTTGAATAAGTTTGTGTACCGGTATGGGGTAAGAAAAGGGTGGGGAAAAATGATGTCAGTTTACTGTCACCCCCGATGAAATATTTAGCTCGCTCCACCATCGCCTATTCCGTCAATATCAACCGACACTCGACGACAAGTCTGATCAATATTCGTCCCAATATTTGACGAGGTCGTGTTGATCCCTAACGCGTTTAAAGACAATTTTTATCAGATTCTCCATATCACTCCATCGTGGTCGTAATATCAACGCCTAGGCGAAAACCTTGGCTTAGGCTTCGATTGGAAGTGGTCGACTGCGTATTACCAAATTATTTTTCCCAAAATTCAAAATATTTCATTTTGAAAATAAATCACTCGGATTTTTCAACTGAACAAAATTTGTTTTAAAAAAATAAATGAAAATTTGTTAAAAAATATTCAATATTTTCAATAGCGTCACGCATACATAAGGCACAGTGTGCACCTGCGCATCTCGGCACAGTTGTTTGCCCCTACCTGCATTGCTGCCCTCATCAGGGGGTAGTCAAAACGTAATTGCAAATCGGGGCCACTCGCCGCCTAGATCCGGGCGTGCCGCAGGTGGCCTGCCATGTCGCCCTGCAGCTCGTGTTTTTATTAGCGTCAGGGTTGTCGCTCTGAATTTGCGCCATTCTTTTCTTATAACCTATTTTTTCAATACTTAAGCCCCATTTAGACGGGCAACTAAATTGCCGAAACTTGAGCAATTCTCGGCAATTAAAATTGCCAGCAACTCCGAGCAATTCGGCAATTTTTCCCTGTTCTCTTCTTTGAGAAAAAGCAATTAATTGCCAGCAATTTATTGCTTGAAAAAAGTGGAGGAACTCCAGGCAATAATTGTTGCTCCATTTTCGCGTTTACACTGTGGACGGGCAATTTGTGTTTTCTTTTGAGCTCGTGATGTTGTTATATAATAATAAAATTAATAAAATAATATAATCAGGTAATAAATATGACGTGTGCGTGCGTGTGTGGGTGGGTGAATTGTCAGCAGAGGGACCCATTTCGCCATTTCCCATACCACTCGTCATACAATACTGAAAATTGGTATGCAGCCACAGAGGAGCCCTATGACGAGATTTTGAAAATTAATCACGAGGAATTGAAAATCTAGTCTGATCAGCAGTGGGGCCGATGTCACCGATTTCCTTACCGTTGGTCGTAGGATGCTGAAATTTGATATACAGCCTAAGAAGCCACTCAGCAAGATTGGCAAGACCAAATTCCCTCCTGATCAGCTGAGGAGCCCATGGCGCTGATCTCAATACCGTTGGTCGTACGATGATGAAATTTGGTACACAGCCTCAAACCCCCCCCCCCAAGCCCCCTCAGCCCTCTGCAAGATTGGCTGGGCCAAAATAGGTCCTGATCAGCGGAGTAGCCCATTGCGTTAAAACCAATACCGTTGGTCGTACGATGCTGAAATTCGGTATGCTGCCTCCAAGAAGCCCCTCAGCATGACTGGCAAGGCCAAAATACTTTCTGATCAGTTGAGGAGCCAGTGGAGATAATTACAATACCGTTGGTCGTAGGATGCTGAAAATTCGGTACACAGTCTCAGAGGAGCCTCTCAGCAAGATTGGCTGGGCCAAAATACGTCCTGATCAGGTTGAACTCAGGTCTTGCCAGACATGCTGAGGGACTCCTCTGAGGCTGTGTACCAAATTTTAGCATCGTACGACCAACGGTATTGAAATCAGCGCCATGGGCTCCTCAGCTGATCAGAACGTATTTTGGCCCAGCCAATCTTGCTGAGGGACTCCTCTGAGGCTGTGTACCAAATTTCAGCATCGTACGACTAACGGGATTGGATTTAGCGCAATGGGCTCCTCCGCTGATCAGGAAGAATTCAGGCATTGCTGAGGGCTTCTTGGAGGCAGCATACAATAATAGTAAATACCTACAACAATAAATAAATAAAATATAAAAATACAGATGTTTTCCATCCAATTCTGTCTGTTACGAAAAAATTGCCGAAAACAAGCAATTAAAACCCACGGGCGATGGGTTTCAAAAATTGCCTGAAAATAATTGCTGGCTTCACGTCAATTCCCGAAAATATTGCTCCACTCGGGGCAATTATTGTCGGCAATAATGAGCAACTTCCAGTAGGGAAAAAGTTGCTGGAAGTAGGGAGAAAGTTGCCGGACGTAGGGAAAAAATTGCCCGGCAATTTTTTTTTTGCAGCCGGCAATTCAGTTTGAGCAATAATTGCCGTGAAAAATTGCCCGTCTAAATGGGCCTTTAGGCAGGTTTTTTATTTTTCACTTTTTATCTTTGACATACACCTATAAAAGGTGACCAATAATTTGTCAAATGCCACTAGTTAGTCATCTCATGACATGCGTCAATTCGATTTTAACACGCTCTATGATCCAACCAGCGCAGCGCAATTGGCTTTTACAAAACAATTCACAACTTTCAACAACCGAATAAATGGTGTTTAGTTGCTGTTGGTTACATATCTATGAATTCCATACCATAGGCCCATATAGAATTAAAATCCCCACGTAGAGATGTCAGACCTTAGTGAAATTTGAACTTCAATTATTAAAAAATTGCATCTTTTTAACCGGGCAAGTTTCTCTTCATTCTGCTGTTTTATCGACGCACTAATAACAGCTTGTCATGATAACATGCCCAGATAAAAATTACCGGAAATCAATAATTTTATCTGCGTTCGACTCGCATTTCACAACATTAGCACATGGAGTTAATACCCCAGTTTCAAAATCAACATTCGGTAGCTTGAATTGTTTTGATTTTGGACGGCTCCTACAATTTGCCTAGTGTTTTGACATTTTGGGTCCTCCAGAGTTGTCAAATTAAAATAATTTTGTTCAAGAAGTTTTTAAGAAATTATCGCTGATGCGCTAAATTTACAATTTAGGATCCCTAAGGTATTCATCGGAGAGTTAAAAGGGCCAATCTGCTATCTATTTTCTAAGCAGATTGGCCCTTTTGCCGTTCAGTTGGCCTATTATGTAATTCGAAGCAATATGTCTTTGGTAATCGCTATTGTTGTGCGACGAGCAAATTTTGATTTCGATTTAAAAGAATTGGCCCTCAGGTGTCAATAGTAAATTATCGGTTTGGCCCTAGTTGACGCTTAGGTGTTGTCATGTTATGCCGAATAATGACCATTCACTGTTGCCTTTCAAAATTGGTTCAGGGTTTCAGACCTGACTACCATCCTAAATCATTTTTTTATTATTTTCGATTTTAGCTATCATCATTCCACCAATAGCACAAGCCGTACGAATTCCTGTTTATTAAAAATCATGAATATTATCATATACTATTTTAAGGAGAGAATTTCATTATATAAAAACTCACAGCACAGATCAGGTTGAAGATGAATAGCACGTATTTGACTGTACAAGAGCACAAACCCATTTTCGATAGAAATTATTTACAATAAACCGGACGAATTAACAAACCGGATGAGACCGAGACCGTATCCTTGAAAATCTGGGCACTGCCAGGTTTTACTACGACGCTGAAAAGACCACCATATACTGGCCGGATAGCGTCGGTTCGGATGAGGACGCGACCACCGCGGAAGGAGGAGCGAATCCGCGTCGAACCGTCGAACGCTGGTGCGCGCTAAACAATGCGTCGGAAATCGCGTAGATAATACACTATGATTCCATATTCTGACACAATTCTACTATATTTTGACTACTTTTGAGGGGGGTTAGATCTAAAATATCAAAAAACTCATTATGCAAATTTATATTCGTCTAAAAAAAATCGGTGTAGAAAAAATATCCACGTATTCTGCAAGGTAATACAAAGATTTCAAGGCCAAGAACGTTCAAATCGGTTCATTTTTGTGGCCAGGAAAAAATAAAATAGTGCTAATATACCCTAAAAGTGCTAATATACCGGAAGTACTGTGAGCAATTTGAATTCCGGTTAAACAGGGTGATAGATCTAACTGAGATAAAGATCTCAGCTCAAGAAATTTGAAAAAAGGTTAAGAATTGAGGGAGTTATGGCCATTTTTGTCAATGACCACAGACGGACACACGGACAGACACACAGGCACTTGGATTCGGAGTAAAAGTTAATGAGTAAAAGTTGTTTCTGGAGTTCCCATCCGATTTTCGATTTTAGGACGATTACAATACTTCCATTCGCTCTGTAAATAGGTAAATAATAATATTTAAAGAAATGAAGAATGATTTATATAGCATTTTGGCCAATATATATAGGGTTTGGTGGAATCAGGAAACCGGAGCTTTCCCTCATTGCTCATCCGGAAGTTGAAGCGGTTCCTCGGTTACTTTAGGGCTTTGTGCCCTTACCAATGGGCAAAGGTTAACCAATGGGGAACACACATATCGCTCTGGAGCAAGCTCGAGAAAGCTCCTACTTCCCTGTCCCACATCCGGCAGACATCTGCCTCGTCCTGGGCCGCCCCTCTAATGAAAGGTGAATTTATTTTTACTGGGATTGAGGATGACTACAGTTTTTCAGCAGCTGTACCCCTCAAGATTTAATGAACCGATTTTGGCATTTTTGTCCCAAAATTTATCAAACAGTTCGGCCGAAAATGAGAATAATCCAAACACATTAATCGCCTAAGACAAGGTGTTATGCCCTTGCTCCGCAAGCGGATGTCTTAACCAGTGGACTACCAGGCGACCGTCAGTCGAATTATTAATTTCCCGAGGGTTTGAATTGGAGGCTGAATTGGTTTTTCTACCGAATCAACTTTCCATGTTGTCACAAAAATATTGACTCGTTAATTGGCCGTCGTTTCGTTTCAGTAGGCTGAATACGAAAAACCTATCGATTCTGAGTTGTAAACGATTGCGAATTTCCGCTCCCTTATAATAGCAGAGCAATTTTGAAAATTATATACCCAGTACATAAATAGGGCCGTAACACCCCAAAGCAAGTGCCAAATCATTATTAGTTTAGGGGTGCCTTCATACCTGCTGAGTGGGTGTTCATCGGAAACCCGACAGAAAAAAGTACCTACCTCTTACGGTACCTAATCAGGGCTCCTGGAGAGGGGGAAAATTAATCGGTACCAACGTTAAAGTGGCGACTCAAGGTTTTTCTCAAAATGATTGGATTTGATTCCAAAATGGGCTTAGTACATTTGTTTCAAGAATCACTCCGCTTTAAAAACGATAACCTTAGGTAAAACAGAAAAACTGCCTGTTGAGTCGAAACTCCCTAGTTTCCCCTACTCATTGTCAGCTGGTTTCTTACAATATTCGCGTGATCGATCCTACCGTTGGCCACAAGAGGCACCAATGCCAGTCGAGGACAGATACCTCAGCTTGTTGTAATAAGTGACGACACAGGCGCCACCTGTGGGCAGCTGCGTCAAGTAGAGCTTTATAGGTGCGTAAGGTCGAACGATCTTGGATGATTCTGGATACACGTGGACTTAGGTAGTAAGTTGAAGGTCGATGAACTTGAAAGAAGTCTGACCGAGGGTTGCCCTGTATTGGGGTTGTGTGTTGGGTAGAGCGATGGGGATAGTCTTGTTTTTGAAGTGGGCCATTCTAAAAAACATAATTTTTATAATTATTTTCAAGTCCTGATTTTTTTCTCATCATTTTCATTCGACAATTTAATGATATTTTAATGCTTGGATGAGATCTAGATCTATGGTGATTAATAGTTTTAAATTTGATCCGGCCGAGAGACTGGGACCTACAGAAACACCCTAAACATTTTTCTAACAAGAAACAATTCTAAAAATTTTAAACATTTGAATAATTTTATTTAAATATTCGGCTTTGTTGTGTTTCCATTTTTGACAATTTTGAGGGTAAGAGAGTGAGTACACGGGTATCTTTGACCGCTTTTCGGCCATCTTCAGTGATTTGTATATCTGTAATGGAGTAATCTGTGAAGTTAACCGGAATACGCTGAGAAATACGAACCATGAGAGAACGTCGGATTCACTCACTCACCCCCAAAATTGTACAAATGGAAACACATCAACAAGGCCATATTTAATATGTAAATAAAATTATTCGAATTTTAAAAATTTTTAGAACTGTTTTTTTTTTGCAACATTTATGGGTGTTTCTGTAGGTCCCAGTCCCTAGTCCGGATCAAATTTAAAACTATAAATCACCATAACTCAATTAACTATTGTAGATTCAATTCTGGACACCTCTTCTATCTCCTTCTCCTTTCGTGAACATTTTCATGGAATTTTCATCAGATTCGTGATGGTAGAGGCTGGGATGGTCGAGATTGATTCAATCCTCTACATCTTCGAATTGTGATGAATCGAAAAACGCAAATGTGTATAAATATAAAATGTATTTTACAAATTATACAGGTTAATATGTGAGTAGGTCCTCTAATATAAGTTAGTTCTAATTATAAGGAATGAAAAACTCCTGCCATAGAAGTACGCAGGCGTAGCGATATTTTCATTATTAGTTACATATTTACATACAAAAGTAACAATCGAGTATTGTGGGTTAGTGAATATCGGGTTAGGTAAATACCTAGTTAATACGTTAATAATTTTGCGGCTGCCTGAACTATGGACGGACTATTATATATCTAATCGTTCCTGTTTTAGACCATTTCGATTGGAAACGACACCATGAGTGATCATGCGATTTGTTCAGGCAGCCATATTAGTCTTATCAAGGACCCTATGCCTATACAATAATTCCAATTTTTCGTAAAGGCTACAAATACACAGGTTAGATAGCGTTGTAGATCGTTGTATTTGAATCATAGCAAAAATCAAACATTCGCAGGTATACCAGCATTAACTCGAATTGAAACAGGTAATTCAAACCTATAGAGCTGATAAATGAAAAATATCAAATTATACTTAAGTACAGTGCTGGTTTTGTAAAAAATAATAAGTACATCACTGCAAAAACTACGGACGGAATAAAAAATCGATCGGAATTCAAGCACCAACCACAAATGCGATATAATATATATTTCGAAATACATCCATTATTATAACTTGGCACCACGACTAACAATACACGAAGCTAAAACTCCCACCCATAGATAGGAAAGGTAATGAATTATGTACATAAAGATTCTCAGCATTGAGTTTCCGGGAATTTTAGCTTCATTTCAACAGACCAGCTAGTAGCGATAAGGATTACTGATATAGAAATACGAAACTATCTCAGTTTGTCGAAATTCGATAAATTGAAAAATACATTAGGCACCATGTTAACAAGTGGGGAATATTTTAAAAAAATAAGATATTCTATCCCTATTTGGCCAATCAATCTGAAATGTTGACGTTTTTCCTCAACCTGACTACCAATTTACCTATTAAATAAATCTATGTTTTTTGCTGCTAATTTCGCATTTAATTCCCCCCAGTTTTCATCGATCTCTGAATCAATAGATACGTATAGATGCTTCATACATCCAGTCGTCATGTCATCCAATGCCAAGCTGGCCCAGGGTCAAGAAGCGACCGTTTTATGGCTAATTGGTCAATAAAACGCTCAGCTAGGAATGTTCACTGACAGTGGGACACGGCCATCCGGTTAACGGCTATTGGAAAGTAGAGATAAAGATGAAGATACTCTAGAAGGTTAGAGAAGGGTATTGAAGAAATGGCAACATTGACATGAGATTCCGTTTTCGGAGGAAAATTAATTTATACAGGTTACACTGTGTATTGGGGCAAAAAAGGACGAGAAATGGAGATTTTCTCGATATTTCCATTTTTTAGTACGCTAACAAGCATTTCGCATCTCTAAGGGGCAAAGGAGCCTTAGTTGACATTCTGGCTTGCCGTAGGTGGCTCGCTACATCGCTACATATTCTACCAGCCAAGTAATCCACCATTCCAGGCTTTGCTCTCTGCCCGTTTTCCAAAGTTGTCCCGGACGTGCCCTGCCGCTCTCTGGGGAAAGTTTGGAACTGGTCAGGACATGTCGCTCTACTAATTCGCAGTTGTACCTTGAATCTGGTGGAGTAGGTGTTTATAATTGAATTTACAACAGTAGCAATGGCCAAATTTTGAAGTTAAACCTCTCCCAGCTCAAACATTTGAGGAATATTAATGGTTTTTAGAATATTCATGTTCCATAATTTTCTGAGACGCATGCATTTTGTTTGAAACGTATTTTCGTACATCTCCTCAAAGAATAGGGGTTTCATAAAATAGAGAAATTTTCAAAGGTTACTGGCAACACTGGGCAACTGCTGGCATGATTCGGTAGGGCAAAGGGTAACTAACGGGGAACTGGACATACCGGCCTACCATACGCGTCTACACATCTCTTGAAACGATTTACAGTTGATTTAGAGTTAATACTTCGCGAGAGTGTGACGTCACGTTTTCGTGCCGTTAGGTTGGCAGCAAGACTCTGGCTAATAACAACCTTGTTATCATGGGCGGAGACGCTGCGACGGCGAGTATTTTGAGTTTAGCAGTGATTTTTTGATGTCTTACAATCATGGCACTCAAGATTTTTGATTTAATCGAGGCTTTCGGAAGTGAGAAAGGTGTTTTTCGGAAAGGTGAACTGAGTTACGAGGCGAACCACGTACTCCAAGTTACTTACGACGGCGCTGGCGGTGAATACGGTGTGCTGAGGGCCAACCCAGCCAGAGAAAAGGATTTGAATAAAAACTCAAAAAATGAGAGAAGAGAAATAGTCTATTCCATTATTAAGGTATAATTGTATACCGGTTTCGGTTATTAAACCATCATCAGTACTTAACAACGACTCGTTAACGTTACAACGAGTCGTTGTTAAGTACCTACTGATGATGGTCTAACCGAGACCGGTCTACAATAATTGTCTGCTATAATTATTATACCTTAATAGTGGCTATTTATACCTTAATAGTGGACTATTTCTCTTCTCTCATTTTTATTCAAATTATAGGATTCCACAATTTCTCCGCGAGTGATTTAGTATCTAGAGAAAAGGATTCTATAATGTTCTGTAAATTATCCTTTTTTTCCTTATTACCGCTGAGATCGTACATTTTTCGAATTATATTATTTTCGTTCCTTATGATCATGAAGTTCCTTATGCATATCTCTAAAATAGCAAGGTGACGCGTTTCAAAGAACTACCTAGGTGCAATTTTTCGAAAAAAATTATTGTTACTCTACTTTTCAATAAATTTGACTGTCTTCAGTTCCTGTTTGTTTGCTTTGAAATAAAAAATAATACTTGAAGCTTGAAGTTTTTTTTCTTCTTACTCTTACAATACTAGATCCTCGGTCGTCCGTGTCTTTAAACAGGGAACAGAAGAAAATTTACTCATGTCCAAGACATTCCATCAAGAGTGAGAACAAAGAAAAGGTTAGGGTAGGTATAAGAGCTCTTTATAGGAATCTTTTTATCATAAAAAATACTTGAGACAGGTATGCATTCAATAACAATACACGAAAAGAAACGAGATGCAAAAAAAAATCCAGAAACAATGCGTACAACCAATAGACTAGAAATCATTCTTCTTTGTTTTGGGTGTCCAGTGGCGATTTAAGTGGAAGTCGAGGATCACTTTTCAGTCTGCCTACCACTCGCTTAATTTCGATTCGTGCTCTTGCAATGCCAGGCAGAGGGTTAGGTATTGTGGATTTCAAGTCCGCGATATCATTCGAGGGTGTCACAAGATCACTCGAGGGGGCTACGCAAGTCTTTTTTGTTCTTCTCCTGAAAAATGAAAAAAAAACAAATTGTGATAGTGACATGTAGAACCGTAGGTATTTACTTGCGTACATACACTCGTATAGCTACTTCGAACCAACTTAGCGACGTTTTGATCACAGACCCGGCGCTCTGATGAGAGCACGATGTTTCAGCCTCTCCTTACTCCCTCAATTTTTGTTACAAAACCCACTATCTACCTGTTTTGAGGATGCTTTCGTTTTGCGGAGATGCTTGGGTCTACCAGGTATAACGTTCGCGGATGGATGAAAGGAAACTACCTTATTATTCTAGAACGATGTGAAGTAGGCATGTCTTAGAACAAGCTTTTTCTCATACACATAGCTCTCAAAACTAACTGTTCAAGAAAGACTACTTATTCGCTTGTTGTCTCCGAAAATGTGCTGAGCAACTATCCAAAGCATAGGCTCCGGATAGAATAATGAAAGGAATTGACACAAAAAAGTACAACTGAACAAGTGAACTTACCTGCTCATATCACGCCAACGCTTGAAAGTTTTGGATCCTTCGGAAAACGGAGAAACTGGCATGTTTCGTGCATTTCCCGATGATTACAACCATACGTGAAGCACTGAGACATGTTTCTCGCAGTCATAATAGTTAATAAGTAATAAAAATGAGTTTAAATAACTGAACAATCATGCAGCCCGCACCTGAACGGCACTGAACGAGGTTTGTTATGAGCCAGAGAGGTCAGGTTACCCTGGGATAACAACCGATCGACGTAAACTCCCTAGCGCAGCGTATATTAATAGTGTTGCATTTTGAACTACCCTAACAAAATTTCGTTTCATCAATATATTCTGCCGTCCAAAGGTAAAACGTCTTAAGTCCATTTCTGCATTTTGAGAGAAATGAGATTTTGTGAAGTTGGCCAAATGATTCGTACAAAGCTATAACGTCTTATGTTCCACTTCTACTAAACTAGAGTATCCTATGTCCTTCAATCTTTTTCTTCGATGGACGTTTCTTCCTCGAAGGACATTTTAGCCTAGTAAGCCTTACCTAGGACGTTTTAGCCTTGGACGCCAGTACTATCGTTTAGAGGTGGTAGGATCGGATGGCTTCAGAATTGAAACTAATGAGAGCGTCTAATGTAAGTAGTGTTCGAAAATATTCCTTCCCTGTCTGGTAAAGAGTGTACTCGAGTCCTCTCGATCTGCCTTAGCCACTAGGCCACCGGGGCAACATTAAGCTGAAATAATTTTTCTTTCCCGATTCCAAGGCTCAATTGGTTTTCTCTCGACTCAATCCTCTGCACATTCGTAACGATTTCTGCGGACTCAGCCCTGTGAGCTGATGCCAGTCAATCAGACTCGTGTAAGCTTTTTCCTCTGAGCTGGAACCAGTGGAGTCAGTCCAGTTAACACAAATTGGGGTCTGTTCGGACTGGCTAGTCTGGACCAGTAATCAGGCCAAACAAATCCAAGCCATGCGATCGGGTGAATTTGCTTGCTGTCGTAAGTTACTGGCCTGATCGAACAGACCCTTCGATTGACTGGCGCCAGCTCACTGTCTTCAGGCAACTGGATAGCCCCGCATTATCCAGGGTTTGCCAAGGAGGATGACCGCTTCAGGTACATGGCGCGCTCTAAAATGACGAATGAAGGCCGTATCACACTTCAGACAGTGAACCCCTCCCCATCGGACAGACCCTATTCTCCGATTAAATGATCCTATAGATATGTTCACTTTTGCTTACCTGCCTTTGTTATCTGTTGAAATTGCCTGTCTGTACAGACGGTCTGTGGGATGGGGAGGGGATGTGACGTGTGATACGGGCTTGAGGCGACTAGATAGTTGGAAACTACCGAGAAAAACACCTTTCAATGAGCATCTACTGCTAACAGATGTACTGCTGAAGTAAGGAGGTTCTCCAGGGATCTGTTTTCAGCCCTCATCGCTCACTAGCTCGGTCGATGAAATTGTTTAAATTAGAACAAATAACAAATGTTTTCCCATTGATAAGCGCTTCAAACAGTCGTCAGGTCGGGTTTGCCGTGGGGTTTGTAGGCAGCCGGATTGAACCTCGTCGTCAATGCCGTCAAATAGTTGGACAGTTTGACCGGCGGCCTCAGATCGTAGGATTGTTTCGGACGAGCTACGAGGAGCGTTTCTTCGATTGATTTCACCGCATATTCCGGCAGCCGGTTAACATTGTAGTTCAAATATGCGTCGCTCGGCGTCGCTCCGTCGACGGCCCTGTCCGCCCTGGAAGACAAAAAGGGCATATTGTTAAACTCATACAACAAAGTCGTGCAACAAAGTCATACAATTAAGTCATATCAGTATGCGGCCGGGCGCCTGCAGCCATTGTCTCTGCCCTTTGAGAAAGGTCTCTTTTCCTCTCCTATCTATTCCCCTTCCCTCTCTATTCCCTTCGAAGAGGAAACTATTTAGGCACCTACGCGTTCCTTATTCCATCCTGTACGCCTCCATTGTGCCTGCACCACTCTTCTGTGCTTAGGAAGAGTTGAGTATCTCCAAAAATGTAAAAGGCAAGAAAAAGCGTTTTTTAGATTTTATTCGTTTTTTGACCATGCCACCTGTTTTGTCGCAACGGTTTTTTTCACAATGCAGCTTGTAGAAGTAACTGCAATTAAACCTAGCAATATTCAAGCTTTCCAGTTATTTGCGGCGTTTACGGCAAAATTCCTTGGCGATTTTGGAGGGAAAACGGCTGTTTCTGGCGAACTTTGACCCTGCAAATGGTTTTTACCCTCCCATGAACCTCTAGAGCTGTCTAACTCAAAACCGACAAAAAGTGGAGTTACTGCACTCAGGATTAGCCCGGCACCCATTACGGTTATTATTATAATATTCAATATTTGTCATGTTTTCGAAAATCTGGTTTTTGACCTAGTTGTGGGTCCATTTTGAGAATTTTATGGCAATAACGATGTTTATCGGTCGCAAACCCATCTCTTCATACCTAGATATGAAACTAGATTTTTATAAAGAATCTCAAAATTAGTCTTTTTTGTGTTGCGGAGGAGCCAGGAAGCTGGAGCTCTCCCATACTGCTCCTTGGCCCTTCCATCGAGTGACAGGAATGAACAAAAAACAATTCTGGAGAAAGTACTCAACTGTGACAATCAAGTTTTACTGAGGTGTTCGTCAACCTCTTTCCTCCAGGGAAAGACAGCAAAACGCAAAGTTCACGAGTTCTATTATGCAACCCGAGGAACCGGTTCAAATTCCGTATGGACTCGATTTGATCTCACCGACACTGTGATTACGTCAGCCTCAAACCTGCGTACCTACTTGAAACTGAAGGCACTACTTGACATTTTGATTAGATAGTCGCGTTCGTGTCAACACCTGCTATCTCATTTCTTCTAAATTGCCGTTCCAAGTTGCCGTGATCGTCCCTACACCGTGTGAGTTTTAGGGGAACGGAATGTTGGTTTTGGTACATTAGGTTTCGGTTACATTAGGTTTTGGTACATCCTATTTCCAGAAATAATGTTGGTATGTTTGAAATCGGCCAATGTTCTAAATTTATGCTACAAACGGCCCGTAGAAATTCGTATTAATTACTGGTTTGGTCGACTCACGTGACTTTGACGCCATGGTAAAGCTGTTCGGCTGTGATGCTCCCAGTGTTGATGACGACGACTGAGACTCCGAGATGCGCCAGTTCGTTGGCCAGAGCGGAACTCGCTCCCAGCACAGCGTGTCTGGCCGCCGCATATGCCACGACTCCGGTCGTGCCCTTTTGGCACTCGCTGCTCAACCCTACGGTCACGAATCTCCCTGGAAAATTGTACATAGGTAAGGTTACCGTGGGATTGTAACCTCGATTTTCCTTCCTCGTGTATCTGGTCAGCGAAAGGCCAAGAAGCAGCATTGCCTAAACCGCTTTTTGGCCTAATGAGTTAAAGACGCTATCATTCGAAATTTCCATGCCCGACATCATGTAAGAAGTTCCATTATCGCCCTCTAAAGGCGCCAAAAATGCCAACACCGCCTAATCGATTTGTTTAGCCGGGCAAAACCACCTAGTCCAATCTACCAATAACACCGCTCCACACTGAAATCATGTTTCAATTTTTGACCATTTTCATTTAATTTGATTTTCTGAATGAGGACCTCTCATTAGGCTGTAATTCGACTTTTTGCGGGAAATGCTTTTTCTGCCCTCTAGCGCCCGAAATGATAACTTCTTAACTGTTCAATGGAAAGGAATCTAATGATGAGATACGAGGTTATCATAATATAATAACTTAGTATCTCATCATTGAAATCCTATTATATTATGATGCCTATTATATTATATATGATACCATCAGTTTTTTCTCTCTTAGAAAAAGCGATATTTTTGATATACAAGGTTATCTTATGAAGTTGAAATTTTTTTGAAGCTCGGATCCAATTTTCGATTTTAGGACTACCTACTACAATTTTTTTGTCTTCGTAAATATGGAAGTAAAAAACTGTAAGTATACATCAGAGAATTGTTTTTCCCCACGTCTCTTGGGACGGGTAACTTGCGAAAGCTTTACGCACTGTATCCTTTTCTCGAAACGGGCCGAAAATTTTCGGAGAAAGGCATTTCAAAAACTTGCGACGAAAATCGCTCAGAGAAAATTACCTTGCGTGACTCTGATGAGCGGAAGAAGAGCCCTGGCGGATCTCAGGGTCCCGACGACGTTTATCTTGAACATGGAATCCCACTGGCAACTTTCTTGCGATTCGAGTCGTCCCTTGACTGCGACGCCTGCAGTGTTGATAACAGCCCACAGTCCTGCGGAAGAAAGCGGACGAATCGAGACGTTTGTACGGAGGAAAGTGGAAAAATACGTCGGCAAAATGGCCAGACTACCGTGAAGATGGGAGAAGTCGATCGAAAAATATATAATAAATAATTAACCAGTGGTGCGTAGATAACACACAATACTCACATATTTTGAAGCGTACATTTTTGACGAAATTTGATCACATTTTGTATGCTTTTAAGGGTGTTTAGGTCAAAAATATCAAAAAATTCACTTTGCAAATTTTAAAATTCGCCCAAAATGAAAATTCGTCACATTTTTGGAATATAAAAAATATCCACATATTCTGCAAGGTAAAACAAAGATTTTAAGACCAAGAACGCTCAAATCGGTTCATTTTTGTGGCCGGAAAAAATAAAATAGAAAACACTAAAAATGCAAATATATTGGAAGTACTGTGAGTTATTTAAATTCCGATTAAACAGGGTGTTAGGTCTTGCCGAGACGAACATTTCAGTTCAGGAAATTTGAAAAAAGGTTGAGAATCGAGGGAGCTATGGCCATTTTTGTAACCTACCTATACCTATTGTCCATTTCATAGCGTCCCGCTTTTGAATTTTGGATATCTGGTCACCTTAGATACGTCCCAAAATATCGATTTTGAGATATTGGTACCGAGAGAATCTACTCATCAGGACCTATCGATCGCTCAAGGAATCATGATCCTTTTATCTATTTTTGGGGCCAAAAAACGATAAAATAGAAAAACGACAAATGTTCAAAGAGCGTTTATCTTGGAAGTGTTAAGTGCTACCTAAGATCTGGTTAAACAAGGTTATAAATCTTGGCCAGACAAACATTTTTTATTTAGCGATTTTTTTTATGAAATTGAAAACTATGGGAGAAATCTTTATTTTTGTAAAGTGATCAAAAACTCATTTTGCATTTTTCTCATTATGCCATTTTTTTCATGCCTCAAGTTTTTCATGCTTCTTTTTAAAGTCTGTTCATTTTATGTTAGAATTTTTTTTATTTCTAATTGAGTGGCAACACTTGTCAAGTTTAGTTTTTTCTTTGCATCATCAATCTTTTGTTGGGCTGTAGTACAGCTCGACAAGTTTTGCAACTCAATATTACAAATGGCCAGTTGATTGTAATTGTATACAGTTTACGGATGTAGAGCGATTCCAGAGCGCGACGACCGATAACACGCGCCGCGTCCATTTCCGTATTCGCAAAGGACAAGCCGTACGCGACCGCCTACACGTCTGTCGGACAGCGTTGCCCGGTCGGCGGAACCGTTTCACTTTCAAAACATCCCCCGCGCGGTGCAATAGTCGTCGGGACACGCAGCTTTCACAACGCCTTGTCCTGACCGCAATACTTGACCATGTTGGCGGAATCGGCCGCCGAGGAAACCAACTGTCAACCATGTCAGCCGTCGGCCGATTTTACGCCCAGCTACGTGCCAGCTCGGCGGCGACAAACCGGACGACGCACGACGGCACATTCCTGGGGCAATCGGGACGCGACCGCGATCGGCGGATAACACGCAGTACTTCCATACGATCCGCGAGACGAATGAAGTCCAAAATCCGTGTTTTAGTTTTACAAAAATATATTTTTGTCTAAAAGTGTTAAGAAAAGTTATAGACAACGTAATTGTTGAAATGATTTTTATTTGAGCATTGCAATACTCTTTTTCTAAACGTAAAATCCCTTACTTGAATGAGGAAAAAATCGCATTCAGAGGAAATGTATCAAATGGATGAAAATCAACTGCTTAGTCAAGAATTTAAACTTTTAGACCTGCCAATGTGAATGGGTAGGTAAATCACCTAATTACGTTCTTTAAAAACCAACTATTCTTTTTTTGCTACCATTCCCAACGTAGAGCTGATCAGAACTCAAAATTGGGGGAAAAAATCAAAAGCGTAGGTCTAATGAGAAAAATTTCAGAGGCTTTAGACGCAAAATTGCCCCTAGTTTCGCCCATAAAACCGTTTAGAAACCTATTTCTGTATGTTTTCCTCCAAATCACTCCATATGAGCTCGCACTGGACCGGTTTATCAATTCATTAAATGAATACGATATCGCCGAAACTATACGAACGATGATACGTTATCATATTATCGGCGTTTCGACGTCGGCCCGACGTCGGCGATTGGACGTCGGCCCGACGTCGGCGATTGGACGTCGGCCCGACGTCGGCGATTGGACGTCGGCCCAACGTCGGCGATTGGACGTCGGCCCGACGTCGGCGTTTCGACATCGGCGATTCGACGTCGGCGTTTCGATGTCGGCGATTCGACGTCGGCCCGACGTCGGCGATTGGACGTCGGCGATTGGACGTCGGCGATTCGACGTCGGCCCGACGTCGGCGTTTCGACGTTGGCCCGACGTCGGCGTTTTGACGTCGGCCCGACTGGTTTCCTGGTATGTGAATGAGTGCCATAAAGATTGTAAATAACTATGAAAAATGTCTAAAGTATTGGAGTTTGCCAAAGTAAAAATTAAAAAAAAATTGTGCCCACCTTCATACCGTCCCGTACAATTTAATGAAGTTAATTTACATTCGAGAACGAAACCTAATTTTATACTACTGTTCAACAAAAGTATGTAATGTAGGTACCAATTTCTCGCAAAATTTTCACGGATCGAGGGAAAAGACTCGAGTAATTCGCCATCGTTGATGAGATACTCGAACCAGACGATCTTTTCTGCCTAAACGTCGGCCGTAAAAAAAAAACAAACAGGAAAACTGTAAAAAACGCAATTTTTGCCGCATCTCGAAACTGTTTCCTTTGCTTTCTAAACTCGCGAGTTTCTCTGGCTCTTTGACCTATGAACTTTTCAAGTTGCCTACACAGGACCTGTCTGAGCTGGACCTCGTAACGGATCCTAACGTTAAACAAATTGATGGTTAACTATGCACCGCTGGCATAAAGTTCTTAAGGAAGTAATGTTCGTAAGTTCGTCGTAAGTTCGCTCTCAATTTTGAACCGGTTCCTAGTTTCGAGGCGTTGGCTTTTCGCCCGATAACGGAAGTGGTCCCGGGCGTGCCCTGCCGCCCACAATGAGAGGCTCGGAACTATTCAGGACATGTCGCTCTAGTTTCACAGCACTTATGTACTGTGATACACGGATACTCATCGTAAACATAGAAAGTCACACGTCACCCCGACTCCTCCAAAAGAATGGATTCAAAATTTGGAGGATAGAGGTCGTTAGGATCCTAAATATACGGCGGGATCAGGAACTAGGAGCCACCCCATACTGCTCCGGATTTTGGACCGGTTCCTAGGGTTGCACCCATGTGCACCAAAACCCGGATGATCCCACCGTAGATAACGGAAGCTAACGACCTCTATCCTCCAAATAGGAATATTAAGAGGAGACTGTCACCAATCCCTTCCACTCACGAAAACAATTTAGAATACGAAAAACCACACCTGGTTTCAGGAAAACCATAGGTCACGATTCGATTTTCGGCGTGGCACATGCGGCTAACCATTTTCGAGCGTTACGCTTCAATCGCCGATCATCACGGCCAAATGCGCATGTGTCAAGAAATCACATAGCTGCCTTTGCTTCGAACGGATGGAGCCAGGTGGACTGGAAACAGGGCCAAGGCTTTACAGTTCGAAGCCCCCGAAGAACCGAGTCTCCAACACACATTCACTCCACTTGAAATCTTAAGGCTAATAACATTTTTGTCGGCACGAATGCGCCCCGATTACAAACGTCTCGATGGAATGTTTAGCGGAGGAAGTCGAAATGAGATAGAACGAAGGACGTTATTGCTATCAATTACCGGCCCGAGCCACGAAATTAAACGTGTTGTCATAAAAAAGAATGCTGCGGATCGCACTTTGCGCAAAATATTTCCACGTTTTCGTAACTTTGTTACATTTTTGAGGGAATCGGTTCCATTTTGATTTGAAGGCTATCAGGAGAAACCAGTGGTGCGTAGATAACACACAATACTTCCATATTTTGAAACGTAAAATTGTGACACAATTTGATCATATTTTGACTGCTTTTGAAAGTGTTTAGGTCAAAAATATCAAAAAATTCAGTATTAAAATTTTAAAATTCGCCCAAAATGGAAAAACGCTACATTTTTGGAATGTAAAAAATATCCACATATTCTGCAAGGTAAAACAAAGATTTTAAGACCAAGAACGCTCAAATCGGTTCATTTTTGCGGCCGGAAAAAAATAAAATAGATAACACTAAAAATGCAAATATCTCGGAAGTACTGTGCGTTATCCGAATTCCGATTAAACAGGGTGTTAGGTCTTGCCGAGACGAACATTTCAGTTCAAGAAATTTGAAAAAAGGTCTAGAAATGAGGGAGTTATGGCCATTTTTACTTCCATATTTACAGAGTAAATGGAAGTATTGTGATCGTCCTAAAATGGAGAATCGGAACGGAGCTTCAGAAAAAACTTTTTCTTATACACATTTACTCAGAATCACTTCCCGAACAAGTGTCTGTGTGTCCGTGTGTCCGTCTGTCCGTCTGTCCGTGTGTCCGTGTGTCCGTCTGTCCGTCTGTCCGTCTGTGTTCATTTACAAAAATGGCCATAACTCCCTCATTTCTCAACCTTTTTTCAAATTTCTTGAACTGAAATGTTTGTCTCGGCAAGACCTAACACCCTGTTTAATCGGAATTTGGATAACGCACAGTACTTCCGATATATTTGCATTTTTAGTGTTTTCTATTTTATTTTTTTCCGGCCACAAAAATCAACCGATTTGAGCGTTCTTGGTCTCAAAATCTTCGTTTTACCTTGCAGAATATGTGGATATTTTTTACATTCCGAAAATGTAGCGTTTTTTCATTTTGGGCGAATTTTAAAATTTTAATAGTGAATTTTTCGATATTTTTGGCCTAAACACCCTTAAAAGCAGTCAAAATATGATCAAATTGTGTCACAATTTTACGTTTCAAAATATGGAAGTATTGTGTGTTATCTACGCACCACTGGTTGTAAATGACCACAGACGGACACACGGACACACGGACAGACGGACACACGGACACACAGACACACGGACACACGGACACACAGACACTTGTTCAGGAAGTGATTCTGAGTAAATGTGTATAAGAAAAAGTTTTTTCTGAAGCTCCGTTCCGATTCTCGATTTTAGGACGATCACAATACTTCCATTTACTCTGTAAATATGGAAGTAAAAATGTCGGAGAACGCTAATCACAGTGAGTTTTTTGATATTTTTGAGCTAAACACCCTTCAAAGCAGTCAAAATATGATCAAATCGTGTCAAACTTTTACGTTTAAAAATATGGAAGTATTGTGTGTTATCTACGCACCACTGGTTTTCTTTTTATATTAAATATAGTACCACCATTGACCATTACTCCGCAAATGATTTTGTATCGGAAAATAAAAAGCATCCATCAATCCATTGATCAAAATGTTCCGATGAAATTTTGTTTATATTCCGGTAACTTGACGTAAGTAGGTATTACGACTTTAGGCGTGTTTTGACATTTGCAGTGTTTTTTTGATATTTTCGGCTCTCAGAGGTAGTCAAACAATGATCAAATTCTCGAAAATTTACGCATCAAAATATGGAAGCGTTGTGTGCTATCTACGCACTGTTTCGATCAAAATTTCGTTCAGAAAATTCGCTCTCGTTCGACTCGACATTGCGTCAATCTCGGCTCGATTTTCCCTCCTTTCGTCCACTGTCGGCAGTACTGCTATTCGTCAAGAACGACTGTCATCACCGTCGACGAGGCACAATGGACCTCTGAAAAGGGAGCGGCTTCGTATTAGGCGAGAAATCCTCAGACAATCGGGCAGTTGCGGACGGCCTCGGACCGCTACTGCTTCTGAGATGCTGACAATGCCGGACTCGGATGACAGGAGCAATTCTGCTGATGCTCCTGGGGAAAGTGGGGAAAACGGGATCTTACCGAGGGATTTCTGAGCATAGCCCAATCTATTGTCGGGAGATGGGCCCGGCCCGTAGCTAATGGGAGTGGACAGGATAATCTGCCAAGTAATATTTAATCGTGTGGAAACATGAAACTCATCACGAAATCAAGGGATACCATATTTTTTTACATGAAATTTTGGGCCTAAATTTGTACTATTCTTACAATAGTAATTAATTATTTCTATTAATTATCACTGTCTTCTTTAATTCTATTATTATTTTTACAAAAATGGCCATAGCTCCCTCAATTCTCAACCTTTTTTCAAATTTCTTGAACTGAAATGTTTGTCTCGTCAAGACCTAACACCCTGTTTAATCGGAATTTGAATAACTCACAGTACTTCCAATATATTTGCATTTTTAGTGTTTTCTATTTTAGTTTTTTCCGGCCACAAAAATGAACCAATTTGAGCGTTCTTGGTCTTAAAATCTTTGTTTTACCTTGCAGAATATGTGGATATTTTTTATATTCCGATAATTTGGCGTATTGTTATTGTGGGCGAATTTTGCAATTGGCATAGTCAGTTTTTTTGGTATTTTTGACCTAAACACCCTTAAAAGCAGTCAAAATATGATCAAACTGTGTCATACCTTCGCGTTTCAAAATATGGAAGTATTGTGTGTTATCTACGCACCACTGGTTTCGAAATAGGACGACTTTTTCAATTTCGGCTGTTTTCAACTTTCTTGTCCGACCATGCCCGTTAGTTATCACTGCACAAGGGATCTTTCCTGGTCTTACAGACATACGACGGGAGGCGGGGGGTTCTAACGGAATTAACATAATCACAAGGGCCTCATTGTTGAGCCGCATTCACCGTAGAGATAAGCCAATCAGCTGCAGTGCGCCAAGTAGCAAGCATGTCACCTCGGTATTGTTGTTACGTGTTTTTTTGACCGGTACCTTTTATTCCGACGGGCTATTGCGACATTCCACTAACGAATCTACCTGTACAATCCTTTGAAGACTAACGAGATCTACGATAGAGAACCGGTCGAACTCTCCTTTCGGATCACGGAGGAATTCGATTCGGAGGAATTCGATTCGGAGGAAATTCGATTTCGACACGGGCACATAGTAAACAGAGATGGCTGGATTTGAATGCAAGTCTCTGAGGCCTTGAGCTCGTCCGCCGACTGTCCAAATAAGAATGTGATCGTGAGAGAATCTCATAGAGAGTTCCATCTCTCATAAACCAAGAAAATGTTCAATTTCCCACGATTGAATTCACCAATATAAACCGATAAGAGAATAAAAAACGCTGCTAAGTAGATTAGTGTCACGGGTACGTTATTTGTCTGGGTATCTCAGAAAATAAAGTTCAAATAGCTGGAGTAGGTCGGTCTATCATCATACCATTTGTGGGGTAGTGGTCCATGGTGAGCTCAATGGTACGGAAATAGTACGTTTTTACAATGATGAATAAATAGGTACAAAAAGAAAATACGCGTGCCCCAACCCCTCCCAGGATTCAACCCTCACCAGCGCCCGGCACCCCTACCCCTCCCAACCTCCCCTTACAACATCCGCCGCCAACATTTTCCGTAGAAATCGGTTTTTTGCGTTTTCCCCAGTCCGGGAAAGTCGTAGACAATTGCAAATTTTTTGTGTCATGTACCTAGCCAAACCCTACTCAAAAATATTTTTTTTTGGAATTTAAAAAATTTTTGAGGGGGCAAAACAAATTTTTTTTAGGTCAAAATAAGGATAATGTCGAATCAGGAGAAAAATTTGGCAAACATTTTACGAAAATTATTCAAAAAATTTTGTATTTGTTTGTCGACGATTTGGAGGAGGTATGACTTCAGTCTGACTTCAGATATGGGTGCAGCATTCCAAGAGTAGTTTAAAGACAAAATCAGTCTTCGGTTCTTCATAAACGACGATTCGTTAAAGTCACATCAGAAATCCATCAGTTGCAGCAAAACTCGCGTTCAAGAGCAATCTCTAATTTCGAGCATTGATAGCCCGGGCAATTTCACGCCTCCCAACATCAACCTTTCACTGGCTCGGTATGCGGACGTCTTTCTGCCCTGTGGACGATCATTTTCATAACAAACTATCGGAACAATCATTCTAACGAGGGGAAAATCGGCCGATCGCTCGGGTATTCGGTTTCCATTTTTACGCAACTGAATCACTAACAAACCGCGACTAGGTAGTTGTTTGCTAGCCGAAATTCGAATGTGAACCGGTCAGACCAGAATGGAAACGCCGGAGGGGCGGGAACAAGGGCCGCTTTCTTTATTGAGACGTTGGTTAAACTAACAGTTTTTGATGGAAAAGAACGTAAAGTGAAATAATTTTATACAGAGGATCGTAATTGAGAGATAGATTAACCAAAAACATCCCTTAACCAGGGCCATGTACAAGGATTTATCCAGGCCGGGGAACATGGCTAAAAGCGGCCAAATCGATTTTTGGGATGCCTTAAACGCTGCTTTTTTGCATCTTGTCCATAGAATTTGTGCCTAAAATCCTACATTGGAACTGTTCACGTTACAAAAACTGAAAATCATATAGCATCAGAAAGTAACTGAAACTCAAACTCGTAATCAAACCCAAACTCAGATACTTACAATCAAAATTAAATTCATAATCAAACTCATAATAATACTAAAACTATAACTCAACCTCATGTCAAACTCGAACTGAACCTTATAACAATACTAAAACCCACACTAAAACGCATAATAATACTCAAAATCACACTTAAACTCACACCCATACTCATAATCAAGCTCAAAGTCCAACTCAAATTGAAACTCATTTTCGTGATAATCATCATGATCAAACCAAGTCGAAGACAAACTGAAACTCAATGATATTCAAACTCATACTTATTATCCGAACTGAAACTCATACTCAAAGTCAAGCTTGTTCTCATAATCAAACTCAAAGAAATAAAAATTCGTTGTTAAAAAAAACCGAAAGTCAAACTCAAACTCATAATCAAATTAAAACTGAAACTGAAAGTCAAACTCACAATCAAACTCAAACTGAACTCATACACGCAATCAAAGTCATACTCAGAATCAAACTCAACCTCAAAGCCAAACTCAAACTCATAATCGAAGAAAAACTGAAACTGAAACTCAAACTCATAATCGAACTGAAACTCAAACTAATACTGAAACTGAATCTGAACTCATACTCGTAATCAAAGTCAAACTGAAGCTAAAACTTAAAGTCAAAATCGAACTGAAACTCAAACAGAAGGTCAAACATAAACTGAAACTCGAAGTCAAACTTAGACTGAAACACAAAGTCAAACTCGAACTGAAAGTCAAACTTGAACTGAAATTAGAAGTTAAACTTGAACTGAAACACAAAGTCAAACTCGAACTGAAACTCGAAGTTAAACTTAGACTGAAACACAAATTCAAACTCGAACTGAAACTCGAAGTCAAACTCGAACTGAAAGTCTAACATAAACTGAAACTCGAAGTCAAACTCAAACTGAAAGTCAAACTTGAACTGAAATTCGAAGTCAAACTTAGACTGAAACACAAAGTCAAACTCGAACTGAAACTCGAAGTCAAACTCGAACTGCAAGTCAAACTTGAACTGAAATTCGAAGTCAAACTTAGACTGAAACACAAAGTCAAACTCGAACTGAAACTCGAAGTCAAACTCGAACTGAAAGTCTAACATAAACTGAAACTTGAAGTCAAACTCAAACTGAAAGTCAAACTTCAACTGAAATTCGAAGTCAAACTTGGACTGAAACACAAAGTCAAACTCGAGCTGAAACTCGAACTGAAGCTAAAACTCAAAGTCAAACATAAACTGAATCTCGAAGTCAAACTCGAACTGAAAGTCAAACTTGAACTGAAATTCGAAGTCAAACTTAGACTGAAACACAAAGTCAAACTCGAACTGAAACTCGAAGTCAAACTCGAACTGAAAGTCAAACATAAACTGAAACTCGAAGTCAAACTCGAACTGAAACAAACTGAATGTCAAACATAAACTGAAACTCGAACTGAAAATCAAACTCAACCTCGAAGTGAAACTCAAACTGTAACTCAAAGTGAAACTCGAGCTTAAATTCATAATCAAAACTAAGGTCTAACTTGAACTCAAACTCGGAATAAAACTGAATCTCAAACGCTTACTGATACTCGAACTCTAACTGGAACTGATCTTCAGTTTGATTATAAGTTTCACTTTCATTTTGAGCTTGACTTGGAGGTTGAGTTTGATTCTGAGTATGAGTTCGAATTTCAGTTTGATTGTGAGTTTGACTTTCAGTTTCAACTTCAGTTTGTGTTCGAGTTTGACTTTGTGTTTCAGTCTAAGTTTGACTTCGAATTTCAGTTCAAGTTTGACTTTCAGTTCGAGTTTGACTTTGATTTTCAGTTCGAGTTTGACTTCATTCGAGTTTCATTTTCATTTGAGTTCATTCGAGTTAATCTTTGAGTTTGAGTTTGACTTCTAGTGTCAGTTCAAGTTTTACTTTCAGTTTGAGTTTGACTTTCAATTTGAGTTTCAGTTCGAGTTTGACTTTCAGCTTCAGTTTGAGTTTGACTTTGAGGTGGAGTTTGATTCTGAGTATGACTTTGATTACGAGGATGGGTTCAGGTTCAGTTTGAGTTTGATTATGAGTTTGAGTTTGATTGTGGGTTTGACTTTCAGTTTCAGGTTTAGTTTGATAATGAGTTTCAGTTTGACTTTGAGTTCGATTTGCGATCAATCAAATCGAGTGCGCTTTGATTTGCGTTAGAGTGTCAGGTTCGGTTTCAGTTTAATTATGAATCGGGGTTCCAGTTTCACTTTGAGTTTGACTTTGAGGTTGAGTTTGATTCTGAGTATGAGTTTGATTACGAGTATGAGTGCATATTCAGTTTTAGTTTTAGTTTCATTCTCAGTTGGATTATAAGTTTGACTTACAGTTTCAGTTTGAGTTTTGTTTCAGTATTATTATGACTATGAGTTTGAGCTCGAGTTTGATTATGAGGGTATGAGCTTCAGTTTGCGTTTGTCTTTGATTATGAGTATGAGTTGTAGGTTTTGTTTGAGTTAGAGTTCGTTTATGAGTATGAGTTTGACTTTGACTTGTTTATGAGTATGAGTTTCAGTTTCAGTTGGATTATCACACTTTTCAAAGCAATATGACCTCCTGAGGCACTAGAAAAATAGAATGGCCTACCGTTTGGTGTGGCCATGCAATTTTTATGCGCCCAATGTTTTTTTGACATTCTGTCACGGGTTGTGATTTGACGAATTCGCCGTTTGGGCACCCATCGCAGAATTTGTATTCATTACCTCCATGGCTCTTTGGTAGAAATCCCTTTATACCTGAGTTGAAAAGAAGGCAATCATGATATTTTACCACCCAGTTCCGGGAAAGGAAGTAAAATTGTAGTTCAATGTCATAGCCTATATTTCTGTATACGTGATGTGGGACATGCATTGATCATTCGTCATCAATGCTGACAGAACCAATTCGCAAGCAATGGTCTACAATGTTGGACGTGAAAAATAATGTCAAGACTGGCTTTATCAATAGCCGACTTTCCAAGGACGCGCTGATCACATAGGTTTTCCACGTGATGATTATGTTTACAATATCATAGGTTTTGTTTCCACGAGATGAGTTAATCAGAGTTCGTGGATAATCAACAGGTTTTCTGCGGAGATAAAGCAATATTTTGATTTCCGATGGTAGGAGTAAAAATTTTATAAAATTTTGAAGTGAAATTTAAAGAAAAATGTGTACATTTTTGGATATTTGAATGTGTTGTTGGAAGGTTTCGGGTAATCCAGTGAATTTTGAATGAATAATAAATGCGGTTCGCATACTTGGGTTTTTTGCATTTCATATTGCTACTTTCCGCTGAAATGCCAATTTTCCCAGCATGTAATCCCAGTCTCAAAAAATGTGTATATTCCACCAGTCCGAATGTGGACTAATTTGCAAATAACTGCGGATATTAATTAAGGAAGTTAGTGAATCATCCTTGAGACCACAGCGAAACGGCCCCGATCCGATGCAGTCCGAAATTGACCTGTGCGGTTTTCCACGGAGAGGATCCGCCACCGTGACGAAAACGCTGAGGTCCATCCTCAAGAACAACAACTGGCAGTCAGTCGGGCTATTAGTAGGCGCAACTCTCCTGCCAGCAAAACTGCGTTGTTGTCTTTTTCAAGCCGAGCTATTATTTCCGGAAGGAGACTCATCGCAAGGCGAACCCGCAACAAAAAGTGTAGCCGGTTGCCAGCACCTTTTTTTACTCTATTCATTTTCTCGGCCATTAGAATGTTGTGGTGCAGGATTAGCCAACTTAGCTTCTGGATTGCCCCAATTCATTTCGAGCTCAAATAAACGGGCGAAAGAACTTCATCGAGTGAGAACGGCCTCGCCAACGGTAGAAATGTGAAACTCTTCTTTGAACATTTTCAAGGCATTTCACTAATTCTCGCGCTTCCAGATCATTTTCTGGAACGTCGAAATCTTTGTCAAATGAATGCAAGAGCGAGGGACTTATGAGATACCCTGGACCCATGGAATTAGATTGGCCAGAGCCTCCGAGTGCGATTGAAGAATTCATCTCAAAAACAAGCGATGTCAAAAAAAGCTTATTTTCAGGAGAACGGAAAAATTGTCAGCGATGAATATTGTTTTTGTGGAATCATCGAATGTTTAGAGCACTATAACGCCTGAGAGGATGATTAGAGACGACTACCAATTCACTGCCGAGGGCTACCAGAATGCCCTGCAATCTCGATTTTCGAATTTTTTGAAATTGGTTGTTTTTGTAATGAACTCTTCAATTCCTTTGCGCCGTATGCCTATGAGCGGCAGGCGTGGAAACGTCAAGATCGGCATAGCAGTAAATCTTCATGAGCATTTACAAAAATGACCATAACTCTCTCATTTTTCAGCCTTTTTTCACATTTCTTTCATTGAATTGCGTGTTTGGGCAAGAAAAACGTTCTATTCAGTCATGGTTTCTATTGCTCACGGTACTTCCAGAATATTGGCATAGTCTTCTTCTTTTCTATCTCTTTAGCCTATTTTTTGCTGACCACAAAAAATAACCTTCAATTTTATTGTTGAAATGCTGATCTTTGCTGGCAGAGTACGCTGGATACGCTTTCTTTCTGGTTTAAGAGGATTCAAAATATTAATGTAAAATTCGTGTTTTTCAACTTTTTATGTAACTTCCCGCCAAATTATGGAAAATAATATCAGTTTGGTTCCAAATGCCGACCATAATAAAGAAGTATTGCCTTTTTATATGCCCACTATTACTCGGTCGATGTGCACTCAAAAAAGCCGTCTTTTGAGCAAAAAAGCGTTAACTTTCAATGTAAAGGTTTATTGTCTGCTTTTGCCTTCATCGAGGAATGTGGAAGTATAACAACAAAACTGCGTTCTTCCTTTTCGCTAAGTACGCCAGATAACAATCGTGAGAAGTTCACATACACCGGACGTTGTTGATTGTCGAGCGAATCCTCAAGGCCGCCAGAAGATGTTGTGCTCTATCTCAATTTCTACGAGACGCACAGGTAACAGGCCTCATGCCGTTTTTCTGATTGCCTTTTCGAAATTCCGACTGCGCCGAGAGACGTGATCTTTCTGACAATATATTGCGTGAGTTTCTATTGGGCAAATTCGTTTTTCCACGTTTCTTTTATTTATCGACGTGCCGCTCGACATACAGTTGACTCCGAAGGGTAACCAGGTTCTATACGGGCGATTGCTTCACGTTCTTGCGTCTTTTCAGACGAATGATTCAATTACTAGAAATGTAATGCGAATTGTTGCGTTGTGTAGTGCCTGGGACGTGAAAGACCTTTCCGTAAAAGTAATAAAATAGGCCGTTTATGAGAGGATTAGCACTAGATACCTACTGTGAAAAAATTTATTACTTGATACAGTAATTTTTTTTTGGATCGTCTTTTGTGTGAACTCGGGGTTTTTATGTTAATGGAGAATTATGCCACCTGTATCAAGAAAATCTAACTTGATTTCGCGATGTCCGGGAAAATGTGCTTCTCTCCTTTAGACGGCAGTATTGTGGGTGTCAAAAAAATGAAATTTTCAAAGCATTTCAAATACCTCGCGATAGTGAGCAGGCCTCCTCAGGGGAACCTCTACGGAATGTAGTTCAACAGAGTTGTTGATTCCAGGTTAGCCATGCCCTGGGGTGGCTTTCCCCTCTATTCGGCTGATACAGGGGCTCATGTTCCCGATCGGCCAACTCGGGGGATCCGGATCAGCCTAAAAGCGACGTTTAGCACGGATCGTACCTCAGGAACTGACCCCGAGCAATTGGCGGCGTGTCATTATGAAGTAAATGCTGACTTCCCGTTAACCGTCGTAGGGTATTACTCAAATCCGTTCGTGGAGTTTGCATGGATGCAAATTTTACGTAACAAAATACGGAAGGAGTGCCATGAATGCACCTGTGGGTTGACAAATTTTTGAATGCTGAATCAAAAAAGAGCATTTTTGAAGCCAAAGCTGATATTTTCAACATATTGAGGTCTTGAGGCTCATACCATGCCTAATAAGTAATTAATTCGATGCGGTTATATTACGTATTTTGCAGAGTTTTGGACGAATAGGCATCACGCTCTCGTCAAAAACCCACTCCTACTTCATGGAGCTGTAGCATGTGAAACTGGCGATAAATTCAGGTAGCAGATCGTGCATTGTAGATCCTTGACTGCGTATAACAGGCCTCTTATACGAACCGTTGAGGCATGTCAACATAACTGAGCGGGTTCCCTAGGCAGGAGCTTCTGACACTAGTAGCATCGCCAATCGTTTTGCTCCGCTGAGCAACTGCTTGTGCACTTCGGGCAAATGTTAAAAATTAGCATCGCTTCAACGGTTGCCGAAGAGTTTACTTTGACAATGCCCACCACAGACGTCAGATCGTTCCTCTCCCCCTCCCCTCGTACAGACACACAGACTCAGATTGGCTGATCCTACGGATAGGTTAACTTTGGCTCATCTGCATCAATGTTTGCTATGGAACCTCGTTTCTTGGACAAATTACCAATGAATTTGCATGTTAAAATTCCCAAAGAATCGGTCTGTCCAGACGGTCTGTGGGATGGGGAGGGGAAAGGTCTGTGACACGGGCTTAAGCGTTACCAACCAGGTAAATCTTACGAAAACGGCGCACGCAGGCTAAGAACGACGGAATGTCTGCCATTAGTGCTCGAGATAAGAGTTGGCATGTTCGGTTAGCATCGCGAGCAGTAATTACTGAGACAAGATAATATCTCATTCTGGATCTCCTCATGGCCTTAAGAACGGGATTCTCTCCAAGTCCAACCGGTTCCAGGTTGACTTCGACACAAGGCACGCAGGTGTAGATGAAACCACTATCACCAAAATATCAAGGCTGGCAAGACGAGAAATGAGTCCAAATAGAAGACTCGAGGCAGCTATTGACGGAATTGACGGGGTTTCCTTGGTAAACATAACATGGAGTTAAAATCTTGGCAAAATCCTCGTTTTTCTGATGAGTTTGGGTGAGTTCGATCCAGGAATCCAATTTCGACCCTCTCCCTGAGAGACAGCTTCGGTTATATTTCTGGTTTACTCTGTTATTCGCTCAAATTCTCAAATCAAAACAGTTGCCATGAGTAACCGTTGAAGGTTGGGTGAATGTGAGTCAAATTAAAGTCAAACATGATATGCGTCTGACTGCTGAGCCCGAAAAGTTGGACAAAGTCGTCGTCAAAACTCAAAAGGATGAAAACATTTCCTAAAGTTGTATAAGACTGAATAAATGAAAGGCCATAGGGATACTTGAAAGATATTTATTGCAAATTTTTCACATCAAAAGCTACCGACCAACCAATCCTGTGCAGTGAAATTCAAAATATGTCGTACCTGTCATAACTTTCTTGATTCAAAATGACTTTAGTTTGGCAATGACAAATGGTGACACTGCTGGTACACAAAGGACTTCAGACACTTGTTCGAGAGATGATTCCGAGTGGAAGTCCATTAGAGAGGATTCTATCTCAACTTCCAATCCTCACTATTTGGGCGATGACAATGACGCGGCTCTCCCAAGTTCGGTCAAGATTACGAGGCCGGGCCCTGCTGTCTTCGAGATAAGAAGAGAAGGCTAATAAGTTTGCCTCTTTGCCCAAGAAAACAACTCGGCGTCATGGCCAGAGAAGGTATAATATGACGTGATGCAATCGTCCTGATCAATGATCGCTATAAAGGTGGATTCTGGCGAGTTGCCTTGTCGGATAATCGCAGCAGAATTCCTTGAGAATCAACTTTCATTGTAGGTACAAAATCCTTGGGGAAATTTTTAATATCCAGAATAATAACGATTAAAAGGTAAAGTGAACCTTCGTTCCATGCCTTAACTTTTCGCCCGATAACTGATATTGTCCCGGGCGTGACCTGCCGCCCTCAACTTGCTCGCTCTACTTATTTACTGTCATACATGGCTATTATTGCCTCACCAGGGACAAAAGAAGGTCTGAATTGAATTCGTTGTAATTTGCGCAGAATCCGACGTTTTTTCTGACTTTCGAGTTTGGCTTTTCCCAAGTCAAATATCAACATCGGAACAAAAATTCAAGAAAATACTCCTCAAGTCTAATAATCAACACTCCATCAAAAGTAGTAGAGACTTTTACTGATTTTAGGTTGTGTTCGCCATAAGAATTCCACAAGCTGCCAACGCAATTTTCGATTGAGACATGAACCCCGTCACGATAATTCGGCGTAGGTAGACGAAGCGTGGTAAAAAACCGTTAGTGCATTTTTACTTTGCTAGACTAAAACGACGCGAACCCAATTCGAGAAAAGTGGGACAACGCAAACGTGGGCGCAGTAGAGTTAGTGCCCACGCCGGCCAAATTAACGATACCTGGGCGAAATGAGGTCAAAACGCCGAGCAAAAACATTAAAACACCTGCAATTCCGTCGCCTAATTCTGTCTCAAACTTGTTTTTGAAAAACAATTTTTCTCATTTCTAAAAAGTCACGAGCTCGAATCGCTCGCCTTTTTACTCTCATTTTCAAGAGAAAGCACTGAAATTAAAAATCGGATCTGAGGTTCAGAAAGTCGACCACTCATTTGCCTATGGAAAAAAATTAGTACCTACTTATTATTATTACCCATGCACTTTTTCTCTGAATTTCTGTTTATGTCCCTGTGGTTCCGAGAATTCATGTGATGCGATTTACAAAAATGGCCTGGTGTTACAAAAACTTAGGCTTTTGAGTCTCATTAAAAATGATGGGGGAAACGAGGCAAATTTATCGGAACTACAAACCGCGGGGTACACAAAAAAGGCATTTTCCGCATGTCGTAAGCTGTGGTAAGTGCGGCAAGAACTGATATTGTAATGTTGTGTCGTAAACCGAGATCTAGGTCCTGTTAAGATACTTCCAATTCGCCATTCAATTACTCAGCGGGTTAATAGTGTTCAGCGGTTTTGTTGCGAAGTGCATACATGGAAACCAAATTGTGGTATTAGAGCGATCGACTTTCACCAGGCGATCCAGACTAGAAGCGCCGTAGATTTCACCAATGGTTTGTACCGTCGACTGAGACATAAGAGAAAAACTAGCTCCTAAAAAAACCACTCAAACGCAAACCACTCGGTCAAAAACAATATCAATAAATTCTTTTCGTTTAAAAAACCTCACGTACCCATCATCAAAAAAAGAACCTCGTACTTTCCAATCAGATTGGTACGATGGGTCAAATCCGGTGACGCGTAAATATCACCCAAAGTGTTTGTACGAAAGATACCAGACCGAATTGGTAATTTGGGTGGCAGTTGGTCGTCTGGAAGAGGTTCGGAGGTCAGTTGTCAAAGGCTGAACAGGCAGGACAGGACACAAGGGGGCAGTTACCGTAAAATGCGATATACGTTGAGGGAAGCCTTTATACAGACTTTAATGCTACAGAGATCACACATTCTAAGTAACAAACTTTGCAAATTTAAAACCTTTAAAAAAATTTAATTGAAAAATTGTCAGGAATTTTTTTTATATATTAATTTTCGATGCTTGAACGGAAATAAGGGAATCCTGGGGAAGGACATAGGTAGGTCCTGGGGAGTTATTTTTTGATTGGCACTCTACACTAGTCGCATGGAAAATTTAACGCTACATCCAGAAATGTCCTCGAAAGTTGAAAACATTTTGAACTGGCGAAACGTGGGTTGTTTACATGAAGCAAAGCGTGGTTTTCCAGAAAAAAAAAACTTTCAAAAAATCGTGTTTTGGAAAAGAGTTGGGATAAAGAGAGTGGAGTTTTGATTATTTGTAGTACTAGGGACGTGAGTTAATTGGGAAAGTGATATTACAGTGTAACTGAAGGCGTAGGAATGAGGAGCCTTCATCTTTTTTATCGAAACTCACGAGACCGAAGATAATTCGATCGCTCTGCTACCGTCGCAACGCTTTCCTTCCACTGGAAATACTGGAGGGAGAATGCGATCGGTATAGAATATTATCCAGTTATGCTAATGTGAACCATTAACCAACAGTACGGGCACAGATAATTATAATAGGTAGACACATATAATCCACTCGTGAGGTAAGCTATTTAAAAGCGCATACGCTATTTGAAGTAAGTGCCATGTTATGAAATGTGAAGCTAACATAATTAGAATACCTTCTTAAATGTAGGTAGAGGATGCTCTAAGGTAAGTGCCCATTATAGCAATACCTGCTATATTATATGCCTACTATTTGTGCATGATATATGTGCCTACTATAACACTTAATATAATATATGCGTAGATAACACATGAGTAGATAATAATATTATCTACTCATGTGTTATCTACGCATAGGTCATATATATCTACGCATAGATATATTATATCTGCGAAGATAACATGCAATACTTCCATATTTTGATACGTAAAATGTTGTCATGTATTTAGGTCAAAAATATAAAAAACTCACTACCATGCAAATTTTAAAACTCCCCTAAAATCAAAATAGGTACGTCAAGTTATCGTAATATAAAAAATATCCATGTATTCTGCAAGGTAAAACAAAGACTTAGAGACCAAGAAAGCTCAAATCGGTTCATTTTTGTGGCGAGGAAAAAATAAAATAGAAAACAATAAAAGTGCTCATATATCGGAAGTACTGTGAGTAATTCGAATCCCGGCTAAATAAAATAGAAAACAATAAAAGTGCTCATATATCGGAAGTACTGTGAGTAATTCGAATCCCGGTTAAACATAGTGATAGGTCTCACTGAGCCAAACTTCCCAGTTCAAGAAATTTGAAAAAAGGTTAAGAATTGAGGGAGCTATGGGCATTTTTGTAAATGACCACGGACGGTTATACAGACACTTGTTCAGGAAGTGATTCTGAGTGAAAGAGTATGAGTAATCATTTTTTCTGAACCTCCGTTCCGATTGTCGATTTTAGGAGAATGCAATACTTCCATTAACTCTGTAAATAAGGATGTAAAAATTGATGAAATTTTGAAGAAAACATTTTCAAGAATGTTTTACACCTCGCACGTAAGAATTCTCATTTGTGTTTTTTCCCTTCCTTTCTTAATAATGAACCTCAGTGTAAGGGGCAAGAATTTACGAAGTTTATTATAATAAACGATAAATCGGTTTAGTCATTTTAGCCCACAATACTTATAGTTTTTCCAATTTTTAAATATTTTCCATGTTGTTGACCTCTACCTCAAAGTAAGTTAAAATAATGGTTTTCACTCGGGAGAAAATCGGTCCAACGGTACAGCAGAAAGCCGGAAGGCTCCTAGCCGGTTCATTGGGCTAAGTAGGGGCTGACGCGGATGCAATGGGCCCAGCGGGAGATCGGATGTGGCTCAAACTGACAAATAGGTCAACTACAAGACTACGATGGTACCCTGCTGACATTCTGACACGATTGCCGCAGCTAACCCATTTTCGAAAAGGCGAAAGAAGACACCGAGAAATGAGGTTCTGCTTTTTCGCTACCTAATGCAAAAGTGATAGGGAGGCACGTATGACTGGAACGGATGGTAAACTAGTTGTGTGTAACTCCGGTGGCGTTACCCACTCTAGAGAAGAACAAAAAATTGCGGTTTGACATTTTCCATGATGAACAACCGACCCAAGGGTAGGACTGGATTTCGATAGTCTGTATTACAATTGCGTGGGAACGAAAAAAAAAACTATAAAAACCTAAATTAGGTTTTCGTAGAAGGTTTTTCCGTTAATTTATTTATTAAATAAATCTATAAGGTTATAAGGCTTATTTATAAATAACCTTATTCGTCTCTATAATAACCTTATTTATAAGAAGAAGATTACACATTAATCGAAAGCTCGGCGAAAGAGGCGTTTTAGTTTCTGGATGACCCTAATCCCGATCGTCTGACATTAACTTATTTATAAGGTTATTACGGCCGGTTTATCAATGTATTTGGAGCTAGTATCAAGCTAGATTTTGCGCTAATGGCCGATTGGCGAAAAAAGTGATTAGGTTTATTTATAGATTTATGAGCGCCCTGATAACCCTATAAACCCTTCTATAAATCCATCTACTAGGTATTATTTATTGTTGTTGCTTTGCAAATTCCAGAACGAGTGGTAAACAAAAGAGAGCAATAATAGAGTTTTACTGGTTCTTCTCTCTAGGTAAGTCTCAAATAATAAAAAACAAAAAATAATTAAAAATAAAATATTTTCGTATCGGCTGGAAAAGATGAGTTAAAACCAGTGGTGCGTAGATAAAACACAATATTTCCATATGATGATACGTAAATTTTTGACATAAATTGATTATATTTTGACGACTTTGGAGGCTTTATGAACATCAAAAATGTCACAAAACTCACTAGGTATGCAAATTTTATACCCAGCCTAAAATCAAAATTTGATGATTTAATCATCGATTTTCGATTTTAGGACGATCACAATACTTCCATTTACAACACCACTAATGTCCTAAGGTGCCTTAAGATGATAACACATATTTTTCAACTTTCCCGAGAACTTTTGTATTTTCGTCAGTAATATTGCAGTTATTATCTGATGATCCGTGAAAGCCCCTACCTTGGCCTCTGAGCGGTCACGTGCCCGTATGTGAACACTTCACCGAAGAGAAATTGTTAACTACCTACCAGCTCACTTCCTGCTCCGTCTTTCCGAGCCAGGTATACAGCATCGAAATATAATGTATTATTGGGCACGTATGATACAACTTTTAAGGACCATATTTGAATGTTACGTATAATTATTATACGTATTTTATTGCCTACCAAAATCTATCTACTGTTCCTTATAATTACGTCGATAATGTATTTATGAGAGAGCAAAACCAAAGTGCTTTGGGAAGGGTCAACCAAGCATTTTCAAATTACTGTCCTTGGTTGATGGTTGAGGTTCATTGTTGAGGTGAAGGAGGGAGTGGAACTCATCGTACTCTAATATTTTTTATTCTTCATAGCGCTTTCGCCCCGCTGGGCCTCGTCAGGGATAGCCATTTTTCAAAGGTTTTTTCCCACACAAGGGGCCACCTTTTTCTACGAGTATCACCCTGGGGGGGTTCGTCAGTCTTCATAAGGTAAGATGGGTTACCACTCTCTCCCTCACCTCAACAATGATTTTCAAAGGATATTACGGGGATAACAGTTTAGTCGGAACGCAAGGTCTCATGATTATCCTTCAATTGTTAAAAGATGAGTTAATAATAGAAAAAATTAAAAACTCAGTTTCAAAAATTTTTGAATTTTAAAAAACCGATTAAAAAACTAAATATTTGTTACAAGCTATCGCAAAATTATTTAGAATAGCCGTTAAAATACAGCATAATATGCTGTAAATAAATATCATAATATGATCTCATTATTGTGATGATTATGATCTCAACATTATTATGATGATATTTATTTAAGACCGCTTTGGTAAATCTAGAGCTAATAACGGCAAGGTGGTAGCAAATCGTCTCGAAGGATCCCTGTGATTCGTGTCAAAGAAATTGCATGCGGTTTCGTCGATGCCGTTCCGGTTCAATTCCGAAAGTAGAATACATCAATCGCCATCATAGAGCGTATCTAGCAGTTCTTCCAAACGAGTGCGGACGTATTTTTCGAGTGTATCACACCGTGAAACGGATAGGTAGGTCTTAGATAGGTAGCGGGTTTCCGATAGGTAGGTAGGATGTACCGTTCATTGCTGCTTCTCAATTCTCGTTGATCGTATCGGGACTCATATCAGGTGGTTTTGGTGAATTTAGATAAATTTATGATGCTTATGATATTTAATATGGAAATAGGTAACTGCTATGTGTTATCTACGAACCATTGTTCCCGGTCTCCCCCATCCCCACAGTTGCAAGAGCTCGACGTTTATGGGCCCCGTGATGATCTGGTAATATTCGGACCGGTTTGAGATAACCGTTAAGTACTGTTGGTTCGAACACATGAAGCCATAATGGACCAGAAGATGGAGAGCACCTATCAATTTAAACCTGCACGGTTCGATCAACTCGAGTATCAGCAACCAGCATTCAATTTTCGTTGGGCTGCGTTTCCAAAAACGGGGCGCGTAAAACATAATTTAAACCGAAAGCCCCAAACAGAGGGTTGAATAATGGGGGGTTTCGTAACTAGAGCTTAAAGTGGTCCCGAATACGGTATGACTCATCATTTGTCCAAATATGTAGTACATGACGTGAGATTATGCTAGGAGATAGGAAAATCCATTTTTGGCTTCTAACTGTTTTAGAAAGATTGGGTTTCATAAGAAGATGAAGAGTCAAACCATTGGTGTGGTGCGTAGGTAACACTCATACTTGCATATTTGGACACATAATTTTAAACCAAATTATGTTGACTAATTTGGAGGCTACAGGATCAAAAATGTCAAAAAACACACTATGCAAATTTACTCTGTAAATGTGGGAGTTGGTAACTGGATAGGTAACTTGCATAAGTGTCCCTTCTATAGAAGGGTATACCATGGTATACCATGTAGTCAGGTTTCACATTTCTTAAGTTTCCAGCAGTCGGGGGATTCCTGTCCAAAACCTGATTTTATCCTCTGGGAACGTAGGTTGCTGTTGTTTATCATTAATATTCTGTTCAAGTATAAGGCCAAGTATAATCAGACTTTCTAGTCGCCGACGGCCTTCACTATAGGACGCGTGACTATTCCTTCTATTCGGACAAGTCGAAATCGAACAGCTACCCGGACGACACTGGCCGATTTCACCCGAAAACCCTAATTGGTTAGTGAAGGTTTCACTCAGCGACACGGGGACCTAGCTATCCAGGCTAGGGAAGGTTTTCAGTTTCGTTGAGTCTTCACTTAGCGCTCTTCTCATTGGCAATCTCAGTAGCGCCTACAGCATGCAACCGTGAAACTAGATTGAAAACGCAAATTGTTGAAAATCAGAAAAACTCTGCCTCCTTTGACGAGCTTTCGAAATTTATGTCTTCCATCAGGAAAGAACCTGTCTCCAAGCTCTGATGGAAAAAATATAAATTTTCAAAGCTCGGCAAAGGAGGCAGAGTTTTTCTGAAGACCCTACCCCTGATATTGACAACAAAAAATATTGAAAGAGTCCGCGTTCTTCAGATATCTGTATTGGTTTCGAACGCGTCATTTTTGAACGACAGACGGGGTTCACGACAGACCTCGGGAGTGGGCGTCATTTAGTCGGCGACCATTCGCGTTATGTCAGTCGAGAAATTCGCAACGCACGGTTCGTTCGAAATACCTACCTTGTAGAATGGTTATATAAGTTGAGTTGCGGACCAGTTCGTTATATACATAGGCCAATATAGTGGCCTGGACTTGACAAAATGTTATGAGAAAGAGACAGTTTTCCTTTGACTTTTTGATCGAGCACCTTTTTGTGCTTACCGTCGCCCCCAAATGCCAAGAAACCGAACGAGCATCAAAGCTGTCTCGCCGTACACAATCAATAAAATCCTACTTCATCAATCGACCTCGACTTCTCCAATTGTAGGGACAATTTTTTTTAAGTGCTTCGAAGGGATGGAAGATGACAGTCCTCTAAATTGTCAAATATTGTAGGTCAAAGGACGTGAATCTTTGGGTTGCCCTGTAAGCAGCTGCCAACTTTTATACCATTGGGTTGGGAGATTTTGATGTCAAAAATTGAGTTAAAACCTACTTTTGAAAACTTATCGCTGGAGGAGGAGGTGTTAACCTAATCATTAATAATTATTATAGAACCTTACTTAAGGAAGAATCACTCATAGAACCGAGGAAACAATGTTTCACTTTCGAGTTCCAATATCACTAAACTTTCAGCAACCCGATTACCTGAACAAGCTGATTAATTCATCATGGTGACTTTGTTGTTAGATAGGTCACTAACTAGATCCACTCTAATCCAGATGTTGACATTTTGGTGAAATCGGACTTAACTGTATCTCGCACTGCAATGTATAGAGAACCTAGGCCTCGGATACTTCCGTCTGAACTTTTCTACGAGTTACCAACTGTCAGGAACCTGTTGCGTTGAAAACTCGATCTCGAGGTGGAGCGAGGAGGACCGATAGGCGCGGCATTCCTTCCTTCCCTCCATCCTCGAGCTTCCGAGTCAACAAGCTCAACTTTCTTCCAGACATTTTCTCCTGACGCTTTTGAAGCCTCGTACACAACTCACCCAGTCCTCAATACAAGCTACAATGTTGAAAAAATGGAAGACCTACAAGAATGTCAGCTGTACCAAAAACTACGCTGGCCTTGGATTGAAACCGTTGATATGAGATTAAAAAATTACGAAAAATTAATCAGGTTTTCTTTAGTAGAACTTTTCGGGATTTTCTCTCATGATTCAAATCGTTAAGTTCACCCGCCTTAAAAAGGCAGAGTAAGAACTGATAGGTACGTCAAGGGAGGCAAACGGTAACATTTTAGGCGTGTGGACCCGACGCCTAAAAGTGAGGTGAGAAAATCGACGCTCTCCCGCACTACAACGTGGGATAAAAGATCTAATTTAGGCTAATCGTATAACCGGCACCTCCGAATTACACACTCAAATTACTTCCCATCAACACCGTCTATGATAAATGATAATATTTTGACGGGATAGATGGCAGAATACAAAACTTGCACAATCAACAAACTGTTTTCTTTATGCGAAGTAGTTCGGCAGTAGTGTTTAATTTAACTCTGAAGAGGCTTAAATTTTAAGTAAGTAAGTAAATTTTGAACAAAAAACAGAAATAAAAAACCCCGCTCCAAGTGGTTTTCAAAAATAGTCCTCTGCCATGGTGTCAGATCTACGCTGTTTTCGAGTCACAAAAAATAAAGGCAGTTAGGAACGCAAAAAAGAGCGAGAAACGCGATTTCGCCCGTATTTTTTACTTCCATATTTACAGAGTAAATGGAAGTATTGTGATCGTCCTAAAATCGAGAATCGGAACGGAGCTTCAGAAAAAACTTTTTCTTATACACATTTACTCAGAATCACTTCCTGAACAAGTGTCTGTGTGTCCGTGTGTCCGTCTGTCCGTCTGTGGTCATTTACAAAAATGGCCATAACTCCCTCATTGCTCAACCTTTTTTCAAATTTCTTGAACTGAAATGTTTGTCTCGGCAAGACCTAACACCCTGTTTAATCGGAATTCGGATAACGCACAGTACTTCCGAGATATTTGCATTTTTAGTGTTTTCTATTTTATTTTTTTCCGGCCGCAAAAATGAACCGATTTGAGCGTTCTTGGTCTTAAAATCTTTGTTTTACCTTGCAGAATATGTGGATATTTTTCACATTCCGAAAATGTGGCGTTTTTTCATTTTGGGCGAATTTTGAAATTTGAATACTGAATTTTTGGTATTTTTGACCTAAACACTTTCGAAAGCAGTCAAAATATGATCAAATTGTGTCACAATTGTACGTTCCAAAATATGGAAGTATTGTGTGTTATCTACGCACCACTGGTTTAGTAGATAGGTAGCGCCCTAATTTGCCCTTTTTCCATCGAATTCCGGGAAAAAACATTCTTTGGATATAAAATGGGTGATCAATCGTACTTTTATATCCAAAAATGATGTTGATTTCAATATTGTTTTGAGCAATAAAACGCCTAGGAGCTAAATCTTTCAAGTATCGAGATCTAAAAATCAAATCGATCGACAGTGACAGTAACTGACATGGGTGGGTCAAATGATCAAGTGATGAAGGTCTTTCGAGAAAATATTGAAATCCTAAGAACCCTATCTTATGGTAAATCGAACCAAACCCCGGAGAAAATTCCTATTAAATTCCAAACTGGAGGCATCTCAAAATTTCCTCTTTCCGTTTTTACATACCACACCACCACTTTTATTCTAGGTAAGGCCCATAGGTACCCAACCTGGTGGGTTTATTTTATTTAACACCATTTGGTCGTTTAGTAGTGTTACTTGAACGCACACTAAATTTGGTTAATGCACTGCATCGTTGCTGGGTCGTGTCTGACTTCATTCTGGTTATTGACAGTCATATCGAAAGGCTTACCATTTTGCCCTGCTGGAAGATGCCGGCGGATATGATCAACTCCTTCGTGAAGGCTGTCCTCTCTGGTGACATCCAACGGGATCAGGATAACAGCTCCTTGACGCCCGCCACCTGCCGCCTCCACCGCCTTTAGTTTCGCTTTGATGACGCGAGCCGCGTCGCACTCCAAATTCCCGTCCCTTAGCCCAGCGAACACTCGGAAACCCGCACCGGCCAGACGAAGGGCCAATTGAAGCCCAAGCTGATTCTGCACACACGTGACCAGCACCGATCTGCCAGTTCCGACTTCGCCTTCATCGGAGGCGGTCGCCCAGGACGCCCCGCGCTTAACTTTGCACAGTAAGTACAACAATAAGGAACCGGCTATGCAGCACAGTGCGGTCAACTGGACAGCGAGCACGACCGCCGTTTGGTCGTCAATCATTTTAACCTGTCGACGGATTTTCCAAAAATTTCACATCTACAAAAACAGCAAGAAGAGCCACGGCACAGCTCGAACGCACAACTGAAGCGCGCGCGCTGGGCTGAGACAGGTCCAGGGGAGGGAGAGGGCCAATCCTCCGACTCCGGCAGGGCAAGATCTACCTTCTCCCCCTCGCTCCTAATCCTATCCTACTTCTTCCACGGCCAAGATTTCTGAGGTCTCCGGCCAAGATCGACCAACTCGACTCGAAAGAGTCTACCAGCGCGGTCTTGCGTCGGCATCTGCACTCTGCTGAGTATTCAGCCAGCGTCTGGCTTAAAATTCAAGTGCCCATTCAGCCGTACTACTCAAAAAACCTCTGTAATGCCCCCCAAAAACAAATTCATTAAAAATGAAAAAAACCGGGTAAAGTGCACAATTTTTTCAAAAAAATTCCTAGGGCTTTCCTTGGGGCCTTGATTTTTCATGGGAAGTTAGTTTTATGGATTTCTCTCCGCCCAGGAGAGTGGTGGAAAAACATAATTTTACGTTGCAATATACCTACCTACCTCAAAAAACTGGGAATTAGTTCGAATTTCAGTTTCGTTTTCAGTTTGAGTTTGACTTGCAGTTTCAGATTGAATTTGATAATGAGAAAAGAGTTTCAGTCTGACTGTGGGTTTGAGTTGGGGTTTCAACGCGAGTTTGACTTTCAGTTTCAGTTTGGTTATGAGTTTTTCTGAGTTTGACTTGGGGTTCGAGTTCATGAGCATGATTAAATCCAGTTTTGGTTTCAGTTTGATTACGAGTTTGAATTTCGGAACGGATAATCAATTTGTTCCCGCGTTTATGAAGCAATGATTTCTTTAGTCGGTAGATCAAGTTTATCCATCTGTCGGCCTTTCACAGCAGTGTCAAACAGCCCAGGTCCTCAACGCACCCGGCAAACGCCCGAGTACCAGACGGTTGTACATGTACACGCCCCTGGATAAGGAAGCGCTGACGCTTGGGCGGGTTAGAAATGAAAATGAAGGAATTCAATCGAATTGTTTAATGATCCAGTTTTGAGGAGTAAACTAATTTAGTAATAATGTCTAAAAAGCTATGCCAACCTTTGACTAAGTATCCTCCAATTCAACCATGCATTTTTATCTCGTAGTTTTAGTAAAAATACTATAAGGCAAATCATGGTTTCAACGCACTAAAGATGCATCATTGAATCGAGTAATACCAGGTTGTTGATTCTGAAATTGTTCACGATCGACAAACGTCGTTATTTTCATGGAGTTACAGATGTTCGTCAGTCTTGGTAATTCTGAGATTCATCCCACAGGTGCCAGTCAGATCGTGGAAGACTGAGAACAATTTAAAATTTAATAGAAGCTTGCGTTTGGATAATCCTTAAGCGGAAATGTTCGTGGACGGACATCAGAATAAATATAGGTACATCAACACTTTCAGATCTCGATGATTTGCAACAAATTGTCCGCTTCTTGTGGCACAGATAGACGGATTGAAAAGACGTTTCAATCATTTTTAGGAACCGTATTACTTTCTTGCAGCATGTTAGAATAGTAGTTCTGTGGATTTTGCCTGTTGAATAAATTGAGTAGTTTTTCAGCGTTGACGGTGCTCGCCTTTTGGAAGCTTGAATCGACCTGGACCAAAAACAAGCACAGGCATTCGTTAAACTGTTTTTCCAATTGGGTTATGCGTTCGGCGAATTTCGGGTAGGAGGAGACCTTTTTTATAGCGGCTATCTCCGACAGGAAGCTGCCAAGTTCAATGCAGAGGCCCAGCAAATGGCGCAGAGTCGACAGGAGTTCCAGATTGGTCAGAAGGCAGTGAAGGGTACACTTTTGGAGGAAATCCCAGTGGCACTTCATGAGATCGTCGATGCTCTCGCAAAGTGGGACGATTTTGACGAACTCCTCCCAGGTAGGTTCGATGGCCTCGGCCGTCATATAGTCGCCCATATTGATGACGAAGAATTGCATTCGACTGCGAAGCCCAATAGCGGCATCATAGGTTCGCTGCTGAAAATCGCTCAGATTCCGTTTCGCCATATTCACCCAGCTGTTGTTCAAGACTCTTTCGACGTATTTGCAGTAGAATAAATGCCTGAACAACATCTGGTAGACGGACTGGACTTTCGTGTTGAAAACCAGCGACAGCGGCCAGTCGCATTTCATTCCCAAGGCGAAGGACTCGTAGCCGGTAAGCGAGCACATGTGTTCGGACAACGTCGAGTCGTCGCCGTCACGAAATTTTCCAGGGATGAAATAGACGAGGATTTTTTTCACTTGGGACATGAGATCGATCGGCTTCAGGGACGAAGTGAACTTTTCTGTGAAACAGTCGGTTTTCGAAGACTTCATCGCCATTTCGACCAACGCCGCCAAAGTTGACGGTTCGACATCTTCGACTTGTTTTGAAAGCTCATCGTCACAAGTGTCGAGAACCTGTACGACGAAATCGCCTTGCTGAAGGAGAAAATGTCGTTTGGCAGTGGTGATCTTATCAAGAAGGTTGTGATCTTTTAAAAAGTAATCCAATAAATTCCGACTCGAATGCATGTAGGCTTTTTTTATCACATCGATGTACCCCCTCTCGTCGGAATAGGTTAAATTTTCAATAGGAGCCAAATTCATGCGGTTTTCAGACGATATACATTCGCGGATGACGTTGAGGTATTTGCCGGCATTCAAAATATAATATTGGACGTCCTCCAGGAATTTAGGGACGAAATTAGGCCTCAACTGGTACATCATTTCCCAATAACCGTCCGAGTAGTTTTTCTTCTTCCATTTTGGATTCTCGACGATCATGAACTCGTCGAACGGATCGTAGATGACGCCGTTGAAAATCCACTGGACGACAGACTCCATAAATGGGACCGAGCATTGCTCAAGCAGCTGGTGGCAGATTCTTTCACCCGTGGAGCTGAGCCCGATGAATTTTCCTTTGAGGCCGTGGAGGAGCGAGCATGTCTGACCACCCCGAGCCTTGGCATTGACCAGTTCGTGGGTGACGTCTGACAATAGAACCATGGTATCGTAGCTGCTCTGTATTTGGAACCATAATTCGTGCGAGTGCAATTTCCTGGAGCGATACTTGGCATGGAGCGACTCCACAAAGACCAGATAGTCCGTAAGCATCTCGCTCATGGTCGACACGAGAGCCTGGTTGACTCTGCCGGACGAAAGGCGTTGGCTGTCTTCGATGAAACGGGTGACGGCTGAGAAATTCGACGCCATTGGTAGGCACTTTTTGGCAAAATCCATATGCACCGGGTCTATGGACGGGCTCAAAAAGAAGTCCCGTCTCCCGAATCGGTCGGGACCATCTCGAAAACGTATGAGATCCGACTCGCCTCCGCAGAAAATCTTCAACAACTCGCCGACGATGATATGTTCCTGGGACGCCAGAGGGACGCAATCTAACGTCAACGTCACCGGAGATGAGTCCTTCGGGCTGATCTTCGACGAAGAAAAGTCCATGACTGAATGAGGTCTCTCGTGCCGCCATTCGGTCAGTTCTAGGTTCCTTTCTCCGGAGAGCCGATCCCGATCGTGTTTCTCCTTTTTTGAGCGGACCTCCTCGATAGCGCGGGCAAGACGGATTTGGGTTTCACCCTCTATTTTGTCAACCATAATAACGGAGAGTGGTTAGGCACTAGGTAATTAGGCACCATAAATTTCGATTTTGCAAATAGAAATTAGACTCCACGCCTCCCAGATTTGTGTACGACTGGGAAACATGAATTCGATTATGATTTAAAAAATCGTAGATCATAAGACGCTTGTTGCATGAAGTTGAACGAAGTCATGATAAATATCGGTTCACTCACGGCTACAGCATTTTCACATAGCTAATAATCGGAGATCAAACTCATATAAGGTACATGGAAGGCGGTTTGTAAATTTCACTAAAAAACAAATTTAACGAGAACCAAAGATCAAACACAGGGAAGGAACGTTGGAAAACAAACGGAAAAATCAAAAATGGCTGAACAAATCTTGTTGTAGTTGTTCATAAGTCAGGAAACGTTCCACCTGGAGAGTGGATATGTTCGATAGATCGATATTTCAGAATAACCAGTATTCTACATCATAATAATTGAATACGTATTCAATAAAATTCTTATGGAATTGTGGGAGAACACCATTCGCCCCATCGTCATTTGACCCGAGAGCATTCGCCCCATGTGCAAACGCCCCAGTGTCATTTTTGCATCGGAAGAAATACGTCGTAATGAAAATCAAATATCGATTCCTTTTACAAAACCCAGTGATATCAGTACCACTATCACGTGGTACTGATATCACCTACGCATGGTACATCATGCGGGGCATACTGGCAATCAAGAGTCAAAACAATCAACATGATCTCTGACAGCGGTGAGCTTCAATCGAGAGAAAATCGGTAAGAAATAATAAAATTGTTAAGAAAATCATTTAGCATTCATTTGGGGTTTCATCTAGGGTCACGTACATCAACCAATAGTTGAAATTAACCGAATCGTCCTACAATTCCAGTTTGGGAGATTGCGAGGTGTGTGCTGCCACTTCAGCCAAATACACTTGCCCTAAATGTGAAGTCAAAACTTGTTCACTCGCTTGTGTTAAAATCCACAAAAGTGAACTGGAATGCGATGGTGTGCGTAACCGGGTTTTATTCAAACGTTTCAACTCCCTCACCGGTTTTGACGTTCAAAGTGGTGAGTTACCATCTGTTGCCACACATTCATCATCCTTATTTTATTGGTTCATTTTCCTTAAGAAATGAACCTTTTTTGTATTCCTCTTACATTGTAACCGTCTTGAGTTTGCAGATTACCGCCTGCTGGAAGAAACTGGTCGAGTGGTCGAGTCTGCTAAAAAGATTCATTACGATTCGAATAAAAATGTAGATCTATACAAATGCAAGGTGAGTGAATATTGAAACCTGAGGTGGCCAAAGGGCCAGCATCTGCTACCTAGGATAATGTCTTCCATATTATGGCAGATTGGCCCTTTGCTTGCCAATTTTATATGAGAGATGCAGACAGTCATGAAACTACCCTGGTTCAAATTTGGTCAATTTTGGTTAATGCGTTCGGCTGTCCGCACATCATAAAGTTGTGATAAGGTTGTCCTGCAATTTAGGTACACCCCTGTCCAATTTTCCATTTTGTAAAAATTACGTTTTTGGCATGAAACTTGACAGAACAATAATCAATTATAGTCTTACAAGACAGAATAATAAATAATTATATGATTGTTTTCAAGTTTGATTTTGACCCATATAGTTCAATTTTCTTTACAGAAGAACGCCTCAGCATTGATTTTTGGCGCTAGAAGAAAAGAAATTGGGCTAAAATTGTTACCTCCCAGTTTTCAGAAGCACAAGGAGAATACAACTCGTTACTTGAGAAAAACTAATGAATTCTTGTGGGATGTCAAATGGGTATTTTGCCAGGCCAATATGGAAATCATGGAACGAAAGTGAGTATTATTTCTAAAGGGAGATCCGTTGTGACGTATTTTTCAATGGGAATTGGTCATTGAAATAAGAGTGAAAAACTACGTTTTTAGCTCTGAGGCTACCATTTTCCAATGAATGAAATTTCTTGACGTGCTGGGATTGAGGGATTCATCTGCCCCTCAGTGTTTAGTTCAGGCTTAAAAATGAACTACCCAACTCAAAATCCTCAATCCTGCTTAAATTAGCAGGGATTACCATTTTGTAATGATATAATTTTTCCTTCAGAATTTCAGATTTGCAGCTTTTGAGTGAAGCAGTTTCCAAGTATTTAGCTCCAGGAAGCGAAGCTAACAGTAAAACCGAAACTGCCCTTGAGCCGTATCACAATAAAGCGCTATATGAAATTGAAATTCTCCTGCCAGCCCAAGGGATTCCCGGTACCAAGTTCTTCCTTATGAATCCAAAGGAAACGATTGCTACAAATTTGAAGTACAAGAACATCATCGAGCATCCTACTTTTTACGTCATTTTGGAAGAGCGGTTGGTGGACTACCAGATCGTTCACATACGTAAGAGGGCTCTATTCTAGAAAATTATTCAATGATTTCCATGAATTTTTTTTTGACGAACCCAACTTATTTTTATCTCAAGTTTTACTCCCACTCCGACTTACTATCATGAAGAGATCTTATGATTCTTCCAAGACCTCCCATAAATCGAATAACCAATCCTCAGGTTGCATTACTTAATTTCAGGAGCCAAATCGAAAAGCCTTCTTGAATGCCAGGAAGATGAAGGTTCTGATTCAGATGCTGATATGCCGGCGATTTGATGGAAATATTCAAAGACTCGTCCATTCCGGTCTGGACGTAAATTACGCTCATTCACGTGGTTGAATTCGGTTCAACAAATTGTCCACGATGTGCTTTAATCTAAAATAAAATATTTTAGTACCTCTATTGCAAGGGGCCTGTTCTTTAAGCTGGTAATTCAGTATCACCATCAACCCAATTCCCATTCCCCGGCTAGAGACGGATTCGGATCCCCAAGCCCACAACTGTGGACCAAGAACGGATAACCCCTTCGTCGTATCAGGTTAAACCAAAGGTCGTTTCAGACTAACGGCTCAACCAACACCCCCAACGAGGCAGTCGCACAGGACCGAATATTCGACGGCTAGCGGTTTGAGCCGTCGAGAGGCGTGTCCAGCCGCGGCGATCGCGTCTCTGATTGGCACGTTCCAAGGCCACGGATCTGCTGAGTGCCGCACAACCGGGAAGCTCAGCGTACTCGACGGGGGCGGTTTCGGGTTGAGCCGAACTGTAAATCCAACTTTAGACTGCTCGGCCACACTGGACCCACAACAAACACATAATGTTACTGTTAATGAACCTTCTGCATTAAGGAAAAAATTGAAACAATTATGTACCGTTTCATTTTGTATTTCAAGAATTAATATGAATGCATCGATGATTCTTTCAAGCTGGGTTGACAAGGTCGGTAATTATTTCTGAGGCGCTAAACAATTTGATCAGCTACAACCAACGAAGGCCGAAAAAATTCAGTTTTCATCAGAATTTACAGCAAACATGGTTGAAAGAATGGTTGCGCGGTTTTTATCGAATACAGTTTTACATATCTAACTGTTGAATATTATTTGAGTTATAAAGATCACGAGTTTGGCTTTCCCTGAAATAACGTAATCGACGATCGCACGAAGCGTAAAAATCGGAAATACGTTTTATCAAAACGATTCAGACGTACGAGGCTACTCATGGGCCGAATACTTAGTCAGTTAAAAGTTTTTTCATGCTAACATGGACTTTCAAATAACTTACAACGGGATGTTCATCTGGCGTTCAGTTCACATTATCCTGGCCAATAATTTGATGAGAAACAGTAAAAATAACTTTGGGCCATTAAAATATAGTTCAACCAATCTTTACAGTTTTGATATAAATAATTTAAAAAACGTTTACTCCGACCCCTCACAGTACCCAAAAATATAAAATGAAAACGATGAAGACGATGCAGCCGGCAGCGGCTTTAACGTACATGGATTTCATGTTCAGGTATGTTGCGTCTTTTTTGTATTTCTGTGATAGCATCGACAAGTTTTGCGCTTTGGAGTCAAGTTCTGAAAAATGGAGTACATTTGACAGATGAACATTTAATAGAACAACAATTGGCTTTGGTAGCTTTATTGAGACAGGTGTAATGTATCCAAAGTGATGAAATCCACCATAATCAACATACCGGACAGAACGACGCCTCTCTGGAGGACATCGTCAATGTTTTGGACCATGATTCTCTGAACATCCTGCAATTCCGTATTGAGAGTGTTCAGATTTCGCCTCACACGAGAGTCGGTGAAAACTTTACGAGCTTTTTGAATGTACGTATCTGAAAATACGATTCAGACCGACAATTTACATCAGACGAAGCGCTTTTCAAAAAATTCCTCACAGATAAAATAAAAATTGATTGCACTTTACTCACCAAACTCGATAAAACTGTAAGGCCGGGTGACGGTGTTAACTTTTTTCCCGTACTGGGAGGCAAACTCTTGCGCAATGTCTTCCAAATAGGAAAATGCGAGCCGCTTGGAGTAATTTCTTTCGCACAGAACCAAGTAACAGACGTCTTTTTCGATCAAGTAGCTTTTGAAGGAAAACAAAAAATTTTTTTGGTATCACTGGGACTTCTTGCCTTTAATCCAGGATTTCACTAATTTCCACATCCCCTAGCACTTCCCTATCTCAGCTTTCTCCGCATTTTTCAAGATCAAAATTTGGCTGTTTGAGAGATTCTGGTTTCAGGGGATTTATGAAAGAAAAAGTGAACAGCACCATTATACTTACTGGAACAGATAAGGCCCCGATTCGAGAGTACACTGTGGGGGACTTTGCGGCGTAAGTTTTCTGAACAGCATTTTTGCTTGATTCTGATAGTCGAGTGTACTTCGTCCTGACTGAAAAGCAATGCCAACGATGTACCTATTTGATAGGTTATGTTGATGGTCCAACAAACATCTACTGAAGCAATGGGCTCCTCAAAATGGGAAATTACCATGGCTTCAAATCATTCTAAATCGTGGAGGGATCTTTCCAAAAAGGTGCAATATGAGGGCCGCCAATAGGCGTATGAAACGAAGACGGTGATGTAATGAATACGTCAAGAAGACCTCCGCCAGCTCAGGCAACTCTCAGGATCGGTGTCAACGCATTCCCTGCATGTCATGAGTTAGTAGAGTATTATTTTAATTAGGTTCCATAAAGGAGAGCACTTACTTGTTCGTCATCTTGCATCGTGGCTGCCAAAGGTAGTCCATCGGTCACCCGCGCTATCATTGTCATCAACACCATTTTTCCTTGGAATTTCAAAAATTGAAAGACGAAAGTATCAGCAGGAGTGCGGCAAAAAGTATTTCATTGAAGAATTATTGGCACGAAGTCGTCAGTTTCGTTATCTTGACTGAACGTTGAACGACTTTTCAAGTAGGCTGCAGCAGCTGAAGCTGTTTCCTCAGGATTCTTATCACGTTGACGTATATGACGTAGACACGTTGACAGTTTTTCAAGATAATGTTATCGTTGTCAGATTTTTACACCTACCTTACCTTTCTTATGACAGACATCATCCATGAAATTATAGACAAGTGCCCATGATCAGTGCATAGCTAAAAAACTGGTGGGGCGAATGATAGTAACCCAAAAATAAATATGTAAGGATAGACAAATTTTCAAAACGAACCTACTTACTTAGAGGTACTTATGCATTGGATCAGGGATGCAGGTTGTGTAGATATTTTTTAAAAATGAACATGGATGAAATTCAGAGAAGTAAGAAAGTAAGCAATAATATTTTATTCTAATGGAGGGAAACGGCTTCTTTTTTCGTGGATTTTTTTAAATGACGTGTAAGATGTGGGTAAGGGATTTATCAAGGAGGTAGAATGAACGTTTTTCAGAACTACCGATACACTCTATTCCTCTATGGTGGCTGGTCGTGACGTGACATGACCTGTGCAGCTGAAGTGAGTGAAGTGAAGTGAAATGTGAAATTTAGCTGGCCTGGTTCTGGGTGGGTTTCGCTAGTAACTCTTGAGTGAGAATCGTCGATTGTTTTAGCCAATTCTTTCCTCCAAAGTTGTTAATTTAATTGAAATTTTCATACTTCTCCGGACCAGTGACTGGCAGTTGTGGCGCTTTATGGATTTCCTATCAAGAGGACGTCATAGGTCGATACATTGGCTGACATCCGCCTAACATCTGTGAGTATTCGCGCTGGCTATGTTGTAACGAGAAAGTCTGATAAACCTATTTAAGATATTTCTTGGATTTGTTTATTCGTACTTCAAATGCTGGCTTTCTAGGTTTATTTCTAAGTTCCGACAATTGTACCTACTGTACGATTTACTATAGTTTCGGCTCAAGCGATGGTTATGAATTCATCTCCAAGTAGGTTAATAACTACGGAAGTACTCATGTCTATCTTCCAGTTGGAATCGATTTTAGAATACCCGAGGTGTCTAGGTGGGTCGGAATCCGAGCCTATACATCCGCACAAATGCCTTTCGTATAGTTACAGAGGCACCCATGCCAGCAATAATGCACACAAACCCTTCCTTCACGTCATCTTGGTTTATAGCTTTTATTACGATCCATTTCCAGTTAATAGCCAAAGGTGGAAATATGAGTAATGGACCTCAAGCGATGACTGACCCATGGGACTGGGTTTCGCCTGGTGATAACAGGTTCGCCAATAATGGTGCTCACAGTCACCTTCACCAGGCCCAGAGTGCCCAACAACATAGACCGAACGTTGGTCCAAATGAGAATTTTCCCGCACCACCTATTAACAGTTCCATGCCTCAGGTGAGATGTGTTTAATCGTACACCTACGCCAGGTTCACCCATGCGCAGTTTACTGAAGCCAGCGAATCGGATTTGTGTGTATTGAAAGGGAAAATCCCTCAAGCTGAAACGTTCGAGACACCTTCCTTTTGACCGGGTATTAGCCCCCTGATGCTGTCAGTGTAGCTTGCACAAACCCAATTGACTGGCTCCAGTTTCTGTCAACCAAGCTAGAAGTAAACTTGTCATCATATTGTTCACCCCCCCCCCTTTTACGCAGGTACCAAGGCAGCCCCAGCACTACTCTCAAACGTACCATGACTCTAGTAAGCCTCCTGTTATCAGCCAGAGCGGGGCAGATTTCTTTGACGAGATCGCTCCAAGTAGAACGAACGAGCCAAGCCATTGGGTTCAGCAAACCCCAATGTGGGCACCTCAAAGCGCTGTTCACCCTGCGCCAGTGATTTCGAATCGTCAGCCTTCAGGACATCAAATTGAGGCAGAGAACAATGAAATGGCACCCCCTGACGTAGACTATAACAGGTGACTATTGAAAAACGTTTTAGGTACCTATGTGCTTTTGAAACTTGGCAGCAGTTAGATATATAACTAGTCAGCTCAATTTTGGTTTAACTCTGGTTTCTGATCTTGATTGTAATCGTTGGATAGCACCAACTTGTTAACCTACTAAAATGAGTTGTTTGTTGATTGACGGGTCAAATCATTGTCCAACTACTTGAACCTCATGAAAGATCTTGAACCCCCTCATGAAATAATTATCCTGGACCTCCTCACAACCTTTGTTGAACCTCATTTTGACCTACTTTCTTGAACCTCCTTCTAAGCTATTTTGAAGCGTGATCATCAAGAGGTCGTGAGGAGCTTCAAATTTGTCCGGAAGCGCCTCACGTTTGTCATGAGGAGCTTCAAGTTTGTCATGAGGAGCCTCGAGATGAATCATGGAAGTGCATGGCGGATAGTGATGGATCCTCACTGATGATCTTCTATTTGAGTCTCAAGCAGATCCATTAAAATGATTCACGAGGAATTCCACCGCGGGCAGCGAGTATTTTAAAATTATTTCTATGATATCGAGCGGTGAATTTGCACAAATTTTGATCGTAACAGCGGTTTTTTCTTTTTTTTCTAGAGTACCTGGGTTTTCGAGTGTTGTTCCGGATAAGAATTCTAATGCCTTTCTGGAGGAGAGTAGGAATGTGAACAACAACAATCGTGTAACCCAAATGAGCCAGGGTTTACCCCATCACCATTATGCTAATAGTCAGGCGGACCAGAACAACCCGTGGATAAACCACAATCGGGATGGCCCAGGGACAAATCATCCAGCCTCCACCACGCCAAGTTCTCTGCTGCAGACTGTGAACAGCAGGTCTCTAATGCAAAATCAGTATGATGCCATAAATCAACCTAACATCGAATTTTCCGGGAATATCCCAGCCTCATCAACAGCACCTAACCTAACCAATGCTTTTCATCCTGGTTCTACAAATGTTCTGACTACGGAAGCAGTTCGTAGCAGATCTCAGGCGCTGCCCAGAGACCCTGGCACCGTTTCCGCTGGTCAAAATCAGCGACATCATTCGAATGAAAATGGGATTTCAATTTTCAACACGGCACATCACCAGACTGCATCCTTGGAACAACAACAATCGAACAATGTCATTTCACTAGAGTCCCAGAATGTCCGCAGTGCTATTCGGAATCCCAGTCAGTCATACCTTGCAACACATCCGTCAGTCGAACAGGCCCGACCATCTGTTGTAGAATTCCCTATACCTGGGCAGGCATTTCAAAACCAAGCAGTACCCCCATCGCAAGATGCGGCTACGGAGGCTAAAAATCATGCAGATATTAATGAGGCAAATCAAATTGCAACGAATGCCCAGTTGTTCTCGACACCTGATTCGAGGAGTACCAATCCATTCATCTCCAGTATGTCTATGATCTCTGTCGACACGGGTATGGGTATGCAGCCATTGGGGGCCAGTACCCCCACCAGCATGCCTTTCAAGCCTGAGAATGAAGAAGTGCCTTCACAGCAGGAAATCCTAGAGCATCGCATGATGAATCTCAATATAGAACAGGTTTGACCTTCAACAGTTTTCAACAAACTACTCGCTCTTATTGTCATACCATCCAGAATTCAGTTTATTTCATTGAAAAATTTTGACCCTGGATGTAATTATGTTCAGACACCCCAAGCAGCTCAGCCGGAATCGGAAGCAACCAACCAGGAGAAGCCATCAGTTGAGAAGGAAGTTCCACTCCTCGTGTCGGACAGGAATCAATACTTGGAAACTGGGCAGCTCTCTGCTTCAAAGGACAACGAGGAGTCCAGCGTTTTGGAATTGGTAGAGGATGGTCTGCATCATTTGAATCAACCTCTTTCAGTTTGGCTTCCTTTCGATTTATGCCATGTCTTTAAGTTCAAGTCGAAGGAAAGAGAGTCATTTTTTTTTATCCCAATTAGGGCTAAATGTGAGTTTTAGTTAAAGCCTATGATTTGGGTATCTTTGTAGCCGAAGGTGACACTGCTCCTCCTCCCGGGCTGGACCGGATGGTTACTGGGCAATTGAGGGAGCCGATAGCTACACCATCTATTGATGACATCCAATCGATGCATAGCAACGCTCCCACTGTTGGCTCTTGTCACATTGGAGATAGTCCAACTTCGTCTATTGTTTCTGGTGAATGGCATAAAACTTTATGTAATGTTATGTATGGAGTCCAAACCTGAATTCACATCATGTGAGTAGGGAATGTTGATACTGAAAACGACGCAAAGAAACGCAGGACAAAGTCATATGTGAACCAAGCTTAATCTTGGAGGAAAGATGAAAACCTCATTAAACCATTGTTTCAGAAGGTGATGGACGTAAATCCGGGAGCATCGATGGGGTTGAAGAAGACGAAGCAGAAAGCCAGCGGCTGGTGCAGGGAGAAAGCACTACTGATGATCAGCCGGTATCGGCTTACTTAGCTGGGCCTCCCAGTCTGCGTGAGGTGCCAGGTGAAGCTGAGCCTGTCCGTGGCCGGGTTGTGCTGGGGCAGATGGGCAGGAGCACGAGTCCTCCGGCGATCCAAGATCAACTCAGCCCCCGCAGTAAGGATTGCACTTTACTCTATTGTCAATGCTCTGGAGTACATTAGCTAATCAATGGCCAGGTCCCGTGGTACTTTTTTTTGTCAAATATTTGAGTACTGCGCATTTTCTGAAAGCACTGGTTTGATTTATAGATGATCGTGAACGAAAGGAGCGAGATATTGTTGAACGAATGGTCGTCGGTGAGAGAACTGAAGGGCCGGCGCAATCTAATCCTCAGGACGACTACAGGCATCGGCCGCGTCATAGGCATCCGCGTGGAGAGTAAGGATTCCTCCAAAAATCATTCAATACATCTCCTGGATGACAAATGGCCTCAAAATGGTTGACGATTTAAATCGTTTCTTCCCGTTCTGTGCACAGGAGCAGTTATGAGGAAGAGGATCGAGATTATTCTAGCGACCGGGACCGTCGAGACCGCGATAGAGGAGATTTCAAGAGGGACGATCGGCCCAGACGACGACGAGATGACATTCATCGGTAAGTTACAAACTAGCAATTGTTTACAACACATTCTAGTTGCAACATGAAATTCAGATTCATTATCTCATGCTTCGATTGTATTTGATATCTCGCAGGTCTCCTGAATACCGGAGCGATGAAGAATTCCCTGATAAACGAGGATACCCGCGCGGAAATCGAGAAAGAGATAGGTATGCTGCGAAGTTTGCGCCCTGGCCCTGGAAATTTTTCATGGCCGTACTGATAATTTCAGAGCCTTAATAATTGAGTTGATGCAAATTTATTCTGTTGTTGCAGGAGAGACAGAAGAGAACGCGACAGGGAATACAGTCCAGATAGGGATTACTACTACAGAGACTACTACCATGACCCTCGCGATCGGTATGTTCTTTGAATTCGTTGAAGGGGGATTCAATGATTGTTCATTCTGTAGTTGCCTCAAGATATTCATGAGCCAGACGATTTATTTGGGGGAGGTAGAAATTTTGTGATTGTGGGTAGGTGTACCTTCAGTCATAAAAAATATTCTTAATGAATGGAATACATAATTTTTTCAGCCTGGCTTAATTGTTGTCAGCTAGTCGAAAAATTCCAAATTATTGTTCAGGAGGTCGAAGCGATTTGAGAGGGAACGAGACTACCATCATCACAGGGAGTACGATGATGATTATTACAACTATAGGGACCATCACAGATCCCGACCATCGAGCCGCTCTGGTAGTGATTACCGGCGTCTCAATGTCAGCACCGAATTCGCAAATCGCTCTCGACACTATTATGCAGACACAAGTAAGCGAATAGTTATCATTAAGAACCTGCTCGCGCAGTATCTATTGCCCAGTACTTCCTGGGCAATATGGAATCTGATTTTCCAGAATCCTCCAAGCGCATTATTGCGCAGCAAAAAATAGGCGAGGGGGCGCATTCCAATCAGTAATAGCAAAAATGTGTTCAGTTTTCAAAAAGTTCTACCGTGATACTCGGATTGTTTTTGCAGCTCCTATTGGGATAACAAAAAGTACAAAAAAGGAAATGAAATAAAAAAAAACTTGTTTGGTGAAAATAAAGATGGAATACACAATTCAAATGTCAGCTGCTAGAGTGGGGATGTGCGCGGACGCGTGGATTGTAACGGCCAATTGAAATTTGGCTCTACATAGCCACCTTGACCTATCACGCCAAACCCATTTTCACACATACCAGCTACCAGGGAAAATTATTCGTGGAACATTCAGTCATTAGACTTTTTCAAGTGAAATCTTTTCTAGGCAAGAACCAATCCAATCAAATGAAGAATGTATCGCAGGCTCATAGCAACAGTAAGTTTGTATCGTAAATGAAGAAAAATTAATACAGGTTTGGCCGTGTTATTCATGCAACGATTGCCTATGTTCACTCACAGCGACCAATAATGGAAACAAGGAAAGTGCCATAACACCAAGCAAGCTTTCAATTCTGGAAGTTCATGGCTTATCACCCCAGGGTTTTGTGATTCCTCCAATGTCATCTTTCAACTACATGTTATTTTATCAAATCACGACAAAATTCAAGCACCACTCAAATGCCTGATAGCTTGCGTGTGATTTTCGCTTGATCCGAGCATGACAGTCATGAACACTGCACTGATAGTTGTACCTACAATGTTTGTTTAGACATGCCTGGACAAGTGGTAGGCGCGAAAAAAAAATTGAGTGGGAGCTAACTAGGACAGCCCTCTGTAACTTAGGCCTCGAATTCTCCCAATAATGTGGGGACTGCTCGGACCGGCAGTCTCGGACTAGTCCAGAACGAATTGCTATCGATGATTGGACGTAGTTGTTCGTCCAATAAAATGGCTTTTTGTGGTTAGCAATTAGTCTTGGAGTAATCCGGAACTGATTGTCCAAAGAGACCTATGACTTAAATTTGGTTGGCGTCATAGGGCCACTTTCCGACTTGATAGTTAATGTTGGTTACAAGTCTACCAGCAGCAACCAACGAGTAGGTAAATGTTGGTGAAAGTGATCCATAGTAAATAGAACCAAACAAATCCATGGTCAATTTCTTCTATCGGAGGCACAAATGCCTCAGAATTGCCTCCAATTGCCATTATGGTCCTCATTGATTATCCTTCGTTCGAGAGTTCCTGAGTTATCTCAATAATTGGGTCATTCCCATATGAAATCAATCAGCGTCCCTCATTTTCTATACTCAATGTGGGTAGCCATCAGATTTTTTAAATCATCCACCGAACGTAGGCCTTCGCCTAACAACAAAGTCGCGAATCCTAGGAATGTTCTCTTTCAGTTTGAATGTAAGTATCAGTTAGAGTTTCAGTTTAAGTTCAGGTATCAATTTCAGTTTGAGTGATAGTATCCGTTTGAGTTCATTTTTCCTTCGACCTTTCTGAGTACCTATCAGTTTGAGTTTGAGGTTCAGTTACAATTCAATTTTGAATTCAGTTTTGATCAGTTTGAGTTTTAGTTTGAGGTTCACTTCCAGTTCGACTATCAGTATCAGTTTGAGTTTGTGTATAAGTGTGAGTTTCGGTTTGGGTTTACATTTCTTCGATCTTGGGGTTTCAGTTTGGGTTTGACTACCAACCTAGCTTTGAGTTTCCGTTTGAGTTCCAGTTCGAGTTTGTATTCGTATCAGTTTTTATTTCGGTTTGAGTATCATTATCAGTTTTAGTTAGTTGTAGTCAAGCGATCAGGGTTAGGGTCATACAGTGTCTCCTTCAGTTTTAGTTAGAGTTTTTGTTTGAGTGTACCTTCATTTCGACCTTTGAGTTTCAGTTTGAATTTGAGTTCCAGTTCGAGTTTTAGTATCAGTTTGAGTTTTAATTTCAGTTTGATTTTACTTTTATTTTGACCTTAAGTACAAGTTTGAGTATCAGTTTCAGTTTGAATATCAGTACCTATCAGTTTTCGTTTGTGTAATCTATCAGCTTGGGTTTCCATTTGAGTTTGATTTTGAGTTTCAGTTTGAGTAGGTATCAGTATCAGTTTGAGTTTATGTTGTGTGCATTTTTCTTTCAACCTTTGATTTTGATTATCAGTTTAGATTTGTGTATCAGTATCTATTTGAGTTTCTGTTTTAGTTTGAGTTTGAGTAACTGTATCAGTTTCCATTCCAGTTTCAGTTTGGGTTTAACCAAACTCAGCTGGAGCTTCAGTTGGAGTTTGTTTTAAACATAGAACATGCTTGGCCCAACTGGCAAAAACGTTACGGTATCGAGGAACGAAAGTACGACTCGAATATAGCAGTGAGGCCCAATTTCCTATAGGCCCAAATGTAGGCACAGTTCAAATGAGAATGACCTATTTATATTTCTTAAATATCGAGCGCTTTCAGCGTAATCGCACCATCAGGAAGTAAATCATTTTGCTGCTCAAAGTGTAATGGGGACCAGGCTCTTTCTTTGTTTAGAATTTTTCTCATGATGTCAGCGCAGGGTTTGCATTTTTATCATTGCAGGCATGCTACTCAATAGTTCGATACCAACCTCGATTGGAGGTTTCCCGGACTTTTCCAAAGTCGACCCACGCGAGTACAGCGAATACCTGGAAACGATGCGGCGCGTTGACCCAGCTGGGTACGCTGTTTGGTACAATAATTACATGGCAACTCGCTACGGAGTACGTCAAGGTTCAGCTCATTTCAGCAACGATAGAGCCAGCGTCCATTCGGGACAGAGTTCTTCCAATCAGCGCCAAGGCGCTCAATCGTGAGTACCTATTTTGATCCATATACACAACTATACTTGTGTAATGCTAATTGTTGAAATCTTATTTTTGATGGTATATCTCCGTATTAGCTAGCCCGACTGACTTCAGCTGCAGGCTATGCTGGGATTTGTGGGCTTAATTGTTAATTGTCAATAATCCATTTTTCCTAAAATAGAAATTTTTGGCTATTTCCGCGGACCATTAAAACGTATGCTTTGAACTATACTTGATCTGCAGGCCACCAGCTACTGCTGATGAAGAGAAGGAAGAAGACTACACGCCTAGGCTGTACACAACTGCTCATGTCCGTGGTGAGTTTCGGGTCTTTAAGCATGAATAAATAACATTAATCTATACAGAAATACAGGGATATCAATATGGGTACCTACTCAATTAAATCCTAGTAAAATTATTTAACCTAAGTAATTCCTTCAAGTCCTAATAGAACATAGTAATTAAATCCATCCGAATCGAGCCATAGGTAGGTACATCTAGGGTATTCATTATCAAAAAGCGCTCTTCTAAAAGAAATTTATCAAATTTAATTCAGATCCGTTGTTTGATGAAGAATTGGATTGCAAGGTACCGTGCTCGTGTGAACCCTGCTTTCGGAGTCTAATAAATTTGAAATTGTTTCAGGTAAAATTGATAATTACGGGAGGCTTTTGGTTATCGAACCTCACTATCCAATGGATGGTCAGCAGGCCAACATTTCGTTGTACCAGCTGAACGGGTTGCCGCTCCCAGATGCCGATATGGAAGAATTCCTCGAAACTCCTGGACCCTTTATCCCGTAAGATTTATCTGATCTCCAAGAAAAGGTGTTAACTTCTCAATGGTTTAGATTAGCATCAGAGGTTAACATATCAGATACTAAATTCCTAGTGGAGAAACTGTGGAATCCCATAATTCGAACAAAAACTCAAAAACTATTTTTTCAATTATTTATTTGCTCTCATTTTTTGAGTTTTTATTAACATTACAGGCTACCTACATCACTTCAGACTTCGTCAGAAAATTATTAATTTCTACAACCCCTAGTCCCCTTTGGCATTTGCACTAATGTTTGGGGGGGGGGGTCCTAAAAGCGAGTTTTGACGGTTAGAGTGTGCAGTTTGATATTTGCATCATGTCATCAATGTACGAAAACATGATCATTATCCCCTTTATGAGGCAATTAATTACTCAGTAATTCTGATGATTGGTTGGCTTCCTGATTGGAGAATGTTTACCCACGGTATAGAAGTGTACTACGTGAAAGGAAGTTCGCTTGTTTCCTTAATATTTTTACTAACTGTCCTTTTTATTTCAGCGGTATTACTCACCGAAGCACTGTCCTCTCCTGCCTGAAACGCATGTCACAAGCATCGGAAAAAAGTTCCGAAAAGCTGCTGTTTGATCTTATACATTTGATTGTCAAAGGGAACGGGGTATGTATCAGAATTATTCACCATCTCCCTACAATACCTCTGCCTTGTCGAAACAGTCCAACATCACCTCGAACTCTCCTCACTTGAAATTCACGTTTGCAGGAAATCAACGGTTGCGACGTGTCCGAATTGCTGATGAATAGTTACAAGAAGTCCACTCAAGAAGAGGGCAGGCGTGAGAGCAAAGGAGACGGAAATGTCAACCTGAGCGAAGTGACCGCTAGATTCCGAGAACTTCTCATTCAAGGAAATCAACTTGAAGCTTTGGGTAAGTGAGACTTTTCCATGTGTTAGGATTAATGATGTATAAACAATTGAGGGCCATATAATGCTTCTTTTTTGGTGTTGGTAAAAAGCTACTTATGGTTTGTAATGAAGAACGTATGAAATTAAATGAGTTTGGTGAAATCTTGTAATATGTAAAAACTTGTAATATGTTACAGAATGGGTTATCGAAAACGGGGCTTGGGGTCATGCTTTGTTCCTGTCATCGAAAATGGATGTAAAAACCCACAAAGATGTGATGTTCCGATTTATGGATAGTGTTTCACGGAACGATCCTATTCGGACTCTGTATGAGATGATGTCCGGCCACGTCCCCCAGGCCTCTGAGGTAAGATTGGTATTGCTGCAATAAATAGTGGTTTAAGTACATAAACAAATAATGCTTCGATTTACCCAAGCAATAACAGGATCGATCAGAAAGAACAGGTGGATTTTGAAATAACACTGCACTGGATCCTGCATATCCACCAATTTTATACACCGATGAACCGGAATTGTTTGAATGATTTTTCCCCTTTTTTGTAGAGCTGTGGTGATAAAAATTGGTCCGACTGGCGGCCGCATCTTGCAATTATTCTGGGAAATCCCACAGCAAATGGCAAGATCGATCGAAAGTCTATCATCAGGCTGGGAGACTCTCTGAGTAAGTTTTGTTGTTGTTATTCAGAAAGCGACAATGGATGAACCTGTAGTTATCGTCTTGCGCTCTCTACATAAAGTTACCCTGACGTTTCCAACGACTTTCTTCACTTTCCGATTATTTCTTCCAAAGGTTCCAAGGGTCGTCTTTTTGCCGCTCAGTTTTGTTACGTAACGGCCAACGTCGCTGTGGTCGCGTACGAACCTAACGCTAAACTGGTTTTATTGGGGGCCAATACAAAACTGGATAACCCGCTGTTGTCCAGCTGCCGAGCTATTCTGCTCACCATGTGCTACGAGTATGGCCTCAAGCTTAAGCAGCCGGACTTCTCCATCCCATCTTTACAGGTATGGCTACCCAAGCAAATAAAAATACTCAAGGTTGGCTCAGGTATGGCTTCATTTATACAAATTGATCCATCACATTGTACTATTCCAGGTGTATAAGCTATCCCTTGTCGTGAGGCTGATTGACATAGGCCGGAACAAACTGGCTCTTCAGTACTGTCAAATGATGGCCCTTGAAGCCTTGCGGTGTTGTAATTACGACCGATCAATGATGTCACTTCTGGTAGATCTGGCGTCACGTTTGAAAATGATGGAATCGTCTTTGGCTCTATCCGGCGACGTTAACGAGGACCCCGAGTGGTTGGAGAAATTGAAAAATCATTACGATTCCCTGCCGGTGAGTAGTGATTAATTTTGTAGTTCCGCTTTCTCCGAACTTCCAACATGGCTTTGGTACTTGCCGATTGAAACCTTTATGCCTACAGAATAAAAAAAAAATTAAAACCATGTTTCAAGATTATAAAAATATCAATTAAAGACCACCTGGTACCCTTGTATACAGGAGGACTATGAAGCCAAGGTCGAACTGAGGCCATCTGTCTCTTCATCAACAATCTCGGAAGTTAGTCAGGATGTCCAGGGAGAAATTCCACTGCTTGGCAATCAGGTGATTTACCCATTGTATTTTAGGATTCTGGTGCAATGGTAGGGAGAGCTCCCTTTGTTTATTAGGAATTTCCAAGTTCTGCTTTTCGGAGGAGAATATTCGGCAACCTCATTTTTGGGTTACCATATTCTCTAGGACTAATTTCTTGGAAACGAAGCCTATGCGCGTCCAGCCAAAACTCATCAAGAAATAATTGCCTTGGTCAATGATTTTCAGATGATCAACCATCGATAAAGCTTGGGTAGTGTAGTAAAATTTCATGTATTCATACAAAAGCACTGCGTGTTACTTTCACTCCTGTGGTCCCCTGTCGTTTTCCCTGGAACAACTGACAATAATCTCGATCGAATGTGATGCGGATTCCAGGCACGTAACCAAATCACGGTTGATCAGCCTCTGCACGATCCTTGTGCTACCTATAACCCGGATCTAACAGTCACGTCCGAATTACCATCTAAGGCTTCTGTGCTTCAGCCGCCGCTGTTTATCAGCGACAATCTTGATTATAATAGTGGCAGTGTGATCAACCCTCCTTCTGTCACAACGAATCGTATGTAAAAAAAAACCATTTTAATTTCTTTTTACTGATTTTTTTTCAGTATCAATGTACGAATGAACTAATGTATTAGGTGGAAGACGTGTTTTCTAACCCTCTAATCATTTCAAGTTCGTTACTCCCTGAAAATTATTTAGTTCAGTCTATTGCACTCCTTCAACAGGGGTCCTCATAGATGGAAGTTTTCCAAAACTTCAGAGTTCTCAGGCTCGGTGTTCAGTGGATCTGTGAGCTAGACACCTTATCTCAGTGGTGAATAGGTTCCCTGCCCATTGGTCGAATGTCTTCAAACTATTATCGCTTATCTCCGTTTGTAATTTTCAGCGCATCTAGAAATGGCTCCGAGCTCCGATATCGCGCTGAATAAGAGCTACTACGCACAGGAGCCACCTAACTACTGGAGCAACAACAATCATTCTGGCGGAATGGTCACCCTTGACAATAATGTCGGAAATAATGCGGGCAACGTGTACGATTATGGCGGCAGCTCTGAAACGCATCCCAATTCTACGTCAAGATCGACCGATTTTTTCAAAGCTTCGGAAGAACGGCTTAAGGTTGGTAGTTCAAAATTCTGAATCCCTTACTCGCAGTATGTGCCTAGGAGACCCAACTGGATTTGGGAGCAATGGTTATAGGCGTTTGACGGGTTCAGATGTTTCAAGCTCCAGATCAAGTTCAACGTTGTACTACAGCAGCAAAAAGCATTATACGGATATTCTTGAAGCACAGGAAGGTGTTAGGAATAAAATCTATTACGGAAGTTGTTGGAGAGGGAAGGGTTGGGACTAGTTTGATCGCGGCAGTTATGTGCCAAGTGGACCTGATCAGGTTTTGAAGCGATTACGTTGTGTTGAGTTACTAGATCCTGGTATTTCTATCCCACGGATTGAGTTCAACGCTGAACATCAACAATAAAAACGTTTTTCAGGCTTTTCTAGCAATTCAATTTTTACCGGCATAGGAAGAGGCTATTATTTATTTGGATAGGCTTGTCCACTATTTCCACCTTGATATTGTTGTTTTTAGTTATAGAATAGGTGTCTTGGTTGAAAAATTACGACTCCTGGTATTCCTATGCCTTCGTTCTTTGATGTTTGGTGTTACTCACCAACCCCCTATTGTGTCAAGTGCAAACAGCTCAACACACCAACTGTCTCGTCCGCTGAGCCATTGAGCAACACTTAGCCCCCCTCTCCCCCATAGCTTGTGCTGGAACGTGTGGCACTCAGCCAATCAGAGACGCGATCGCCATAGCTGGACACGCCCACTGCCGGCTCAAACGGCCGGCCAATCAGGTTCAATAGTCGCATCCTTCAAGTTGACGCCCCGTGGGCTGCTGCGGGTTGAGCCAAGTGTGCTCTGACACCCAGCTCTTGTCAATCCATGAAATATTCGCGAGCTTGGTGGATCCTTTCTTTGAACTCTCCCTTTAGCCCTAGAAATCCCATCTTTTCGGCAGTTTGGTCCTCGCGTCAATGTTATGGGCGAGATGAACAGATTTTGATGTTGCAACTTTGAAGGGTTCAATTTGATCTCAGTGGGTCTGAACCTTTCATTCTTTGTCCCATCGTTTCATAGGCGTGAAATATCCAAAAAATCAAACATAAATCCTAAGCTTTTAGTTTGTTCCCCTTAAATGTCTATGGGGGAAATGTTTAATCAAACACCGATCCAAACAAAAAGTATAAAGAAACATGGAAGTACTGTGTGTTATCTACGCACCTAGTCTAGAGGCCATCAAAGACTATCAGGTTATCAAGATCTTGTCAACAGATTTTCATCTTTTTTGAGTAAAAAAAACTATTTTTTCCGTTCCGGCTAAGAAATAGCACGTTTTTAGCTTGATTAACCATAGTTGCGTAGGTGTCGCAATTTTAATACAACTGAAAAATTTTCTTTCATGCTGCTACATAGGAAGTGGATGATGAAAGCCCTTCCATGAAAGCTGTAAGTATTCCAGCCTTCCGCAGTTCGCCGTGCAATTGCTCTTTTGGGAACCAACACGTAATTCGCCCGTACTTTCGTATACGACAAAAAACCGGTGAAAGTTTTCATCTGAAAAGTTGCGATAAAGTGATTTACGATGATTGTTTTTGCACTGTGAGAGACAATTTTTCGACTAAGTCGATTTACCAAATGTGCAATCATTTTCAGAGACCCAAAATTGTTTTTGGGGGTACATACCCGATTGATTGTCCGATAGGGATGTTAGATAAACGGTGATGCCTCGTGAAAACTATCTTGATCTGCTGTGCGGATAAACTATGTGCACTTAGATACCTTCATTAAAATAGTTTTGATAATAATCTTGAACATGGCTGATGGCTTATCCTGTATTACCCCATCTGGTGGAAAACATTTCGGCAGAGTGGAACTGCATTAGCCACAATTGTCAAATGTAAACATTTGGGTTTTTTTATTGTTTGTTGTAGCACATTCTATTGCTACTGATGGAACGTTGGGTATATAAATATGAACCTACCTAAAATATTTTGGTGGCATTCAATAGCATTGGAGTTGTTGAAAATTACCTGGATGCTATTGAGGGAGTCGAGCCATTCAACCTTTAATTTTTATTTTGCTATTTTTCGCATAGAGAATTTTAGTGAATGATTTTAGTCTAGATGATGAAAAGCAGTCCGACGCTGCAGATAAATATCCTTTATTATGCGAGATAGTGTTCTACTGGGAATGGGATAACACGCAGTACTTCCAAGATTTAGGGACTTGAGTATTTAGTGTCCTTCACACTTATCAACAGTAGGGCTTGAAGAAAATGTAGATATTTTATTTTATGTATTATTTTTTCAAAGGAAAGTGCAGATATCTGGTCTCAATTTCCAGTTATTTTAAATTAGGTTCGTCCTCAGTGCGAGTTTTGCCAGCACGGAACGGTTTTGCGCATGGGCAGTTCAGTTTTGCCATGGCAAACCATTAACAATTCATGGCAAAAACTAGACTGCGCATAGGAAGAACCGTTCTCAACTGGCAGATCGCGCTCTGAGAACAAACCTATGGGCTCACGGTTAGCCGAGTGGCCAGCATGACTGACTCTAGCTGCGGGCTATACCGGAAGTAATTGGTTCAATTCCTATTGGTGGCATGAAAAATCTTGCCCATGGAGTCATAACTCATGTCATCCCGAGTAACCGGGGTTTCTGAAAATCAACAAAGTCGAAGAACTAAACCTTCTCTTTGTGGTACCTTGTGAAGTCAACCAGCCAATATGTGTCTTTGAATTAATTGTAAATCGCTGCAAAGTACACCTTCTAGGAATCATGCTAAGTATTACTTTATTTGGTCAATACTGAGAACTAATTCCTGACTGCGTCCAACGTGGACCAAACTGCAAAGAGAATGCGTTTCTAGGACTAAAGGGAATAGAGCAATGTACAGTTATTGTTGTGAAACACTAGATTCAGTGATCAGCAGAACGGAAAGCTCAGAGAAAACTCAGTTTTACTCTTTTTGAAGCATGCTGAGAGAATGGGGCTCGAGTATCTATGGTGGGGAGTTGTGAACAAGCCAATGATCCATCCAAGCACAACCATTACAGCCCAAACTGCGTCATCATTTGTCCTGTCGACCATGTTTACCTGCTAGAAATCACACCCTGGTCCTGGTGTGACCAAACTGGCAATGGTGACTCTGGGAGTCTTCACAATCAACAGTCTGTCATGGTCAGGGTTTCCTTTTGTGTTGATGACGCTACCTTCCAGACGGTTATCTTGACAGTTACCTTCCAGACTCAATTGCCTGCCCTTCTCGCGAGCCTACGTTGAGGCTTGACCCCGACTGTTGGTAGCGCTAGGTCTCTTAAACTCTTAAATTACATCCATAGTTCTTGTTGTTACAGCTGAATGAGGTAGCCAAAAGTTCTTTCAAGCATACAGAGTCGGATGAACCTGCTCCAAAACAGGGAACAACTAATGATCAGCAACCTAATCAGGGCAATGCTGACGACCAAAAAAGCGGCTGGTTTGGCGGTATTTTGGATAAGCTGTCAATCCGTCCAAAGAACCAAATGAAACTGCCAGATGATAAAAACCCATCCGTGAGTGCTGTGTTTCAAGGTTTAAAATTCTCGAAAAAAAAGTTTTTTTTTGTGTTTTCCTCTGTTAGTTCCTTAAATGTCAGAACGGCACTGCTCACCTTTCATCGCTCATCCTTATTGCAGATCGTATGGGATAAGGAGAAAAAACGATGGGTAAATTTAGACGGCGACTCGGATGCTCAAAATCAAATCAAACCTCCACCCAGAGCTTTTGATCTTGGTGGTTCAGTTCAATCAAACGCTCTCGGCCAGGATGCTCCCAACTCCCTCGTGCAAAACCTGGGGCCGACGAGTCTCCCGCCTTCTACAAATAACAACAAATACAAATTGCAAAAAGGAAAATGTAAGTGGAGCCATTATAATCCAAACATGGGTCAAATCTATAAAAGCCGAAAAACTCAATAGCCAGTTTATGGAGATCATTGTACAGTTTTTTACCTTGGAAATTTCAGTGATGAAGAAAAACTACGTGGACATTATGGGCGGCAAGCGTAACGTAACTCAGAGCCAGCCCGCATCTCTTGATGGCTACATGCCACTTGTCCCTGCTGTCCCTACGCAGCCTACTTTCTTCACTCCCTCCTCAGGTAAGATCGATTCAGGAAGCTCATTTGTCACAGATCGACCATGGTTTTCATAAAAATCTCCGAAAAACGATTTTTTCGTTGGTTCAAAATGGTTCCTTAGCTGATAGGCGTCCTTATCAGACGTCAAACTTAGCCTCCCAAGGGCCCGCCGGCTGGGTAGCCGGCCCCAGAGCGAGTGCAAGGATTGAGTTACCAATAGAAGCAACGTATACCAACTGTTATAAACCGAAAAACCTGTACCAAAAGGTTACACTGACGTGTCGGAAATATTCCCCTGAGGGGCCTATTACGTTTCTTATCAGCTGACCCTCTCTCTTGCCCCAGAGATGCCTGCGTCTGAGTATCTATCATTCGGATGTTTTGGTGTCATGTCTGTTGTCTGATACGAGACGACAAGAAAAGTGTTCAGTTTTTTGGCTGGGCGAAAACCGATTATTTGAGATGTTTTCATGTTTGTTTTGGTTGAATTTGCAGTTGAAGGACAAGATAACGCCCCGTACGATTTTATTACACCCTCATCTTACCAAAGGCTGAACCATAACGATGCTGAGGAAACCTACGCGGGTCAACCACAGGTAATTTCCCCAATTGTAAATATTTTGCTCGTGTGTAGAAGAAAGCTATTCATTAAGATTTGTCAAAGAGTTACAAAATCCATGATTGCGGTTGCGTGAATGCGTTCATCACCTAAATCATTTTGCACAGCTAATTTAGTTCAGCACGTAATCTTGCAAGGCTACACTTGACAAAGAAGCACAAGGGGACAGGCCCTTACCCAGCGGGTGGGCCAAGGGGGCCATGCCCCTCTCTTCCCCAAAATTTTCGGAGATTCTTTCTCATGTCTAACACAAGTTTACAAAGAAAGGCAACTTTCTCACTCCAGAAAAAACCATCAATCTCTTCGTTTTTTTTTTTTAACAGTTTAGCACACAAACAGTAGTTTAGTTTCCTATTCCTTTTTTACTGGAATGTTTTTGAGGTATGTTTTATTTTTCGTATCTCACTTTTTTGTTTTTTCAGAATTATTCTCGGAATTTTGGTTTTGCATTTCCCCAAAATACCGTTTTTGAGCAAATTACTAATGCCGTTTATACTTTGACGTATTGCAATGGTTTTGTAATTCTTCCAATTCGCTGTGTAATGGTAGATTAGACAGTTTCGCTTGGTTGATGTCTCATAGGACACTCCATACTCATCAATCTCATCATTAGTCTCATCGCTCCATGATTTAACTCGGGGTTTTTTCCTACTTGAACATTTAGAATTAATAGTGATAGTGCACTTCTTTCACCGGAGTCAGGGAAAAACTTGACGGACAAACTGATGTACGCAACTTCACTAAAAATGTAACTTTCCCGGGACACCATCAATGTAATTATTGCATTCATTTTTCAACGTTATTATTTCTTTGTTCATACCATCATTATGCGTGCGGTGTGGTATAGCATTGCTTGTGTGTGCATGCGCTTAGCTCTCACGGTGCAGTTCCGTCAGCAGTTTGTCCAGGGAAGTTCAGTATTACATGGACAAGACAGGGAACAATCGCAATGTGAGTATTCCATTTCTGAAAATGCCTGTTTTACTTACTAATTCAACAATTTTCACTGCTAACATTTTTGGCTAACCTAAGAAAAAAGAGCTGACCTCAAGTTTGAAAAATTCTTCTTTTTGATTGGGTATTTTTCCCCTCTAATGCTTTTTATCGTTAAAGAGATCAAGCGGGTGGGTGATGATAGTTCTTTGATTATTTAGAACCTGGTCGCAGGCTCTCCATTGTTGAAGGAGTTGGCGTTGTGAGCAGGAGGTGTGAGGTTCGAGTCCTGCCTCAGATAGAAATTTGTTCCAAGGGCCATAGTTTGCCCATGACTGTCTGGTCGAGGCTCTCCATTGTTGAAGGAGTTGGCCTTGTGAGCAGAAGGTGCTAGGTTCGAGTCATGCCGGTGAATGAAATTGTTGCTAATTCCCACTTGATCTCATTTTCTGACTAATCGTGACTATAGAAGATGGTAAGAGTTGACTTGCGAGCGGTGCGTAGCGGTCACTGCCGGCATTTTCGTCCCACGGTTTGTTTACAATAAGGTACCAGTGTTGCCAAGGTGTGGCCGTCAAAACCCCCTGCGGCAACGTCAAAAAAAACCCCAACACCCCCCAAATATGAAAAAATCCCCGAAAACCCCAAAAGTTAAGGATGAATAATTCATTTTTCAGCATTAAAAATATAGGTACTATTTCTCATAAAACATACCTAACTCCATAATATACAATTAAAATTTTAAATATTACCTAAAACTATAAACTATTTATTACTAACTCTTTCTGAATACTTATCAGTAAAGTCAGTAAATTAACATACTAAAACACCAATAAAAATTAGGTTTGTACCTACCCACAAGTTGGTAGACGTACATCCCAAACCCAAATGGCTTTTATTTGAGTACCTATCTCTCAATTCAGTTAGCTGTGCAGTGGCAGCCTTAGCTGTAATTTATCTGCAGCACTTACCTGGTATTTCTTCATTTTTATACTTTTTTCTAGTCCCTCTGACTTCCACAAAAACCCTCAAATTTGAGGGAAACCCCCACAACTTGGCAACACTGTAAGGTACCTACCTAGGCTAGTTTCACTTCAAGGTCAATCGATGCCGAGTTGAATCGAGAAAAATCAACAACAATACCGTTTCAATCCACCATAGCTTCTGAACGGATCAATCGATAATTTTCCGGCAGCCACCAATCGATTCAAAATTTAATCGAGAATAAATGAGATTATGTGAGAAAATGCCGATAACCCAACAGTTTTCGAGCCAAAAATAGTTTTTGTTGGACAAGCCAGGGGCCCCCATAAGGAACACACAGGAGACAACAAGATCTGTAGGACGAAAATGTGCCATCGGCCGCTAGGCGCGCCACCGTCGAGAATTACCATCTTCTATATCGATAAATACTCGGCCAACAGCAGCGAACGTAGACAGTTTGCTTAAAGTCGCCTTCAGTTTATCAATTCATTCTGACAAAAATGATTTCTTTACTGGGTTTCAGGGTGCACCACCGATGATACACAATCCGGCTCAAATGCAATAGCTGTAATTTGGAGGAACGTCGGAGGAAGACTTGTTGTGACACGAAGTCATCGCGAGCCTCGTTCTAATGATTTTCAGGCCATTTTATCAAATTTTTCGATGAGCGAAAAACGTTTTCGACGCTAACAACTTCGAGCAATCTTCTAGCTCTTTTCCACTGAATTGTGATCCTTCTGCGTAAATCTGTTCCTGCTGTACATCAAGCTATAGCTTCTATCTATAATCTTGATCGCATCGACCTGATGACTGTAAATCTTAACGAAATGGTGATATATTATATTATTGTGTCTATCTAATTATTGATTGGTTCGTATGAATGTGGGGTTAAGCGTAGGTACTAATATTGTTCTCATGTTAACTGTATCGTTACAAACTTTCAACGGGTTGGTTTAAAAAGTTTGTCCCGGCAAGTGGGCCGCGGTTAAACCAGTTGAACTGTCGCATTCGCTGTTTGGTTGAAAAGATCCTCGCTGCGCATGCGCCAATTGACCTAGCCGCGGTCTATTTGCTTGGATCAACGTATAGACAAAAATAATGTATTTCAGCCGATTCCTTAAAATCACAGGACAAACTTCACAGATGATGTGAGTACGTTAAACTATTCTCATAAAATATGTAAATTTACTCCTCTGTATAGGCCCACTTTCACCAAACCTTTAATGTCTTGTTAAATTCGTCGTTTCGTTAGTTGCTGTTGGTCACATATCAATTAAGTTGCCACGATCTGTTAACTAGCACGTTAGTTTAACGAGTTGTTGAAAGTTTGGTGAAATTTGCCCATTATTAAATATCGGTTGAATGTATAATAAAGAATTTTTGAGGACTCCACAATTTGTTTTAAAATACTGCGCGATAACCTGAGCATTTAAGTTATCCGTTGATAATTGGCGAAATAAATTTTACTTGGATGTTCTGGAGTTTTACTCGAGATTGCACTTACTCGAGAATGCAGGTTGAGATGGATACGCGATCAGGAGGATTTGAACACCGCCTGATCCTAGCTCGGTGTGTTTAGAACGAAGGGGTTGGAGTGAAGGAAACACCATTTTATGCGTAATCAACTTGCGTGTTTTTTTTTTATTTCGCTCCCAACAAAATTGTGAAAGAGGTTTGGCAAAATGGTAGGCTGTATCACTTGAAAATGGATTACACATTGCATAGTTTGACAATCTTGAAAATAAATTTCGAGAAGAAAAGAAGCGAAAGGCATTCTATACGGTAGGTAAGGGAATTGGTTTTGTTGCCTTCAGCGAATTACATTTCTCATGGGGCTAGGACGTCTTGAACAACGTACAAAAAATCTATCAAAGCTTAATTATAACTTTTTGGAGGGATTGGATGCATGGAAGGATTTCAGAGGCGGTACAGGTTGACTTGCTTTTATATGAGAGTGCGCTAGTCCGTTCTATCGAATTATTTTCCAACATTCAGCCGAACAATCTGCATAATTTAAAACGTTGAAATTTTTAACATTAGCTTGCAAATTGTGAGTAGGTACAAATAAATTATGCAATAATTCAATTTATTGATTCGAACGAAGCTGAAAAATCTCCCAAGCTAACGGGGAGGGATAAAAACCAGCAGGCGATTTAAAAGAGAAAAATCCATAATATCGAAATTAATAGATAGTAGTTAAGTAAGTATGCTTACGACCCGAAAAATGAAAATATGATCGGAGGTTCTGAGGAAACGTTTTATACACATTATTTACTTATCACTTTTGAACAGTATCTGTCCGTCTGTGCGTAGTTTTCTTCGTCAAAAAATCCTTCCTGTAAGGATACAAACTATTCAAGGTTTTGCCGACGTTTTATTACAAAAATGTTCGTCCAAGCGAGAACTGTGTCTTTACCAAGATATTAGTTACAAGCTGCAAGATGCTTTACCAAGATACAAGCATCCTCTGCTTCATAAACAATTGGAGTTGTCTATTGGACGAATGGCAAGATGGGCTCGAATATGCAGAAAACAGTTGCGGAAGAATAAGAAAATACACGCATCTACTTAGCCGGGATCTAGATTTCAAGACTTCAGCTTGAAGCTATAGGTTCACATGGTCGGGTGGAATTCTTTCCTTGGATGAAAGATGAATTATATTCGAGCAATACGGTGGACAGTTTTAGAAAAAATCCTCAGCCACCACCGATTGATAACAACCATCAACCTCGAATACAGAACTTTTTTTGGGTAGTATCTGGATATTTACAGAAAAACTCAAGACCGTCAGCCGTCCAATTCTCGACAACAGGAATCCTCGACGATTTTCGCGATAGGTTCCCACAAAAATCAGGTTTTGCGGGCGTGACGGCCAGTTTTCCTTGAATTCGATCTTGAAACTTCAGATTCGATTGTTAATTTGAAGTATTAAAAACTTGGGTTTCTCCATAGAAAAATCTTCCAGTGAGGTTAAGTTTCTATAGATTTTTGCCGCTAATTACACCGCAGCCTAGTCTATCACAGTTAACAACTTATTGCAGTTTTATTCTAGTGAGCGCATGCTCATCCCTCACCCAAAGTCGATTTGCAACGACTTGACAAACTCTCCACGTTTCATCCACATGCCAAAGGAACCAAAGCCTTTTGAACAAAGGCGAGAGAGGCACCGATTTGAAAAATGGTAAAATCGGTTCATTCGTTTAGACGCAATCGAGGGAAAGCAAAAATTGGAAAGTGTTTGAGGGTGATGGTTGGTCCAAAATGGCGGTAGATACACTCTATACGCGTTGTCGTCCGCGGATGGTTGAACCTGGTCCTTATATTTTAAAACGTTTAAAATTTGATTTTTCCTTGGATAAGAAAAGCTCGCTACAGATTCACCTGTGTCAAGTTTTATGACTTCAGTTACCCCCGAGCCCGAAAGGGGCTTTTCTGTGAAGTTAAAACTGAATTTCAGTTTAACCACAAAATCCAAGCCGCAAAGCATCAAGCCATTAGGTATTTATCGAAATCCAGCCAAGATTTGGTCCGAAATCTCTGAGAATTCTTATGGACGAAAAGCTTATTTAACCTCGAACATGACAGTGGAGTCACGGAAGGTGCCGAAATATGGAAGTACTGTGTGTTATACACGCACCGCTGGTTTACATCACAATCTGCTGCTTCAATTGGTACACCATCTCGTAGAAACTCTTTTTGCCCCAACTTTATATCTATTATGGACACAATAGAAAAACGAAATAATCATGGACATCTGTTGCAACTTTTAAAGGTACTTCGAAAAAACTATATCTAGCATTGCTTGATAACATTTGAAGCGTTCGTATTCATCAGCTCTATGGTTCAAAAACTCACAACCACGTAAAGCTTAAAAATATCGCCTTCTTCACTGGCAGGGGGTAGAAAAACCAGAGAGGCTTCCACCCTAAAGCGGGTCCTATCAATTGGGGGTAATGCAGCTCCTCCACCTTACAACGTGTTAGAACAGGTTTCCGCAAGAAACGACGTTCGGAGCTCTGGCCTTTTAGCATCTAGCGATTCATTTTTGTCTATATAATATATATACAATACATCTTATATATACAATATACATTTTCAACCTTATAGAGGATGAGCAAAATTCAGCAGCACTCCAAAACTCCCAAGGGTCCAAGGGAAAGCAAGGAATTGGATTTTCTCCCGAAAATTTAACTTTTTTCGTCAACGTGATTTTTCTTTGTGCTCACCCCATCACTGAGGATATTCCATCCAAGTTTTTCCGAAGCGCAATGGCGCATGCGCTTAGGAGAAAAATGCTGTTCAGTAGAAAACTGAGAAAACCCTGATTATTATATTTAATTGTACGGTTGGCTGTATTGCCCCTCATATCAACCCTGTTGATTTAAAACAGACAAAACGTATTTTGTTTTGAGAGTTAATAACTAGCAATTCATGTCAAAATCTAGAATCTGACCAAAAATTGTTGAAACAATTTTTCTCAGGGATTTTCTGATTTTTTTTCGGCGGTTCGGTTTGCCAAAAATTCTCTCTGCTCAGAGGAGTGGCAGAACATCGATGATTTTTTTCTAAAAAGGGTATACCTACCCGACGGCTACCTTAAAACATTTTTTGGAATTCCTTAGTTTCTTTCAAGAGTTCAAAAAATACTTGCCTACGATTCTGGGTCATTGACTTTTGAACGAGGGCCCTTGAGATCTGTGAATGTGATTTGTGCAGCGGCCATCCACCACGCAGCGCCACTGAGCCAGTTTTGCGCATTCTCTATTCCATTCGATCAATTTCTTAAATTAACATTAGTTCGAACGAGGTTCCATAAATAGCTGCGGATATGAGCTTGCGATCGCTGCTTGTGAAGTGCTTTTAGCTCAACTTAACTTGTATTGCAGGGGCGATGGCTCCAGTCGTCAACTTAACCAGTCGTTAACTGGCCCGTTAACAGTCTCTAGCTGTGCGGACCTTCAGATAGGCGGAAGCAAAGCACGAGACTCTCACAGGATTCAGACATGAGCAATTGGACCGGGCGGTGTGATTATGCTAGTCGTCATCATCTTATTTACATTTCTGGAATGGAAACAGAAAAAATCAATTCAGGGTGGATAGATATTGAAAAAGGAATTACAGGCCTCAGTTCCGAAGGCTCACAACAGCCTACTGCAGTAATTTTCCACGCAGGAATTTGACGTGATGATTTGATTTATTGAAGATTCTATACCCTTTGACACAGCACAACAACAAGTTTGAGGAGCTTGGAAGAAAATTTCCTCGATTGAACGCGAGGTTCATAATAAATTGTTGACCCAACTTTTAGGTATCCTTTCCTTGCGTAAATGTCAACGTTTCAGGGGTGTCTCGAGCCCTTAAATCCCCTAGATGCGCATGCGTGATTTGGTCAAGCCCTTCGAATGCTAGCTGCGTGTGAAAGTGTTTCTAGGGGTTTTGCAGGGATTGCTTCAGATTCTGACCCCGGGTAGGTACATACCTACTTTAATACTCAGATATCAAATCCCTACACCTACTCACCCGTTAATAGAATTGGTGGACAGAGGGACGCTGTCGGTGAACATTGAGTCTCTCGATATATCATCGGCCATGGCAACTTTCAGCTGGTGGCCGAATGATGCCAAATCTTCGCGAAACACCTCAGAGGCCGGCGTCAAGGCGCCAGAAGTTGGTGGTGGCACCGGCGTCGAGAGCGGCAGCGGCGTCGATTCCTCAGCGGTTGGCGGCTCTTCGGCGTAGATGAACAGATAGGCAAACGCGAGGTAGATTACCGAGATAATAAAGGACGGGATGGGAATGGCAATCGCATATACAAGATTCATATAAACCTGCCACATGTCCAGGTCAGTGATGACCAGACTGGGCTCGATCCGTGATCGATAGCAAGAGAAGTTGGCACCGAGGAATGCATGCGCTTTGAGCCAGATGGAGCAGTTGAGCATTGGTGGGTATCCACAGCCTTTCACGTTGGGAAACAACCTGGCCTTGAAGTAGTACCATTCTGAGCCGTTTGGTGCAAAACCGTGCTCCGGCTCCAGCAGCAGCTCGTCAGGGAGGGTACCGTCAGCATCGCCAGAAATCTCCGGTGGTATCCGGTTGTACGCGTCATCGTCGTAGTCGTAGTCGCGTATGGCTCGGGGAACTCGACCTGAGTGCAAGGCTCGGACGACCCGAGTCAGTATCGATGCAGTTGAGCTGGGCATCTCGCTGATGGGTGGCGCTGGTGTACTGCTCATTGCTCCTAACAGTAGCCCGCCAGCCTCGTCCATGGCTGCACCGGACCTTTCCACCCTGCTCGTCTTCCCGCCTAACATCGATGGGGTTGAACTCTGTACATCTGGCAGCTCCACGGACATCCCTGCAGGACGATAATGGACTCTAATCTGCGTACATTCGTAGACATCTTTCGTGCAGCCTTCCTTGCACGACGTCCAGGAACAATTGGACATTCCTCGATTGTGCAGAATACCGGTTGTCTCGCAGAAAGCAGGCAATTCATCAAACTCCATAAAGATTGTCGTGAAAGCGGGCTCGATGACGAACGGAACGAGAAAAAGGAAGGCGAACAGGGAGAAAATGGCGAGCAGGATGAAACTGGCGGTTATGTAGAAGAGCAATTTCTCGCGTGTCGACTGCTCGGGCTGCTCGGCCATTTTTTCAGCGGCAGCGTTACCTGTCAGCCATCTCCATTACCTGAAACATTCAAACCCCATCGATAACCAATATGGTTATTTTAGCACGTGCCTACTATCTTAAAAAAGACATGTTGTTGTGGAGGCTGCAGCCCGGCCTAGGACAACAGAATCTGTTATTGACTAGAGCATGAGCAACCTTGGACTCCTTCGATAGTATCTATTTTTCAGTTCCTGATTCAGTCAAGTAAGTGGTGGTAATATAGGCAGTTTACTTCCCATCATTGGGTATACCAAAGGGGGGGTTGCCAAATCGGGATATGCTAAATTTAGTTCCTCCTGAAAATTTGACTATGTTTCTGGCTATTCAAGCTCATGCGATTGACTGTGATAATTAGGCATGTATTCATCATGCCTGTGATATACGAGTATGTGGGATGTATGTGATATATAGTGTGTATATGCGATATATTGTGAGTATATGTGATATATTGTGATATATATTGTCGCTCAAGAAGCAACAGGTGCTAACGCAATTTTTGGCCAAATTGAGATTCTCATACCATTGGATTCGTATTTTCAAGCCCAATCGATAGGTGAGGTCGATAATTTTTTTAAAAATCTATAGTAGGTCTATAGTAGGTTTACCGAAAATCGATTGAAGGTGATTGCTGCAAATGCAGTCCTGCTATCGCAATCAGTTCAGTGCCGTGACCCTATCAGCAAACTTCGATCAAATTCGATCAAACTCAACTTCGAGATCAAAGTCAACTTCAAGATCAAAATCAACTTTGAGATCAAAGTCAACTTCGAGATCAAACTCAACTTCAAGTTCAAACTCATCTTCGAGATCAAAGTAAACTTCGAGTTCAAACTCAACGTCGAGATCAAAGTCAACTTCGAGTTCAAACTCATCTTCGAGATCAAAGTAATCTTCGAGCTCAAACTCAACTTCGAGATCAAAGTCAACTTCGAGTTCAAACTCATCTTCGAGATCAAAGTAATCTTCGAGCTCAAACTCAACTTCGAGATCAAAGTCAACTTCGAGATCAAAGTCAACTTTGAGATCAAACTCAACTTTGAGATCAAACTCAACTTTGAGATCAAAATCAACTTCGAGATCAAACTCAACTTCAAGTTCAAACTCATCTTCGAGATCAAAGTAGGTAAACTTCGAGTTCAAACTCAACTTCGAGATCAAAGTAAACTTCGAGTTCAAACTCAACTTCGAGATCAAAGTCAACTTCGAGATCAAAGTCAACTTCGAGATCAAACTCAACTTCGAGATCAAAGTCAACTTTGAGATCAAAGTCAACTTTGAGATCAAAGTCAACTTTGAGATCAAAATCAACTTCCAGATCAAACTCAACTTCAAGTTCAAACTCATCTTCGAGATCAAAGTAGGTAAACTTCGAGTTCAAACTCAACTTCGAGATCAAAGTAAACTTCGAGTTCAAACTCAACTTCGAGATCAAAGTCAACTTCGAGATCAAAGTCAACTTCGAGATCAAAGTCAACTTCGAGATCAAAATCAACTTCGAGATCAAAGTCAACTTTGAGATCAAAGTCAACTTTGAGATCAAAGTCAACTTTGAGATCAAAATCAACTTCGAGCTCAAACTCAACTTCGAGATCAAAGTCAACTTCGAGATCAAAGTAAACTTCGAGATCAAAGTCAACTTTGAGATCAAACTCAACTTCGAGATCGAAGTCAACTTTGAGATCAAACTCAACTTTGAGATCAAAGCCAACTTTAAGATCAAAATCAACTTCGAGATCAAACTCAACTTCAAGTTCAAACTCATCATCGAGATCAAAGTAAACTTCGAGTTCAAACTCAACTTCGAGATCAAAGTCAACTTTGAGATCAAACTCAACTTCGAGATCAAATTCAACTTCGAGATCAAAATCAACTTTGAGATCAAACTCAACTTCGAGATCAAAATCAACTTCGAGGTCAAAGTCAACTTCGAGTTCAAACTCAACTTTGAGATCAAAGTCAACTTCGAGTTCAAACTCAACTTCGAGATCAAAGTCAACTTCGAGATCAAACTCAACTTCGAGATCAAAGTCAACTTTGAGATCAAAGTCAACTTTGAGATCAAAGTCAACTTTGAGATCAAAATCAACTTCGAGCTCAAACTCAACTTCGAGATCAAAGTCAACTTCGAGATCAAAGTAAACTTCGAGATCAAAGTCAACTTTGAGATCAAACTCAACTTCGAGATCGAAGTCAACTTTGAGATCAAACTCAACTTTGAGATCAAAGCCAACTTTAAGATCAAAATCAACTTCGAGATCAAACTCAACTTCAAGTTCAAACTCATCATCGAGATCAAAGTAAACTTCGAGTTCAAACTCAACTTCGAGATCAAAGTCAACTTTGAGATCAAACTCAACTTCGAGATCAAATTCAACTTCGAGATCAAAATCAACTTTGAGATCAAACTCAACTTCGAGATCAAAATCAACTTCGAGGTCAAAGTCAACTTCGAGTTCAAACTCAACTTTGAGATCAAAGTCAACTTCGAGTTCAAACTCAACTTTGAGATCAAAGTCAACTTCAAGTTCAAACTCATCTTCGAGATCAAAGTCAACTTTGAGATCAAACTCAACTTTGAGATCAAAATCAACTTCGAGATCAAAGTCAACTTTGAGATCAAAATCAACTTCAAGTTCAAACTCATCATCGAGATCAAAGTAAACTTCGAGTTCAAACTCAACATCGAGATCAAAGTCAACTTCGAGTTCAAACTCATCTTCGAGATCAAAGTCAACTTCGAGTTCAAACTCAACTTTGAGATCAAAGTCAACTTTGAGATCAAAATCAACTTCGAGATCAAACTCAACTTCGAGTTCAAACTCAACTTCGAGTTCAAACTCATCTTCGAGATCAAAGTCAACTTCGAGTTCAAACTCAACTTTGAGATCAAAGTCAACTTTGAGATCAAACTCAACTTCGAGATCAAATTCAACTTCGAGATCAAAATCAACTTTGAGATCGAACTCAACTTCGAGATCAAAATCAACTTCGAGGTCAAAGTCAACTTCGAGTTCAAACTCAACTTTGAGATCAAAGTCAACTTCGAGATCAAACTCAACTTCAAGTTCAAACTCATCTTCGAGATCAAAGTCAACTTTGAGATCAAACTCAACTTTGAGATCAAAGTCAACTTTGAGATCAAAATCAACTTTGAGATCAAACTCAACTTCAAGTTCAAACTCATCATCGAGATCAAAGTAAACTTCGAGTTCAAACTCAACATCGAGTTCAAACTCAACTTCGAATCAAACTCAACTTCGAGTTCAAACTCATCTTCGAGATCAAAGTCAACTTCGAGATCAAAGTCAACTTCGAGATCAAACTCAACTTCAAGTTCAAACTCATCTTCGAGATCAGAGTAAAAATCGAGATCAAAGTCAACTTTGAGATCAAACTCAACTTCGAGATCAAAATCAACTTCGAGATCAAACTCAACTTCAAGTTCAAACTCAACTTCGAGATCAAAGTCAACTTCGAGTTCAAACTCATCTTCGAGATCAAAGTAATCTTCGAGCTCAAACTCAACTTCGAGATCAATGTCAACTTCGAGTTCGAAGTCAACTTCGAGTTCAAACTCAACTTCGAGTTCAAAGTCAACTTCGATTATGTGGTATTACCACTCGAAGTTGAGTTTGATCTCGAAGTTGATTTTGATCTCGAAGTTGACTTTGATCTCGAAGTTGAGTTTGATCTCGAAGTTAACTTCGATCTCGAAGTTGAGTTTGAACTCGAAGTTGACTTAGAACTCGAAGTTGATTTTGATCTCGAAGTTGACTTTGATCTCAAAGTTGAGTTTGAACTCGAAGTTGACTTTGACCTCGAAGTTGATTTTGATCTCGAAGTTGACTTTGATCTCGAAGTTGAGTTTGATCTCGAAGTTGAGTTTGATCTCGAAGTTGAGTTTGATCTCGAAGTTGAATTTGATTTCGAAGCTGAGTTTGATCTCGAAGTTGAGTTTGAACTCGAAGTTGACTTTGATCTCGAAGTTGAGTTTGAACTCGAAGATGACTTTGATCTCGAAGTTTACTTTGATCTCGATGATGAGTTTGAACTTGAAGTTGAGTTTGATCTCGAAGTTGATTTTGATCTCAAAGTTGACTTTGATCTCAAAGTTGAGTTTGATCTCAAAGTTGACTTTGATCCCGAAGTTGAGTTTGATCTCAAAGTTGACTTTGATCTCGAAGTTGAGTTTGAAGTCGAAGTTTACTTTGATCTCGAAGTTGACTTTGATCTCGAAGATGAGTTTGAACTCGAAGTTGACTTTGATCTCGAAGATGAGTTTGAACTTGAAGTTGAGTTTGATCTCGAAGATGAGTTTGAACTCGAAGTTGACTTTGATCTCGAAGTTGACTTTGATCTCGAAGTTGATTTTGATCTCGAAGTTGAGTTTGATCTCGAAGTTGAGTTTGATCTCGAAGTCGAATTTGATTTCGAAGCTGAGTTTGATCTCGAAGTTGAGTTTGAACTCGAAGTTTACTTTGATCTCGAAGTTCAAACTCAATTTTGATGAATTTTGGAGGTTTAAATTGGTAATGGTACCTATTAAAAAATAAGATAAGAGATTTTCACTTATAAAATAAAAGTTTGCTATGCCAAATCATAACTAGAAAGGCACAGAACGAATTCTGCTATAGCAACTGTTGCTGATAGGTGCCATCGCACCAGTTTTTCTATCTAATACATTTTTTAATATTTTTCAACCAAAAAGTGGTTGAGCGAGAGGAAATTAACTGTATAAATACGTTCAATTAATCCAAGATTGGAAATTTTGGGAAATACACAGTTTTTTGTCTATCCTGAAAAGTTGGGAAAACTGCGATAGCACCTGTTAGTTCTTAAGCGAGGATATGTGGAACTAGTTCGCGCCATCCTACAGATGTTTTCTGCCATTTATTGTTCCTTTTTTGAAGGTAGGAACCTGTAAGTTCCGTAATCTCTGGTAAGAACCTGCTGTTAAATTTTGATTTACCCTTTTTAGACAGCTAGGAATTCTATTTTTGAATTTTTTATTATTGAATTTTTGAGGCTGTTTCGACTCGAGTTGACCTCTGGAACGCGAGGTATCCGAATTGAAGTTAACCCAGATTAAGGGTTGGTTACTCTAGTTTGGGATATCCCAACTTATGGTACTCCTTTCCTCAGAAAACAAGGATGATTTTTTTTACAAATGTAGGTACCCAAGAAGGGCATAGATTCGAATGCAACTTGCCTAGAATGAGTCAAATTTGGTTGATTATTACGAAAGGAAATTCAGACCAACCCCCGTCGAGGGTTTCTGCCAAGTCTTGTTCTATTCTAATCAGTAGGTGCCCTAAAAATAGGCAATTGATAAAATTTTTTGACGATTTTCATCAAACATTCAGAAACCCCGCCTTCTTTTAAGGTTATGTTTCCATTGACCCCCGGGCCACCTCGAGCAACCTCATTTCATTTCTTCAAATATTTTTTTTGTATTGTACGTTCTATAACTAATTCCTCGAGCCAAGAATTTAGCTTGAATTTTCATAATAAGCATAAGGAAAGTAGTCAATTAAACTAATAATCTTATTTCCCCAAAAGTCAAAAACTTTTAAGTATCACGGTTAGGTACTAAATAGCTGGCAGTCAGCAAGTCCAGGTGAATTCAAACCTTGAACAGGTGGATATCGCTCCATTTATAACAAATAAGTGCGGTAGGTATCAGAAAGGTTTTGAGAGCCGCATTGAATAAACGCAAAATCGATACGGACCCTTCGCCCCCCGCCCGGGTGCACTGCCCCCTACTCACGTTAAGGTCTTGATCGACCGCCCCAGACACGCGATTTCCCAGAGCTTGGCAGAAAAAATCATGACGTATCGAGTATAATATAAGCACCTTCTGTAGGTGACTTTTTAAATTTTCTAATAGCATTATCAATATAAACATTTTACGTCCACATCGAAATTTAGATACCAATCAATTGTGCGTTATCTATGCACCAATGGTTTTTACTGAGCGCAGGCGGGTTTCAAAATATGCGTGGCTGATTATTATTGGAAGAAACCTTGATACAACTATTTACCAAATTACTTCCATATGCAATAATAAGCAAGAGAATAATTCATTCTTGGATAATAATCAGTTGATAATAGAAATTGAGCCTTGCCTTAGGGCACGAAAAATTTGTCCAAATTGGGGATTATGTCCAAAATAATTTCGAAGACACGAAAAACATAGACACAAAAATTCATAGCCTACATTCCCGATAAATTCGATTAATTAACTGAGTTGATGAACCCACCCTAAAAATTTGAAAAAAATTAAAGAAAAAATAAAGGAGAGGATTGAATAATAATTGATAATTATCAATTATAATAATGGAGCGGAGGCCAACAGTTCGGCAACACCGCCATGTCTTGAAGGTTTTGCCTATCAGCGGAAAAGAATTTTAATTCGCTCGTATTTGTAATTTGAACGTTGGTAGGTTCGTTCGCCAATTATTTTTATCAGCCATTATTTATGGCCGCAAAAAAACATTCGTGACTTGACACCGCACGAAATGAGTTAGGGGAAGTAGGTATGCATGTAGATTACTAGGCAACCGGCGCTGCGGTTCATTTCTGTTAATTCAATTAATTTAAAAACAAGAAAATATCCTATGGATCGTCCAGTACGTTAACAAATTCAAGCCATGTTATTTGACGATACCGCTAAAATGTTAAGAAACGGGTAAAATTTGTTAGGTAACTTTGGGGCCGTTGGTAATTTGCCCGAGACTAGCACCTTCGACTGCCAGCTCAAACAAACTCTGAGAATGGATTACCTATCAAATAGGATGGTACCATTTTCTAAGCAACAAACTAACAGGTCAATGTTTGGCACGTCCACTCAAAATGAAACCACTGGTGCTAACCCACAATGCTTCCATATTTTGGAACGTAAAAGTGTGACACAATTTGGTCATATTTTGACAGCTTAAAAAAGGGTGTTTAGGTCAAAAATATAAAAAAACTCACTATGCAAATTTTAAAGTTTGCCAAAATAAAAATAGGCTACATTATCGGAATATAAAAGATATCTACATATTTTGCAAGGTAAAACAAAGATTTTTCAGACCAAGATCGCTCAAATCGGTTCATTTTTGTAGCCGGGAAAAAATAAAATTTAAAACCCTAAAAATGCAAATATATCGGAAGTACTGGGAGTTATTCAAATTTGGCTTAAACAGGGTGTTAGATCTTGCCGAGACAAACATTTCAGTTCAAGAAATTTGAAAAAAGGTTGAGAATAGAGGAAATAACCGTGGTTTAACTGGGTGTTGTATGTATGGGACAAGTACCTAAGAAATTTTATTTCAAATTTGTGTACATCGAAAACCTTGCGGACAGTAACCAATTAACATAGGAAAATGTGTTTTTCAGTTATTTCGAACACCTCCTTTGTGACATGTTGTGTGAAATGAGCTCCGAGGAGTGTGACACTCCTACTCGCCCCTTGCTTCCAATTCCAAAATGTGAATATCCACCCCAAAGTACGATAGCCACTGGTCAATAGTTGGCCTATATCTATCCTAATACGAGTTATTGTGCCGGTGTGATTGGATTATGACTAAGCCGATCGACAAGGCCTAATAAGGTCTGAGGGCAGGGTGCGAGGGTAACGCAAAACTATGCGCTTGGAGGCATGAGATGGCGCACTTCCATTCTAGCGTCCGGGTCATGAGAAATTACGGCCACAAGGTTGAGCAAATGAGCGCAATCGCGAAGGCGTGTCATGTCCCAATATACTCTAAACACGACCTTCCCAAAATAGTAAAAACAATCTTTCCCTTTTACACCGACTTGATGCCTCTCACCAGCCAACAAACAATCAATAAATACTAAGGGTTACCAAAAAAAAGGCGCTCAATATTTTGAGCAGAAGTTATGCTCAAAACTTCGAGAGTGGGAGGGAAAATATTGTGAAACCCCAGTAGTGAGTTCACAACACTTAGTATTTTGGTAAAATCTTCCTAGGACCAAATTTCAATCGTTATTTCGTTCCAACTTCACCAAAAATTAAAAACTACAGTTTTTACTATTTTTATCAAAAACTATAGTTTCTGTTTCATCATTGCGGGTGATGTGAAAGTAAGAAGAGTGTTCATTGCTTTGTGGGGGGGGGGGTGCTTTTTTATGGTTCAGTATTATACGAGTGCGCACCACCGGTGCACCTTCCTGAGTGCGAGTGTATCGTTGAAGGTGAATGGTAGTGATTGGGTAATTAAAAATGAGCAGTACCTACCTGGTAAAGGAATGACTCGCTAAAGCCTTTGCCTAAAGAAGGGGATAGCTGCAAATCGTCGAAGGTTCATACAATCGTAATCTTAATCCGCAGCAGAACGTTGAAAAGGCTACTCATACTTCGAGAGAGAACTCTGATTTCAAAACGTCTGAATGGAAAGTTCGGAAAGAACCCGGCAGAAAATACATCAAAATAATCCAAAAACGTGGTCGGTACCTACCTAATCAGTATTTTCTAATATTAAGGTGAACTTTCGTCGCTCTGCCGCATACATAAAAATACCTACTTGATCAACATTATTTTGACTGATGAGTATGTCGAATAGACTGTGAGCAATTTTTCCTTGGAGATTGTCTTTCGTCCGAAAGACTTGGTCTATTGAAAAAATAAAAATGATTGATCTGTATTAATCAAAGAAACTCGACATTTTGGAAAATCTGGGATTTTCGTTCATAAAAATTTCAGGATTTCTGCCATGGATTGGTTTTACGATCTGATTCAGCTGAATCTTCGACGTTCTGCAATACACCCCAAACAAGTAAGCTCCATAATGTACCGCCCTATTTTCGTACACGTCCTCTTTGTCAGACTAATCGCCAGCCTCCAAGCCGGCCTTGGTTTCGGTACCTATGATGTAGTAGGTATGTGATGTAGTTTTGTAGAATACGATGGGTTCGAGACTAGAGCAAAAGGATACCTTATAAGTAGGTACTGAACACCACACTTGAAAAAATCAATTTACAAAATGTAGGACGCACAGGTTCCGACGTGTTCGACGAGACACGTGACGTGCACGGTAGCGACGATCGACGAAGGTAGTTGCTCACTCGTGAAGCGAGTTGCTCACAACGGCCAGAGCCTCACGCACATAGCTCGTTTCTTGCACAATCCACGATTCTCACAAGCAGAACTCGCTTGTCGTGGCCGCCCGCTCCATCACTGGCTGCGCAAGCATCGAGCCAGGAGCCACCCCCTCGTAGGAGGTGGGTCATTTTTGGCTTATTATCGATAATATCTACAAGTGAGATATAGTCGATAGCACGGTTTTTCCTTTTTGGCATTCCATTTCATTTCATTCGATCCGACATTCGATTCCCACGGTACTTCCGGTACATTAGCATTCAGTGGTTTCCGGTAATTTGACATGTTTTGATTTTAGGCGGGGTTTAAAATTTTCGGTGGGTTTTTGTGACATTTTTTATCCACACAGCCTCCAAAGTACCACCCAATATTGCCAAGATTTTAAGTATTAAAATATGGAAGTATTTTGTGTTATCAGACTTGCGCAGTAGGAGTGAAAGCCAATGTCAAAAATGTTTACCGAGTTAATTACCTATGGAATTATTAAACTAGTTTTCAACATAGCTAGATAGTGAGTAAAAATTAACATTAGACAAAATGATGTGATAGGTATAATGCGTAATGGTCTCCACGGTTGACCGCGGAATGGAACCGCGGTTGACCTTCAACAATCGATAGTAGTTACTATCGAAAATATCGGCAGCTCCAACTATCGATAACAGGCGAGCGCTAGAAAGGGCTGTCTCCACCTGATCTGTCGGCCGCAAAATCCTCCTCTTCCATTTTGCCACCCTTGCTCGTTTTGCCACTCTCCTTGTCTGCTTTCGCCACTGGCCACCGTTGACGTGACTCCCCAGGAAAATTGCAAATTATTTAAAGCATCTTATCCATCATTAATTTGTACTTCAATAAAGAGGAACTTTTTCTATGTCCTTGTAGATGAGGATCTTAGATCTGAATGGGTGCTCGCTAAGCTCAACTTTGTTTGAAACCCCCATCAGGCCAACGTACCCAATGAAAATGTTGATCGATTTATTTTCACCAAATGGCCCTGACTGCCCATCCAATTCCAAAACGTTTGTTATTCTCTCTAGTTCCATAATAGAATAATTTAAGAATAATATAAGAAATAGGTACCAAGTGTAGGTGCGTTATTTTTCACGAATATGGCACCCGTTGTAACAGCGCCTCTATTTCAGTTCCATATCCGGACACCAGGTTATGCTTTACGGGCACTTCGTCCACTACGTACAGCCCCCAACATGGCCTCCAACGATTCGTCTCTCAAGTCTCTATTCCACTATGCCTGGCCCAGTGGCCCTGGCCCTATGCCTGGGACTGGGACCTGCTAATTTATGAACGATCAACGATTTAACGATAGTGAGTAATATTTTTAATGCTGTGGTGTAGTGGTAGGTATATTTTTAGACGTTTCTGCGTTGAATTCGAGCTCTTCGGTTGATATTTATTGCTATGTGGTTGACTACCGCGTATTGGGGACCTGAAATGTATCAATTTTGGGTCGTTGGTGGATATTGACAGTCAGAGACGTAGCATGACCTCGACGCCGAAATCGGAGAAATCCAGTAAGTCCTTTCCACTATTGAACTATGCTTCGTAATCCTATACCACTTCCATAATCAGTAGTTTGCTCAGTTTTGACAAAATGCATTTATTTTGCCCTACCCTTCGATTGTTACATCTATGTGGTTGGTCCGTTATTCATTTGCCCAGTTCTGCAGAAGTTCCGGACTCATATCATGCAGGAATAAGGAGCTTACTCTTTACTCAATTTTAAAAATGATTAAAGTTAAGCTCAAGCTTCCCTAGAGAAGCTTGGTTGAATTAACATTACCAAGCGTACGCTTATGCCGGGTGGACAAGTCCCTTGGGCAGTCCAGTAGATCAAAGCGAGGGATCAGGAGCCATTCAGTTGCTCTGGACTGAATTGGACTGGAATAATGTGACCCTAGTGCAATACTGGACTCGTATAATTCCGGCTAAATGGAACGTTCACCGAATGATTTGTTAGAGTTCCTTTTATGCAAGTGCTTATTAGGTAGGTACTTACTTCAAGATGCTTTGAAGGAGGTTGAGTTCGAAATAATTAAGTTCCACGGTTCGTGGTTTTGCAAATGAGAGTAACTCAGTTCCACGCCATTTCGAAAACAAAGGGCTAGACTAGGCCACGCCCCCTTGCACTCAGTTGGCCCTTGGACGTCTCTCCCATCCAAGACTTGCCACCTCCTTTAGGGCATAGAAAAACGAAAATCCAACTTTTTCGATGTTTCATAAAAAATGTTCTTGAAAACCCAACGTTTTCGGTAATAATCATATCAACGTCAGACCCGCAGACACTGATACTCTGCGGAAGTAGGTTGCAGCTATGAGCGGTTACTCTCATGAAACTGGCTCATAACAAATAATGCAGATAAAAGATCAAATCAACGAAATTCTTCTACCTAAGATAACGGTGTTTTTTATGAGCCAGTAATCACCATGTCTCCGCACGGTACAAATCTGCAAATTTCCGAAAATCTAAGCGTTCCCAGTCTATTGCAGTGCTGTTTTTCCTGTTGTAGACAACGAAGGAAGTGGCCGCGCTGGAAACCGTCTTGCAAGGAGGGCGAGATCGTTCAAGGAAGATCTGCTGGACATACTATTGCAAATGAGGTCGCCAGGGAGCGGAGGTGGTGGCTCTGGTTCGCCCCGGCCCCCAAGATCACCTAAGCCTCGAAACGTGTCCACTTCTGACGTTCCGACTACTGACGATCGAACACCAATGGCTGACCTCGATCAGCACGTCAAACAGGTTTGAGTCGTTATATTTTCGACTTATCTTAGCTGTAATCCTGTAATGCTTCATTAGAAAGTCCAATTTGAGGATACAGCTCATTGTTGGTTGGTAATTTTTTGTAGGTCCAGCTCGCCTTGAAGCATTTCAACGATGTCGTCTCTAAAAACAAGCTTGAGGTGCTGCCTGGGAATGGAACTATAGTATTGGAAAGCATAGCCACAATCCAAGGAGTCTTGAAAACTTATGTATTCATCGATCAAAGGTGAATCCCATTTGCTACTTGTGTATCTGCTACTGTGGCTGCTGTATACTTGGTACTGTAGGATCGGAGCGAAAGGTCCTGACTAGTTTTAACCCTCTCCTTGAGGGCAGCAATTGCCCAATTGCGCAAAAAGTTTTGGCTGACAAAAAAGGGTACAAGTGAAAAAAAAGTGCACAGTTGAATGGCACAGTTGACGATTTTTGCAAAAAATTGCACGGACGAAAATTGCGATGGATTTATGTTTTTTCTTGTAATTACCCATCAACGTCGGATGTGATTGCAGTTCGGCCCTCATGTCCGCCACCAATCAAGTGTACCACAGTTTGACGACTCTCATCAAGCTGTGTGATGACGTGCTCTTCACAGGTGATAAAAATCTGAGTAAACTGAACGTGACAGACGTTCTTCAGCAGGTGAACGACGCTGTTCAGGTAGACATTCTTCAATGGTTATAAATTTTACAGTATGGTTTTTCCAATATTGTAAGGTTATTCTGGTCTATTTACACTAACTTTATGAAGAGATTAGCTGCAGTGCAAAGATAGAGTGCTCTGCATGTGGCCTGCGCCTACTGCACAGTCTCTCATTTCCAGAATCTTTTGAGAGTCGTCCGAGCCAAGATCACTGATGATAGTTCCAAACATGGTGTCGCTGGGAACGACAAGAGTAAAATTTCCAATCGTTGGGAACCTGGACCCTTGCGATCTTCTCTTCCGGACATTTCATTAGGCTCGACAGTGATCGTAACGGATGCTGTTGACTCAGCACCGCCTAACCCTCCGACCAAACCTCCCCTCCCTTCTAAGTAAGAATTTCAAAGTTAATTTCATCAAGATCTAATCAGTTTCTTGACGACTTTTCAATTTTGATGTATTGCGATAATGTTGCCTAGACCTAACTTCCTCAATTTCAGCAAAATTTGGTTGGGCGATTCGCCTCCGCCACCTTTGCCACCCAAAAAGAAATCCACCGGGGGAAATGTTTCAAACGCACCTTCTTTGTCAATGGAGCGACTGTCGTTGCGGAGTGACAATTCGTCATTGGGTAGTCTGGATTCTATGCTGAATACGTCAAGCAAAGATGAAGAAGAATTGAGAGCCATCATAGACGAAGATTCTACTAAACACGGTTCGTATAACGAGGCTTTTGAGAGATCTTTTTGATTTCTGCGTTGAAAATCAAAATCACTGTTGTTGGGTGCTAACACGAATAAAAAAATTTACAATTATCAAAAATGTCTCAATGTTTACTCTCTTTTATTGTCTATGCCAATTGCTCGAGCATTCTTCACTGCTCACATTGGTAGATTTTTTTTGTCCAGATATGACAGGGTTGGGATCAATAGTCAACGGTAGTCAGACGAGCTCCTGCTGGGACAACAGCTCGTGCAGCAATACGTCCGACCATACTCATATGACTGCTGAATCTCCCGATCCGTCTCTAAGCAATGCAACTGGTGAGTGCTGGATGTATGGGAGAGTACAGTTGACTTTATTGTCAAATTAAGTAACTCCCTGCTTGGCTTATTTTTGTGAGAAGTGGGAGTGGCCAAGATTACTAGTAGCCGTATTGAACAAACAGCTCAAGCCGCAACACTCCAATGCAACGCAGTGAAAGATTTCATGGTTAATTCTTTTTGCCGGCGAGTTAATACATGGGTGGGCGTGCCCAGCCGTGGCGATGTGATTGGCTACGATACGTAGGGATATGGCCCTGCTGCCGCAGCAGCAGCCCTACAGTCAGTGACTGTGGGTGGAGCTGTCTGTTTGATTCCCTCGTGAGACGCGTGGCTTTCTGCGTTTGCTGTTCTTTGGGCTCCTAATTTCAAATCGCGACCCAGCTCAAAAAAGGCATGATCTGACAATCCATGGGTAAGCCCAATGGGCTTGTCTGATGAACTCTGAACACTCTGTTCAACGCATTGAGCCCTGCCCCTCTATTTCAAGGGGGTGTCAAAATGAGTTTCTGTGTACATAAGTACTCCGAGACTTAAACATAGTTCCGCCCCTTTTTCGGGCAGGGCAGGCCCTGTACAACTTTGGTTATTGGGCGAAAAGCAACGCCTGGAACGGCGGTTCTTTTTTAGTTTATATGAATTCTGAAATTTGTGACTTGACTATCTTAATTTTGGAACTGGGTTTTACGCAATTTAAAATACTTCGAATTTACAGGTTACATCGCTACATCAGGATTCGAGAGAAGTAAGGCAACATCAGGTTTCACATCACTACATTGCTGCAGCAGTAGCAATCAGAGCAGCACTTACAACTATAGTAGTACCAGAAGCACTACAACAGCAGTTGGCATGGTGGGATGACCTATGATCCTTATTTTTGAGGCGAAAATCAGATCAGCCCCATCATTTCAAACATGAATGACTTGGTTTTTGCTCTTTTCCAGGACGTGTCTGGACCATTTTTCACAGCTTCCGAGGATAGGAAGTTCTCGTCTCGTAGCTGCTCGACGTTTACTTCAGTTTCTTCAGAAACGTCGATGGCTTCCCTCGTTCAGCATCCTGACGATCAAATAGGACCATCAATCAGTATTGGAGCGGGTGATAGTATCCCTCCGCTGCCTGAAAAGAAAAGGTAATGGAACCACCGTCCCACTTTGGGGGATTGGATACCATACCACGGCCGTACTGTGACTATTCTACCATATTCCAATACTTGCTACACTACTGGACCATACCATTGGATAAATTGTACCACATATACCTACTACGATAGGTACAGGGTGTCCCGAAAAAATTTGCTTGGTACTTGACTGTTTTTCTGAAATTTGACAACTTTTAGCACGTTTTCTCAAAATGCAGTTAGCGTACTTACAACAAAAAAATATTTGTTTAGATTTCTGGTGTTTGAACAGCAATTTGGTACGTAAGAGTTGGTTGTTGATAATGAATTTGCACAGGATTTATAGGAAATTTATACTATTGTACTACCAAGATATAATACATAACCATACTACCATACATATTACTATAGATACTGCTACGTACCATACTACCACCATGCTTTGGATACACATACGATTGGGACCTCACCCAGAAAAAATTATGGATTCATTTGAAAATCTACTGCTGGATAAATGCCAATTGGATAAGATCCATTTTGGTCGGGATAATTTCAGGTGTCGGAAAGAAAGGCAACCCTCACAGTATGACAACGTTCCTAATCTTCTTTCGAGTCCGCTCGACTCCAATCCTCCTCCGCTACCGCTGAAAAAGAAGCACAGTAAGTACTCACGATCCGATTACCTAGTATTAGCATGGACCTATCGGCGTCAAGGTCCAGTTTTATTAACATTTCTACAAAAGCGCATTTTATCTAAGGCTTTTGCTGAAAATAGAAATATTAGTGCCATGTTGTGCGAACAGCTGAAGATTGTAGTGAAGACGATTTAGTTAAGGGTTTACTCGAAATTGCTAATTGTTTGCCTGGCGTTAATGGTGAAAAATGCTCTTTTACGAATATGATAAAAAGAAACAAATTGTCTCCCCTATGAACCATACAGATGATATTGTCAGATCAAATAAATTAATTGAATAGTTTTTAATATATTTATTTGAATAAAATTTTTTGAGGTTATATATCTTAACATTACTCTAGTACAGCCTTGATAACTTTCAATAAACAAATTTCGTGTTTCCCCGATTTTCGTATTTTGACCAATGTTTGGTCTTGAAAAAATTTTAAAAAGAGATATCCGTTTGTTGTTGTTGAGTTTTCAAAAAGATTATCCAACCACAAATTGTCCAAGGGGCCCCGCCACATTTGTTCAGGTTAATACTGTAGATTGCTAATAGACTCTCTGTCCTCCAGTTTTCCAGTCTTTGGCTTATTCTGGTAAGGACATCATACCTATGGAAAAATTCAAACCCCTCTCCTCTTTTCCTTTGTTCACTACGCTTTAGCTGCGCATGCTCTATAGAAAGATGCTATTCTTCCATTCTCCTGTCCTTACAAATTATCTATGTAGTAGGCAAGCCAGTGTTATTTTCTCATTTAAGTGGAAACACACATTTTTAATCAGTCAACTGATATTCTCATTGGGGAGTTGGCGGTTATTGTTTAATTGGAAAATGCCCCTTTTTCATTTGATGCCGGTTGCCTGTACAATTTTTTTAAATCAATGTTATAATAATGTTTCCAAATTGTAAAGAAATGTTCTCAGGCCCGATGCTTTTGTGAATCACTACTATACCACGGTGCCTATCGAACTGAATATTCAATTAGCTTTGTTTTTTTTTATTTCCAAACTGTGGTTATTCAAGTTGATTTGTCGTGAGGATTGTATTTTTACCACTTTCATTCACCAGAGAACTGCCATTATTATAAAACCCTCTCGAGACTTGGGCAAATCAACCTCAAGTTTAGTGATATTCTGGCTCAAGAGGGCGACAACGTCGGGGTCATTTTTTTGTTACAAATTGCTGGGCAAACCGCTAGCCCGGTTTTTGGGATTCAATTTTTTTTTCTGAACCTAATTGACGAGGATGTATCTACATTAAAAAATTGTTTCTCCGTCTAAGCTAAAAAATTAACAACGATTTTTGTCCAAACTTTCTAATTTTAAGTTTTCAGGTGCCTTCAATCAGACTTATTACTTCCATATTTACAGAGTAAATGGAAGTATTGTGATCGTCCTAAAATCGAGAATCGGAACGGAGCTTCAGAAAAAACTTTTTCTTATACACATTTACTCAGAATCACTTCCTGAACAAGTGTCTGTGTGTCCGTCTGTCCGTCTGTCCGTCTGTCCGTCTGTCCGTGTGTCCGTCTGTCCGTCTGTCCGTCTGTGGTCTTTTACAAAAATGGCCATAACTCCCTCATTTCTCAACCTTTTTTCAAATTTCTTGAACTGAAATGTTTGTCTCGGCAAGACCTAACACCCTGTTTAATCGGAATTTGGATAACGCACAGTACTTCCGATATATTTGCATTTTTAGTGTTTTCTATTTTATTTTTTTCCGGCCACAAAAATGAACCGATTTGAGCGTTCTTGGTCTTAAAATCTTTGTTTTACCTTGCAGAATATGTGGATATTTTTTACATTCCGAAAATGTGGCATTTTTTCATTTTGGGCGAATTTTAAAATTTTAATAGTGAATTTTTCGATATTTTTGGCCTAAACACCCTTAAAAGCAGTCAAAATATGATCAAATTGTGTCACAATTTTACGTTTCAAAATATGGAAGTATTGTGTGTTATCTACGCACCACTGGTTTTTTTTTAAGAAATAGTTCCAACTTCCATAAATTCCCAAAAAATTCAAAACGAGAAATATTTGAAATTCATCTTGTTCTTGAGTTATGTTCTGTTACAATGGAAAGGAAAGTTGTTGGTACATCCCCTTTTGCTAGCATATTGTTCACAAAAAAAAACCAGTGGTGCGTAGATAACACACAATACTTCCATATTTTGAAACGTAAAATTGTGACACAATTTGATCATATTTTGACTGCTTTTAAGGGTGTTTAGGTCAAAAATATAAAAAAATCACTATTCAAATTTTAAAATTCGCCCAAAATAATAAACGCCACATTTTCGGAATGTAAAAAATATCCACATATTCTGTAAGGTAAAACGAAGATTTTAAGACCAAGAACGCTCAAATCGGTTCATTTTTGTGGCCGGAAAAAAATAAAATAGAAAACACTAAAAATGCAAATATACCGGAAGTATTGTGCGTTATCCAAATTCCGATTAAACAAGGTGTTAGGCCTTACCGAGACGCACATTTCAGTTCAAGAAAATTGAAAAAAGGTTGAGAAATGAGGGAGTTATGGCCATTTTTGCAAATGACCACAGACGGACTAACGGACTAACGGACTAACGGACACACGGACACACGGACACACAGACACTTGTTCAGGAAGTGATTCTGAGTAAATGTGTATAAGAAAAAGTTTTTTCTGAAGCTCCGTTCCGATTCTCGATTTTAGGACGATCACAATACTTCCATTTACTCTGTAAATATGGAAGTAAAAATTTAATTGCAAATATCGTACTGGTATACTTTGATTCCAAATTTAGAAAACTGGTGTGTTGCCTCAGATTTCTTTATTTGCACTTCCTAGATTTCTAAAAATTCAAGCTAAAATACGCGCCAAAAAATTGGAAAAGTCATGAAATAAACAATCTCAGCCCATCAACGTTCTCGAATCATTGCCTTGAAAATACCTAATATACTAAAATGCAAAATTCGGCGTTCGTTTTTCAGTAATGGCGTACATGGAGATGTTCGGTAACTGCTCCCAACCGAACGCCAGCGAACTGCTGAGGCACTCCGTTCATACGTACAGCCTTCTCCAGGCCGAATGGCAGCAGGCTTCCCTATCATCGGCCCACTCGTGCTCCTTTGCTACGCATTCGTCGTTTTCTACTAGTCATTCATACTTGTGAGTAAACTTCATTGACAGTTTCGTACAATCTAGAAAACCGTTCATGATGCTGCAGCATGAGACAGATTTGAAGTGATTCGGAGTGAATGTTTTGTGACAACGCGGAAGTAGAGTCAATAAAATTCAATCAATTGAGTCAATGTAAAAAAACATCGCATTACAAAAATCATCGTGTTCATGTTCCAGAAATCACGAATTGTCAGCGTCAATGGACGAGTTCTTGGAACCTGGTGGTGAAGTAACGTCATCCCCAAAACTGCCCAGCAGTTCAGCCGAGACATCACAGCAGCTGTTGCCAGCCAGCAGTCCAGTCAGAGCTCCGCCGGCTCTTCCACCTAAACGTAGTAGATTGGAGACTTCGGCATCGCCAGTATTACAGACGACCATGTCCCTCCCAGCGGAAACGCCGCCCAGTCACTCTCCCACTATGTAAGGAAATTTGAATCCACGAGATGTTCGATGATTTTAAATGAATGTCGCGCTTGACTGGAACTGATTTGTATCAGGAAACCCGAAACCGAAGCCTGCAAAATCATCACAAACGGCTCCATGCTGGAAGGCGAAAACATCCTTTATGAATTAGATGGAACCAAACATCTCGTAATGATGAGACCCGAGGATGGGGAAGGTGTCGCTATCCGCGGTGGCCACATCAACGCTCTCATCATCCATGCGACAAGAGCTTCCAAAAATGGTAATTTCCCGATTTATTCATCTGCCAGAGGGGGAAGTACCATAGGCTCTACTACGATTGCGCTTGAGTATTTTTATGGAATTTCTCCTGGAATTGAATTAAATGTAAATTAATCCAATGATTGAATTGCGCATAAAGTAAATGGACAGCGGTACTATATAGCTGTTCGCTGAGCACTAACCCTTCAGTGGTCTAGAGATTGAGGTGTCGGACTGAAGGCCTGGAGATGCCGGGTTCGACTCCAGATAAGAGTGGATTTTTGTGCCAGTATTAATAACTCAATTTTCCATTGTTAGTTATACCCCAAAATAACAATCATGGCTGAAATTAAGTGCTATATCGATTTACTAATTCAAACTTTATGATTTCTTGATGATGCGCAGCTGAAGAAAAGGAAGCAGGTCAGTAGAAAGGAATTGTAACAGATTAAACCAACAGCTATTCATGCGTAAAGCTGGGGTCAACATGTCGAAAATGTTGGGCAACCAATGCTGAAAATCAAAATGAAACCCAGCATTAGAGGCTTTTAAATTTTACGCATATATATCAAATATCTTTCGAAGCTAAGCCTTTATTCATTTTTGCATTTCTAGACATACTATACCAAGAAGCTTTCCTGACGACATATCGGACATTTCTGACGCCTCATATGCTTGTTGAAAAACTTTGCTCCCGTCATCAGCGGTTCTGCGGCAATAATGATCCGGCCAAGCAACGAGCGGCGCGGGAAACTTTTTCGCTTCTTGTCCGGGCTATTTCGGATCTAACGTGAGTAACATTAAAGGGTTCCAGTGGTGAATGTGGTGGCGTAAGAGCGTCGTTCAAAATCATCGAAATTTTTTATTTTTATTGGGAGAGTGACGCTGTCAAACTCCAATTTTCTTCTTCGTTTTGAAAAGTTGTATTTGCCTCTAAATGCTCAGTGTCTCGGATTTGGACGATGACATCGTGAGAGCGATGATGGATTTCATCTACCAGCTGATTTCTGCCGGTGACCTGACAATGGCCAGAGTTCTACGAGTTGTGGTATTGGATAAATACGCAATGAAACAGCAGTATGGCGCTTCTTCGACTCTCCTACCTTCGCAGAATATCTACACAAGGTATAATTCTTCTTCTTCCGGTTCTTTTGAAAATGGTTTATTGTAAAAACGAACACTTCGATGCAGACTTGCAAACATACAGACAAACTTGAATTTGGTTAAAATTATGCTCAGTATTAGCAAAGTTCCTTCAGATTGATCAATTGATATCAATTCCAGACAATCAAACCTCGTGGAGTTCAAATCGGAGCAAGTTGCCGAACAGATGACGCTCCTCGATTCGGAACTTTTCATGAAGATAGAAATTCCGGAGGTTTTGATTTGGGCTCAAGAGCAAAACGAAGAGAGGAGCCCGAATCTGACGAGATTCACAGAGCATTTCAACAAAATGTCTTACTGGTAATTGGTTGAATTCTGTCGACAATTTCCACCATCTAGTGCTTTTAAGACTTTGATAAGTTAACTTTTCTCCCTCGCTGTTGAAAAAGGGCGCGCTCACGAATCTTGGAGCAGGGAGAAGCTAAAGAGCGGGAACGATACGTTGTGAAATTCATCAAAATCATGAAGCACCTGAGGAAAATCAACAATTTCAACTCGTACCTTGCGCTATTGTCGGCTCTCGACTCGGCTCCCATACGGAGGCTTGAATGGCAGAAACACATCACCGAAGGATTGAAAGAGTATTGCGCTTTGATCGACTCATCTTCCAGCTTCCGAGCCTACAGGCAGGCATTGGCTGAGACGCAGCCGCCTTGCATTCCTTACATGTGAGTTATTACCCTTTACTACGCGTTTATTACGTGCGTGCTGGGCGGCCTGAGTGCCACTTGACCGGCCAGTTGAGTGTTGCACTACTATTTGAAAACCCGCTGGCTGTCTACAGTAATTTGCTGATGGTAATTTTTCAAGGGTAATTGCTGGGGGTATGGGGTAAGAAAGTGTGTACCATTTTCCGGGGGCGATTCTCTAAATTAAAAATCGACAAAAATTCCCCATTATCCTTCCTTTACTGGTGAATTCTCTCTTTCAGCGGCCTCGTGCTTCAAGATTTGACATTCGTTCACATTGGAAACAGCGACTACCTGTCGGAAGGTGTCATCAATTTCTCAAAAAGATGGCAGCAGTTCAACATTGTTGAAAATATGAAACGCTTTAAGAAAGGGTGAGGGATCACCCAAAATTCTGTATACATTCGAACATAAATGCATAATTTTTCAATGTCGCATTTTATATTAATTTCTTTTAACACCATAATAACATCTCACAATGTTTTTCAATTCTCTGCAGGGCCTACAATTTCAAGAAGAACGAAAGGATAATCGCGTTTTTCAGCAACTTCGACGATTTTCTATGCGAAGAAGCAATGTGGCAGATTTCTGAGAGCATCAAACCCCGCGGTTCAAAAAAACCCCAATAGAATTGCAGCACGTCGCTTCACGATGGGCAGATCCTTGAGAATATTTCACAACTAGCACCGTAGCATCGGTCAATCTGCCATTCGGGGAGCGGAAATAATTTGAACGGCGCTTATGAAATATTTCTGTTAGACGAAGGCCAGGAACGTTGATGTAACGGTCATCGCCAAGCGAGCCGCATCCGGTTCGCCTGGGATAGCTGGACACACCCACCGACGGCTCAAACCGAATTATTCAGTTGTCGAATGTTCAGAGCCAGGCGTTGCGGGTTGAGCCGTTCTGATACGGCCTTGAGCCGTTTACCTTTCCGGGCCTTTGTGAGCTTGGTGTTTTGCCGAGCCTGACTTTGATGGCTGAAAACTTCAATTACAACGAACTCATCAATAATTAATTTCAGAGCTCTAGTGTCATAATCTAATGCAAAGGGCAGTTTTTGACAAATTGATTTTAAATCATCCAATAACACTTAGTTTTTCCTCATATATGATCAGATAGAGCTTGATTTGAAGGGGATGGGCCCTAAATAATTATCCAAATCGGTTCAGTGTGTCGAATCTTATTCAAGGAAAACCCAAAAAGGGGCTTTTCTTAGCACAATTTATAAAATTATGTACCGTATTCGATCATTCGGGGCTTGTTCTTTTCAAATCATCCGCTTCGGCGCGGAGGCCGACGAAAACCAAAAATTTCCAACGGGCGCTTGACATTTAGAACCAAACCAGAGAGTGCCAAATTTTGGTATGCGATTGTTGCAATCAGGTAACCCGGAAGTGGCTCGGAATCCCACCCGACTGGCAGAATTAGTGGGGCCGCCTATCCTGTAAATAATTAGGCCTGTGGGTCGGTTAATGGCTTTGCTACCGACAGACATCGTTGTTGCCATTGATTAATCAATGACACTGCTCTAAGAACTCTTGCTTCAAGAGGTCTTGTAGTGGTTCTGGGGGCTTCAAGGGTACTGAATTCAGGTCCGCTTTGCCCCTGGACGCAGGGGGTTTGCTGTACAGTACCTACCCAAGGGTTCAAAAATTGACAACTTGATTATTTTCGAAAACTTGCTGGGAATTTTACGCCGAACAGTCCCATGTGCAGTTTGATTGGACTAAAATACTTTCATCACCAGTTTTTCTAAGCAAAACTGCCAAAAACCGTGATTTTTCATCAATTTCGTAGCATTTTCTTCACAATTTTGCAAAAGCTACAAGACCAAATTCCAAAACAACTAAATTGTCCGGTGCAGTCGGTTGATTCCTGCGTCAAATGCGACTAATCGCACCGAGGTAAGTGCATTGCCGATTTTTTGCAACTGTGCAAAGTTTAAGCCTAATTAAAGGAAGAATTTCAGACCCATCAACCTGTTTATGGTAGAGAAATAATTACCCCCTCAAATCGCTAGAGATCCAAGCTACGTGAATTTGCGGGACATTTGGGTAATGTACAACGGAGACTGCCTCCAGGGGCAAAACGGACTTCAAATTCGGATTCAGTGCACTCAGAACACCCCCATTCAGACCTCTTGAAGCCTGAGATCTATTTATTTATTTATTTTTTTGCAGATCAGTGTACTTGTATGATGACGATGTTTGTTGGTCGCGAAAATTTTCGAATTCGACTCGCCGGCCATTCAGAAAGTACGGTGGTCATTGAGAACCGGTCCATTGGCCGACATCTCTGTAAATTCAATCAGTAGCGGTTGTTGTGAATCCCATAATATGGAAAATATTATTTTCATGCATATTAGCATTTAGGGTACAGAAGGAGCGTTTACCCGGTTATTCATGTCGTCATGGCATATCCTATCATTCAAGTGCAATATCGTACCATGAGATTGTGTAAATTCATCGGTGATATCGAGGTACCTAATATCTAATTATAGATTTTGAACTCTACCTAGCAAATTTAAGGCAACCTTGTAACTTTAGATCATTACAATTGTTCAGGTTGTAACCCACTCACTTCTCGTTGTCTTTACTCAGCCTTTTCCTGAAACTCTTCTCCGGTAACGATTGTCTGAGCTTTAGACGATCTGCAGTCCCAACCGAGTGATACGTCTATGAGACTTGTTTACCAATGTTAACGGGCCAATAAAGCGTTTTACTCTTCTCCAATCACTCACCTACCCATTCGGTGTTTATGAACATTTCAGTCATTCTTATTGGACTGCTCGTTGCGCTTTTGTAGGTTGATTGGGGAAACAGCTAAAACATTTCACCTGTTCCTCGCTTCAGTGAATCGCCAAAAGACGCGGTTTTTGTCATTTGGTCGGTACATGATATTCAAATAAGTTTTTGAGTCAATGCTCAAACATTTATGCGTAGAAAGACGCAACATCCTCAATCTTTTCAAAGCTTTCCCAAGGGCGGGGGTTTTTTCCAGAATTTTCATCCAGAGTCAGTTTTTTGCTCATGCCCTCGAGAGTGGTGGATGATCCTCAATTTTTTTAATTTCAAAAATTTATTTGAAAACTAAAAAAACGAGTCAAGTCTTGGTACATTAACAGTCATTTTATCACTATTTCCGATCGTGCTACTGTTTAAATTTAACACTTAATGGTTAGTTGAAATAAATTAGCCGTACTTACCACGTCGTGATTGAACGCTCGTAATTCAGGAGAAAATAACCAGAGCCGAACTTTTATACGAGATTACGAAACCTTTCAAAAGGTCGATGCATCAGGAAGAACTAGTCAGGACACCGAATAATAACGAAACGCGAGATTATTAATCATGGGAATGTAGCGGGACGAAAAAGCGCGAAAATTAAAAGGATCTTTAAGATCTTAATTAGAATACCTATTTTTCCGTTCATATGGCATGCATGAACGCAAATTTCGAATGAAAAATGTCTTACCTTGGACCAAACGCAGACAAGTTCGGACATACCTGTAACAAAAACAGAAACTTCTGTTGAAGCCAAATTTATTTCAAGCAAGTATATTATAGAAATATTAGGCAATAAAATCCAAAAAATTTAAAAAATCTAGATAGAGCAAGGAGAAATTGGTTTTCATAACATTTCGAGGCGGTGCACTCCGAACATTCGAGGTATGGGCACTTAATTAGTTCGTTTCTTTTTCAAAGTGAGGTAGGCAAAAATATGAATAATTCGACTTTTTGATGTCTTAAATCTTGGTAAAAAAACGCGCAGTTTTCCCAAAATTCGCAAAGATTTCTTTCCATTTCAGATCCTAGAAGCCAAAAAAATTTGTCTAAAAGGTCATGTTTTTGGTCCAGAGTTCTGCCTTTTATTACATGGAAGCAGCGTGATACATCCATGAAAATAATAATTATTATGCAATTATTGCAAACTTACGTTTGGCCGCGTCGCTCCTCGTTGACCGATGTCCTCCGGCTGCATACATGGTGTTGCACTTCTCGCAGCGCAGGATGTTTCCGCAACACGACACTTTTTTTGCCACATAAAATCACAATTGAATTTAGAAAAAAAATTGAAAAAAAAACGAGTTATCGGCGTTTTTGAAATGTTTTATACAGCTGGGTTTTACTCAAGCTTGCAAGTCGAATTTGCTATTTCTATTGTGAGAAATTTTGGCAAAGAACTAGGTAGGTACCTAATTTTTGAAGGTGGGTAACTGAAATAATATTGAAACCATTGACATTTGGATAAAAAGAATCCCAGCTTGAAATTTTCAAAGCCCACGAGCCAACTTGTCCCGAATTTTTCAATTTAGTTTGAAACAAAGTTTTCAATCAAATTTTCGGAAATGCATCCCCATGGGAATAAACACGCGGCACTTGAACACACCTGCAACAAACAGGAAGAAGTATCGCGGTTAGACATCAATGGCAGAGATCAGATTCCAATGATAGTGAATGTATTCGAAAGAAAACATTCCTACAAACTCGATTAGCAGCAGACTAGGTTAATAATAATATTATATTACCTAGGTATATGGTATTATTTACCTATTAAATATATAATTATTATTGCAGACTTATTATACTATAATAACTTATTATCATTCAATTATTATATTATGACTATTATATTATGAACAGAAAGCGAGCGACCATCATTGCGGGATAATCTACTCTCATCTGAAACCCCCAACAAATTCGACATGCGGGCCGGCTGAGTGCCGCATAACCGGCTGAGCGCCGCGTATCCGGCTGAGCGCCGCGTATCCGGCTGAGCGCCGCGTATCCGGCTGAGCGCCGCATAACCGGCTGAGTGCCCCGAAACCGGACCGCTGAGCGCGCGTGAGCCGCACAATTGGGCGGCTCATTGGAACAGATGGGCGGCGTTCAGTTCCTACTCAATACTATTTTATATCAAATGGGATGTATTTTAATCATGCAGAAAGTGAAAATCGGTTCGAAGGTTCAGGAAAAATGCCGCTAAACACACTCAAACCTTGGGTTTGTTCCAGGAGCGTCAAAAAGCCCTCTGCTAGCAGTTCGCAAGAATGAGCCGTTTGATGCTCTGCTAACACATTTTTCAACCATAAAAACACTGTTCTAGCGCTTACTTTCGTCGAACTGATGGAATGAAGAGTTTCGACGATTCTGACGAGCATGCAAATCGAGGCGGAAGACCACAATGAAGACCACCGAAATCACACAGAACCATTTAAAAATTGTCCTTCCCTCAACCGGCGCGAAAACCGAACGGCTACAAAACGGAACAAAACGAGCGAAACGGGACGGAAAGAAAACGAAAATTTTGCCAACATTCGTCAGCCACATTCCGAGGAACACCTAACCACTCCGCGAAACTATCACAAACCTTCACTCAACAAACAATAACAGCAATGCTGAATCGAAGTTTTTCAACGGAAATTTTCGCTAAAGTGGTTTTTTCTCACCGAAAATCACAACCGACGCAGCGACGCGACCTACCCGGAGGGAAGATGGCGGAAGACTGAAGACGCGAACACAGGCAGGATAGCAGGCGCAAGAAAAGTATTGTCGAGCATGAACAGTTCATGTTCTTGTTAGTTACTAACAAGAAGGAACATGCGCGTCTTCCTGGAACCGCTTCTACGCTAGAGCAGCTAGGTATGCTTGAGCCGCGCGGCACAAACATGACCCTTGCCCGCCGGGCGGTGATAAGTGCAGCACGGCGGCTCCACTGCGGCCCATCGATCATCGCGATCAAAAATATCGATGTTCGCTGAGCTTAACATCGATACTATTGATCGCATCAATTATTAAAAAGCGTTCTTCGCTGAAAAATTGCGGAATAATTTCAAATTACCTGAAAATTCATTCGTGTGGGGTTTATTGTAATTTTTGAAATCAAATTGAAAAGAATTCAAGCATGTATGGTTTATTATTCAATAATAATGTCCTTTTTCTTTAAAAAATAAAAAATGAATTTAGAAGATGTCGCTTGAAAATTGTCGAGTATTTTCCAGTTTTCTCGTCCAAAAATCGGGTCAGAACCTTGAAAGTAACTTTTTACTTTTCACATGTACCTGTTTGTCCCTGGTGTTTACAAAAATGGCTATTACCTCAATTCTTGGCCTTTTTCCAAATTTCTTGAACTGGAATGTTTGTCTCACAGGAATATCGCCTGAGATTTGAATCACTCACAGTACCTCCGATTTATTAGCACGTTTTGTATTTTTTCTAGCCATAAAATTGAACCGATTTGAGCTTTTTTGGTCTAAAAATATTTGTTTTACCAAGCAGAATGCGTTTAATATTCATATAACTAGATGTATTTTGATTTTAGGAGGGGGGATTAAAATTAGAATGTGTTTTTTAGTCAAAATTATAGCCACCAAATTAGTCAAAATCAAATTGCTTTAGTTCAAAAATTTGCTTATGGATTTATTTTGTGTTGTTTTAACACGATTTTTACTTGATTTGAGTACCATGGGAAAACATTGTTTTTTCTCTCAATTTTATAGTTTTCTTGCTATCAAGGCTCTGGTATGTACAGTAACCTATTATAATGGTCTGATAATAGGTCTTGACAAACTAGAACCATTTTTTTAGTTTTATTCTATTATTTTTTGCATACTTGGGGTCGGTTTTTCAATTTATTTAAAGCTAGATCGATAAATGATAAAACCATGGACGCATAAATTAATTTCCAAGAAATGTCGGGTATGACCGTCAATGAAAATAGATTAAATTTTTTGTCCCCCATGCATGGGTGACACAATACGTCATACCTGTCATAATGTGTAATAATAATATTATTACATAAATATTACATAAATTACATAAATATTACATTAATATATTATTACATATTATGTCCTAGGTGAAATGTAGTGAAAGCGTCCTAGGATAAATCTAGCTTTAAATGAATAATAAACCAGCCCTTAGACGCTTAGCACCTATATATTTTATGAAGGTTTTAAATCATTTAAAACATTCGTAAATAAATAAACGTATACAATAAAATACCTCTACAATTTTTTTTTCGGGGTTAATTCTAGTGGCCACGATAATTTTCAAATATTATTGATTCGATCAAATATCTCACATAGGTACCAATAAAAAATATGGAAGTACCGCGTGTTATGTGAGCGCCGCCGTTTTTGATCCTAAAGTAAAATACGTATGTACGTACAAGGCGGCCGAAGCAACGTCGATAGATTTATGTCGGCGGGTAAAAGGTAACCCCTTCCACTACGTCAAGGCCCGCCCGGCACTGCATGACAGAAGCCCCTACAACGGCCGATATTGGTTCCCGAATCCCGCGAGGTTTGACGTGAAAGGGCCTCCGTTTCCACGCTGGAATTTATGCCTCGACGTCGCCGGCCGGGTTTGCGGATACTACCTTGATAAAACTTCAATCAGCGGGGGTTTCTTTCCTTCCAAGTAGTTGGAGCATTTTTCTTCCGCGCTCCGTCTTCTTTCTATACATAACATGTCGCGTATCCCGCGGGACTTGCGCCGGATCCGATCCGATTGATATACGGGCGGCGTCCCGCGGATTCCGCTATGTTTGCGCGCAATGGCGGCTCAATAAGATAAATAGGTAACGCCGCCACGTCGAGAATGGGAAATCAACGTACCGGCGGATAAATAATTGAAAAATACGAGGGAAAAACGACGAACTTATTGAATATTTTTACTTGGCAATTTTTCAAAATTTGACTGACTTTTTGAATAAGATGGAAAAATACTGATAAAATATAAAACTGGTGAAAATATTGGTTACATAATATTGAATCATTTTTTGAGAAAAATGTGTTTTACGTAATTGGGCAGGAAAAATCAATTTTTAACGACCCCTGAAAATTTTCCGGTTTTTGATTCAGGGGGTGCAGAATCCGAATCTGCAACAAAATTTTCTTGCCCGCCCACCGTACGCTGTCCGCTGTCCGCCGTCAATGGGTTTTCATGGTAAAAGAATTTTCTTCGATTTTTAACATTTAAAAAAAAATCACGTTCCGTATTTAGTTTGTTCTAAAGTCTCAATACAACCCTACCTTAATTTTAAGGCAAGTAGAACAGCTGTTGAAGCGGGAAAAAATTCATGTTTTTCAGGGAACATTCATGTCTTGCAACACAGGCATGTATCATTTTCTATAGATTTTTCGATGCTGAATCGAATGAGACCATTACCACGAATGTAGCTTCATCCGTTCAGGATTTATTGCAGTTTTAGTGTGAAAATTTTCAGTTTTTTTAAGATTTCTTCAATTCTTAATAAATCAAAAACTACTATAGCTGCAAAATCCGTTCTCCACTCGCTGGAATCACCAAAAAACTTCTGTCCACCTATCTTCAATTTAAGGAATTTCGTCGTATTATACGAATTAGCAAAACCAAAGTTGTAAAAAGTTGAGAATTTGGCCTTGGTTCTTGGATACGGTTTATTGATCTACCACTACCCTATTACCATCACTGGCCGATTTTTGAAAATCGAGCGATCCTCGACTTTAACCCAATGTTTGGCGAATTTGACTTAATGTTAAAAAGCTACAAGTACCGTCCGGTTACAGAAAATTTAACGGGCTTTCCAATGGAATCCTCATTTTTGAAATTAATCCAATAATTAAAGGACTTATAGCCATTTTACTGAGACCAAGTAAAAATTCAGAAAAAGATTTTCTCAAATTATTTTGGAAAAATTTTTATTCGGCTTGGAAATTCTCGGTCTTTGCAATAAACTATGATAAAATACTGGAAGAGTGCGTTTTGAGCAATTTTCCCAAAACCGAGGAATTATTCCTCAATTTCAGGAGTTTTCATCAATTGGCCGTTTCGTAACCCCTATTTGGGACTCAAAGCCATTTTACTGAAACCATGTCGAAATGTAGAAAATTTTTTTTTTCAAATTGGTTTGGAAAAGTATTCATTCGGCTTGGAAATTATCAGTCTTTGCAGTAAACTATAATAAATCACCCCGAAAAACTGTATTTCAAGCAATTTCTCCAAAATCGTGGAATTTCCCCTCAATTGGCCGACTCGTTTTCACGGGGCTCACGGGGGTATTCGAAATCCAAGCCGTAGGTCGATAGGTGGCTTGGTCTCTAATTGGGGCCTTGAGCCTGAGTGGGTGCCAAGTGTGCCAACATCTCCTCTGCCAAAGGCTAGGGAGTTTTTCACCAATTAAATCCCGCCAAGGGGAATTGGTAGTTTTCTCAATTTTCCCAATTGGACCCCACAATATTGGCTTGTCCTTTTGGTGGGAAACTCTCCCCGTTTCTTCCTTTGTGCTGACTCCTTCTTTTTGTCGGGTTTTTGAAAATTCCTTTTTAAACATTGTTCAACAATCTGTCCAGTCAAATGGGGGGGATGATAGAAAAGCCTTTTATTTCAAACCGCGGTTGTGCAAAATGTTTGGTGTCCCAAAAACCATGCTTTTTTCGCAATTGTTTCGTGAACAACGCATCTGTAAGATGCTACTACATGAAATTCTGTATTCAATAGTCGCCTTGAACGTTAAAATCGGAGCAGCCGTTTGCCCGCAATTGATTACCAACGATTTTTCTCAAATGGGTAACAAATGGGTTGCTCTCGTATCAAAGTCTGCACTTCAAAAACGGCACGCGCAATCAAAAAATTCCACATAATCAAAGTTGTGGATGCTTAAATTTCACAGGAACGTCCACCTTTCACATCTAAATTTGACTGGATTAGAAATAAAGTGCACATATTGTTGCAATATTTCATTGATTGACGTGATAATCTTTTTGGAAAGTATAAGGGGATCTTTTTAAGAATAAAAACTTTGTTTTAACTATTATTACCTCCTCATTACCAAAATGTATATTATTCCTGTCCATTGCTAGATAAAAGACAATTATAATTGCTAAACAAATAAAATGAAGCCTTCTGAAATATTTATGGTTACGTTTCAAAGGATGTAGAATAAAAATCTGCAATATTTTTATAACAAATAGAAACATTCTTGGTTTTGACTACCAAGGGACCTTAAGTGACAACAATTATTTTTCATCGATATATAATTGTTACCGTATCTTTAAGTTCTTATATTATGCCACCTATGAACTATTTTGCCACCCACGACGGTTGACGTTCGTCATTTGACGGCGGACAAGATCCGCTTGAAATTCCCAACAGCTCGTGAATGGCTGAAGTGTTTTGTTTTCTACGGTCGAACTCGAACCTCGTACTGGAATTTCGTATTCAGCAGCTGAACACGGCGTAATCGGTCAGCTGTAGGCCACCGACCGAATAGTGATCAGAGGGATAGCACTGAAGCGATGGTCGCCTATCGAATTCCCACTATCGATTATATCGATAATAACGTACACAAGTTAGTATATCACAATATAATATGTCAATCTTCCAATTTTACTGTCATATTTACCCACCATATTTACTTGTCGTGTTAACATGTTTTCTAATTATCGAATTACTGTCATCGCCGTAAAATTTAAAATCGGATCGGTGGTTCAGGGGAAAAATCGTTTCCTCGAGTCGGCCGTACCCTATCTAATCGCTGGTGGAGGGGGTGAGAAAATTCATTGCGGTGATTGGTCGAGGTGGCGTCGGCGTTGAACCCAAAAAACTGGATTGTGGTTTCCAAGCCATGTTCGTATTTTCCCCTTCTCAAAAATTCCATGTTTTTTCCCCTTACACCGAATCTTTCGTTGCTTCTCAGTGCGACATTGATACTTTTTCAACTTGGAGTTTCACTATACCTACGGTTAGTACCTTTGAATTCCTACAGAATGCGCTATTAAGCTTGTTTTCGGGAAAAATGAACATTTCCTGTTCTTTCCCCTTACCCTTCAATTATTGTACGTTTTCTATGAACACTAGTCAATACTCGCAGCCAACAAAATCAATCCAAATATTGCTGATTTCTTCCAAAATGCACCTACACTGAATACAGAAGTACTGCGTGTTAACAGCAACTGTGGTTAAAATTCAAACGAAAACCACAGTGTACTGCGACAAACACTAATTATCATCCTCATCCACCTCTTATCTAATAAAAAATAAAACTTGATGTGAAAATTCAAACATAAAAAATAAGAACATTATTGAATACCTACCTACCTGATGATACTGCAAATGATAAATAATGAAAATCCTATTTTTTACCCTAAACCAGTGGTGCGTAGATAACACACAATACTTCCATATTTTGAAAAGTAAAATTGTGACACAATTTGATCATATTTTGACTGCTTTTAAGGGTGTTTAGGCTAAAAATATCGAAAAATTCACTATTAAAATTTTAAAATTCGCCCAAAATGAAAAAACGCTACATTTTCGGAATGTAAAAAATGTCCACGTATTCTGCAAGGTAAAACAAAGATTTTAAGACCAAGAACGCTCAAATCGGTTCATTTTTGTGGCTGGGAAAAAATAAAATAGAAAACACTAAAAATGCAAATATATCGGAAGTACTGTGCGTTATCCAAATTCCGATTAAACAGGGAGTTAGGTCTTGCCAAGACAAACATTTCAGTTCAAGAAATTTGAAAAAAGGTTGAGAAATGAGGGAGTTATGGCCATTTTTGTAAATGACCACAGACGGACAGACGGACAGACGGACACACGGACACACGGACACACGGACACACAGACACTTGTTCAGGAAGTGATTCTGAGTAAATGTGTATAAGAAAAAGTTTTTTCTGAAGCTCCGTTCCGATTCTCGATTTTAGGACGATCACAATACTTCCATTTACTCTGTAAATATGGAAGTAAAAAATATATTTTAGTTTCCAAAAAAAGTCGTAAAACGCGATCCGGTTTCAAACCTATCCGCGGAACATTATCGAACGATACCCGATCGATATCTATCGATTGTTACCTAAAATCGAAGACGATCACGTTGCATCGCAGGCGTCGAGTAAAATTAGCATTTTAAATTCAGTCGGAGTGAACCCTGAAATTCGTAGACAGGAAAGAAGCGCTGGGCGTCAGTTAACGAGTCCATCGGCGGGCGTCATACGAACTGTCCGTAAAAGCCCAAGACGTTCGGACTCGTATTCGCATGCAGATCGAGTCACCTGTGACGAGTGGCCTCGCTCCCCGGCTCTGACGTGACTGTAAATATGTATGCGTAGAAAAAAATTACATCGGAAAACCAACGTCGGGTGAGCATGACAGAAGGTACTTCCATACTTCGGAATATGAAATTTCGGTACCTACCTATATTTTGACTTATTCAATGACGACTACCAGGGATCAAACTCAAGCAATACTCAAGCTGATGCTCAATCTCTAACTAAAACTCAAATTCAAACTCGGAGTGAAACTGAAACTCAAACCCATAATCAAGTTCTAACTCAAACTTAAAGTCAAACTCGAACCGAACTCATAATCAAAGTCTAAGTCAAACTCGAACTGAAACTCAAGCTTGTAATCAAAGTCTAAGTCAAAGTGAAAGTTGACGAAGTTGAGTTTGATCTCGAAGTTGAATTTGATCTCGAAGTTGAGTTTGAACTCGAAGTTGACCTTGATCTCGAAGTTGACTTTGATCTCGAAGTTGATTTTGATCTCGAAGTTGACTATGAACTTGAAGTTGAATTTGATCTCGAAGTTGACTTTGAACTCGAAGTTGACTTTGATCTCTAAGTTGACTTTGAACTCGAAGATGAGTTTGAACTCGAAGTTGAGTTTGATCTCGAAGTTGAGTTTGATCTCGAAATTGAGGTTGAACTCGAAGTTGACTTTGATCTCGAAGTTGAGTTTGAACTCGAAGTTAACTTTGAACTCGAAATTGACTTTGATCTCGAAGTTGACTTTGATCTCGAAGTTGAGTTTGAACTCGAAGTTGAGTTTGATCTCGAAGTTGACTTTGATCTCGAAGTTGAGTTTGATCTCGAAGTTGAGTTTGATCTCGAAGTTGACTTTGATCTCGAAGTTGAGTTTGATCTCGAAGTTGAGGTTGAACTCGAAGTTGACTTTGATCTCGAAGTTGAGTTTGATCTCGAAGTTGAGGTTGAACTCGAAGTTGAGTTTGATCTCGAAGTTGACTTTGATCTCGAAGTTGAGTTTGAACTCGAAGTTGAGTTTGATCTCGAAGTTGACTTTGATCTCGAAGTTGAGTTTGATCTCGAAGTTGAGTTTGATCTCGAAGTTGACTTTGATCTCGAAGTTGAGTTTGATCTCGAAGTTGAGGTTGAACTCGAAGTTGAGTTTGATCTCGAAGTTGACTTTGATCTCGAAGTTGAGTTTGATCTCGAAGTTGAGTTTGATCTCGAAGTTGACTTTGATCTCGAAGTTGAGTTTGATCTCGAAGTTGAGGTTGAACTCGAAGTTGACATTGATCTCGAAGTTGAGTTTGATCTCGAAGTTGAGTTTGAACTCGAAGTTGACTTTGATCTCGATGTTGACTTTGAACTCGAAGTTGAGTTTGATCTCGAAGTTGAATTTGACCTCGAAGATGAGTTTGAACTCGAAGTTGAGTTTGATCTCGAAGTTGACTTTGATCTCGAAGTTGACTTTGATCTCGAAGTTGAGTTTGATCTCGAAGTTGAGTTTGATCTCGAAGTTGACTTTGATCTCGAAGTTGACTTTGATCTCGAAGTTGAGGTTGAACTCGAAGTTGAGTTTGATCTCGAAGTTGACTTTGATCTCGAAGTTGAGTTTGATCTCGAAGTTGACTTTGATCTCGAAGATGAGTTTGAACTCGAAATTGAGTTTGATCTCGAAGATGAGTTTGAACTCGAAGTTGAGGTTGAACTCGAAGCTGAGTTTGATCTCGAAGTTGAGTTTGAACTCGAAGTTGAGTTTGATCTCGAAGTTGAGGTTGAACTCGAAGTTGAGTTTGATCTCGAAATTGAGTTTGATCTCGAAGTTGACTTTGATCTCGAAGTTGAGTTTGAACTCGAAGTTGAGTTTGATCTCGAAGTTGACTTTGATCTCGAAGTTGAGTTTGATCTCGAAGTTGAGTTTGATCTCGAAGTTGACTTTGATCTCGAAGTTGAGTTTGATCTCGAAGATGAGTTTGAACTCGAAGTTGAGGTTGAACTCGAAGCTGAGTTTGATCTCGAAGTTGAGTTTGAACTCGAAGTTGAGTTTGATCTCGAAGTTGAATTTGACCTCGAAGATGAGTTTGAACTCGAAGTTGAGTTTGATCTCGAAGTTGACTTTGATCTCGAAGTTGACTTTGATCTCGAAGTTGAGTTTGATCTCGAAGTTGAGTTTGATCTCGAAGTTGACTTTGATCTCGAAGTTGACTTTGATCTCGAAGTTGAGGTTGAACTCGAAGTTGAGTTTGATCTCGAAGTTGACTTTGATCTCGAAGTTGAGTTTGATCTCGAAGTTGAGGTTGAACTCGAAGTTGAGTTTGATCTCGAAATTGAGTTTGATCTCCAAGTTGACTTTGATCTCGAAGTTGAGTTTGAACTCGAAGTTGAGTTTGATCTCGAAGTTGACTTTGATCTCGAAGTTGAGTTTGATCTCGAAGTTGAGTTTGATCTCGAAGTTGACTTTGATCTCGAAGTTGAGTTTGATCTCGAAGTTGAGGTTGAACTCGAAGTTGAGTTTGATCTCGAAGTTGACTTTGATCTCGAAGTTGAGTTTGATCTCGAAGTTGAGTTTGATCTCGAAGTTGACTTTGATCTCGAAGTTGAGTTTGATCTCGAAGTTGAGGTTGAACTCGAAGTTGAGTTTGATCTCGAAGTTGACTTTGATCTCGAAGTTGAGTTTGATCTCGAAGTTGAGTTTGATCTCGAAGTTGACTTTGATCTCGAAGTTGAGTTTGATCTCGAAGTTGAGGTTGAACTCGAAGTTGACATTGATCTCGAAGTTGAGTTTGATCTCGAAGTTGAGTTTGAACTCGAAGTTGACTTTGATCTCGATGTTGACTTTGAACTCGAAGTTGAGTTTGATCTCGAAGTTGAATTTGACCTCGAAGATGAGTTTGAACTCGAAGTTGAGTTTGATCTCGAAGTTGACTTTGATCTCGAAGTTGACTTTGATCTCGAAGTTGAGTTTGATCTCGAAGTTGAGTTTGATCTCGAAGTTGACTTTGATCTCGAAGTTGACTTTGATCTCGAAGTTGAGGTTGAACTCGAAGTTGAGTTTGATCTCGAAGTTGACTTTGATCTCGAAGTTGAGTTTGATCTCGAAGTTGACTTTGATCTCGAAGATGAGTTTGAACTCGAAATTGAGTTTGATCTCGAAGATGAGTTTGAACTCGAAGTTGAGGTTGAACTCGAAGCTGAGTTTGATCTCGAAGTTGAGTTTGAACTCGAAGTTGAGTTTGATCTCGAAGTTGAGGTTGAACTCGAAGTTGAGTTTGATCTCGAAATTGAGTTTGATCTCGAAGTTGACTTTGATCTCGAAGTTGAGTTTGAACTCGAAGTTGAGTTTGATCTCGAAGTTGACTTTGATCTCGAAGTTGAGTTTGATCTCGAAGTTGAGTTTGATCTCGAAGTTGACTTTGATCTCGAAGTTGAGTTTGATCTCGAAGATGAGTTTGAACTCGAAGTTGAGGTTGAACTCGAAGCTGAGTTTGATCTCGAAGTTGAGTTTGAACTCGAAGTTGAGTTTGATCTCGAAGTTGAATTTGACCTCGAAGATGAGTTTGAACTCGAAGTTGAGTTTGATCTCGAAGTTGACTTTGATCTCGAAGTTGACTTTGATCTCGAAGTTGAGTTTGATCTCGAAGTTGAGTTTGATCTCGAAGTTGACTTTGATCTCGAAGTTGACTTTGATCTCGAAGTTGAGGTTGAACTCGAAGTTGAGTTTGATCTCGAAGTTGACTTTGATCTCGAAGTTGAGTTTGATCTCGAAGTTGAGGTTGAACTCGAAGTTGAGTTTGATCTCGAAATTGAGTTTGATCTCGAAGTTGACTTTGATCTCGAAGTTGAGTTTGAACTCGAAGTTGAGTTTGATCTCGAAGTTGACTTTGATCTCGAAGTTGAGTTTGATCTCGAAGTTGAGTTTGATCTCGAAGTTGACTTTGATCTCGAAGTTGAGTTTGATCTCGAAGTTGAGGTTGAACTCGAAGTTGAGTTTGATCTCGAAGTTGACTTTGATCTCGAAGTTGAGTTTGATCTCGAAGTTGAGTTTGATCTTGGAGTTGACTTTGATTATTTTATGTTCGCATTTTTTAATGTTGGAGTTAAGAACACAACTTTTTGAATGTCAAAGGTTTTTTTTCGAATTCAGAGGTTTTTCCGGTGCTCGACAGAGGAAAAGCAAGGCGACGTGTTGGCAACACTGGATCTAGCGGTCATCGAGTGTTTACCTCGTACTCGTAGGTACCTAATTTTTTAGATAATGCCTTCCCAAAGCGGAGCTTTTCCCTTGAAGCGGGACGTTTGGCCGTCCCCTACGAGATCGTACGGACACCGGGGCACAACCCTCCAAATCGGGTATGTCCCGCCCAACGCCGGATGTCTGGTCACCTTAGTGATGGGTGATGGGTGATGGGTGATGGGTGATGGGTGAAGGGTGAAGGGTGAAGGGTGAAGGGTGAAGGGTGAAGGGTGAAGTGTGATGGGTGATGGGTGATGGGTGATGGGTGATGGGCGATGGGGGATGGGCGATGGGCGATGGGCGATGGGCGATGGGCGATGGGCGATGGGCGATGGGCGATGGGCGATGGGCGATGGGCGATGGGCGATGGGCGATGGGCGATGGGCGATGGGTGATGGGCGATGGGTGTGAATGATTACAAGTAGAAAGTTTGAACATACGGTCCTCTCGAGAAGTAGGTCCATTTATGCAATAGTTGAGTATGACGCAGTATTACGGACGATAATAACGAGCATCATGCTCTCTTTCGACTTTTTAGTTTGAGTATCAGGCTGATTTTGAGCCTGTGTACAATTTCATTTCCAAATGAGAATGACCCTAATAAATTTTGTTAAACTTTGATATTACACGGTATTTTTAAAATCTCAATAAAATGCTCGGGATATTTCATGAACGATCAATTTCTTCAGTACATTTTCGACGACATCTCTTCGAGAAAACTCCGTTTTCTGTAGGTACCTGATCGGTTCGGAGTTTTACATCGAGTGGTACTATCCGGCGACCAGTGGTTGTAGGAATAAAGCGGTATAGGTTCCGTTATTCATGAATACATCGCACTGATTTACGACCATACGGTCGTATTGGATGCGGATCGGTGGAAATGGCCAGTAGAGCTCTCCAGAGGAAAGTTCCAGGAAAAGAAGAAAGTAAAAAATATTACTATCCTTAAATCGAGAGTAAGCGCGGTATAAACGGAATGGCGGTAGAACAGCGAAAGGTCTGATCGTCTGCGAATTGCGAGTTTTTGCTTGACTCAAAAAAAGTCTTACTTTTAAAATTTCCATAGTGAGTTTTTTAATATTTTTGACCGAAACACCCTCTTTTGAGTCGAATGATGATCAAATTTTCAGTCGAAAATTCGATATCAGTCGAAATATGATCAAATTTTGCCACTTTTTTACGTTCAAAATATGGAAGTATTGTGAGTTATCTACGCACCACTGGTTTTTTATGGCGAAATGCATATTGGTTTTAGACTCCAAGTCATCTTGTGAATTCGGAATCAACCTCCCTCCGATTTTCTGCAAGAAGAAGGAAGTTTTTGAGGCATTTTCGGGCATCCGTACGATTATTCATAATAGCTGAACTTTAAAAAGTCGCAAAAATGGACACCCGCCAATAACTCGAAAATGCTCAGAATTTATTGACAATGCGCGTAGCGAGAAGGTGGACCCGCTGCTCAGAAAAGGATTCTGAGTGAAAGAGTATAGATGGGTAATTTCGTTTTTCTGAACTTCCGATCCGATTTCCAATTTTGCGAGTATTATGACGGGTTCTTCTCTATTAAAAGGGTGGAATAAATTTTCGAATCATCAACCGCTCCCATCGAATACCCGCAGCTTGAAACCCGATCATTGAAAATTAAGGAGGTGCATTCAAGCATTAAGATCTGGAAGTACTACGTGAGATCTGAGCTTTCCAAATCACGAAAACGAGGACAAAAGAACTTGAAGAAAGAAATATGTCAAGTGGCCGTAAATACACACGCCTGGCGATTTATAGCAGTCCTGGCGTTCGGGCGGTTTCGGAAATCAGCCGAGGAAAGACGGGCGGACCGGGCGGCGGGAGAGTCTGACAGGGCGGCGGGGGCGGGAGGCTGCCGGGCGGCAAGCGGGGGCGGGAGACTCCTGGGGGTCGCCTAGTGCCAGTCGAGGCAGAAGCTTCGAGTCGGTGCGTGGTCGTTCGTCCGTCGGCATCTCTGGGCTTGTATGTTGTACTTTGGGAGGGTTGGTGGAAATTTTGATCGAAATTCGCACCCTCTCGATTCGATAGGATCGCGAAAGTGTCGACTGCCGTAGAAATTTGAATTTTTCGACGGGGAAATTTCGCGAACATTCCCTCTTCCGCGGTATTCTCACTATAGTGTCATGTTCGGTGCAAGGAGGTGAACTGGAATTTAGCCCGAGCCGCGGCTCCGTCAGCTGAAGGTTTTGGACAGGTCTCGAGAGCTAAAGAAGCGAAAGGATGGGCTGCGAGCTCGGGAAGCTTACGAAGAGCGGCGGCGGCGGCGGCGGAGGGAATTCCGGAAACGGCGAGCCGCCCCCGGCCGCCCCCGCTGCTGTCGATCCTCGCCTCCCCTTGACGGCGAAACAGAAATACTCGATGTTGGCATCTTGGAAGGGCATATCACGTGCAATGGAACCGACCGGTGTTCTCATGTTTATCAAGTTAGTACACCTACCAGTAACAATTTATTCGGAAAGTTAATTTATTTTGCTCTTTTCATGAAATTGATAAATACTATAGTATTTACTATAGTAATAGATCGTCGCTCACCAATTCAAATCGCCTATCTGCATTTTTATCGAAATTTTTTTTAAATTTCTCCAACGCCTCCTAGGGGGTTAATTTAAATTGGCAATATCATACAACTCACCGGAAAATTGAAATCAGGAATAAAGAAAATAATCACACTAAGTGTGTCACTATAGATTATTTCGTTTTCACCTACTTATATTTAAAGTTTGAGTTTTTCTGTGGAATTTGGCTCAAATCGATTCGATCAATTGATCAGGCCTTATCAGCGAGATCAGTCAGGATCGGATTAGAACGTCGACGATATGTAAACTTGCGTTGTTGTAGTTCGGATTGCCGATGAATCCCTCGCAGGTAAACAGGACTGATGATCGGGGATATCCGATGTTTACACCCGTCAGGGCAAACGGACTCCAGGCCAGTCATTCGTCTGTTTACGGTACCGTGAACCCGGATTGTTCATGGGCCATGGGCCAATTTTACCTTTGTAGGGGGATGGTCCCTGGAGGGTTTAAGTGTTACCCGAAATGCACTGTGTCGTGAAGGGGAAGAGCTATCGGGAAATCCTAAAGGGGTTTCACGAAAGGTAGGTTTTTTCTTTTACTAAACATTTTTTTTGGTTTAACCTTTTTTATCGCCCAAAAATGTTAACTCCCACTTCAAAAAAAAAAAAATAAATAAATAAATAAATAAATAAATAAATAAAAATAAAAATAAATAAATAAATAAATAAAATAAAATAAATAAAAACTCGGTTTACATGGTTAAAATGGTTTACATAATTTGAAGTAGGTATAATGCAAAATCAAAAAATTGTATTGAAAAAAAAGCTGTCTGTCTGCCGTCGACACTTTTTTTGAAAGATGGACAGAAATTTCATTTTGAAATTTTCAGCTTAAATTTATTTTGGTCTCGGACAGGCCCAATTCTTCAGCCATGTCTCTACTTCAACTCTTAAGGATAATAATTATTACACATTAATGCCAAGCTGTGAACCTTTTCACATGATCCTGAGATAATTTTGGTCTTTCGGAATCGCGCATGAGGCGATACCGGATTCTGACTGGGTTCAAAAATAGAACAGTATCAAAAAAGTAGATACAGATATTTACTACGATTAAGGACGGCTGTATGGCTTACAATAAAGCCTGATTAACTCATGTTGGGCTAATTTATTATCGAACAGCTGGTCCCGAACAGCTGGTAGACGGCACGGGGTCGTCATCATGTACGACAAACGTAGGAGAAAAAAACTTTCTTCCATTGACCTAGTATACGGCGGTTTCACACGCTGCGTGTTTACTTATGCGGGAAATCATTATTATTCAACACTTTTGAACAAAAATGTTGGTAGTGTTCATGCCTACATAACGGAGATATACAAAATAAAAAACCTTCACAAAATAAATATACTGGAAAAATGTGGAATAAATTGGCAACTTGGCAACACTGTGATTAGCTCTAGAATTTTATCATCCATTTACATGGGATATACGGTTGACACGTTCCATGTGAACATACCATCTACCTTGAAGAGGATCCAGAATGAGAGATCCGCACACCTGCTACCAGTCAGCTGTGGCCTGGGCTTGCACACATATCAAGCCTCCCAGTTGGGATGTGATGAGCTGCTTTTAGCCGGTCCTCTTTTGTAATGAACAGGACAGATTTGTAGGCCAAGTGTGCAAGTATGAGAAGCTGTTGTGAAGAAATTCCATGCACAACATATCTGGGTCCTTTATTTGGAGTCTTATTTGGCAGTCTACCAAAAATAAATAAATGCCTAAAAAATAATCTTCTAAAAATATTGAGCCTCAACTCCTTCTCCAAAAAACCTGCTCCGCTTAGAGAGAGGAAAATGTCGAAATAAGATGTTTTCGAGCTTATTTTACCTCAATTTGGGATTGACGGGCAAATGAAACCGATCATCCTCCGCTCTGGAGGCCATTCGAGCTTTAATTGTGAGCCGGTGTAAGTGTTCAGATTCGAATCACCTTCGTCAGCTTTGTGAGCTCGTGTTCGTCGCAGGTGGGATATTATTTGAACGTGGATTACTCCCAGAGAACCTCCTCGCCCCTCTTGTTAATCAAATACTCCGACCATCGGCAGTCCGGGCCGACATTACCGTCCACTCCTGATACGTGAATTGTCAGAGTGAAAATCCCCATTAGAGAACCTGTTTGTTTGGTTCTACCTAATCACTTACCGTTAGAAACACCTAATAGCCATTTTGGTGATTACTCCAATCCTCTATCCGCTTATTCGAGGTATTAAGTTTTACCCGCGAGTTTCTGCATATGAAAGCGACGATGGACACGAGGTATGGAAACGTCAACAAAATAAAATCATAAAATTGCCTCTTCTCTTCTTCTTCTTCTCCTCCTCCTCCTCCTATTCTGCATTAGGATATTATTTTTTCCAAAAATCAGGTTTAGTAGTCCCTTAAAATCAACCGCACACTATCCGATTATTTGAGCAGGGGATGAACATAGGAACGTAGCTTGGAAACGCCAATAAAATGTATACGCCGACGGCACCTTGGCCAATCATAGCAATACATTTTCCAAGCCCCTCTACCAGTAATCGAATCATGCATGGTCGACTTTAGAAAAACCGAAAGAACTTTCAACCATAATACCTCTCTCTTTCACTTGTTGTCCTCATTGCTCTTGAGAAACCAGTCAGTTTCTTGCAAGAGGCACCAAGCAATGCCCCATGCGCGCGCTTAGGAAGCCCCCAGCAATAGGTACAATAGCGGTAAATCAAATTAAATAAAAAAGTCGTCCATGTTTGATACCCAGAAACGAAACAGTCGATAGGGCTTCGAGGGTTCCGTCTAACCAGCGAGGAAAAGGGGCTTTTGGATCGAAAAAGGACACGATTTGAATACTGTAGAAAGGAGTCCGGCTCGTTCCACTTTGTCAACCCTTACAAGTCTTATTTACTGAAAAAATACCCTTTCTTCCGATGCTCTCGGAACCTGCGGGCGAAAGGTGCGTTTATTCAAGCTGCGACCTTTTCCAGCTGATGGGAGGTGCCAACTGAACGGCGTCTTGGGGATCTCTTCAGAAATAACGAACAAAGGTCTGCTCTTTTTCTTGTGACCCGAGCTCAGCCCTTCAACATCCTTCAAATCCCGGGGGCTGTCGGAGGTGTTAATTTCGATCGATGCGCAAGCGAAGAATGTTTTTCAGTGCTGCCTTCTTATTCCTGTAAATAAGATCGGCCTGAAAGTGCGAAATGAGGCGCCCAAGGATGAGAGGTTGCCAATTTGCGAAGTTATCTAAAAAAGCAGGTCAACAACGGCATCCAGGACGCTTCCTGCAACTAGGTCAAAACCTGTCGGCAAACGTCGCTTTACAACATCCTGTCGACTTCAATAGGACGATTCATCAAAAACAGAGTAAACCTACGAAACGATAGGTGAGCACTGTCAAGCATTTCACTATCCCTAAACAGAATAAGCACCAGTCTCCAAGATAGAGATTGCTACCCTGTGTGGCATCCATTCGCAACTTCTTTGGCGCTTCGTCGAAAGAAGCAGTAAAAAAATACTGATCAGCACTCCAGTTGCTTCATGGGCCCGACATTATTATTGTTTTCCCAAATGATCAGCCTGCCAACGACTGGTATTTCTGTGAACGTTCAATTGGAACAAAAGAGAAAAACCTGATTAAAAGGTAATACGACCCCCTGGCATCCTAACAAGCGTTACAGGAAATAAATAACCTGCCGGAGAATTCCGCTGTCGGAAACGTGCTTATTTTCCCGACACCTTTTTCTGACTGATGGGAGGGGTGGAGTTATCTGAGAAATAACTAAGGCACGTCTCCGACGTTGACATCCTTCAAATCCAACGGGGTGAAGGAGATTTTAATTTCAATCGATACCACTGAACAAGTGCCCGTTAACGAGAGCGGGTTTCCCTCTGAAGCTGCTTTTCTCAGCCGTGATGATTTGTGTGGGAGGGGAAATCGATGACAACAAAGGTTGCCCGTTCCGTTGACATTTTTCCAAAGACCTGTACCTAAAGGTGACTGATAAACTTGAGCGACGCTTGAGCAACATTGCGAATCATCTTTCAAATGTGAGCAGTTTGTGAGCCATTCCGTCACAAATAGATGTGCAAAAACTTCCGAGGCAAAACTTTGCTCAACTTTTTGCTCAAACTTTGCTCAACTTTTTGCTCAAACTTTTCTGTCCTGACATCTAGGTAGCAAATTTTATTTCAGATCATTTTAGCAAGATCATGTTTTAGGAAGGTAGGCAATCCTTTGTATGAAAATATCGTCGGACCCATACACACTTGCTAAGTGACTTTTACCCAGGGTTTACCATTGCCATTAATCTAGTTTCAAAGTACCTGCATTGACATGATTTACACGGACGCGCATGGAGGGCGCTCCATGTGGAATCCACATTGTGGATTGATTAACTGGCCCTCAAGAAAGAAGAAAAACCAGTCATATTTGTGCTCAAAACACAGGAATCAAGGAACATTGGAAATAATTGGTACCTAGTTTTTGAAAAAACGAGATGAAGACATTCAACACCGGCCAGTCAAGCAGGTTTCACAAGAATACGGTCATCAAAAGTGGCTAGGGGTTCTGGCATCATGAGTCGCTGGGGGTGCTGGCATCATGAGCTGCTGGGAGTTCTGGCATCATGAGTCGCCAAGGGTTCTGGCATCATGAGCTGCTGGGAGTTCTGGCATCATGAGTCGCTGGGGGTGCTGGCATCATGAGCTGCTGGGAGTTCTGGCATCATGAGTCGCCAAGGGTTCTGGCATCATGAGCTGCTGCGAGTTCTGGCATCATGAGTCGCCAAGGGTTCTGGCATCATGAGCTGCTGCGAGTTCTGGCATCATGAGCCGCTGGGGGTGCTGGCATCATGAGTCGCTGGGGGTTCTGGCATCATGAGCTGCTGCGAGTTCTGGCATCATGAGCCGCTGGGGGTGCTGGCATCATGAGTCGCTGGGGGTGCTGGCATCATGAGTCGCCAAGGGTTCTGGCATCATGAGCTGCTGGGAGTTCTGGCATCATGAGTCGCCAAGGGTGCTGGCATCATGAGCTGCTGGGAGTTCTGGCATCATGAGTCGCCAAGGGTTTTGGCATCATGAGCTGCTGCGAGTTCTGGCATCATGAGCCGCTGGGGGTGCTGGCATCATGAGTCGCTGGGGGTTCTGGCATCATGAGCTGCTGGGAGTTCTGGCATCATGAGTCGCTGGGGGTTTTGGCATCATGGACGAGCCATGGGACGTTGGACGAGCCATAGCAGAGACGCTTTCTTTGGCGGCAACGTCGTCGTTTTCTTTTGTATCTTGTTGTCGTCGTTATCGTCGTCCCCTCTTTCTCCTTCTTCTTCTTGCACCGCAACACTGAACACATCCAGCCCATAGCTTCCATTGTAGTCAGTTGTTCTATTCTTTTGTTGTTTTCTCTGGTTCTGAGAGAGGTTAGCAGCCTTCAGATCTACGTGAATTTCATTGTGGAATGGAACAAGTTTCTTTCTGAAATTCTCTGTTCTTCTTACTATTTGGAGCCCCACTTCAAACTCGAATTGGCGAAAAGCGATCATGACCGTGGGAGTTGAAGCACCACGTGCGACATCCCTTTGCAAAACCGGTCTAAACGGATCAGGTGCCAACTGCAGGTCGGAGGGGGGAAATTCCTTCAGCATTTCCATAATGTCTTCTCATTATGCAAATGAGCCGACGGGGAATCTGCGCAGGTAAAGCCGCAACACGGAAAGCAGCTTCTAAACTGCGTTTGGAAAAGCCTACCGGGGAAAACAGAGCCGAGAAATTCTCCGCGTTTTCTTCGCAGTTTCAAACGCTATCGTGGAACAGTCACGTTTTACGTGTCGGATGGTGGAGGATTAAAATTTGAGAATAATTCGTTAGACAACAGCACAAATGTTAAGACAACGCATTTAGAAATTGTTAGCTTTGGGAGTAAGACAAGCTCAAACTAGGTTTTTCTCAACAGCCAGTTCGAGAACAGTTTGAGCGACTTTCGAAAAAAGGTAAATAAATGGTAGGGAAAAAATCCCCTGGTAGGTAGGGGAGGATATTTTCCACGGATTCCTGCTGTTATTTTTCGAGGGTTGGAGGCCACAACCCAGCCAACTAGTTACAAATTACACAAGATTTGTTTTCCAGGTGATTTTGTTCTGACTCCCAACCGTCGGTGAGAACGGCAAGCTTTTCATCCCCATTTCAACCCCATCTCGTTTATCAATCGAACATTAGCGAGGGGTCTACCCAGCCGATATACTGGGAGGCATTAACGCACGGGATAATTCAAACCGGGAACTTGTTATAACGCTCAATGATGATTCGAGTTCGAGCGTCTGGAAAATTGGAGCATAAAAATCATTCTAACGTTCAATCGAAAAAAAAAAAAAAAAAACAGTTTTCTGGAAAACCAATTTTAAGAAAATCGAGATTTCGCGTTTCGTTTTTAAATTTTCTCGAAACGTTTCCTCAAAAACGGATTTTCTCCTTTGGACGGCAGAATTTACTTAGCCACTCCATCTTGGCGATTGGCACCACCCATAAACTTCCCTCTTAAGAATGAAATTCTATTCTATACTGAAATTTATTCAAAGGGGGCCCAATATTTTTCATAAGTTTGCAACTGCCGGTCGCCATTCTGCACAACACAAAATTTAGTCCATGAAAAATTCGTCTCTAGGGCGAGTACTCCTTCCGACAGGTAGGTGCCTACTCATACTCTTGTGCATGATAGCGTGGAATAAATTCGGCGAAAGCATGGCGTTATTTTTAAAAAGGCATTCGCTACAGCTGATAATTAGAGCCTCTTTGAACATGTACGACTCGAATAATAACAGATAGGTAAATGAAGCGGTACACTGAGAGCGAAAACGGCTTCCTCGGGGGCGTTACGTTGGTCGGTTAATTACCAGCAATAATCATGCATCTTCCAACGAAGCTACACGCCCACCGGTGGAATACTAATAGCAACGTAGATGTGTCCCTTCGCAAATACCTCGTGAAAATATGATTACATGGTTGGTACCTACAGGGGTTGGCAGATTTGCGAGTGCAATTATTCTCCGGTGAATTCACGTTCGTAGCAATTCGTCATTGTCTAACGCGTTTAGTCGGGTAAGGCCGGGAGAATAATGTAGGACGTTAACCCATAAAATGCCTAGACATAACCTGTACATGACAATTCGCCGGTCAAAAACCATATAATGAAGTTGTCAATTATCAAAAACGAATTAGAATTTCATTTACCTATTGATAAAAACTCATTGGATTTAAAAAAAGATCGGAATTTCATTTTATTTACAAAATGAACTCTGCGTTTTTAAATTGTCAAGCCAGCGAAAAAATATTGGAGTGAAACCTGTTACAATTTCGTTAAAAGAATGAGATAGAAGGTGTTGCCACTAAAAGTTTTAGGAGAACAAATTGAGTGTGACCAGTGATCTACTTATTATTACGTACAGGGTTTCCTGTCCCCGCACATTTGGAGTTCCTGAATAATTTATACCTTTGACTTAGTGATAGGTACTGAAATATATGCTATTTAATATTATATTTTCAAATAAATCAAACTCCAAATATTTGATATTGTCGTATTTGAAATAAGAATATTTCTATGATAGATATTCGAAATTTAATCGTCAATATTTGAATATTTTTTGATGCTGCTATTTGTTTGATATTCAATATTCAAATATTTTAGTGTTTTATTTAACCCCCATTTTCGGCAGTACCTTCCTCTTCAGGCCCCTCCAGGAGAAACTTCTTGCCATCCGTTCAGAAAGGAAAAGTTGACTTATTGATTTCTGAAACATTTGTTGTCCCACGATTAATTTTAATTATTTCCTATCACCTGAGCCCGTTGGCGGTTAGTTAACGAGGTTTTGTCAGCTGTCAGCATCGTCTTTCCATAATTATTCTTCATTCACAATTACCGTCTTCCTTGTATTCTCATCCCTGATTTTCAGACTGCCGTTAATCTTAATTGGTAATTAGTTCGTAGCAGGTGCTTTCAACACTCTCAACCGAAGTCAGTATACAGGTATATCAGATACCTTGCATTAGTTAGGTACATATCAGGCTTATCATATAACAGACTGAGCTGTCAATTCTCTCAAGCGTCTCAAAAAAATCATCGACGTGACTTGAATTGTCAAAAATGGCCATGATATTGACCTATTTCCAGTTGGAATATTTGTTCGCTAGAGTATTTGAACAATTCTGGATCTAAACGGATTTCACAGGTTCTTGCATATTGAACGTTGTGCATATTAAACCGTAGTCAAATCTTGGAACTTGAAGCACTACCAGCTGTCCCAACATAGAATGACTAATGAGGCCCTTCAATCGCTGATGGGCCTAGGTCTTTAGCGAAATTAGTCGTAGTGCCTAAATCAGCCGAGTTATGAGTGGCCGATTTGTTAGGCACTTTGCCAAATTTCCATAGTTAATGCGCAATGGGTTCTCTTGTGTAAATAGATGGGCTAATGTTTGGTTTTCCAAGTATGGATTTGCATAGTCATTTGACCATGTATTCTGTCAAACAATCTCTGTCAAAACCTTTGCTTTGTATTTCTTGATGGTGTCCTACTGCTTCTGCTCATATAATATATGAGTACGTAAACCAGTGGTACGTAGATAACACACAATACTTCCATATTACTAATCGTAAAATTATGACAACATTTGATCATATTTTGACTGCTTTTAACGGTGTTTATGCCAAAAATATAAAAAAACTCGCTATTCGAATTTTAAAATTAGCCCAAAATAAAAATACGCCAAATTATCGGAAAATAAAAAATATCCATTTATTTTGCAAGGTGAAACACAGATTTTAAGATTAAGAACGCTCAAATCGGTTCATTTTTGTGGCCGATAAAATAAAAAAAATATATAAAACACTGAAAATGCAAATATATCAAAAGTCCTGTGAGTTATTCAAATTCCGATAAAACGAGATGTTAGGTCTCACCAAGACAAACATTTCAGTTCAAGAAATTTCGAAAAAAGGTTGAGAATTGAGGGATCTATGGCCATTTTTGTAACTGACGACAGACGGACACTTGTTCGGGAAGTGATTCTGAGTAAATGTGTATAGGTAAACGTTTTTTCTGAAGCTCCGTTCCGATTCTCGATTTTAGGAGGATTACAATACTTCCATTTACTCTGTAAATATGGAAGTAAAAACTCCCATATGAAGTACATTATTATTAGTAACTAGCTGTACCCGCCCGGCGTTGCCCGTGCAAAAAAATTAGAAAATGCAGATAAGTGAATAGCGCAGGAATCTCTCTTCCCGCCTGTGTCCCCGTGTGCCCGTGTTGTCACTTTTTTCACTTAATTCACTCTTTTCACGTTTAAAACTCACTTTTTTCACTTTTTAAAACTTAAAAACTCACTTTTTTAAAATTAACTTCTTTAAAATAAAAAAATTTTTTTTTTCAAAAATCGAAAATTGGACTTAGAGGTCTTGTTGCCAGCCCCTTTGTGCTTCCGTGTAAAAAATTCCAGGTCCCTGCGTGCGATAGATTCGGCTGGAGAGCTCGGTCAAACAAACAAACAAACACTTGCTTTTATTATTATAGATTTAACGAAAGGACGAATGAAAGAACGATTGAAGTTGGGAAGTACCGCGTGTTACCAAAGCTTCATAATCCTTCAAGCGTAATGAATAAGATTGAAACGATGTTTCAGTTTTACAGTGGCTGACTAACTTGGCCGTTACGTGACTGATTAGAGGCGTAATTACTTCTTGAAAAGAAACCGCCCTGGGTATTAAAGCTGTTTCTTGCTTTCGCTAAAGTTCTCTGTTAGGATCAACTTTTTCCTACCCCTCTCTCACTTTATTGTTCCACTTTCTTCGCCCTCCAGCGGGGAAACTTCGTGCTTGGCATTTTAAAAAACGTCCGTTGCCAGGCACTTGGCGTTTCGAGCTCTAACAGCTCAGCGGCGGATTCGGCAGAGTCCAGGGTGGAGACTTGAAAGAAGAAACGAAGAAAGGGTCGGAAAGCTAGAAAGAGCCGTGTGTTTTGCTCGCCTGGGGGGTAGTTTTGCTTCTCTTTTGCCCACGTCTCTCGTCGGACGAATAGCGACAACGAGGGGGATTTTCTTGTTCCAGCAAAGCTCTATGCTTAGGCTGTCATTTTGGCCGGGGCTGCGAGCTTAAGCTTCGTAATGCCGTGTTCACAAAGACTCAACTCTTTCTAATGTGACAAATTCGCTCGGGATGGGAGTAATAGTGAAAAGAAAATAACGAGTACGGAGGGTTTTACGCGCGACGAATTAAGATCGTATCAAGAGTGAGTAATATTGCAAAGCATTAGCCACTTTCGCACTTTTTTTGGATCTTGGGCTCGTGATTTTGAAACTGTAGGCTGAGAAGTGGTTTGCATTGTCAATTTTCCATAGAAACATGTGCCAGAACAACGTCAACAATCGAATCTTCTACATCCGGCGGGTTGAGCCGTCAGTGGGCGTGGCTCTAGCGGTGGTGATCGCGTCTCTGATTGGCTGAATGCCGAATGTTCCGGGTCGAAGGACCCGCCTAGGCGGTGTGTGCCGCATAACTGGTAAAATGTGTAATTCGGAATTTCGGCACAACCAGGTGGAAGACAGTACGAAAGAGATCTCTTTCCATCGATGGAAAAGCAAACGGAAGAAAACGGCCGATGGATTCGATGAATGATTCATATCTGGCGCTCAAGAGCATCTGACGATCGACCACAATTTCTTTCACGGAGAAACTTGGGTACACAACGGACCTTCGAGTTTCTTGCAATTTCCCGCTCGAATGCTTCCTATTGTTTTTGCGATTCACAATGAAGGCCCTGCAAGAGAAAAAGCGGAGGGCCGGTGGGACGAAAAAAGGAAAATAATGAAAAGTCGAAAGACGACAAATGGCTCTAGCGATGTACAAAGAGAAAGCCTCTGCTCCGGGGCTTATTTTTATTGGTGCACATTTTTTTTCTGCCAAAGCGTCGACAATAAAGACGAACGGAGCGTTAAAAAAGTCACGGAAGTGACGCGGGGCGCGTTGAATTTTTAATACGATTCAGGGGGAAAAATTAACTTAGAAATGAAAACCTGGGTTACCCAAACCAGGCGGTTGCATTTTAGCGTAATATCCAGTACGTTCGGTTCAACGCTGACGTTTGGAAAAATTATCAAAAATTTTCCCGATCCGGAGGATTTTGTGATAAAGCCGGCGGGTATTTTCAATTGAGGAAAGTTCCGGGGAAAAAGGGGTGAAATCAAGTTCCAAGTTTGACACCGTTTGACGACTCGTTATACCGACCAGCTGCCCCCCACCCTGAATGTTAAGTTCCGAAAGTGGCGGACTGGAACGGCGGTTATTGGTTGTGACTGGCCCGGGAACACCCGTTTTTCGACCCGAGGCTGTAAAAGTTTTCCAAGACGTTGACGACCTGTCGTCAGAACTTCTCGGACTACTTCCAATTAGAAAAGACGTCAGACCGGCATAACAGACGGTTTTATGGATTTAATTCCAAATGGCGTGAAACCAAACAGTTTGTTAAGAAGGTTGAATGAGTTCCTTTCATGCGGAGCATCGTTTAGATTAAAAATCGTCGCCTTTTCCCTATCTGGATAGACCGAAAAGGTTCACCTGCTTCTTACACCAAAAATTTTTTTCAGACCGACAATTTTCATTGGTTTTACCAACAGAAGGTTTCATATCAAGAAATTTTTTCGTATAAACAACTTCTTTAGATGATTGGAGCGATCAAAAAAATTTTGAAGCAACAATCTTTCGTAGTAAAAGCAGCTTTTTTCATATCGAAAATTTTTTTCATCAACAAATCTTTATGCCAAATTTCTCATAGCAACATACTTTTCACGTTGAAAAATTTTTTCATACCAACAAGTTATTTTTTCATCAACTAAAATTTTGTATCACCAACATTTTTTTAGCTGATTGGGACACTAAGCGAATTTGACTCACGAAATGTACATCTTTCATGTCAACAGCTTTTTTCATTTTAACAAATTTGTTTTATAATATAGAACAATATTAAGGCCCGGTTTATTGACAAAATTCATTCAACAAATATCTAAGGAAGCTTCAAATTAAATTTACCACTGTGGTATTTGCATCAAATTTTAATGCAAAAATCTCATTGGTAATGTTTATCTAAAGCTTCCTTGGATATCCGATCGATAAATTTTACCGGCCCTAAGAAAATTCGCTAAATAGCACAGGTAAGAACTAGTAAAATATGCTAACCTCAACCAATTAATTATTTGTTCCTACAAATTTATTGTTGAAAACATTTTTTCAACATATTCTTCTGAAATAACAGAATTCGAAAAAATTCCCAGAAAATAATCAAGATATCGAAATACAAAGTGACTGTGTGGGTATACAAAATTCTCTTTTTCCTCCCCATCGTCGTAAATCAGTATCACGTGAGTTTTTATCATCTAAACGTCTCTTGGACAAAAGCCGATGCCACATCGTTAAATGTTGGAGTCACGCCAATCCTTACGTTTAAAGAAACCACTGCTTTTGTGGTGGTGACTTACGACCTCATTTCAGTTCGGTTGAGGGCATTAATCAGCCAGGAAGTGAAAAACGTGATATATTTTCGGTAGATCATCGACGTTTCGAAAGAAGAACGGGATTAATTCGGTGGCCCAGGGCGGTCATAGATCGTCTATAACTTAGTTCATGAGCTGACTAGAGAGTGTAAGTATTTTGACTTATAAACCTCTTTTTACTTCCATATTAACGGAGTAAATGGAAGTATTGTAATCCTAAAATCGTACATCGGAAAAACTTTTATAATAATAAAATAATAATAATAAAAAATAACCAATAGCTCCCTCAAATCTCAATCTTTTTCAAATTTTCTTAACTCGAATGTTAGTCACGGGAAGACCCAGTATCGTAATTCAAAAAACTCCCAGTACTGTTGATATATTTGCATTTTTAGTGTATCGTATTCTGGCCAAAAAAAACGAACTGATTTGGGCGTTCTTGGTCTTAAAATCTTTGTTTTACATTGCAGAATATGTAGATATCCCTCATATTACGATAAATTGACGTATTTTGATTTTAGCCGGGTTTAAACATTTGCATAGCGATTTTTATCAAAAAGCCTCAAAAGTAGTTAAAGTATAATCGATTGTGTCAAAAATTTACCTATCAAAATATGGGAATATTGTGTGTTATCTACACACCACTGGTTTAGGGTATGGTTGAAACATCGAATCGACATTTGGCGTCTCAATATATATTTTGTGTCAATTTTTACTTCCATATTTACAGAGTAAATGGAAGTATTGTGATCGTCCTAAAATCGAGAATTGGAACGGAGCTTCAGAAAAAACTTTTTCTTATACACATTTACTCAGAATCACTTCCTGAACTAGTGTCTGTGTGTCCGTGTGTCCGTCTGTCCGTGTGTCCGTCTGTCCGTGTGTCCGTCTGTCCGTCTGTCCGTCTGTCCGTCTGTAGTCATTTACAAAAATGGCCATAACTCCCTCATTTCTCAACCTTTTTTCAAATTTCTTGAACTGAAATGTTTGCCTCGGCAAGACCCTGTTTAATCGGAATTAGGATAACGCACAGTACTTCCGAGATATTTGCATTTTTAGTGTTTTCTATTTTATTTTTTTCCGGCCGCAAAAATGAACCGATTTGAGCGTTCTTGGTCTAAAAATCTTTGTTTTACCTTGCAGAATATGTGGATATTTTTTACATTCCGAAAATGTGGCGTTTTTTCATTTTGGGCGAATTTTAAAATTTTAATACTGAATTTTTTGATATTTTTGACCTAAACACTTTCAAAAGCAGTCAAAATATGATCAAATTGTGTCACAATTTTACGTTTCAAAATATGGAAGTATTGTGTGTTATCTACGCACCACTGGTTTTATTATTTTTTGAGCTTGGCCTATCTAATGCTGATTTGTGGGTTGAAGAGTCGCAACCGATAATTCCTACGATCGACTTGTCCAACTCAAGCCTTCGAATCGGCAAATCCGAACACCTTTGTTTGGAAGGTTAGTTCAGTCGGCATTCAGATTCAGCACTAATGAACTTTCCAAGCCACTGACAGACGCCTTGTCAAGGTCTATAGATCTTCGTTATAAATCCATTCATAGCTATTTCTCCTGCATACAGATTTCGCCTTAACACTCGGCTCTGTCCAGAGTTTTTGATGAAACAAAGCCTCATTATTTTTAGCCAGGAGTTCCTCCAGCAAGTTTCTTCATTTACTCAACCTCCTTCGTTCGTTTCGCGACTCCGACGTTGAGGAGTTATAAGTTTTCCACCATCTTTCTCTCCGCCGCCCTGGCTTTCAACTCTGAACTTTGCGCCAACTTTTCTTGCTTCGCTTTGAATACGACCTAATTTCGCCCCCCTTTTTTTCGATCCTCCATAAAAGGGGAATAAAAAGCGAACGTAAAGTTGAACAAAGGATCGTTTCTGCTCGCAAAATGTTTGAAAAGCTTTGGGATTATTTCACGTAGCTCCCTGAAATAACAGTGAAAAGTTAAATGCTGTTTGGCCTGATATTGGAAGTAGGTATACGTGAACTATGTTTTTTTACCTTCCTTCCCTGGTACAGAATGTGACTAAGGAAATGGAAGTCTCTTTCTATTGCGAAGGGATCGAAAATTCTAATTTGATATTTGTGGTAAGGGCACGAAATCCATGTGCATATGGTTGGAGTACAAGAGACCGGTCCAAATCCCGTATGAGCGGTGTGGGGAAGATCCCGTTTCCTGGTTCCACCGCAACCCTAGGGCTTCGTAAGCCTCGCTGTTCAAGAATGCTGAATTTTTTATGAATTAAGGATTTTTAATTTTATATACCTATTGTATTTTAATGTATAATAGGTACTGGGCGTTAACCAGAAACACCTGCCATTGACTTGATTCCTAGTCTAAAAAAAAAGAAAAAATGTTCAAGTCTGTTAGCACAGAGGGTATTTATAACAACGAGTAGATTTCGTCCTCCAACTTTAACCCAAAATTTTCGCAGCCCCTGGGCCAGAAATGACTTGAATCATAAGGCTAGGGGCCAACTAATTTGCAACAAAAGTTAACCTATTTGGGTTCCACGGAGATTACGACCGAGGAATTATGCGAGTGATTAATCAGGTATTGATTCTTCGTGCGACTAAACCAGCACAACTCATACGTTTTGAAGGTACTGTATAATGCTTCTTCACATCAGGTATTTTCTACCAATAAAAAATAGAAAGTTAAGTTAATTCCAAACAGTGTATTGCCACCTTTATTCGGTTAGTAGGTGTATCGTCTATATTCAAACTCGAGTTACTTGAGCTTTTGAATTATTCAGCGCTCAATTATTTTTGAAAATTATTGTTCTGGACGATTCCCAAAATTGTGCCTAAAATTGCTCAAACCAGAGCACCGGGAACAATAAACCAGATTCAACGTTATAATTGACAAATTCGTCAGAGATTCCGGTCCATCCAACCACCGTAAGATTAAACTGGAATGCAGGCCATAGTTATGAAATCCGGAATTTAGTTACCAAGAAACCCTTCATTTCATATACCCAGTGGGGGGTTGTACAGAGAAAGCGACGGAAATGTAAAGCTGGAAGGTAAATCCTTGTTACCGGCTAGTTAAACGGAATCCAGGTGGTCAGGACATTTCAAAACTCCGAGGTTCCCTCCTCCTCTCAGGTACAGACCCTTCTACCAAGATGGCGCCGAGATGGATATTAAACTCAGGAATGAATGTCTCTGCTTGCGACTTCCATCGAGTCATCTGGAGAATTTTCTCATCTTCAGCGACACAAAACGTTTTCGACTTCGCCATTTTCGGCGCAGCGCTTTTCCTTTTATTTCGTCTGTTTCTACCTTTGTGCTCCTCCTCCTTTTCATATTTCATTTCTGAGAAGGTTACAGAGCAGGTCTTCAACGGAATGAATGGATCGTGTTCTGTACATTGGGAGAAATGAGCTCTAAGATTCACAACAAAAGCAGAGTCATGTCAACGCCTGGAAATAGTGCAATAAAAAACCCCCGAGGACACAATTATAAATAGAGAGTTTTTGGTAACTTCGTACTTCATGTCACTTCGTAGTACGAAGTTAATATTGTGTAAGAAGTAGTCACCTGGGATATCCTGCGAATGCATGGAAAATTAAGACACGTGACGACAGAAATGGATTTTGCCAAAAGTCCGGGTTCGGGTTACCTATTTTGGTTTTTGTTCGGCTTGGCAACGTCCATGGCCGAAAATTCACCACCGAAATTTCAAAACTCCTGTACGAACTTTCTTCTCCTAATTCGTACACGAATCGTGCAAATTCGGAGTACGAAGTTGTTGGCATCAGCGTAACTAATGCAAACAAAATCAAATCCGAACTTTTTGTCGACTGTTGAACGGGAGCTAGGAGTTTTCATAGCAATTCTTGATTTTCCAGGTGACGACATTGTACAAACTACTAATTTCGTACTACGAAGAGGCAAAAAGTACGAAATTTCCAAAAACTCCCTAATATTAGTAAAATATTGCATCCATTTTTGTGGGCTGTATGCATCCGATGTGGAAGAACTCACTAACCCCTTGTCCATAATATGGATTCCATAATATACCTTATTATATACCTTGCATTATAAGGTGGTTGTCGTGCTCAGTGTTGGTTTTGTACTGATCACCGAAACTGGTTTACAAGCTCGTAAACTTTCGTGGAACAGAATACTCCCATTCCCTCAATTTTAGGTTCGCCTAAGTCACCTATGCAAATTTTCATATTGTGATTTTCTTCCAAACATCTCTCTTAGTCAGCAACGAATTCATTATCTTCAGTCGACGGTCTATTGAATCATGTATAAAGCCTACATCCAGATGAGAACATTTCAACCGTCGGTTTCGGTATCGGAATAATATCTTTCCGCTTTTCAGATGCTGAAATAATACAGCGAATCTGAACTCAGAGGAGACGAACCCCTTGAACAGGATCCGCTTATAAAAGGCCATTGAACGTCAAAGCTTCGCTCGCCATTATCACAAACAAACCCTTTCTCTCGTATAATTACAAACTCGCTAGAATGTTGAGTATGGGCGCGATAAACCAAGAAGCTGTTGGAGGTTGCTCCGAATAACCTGGAAACAAACAAGGGTTGGCTATTAGCGGTGAATTGTTATTACCGCTTTGTTGATGCCAAACTATACGGCTTACCGCTGAGAAGGGATTTTATGTAGGCAGTGAGAAACCGCTGACGTGTTTTTCATTATACGCCTCGGCGTAAACTGTGTGAGTGTACATAGCAGAGCGTCGAAGATACAAAGCGAAAAATCCCAATTTCTTCGTAATGTACCCTTACGCAGGGTGTCACTGCGTTTTGAATGATCGCCACTCAAGGACTATATCGACGATGAAACTGCAATACTGCCCAATTCAAAGCATCGTGTCTTTTGGGGGCGTCTGGGTTGCCTACTTCTCAAAACTTGGATTGGTGGCAACTTGGCAAATCACGCGTCCATAGATTGCATGGCAAACGAATTGGGCAGTATTGATTCTACACCGTCGATATGCTTCCCACATTTTTCTTTTACTAAATTCAATCTTTACTTTCATATTTACAGAGTATTACTTCCATATTTACTGAGTAAATGGAAGTATTGGAATCGTCCTAAAATGTGTTATCTACGCACCACTGGTTTTTATGGGTACGCCAACATTTTATTGGTATGTTTCACCTATGACATTGACGGTCAAAGTAAAAATTTTTCAGAAAATTAGTTAATGCAAGCGTCCTTGGATAAATCTAGCTTTAGATAAATTGATAAATCGGACCTAAGCCTCATGCAAACTTAGAGAAACAATTTTAAAAGTATTAAGAAAACAAAGGGTCAAACATTTTTGAACAATTCTCCAAAATTTAACTTCTAAGGAATGGAATGAAAAACTGGGATTGCGGCAATGTAAATGAAATGAATTTGTGAATGCGAATGAATAGGAGGGAAGAATAAACGCATGGTGCAACCAAATCTAAGACAAATCAGTATTTGAATTACGAACTGATAAGATAAAATAATCCTGATATTGAAAGTAATAAGGTACTTAGGGTAATAAGGTAATAAGGTACCTAACTGTTATTTTTTCATTTTTTAATTTTTTCCTACTTCAAAACGACTTTAGCAAAACATTTCACCCCCGACATCCCCCTCTGGCATTAAAAGTCCTCGAATTTGGGGAGAAACCCCATAACTAGGCAACACTGGCCTCATGTCCTCCCTCTTCACCCTCTTCACCCTCGCCACTCGCACTTCTTTCCTCCCCCTTTCCATTCCTGGTCCCGAGGCTTTGCCTGGCGATCTTGTTACACCTATTTAGAAACACACCTATTGAAACACCTATTGAAACACCTATTTAGAAAAGTTGAGCCCATAAAATAATTAACTCACCTTTTTCGACACAGAAGGTGACGAAAAACAAAGGCGTACTGAACACAGCTGAAGTCAATCTTGGCGGCTGGGGAGACAGCGAGCACAAGTAAGCCTAGAGAGCGCTGAAATCGGCACAGAACGCACCATGGAGGATGGAAAACAGGAAGGTAATCTCCAATGGGTCAAGCGAAGGCACAGACCCCAAAATAAATTTATTATTACGTAGGTCGCTCTTTTTTTTTCTACTGTTTGGCCATTTCGGGTGCAGATTCTCTTGCCAGTAGCCGCCCCTTTGCTGTATAGTTGTCATTAGTTCATACTAGGCTATAATAAAGTTGTCAAACTTGTCCCCGCTGTTCGCTAGTTCATTAAGTTACAGCTCCCCGGTGAGTTGTTGAGACGATGCCGCGATTAAGTGGTAATTCCTGTCGAAATAGTCGCCGGCAAATTTGGCCGCGTACTTACATAAAAAGCCACTTTGGCGCTTATTGCAAGCGCCGAAACGGCCAATAAATCTTTCCTAAGAGAGAAACCTGAGAAAACAGGTGAGTTAATGGGAATTCAGTAACCTTAGCTGAAAGGTGGGCCTGGTTCTATTAAATTAGACGCTTTGCTCAATAAAGGTCGTAAATAAACGAATAACAGAGGTCGTTTAAGAAGTATTTTCGGAATGGTTGGACGGGTTTCAATTTCGCATACTAAAATTCCCGTACGTCATAATCCAATTTGCTTTTTGGTGAATTTTCGAGTTTCCCGAGTTCGGCAGCCTTTACTCATTTTGACGAGCGATACTTTCTTTTAGAACAAAATTACACACTCATGTTATAACTAAATATTATCCAATAATTTCAACAAGCTTCCTACCAGAAACTCACTGCTAGAAATGATTGACAAATTGAATCGAAACAATTGCCATCACACTCTGCCACTAATGATGTCTGCATAGGTCTGACATATTTTACTCTTTATTTTCCTTAAAAATTATTGTGCGCACAAATGTGTATCTGACACGCGACAATTTCGGAAGTCAGTTCCCTTATCCTATGGTTAATTCTCTCTATTAAAACTAATTGGGGAAAAGAACAGGTTCCGTGACGACGTTTTCACGCTACCCTATGGGGTGGTAAACCTTTTCAGATTTATCGCTACATATTGCAATGCAAAATGGAATACAGGCGTTTTTTCAAACAATATACTCGTATGTTATATTCACTGTTGATGATTTATATTACGATCTGTTTCGACTACTTGCGTGACATGGCATGAACAATTTAACGGTGATTAAAAAGCTATTATTGTATTTTTAAACGTTGAGTTTTATATAAAAATGTTCGCTGATATTTTTCATTTGGAGCCTTTGGAGGACACAAATATCTCAGTTTTCTTATTTGAGAAAAAGAACCTTCCATTTCACAAACTCATAATGGAACGGAAACACGAACTCATAGTCAAACACACAATAAAACAGCATCTCAAACTCATAATCAAACTTGAAGTCAGACTCATACTGAAACCGGAACTCAAACTCATAATCAAACTCGAAGTTCAACTCACAATGAAACCGAAACTCAAACTCACAATGAAACAGAAACTCAAACTCATAGTCAAACTGGAAGTCAAACTCACAATGAAACCAAAACTCGAACTCATAATCAAACTGGAAGTCAAACTCACAATGAAAAAGATACTCAAACTCATAATCGAACTGGGAGTCAAACTCACAATGAAAAAGATACTCAAACTCATACTCGAACTGGGAGTCAAATTCACAATGAAACACAAATTTAAACTCATAATCAAATTCGAAGTTGAATTCAAAATGAAACAGAAACTCAAACTCATAGTCAAACTGGAAGTCAAACTCACAATGAAACCGAAACTCAAACTCATAATCAAATTCGAAGTCAAACTCAAAATTAAACAGAAACTCAAACTCATAGTCAAACTGGAAGTCAAACTCACAATGAAACCGAAACTCGAACACATAATCAAACTGGAAGTCAAACTCACAATGAAACACAAATTCGAACTCATAATCAAATTCGAAGTCAAACTCAAAATTAAACAGAAACTCAAACTCATAGTCAAACTGGAAGTCAAACTCACAATGAAACCGAAACTCGAACACATATTCAAACTCGAAGTCAAACTCACAATGAAACCGAAACTCGAACTCACAGTCAAACTCGAAGTTGAAACTCAACAATGGAACAGAAACTCAAACTCATAATCGAAATTGAAGTCAAACTCACAATGAAACACATTATGAAAGTCATAATACAGTGAGTTCGAATCCGATTTCGATCAAGAGTTTAAGTTTCTTTATCGTTGTCAGATGAACTTCGAGTTTAAGTACCTATGAGTTTTATTGTGGGTTTGACTTCGAGTTTGATTATGAGTTTGAGTTTCAGTTTCATTGTGAGTTTGACTATGAGTTTGAGTTTCAGTTTCATTGTGAATTTGACTTCGAGTTTGATTATGAGTTTGAGTTTCAGTTTCATTGTGAGTTTGACTTCGAGTTTGATTATGAGTTTGAGTTTCAGTTTCATTGTGAGTTTGACTTCGAGTTTGATTATGAGTTTGAGTTTCTTTTTCATTGTGAGTTCGACTTCGAGTTTGATTATGAGTTTGAGTTTCAGTTTCATTGTGAGTTTGACTTCGAGTTTGATTATGAGTTTGAGTTTCTGTTTCGTTGTGACTTTGATTTCGACTTCGAGTTTCGATTTCGTTCAAGAGATTGAGTTTGACTATGAGTTTGAGTTTCAGTTTCATTGTGAATTTGACTTCGAGTTTGATTATGAGTTTGAGTTTCTGTTTCGTTGTGACTTTGATTTCGACTTCGAGTTTCGATTTCGTTCAAGAGAGTTTAAGTATGAGTTTGAGTTTCTGCTCCATTGTGAGTTTGACTACGTTTTTGATTATCAGTTAGAATTTCTGTTCCATTGTGAGTTTGACTTCGAGTTTTACAATGAGTTTTAGTTTATTTTTCATTGTGAGTTTGACAGTTTGATGATGAGAAATATATCATGTTCGTAGTACTTATATGAAGGAATTCCAGAAAATTTTGGGAGGCCAATGCCCCCTTGATATTTTGAAGTTTATCAGAAGCTTCCTTGAGTATCGGAAACATAAATTTTGTCAATAAACTGGCCCTTTTTCAAATGTTAATAGATTGAATTATTCGCATCAAACTCGGGTTCATAACTCGCTGAAAACACATCTCCTGCCCCATCAGGCTGTTCTATAGAGAGCCATTGTGAGCTGCCATCTGATATCCCATCAGTGTCGGCACTGACTCATAGATAAGGCACGAGACGAACCTTCGAGAGACGTAAACCAGGTCGAGAAGTCTAAAAAGGCTACGAACCAGCGGTGGAATTTCAGGTTGAATGCAAAACGGGGCAAGAGGGCAAAATACAATCGTAGAAATGTGACTAACGATGCACTACCTACGAAAAATTCTTCAATCCTCAAATATTCAGAATTGTTTAAATTTTTGTGTCTAAGGGTAATTAAAAAGAAATCTGAAATATAAACCAGTGTTGCGAACGTAACAATTAATGCTTCCAAATATTGGTCAACACATTTTTTGAATAAATTGATTATATTTTGACTACTTTGGAGGATACAAGGATCCTAACTTCAAAAAACACAGTTTCAACTCCAGGGCGATTAAATATAGAACTAAAAAAATGTAAAAATAAGAAATTAAATAAAAACATTTCCCACTCATACGTCTCTATTTTCTAGACCTGAACATAAAAAAAAATCAGTTTTTACCAGTCACGCTGATAAACCAATTTGAAGTGTTCAGTCTCAGGCCCGTCTTTTCTAATGAATTTTTGACCAGCCGATGACCAAGGAGGTTTTTCTCAAGATTTGCTTCTTTTTTTGCAAAAACCGCCAGGTCGAACGTTACGAAATGATGAAAATATTTGTGTGTTGGTGGGATGCGAAATAGAACGGGAACCTCGAAGGGGTCGAGTCCTAGGAGGGGCATTTTTCACCCTGTGAGAAAAGAAGCTCTGACATGTTGTGTAGGGCCAATTTGTCCTTTTCTGCTTCTTTTACATTGGAGCAAACCACCATGTAGTATCGTATGGCATATAGATGCTCGTTTTTCTGGGAGTACGAATAAAAAAGCATCCACTTTTCTATTTATTTTAGTACAAATTGCAATTTACAGAGGACAATGTAACCGACTGTATGTAATGGACTTGTGTGGTGAACTGTGATCAAGCAGAATGAACTGCTGATTCTATTTTTGACCGACTTCAAAAAGGAGGAGGTTAATCAGGTCGACTTTTAAGGCTTTTTTTGTTTAATTGAATGGAGCTTTTTTAAAACTTCTTCTTGGAAACATTATAGTGTGCCCTAGTATTGTAACTGCGTTTTTATTTTATCCCAAAATTGCCAGCAAAGTGGGACACGGAATTTCAGGTTCGCGTATTCAGGTACCCCACGTCTGAATGGCTTCGAGCACTTATAATGATTGACGGAAAACAAAGCAGAACAGCCAATTCAGCCAGGGTTGCGCGCTGATTTGCCGATGGGCTTGCAAGGGCTGTTGTCACGCGATATTTACCTTCCCCCTTACCAAGGGGACGGAATGGGCATTTAATAATTGATACGAAAACCTTCCGTCAAGGTAAGGAGAGTGGATGGAGTCATTTTTCTTCTTCACGTGCCCAATCCGAGCGATTCAGGTGAACTAAAAGCTCAATCTTATGCCAGAAGTCTGATATTCAAAATGTTCTATGGTTCAGTTCGAACCCTTTCTCAGCCGAATACCCAAAAAACCCCGAACGTATAAAAAACGCTCCAACTCTCTTTTTTTCCAAATTTGTTGAACTGGAAGTTTCTTCTGCTTCCGACAAGAACTATCATCCTGTCTAACCGGAATTCGGATTAATCCCAGGGCTTCTGAAGTATTAGCACTTTTAAATTTCACCAACCTCGGATAGCAGATAAACCTAGAATAGTTCCATACGTTGAAACAATTTTACCTAGAGCGACCATGTCCGTATTAACTCCGGAGTTGGTGAAATCGACCATTAGTGTTTTCTATTTTGTCTGACCTCAAAAATGAACCGATTTGAGCGTTCTTGGACTTGAAATATGTTTCACCTTGTAGAATGAGTGGATATTTTGGCAAATATTTACCCAACAAAATGTGGAAGTATTATGTGTTATCTACTCACCACTGAATTTTTGTACGATATAATTTGAAAGGCGACATAATCAACGATTTCCAGTCATAATAGTTGAGGATCCCCTGATCCATCAGGATAATTACACTTTCCGCGATTACGATTTTCGATCGCTATTCTGACGTTATTGCTCCGGCTCGATCAAATGTAACCCATTCGAAATGGTAGGCCAGGTTCTTAAGGAACAGCCCCGGGGGGCCGAATGTAACTGATTGGTCGAATAATGGGCCCTGATAGTCAAGCATCAGGGAAGTCTCTGAGACCTGGGATTAGACTGAGAAACTACGGTGGATTCGTGGGGTGGATTCGTACCCTCGTTCCAGTTTCCAACCCCTTTACCGAATGTTAATACGAAAGGAAGCCAATATCCGTTACGTGCCGGGTGTACCTGATTGCTTTTCCCCGGGCTCATAGAACTCCGAGACGAAAGGGAGACTAATTGCGAGCGATGACGCTCTTTTTTCCGCAGACGATGAGTTGAGGCCGAAATCGACTGCCATCGGTTTGATTCCAATCCATTCTGGGCACCATTTTATTTCCAAAGCCTATTTTTCCCGAGCTAATCCGACAAGAACGGGATTGGAGTGGATTCGGACAATAAACTACTCGTTCTTCCTTGTAATGTATTGCGGATCACCCAGAATTTGTAGGGTCAAGTGGGGTAATTATGAACAAATTGCAACAATTTTACAAACTGACAGCTCTCAGAAGTACCTAGTCCATGTAAAAACCTGGAAACCTTTCTAAAACAATCGGTTTACATCCCTAATTAGGGATGTATTAATACACTGTGAGACAGTTTTTTAATTTTTTGACTGCTGTATGGTCTTTGAAAACCACTGTTCATAATTACCCCTCATGTTCATAATTACCCCATAGGGTATGGGGTAATTATGAACAGCGATTTTGACGTTTAAAAGAGGTGTTCAAAAGGTTACATTTGATTCATTTCACACTGTTACATGTGACAGTTAGCACGAACGTGTTACACTAGGCGTATGAGATGTAAAAGACGATGTTCATAATTACCCCATAGCATAGTTCACAATTACCCCAAGATCCAAATAAATCAAGTCAATATACTTACATACTCCCAAAATATCATAATTCAAACGAAAATCACCTAGTTTGTACCATTTCATTGCTAAAAATGGACGAGAAGTGCAAAAAAACTCTCAGAAAAAAATGTTCATAATTACCCCATACCCAAAAAAGTATGGGGTAATTATGAACACCCTCTGTAAGTCACTGAGAACGAGATATGGCAAAACTTGAGTGAAATCCTGTTGAAGAAACAATTAACGCATGTAAAAATATTGAAAACAATAACTTAACATAATTTTTTCAGCCAGAAGAGGGAAGAACCTCAAACACTAAAAAACTGTTTCACAAACTTTTTAATAAGGTTTTTGATAAACACGTACCTAAATGGCGTCATCGGCGTTGCCAAATTGGAGAAAAAAAAGTCGTAACCTATCAATGAGAGAATGAACATTCGATTGCTACATCTTTTTGATTTTTCCATTGCTCACAGGAGCGCAAACATACTTTGTTCTTAATTACCCCATGTTCATAATTACCCCACTTGACCCTATAGACACACTATTATCCTTAGGAAAAAAATCAGTGGTGCATAGATAACACGCAATACTTCCATATTTTGATACTTACATTTTCGACACAATTTGATTATACCTATCAAATTTTGACAACTTTCGAGGCTGTTTAGGTGAAGAGTATAAAAATTAGTATGCAAATTTTAAAACCCGCTTAAAATGGGAATGCGTTGAGTTATTTGAACATAAAAATATGAACTTATTCTGCAAGGTAAAACAAAGATTTTGAGACCAAGAACGCTCCAATCGGTTCATTTTTGTGGCCAGGAAAAAATAAAATAAAAGAACACTAAAATTGCTAATACATCGGAAGTACTGTGAGCAATTCGAATTCCGGTTCAACAGGGTGATAGGCCTTACTGAAACGAACAACCCAGTTCAAGAAATTCGAAAAAAGGTTGAGAATTGAGGGAGATATGGCCAAAATTTAGAAGTAAGTGTTGTAGGTTAGGGTCAAGTGGGGTAATTATGAACAAGGGGTAATTATGAACAAAGTATGTTTGCGCTCCTGTGAGAAATGGAAAAATCAAAAAGATGTAGCAATCGAAAGTTCATTCTCTCATTGATAGGTTACGACTTTTTTTTCTCCAATTTGGCAACGCCGATGACGCCATTTACTTGTTTATCAAAAACCTTATTAAAAAGTTTGTGAAACAGTTTTTTAGTGTTTGAGGTTCTTCCCTCTTCTGGCTGAAAAAATTGTGTTAAGTTATTGTTTTCAATATTTTTACATGCGTTTATTGTTGCTTCAACAGGATTTCACTCAAGCTTTGCCATATCTCGTTCTCAGTGACTTACAGAAGGGGTTCATGATTACCCCATACTTTTTTGGGTATGGGGTAATTATGAACATTTTTTTCTGAGAGTTTTTTTGCACTTCTCGTCCATTTTTAGCAATGAAATGGTACAAACCAGGTGATTTTCGTTTGAATTATGATATTTTTGGAGTATGCAAGTATATTGACTTGATTTATTTGGATCTTGGGGCAATTGTGAACTATGCTATGGGGTAATTATGAACATCGTCTTTTATATCTCATACGCCTAGTGTAACACGTTCGTGCTAACTGTCACATGTAACAGTGTGAAATGAATCAAATGTAACCTTTTGAACACCTCTTTTAAGCGTCAAAATCGCTGTTCATAATTACCCCATACCCTACGGGGTAATTATGAACATAAGGGGTAATTATGAACAGTGGTTTTCAAAGACCATACAGCAGTCAAAAAAATAAAAAACTGTCTCACAGTGTATTAGGGATGTGAACCGATTGTTTTAGAGAGGTTTCCAGGTTTTTACATGGACTAGGTACTTCTGAGAGCTGTCAGTTTGTAAAATTGTTGCAATTTGTTCATAATTACCCCACTTGACCCTACTGTACCAATTTACCAATGTTCCATTTTGATGTTCACCGCTAACCGCAGTTTGGCCATGAAAACTTTTTTTTTTCAATAGCAGAAAATCTCCCATCGAGAGCAGAAAGGCACGTTAACATTCGAGGGAGGTCCTTATCGCATTCATAGTGGCGAGGCTCCGATGAAATAAGAGAATATTGTCTAGGGCCGCCTATCTCGCGTTGTCATATCGAATTTCCCTCTGTTTTCCACTGGGAGCCCCTTCGGACCGGCTGAATGAGAGCCGAGATAGGGCTCTATTTCTGGACAGAACAGAATGGTAATTTGAATGATATTCTAGGCGAATTGCGATGGCGATTCGGGCGAAATGAGTTAAGAGCAGTCGCGGCTCAAACCCGGGGGGTGCACTGAGACTGTGATATTACGGAACAATGAAATATAAGGCAATTTATTGAAAACAGTGCGTTTTTTCAGCAAAAATAATTTTCAACTACTTAAATGCGAATGAATAGGATAGCTGTTGGTTTTTCCTTTAGCGTAAACTTAGCCCCCTTCTTAAACCTTTTCTTGCGGATCAGGGCTGGGTACACGTCAAAAAAAGATGCTCACCCTTTCCCGAATACACTATCCAATCCCCAAAAATTATTAAATTTCGTTGCATTTTCATTTAAAAAAAATAATAAAAAAAAAAAAAAGAAAACGCTGCTAAGTAGACCAGTGGCATGAGCACATTATTTTTCTGTGTATCCGAAAAAAATTAAAAAATAGGAGAGCAGAATAGACGCATGATGCAACCAAATCCAAAACAAATCAGTATTAAATACTGATGAGTTGTTCATAATTCAAATTTTGAATTATGAACTGATAAGATAAGATAATCCTACCGCGATATTCCTACCGCATTCTACCGGCAGTGCGGTTGAGCATTCTGACTGGCTCACTAATACTTCAAGAAACACACTACCACTAACACCGTAGCCTATCGCTAGCGCCAACCATACTTGCGCATCCAACGAAAATGCACGGCGAGCCTCACGTCCTCCCTCTTCACCCTTGCCACCCCTCTCTTTATTCTCCTAACTCCCCCTTTCCATTACTGGTCCCAAGGCTTTGCCTGAAGATTTTGCCATTGTTTTTAGAGACGATTAATAGTAAAATCTTGAGAATAGTCTGCCGGTAATCTATTTTTCGCAGGTCGCTTTTTTCTCATTCTGGCTAGAGGGTGCAGATATTCCTGCCAGGTTAAGAGGGACCGAATTCGAGAACTTTCCTTAGAGCTAAGGGAGATCTCATGGGCGGCTCGAATTAACCTCGTGTTGTGAAATGTGGTGTCTCATTTTTCGCTTCTCCCACCGCCCTGATGGGCTATTAGCACGTATCCGCTCGTCGGCTGTTGCCATTTTCGCTAGCGGTCGCTTTTAGCTGCCATGTCGTTCTTGGAATTGCCGAATTGAGCCATCGATGAAGTGAAGATCAATCTATCTACACACCAACGGCCCTCCAGTACTCGAATTAGAATAGTTTCAATTTTCTGGTAAAATTTCAAGAATTCTTAAAAAAATTGACTGGAAGAGTTTGCATGAATGAGCTATATTGTTGACTGTGATTTTTGGTTATTATAGGCCCTGGCGGTGAAAAAAAAAACAAATTTCTGATAGCTCGGCAAAAGAGAACAACAAAAATGAATCTACAAAATGAATCTCGTATATCGGTTCAGCATTTCGTAAGTTGTTGAACAAAAATCGTCGGTTTTTTCGTTTTCCTCTATACCTTTTCAGTACTGTAAATTTTTACTTCCATATTTACAGAGTAAATGGAAGTATTGTGATCGTCCTAAAATCGAGAATCGGAACGGAGCTTCAGAAAAAACTTTTTCTTATACACATTTACTCAGAATCACTTCCTGAACAAGTGTCTGTGTGTCCGTGTGTCCGTCTGTCCGTCTGTGGTCATTTACAAAAATGACTAACTCCCTCATTTCTCAACCTTTTTTCAAATTTCTTGAACTGAAATGTTTGTCTCGGCAAGACCTAACACCCTGTTTAATCGGAATTTGGATAACGCACAGTACTTCCGAGATATTTGCATTTTTAGTGTTTTCTATTTTATTTTTTTCCGGCCGCAAAAATGAACCGATTTGAGCGTTCTTGGTCTCAAAATCTTCGTTTTACCTTGCAGAATATGTGGATATTTTTTACATTCCGAAAAACTGGCGTTTTTTCATTTTGGGCGAATTTAAAAATTTTAATACTGAATTTTTTGATATTTTTGACCTAAACACTTTCAAAAGCAGTCAAAATATGATCAAATTGTGTCACAATTTTACGTTTCAAAATATGGAAGTATTGTGTGTTATCTACGCACCACTGGTTTCCGATGAAAGTCACGTCTAAAGGCCAATTTGTGAAAGAACTTGACATTCTGATCGAGTTTTGGAGTTCGGCCGACGATTTGGCGCTGGAAAGCCTTTACCAGTCGAAAGGCGTTCGATTTCGAGTAAATGCTGTAAATAGGGGTTAAAGTGAATTAGGTGTCGTTGATGTTGTTTCCTTCCCACCGAACCGAAAGAGGGTCACAGCCGGGTTGAAAATTTACTACATCCGCCACTTTATACATTTCCCAGAGAAGGTTTACACTTTCTGCCGTCGGTTTTGAACTCCAGGTGCGGTATTTCAGATTCTTGGGCAGGAAGACAATTGAGTGAGCAACCAAGTGATTGAGGTAGAAATGGAAGTGACACTCGTTCCCCTACTGGCCCAAACAATATTGACAGCAATATTGTGAGCTATACTTATAAGTATAAATACGAAAGGAGGAGATGAAGTTTCAGTACTTGACTACAGTTTGAGGAGGAGGTTTCAGTACTTCACCGATGAAGTATGAAATTGAAAATTGTTATACTAGCTTTCCATTTTTGGGACGGGGACAATCAAACCTTTGAAGTATTTGTAAAGAATGAAGGTTCTTGGTTACGCCATGCCTGTTTACCTAAGCTACTGGAACAGAGAAAAAATTCACTCCGCAGCTCAAAAGCTTAATAATCCATCAGTAGCTAATGAGGCGTTGCATTCGACGGGACGTTAAATTTGACAATAACTAAACTGAAGCACCAAAATTTGCATTGGCTAAATGACTCGACGATGTTGCATCAATCTATCACGAAGATGTTGTAACAAATTTAGCACCGTTCAATTTAAATTTCGCACGTTTTTCTCTATAGCATTGAAAATCGGGCAAAAAAATCGATTTTCCGATCAGCCATCAAAAGTGATTTGTAAAAATAATTGTATTTGATTTATTCATTTATTTTTAGTTGTGGGATGCTTGTAGTGGCCGCACCCATCTACAGCCCCCATTTCGAAAAAACATCGCCAAAAGACTTTTTCCAAGTTAAGATTAGCGAAATTGAAAAAAACGAAGAAAATCGGCGTTCGTGTGACAGGGGCTTTAGAAAGCAGTTAAGTGCAATATTGAACGAATCGTCGAAAATACGTTCGTGGTCGGAACGGATAGAGAAACTGGAAATGAGGCTCTCTCTACCAGAGGGTGGACTTCTCTTAGTTAATAGCCGGGGGATAATTCAGTTTTACGAGCCCCGTCTTTTGTTTTCAAGGACGCAAACGGCGACGGAGTAATGATTTCTTTCCGTCGCTGTCGTGAGCAGCTGAGCCGGCGTAGAATTTTCGGCCCCCGCGATACGCCAAATGATTTATTCATGAATCCAAAATAAATTGGCAGCGTATAATGGGTAAATATCAGATAAGAAATCCCGGACCGACGCTGATGGAAGTGGTGCGATTTTTACACATCAGCATCAGGACTCGGAAATCCGCATTAGTTCGTTCACTTCTTGCAAAATAGCAGAGTTTATGAGAAATATTCGCAAAATCGGATCCAAGGTTCATTGAAGAAGTTCTTGTATGATAATTTTGACCTAATTCCAACCGGATTTTTAAAAAATTGATACACAAACACACTTACATTTTTTTTTACTTTAATGCACGTTCATTCAGAATACTAAACTTTTTTCTCGCTCCTCCCAGCAACTAGACTTTGGCGCTGTGGAATGACTACATTAAATTATGGTGCCTACCTTTTCATCGGTTAATCAAATCGAGCAAGTTTCTCAATTCCTTTCGGCAAAGAGAGGGAATCAATTTGGCCAAATGAACTTCAAGATTAATTCCAGCTCGGACTTTACCTGAAAGGGAAGTTGCAAATGATCCAAAGAGGAATATTGTTTCAACGACGGGAATAAAGTTTACTCAAATTGAAGTTGGTATAGGGAGTTGCCTTTGGGGATTTCTCAAGGGAGGAGCGGAAGGTAACAATTTAATTTCTGCATTCTCATGTTGAAAAAACACTTTGACGTATGTACCTAACTTGGCGAGTAGAAATATTCACTGTTCAGCTGATTAGAGTCTGAACATTCTCAAAATGTTAATTCCTGAAAATAGAGATATTAAAGTTGACAATTATCTTTCCTTGATTTCCGTGATTCGAATCCTAAACCTATAACCTAAGGCTAACCTAAGGCTGTATGTGCCGATAATGAATTATTCATCTGTTCGTTACTTCCTTCATTCTTCCATTAATTTGTTCTTCAGTCAGTTTGTTTGTTCTTTTCTCATTCATACGCTCACTCTTTCGATCGTTTGTCTGTTCGTTTATTCATTAGTTTATTAGTTCATTCGTTTGTGTTCTATTCGGAATGATACGATTCTGGTTGAGTGGAAAAATTCAATGTGTCAATTGTTCATACTTTTGTTTGATTGTTTGTTTGTTCGTTTGTGCGTTTGTTTGTTCGTTTATGTGTTCATTATTTCGTTTATTTATCCACTTATTTGTTTATTTTTTTCATTTGTTCAATTAGTTCATACATTCATTTGTTTATGTACCTATACCTGTAATATATGTTATGCTGGTTATAACCATCTATAGATTTTTCGTTTATTCGTCTATTTTTTTTTTCAATTTGCAATAGGCATAATATGCCTATTTAAAATATTATTTTAAAATCAGATACTGAACAGCAGGTATGGAATAACTATTTGGTAGGTACTTCAATATTAGGTATATAATTAGGTATGTTGCAACGTATCACTCGCTTGAATTCTTACCATTCTTCATGGACCATCCGCCACCATGGTAATATTCGGAGTACTACAGCTACAGTTCAACTCGCCACTTTATTGGCTCAGCTCGAGAGAGCTCGCAGTTGATTTCTGGATCTATAGATTTCCAATAGTTCCCTGCACGGAAGACGGATGCTTTCTCGGGTTCGGTTGGAGTCTTAGGTTGTACCCATAACTTCCATAATCCCTTATTCAGAGTCACGACTTGGAACCCGTCGAGGGCAAGGAGTTTTGGACCGATTCGTGAAAAGAGCGTCTGCTACTCGGCAAGTTTTCAAAGCCCTTCCCCTCCCATTAGCAGTCCGTTAGATCCGTTAAGTCGCTCCCTGCTGAATCCATTTCGAAAACGGCCGTCCCTTACTACCGAGTAAGTTTTCCAATTCGGGAAGAGTTACAGCCGCTAACTTCGAACGAGTTATATCTTCCGCCCAATGTGACAGGCGGATGATATTCCTGGGTATACGAACCGTTGAAGAATTTTCATTTCAGATATAGATAAAGATAGGTATAGCTCTTATTAAGATTTTTAATTAGGTTAATTTATTTGGAAAAAATGTTCAACTTCTATCATTTTTCAACTTTTTACTTCCATATTTACAGAGTAAATGGAAGTATTGTGATCGTCCTAAAATCGAGAATCGGAACGGAGCTTCAGAAAAAACTTTTTCTTATACACATTTACTCAGAATCACTTCCTGAACAAGTGTCTGTGTGTCCGTGTGTCCGTTAGTCCGTTAGTCCGTCTGTCCGTCTGTCCGTCTGTCCGTCTGTCCGTCTGTGGTCATTTACAAAAATGGCCATAACTCCCTCATTTCTTAACCTTTTTTCAAATTTCTTAAACTGAAATGTTTGTCTCGGCAAGACCTAACACCCTGTTTAATCGGAATTTGGATAACGCACAGTACTTCCAAGATATTTGCATTTTTAGTGTTTTCTATTTTATTTTTTTCCGGCCACAAAAATGAACCGATTTGAGCGTTCTTGGTCTTAAAATCTTTCTTTTGCGTTGCAGAATATGTGGATATTTTTTATGTACCAAAAAACTGGCGTTTTTCTATTTTGGGCGAATTTTGAAATTTGAATACTGAATTTTTCGATATTTTTGGCCTAAACACCCTTAAAAGCAGTAAACATATGATCAAATTGTGTCACAATTTTACGTTCAAAATATGGAAGTATTGTGTGTTATCTACGCACCACTGGTTTCCTATTTGGTACTCGGTAGCTAAATAACCATGGAAGGAAAGCACGTTAATTCGAGAATTATCAGCTCGAACTAAGTCTACGGCCAACTTGAAGCGTTCGGGCAACTTCTGCCCGCAATTTATTGCTTCCAAAGGGACCTGTATAATACTGGTATAGTCTGGCGGCGTTTTCCTTCTCGACCGGGACACTCAGTCTCGGTCGGGCTCCCTCGAATGGATCCCATAGCAGTAAATTGAGGAAACCTTCGCCCCACTTGAAAAATCGATCCTCTAGCTGGTCCTCCGGGATTTTGCAATTCATATGATCTAGGTGCAAATAATTTCGAGAGTAGGGGCGAACGATAAAGATGTTAATCTTCCTGTGCTGCAGAAAATTAAAAACGTATTTTTTCTTGAGAAACATTTTTGTATGACGTTTTTACCAAGCGGTATATTATACTTTTCTTTCCTTCGGTACTGGCGGAGTAAAGTGAACGTTGAACTCGACGATGTGCGATTCGTTAAAATATGAAAGCGTGAAGTTTACGATCTACTATGTTTCAAAATTATATGGACTCAGGCAAAGCGAATTTGAAAAAAATGGTTTCGTAATCATTCCATCATCTCGTGGAAACGTTTTTTTAAAGCTACAGAACCGGTGGAAATAGGAGCTAAATTCGGTGAAACGGAGTGTAAAGGCGCACGATACGTCGTCGGATAACTGTCCCCACGCCCGGCGGCGAAACGACACCGTTCCACCAACTCTCGTGGCGAATGATGGATTTCCGGCTTCCGCAGTTTCGGAGATTCAATCTCTTTTCACAAGGGAGCCGGCCGTTGCAGGGAAAGCAGAACTTGGCAGAATGGCAGAAGTTCAACACGCATTGCGTACATTCTGGCATCCGGTGGAAATATTTCGATACCATTTTGGCTTTGAGGATAGCTACAACATCCTGCGGCAGGGAAAGAGAAAACGGCATCGACAAACTTGTGAAGTGAAAGAATGTTTTTTTACTCATCTTAGGTAGCCGGCCCAGCATTTCTCGACTTTGTCCTAATTTTTTACTCTTTTAACAAAATGTTAGAACGCTGCTGATCCGTAAAATTATTAGAAATTTAACGCTCTTTTCAACGGTATCCTAATTTTTGTAATTACGCCCATATTTGAGGGACCGATGGCCGTTATAATGAAACTGAATCGAAAACACGAAAAGCTTCAGAGCGATTAAAGTGTCAGGCTCACAAAAAAGTTTATAGAACGAAAATTGTAGTAAATGAGCTGAAGAAAGTATTAGTAATAATAATTCCTCTTATGACGGTTGTTTTGATTTTACACGAAGATAAGACCGAGAAAAATCATGAGTAAATATTTGGCGCGATATCGCCGGAGCCAGAACAGATAGATTTGGTATTTCGATAGGAATTCTAGAAAACCTTGTACGTTTAAAAGCCAGAATTTTACAGGGGTGAAAAAAAATCCAGTCGCTGGCTGCGTATGGCCATAGGGACGTGGTTTGGAAACGCCAATCAAATTTAATGGATTCATCTCTGAAGGCACCTCGACCAATTAAAGTAATAAACTGCCCGACCCCTTGATCAGCTTTTGGATAGTGAATGGGTGCCTTGAAAGTCTCATAAGTCCATTTTCTTGACTCGAGAACACGCGTAACGAGGTGTTTTCCAGGAAAGCTCAGAATCTCATTTCCCCCCAAAACTAGACTCACGTGGTTTTCCAGTTCCACTTTCGATTTCTTCAAATTTTGAGGAGGGATAGGTACATTTTTCATCAGGGTAAAAACGACAATGAATATCGGTTCCGGAATCACGCGGAAACGTCGCCATTCCAGTTCATTCCTCCAATATTTCTCACTAATGCCCCCATTTGCTGACCCATAACGATGAATTATTACGAACGGGCGAGAACACGAATTCACCGTGTAAAAGGTGAGAAGTTGACAAGCTATTCAGCGAAAGTGTGAGCTGTGAATTGTCATGGGTCACGGCAAAACACACAATGTGCCCTCATCATTTGCAGCCGCTGACGCCACCGAGTTGAGTTCTCCCGTGACAATGAATGTTTGTTTTCGCGACTCCGCACCCTCCAACAAACGCTGGAAGTCAGATGGTTGGTAGGTTATGAAGTTGTTCGTATTTCTCCCCTGTTTAACGGCTTTTAACATTATTTTGGAAATTTAATTTTTAATCGTCCCTTATGCGGTTTTTGACATCCTTCCCTTAATTTTCACAGCTATGGATAGGTAGCCTTTGGTAGGTATTCCTTAGTTTTCCCTTAATTTTGAAATCCTTCCTCGTTTGATCGTAGGTATCCCTTAAATTCAAATGTTTGCACGTCTCAGAATATTTGGGCAATTTTCGCAGTTTTAGGTTTTTCATAATTACCAAGTCATTTTGCATCAAAAGCGCTGGTAGAATACGAGGCAAACCTGAAATCCGTGTCACCCTGAAGCTTGTGTCTTCAATCTTCACTGAATTGTGAAAGATCAAGCAGCGAGTTTTACAATTTGCATGCCAAGTGAGTTTTTTTTATATTTTTGACCTAAACGCCCTCAAAAGCAGTCAAAATATAATAAAATTGTGTCGAAATTTTAATTATCAACATATGGAAGTATTGTGTGTTACCTACGCACCACTGTTAATACTGATTTTTGGACTCGCCGAAATGAGGACTTCCTTCTCGGAGCATGGACGCCTTCTTTAGGCGCGAATAGGTAGCTAATTTATTCAAAAGATAAATCCAACCTGAAATTTCTCGGCTGCGGAAAAATATAATCGTAACTTGCGATGGGTTTACCAGAATCCCATTTTCGTCCCGGTAACTCCCCATCATCTATTTTATGAGGCGTTTAGGATTACCATAAATTTATGAGGTGCTAATCTGAGTTTAGCTCTATGAGCTTACCCTATCTACCTGAGCTGAATTAATAACTCACCCTGTCTGCTTCGGGAAGCAAAGGGCGTTAACTAAGTCGTATCGCCGGATCTTCATATTTTTAGTGTCAGCTCGTTCACATTTCCATTTCCGTCTTCAACGTCTGAGCCGCCTTGTGTTTTGATTACGACGCAACTGACTCGGCGGGGATCTATTTTCGAATTTTTCTTTCTTCTTGGGCCCGTTCTATTTTTGGAATTGCTTCAATTGAGACTAACAGGGGTTTGATGTCGATTTTGGAAAAAATAATTTTTTCTGTCGCTGTCGAAGGATTTGAATGGATAGCCTTTTTGAAGGATTGTATTCTGGAGTCGATCAAATCACTGTTTAAACGTTAGGAAAACTTTTTTCACGGCGCGTCAAAAATTAATTTTACTCAAGTCACCACCTGTGATATAAGACGCATTTAGGGCCTGTTTATCAATTATTTAAAAGCTAGATTCATCCAAGGACGCTTGCATGAAATAATTTCCAAGAAATTTTTGGTATGACGGTTAAAAATATGTCCTAGGTCCTAGCTTAAATGAATTGATAAACCGGCCCTTAATGGACAATAATTTACTTCAAGAAGTTAGTACTTAATTTACGGATTGGCCTTGAAAGTATTTTCTACCGTTTATTTGAAAGTTTAATGACACATCGTGCAAAAACTGTGGTATTTAATTTTGATCGATTTTGAACCAGAGGCGTGCAGAAAACTAACAGTAGGTAATTCAATATTTCTTAGGAGGAATATTGTGTCTAATCAATGACATGTGGCATGCGGATATTTTAGGATTTGGGACACTCCCAGAAAAAATAGTTGAGAAAAATTAAATAAAGGAGAGATTTTTCCTAAAATATTCGTCATGATAATTATTTCCCGCAATGAGTCTCTGGTATATCCTTATCTGTACCGCTGGTGAGAACCACAATTTATACAATAATGTTTATCGATGAAATTCCTTTCACATTGTTGCGGGTTCCGTTCATTCGGAAAACAACTCATCATTGCCGATGTAAGGCCTTTCACCGGAATAAGTAATAGATCAAGCCGATGCGGGCTTATACCACTCCGCCGGGATTGCAAAGGTTTTCAGCCCCGCGGGAAAAGAACGCAGCCCGCCGACGTAAGGGAACTGAGGTAAGCAGCGGCCCCATCTTCCATCCTCATTCCCGATACGGGAGGGCTGGAAATAGGAAGGCGGGTAATCAATGGCAGCTGTTCTAGTGGATTGACCTTTGATGACCCCCATTGCCCCGGCCGGCCCTCAGCTACGTCTCAGTCCTTCCTTGGACTCCTGACCGGTGAAGATGGTAATTTCCATCAGGCAATGACGCATCATGTTCGAAAAAGGGCGAATGATTCAGCTCAGCTGCATGCCATGTTTCTAAGGGCCGGTTTATTGACAAAATTTATCCATCCGGTATCCAAGGAAGCTTTAGATAAACTTTACTACGGTGGTATTTGAATGAAATTTTAATGTAAAAATCTCATTGGAAATGTTTATCTATAGCTTCCTTGGATATCGGTTAGATAAATTTTGTCAATAAACCGGGCCTAAGAGTTTTATTCTATTCTTCATCGCAAAATTGAGGATGTTAATTCCAAAAGGTACTAAACGCCATTTTTTCCGAAATCAAGATGAGACTTTCCTGGGGGTTTTGGGGGCGAGTTTTACGCAAAAATAAACCCATTTCCAAGATAAAATCACTCTATCCTCATTAAAATGGGAAGTGAAATCTCAGTTTCATTTCAAAAGGTACTATATCCAGGCCCTTGGGGCTGCTACAAAATGTTCATTTCAAAAAGTACTTTATCCAGTATTAAACAGTCTTCGCGTTGGTCGTTTCAAACCAAAAAGTACTATATCCACAAAATACACCAATCTACAGCTCTGCCTTCACTTTTTCAGAGATTTTAGTTGTTTTTCAATAGTATTGTGGTTTTGCTGCTATCGATGACACATATTCGATGTTTGGGGAAGTAGAATAACCTGTTAAAACCCTCGCAAAGGCTTCTTGAGCCCGGGTAACCAGTATTTTAAGTTGTCAAGCTTACGTATTGTGCGTCCGCCGAAGCCGCTAGTTTTTCCACTTTTTCACTTTTTCATCGAGTCTACCGGCAATTTTTTTTACTTAAACTTTTTCCTGAAACATGTTTCAACCACCCGAGATGGGTTCCGAGCCGGAAGGAAGTGGCGGCGATCACTGGCGACCGTCCAATGTTGACGAGCTCCTAGCCGGGGTGTTTACACAGTACTGTAAACCAGTTTTCATTTCAAAAAGTACTATATCCCGGCATGTTAATTTCAAAAAGTACTATATCCCGGCATGTTAATTTCAAAAAGTACTATAAACCAGTTTTCATTTCAAAAAGTACTATATCCAAAAATTCCAATTTTCAGATTGCTGTAAAAATTATTCTCTGCAGTTCATAATTTCCAAAATTTTCCCAACAATTTTGAAGATGATTTACTAGCATTTGGCAAAAAATCTAGACCGGAAACGTGTTCTGAATGGTACTAGCAGTTTTCCTCGTTTTTCTCGAAACTTGTCAGAATGGCAGGGCCGTCCAGAGGGGGGGGCAGGGGGGGCAAAATCCCCGGGGCCCGGGGCCCAAGGGGGCCCGGGCCCGCCCGTGGGCCTTTTACGTACTAATATGCAAATTAGAAAAAAATGCTTTTATTGACCGGGGGGGGGGCCCGGTCGAGTCTTTATCCCCGGGGCCCGGCTTGGCTCTGGACGGCCCTGCAGAATGGATATAGTACCTTTTGGAATTAACATCCTCAATTAACAAAAAGGATTGAAAAAACGGGGTTGGTTTGATTGGTATAGGTACATAGGTACATTTGGGGGTATTCGTTTTATCAGGGATAGGGTCGCCAGAAAAACGCGGTCTCCTGTGCCACTGCGTTTTACTGGTTACCCTATCCCTGATATAACGACTACAACATTTCAAGGGTCGATCATCTAAAATGGATACATGGATAAATTCCTTACCTTAAAAACCCCGTTCTGCATCGATCGGCTACTAAACCCTCAACAGATAGATAAGGAGGCATGCAAAACAGCTGTCGGAACGGTGTAAATGGTATTTTTCAGGAAATATGCAACGATGGCTCGTAAGGTACAATTTCTAACAATTTTTGCATCCTGCATCGAATCAAGCTATATTTTCAACTTCATGGACTCCTCAATTTTTGTTGCAGGTGAGTTACCAACACTATTTTGAAGAACTTCGGCAAACTGTAAGTGACGAACATCTCGAAAAGTTCAGGGAAATCCCATCTAGGATCGCATTTATCTGCCAATCCGATTTTCTCCAAAATCAGAGTTCATCTTCAGTCGCTTTTTTCCGTTGTCCAGTTTCATTCCTATCTCGGTTGTTCGGGTGACCTCAGAGGTCATACTCTCATCGATCGTGGGGCTTCAGAGATGAGAATTTTACTGCCTCCCTCGCCACCCGGTTAAAACCCGATGTAAGCTTTTATGTAGTTTTCAAGGAAATCGTCATTTCTCTCGTAACCCGTTTACCCGCTGGCTGACAGCTCTTCGCGATTGATTGTTGAAAGGGTCTGATGCTGGCGTTACTCACTCGGCGATTGTCAGAATCCTCGCTGATCCTGACGATGAGGTTCCTAATTAGGAAAAGACATCGCCACCTGAGCGGCCAAAGGGCCAATCTGCATTAGGGAACATCTGTCGATATTTGTGCTAAAATGAGCCAAGGATAAACTGTCTAAGAACTCACAGGAAGATACCTACTTACTTTTGCTTTTCTCAGTACCAAATTTAGTTTGTAATACATAACATCTATAATCTATCATAGGTATGAGGGCTAATTTTTGGCAGCTAGCCTCAACAATGGATCACAAACTGAAACGAAAATGAAAATAAATTAATTACAGAATTCATCGGGTTTTCAGACATGCCCATGCTTTTATGTAGAATTTATGTCAGTCAAATCGATCGTTCGTGGGGTAAATTATTTTACGGATATACCTCCCTATCTATCATACACCTCTGTATTATGTACCTCTCCGTAATTTCGGTGAAGACGTTGTCCTTTTCGTCTGGGCCGTCCATCTACAGCAATTATGTTGCGGCACTAATGTATTTACACTGCAGTATAACCAACCTACCACTCAGTAACCGTAAATTTCCATTTAACAGTATAATATCTCTCGGCCTGTTAGCTAGCGGTTGGGTCGAATTGGGTGAAATAATCAAACAGAAAGCTCCCTTTCTATTTCATCCCTCAAGGGCACGTTCTGGAGAACATTAAAATATCATTAGAAGGATAACGGTTTGTGACCTGCAAAGGGGCTCATACAGAAGGGTGAAATTACTTCCGAAAAACCGTCGTAACTGACCATCGTGGCTGAGAGAATGCATTTGTAATTGTTACGATTGATACAGCAGGAAATACCGCAGCAGTAAATACTTAGTACGAATTATCTGCAAACGAAGACCTTGTGTCACGCGATGGCTCATATTACAATGGGGGTCCCGAAATAGGTGTAAAAAATTTGAATGTAACTAGATCGAAAATGGAACGAAACGCCGACAACCGCATTTTCCTATCTCTACCCGTTTCCGAAATACGATTTTTCAAAAGATTTCCTTCAGAAAAACCACACTTTGGATTATAAAAACCCGCATATATGCGGAGAAATATCTCCGGTTCAAAACAACTTTTTTTGACTTTCGAGGACATTTTTGGACTCAGCGTTAAATTTCCTATGCGCCTTAAGCTTAATCGTAATCAAAAATTAACTTCTACAAACCTCAAAAATTGATAAAAATATTTTTTTCTGCGAATACTTGAACATTAACTGAATTTCGAGAAAACGTGGTAGAAACTGTCAAATTTCAGGAAAACGCTGTTTCCACGCATTTGTCTAGTTGCCACAAAATCAGTCAAAATATCACGAACTTGGTCCAAAATTTTACGGTTTGCCAATATTCACATTATTAAAACTACGAATGTCGAATGTTTTTTCATCTTTAGCTTCGGTCGGATAAGGGAAGGAATGAAAATGTATGCAAATAAGATAGTCGGGTAAGCGACGGGAATTCGAAATGTTAGGTTCCCTTTGCAAATGAAAGTCTTTGCCAACGTTGGTATTCAGGGAATGCCCCCTCTCAGACAGAGGAGTCCGCCAAGGGTTTGGTTTGTCCGTGCTCGTCGGCTTCCCGTTTTGGCTTTATTAAATCCTCTCGGCTTTGAAGGCCCCTTAGGGCCGGTTTTTCAATGCATTTTGCAGAGAAGATAACCGAGAATGCCACATCAAGATCTCACCATTGACACCGAAAATGTAGGAAATTCACGCGAAATAAATCCAAGGAGGCTACCGTCGCTTAAGAACTAACAGGTGCTATCGCAGTTTTCCCAACTTTTCAGGAGAGACAAAAAACTGTGCGTTTCCCAAAATTTCCAATCTTGGATTAATTGAACGTATTTAGACAGTTAATTTCCTCTCTCTCTCAATCACTTTTTGATAGAAAAATATTAAAAACAACTTTGATCTCGAAGTTGATTTTGATCTCGAAGTTGATTTTGATCTCGAAGTTGACTTTGATCTCGAAGTCAACTTTGAACTCGAAGATGACTTTGAACTCGAAGTTGAGTTTGAACTCGAAGTTGATTTTGATCTCGAAGTTGATTTTGATCTCGAAGTTGACTTTGATCTCGAAGGTGACTTTGAACTCGGAGATTACTTTGATCTTTAAGTTGAGTTTGATCTCGAAGTTGATTTTGACCTCGAAGTTGAGTTTGATCTCGAAGTTGATTTTGATCTCGAAGGTGACTTTGATCTCGAAGTTGACTTTGAACTCGAAGTTGAGTTTGAACTCGAAGATGACTTTGATCTCGAAGTTGATTTTGATCTCGAAGTTGATTTTGATCTCGAAGTTGACTTTGATCTCGAAGTTGACTTTGATCTCGAAGTTGAGTTTGAACTCGAAGTTGACTTTGAACTCGAAGTTGATTTTGATCTCGAAGTTGAATTTGATCTCGAAGTTGACTTTGAACTCGAAGTTGATTTTGATCTCGAAGTTGACTTTGAACTCGAAGTTGAGTTTGATCTCGAAGTTGACTCTGATCTCGAAGTTGGATTTGATCTCGAAGTTGAATTTGATCTCGAAGTTGATTTTGATCTCGAAGTTTAATTTGATCTCGAAGTTGAATTTGATCTCGAAGTTGAGTTTGATCTCGAAGTTGAGTTTGAACTCGAAGTTGACTTTGATCTCGAAGTTGAATTTGATCTCGAAGTTGACTTTGATCTCGAAGTTGGATTTGATCTCGAAGTTGAATTTGATCTCGAAGTTGACTTTGATCTCGAAGTTGACTTTGAACTCGATGTTGATTTTGATCTCGAAGTTGACTTTGATCTCGAAGTTGGATTTGATCTCGAAGTTGAATTTGATCTCGAAGTTGATTTTGAACTCGAAGTTGATTTTGATCTACAATTCCACATTCTACTACAATTTTGACAAAATCGCATTACGCAATACACGAAACGTTTCTAGCGATTCGCTCATTCATCATCAGCAAAATGATTTTCTTGCTGCCCCGAAGGTTTCGTGATTCTGGCGATTTGTAAATGGTTCGAGCGTACTTCTACGAGTGGCGGAGAAGTGCTTCAGAAAAACATCGTAGCTCTGATTGCTTCGGACCACGCGGAGTGGCAGGAGGTCGATGACGGCAGTCCGTCTGTTGTCTGCCGTTGGAGTGCGCGGTTTATTGTTCTATTCCCATCTGACGATCCTTCCCCTGCCCCTATTCACTATCCTATTACTCGGAAGGCTTCGGATCGCGAGAAATGGACGGTTTTCCATAGGAACCATAGGTAAGTATGGCAAAACGGCTATATCATATAGCTAATAAGCTAGTCGAATTATTATAACCAGCCAATCATTTTAAATATTATTAGCTAGTCATCATTATTTTTCCTTATCATCATATATATATATATTATCGGCTGTTATCTCTCGCTTCAATTCTCATTCCTCTTCTTGTGAATGAAAGTATTTTTAGCTGGATAGGCATCAGGTATTTATAAATCAAGATTGCAATTTTCCCCCTACTTTTCCCATATAAATCCTTTCCCGCTCGTTTTGCCGTCACGGACCGCAGAACTACAACTTTACCCTACGTGAGCTCCTATCGGAGCACGAGGGCGTATAAACTTCAGATGATGAATGCCATGCATTTGCTATGCATCGCTACATGCAATGCTACACTCTATCTCTTCTGGTTAGAGTGCTCGTCATTTTCCTTTACAACCCCTTCAAAATGCTAATACATTGGCATAGACTTCGGCTTTTTCGGGAATTTACATAAAGCCGGTTATTCAATGGATTTTGGAGGGATGGCGATCCCTTCCCCTACGGTCAATCTCTCCCCAATTTCTTTTCATGGAACATACGGCGTAAGACTTTATGATCTTGTACGTGAATTTTAGCAGCCTACTTTCACGCTATGAGAGACTTTTTTGTTAATTTTTTTCAGGCCTATTAGCGAACCGATTTGGGTATTTATTATTACTTTTATAATTTGAGTGTCCTGACCCTCGCATTCAGAATTTGCATGTACATTCTTTCATCTTTGTAAGCTATCGCGCTTTTTTCAGGGGTTTCATTATTTTCAATGCACCATCTCAAGCGTTATTGCCCGTTATGATCAAGTATAATGCTGTATGGAAGCAAAAGTTCGCGAAACTCAAGTTGTTTTCGTTATTGCTCTTTTCTGCTCGACAGACCGTGTTTCTTTTCTGCAAGTAAACACTCTAGTTTATTACCCGCGACTCTCTCTCCGAAAATGAGGATAAGGATGCCTTGCCAAAGAAAAACGGCTTGTTTCGTCGGAAATTCAGTCGTGGATGTAGCAGTCGTCGGCAAATAACAATAAATTCCTCTCCGTATTTGTGATTCATTCTTCACGTTGACATGCATGCTTCCGAAATTCGTCCCATTTTTGGATCGTTTATGTTGGAAATGAAAAGCTTTTTCTACTTTTTTTTTTTGCTTTTTTTTTTAGATACAGGTTGGAGACTCCCTGTATTATGCCCTGCAAAATATGTATGCTGCTTCAAAAGCCAGTAGGCAAATGCATACTTTTAATTGGTATTTTGGAGGAATGGTACAGTATATTTGAAACGGTAAATACGGGAGCAGTATTAGGATACGATGAGAGAATTAAGGCACATCCGCAAAAAATGTATACCTAATCTTCTCTGAGCTTATAATTTTCCAACTTTGGAAATTCTCTCCAAAATATCAAAGCACGTTGAACCGGAGTTCTAAAAGAGGAAATCGTGCCGTGAAATCGAATGAATTCCACCGTCAGATGGGAATTTTCTTTCGCCGTTTCTTCCGAAAGAAAGTCTTCGAATGACGAAATTAATTGGTTTAGCAAATTACGAATGCACTAGACGGTGGCCATTTTCAATTTTCCGTTTTGTTCGGCCCCGCTGCTAGAAAGGACTCGGGCCAGGGGTAGAGCGATAGGGCTGTCCTCCCTAATGGGGGTACCCTGAAGAACCTTTTCTCATTTTTCACCCCACCTCAGGGTAATCATTCCACAGGGGGGCCAATCTTAGCTCAATCTGAGCTCTTCCTTCTCTAACACGATTCCCTGCGACACCTTCCAACTCATCAGCATTCTGAAACAAATTGTTTCAAGCTATATAATATATCTAGCTAATATATTTCCTATTCCGATCCTATGGCGTGCTCGAGCTTCTTGTTCCTCTATTGAACAGTTTCAGTTTTCACTCCGTCAAAAATATTAATGACATCCTTATTATCGCTATCTCCCATAGCCGAGAATTAAATGTTTATTATCCAGCGTTTCGATTAATATTCCACCAACAACCGAACGAACCCAACACGAACCAGAATAATCAAAGAACAGTGCCTCTGTCTATTCTGCATAATGCAAACCAGGCTTGAAGGATTGGATTTCGGAATCGTTAGTGAGCTTCGCATCGATTTCAAAGTTTGGTAAAAAATTGTGAAAAAAATAACCGCAATAATGGCCTCTTTCTCCATATTTATAATAACTCTTGAACGTTTTTTCAAATTTCTTGAACTGGAATGTTCGTCTTGGTCTATCATCTGTTTAACCGGTGTTTCCACCAAATTAGTCAAAATCAAACTGTGTGTTATTTACGCACCGCTGGTTTTCTTAATAACGATGAGACTTTTTGCACTTGTTTATCATCTGATAGTTGATAATTCAGTTTTTAACTAACGAACTTTCGGGTCAGGATGCGTTTTCTGGGTAGCGTTCAATCTTGATGAAACTTATTTACCCTCGTGGTGGGAAGTTATAGAGGAAAATACGACTTTAATTTTTCGACGCCAGTGCCTTGGGCGTTAGGTTAGGAGGCGAAAAATGTTCAGATCGTCGGAATATTAATTAACTTATTCATAGAGTTGTGCTGGCTTTTGGGACAAATTAGATTCATGAGAAAAGCTCGAAGGAAGTTTCGCAGGAGTAGAGTTCGGTCGTATAAAGGAGCGCGCCATCCCTTGGAGTCGTAGTCTGCAGCCCCTTTATGTAAACCGTTTCTGAAAGTCCAAGTTTGTTTACCTCGAGCATGCTACCAAGTTTTCGTGTAAGCTAGCCCCACGTATGTGTGTGTACAAGCTCCCCAGGGACTGGGCCAGTGTACACCTCCTTACTGCTGTTTTCATTTGGGAATCATTGTTTATTTATGATGAATAGACACCACATAACACCCCGGAATTTGACAAAATCATTGTCGAAGAGAGGGGAATATAATGAGATTATTATGGGTTTCTCATTCCTGTCATTACTATTATAATCCATGGTAACGATATCAGCGGTTTGTGGGATCGATAGGAAAATTTAGTACAGGTAAGTTACCTTTGCAGGTAAGTTTACCTTGTATATTGTGAATTGTGTTTTTTAAGGTTGTGACAAATTTGACGTTTCTACTTCCCAGGCATCCCCCATTAAAAATATGAACATTAATCGATAATACTGTCGGAATTGAGATTCTGTGGAGGCCAAGGAACGTAACAGAGAAAAATTAATGGCTAATCGTTTATTTTACTTTAACCGATATTTTTCTAAAACTATCGATAGTTTCAGGTCGATACTATCGATGGTACATACTATCGATAGTTGACCTAGTTGGTATCATATCGGTATCGATATTCTATCGAACATCGATGTATCGATACATTAGGTATTGATGGCCTTCCCTGTCATCGACGTTTTAAGTCAACATCCATAAAGCCACCGGCATTGCGACCCTTGTACGTTTTCCGTTTTGACCTCAACGTAATATTCCCTGGCTTCCACTCGAATAATAATTGGGATTCCCATATACGAACCCCAGTGATTACATGATTTTTTAAAATTTCCATCCGCCTCACGTATGGCGTAGGCTGGGTGTATTACCTTTTCATACCGCCTCAGTACAACAACTTCCATTACCGGCCAGATAGAGACGCGAGGGGAACTTTATCTAGGACATGGGCCTACTTCTCACCTGCTTTATTGCCGAAGAGCATAGCAGTCGGCCATGAAAAATTCAATTCACTATGCATGGAACATGTTCAACTTGCCTTTCTTCGCTGAAGAATCGAAATTCAAGAGTGCTCCTCGTTTGAAACAGTGAAAGTAATTCTTTCGAATATCGATGACGCCAGGATGAACATAGTAGGGCCACTGTCACCAAAATTGAATCGCCTCGATAAAATCAAGTTCTCGTTGGCTGCTACTGGCAAATTCATCGATGGATAAGTGACTATGGTTTTACTATCTCATATTTATGAGGCGAGGGCAATCGTATATTTAACGACTTTCTCTTGGCATTTATTTTTCCAGCTCGCTTTCGGCTGAGGTGACCTCTTTATAAAGAGAGTCTCGTAAAAAGGTTGAAGGAGTCAAGACAATAAATTGCTTTAATTGGTCGAGATGATTCAATAAAAAACTCGAATAAATTTCGTTGGCGTTAAAAACCATACGTTGACCAACACGACAACATCCTGCAATCGGATGCTAGTGGGCACCTTAAAGATGGTTGGTAGCTCTGTTGATTGATACGTGACTAACGACTCTGTAACTAACGAATCTAACTAACGAATCGGTAAATATAATATATTATGGTAACCATATTATGGTAAAATGGGCCCTAGCGACCTCTGGCCGATTGGGCGTCAACAATGGATCATGGGGGAGATTGTAAACGTTTAGAAACCAGAACTATGTGAATTTGTAAAACTGTAACACAAACGTTTGTAGCACAAAAAGCTCAAATGGTGAGCCTTGCTGGAGCGAACGTTCGTAAATCGAAGAGTTCATTGGAAGCCCTGGACAAATAATAACAGGTCGCCGTAGTCTCACCGGTGGCCCTATTTTAGGTGAAACAGATGAAACATACCAGTCGATAAATAAACGGCTAACGATTCTGTTCGTGATAACTCGAATTTATGGTCTTTGGCCCGGGGGTTCGTTGGCTTCTCCTGGGTCGGAAACAGTTTTCCAACTCACGAGTACCTACTTGTTAGGTACTACGGACCGGCGAAAAATATTCATCCGATAACTATAACCAATTCCACCCCCTCTTTGCATGGTTGATGATAATGGCCCATTTATGTAACCAACAGACTTTGATCGATATCATCTTCATATAATTGTTGGCGATTTGAGGGGCCCAAGAGAAGTGGGTGATCAAACTTTACAAAACTTGGCCACCGATGGAGTATTTTCACTTGTTGAATTGCGTAGTCGTCGTACATCTGAGGCTGACTGATGCGGCCGGGGCCAACGGCAAACTAATGGGTCAGAAAAGCCGAGCAGATGTCTCGCTCTCGCTCGTCCGTTCTCTAATGCGCATAGCTCCGTCCCGCTCTGTTCTCCTGCTACGAGGGCTCTTCGCAACCTGTGGCGCGACGGTGGGGCCCAATCGATAAAAGTGACGAGGCGCGCGTGGCGTTCGAACAAACGTCTGCGTGACGAGCTGCTGCTCTACAAAATACGCCAGCATCAGGACCGATGTGTTATGGGGGCACGATAAATGGGGGTAAATGGGAGTTGGGGTAAAGGTCCCCGGGGGGCAATATTTTTTCCGAATTTAAAACAATGGGCGCGAGTGTGGCGTTGAGAGAAATAAATTAAGAATAATAAATCGATTTCTTCAAATATAATAATTTTATAAGAACAAATAAAAATGTAATTTTAGATGAATGGATCAGCTGACAACCATGATAAAATGCCAGGTTTTCGGTCCATTATGTCCTAAAGGGGGTTTATTTGGAAAAATAAGCACCGTCTAAATCGGTTCAGCATTCGAATGATGCTCTTCGAACAAATTGCTCAAGTACTCTATCAATTAATTGTGATATTGCTTCCTTCGCAAAAATAAACATTCATGAACACAAAAATAATGTCCCAAAATAATTATTTTGTCTATTATAATAGATATGTACCTAAAGTAATTCAAGAATGAGACAAACTAAGGGCCGAAAATATTAGTTTTAGGGCCAAAAAACTAAGTTGACTTTCACTTGAAATAATTTGCTCATGAGTTTTATCCTTGAAAAATATTCCCTCTTACAAAAAATCGCACTACGAAGTTAAATGATTAAATTGGACTTTTCCTACCTCGAAAATGACGGCAGGTGTCACAAATAAACATACGTTTCAACAGTAGGCACAATTTTCACATAGGTAACATGTTTCACATTATTTAGATTTCACCCTTTTGCGTACTGTTCAAGGCCTTAACACGCGGAACATGATATCTAAACACGCGACGTCCTCGTTGTTCTGATTCGAAAACAATTTGAGGATAAAGTAGGTCACTTTGTTTTGTTCTCCGGGGACAGCTTGGAAGTAGGAAGAGAACTTGTCGCCGTCAAAGGTCGCGTTTTCGATCCGATAGCGATTCTGAGGGAAAAATAATGTGATGGAAAAATGAAATTAATTTTTAATCCAGAGGAGCGTAGGTATTAGGTATAGGTACCACTTCCAAATTTCGGTATGCAAAACTTCGAAACTAATCCTGATATTTTGCCTGATTTTAGTGGTTGTTAAGCTCAAACGAGTGTAAAAGCTTGAATTGGGAAGATTCAAATCATATTACCTAATACAGAAATCATTAAGGAACACATGTATTCCAGGTTACCTGTTTTATCGGGCAAAGCAGGCTGGGCTTGATGTGAGAAACAAAAGCACCCCATAAAGACGTTTTGGACGCCAAAGACGGGCAAATGTCCGGATGTTTGTACTTTAAAAGTGTAACGCAGTCTCTTCCGGAGCTGCTTTTACATCTCATGATTGCTACATCTGCCTGAAGTATAAAGTGCGGGTTACTAAAAACCAACTTTATTGTTTGAAAAAGATCTATCCGTTTAGGCTATCCGTATTTTTGCGGCGTTAATTGCGGTTGGCCAAATAGGAAATTTTGGTACCGGTAATATTGTTGGGAGATCTTTGGTAACCGTAAGTTCTGCCTCGATCAAACCGATGTTCTTCGATTTGTGCACGCGAGCGTTCTCGACGAGCATGTATCCTACTGGAGCTCCACTCTTCTTCGAACAAGTACGGTAGTATTCGAGCCTCGTTGACCCCTGAAACCCGGACGCATTTTTTGCCCGAAAATCTTGATTAATAGATATTAATATATATAGATAGATTAAGATAGATATTAATAGATAGATTAAGATAGATATTAATAGATATTTTTCTCTGATATTCATGAATGATATAATATATCATATTATGACTTACCTGTTTTGCATCAGCGAATCCAAAGGTAAGCAATATAAGGAGCGTATTTCTCAGTAGCCGGAACGTCTTTGGGAAAATAAATTTCTGAAAAATATTGATGGGCAATCTTGGGTGATTTTCCAAAATGATTTTCAAATTGTGTATTCAATATTAAGTTGTCTACCCACCTGGTTCCCGACACGGAGCATTTTTCGAGCTCTTTCTGCCCTAAAAACGATAGATGAGCGAGCGATCCCCTACAACGGAAATAGTCGAGTGCTAGTTGACACCAATAAAACGTTTCCTGGCTGATTACTTATCACTTGGTCATTTAGTTAGGGCAGACGAGCCAGACCTCGTCAACATAACCAGATAGCGATCTTGGTGATTAGGGAAGCGACATAGCGAAAATACCAATATCGATATTGGCAATTACCGGTGTTGTTTGGAGCTGATAATTTCTGCTTGCAAGCCAAAAAAAGATAACTTTATGCTTTGGGTTCATTACATGGTATTGTTGATAGATAGCCAGTTATTAATGAAAATTAAGTTCCGCTTTATCGATGGTCGATCATCGAAAATCATTGACCAATATTTTGGCCTCCAATTTCTTAGAAGCAGAGCCTGTGCGCATCCAGCCAAAAATCACCTTGAAATTAGTGGCCTTGTGATTGGTCAAACATTCTACAAAAATTATTCTATAAAATTCTATGAAATAATTAAAAATGCTATAAAATAATAACAAAATTATGAAATAAAAAATTCTATAAAAATATCTCATAAAAAATAGGTATTAGATATATAAAAAATATTCTAAAAAAATTCTATAAAAAACTACATAAAAATTATTTTATAAAACAATTCTATTAAAAAATTCTATAAATAGTAAAGAATGCTATAAAATAATATAAAGTCTATAAAATAAAAATTCTATAAAAAAAAAACGCTGCTAAGTAGATCAGTGGCATGTGCACATCAGTTTTCGGTATATCCGAAGAACTCTGCAAATTTTGCACAGGGGTTCATTTTTCGATTGCAAAGACAAATCTTACGATATATAGGTTCTCCTTATACACGAAATTTAGTTGTTATTATTCTAGAATTTCAGTATAAATTGGTAGATATTTTAGATGGGGATTTAGAAAAACGTTTTTTCAACCCGGCAAAAAATAATCATCCTCTTTGCTTGGTCCTCCTTGCTTGACCTACCTATCTATCTTTTCAACGCAGCGCGTCGTTAATTTTTGTTGAAATCATCACTTAATCTATTCTTATTTACCTACATAACTAACAGAATAATAATAATTATTAAATTCTCTGAATAATGAAATTAAAAATGCGTCAAGAATGCCTCAGAACCTTTGTTAAAGCCTGTCTCGTTCTTATGTTGCCAGGCGCAACTGGTCGTAGTGTGAGTGCGTCACCTTGTTGGTGTAATAGGCTAGTGGTCGTAAGTAGATCAATCAACCGTATCTAAGAGCTGAGGCCAACTCAACTTTTTCCAATTTTTGTTTTGCTGATTTGTATAATGCGACCAAATTCTTTAAATTGAAGATATTGGGAGGACAGAAGTTTTTGTGGGGATTCCAACGAGTGGAAAACGATTTTTGTGGCTATAGTCGTTTTCGAGTTATTAAGAATTGTAGAAATTTTTAAAAACTCAAAAATGTCTCACTAAAACTGCAATAACTCCTAAACGGTTGAAGCTACCGGCGTGGCGATGGTCTCATTCGATTCAGCATAGAAAAATCTATAGAAAATGATGCGTCACATGCCTATGTTTCAAAGTTCCAGAAAAACACGAATTTTTTCCCACTTCAACAGCTGTTTTACTGGCCTTAAAATTAAGGTAGGGTTCTGTCGAGATGTTAGGACCAACTAGATACGGAACTTGATTTTTGGTGAAAATTTCAAAAATTTACAACAACTCCTTCCCCCTGAAAAACCCCGGACGGCGGACGGCGGACGGCGGACGGCGTACGGCGTACGGCGGACGGCGTACGGCGGACGGACAAAAAATTTTTATTGCAGATTCGGATTCTACACCCCTTGAAACGTAAACCAACAAATTTTCAGGGGGTGTTAAAATTTTTTTTTTCCTGACCGATTACAAAGGTTCATTTCTATAGAAAAATGAACCAAAATTCTATAAAAATAATTTTAAAAAAATTGTACTTATACATTTTATACAAAATTAATCATGATTGAGGAATAACCCGAAAAGCGTTTATCAGGTGAAGTCGGATACAAGTCGAATAGGTACCTCATTGAACAAAAAGGTAAACGTCGAGTTACCCAAATTCGACCGCTAAAATCCTTTTACATTGGTCCCTCAATTTGAAAAATACCAGGTTGAGCCTGAATTAAAGGAAAACACTAGTTCGCTAACAATAATTGGGCAATGCTGATTGCATGAATTCCGGCCCAACTCAATTTGTCCGAGAATGGACAAAACATGACAACAGGTTATCGGCAGTGGTCTGTTTTACGAGCCAGTGTTTTCTTTGATGGCGGCTAAAGAGTAAACGTGCGAATGGCCAGGTAACCGCCTGCCACCGCTCGATTCGGTAAACACTGGCCGACCGGAGTGGGAGCGTTTTTACCACCGCTCCTTTCGTCGGGGGTTCAAAAGTTTTAACCTTTCAAAATCATTCAGCCGGTACCGTTTTTTTATGGAGCGCCTAGAGCCATTTGGAAATTGAGGTGCCGTTAACCGAGCCTAGAATTTCAAACGGTTTATTTTGACGTCAGTTTAGATTTTAAAGGTCGAGCACAATTTTCCGGAGAAGAAACAACGATTGTTGCGCGAGTGTGATGACTGGACCCATCGCCCAACGCCCACCAAGATCGACCCAATTTCAGATTGGTAGGTACGCACAAAAAAATTCAAAAACCTTTATTGAAAGATTGTGAACTTTCAATTCTTCTACTAAATTAATTATGTCAGGGAAAAATGCCTCGTCCTCTTAGTAGTGATTGCAGACTGATCGACCCGTTTTATAGTGTAGTTGTCATTCATCTCGTCCAAAAAAGAGCGAAGGAGACGGAGTATACTTGCTGTTCTTCCAATGTTACCATTAGTTTTTACAAATATAATAAGCACTATGAACGAACGAACGAACGAACGACCGAACGAACGAACGAACGAACAAACGAACGAACGAACGAACGAACGAACGAACGAAAGAATTGACGTTTATTCCGCGGAAAAATCTTGGTGCACAAAACATTCATAACTATGTTTCAAACGATGGAGTTGGGTAATAGGACTTACACCGGTGTAAATCAACTCCACTGGAAAAACCGACGTACCCTTCTCTGGTGGAATAGACAACACACGTTTTTCCGGTGGAGTGATGTCCGATGGAGTTGATGGGATGAATGTTTAATTACAGAAAGTGAACCGGCGGAGTTACATCGGATGGGCTCCCTTTATTTAATTTATGTATTCGTTTGCCAGCAGCACAGCATGTACCAGCAATGGCCGCATATTGCAGAATCTTTCAGAGCGGTAGAAATTTTCCATGTGCATCCTAGCGTTCCAAGTGCATTTCCTCAGCTGTTGGAGCGTGTGTTTGGAGTCATTCGTGATAACACGAATTCTGGACAAGGGTGAGCCCTTTGGGAGCCTAAGTGAAGGGAAGTCCTTTCCTCAATGAACCTACCCCTATTATTTTAAGAGGAGGGGGAATTTGCATTGGAAAGACTACTCCCCCCGTTCAACGTCGTAACATGATCACGAAGGCCGTCCATTTGACTGCGATGCAATCTTTTATCAGACTTGGCCAGGGAACCGAGAAAGACAGGGCGACCTCCATTTTAGTTTCACTTTTACTTCCTTCGAGTTTATCTCGGGCACGCTACCAGGAGACTATTTTTACGGCTATCGTGACGTGCTAGACGGATATCAAGCGTTATGGCGCTTAGCGAGTTTCGGCGTTCGCTTATTTCCCGCAGATAAAGTCATGTAGAGCATCATGTTGTGCTCCGGTTCATGTTTCGGAAATACGAGATAAAAGATGAGACAATTCGAATAGGTGATATCGAGCGCCCGCCGTCACATGAGGGCTATTCTGCAAAATTGGACCCATGTCTTTATGAAGCTAGTATGAAACCAGTGGTGCGTAGATAACACACAATACTTCCATATTTTGATAGGTAAATATGATGCTTTACACAATTTGATCAAATTTTGACTACTTTTGAGGGTGCTTAGGCCAACAATATTAAAAAACTCACTTGATTTTTGGTAAGAATTTCAAAAAATTTCGATCCCCTTTCCCCTGAAAAACCCCCGGACGGCGTAAGGTGGACAGACAAAAAAATTTTATTGCCCTTTATTCCTTTTCAACAATTTTTTTTATTTTAACATTATTGATTGAGCATCTTTTTGGTTTATTCGGGCGAATAAAAACACAATTTCCTGCTTTGATAAATCTAATAAATCTATCGAAATCCATCGAACAATGCTGTGGTCCTCAGCACAGTCGGCATGGATTGAGAAGTCTCAATGTTGTAGTATTTATAGCCGGCGAACGACACTCAAACGGAGAATAGAGCTGACTCTTTTCTTTGAAATGAATTTAATTCGTATTGTCGTTTACTTTGGAAAGAGCCAGGGTGAGAGACTCGAAGGATTGCATAACAATAGGGGTGGAAAGAGGAGCCACTCGAAGTTCGGAGGCTTTCCTTCTTCAAATTGAGACTGGAGCCGAAAATGGAAAACGTTGGTGAAAGTGGGGAAAGAGGTAAGAATTCAAGATGGAACTTCCTTTTGTCGATGCTCTTCTCTTCGAAGAATTTGGTAATATATTTACCGCATACGCGCCTGACTATTGCTCAATTTTCGTGTTCGTTCCGAGGAAAATGAATGAAACTGCGAGTGTAGCAACCGTTACTTTCAAGTAACACCAAATGAATCAAAAGAAGAAATAAGAAATTAAGTAAGTGAAGTAAGAAAATAGATTTATTCATATCCTCAGCCTTACCTAAGGACATGCATGCGTGTGTGAGGGAGAGAGAAGATTTCATAGAGGAGAGTTTCATACGCTTATCTCGAGAACCAATGAACAGATTATAAAATCTCAGAAAGATTTGGATTTTTCTCAACAATTCTCACATAACGGACTTTTGAAAAAATTAATTTTAAGTCAAGTTTTAGCCTGATACCCCGATTTGACGTAATTTATCAAGAATTTTAAGACCATATGCATGTTTATACTGTTCGACGGTGGGTGGGAGTGTGAAAAATGAGACGGTTAAAAAACAGGCTGAAATATTTCTAGAAACATTGTATCAAACAATTGTAATTAAAAGTTCAATTAAAAATTCCGAAAATTTCACTCCCTCGCTGGTTTGATGCGTATCATATCGAATTTCTGCCATAAACGAAGATCGAGTTTCAACTCGCAAAAGGCTATCAGTTCAGGAGTTGCTGTTGCTGTCTGAACTCGGCCGAAATCCGCTTTGATAGGCCCTTTTCGGAACAAACCAGAGATTATTAGGGGCGGAAAATTTATCAGCGGCCCCCACAGCGTAAATATCCGATTCTTGCCACGTATTCAGTGGCGTCGGCGTGTACGGGTCGATGGGCTGCTTATTTGACCGTGGGCTCAGAGGTCTCTCATTTTCCTTTTTGCCGAACAATTCCATTCGCGTCGCCTATTCGGCCTCCTCAGTGTTGAGATACTTTATTTTGGTTATTATTCAGTAACAAACCATTGTAATCGCCCAAGAAAAAAGTTTTTCTAACCTACCCTGAAAATTTCATGGTTTGCTGCACGGTTCAAATCCGCAATGAAAAAATCGTGGGTGAAGTGGCAACATGACCTAACAAATTTTTCCCAAATTTTCAGGACACACCTAAAACGTTTTCTGACGGTGTTAAATATTATGGGGAGGACTTTTTATGAACTCCATTTTTCACACATTCTTCCGTTTTTTCGTCCAACCTGAGCTCACCAATCGAGTCGGCGCGAAAATTTGAATCTGCAACTACTCTTAACTCAATACGGCCGAAAAATGAGTTAGCTCATGTTGCCGCTTCACCCTCAAAATGTCTGTCCGTCTGCCGTCGTTTTGAAATTTTCAGGAAGAATCAACCTTGTTCCCGGACTGCCCCAATTCTTTAGCCAGCGGTCAATTTTAAGCCCTCTCGAAAAAAAGCTGAAATCTTCAAAAAACTAGGTTTTCCCCGATAATGCAAGCGTCATTGGATAAATCTAGCTTCAAAAAATTGAAAACCCGGCCTTAAGATTAACTATTTTGTCTGAACATTGTCAGTTAATGAATGTCAAAGGAACATTATGCCAATTCGATGCTGATCACTTGAATAACTATAGGAATGTAATCCAATGTCAAGAATTTGCATTTGGTTACCTAATATTAGACTAGTTTTTGGCAAAGTAGGTAGGTAGTAAGTATAAATTGAAAAAGCCACGTGAATAATAAAACCCTGTGTTAGAATTTGCAGCGTTTTTCGCGATGTTGTTGGTTCTTTGGGTATTTGGGTGATTCCACTAAAAGTGGCGAAATCGTGTCTTTTCTTCATATCTTGAAAACTATTCGTAGTATTGCGATGGAACAAAAAGCGTTGTGATTAGATCGTTGGTCCCCATGCTCCGCACGTGTAAACTGTCCAAAAATATTATTAGCAAGTGGAGAAAAATATATAAATATAGCCGAAATGTCATTCCCCTGGCATGTCCCCACCCCTAGGTACGCTACTTCTTCAACCAACCCTGGTTATTCGGATCGAGATTTTCAGAATCTGCTAAAACGAATGCACTCAGTATATAGTCTCGTATTAGCTCCTCTGTTCTCATAATTTTAAATGCATAGGCTTCAATGTTAGAAGCAAAGAACAGCGTGTCCCCTCCTTTTTGCGTCATTCCCCTGTAAAAACTTGTCACCCCCATAAATGGGAAACTATAACAGTTTCGGTAATTTTGAAAACGGCAGTTAGTAGCTCTGGAACTGTAGAACGTGCCTGACCTGCCAGATATCACTAGTGTTTGTTGAGAAGCCATCGAGAGGCGAAAAACAACCTCATTTATGGTGAGTATTTTTATTATGCGTCATTCCCCTGTATTCAATATCTTATCAAATTGAAGTAGTAAATTTTTCCTTCTGCCACTATTCTTTAGGTCTGGTGGTGCACCTTCCAGCGTATTTTTTTCAAAATTTAGGTACTGAAAGGAGGAGGGAAGAAATGGGAAAAACCGCGATTTGTCATTCCCCTGGCCGTCATTCCCCTGCATGTTCTGGATGGAGGTTTGTCAGCTAGGGCGCTTCTCCCTCAATTCTCAACCTTTTTTCAAATTTCTTGAACTGAAATGTTTGTCTCGGCAAGACCTAACACCCTGTTTAATCGAAATTTGGATAACGCACAGTACTTCCGATATATTTGAATTTATAGTGTTTTCTATTTTATTTTTTTCCGGCCACAAAAATGAACCGATTTGAGCGTTCTTGGTCTTAAAATCTTTTTTTTACCTAGCAGAATATGTGGATATTTTTTATATTCCAATATTGTAGCGTATTTTTATTTTGGGTGAATTTTAAAATTTGAATAGTGAATTTTTTGAGTTTTTGACCAAAACACCCCTAAAAACAGTCAAAATATGATCAAATTGTGTCTCAATTTTACGTGTCAAATTATGGAAGTATTGTGTCTTATCTACGCACCATTGGTTTTCTTTTTACACATATTTATTCATCAGTGTGAGAACGTACCATTTTGGCATCATCGAATTCACCATTGACCATTACTCCTCAAATGATATGATGATAAATCGACGTACTCCAATTATTTGAACTTTATTTTCTGAGATACCCAGACAAATAATGTACCCATGTCACTAATCTACTTAGCAGCGCTTAATTTGAGGTTTAAATAGATTTTTTTAAGTCTCTCAATTTTGTCATTCCCCTGGACCACTGATTTTTACCTAATCATGTCTGTAAACTCTCTCTGGGTGATGAAACTACACTGCTGGTGTATAGTTTTCATTAATAGCAGGCAAATGAACAATTTCTCGTCGAAAAACATGCAAAATTTTATCATTGGTAAAACGGAATTTGCTGACCCCAATTTCGCCACTTTTAGTGGAATCACCCATTTATGTTTGAGTTGGAAAGTTCATCATTGAATAGTAAACCGAAATGAGGGAAGGGAAGTGTAGAGGTAGGTACACCTACTTGATTATGTATCTGTGGCGGTCGTAGGGTTATGAGAAAAGCCGCAAGTAGTAAAAACCGAAAGGTGACCGGTAAACTTTACAGGAATTCGCGAGCTGCAGGATATTGCATGAGCCCAGCAGGTCACGTGACTCGTCCTAATCGATTCCTACTTTATCTCGAGGATTCGTCCCAGCTCCCTTAATATACGGTTTGAAAGGTAAAGTATCTTGGAAGGATGCAAGGCGATATTTTCGGCCTTTTTTAATTCAGCATTTTCCCCTCGCAGCTTTACCACTTTTTGTCTTTTCCCATTCCGAATACTCGCGATATTTATCTACCATCCTTTTATTCTCACCCGGCTCTAATGTCTTTTACGCAGTTTCCACTCTCATCCTGTTTTAAATTACAGGAAGCTGGATGAAAGAGATCATAAAACTCAGGTGCTTCTACACCTCAGGGTGTAGATTTATACCAACACCGCACCAAGGGTCTCTCTATTCTACTGCTGTTTCTACTTTCAGCGCCCCAACATCCCTTCGGAGCAGTTTTAACCATTTTCTCTTTCCCGTCAGCTCTTACAAAATGTAACTTCTCTCCTCTACTATTGACCACGATGACCTCAAAGGCGGTGCCAACATCCTTTGGAATGTGGCCAACTTTCTCGTTGCTGGCCGAGAATAAGGTTACCACGGAATCTCGTGTCCTTTTCGTACCATGGGCCGTTTTTATTTTTTAATTAATTCCATCAATTACTGTTGCTTAATAATTTTAGCGCCAATTATTCTATTCCACTGATGCTCCCCTGCGCCCTTTCTAACCATCTGAACTTGATTTTTGACTCAAAATTACTTTCGGTCCCCTAGAGGACTCATTCTTGTTATCATTTACTGGTGCTCGAGCGCTTTCTGTTTTATGGCCTTCTTCAATAAGGAATTCGAGGCATGATGTTTCTTGTCAAAAGAGCGTAGGGAGGCCAACGGCACTCCACCTTTCAACATTTTAGCTAGCCGCCGGTGGCTAGCTATCGTTTTCCGGAAGGTCACCCTCAGATGAAGTGGTGCGGCGATAAACTAAACGAGGATTAATCTTCCGACACGGTATCTTAATCATCTCGACGACTGAATTTCAGGGTGACTGAATTCCTCACCTCATAACATGTTTTTGAGAGTGAAATCAACAATTTTGGCTGCCATATGAACATAATCTTGTCTGAATTTTGTCATCATTTCTGGATCTCAATTTTTCCTTGAGTTTGGCTGTTTTTGTTGGTGATTTGTATGGAACCTTATTTTTCGTATCGGAGATTGACTCTGATCCGATTTTACTTTTTCACCAGCAATACTCACCTACTTATTTCCGTATTTCTGTACTGAGTAAAGGAAGTAAAAATAGTACGATATGTTTACCACGTCGTTGGTTCACTTTCCCCTCAGTTTTTCTACACTGACGAGCTTGTTACAGATTTTCGCCAAGTTGGCACAGTCGGCCTATCCCGACCACCCGCGACGGAGATAGCGAGTGAGGTCGAGAGCTTTCGACCTGGCGGAGCTAATGATATTCTCATCATCAAAGGAAGCCTCTACTTCTCTCTATGGTCTATGGGGCTATTTTTGGCGGAACTAACAGAGCATAGAGACTGATGGGATGGGGAAACAGGGCTAATCGCGTAATAAACCTCACCATTAAAACGGATGTACGGTGGGGCGTTTTCTTTGACGTATCCCTCAAAGCCATAATTGCCTTATTATGGCTGGCCCCCCTCGGGGAAATTATGGAAATTAAACGTAAAGATTATGTCGAGCTTTAGCCCTTAGTCTCGCGAGCTGGGTTTACTGTAAGTCATAGAGATGAAAATAGACGCCTAAAATATATTTGGGTTTCAGTTTTACAGCTATATTAAGCTCTGCCTATACTAAAGAAATAATTGATTTTATCGTCACTAGGCTACAGAACTATGCTTATTTCAGACCCTCTGTTCTTGTTAAAGAGGATTTCGGGTTTTGTTCAGAAAAATATTCCAAAGAAAGAAACTCGAAAATCATGAGCTGTGTTGGATAATTCGCCAAGGACAGACGATCACATACAGAAATTTCTCTTTAACCAGGCATTTCTATGTTGAATTGAGGATTTTCGAAACTAATTTGAGAATTTTCGCAGATTCCAATTCGATTTGTAAAATTCTCACTTTGACTTGGAAATGGTACTGATTGTGAACATTTCTTCGAACCCCAAATTTGATTAAATGTTTTTACCTACTTCGTGAATATAGTAGCAGAAATTAATCGATCCCATCAGCGAAGACAATGTCGACTCTCTCTTAAAATGTTACATTTCGCTCATGTACTTGGAAAAATTCGTAAGTCCGAAAAAATCGAAAATCTGTCGCATGAAGATAGAAGTTATGAAGTTTTTTTAGTCCCTGAGAAGTTGACCTCTTCAGACTCACTTTTTCCAAGTAGGTATACCGATGGCGTCGGTATACCGATAACCTCGTATCTCAGGAAAAACAAATTTTTCAGGAGAGACAAAAAACTCTCATTAGTGACACAGGGCCTATGTCAAAATCGAAATGCGAGGTTCTCAAAAAAGGCGCTAGGGAGCAGAAAAATGTATTTTTCGGCAAATTCGAATACTGGCCGATGAAATACGAGGATTTCATTCAGAAAATGGAATTTTAAAAAATCGCCAAAATTCGAGATACGAGGTTATCATATGAGGCCATCGATATGACCGATTAGCGTGACCCTAACTGTTAGGGTCACGCTAATCGGTCATATATGGCGATGTTACATCGCTGCTTGTATGCTCGTACGTATGACATAGGCATCCTGATATCATCGATCTCAATGTAATCCTCAATTCCCACATTCATTTGCTGACCTTTTCCGACGACTATACAAATAGTGACATGCGTATAGCTCAGCAGGGATACCTTGTTCGTCCCATGGAACAAGTGTCGTCCTTGTTTGTGACATTGCGGCAGCCGATGCGACGTCGAGGATGAGGGTCGTTCACTTTAAAAGGTGATTAAGTAACAGCCAAGGAAACGTGGAGGAAGAAGCTGACTGGATGAAATCGTCAGCGACAGGATTAACGTCCATGTCTCGTATCTTAGGACTTGTAATGTGAGGGGTGGGAGGGAGAAGAGCAGGAGGAGTGGCTTGTCTGAGCGAGCGAGGGAGATAGAGGAGCTCAGAGGGTTAAGCGACTGAGTACGAGCGAGGGGTTTGTCTAAATCGCGCAAACCATTCTTCTGCTACATTGGGGGCAAGAATCTATTCTCTTCCATAGTAAATAGTGTCAGCGTAAGTGACTAGAGAATACATAGGTACCTATTTGAAATTACAAAATACTATAGGTACCTAATTTCTTGGCCAATAATTTTCGTAAATTGAAACAAAAATCTCTATAATCAATGCGTGTTTTGCAATCAAACGTAATTTTCCAACAGCTTCATCCTCAATCCCCCGCATTTCAGATTGCTGAAACTACCCTCTCACTATTCGACCTGTTTCCATAATCGGCCGATGCTCTAACCTCCGCATATTCAGTTTGCCATCATCTCGCGAATTTTCGGCCCGCTTCCAGGCCACATCCCGGCATATTCATTGTACCATGGGCATATCCGACATCCCGACGCGACATTAGACCCTTTCACCGAGAGTGCCTCAACAGCTCGGTATGCTAAACATGCCAGGCCACAGTCTTGAGTCCCTGGCCCGCGATTCACCGCTGACGCGCCAACTAACGACGATCGCATTGTTAGGTTATTGTGCGAATACGATCCACGGATTCGCCTATTGTTCTGATAATTTGGACGCATATCTCACTCCGATGGATTGTTTAGCATTTAGCGAATTTTCGAGGGAATCAAGCGCTGTTTTGCATGCATTATGCTCCCCGAACCTTCAATCGAAATGTATTCAGCGGCCGAAGACGTGTGTATCTACTTATATCCACGTAGGTACCCCAGTCAGAAATCATTCTGTAATTTAGTAGGTACTGAGAGGCTATTCGGTGGGCTATTTGTGTAAACTCAAAGCGATTGATGTTTGGAAATCGATATCGAATTGCCATGACGAATCCAGTGAGAAGATAGATATCTTCAAATATATCTTCAATTTACAGAATTTGCCCTCTACTTAGAGCCTAGCAGCCACAGAATCAGCGAATATTTATCAAGAGATTGATAGCGGTTCAGAGGGGTGCTGAGGCTGAACCCAAGTCCGGTTTACCCAAATGTTTAGAACATTAATTTAAAAAAATTTAATTTATTTTTATTTTTTATTGTTTTTTTTATTTTGATTTTTAATAATTTTAAATTTGAGTTTTTAATTATTTGATAATTTGAATTTTTGATCATTTGATTTTAATTAATTTGATTTTTGAATTCTGCATCAATGTTTGTTATTCATCTATGGAACCTTGTTTCTCGTCAAACTATCAATGAATTACCATGATAAAATTACTAAAGAATCGGTCTGTACAGACGGTCTGTCGGATGGGGGGGGACGGTCTGACTTGTAATACGGGCTTAACGCGAGGACATACATTTTCATCAATGCCGCATATTCAGCTTGAATCGCTTCCAGAATAAATTTATTTTAGGAGAGAATTTGATGACCACCCTCCAGGGCTTTTGAGGCTTTCATTCGTCAGTGTTCATTATGTCGTACTCCTGTTCGAGCTCCAGGAGATCGTCTTGAGCTTCGTAAAATTCCGAGTCCAGGAGGCCTTCTTGTCGGTACCAGTGAACGAATGCTTTCTTTTCCAGCATGACGTGGTACTTCACGTTCAAATTCGACCAAGCCTCTTTGACTGCCGTCGTGTTGCCGAGCATGCAGACGGATCTCATGGTCCGCGCCAGATCGCCCCCTTGGACAACAACCGGTATCGAACTGTTGATGCCGATTTTGAATCCCGTCGGCGACCAATCCACAAATTTGAGCGTCCTCTTGCTGCGGATCGAGCTGATGGCCGAATTTATCTCTTTTGGGACGACGTCGCCGCGATAAAGCAAACAGCATGCGACGTAGCGGCCTCCGTCCTCCTTGCACTGCATCATTATGCTCGAGGGGTCGAAACATTTGCTGGTTATGTCGAGAATCGACAACATCTCATGCTGAGCTGCCGTGGGACTGACGATAGGAGCGTAACTCATCAGCGGGAAATGTATCCTCGGAAACGGTACGAGATTGGTTGGGAAATCCTTGAAATCAGCATTGAGGCTGCCCTTGAAACGTATGCTGGCCGTGATGGAACTGATGGCTTGTGCTAGAATACGATTGAGGTTGTTGTAAGAGGGCGAGTCGACGCTGAGCCGCGTTCTACATATAGAATAGAGAGCTTCGTTGTTCACCAAGAACACGCAGTCGGTTTTGTCAAGGGAGGCATGCGTCGCTAATATGGCGTTGTACGGTTCAACCACTGCAGTCGAGAGCTGAAAGCCAGATTGACATGTTATCAAAATATTGATGTAGTATAGCTGAATAATGTATATCATACTTGGTAATTGAATATTAGTAGTTATCAATGTTTTATGGGCCTTGAAGGCAGGCGTTTTTGTGAAGGCTGGCTTGATATTAATTTGAGAGTGATCTAGAGTTTCTAATGAACGTCCTGGGGTAGTCGCTGGAAAGAGCGACCAAGTTTCGAAATCTGGCTTTGAGTGAAGAGCGATCGAGTGAAAGACCAATCTGATTAATGTCTGGGAGGCAGGCCTTGTGATACCTTGATTGCTTGTGGTGTGATTGGTTCTTGGGAAAGAAGGCGGAGGTGTCCACAGTGCAGAATGGAGTTTTGTGGCTCCTTCAGCCGATTTAAGCGAAATACATAGAACTTACTTTAGGGCATGGGAAAATGACGACTTCCATTTTTGGATTTTTCGAAAACTCGTCAGCAGCGTGTTCCAACATTTTGGCGTAATATCCTGAACCGGTACCTCCGCCGAGCGAATGCGTTAACATGAACCCCTCAAATCGCTCGCAATTTTCAACCGTTTTCCTGATTGCTTCCTGAGTTTTGGGCCAGATCGCTTCTCCAGCTGTGTGATGCGCTCTGGCGTAATTGTTGGCGGCGTCTTCCTGACCCGATATCAAGTTTGACGGCGTATGGAGCATTTTGTACCGGCCAGTTCTGATTTCATCTGTTGAATATACGACCTTAAGAACTTCGAGTCAAAGTTTACCAAACAAATTGCTGACGTTCCAAACTGAGTTACGCTTGTTTTCATGCCCCATTTTTATTCATTCTTTTAAGCCTACTATTATCTATTATTGTCAACAATACTCACCAATCACCGTTGGGTCCATATCGACGAATATCGACCGAGGTGTATAAGCACCGATGACTGTTTCACTGAAAAATGAACTGAAACCATCTGGAATGCCAGTCGTATCGCCTATTGTGCTCGAAATATCGGAAATTCTCATTTTGGAATGTGAAATCTCCGTCGGATCCAACAAGTTCCCTTTTTCGTCCAGTCCATGTTCCAAACAGTACAGCTCCCAACAGCAGTTTCCCATTTGTACGCCAGCTTGGCCGATGTGGATTGACAAGACTTCCCTCTGCAATCGGAGAAAACAACCAGAATTTCGGGAAAACTCAATTTCGTCAATCTAAAGAATCTACCTGTTGTTTGAAATAACTCACCATGGTGGTTTTAGAGATTGTATGCTAAAAATTCTATATAAATTTTGGAATTTCGTCTTACACTTAAATTTTTACACTGTCGAAAAATACATTTAAATTTTGAAAATTCAAATTGATTTGATTTTGTTTGGGTAGCTACAAGTCTGCCATGTGTTGTGTTGGGGACCTAAGCATAAAAACCAAGGGATAGTATCGAAATTCTGGAGATCGTAATCAAGTTATGTTAAATGTACTTGAGGCTTATTGAACACTCTTTTCTTCCAAGACAATGTGAGAATGTTCCCTATCGAATTTCCTTGAAACATTCTCAACTAGGTTTGGAAAATTCTCAATCCGTCTAGGGAATAGGTACCTAATTTAACATTTTTTAACATTCGGGTTTTTGGGCCGGCAAGACGTTGGGAGATGAGATAAACATAACAAATCAAACATTTAGCCGTCAGAACAGGTATTCCCAGGTATGCCATGATACCTATGGGGTATATCGGGCTACTCTCATCATGAAATTCTTCCTTGAATAGAAAAGCGGCGGTACCAAGTACTTAGGTACCTCTTCCTATCTTATGGTCAAGAGGTAGTTTTCCAATTCTGCCTCAATCAAACTTCTTCCAGCTTGGTCTCTCCTTCGCCGCATTAGATAGTTACCTGTCCAAGTTTGTTAACAAGAGATAGTTAGCCAAGGCTTCCCGGGGTCGCGGGTGAATTGCGATTGAAGTTCCGCAAGAACTTGGGCTTCCCGCACCTAACAGGACTTAGCTTTGAGTTCGAAAATGTAACCTATCAGGATACCTAGAAGTTAGATGCATGAACTGGTTCTTCTTTGATGGGAGTGGAGCTTAGTACTTTTGGTACGGGTCTGGCGAAAGAATAATTTTGAGGCGGTTCGAACCCTACCGGCTGGGGTAAACTTGCTCTGCGTAGGTACATCACGAAAAACATCGAGACGAGTCGATTTGGAGGTTAAACGGATCAAAAATGCCAAAAAACTCACTGCACCTGAATAAACAAATATCCTCGTATTCTGCAAAATGAAACCAAGATTGTTTGAACATGGACGCTCAAGTTGTGTCATTCATGCGGACAGAAAAAAGAATTGAAAAGTGCTAATATGCCAGTAGTACTGTGAGTAATCGAAATGTTGATGGGCCTTCCCAAGACGAACGCTCCAGTTCGAGATATTTGAGAATCGTGGGAGGTATGGCAATTTTGGAAATAATGCTCACAGACGGCACTTGCGTTTGTATTGGCTAAAGTTTGAAAGTCGTGATTCTATCTCTATGCATCTGGTGAAGTTGGATTGATCTGAGAAGTTCGGACAAGGCATGCCGTTTTCTCTTTTAATTAACATGCATAAGTAAATTTTTTCTGAGCCTCCGTTCCGATTTTCATATTTACGACTACTTCCGTTTGCTCTGTAGATATTGAGACAAAAATAATTTTGGGGTGGTAAATTTCCTGTGCTTCACTGCGAGCACGCAGATTTTCAGGCGTTGCAAACGTTGGGAAAAACAGTTTCGCGTGAATGAAGTCGTTACAATTGGGGCTCAAGGTCTCTATTGTGGTCCGGCCTTCCAAAAACCTTTAAGCTGCTGACATCCTGAATGGGAAGCCCAATAGGCGTCGAGGAGCTGCTGAAGGGCTGTCAAGAGCCTCCTGGCCTGTCGCACAGCGAGCCGAGAAGGCCCTTCACCTTGGCCGCGTCAATGGTTGCAATCTTACGACCGGCGTCAAGTATCCTCTCCTCCGGATATACTCGCAGATGCGTATCATGTTACATTCTTGTGTTTCGAACATCTACCGCAAGGTTTAGCAACGAAGCTTTCAAGTTGGGCGGTGCAGAATTGAAGGGGATTACAGTAGAAAATCATGAATGGACCTAGATGCGGTATACGGAGGGATGTCCGTTTTTCCGTGCAAAAATCGTTGTAGGTGTTTTTGGAGCCGTCAAGCACGGACGAAGATATTTGAGGGATAAAATGAATTGGAAAACCATCGAAGTTGTTTACAATGTAACCCATTTGTGCCTGAAAAAACAAGGGAAGTGGGAGCTGGCGAATCTTCGAATTTCAATTTCTTCACTCATTTGAAAAGGCATCACGATGCCTCAAGGAGACTGCCGTGAAAATCTCAAATTCACAATTTGAACAGTCTCTCATCGATTATGTTTTACACCAAGGAAATCGGAGATAATACATTTCAACGAATTTTTGATTTTCTGAGCGTGGAAAAAAGGTCTCAAGCTCACTGGACGACGCTTTTGCCTCTCGAAGTAACTGTTGAAAATGGAATCATTCAACTCTGTCGCACGTGTACGACAGTTGCGAGCTTTTGTAGGAATTGTGAATAAGACGTTCCTTTTTCCTTAAAAATCCACTTTCCGAATACACCTTCTAAATAAATTGCGTTTAAATGTCGGTGAACCCCGAGCTATGCTCAAGGGGAACGACGCCTAGCACAATACGTCCTTGGCACCACAATACCATTAGTGTTGAAATAATGAATCAATGAATTATTCTATAAGGACTCCATTATGTATACTGTTCATTTTTATTTTGAGAATAAAATTAATTTTATCTATTTCCTCCGGGGAAGAACGTATTTAATGCACACACGACTGGGGGTCCGTGCTCTGTGAGGACAAACCACCGCTATCTAGCGACACCTAACTGAACCAGTGCTCGGCGAGTGTGGGAGGCTCTCGAGTAGTTCACATTTTTCCGGGAACCTGACTGGCGGATATACACCGTTATAAATTATAGTGCTAGGCGAAAATAAATATTTTTTGAAAGTAGAGTCAAGTGCATTGATAAACCGGCTCTAAGACCGCTAAATTTTTCTCTGGGTGAGGTTCCAAAACCAAAATTTAATGCGCGCCTTCTGGAACACGAATTTTGGTGTCGGAGTCTCGATGATTGATTCTATCAATGAAGGTGAATATTCTATCATTCAATCTGAATTAGGTACTTACCTGATAAGTGCCTAGCGCTTAGGTCTCATCATTAAATTATGATAAATTTTATGCCTTCAACAACTCCGAAGAGAAGTCGAAGACAGTCAAAAATATGTCTATACGTCTGTCTGTATATATATAACCCTGAAGGGGTTGTCCGTGTGACTAATAAGTATCTTCCGCGAGACCCGAGTGGACAGTAGTCAAAAGGGTGTTCTGAGAAGGGGGGCGTTGAGCCTCTGTCGCGCCTGGCGGGAGTGCCTGACCCGACCCCACCTCTGTCTAGTGGCACCCGTTCAAACTGCAGCAGTCAACTAGTGGCAGAAAGTTGAACTACTCGAGCCTCAGTGAGTAGCTCCCTATTTGCTACGAGTCCAAGTACAAGTCAAATGTCATCGAACTCGATCGCAAAGAATTTTTCCTTCGATTTCAACAGATACCTAGACAAATGGATACCTAAGAATTAACCGGCCCGGAGTAGCTGTAGGTGGTGGGCTACATTCAACTGCAGACGATATCTAGAAGATTTTAAGGTGGAGAATCTTTAGGAAAAAAAGAAAGAAAAACCACTGTGGGATCGAATTTTGTATCAACTAAGACTAACTCACAATGAATCAGAAACTGTAACTCATAGTCAAACTCAGAGTCCAATTCACATGAAACCGAAACTCAAACTTATAGTCAAACTCGAAGTCAAACTCACAATGAAACTGAAACTCAAACTCATAATCAAAATCGAAGTCAAACTCACAATGAAACTGAAACTCAAACTCATAATCGAAATCGAAGTCAAACTCACAATGAAACCGAAACTCAAACTCATAATCGAGATAGAAGTCAAACTCACAATGAAACAGAAACTCAAACTCATAATCGAAATCGAAGTCAAACTCACAATGAAACAGAAACCCTAACTCATAATCAAACTCGAAGTCAAACTCACATTGGAACAGAAACCCTAACTCAAACCCGGAATCAAACTCACAATGAAACAGAAACTCGAACTCATAATCGATCTCGCAGTCAAACCGAAATTTAAACACATGGTCAAACTCGAAGTCAAACTCACAATAAAACAGAAACTCAAACTCATAATAAAACTCGAAGTCAAACTCACAATGAAACCAAAACTCAAACTCATTGTCAAACTCACAATAAAACAGAAACTCAAACTTGAAATCAAACTCGAAGTCAAACTCACAACAAAACAGAAACTCAAACTCATAATCGAAATCGAAGTCAAACTCACAATGAAACTGAAACTCAAACTCATAATCGAGATAGAAGTCAAACTCACAATGAAACAGAAACTCAAACTCATAATCGAAATCGAAGTCAAATTCAAAATGAAACCGAAACTCAAACTCATAATCGAAATCGAAGTCAAACTCACAATGAAACAGAAACCCTAACTCATAATCAAACTCGAAGTCAAACTAACAATAAAACAGAAACTCAAACTCATAATCAAACTTGAAGTCAAACTAACGATGAAACAGAAACTCAAACTCATTGTCAAACTCACAATAAAACAGAAACTCAAACTTGAAATCAAACTCGAAGTCAAACTCACAACAAAACAGAAACTCAAACTCATAATCGATCTCGAAGTCAAACTAACAATGAAACAGAAACTCAAACTCATAATCAAACTTGAAATCAAACTCACAATGAAACAGAAAGTCAAACTCATAATCGATCTCAAAATCTAAGTCACAATGAAACGGAAACTCGAACTCATACTCAAACTCGAAGTCAAACCCACAATGAAACAGAAACTAAAACTCATAATCGATCTCGAAATCAAACTCACAATGAAACGGAAACTCGAACTCATACTCAAACTCATACTCAAACTCGAAGTCAAACTCACAATGAAACAGAAACACAAACTCATTGTCAAACTCACAATGAAACCGGAACTGAAACTCGTAATCAAACTCGAAGCCGAACTCGCAATGAAACCGAAATTTAAACACATAGTCAAACTCGAAGTCGACCTCACATTGAAAAAGAAACTCAAACTCATAATCGATCTCGAAGTCAAAGTCAATTTGAAACCGAAACTCAAACTCTTAATGAAACCAACTTAAACTCATAATCGAAACCGACGTCAAACTCACCGTCAAACAGACACTCAAACTCAATTGATTTTTGATCGTGAGTTTGACTTCGAGATTTACTATGAGTTTGAGTTTCTGTTTCATTGTGAGTTTGACTTCGAGTTCGACTTTGGGTTTGAGATACTGTTTCATTTGAGTTCACTTCGAGTCTGAGTTTCTGTTCCATTGTGAGTTTGACTTCAAGATCGATTATGAGTTTGAGTTTCTGTTTCATTGTGACTTTGACGTCGATTTCGATTATGAGTTTCGGTTTCATTGTGAGTTTGACATCGAGTTTAGTTACGAGTTTAAGTTTCTGTGCCATTGTGAGTTTGACTTAGGGTTTGTCTATGAGTTTCAATTTCGGTTTCATTGCGACTTCAAGTGCAAACATGAGATCGAGTTACTGTCTCATTGTGAGTTTGACTATTGGTTTGAGTTACAGTTTCTCACAAACTCACGATGTTCAAGATCGATTTCAAGTTTGAGTTTCTGGTTCATTGTGAGTTTGAGTTTCTGTTTCATTGTGAGTTTGACTTCGAGTTTGATTATGAGTTTTAGTTTCTGTTTCAATGTGAGTTTGACTTCGAGTTTGAGTATGAGTTTGAGTTTCTGTGTCATTGTGAGTTTGACTTCGAGTTTGATTGTGAGTATGAGTTTCTGTTTCATTGTGAGTTTGACTTCGAGTTTGATTATGAGTATGATTTTCTGTTTCATTATGAGTTTGAGTTTCTGTTCAATTGTGAGTTTGAGTTTCTGTTTCATTGTGAGTTTGACTTCGAGTTCGATTATGAGTTCGAGTTTCATTGTCATTGCGATTTTGACTTCGAGTTTGATTATGAGTTTGAGTTTCTGTTTCATTCTGAGTTTGTCTTCGTGTTTGACAATTATTTAGAGTTTCTGTTTTATTGTGAGTTTGACCCTTGACAGTTTGATAATAAAAGATGTATCATGTTCGATTTTTGAGTGGACTCTTCCGACTGCTCGAAACAATTTCATCGGTATAGAGTAGGTATATTTGTATACTCCCAATTGGTGATTTCGCTGTTCTGAGCACTCGACATAGCATCTCCAGGATCTAATTTACTTAGAAATTGGTTAAAGGCAGTCTATACTCCAGCCTTCAAAATGATTTTGTTTACTCAACCCTAAGCGAACGCTGTCATTCTAGAGAATATTCTCAACGTGACTTGGGGAAATGATCTTATAAAAATTCATTACAAGAGAAAACAATTGTAGGAAGAGGAGCTCATCCGAAGGGACGGGTTAATCTCGTAATAAGTGTTTGTCTTGAAGGCCGAACGGAAAAGGCCGCTGTAATACTCTTGTCGTCTTTTCATTAACTACTTGTTGATTTTACGACCCTCGGAAGCTTATCCGGAGCTATTCACCCACGAATCTTCTCAGATGGTTCCATAATGTGCTGAATTAAGCAGTTGAAACACGTCGTCGGAGAGCCAGCCAATCCAATTTTGCTGGTATTATTTTACGGCGCCTGTTACACAATGGAAATTTTAATAACAAAAACGAAGCACAATATAGGTAGATGCTTAGGTATAATACAATATTGTTTGGTGCAAGGCGGCAGAAATCATGCGCGTCATGAAGACCTAGGGCCATGTGTTTGAACGTCCCAGAAAACCTTTGCTTGAAAACACTCTGGCAATCCAATGGGGCGTGGCATACGAAAGCCGATTAAATTTTCGAGACCTGAGCCGACGCCACCTCGACCAATCACAAGAATGCAGTAGATGTATTTCCCAAGTCAGAAATAATTGGGTTTTGCACATTCACCTCCACCTCTTGTTTTTGTAGTAGAAAAACGAGAGTTCTCACACCCAAGATCGTATTCTCGGCAATTTCGTAATCTCGGTATTTTTTGTTGTGCAGGCTTTTCGAAGAACATGAGGAGTTGCTGAGCCTGTTCGAGAAACTTAAGGAGCTGAGGACCAAAGAAGAGCAGGCAAACAGCCTGGAGCTCGCCGAACACGCCAACAAAGTCATGCAAACGCTTGACGAAGGGATCAAAGAACTTGACGACCTCGACACGTTTTTCTCCTACCTCACACAAATTGGGCAGTCCCACCGAAAGATACCTGGGTTCAAGCCGGAATATTTTTGGGTGATTATGAAGCTTATTTCATTAAAATTAATTGAGCTAGATGAAATTGGTATTATAAATAGTTGCTCGCCAACTTGAACCAACCAAGGCATCGTTATACCTGGATTGTAGTAGGAACCATGAGTGGGAATAGGATTTTCTCAACATCCGGCAGTGCCTGTCTTTCATACTGAATTTCAGATCATCAAAACGTTCTAAACTGATTTTAAGCCATTTACTGGACTGAGTTTTAGCTCGTTCATAAATCCTTACATTTAGAAATTGAAAAATAAAACATTTTGCGTACTATTACCAATGGGTAGTTTTTTCTGAAAGTTTGTCAATACTTTTGATTACAGGACCTTTTTGATGATTTGCCATAGGTACTTACCGATCCAGTCAAATGCTGATCAAGTATATTTGCAATTAAGTGAAAACCATTGATGACCGCACTGGGGAAAAATATTTTTTTCGCGAAAATTTGATATTACTGGTGCCAGCGTCGAGCATAACCAGCCTCGGAAGATATTTCCCAAAAATTTCCCCCTGTTCCACCTTGCACAACGCGTGGAGGGGAGTAATTCGCAGAATATTGCCCCAGTTTCTTACCTAATTAATCATCTCTCCGCCCTTTCCGCCGACCCCCGCTGGTGGTGCCATCTATTTGCAGTTTTCATAGTGAGGCGTTTCTCCTGCGGGATTAAACGTCGGTTTGTCTTCGCCGGCTTTATATATTACTCCCCGACTTAACCTGACTTTATACCCTCAGCGGCGGTGATTTATACGAGAGGAAAAAGGCAAACCGCTAAAACGGATTTGTAGGGGAGGAAATGATTAAAAAGCCAAACGCCAAATCATGACATGCAAGGGTAGGTATCCCCTCACCCAGTTCACCCATGGAAGCAGTGCATAGGTTGTGCTGACGGCCTCAGGTTCTGAATAGCAGGCAATATACAAGTAAATTAGTATATATTACAGTAGAATGTACTACAGTATATACTGCGTATGAAGTACGGGTATATAAGGTAGGGTCTGTATAATATTTTTATGGTGCAAAATCTGCTGGATGCTGTAGTCAGCTAAAGTATCTAATGGAGAATCGTGTTATTTTGTGAGAGGCGAGCATAAGACAGAGGCGACGACTTCCTTTTGACATAGTTTATTCGAGCTCGAGCGCTTTCGGCCATACGGCCCTCTTCAGGGGCAATATCTGACGTTCGCCTGAAGTCAATTCTCTCTGCAATTGTGGTAGTTGACTTTTAGTGTAACAAAATCTGACTCCAGAAATGTGCTCAAAAGCTGGAAATTGTTCTTGTAGAAAAACGAGAGTTTTGAGACAGAAAGCGTGAATTTCCTGACTGAAACCTGAAATAATGTTTCTGGAAGAACGGGGGTCGTAGAAAATTATAATTGAGAAGTTTCCCACCATTCTGGCCCTACTTTAAGCCGAATCTTATTTTCACCCAATTATTTCGACAGTAGTGTGGGTATATCATCGGACGGTCAGGCAAAGACAATTTTCATGGTCGAATAAAACTTAATTTCGCAGTCCGGAACGAAAATCAAATAAAATTTTCGGCTGCTTCCTTGCCTGAGGTAGAGGATCTATTGTAGAAAATGGCAACGGATGGACGTGCGAAGGCTTTTAAACGCGTTGTTCACGGACGAACGAACGACCGGCCACGCCGTGATGGATTAGGCTGTCCCATACCATACCTCCCCCTAGCATACCTCCCCCATACCATACCTCCCCATACCATACACTTCCTGCCGTCAACTCGAACGCATTTCCACATCATCTCTTCAACATTCTTGTTCCCTTCCATTCTCCCCAGCTGTAGAGATTGATCCGATTCTTGGTCCTGCCAGGAATAATGGGACCACAAGCTCGGAAAGTTGTTGTAGGGGTGATATTCTTTGTTTGAGGACAGTGGACGAGTTTTAACAGCCGGACCCCCTGCCCAGACTGTCATTACCACTAGAGGCCCTGAGCTCCACGGTGGATGGGCGCATTGTCTGATCGTTACCACGGGCCCAAGCTATAAAAAGTGGACAATTACCAACTCCTTTTTCATGGTAGGATTGGGATTCGCCAAGTTGTTAACATTGGAGTTGCCGTTTCAATTCCATAAGGGATCTGGAATTTGCTAGGAACCAGCAAACCGACGATATCGATTACACAGAATCTGCACTTCTTGAAACGTTAACCAATACATTTTCGGGAGAATTAGTGTTGAACTTTTTCCCCCCGCTACTACCCGGGACACGGGTTCATTTTAGGAAACATGAACCAGAAACTGAATTCTATTTTTGAAATCTTGATTGGTTCTAGCGTTCTATACGCTGCAACATTGATCTGCACCGCAAAACCTCCCATTGAGGTGCATTAAGTGGGTACCTGGCAGCTAAAGCTGTGTATAGGTAATTGAAATGAAACTCACCCGAGCCTCGAATGAATAGGGTGCAAAATGTTTTGACGGAGACTTAAATTGGCGTTGCAGTATCGGCCTGAATGTCGGCTGGAACGGTCATCGTGAATATGAGGGAATGAAGTCTGCCATTCAACCGGCTGCATGGTAATTTTCAAGCACCTGGGGTCTCATCTGGTCCAATTTTAGAATACATTCGCATAAGTTTGTATTGAGCCATAAGTCTTCATGCGCTCAAATAGAAAACCGAATCGATTGCTGCCGGAGTTGAAAGAAAAAAATAAGTGAAGAATCCCCCAAAAAAGGAGATGCACCCTCTCCAGAACAGACCCCCTTCATTCCCCAAGAATAATTAATAAACATCGTTGCGTTTTCATGAAAAAACGTACCCACCAAAGTTATTAGAAATTAATGTCGTATATTAGGCTTGGATTTGAACGATTTCATCATGCAGCTTTGACAAAACAGTTTTTAACCCACAGTTATATATAACTATACATCCCTACTTGGTATTACCTAGTATATACGAGTTTTGAGTAATTCGTATACTACCTGTTTTGTGTCTCGTGCATTTTCATTCATCATACACGTATTCTTCTACAAATGGATTGAACTATCAAAATTTCAAATGATATAGGGCCAGCGTAATTGTATTCCTTTTTCTCGTGGATGCACCTTTCAAAAGTTTTTTTAATGTTACAGAGAATTGAAAAGCCATTCCTCGAAGCAGTTAAAACGACGTTGGGTGACAGATATACGGAAAATGTGGAGACTATTTACAAAATCACCATCAAGCTCATGCTCGAAACTCTCATCAACGGTTACAATTCAACGTGAGCTGACGTGGGACCGCACCAAGAATAACGTTGATATCTCTTCCGGTTTTTTCACCATAAAGAAATTCTCGAATTGCTCATCAGTCTCGTCGCTGAACCGGCTGGAAACGCACAGCCCCGGCGAACTGCATAAACTGAGCCTTCTTTGTGTACAGAAAAAATTGTACAGTGTTACATTTTGCAAGTGAAATTTTATAGAACTTCAAGTGAATTCACTCGCGATTGGTGACCGCGGTAGCGCATTTTGGAACTCAATGCCAATTCAAGCCGGAATAATCGGCTTTGTGGAAACAACACATTTATAAGGAATCTCATACATGAATGATTTTGTACCTACTCGACTTTCAGAATAGACCCGTTCATCGTACAGTGTTCGCCTAATGTTTGGGAAATATAGATGTATAGGTACTCAGCCAGAAATCATTTCAATTTATTTTGTACTGAACTTATCAAATTTTCGTTCAAACAGAGATTTTTTCCGGAAACGGATAAATAATTTCCTCACCGCTGTAAGCTCGTGAACGACTTGACGAGCGTGTTCTTCCTGATTAAAAAATTGCACAATCGCAATTGCTGCACGATTTGGTAAATAAAAACAAGTCTTACGGGGTATAAACGTGAAAAATGTGCCATCGCTTGATTTAGCTAGCGCTCCCTCTCGAAAAACACCCAATGTAAATATTGTAGAGAGGGGAGGAGCGTGAAAATTATGTTTTACGGCAACAATGGAAATTTTCCTCAATGAGAATTGGATTGTATGAGTGTTTAAGGATGCCTACATTGTTTAAGGATGTTAAGGATGTTACAGATGTTAAGGAAGATTGAAATATGACTCGCAGCTGAGATTTTTGAGACCCTGTAGTTTATAAAATTCACCTTTCGGGTGAGAAAATTTGGCGAAGGGTCGACAGACATGAAGCTGCATTGGGGACATACACTTGTTTCTTAATCATAAAAAATTGGTTTAGAAAAATCCCTAGTCAATTGTCAGGTGGAGCGTAGCTGTTAAGAACATAAAATGTGTGTTGTGATTGTGTCATATTTGTGAAAGTAAATAAGTGTTATAGCCGATTCTGTAACGAAGATATAATTTTATCATGGTGTAAAATATATACTAACTGATGTTCAGAATCTTGTTTCCCCATGTTTCGGTTCTTGTGTGGGAGGAAAATCCGATTTGGAGACATGTAACGCTTCTGACATTACGCGAGTAATATAATGAAGTTTTAAAACTTAAAAAAACCGACGTTTTTGATCGAAGTAGTCCCGGGCGTGCCTTGCCGCCGTCAAAGGGAGGCGTTACGGCAGTAATTTTTCAAAAAGAAGCGTCGGGTGGACGCCCTATCGCTTGAAAGCAAGAATCGCCAAAAGTACCTAACTGATATTTGAACCAACAAAAGATGAACTCAACAAAAATTTTTTAAACTAAACCTACTTAGTCAAAATTCTAGAAATTTTCGATATTTTGAAAGAATTATGAGTCTATGAAAAAGGGAGGATAGTTTCAAGTGACAGGTGGCAAAATTTGCCATACCTACATCTAATATGTGTGGTAATAAATTTACGTACTCCAATCTGTTGGAGATAATCAAGACGCTTGAGATTAATATAAAAAAAAACCCAAACTACCTACAAAGGTAAATAATCAGCATTCAAAATTATTTCGAATTATTTTTTGTAACGTGCGTTGTTTTTTGTTTGGCGATTCAGGTATGGGTTGTTATGAAATCGCCATTAAATTTTTTTTCGCCAGAAAAATTTTTTCTCGGTAGGTACTGCACCTACCCCTGAATATGGTTTTTTTTGAAGCGTTGGAATTTATTCCACACATTACAAAAAGGTAAACGCCTAAGAGCGCTAGGGGAAAATGAAATGGAAAAAGGTTATGATCATGAATCGTGTTGCAGTCACCTCCCGCTGTCAGAAACTAACATGAACTAAAATGTTGTTGTTGAATTATTAATATGAAAAAGGCGATGATCGTGAATCGTGTCAGTCGTGACTCCGTCGTTGGAAACTAACATGTACGTATACCAAAATGTGGATAAACCTCGTATTCACGTACGTCGTGACAGTGAGTCGTATAGCCAGAAGGTGAGAGGTAACTTTTCACGTCACGGGGCGACGATCTACCGGACATAACAACAAGAGTGGCCAGTCAAAGATGGACGCCCTACTGTCATCACCTTTCTTAGTTCTATCAACAACGGAGTTCTAGTGAAATTCATGGTTAATCCGCCCTGATAAAGTCTCCCAGGACCCAGCTCTGAGGGGACCTTTATAAAAATATTCGCTTCAGTGTGAACATGTGAAAAACAAGCAGAAGAGCCATAGGAGTGTGTCAGTGCGACTCTCGAGAAATCTTGACCCCGCCACACTACCTCTTCTGGCGGACCTCTTTACTCGTAATTAATTTTCTCCTACCGCGCGGGATCAAGGCGACATCGTTTGTTACAGTTAACCGACACAATCTGGTGAGTATAATTCATGGCCATGTATTCCGTAGCATAGAGCTAAAATCAGCACAAACTCCAATTGGGGGATCGAAAAAAATCACTATTACTTAGGTACTATCACGTTGGGAACCTGAGAATATTTTGTGTCTCCGTCCTGCGTGGAAATGAAGAAAATTTTGAAATTTTCGTCAGAAACAGTCCAAATTTTGCCTCCAAATTATTCAATACGCACATATTAGATTTGGTCCAAACCAGTGATTCCCCTTTATTCATTATATTATCAGTTTTATTTAAATGTTATTATTATTCAACCATGAACCCTTCAAATCATCCCGGATTTTTGTGAAGACTTTGGCGTGACATTACGCATAAATAACTTCAATAACAAGAGAGCCAGAGTAAAAATGCATAAAGATATTTTGATTTTTATATTTATTTCATGTTCTGTAACAATCTATAAACATTGAAACGCAGAAAACAAAAATGAAAAATACATTCACGTATAAATATAACATCAAATAGCATTGTACTGCTCAACTATAAGTGATAGTCGGTCGATCACACTTAGCCTCGCTTCGTAGATTTTCATATAAAGCTAGGAACTAGAAACATCCGATGATAACGGAAATCGTTCGAAGTCTCGGGGAATTCGTAGGAAAGACGAAAGTAAGTTACCTACATAAATAATTATACAAACGACAGATCTGATTATGCAAGCTATTTCTGTTGTGTGGGGTTTTTACGGTATTATAACGATGAGTACAAAAATGCACCAAATCAAAATAATCTGTATTCCTAAACGGTCCAATAATATCGGGATTGAACTTCTAAAATCCTGAATTTGGGCTCATGAAGGGAGGAGTGCGCATTTTTGGAAATACCACACAACTGCATTGGAAGAAGGTCCAGAAAAATATTGCGTGGGCGAGGTTGGTCAAAGTGACTTTATGAGTTTTGATTTGAACTTGGTTTACCAAACCGTTTTTTGAGCATCGTACACCAAACATCGTTATTTTTCGGAAAAAGTTTGTTTTCCTGAATATTTTTTACAGCTTTGAAATGACAGGGATGGCTATAAATTTATTATAAATCAATTTAAATTTCTTTCATGCCCAAATTCATGGTGTCTTAATTAATAGGAACGAAAAATTAATTGCCCAGACTATTGATGAAGCGGTCATTAGAAAATGGTATGTTATTCATGCCTGTCTATAGGTACACATATTCTGTAAGTACATATGTTTTTGCTTGTGTAAATAAAAACGGGCGAACTAGAAATTTGAGGGAAAAACAATATTGTAATTTTTTCACCCATATTCGACGAAGGTTTCAAATCTATCAGTGTATTAGTATTAATATATTCTAGTAGGTACTCTAATACTTAATGGTAGTACCTACTCTAAGTAATCCTAGACGTTTTTGTGCACATCGAAGAAAGACTTGTCTACTGGGTAGAAATTAAATTATCCATTCTCCCTGATAAGAGCTCTTACTACTTTCATACCCTAAAAATTTGGTAGTTAACAAAAAATATTATTGAGATAAAAATACTTTTGAGACAGTTGATACTTTTTGATGGTTGGTAAAACTTCACTTTTATTTTGCTCATCTTTATTTACAAAGGAATGGTAGCAGAGATGAGAAATTATAAAGATAACTAAATACCTGCTAGTCATGAAACAGGCTCTGCCGAATTTCCATAAAACTGGTCGCATCGGAATTATCTTATGGAAGAAAGTCGGTAGACTCATGATACATTTTTTTTCAAATTCATAATTCTATAATTTTTTGGAAATTGAAATTATTTTTAGGGATAATTCCGATTTATTTCTCAATTTCCTGGCGTTGTTGGACTTTTTTGGTTAACAAAGGAAATGGAAATTTCAGAAGACAGTAATTTTTCACCGGGTATTATGAAAACATTTGATAAAATCCCGTGCGTTCGTTGCAGGTATTATCAGCTAGGTAGGTATACGGCTTTAGGTAAACGCAATAATGCGGCTCAACGGCCGGTGAAACCATACTTAACACCTTTAAACCTCCTTTAACTCTCTTCAAATTGATAGAATTTTAACTTAAATTTTTTCCGATCCGTCAAATTTTTCGTCAAAACAAATTTTGCAAAATAACTCCTGCACGCCCTTATTCTTAACTATTCTGCTGTATACTGATAATAAGTGTGCACGTTGAGACACCATTAGAACCTAAAACTGACAGGTCAAACCTTGCTATGGTTGAAAAACTTTTTTATTTTTGCGTCCTTTTGCATGAGAATATAAAATGTCCATATTTCTATTGGAATGTGGAATATTATTTCAAGAAGTAGTTTGGTCCGACGAGAGATGATAATTTTAATTTTTGACTAGTAAGTATAAGTATGGCCGTGCTCATAATAATTTACGCAATAGGTATGCACCTACTAACTTCTCAATAAATTCAATATCACAATGAAATTCACAATTCACGCTAAACTATCGAATATTACTCGATTGAGTACAACAGTGGCAGTCACAACGAATATTTTAGCGTAGCAGGTCCTACGGTGATAAATAATTTAAGCTTGAAAACAGGTATAAAAAAGTAAGTACCTAACGTTCATACCTTAGCCAGGGGTAATCGGAACTTAAATATAATACCTTCCACTTAAGTAATGGTCATCTGAAGCTTAAACCTAAGAGTCGAAAATCTACCGTCAACTACCCTAATAATACAAGGATTTATCTTTGACTAGTTCACGAAGTTGAAAATATTATTGCATTACAAAGTTTTGATATTTCAATTTTGGATTTAGGTACTTTAAGTCATGAAATGATGATTGAGAGAGATCACATTAAGTTCCAAGCAGTCATCCGGGGTTGAGGAATGTTTAGTCGCCGTTGAAATCTGAAATAATAATTTAGTAATGTAAGTAAAATACGTAGAATATTGTACCTATTACCTTCTATGTGAAAATTTAATTTTATGAATAAATTGGTCGATAGAGTGAAAAAAAAATTTAATTTTTTTTAATTTAAAGAAAATAAAAATTTAGTCAAATTTGAGATTTTTGAGCGCATAAAAAATGTAGTAAGTTTACTCACCTACAACCTCTTCCAAAGGTGAAGGTTGATCGTCATTGTCTGATGAATCTCTACGACTCGATCTTGAGTTCTGCTTAGATAAGGACTGCGGAAGAAATGAAATTCGAATAAATTGAAGACTCGTTTTTTTGTTGAAACCCCAATCAAATTTATAGGGTTCAACGCCGACGCCACCTCGTCCATTCACAGCAATGCATTTTCTTACCCCCTCCACCACCCAATCCACAAGTATTGGCAATTCTTTCTTCCATTACCTACGTCACTCCCGCACGACCTTAAAGTGTTGAGAGACTGGCGTTGACGTTAACCCATGAACGCCTCGTTTAGTTATTCCAAGGAATTTCGTAAAAATCGTTCAAATGTTTGGTTTTTGTTAGTCTATGTTCTTGAGGGAAATTATTTGAAAATAACAAGCCTTGAATTATCAAAATCAAAGTTTTTCCTGATTTATTTTGTTATTGGAAGCTCACCTGGAACATACGCCTGGATCTAGGGGGTGACCTTTTATTCCATAAAGCCTCCAACTGATCGAAATGTTGCGATTGTGCAAGGGCGGCTTGTTCCGGCCCTAATCCTTGCTGTAAATATGGAATAATATGTTCTGTCCATGAACGGTTCCTGATACAAGACAAGGGTTTTCGGGATTGTGACAACAGATGGGGCAACGTATTCAGAGAAAATTTATATTTGTGTTTCCACGGCCGACAATTCATCACAAAAAAAAAAAAAAAAAAAAATTGTGTTTCTAATTCTAATTGCTGTAGGTAGGATTCTAATAATTTGTATCTCATTCCCTACAAACGTTCTCATTCCCATTTGCGAGAAATTCACCAAATTTTTCAAATTTGATCTTTTACGTTATCGAGTTCTTAATAAGACACCATAAGAATGCCATTTTCTGGAAAATTATTAATCAATAATTCCAATTTTTTATTTCAAAGAATTTTCCTTGAGATAATCACCTGAGAGCCCATTGAAGGATCCTTATGCGGTATCTTGGATATCTCCTCCATGCTGGCAGATACGGAAAATCTCCGCTTGAATCTTTCGTCAACCGTAGCCTTCATTATAGAACTGGTCAGATGCCCGTACTTCCTCTGCCACGTATACGTGTCAAGAGAGACTTCCTTCTTCAAAAGACGCCTCAACGGTCGTTTGGGGGCGTTCGGTCTCAGATCTGCACCAAATCGGAAGACTTGTTAGTTTGTGAAGAAATTATTGCAGACTCATAGCACTGTATTTGGTAGCATTCGAGTTTCACCTTCGATTTCCTTGGCCGGTGCAACGTAGACAGGCATCTTGACGTAAGTTGCAGGAGTGTTGTGCAGGCAGATGATGGGCAAGTGCTTGCTCTCTAGAAGGTGGACAGCAACTCGCGTAGCGTCGGTTGACATTACAAAATTCAAAATCGGTTGGTGCAGTTGAAGCGACGTGAGTGGAACGCCCTTCTTCGTGTCCCAAACTAGGATTCTCTTGTCTTCGGACCCTAAAATCGCGAGAACCCCTTTAACGTGCTGCATACGGTTAATTGCAGAAATAAATATCAGACAAAACTTGTTTTTCAATTGTTACTCCTGCAATACACACCAGAGACGGCTATCGATCCGTCGCCGGCGATTTTAACACAGGTAACGTAACCTAAGTGGCCTTGGAGAAGGTGAAGATCTTCCCCTGTCTCCATGTCCCAGACTATGAGGTTTGCGTCCCTCGATCCAGACACTACTATTGACTTGTTAGTTATGGCCACAGCTACGCAGGTCACCTGGTCAGTGTGGCCCACCAAAACCTGAGAAAAGGGTAAATTATCCACACTCGAATCAATGAAATCCAAAAGTAAATCGTCCAGCTGGCTCTACTAGATTATCGTAGTCCCAGAAATATGATCACGCTGCAAGAGTTCAGAACTGCAGATTCTCTGCTAACTCTGGTTTGCCCCAGGGGTCTCATATGAGCCCAATGTTTTTCTTGTAGACCTTGATCCAGTCATAGTGGTCTGTTCAGCTATGCACCCGCATTCTTATTTACCGAAAATTTAAATGGGTACTACAGGGAGTTTTTAAATACGCACCTGCGTCAATTTCCCACCGGCGACCTGCCAAACTTTGAGCGACATATCTCTCGAGCCGGTGATAACATGAAGGGAATCCGTGGTAATTACAAAACAGGTAATCTCCTCGCTATGGCTGACCTGGAACCGCTCTTCGTCCCGATGTGACGTCACTGGCCATATTCTGACCCTATACAGGTGAAAATTAGCCGTTAGATTTCATCACAGGATCTTTTGCAGAATGCTAAAGAAAGTGTAAGCAGAATGTGGAAAAAGTATTGATGAAGCTTACACGTTGTCACCATCGCCACTGACGACGCACTTCATGTCATTGGATATTGATACGTTAGCCGTCGGACCAAGAGCCGAATGTAGAAGGGTAGCGTTGTCTGCTAACCATACGACAAATACGTTCTGCCGGTCTGCTGACACGACACGGCGGCTGTCAGCAAGGACACCAACAGCAGTTACAGTAGCTTGGTGGCCCTAAAAGCAGACCAATCCAAGTTCGATTTGATGATCAATCTAAACCAAGCAAGCATACTTTCTTGGTGCACACCGTATTCAACCATCTGATAATTTGTTTCCAAGTCATCACCTTGAAAACCGACACGACCATTCCAAGGGTGAGCCCCCACACTCGGGCAGTGTGATCTTCAGAGCCGGAAATGGCGAAGATGCCATTGGGAGATATGGCGACGCAGGTAACGGAACCGCCGTGACCTTCCATTGTGGAGTGGAGTTCGTGAGTGTTCAGCTGCCACACGTTCACCAGGCTATCCATCGAGCCTGATAACAAGTATTCAATAATTGGATAATCTGTACAGGCGAGGACAAGGTTCTATCAAGCATAGAAGACTTTTTGATTCTTTGCTGTATCATCAAGTGCGAACTTTCGTATTTCAAGGTGTGACATTATTAAACCGTTGATCTATGAACCTGTGACAGCAGTAATTCCATCTCTGGATATATCACAGCACGTAATCGGAGCTGTATGAGGCCTTTGCGATTGGTTCAGCTGTTTGCCAGACAGTTGAGGCGCTGACATCTCGTCCACACCGACTCCATCTTCTTTCCTGAAGCTCCAGAACGTAATTCGATTGCCACCTGCGAAAATTTTAGCCAGTCTTACCTTATCACAGATCGAACATCTCAGAACGGGAAACGAAAATATTTCTCACACCAGGAAGGTTATTATGAAATTGATCTATAGAGGCTGGACTCATATGCACAGAGCTCTATGAAATGCATCGGACAGCGGAAATCGACGAAGCAGTCCCAAAATATGCTGACTGGCTCCAGCAAGATAGCTTCAAGGATTTTGATTTTGGCTCAGTGTGTCCTATAGTCGAAGTACAAGTGGCAATTCTTTGATAAATTGCAGAATCATACATGACAGGTTCGAATCAGTGCAGCAGCAGGAAGAATGGGTGAATTGTATGGGTCAACTGCGGGAGCCTTTCCTGATACTTATTCAGGATCCTTTTCAAAATCCAGCAGCCTCCAAACCGAAGGAGTTTGCCATATCCACCCAACGGACTAGTGCCCGATCTTCCAAAAATTGCCTGAAACGCGAACAATGCTACAACCACTGAATTCACAATTTCCAGCCTCTACCGATCAAAATGGAGATGAGCCGATTCAGGATGGCTTTAAGATGGCAGTACTCGTGTCTCAACTCGCCGCACCACGGTTTTTGGGATAGGTTAATTTATTGCGCTCATGAATCTAACCTTTACCAGAGGCCCGACCAGGAGATTGGGTTTGAGAAGCTGCAAGATCATGAAAGTGGATAATTTATTCAGTCTTTGGACAAATACAGATCAAAGCCACAATTTGTTGATACGTTTGGCGCATAAATTGTGTTCGTCCATTGCCTATAGGCCAGAGATCCCAGGAAGAATTTGAGAGATCTGAAGATAGCCATACTTCTTTCGCTGCGGCCCATTCCTCATATCTAGAGATTCAAGTCTTCTGCTAGTCCCATTGATGTCATTCAACAAGAAATTTTAATTACCGGCGGTGATGAGGAAATCGTCGCTTGATGTAACTTTAACGCCAGTAACTTCTGCGTTGTGACTTGTCGATATTGTCCGAACCAGGCAACCGCTGTGCATGTCGAAGACGTAAACTCGCCCATCCGAACCACCGGCCACTGCTCTCTGATTATCTCCGGCAAGCGTTATCGATTTTACCTGGTTCCAAAACATTTTAGAAAGGAACAAAATTAAAATGAACAAATTTACGTCGAGAAAGTCCAAATTTCTCGGGTTGTTAAACAGCTGCCTATGAAAGCAATCTGTTCGCATACACTTGAAACCACATGCGGCGTACTTTTGCTTTGTGGCCTCTCAGCGTATGAATCTCAGTGCCTGTGGCTAGCGTGTGCAGGTACAATTGATTGTCTTCGCAGGCCACAAGTAAGAAGACCGAATCGTCCGTAATGGAGAGCATCGAAACTGGCGACACGACGTTGATGGTATTGAGCAATGTGAACGTCTCCAGTTCCCATAGGCATACAGATTTATCCGAAGAACCTGGAAATGATTAATCAGGACTGCTAATGAAATTAGCTATTGGTGTCCAACGGCAAAATCACATTTTGAAGTTCTACATGACAACAAAGTGACAGTCTTTTGACGAATGGGGCAACCAAATGACCTTATGGTGTCCTTTGAGACAATAAAATAACATTGTGGCGTCGTACTGTGTCCTGTAAAACTACGAATCCTCTGAACCGTCAATTGGTTAGGAAAACAATAATTCCGATCGGTTGAGGAATTGCCTGATTATAGCTTCAACCAATTATGGAAACGATAATCAACTATTCCAATCAATTGAGAAATCATATGTCAGCAATTTCAATAAATGAAATCCACCTGAAATTAGTATGTCTCCTTGCGTGGTGACGTTAACAGCCGTCACGGGCCCTCTATGATGGTCGATTTTGACGATAACTTCTCCAGTCGCCAGGGAACTGACGATGATTCGTGAATCTTCTCCGCCGCTGACGATGAGAGTGTTGTTCAAAGCGGGCGTTACCGACAGTACTGGAGCTATGTGTTCACTGTTAAGTCATACAGCCAGATTACCCTCAGATGGATTACCCAATTACAGCAGATTACCCATTGATTATACAGATGGAGGTCAAGGACAAAACTGAAAGGCAATGGCGCCGAGTAAATCAGCGCGCTTAACGTGTTGATCAGTTGATGATGGTAGGTATGTCAAAAGAAATGTACAAACAGCCACTATGCAACATGCTAGGCTAGTCCAAATGTTAAAATTTCAAAAATGTATAGGCAATTATTTTGTGGATCTTTTGATGGAGGAAATAATATATGTTTATTCATTTTTTGAGGTCTTTGCGAAAACGAGGTCGATTCAGCTAAAAATTTAACTCACCACGTCCTCAGTTTCTGTTCGAACGTTTTCAGATCCCAAACGATGATCGACGTATCCTCCGAGCCCGTGATCAAATACTGCGATTGTTTGGTTATTGCTATACAAAGCACTTGACCGCTGTGGCCTGAAATATTAAATTTTTATTGTGCAATTGTGAGGGGGGTTATGGGAAATTCAGACTCCAATAATCAATACACTACTGATAAATCAGCGCTGAAGTGATGGTATAACTGGCCTTTGAAGGTGTGGACCAGAGAATTCGACATGACGTGCCAAATTTGAGGATCGCCAGAGGGAGGCACGATGACGACATGTTGAGCTGATGGGGTCGGTTCAATAAGGCGAACTCCACTCGGGCACACAACACCTGTAAAATGATGAAAATTTTTTTATTTGCGCGTCTTAATTGCATTTTTTGCTTGAAATATTTTTGTTCGAGGAAGACAATCTTCATTCGCTCAGAGCGCAAACATAGGCACTTGATTCTGAGCTCAACCCTCTGGAATCTGAAGTGTAAGTTTTCTTCAGTGCTGAATCCTCAAATAGAGTTTTTGGATCTGCTCAATATTGGCGCTCTTCTCGGAGAGGAGTATTTTGATTTTTCTTACTCTTGATTTGAAGAGGGAGTGGTGGAAGAAGCCAACTGTTGAGTGGAACCAGAAGAGGATCGGTGAAACCATCGCACCATGCCATGGCTGACATTATCATACGGCTCATTAACTGCCCGCTGGTATCTAAACAAGCGATTTCATTATAAGGGATGTAATTTTGAAAAGTTGCTATAACATTTATCTCTATCGGAAAATCGCTTACCTGTGACTGGTCGGAGCCAGCATATAACCTGCGCGCCAAGCTGGAGAGTATCTCTGGTCAAGACGTCACTCGATTTTCTCACTGTATAGTAAACAAGCTCAATGTCCCTGTCCAGCAGGTAACATCTCACATGTTCCAGAATTGATCTCAAATAGCTGACTGATATTGTCCGGACGGCAGCCAGTAAAAAGTCGAAGTTGCAGAACGTCAGTTGTTTTAATCTCGAGCTGTCACCTAAGAAAAGTGAATCGGTACCATGGGATTTGCAGAAATCATGTTTTATTTTAAGTCTTTCCAAAGCGTTTGAAATTGTAATTCCTCCCAGCCAGCACTAGGGCGAATCCTGCAGGAGTGGAGGTCAACCCAACTTAATCAATAAGAGGCAGAGGATGTCAGGAAATGGCAATAGAGATCAGACCAATCCTTGCTTACAACCTGACGCTCTTCGGCATTAAAGCGAGAAATCTTTGTTATACCTACTCCCCCAATAACACTAAAAATTTATTTCGACACCTGAGGTGAAAAAATGCCAATCTGCACGTTTTGCAGATGGGCCCTTTGGCCGTTCAGGCGTCGATTTGAAAAAGGGCCTAACCAGCTTTGAGTAGATGTATCCAGGATTCCTCCACGTGTCGCAAACTGTACGTGACATCGCTGATGTGCAGGTGAGACTGAAACGGAGTCTGTTTGTCTTCATCTGTTGCAGACTCGTCTGGAAAATTACCGGAAATCAACTAATCTTGGAGAATAGTTTGGCAGTTTGACATTATATTGGAATAATTGAGGCGTGAAGTTTCAAACCCGGTTCGATCCAAAGTTGAAAATTTTCCAGGAAACACAAAAAACGTATCAAAGCAAAACTACTGTTTCGGAAGCGTGTTTCTATCGGATTGAGCTGGATTTGGTCCATGCGGCTTTTCAGCTCGTCTCAAAGATATTTTGCCTTGATAATGGAGATGGGCCACGATCCGAGCTCAACAACCCATTTTCAGCCTATCACACTTCCATTCACATATAAAAGTACGAAAAACCCGAACAAAAATTGTAAATATTGTAGGGGTAGTTGGATATTAACACAGAAGACAAAAGAATAGGGCAAATAGGCGACAAATGGGGATCAGACAAAACATTTTACGATTGTTTGGTTTCACAATGGACACATATCGTGTTATCTCTTCAGTCCATATTCGTGTGCAAGGTGGTACACGTATGTAAAGTTACGTTTATCTCACTTGTACCTATTTTCCTTTTCTTAGGGACGACGCAACGACCCCTTGTCCCTGGCATTCTTGGACGTACCACGTAATAATAACCTGGTGGCAGAATCGTTGACAAAAGAAAAGATTCGTACTGTTGAATTCTATCAAGATTTACGGCCAATGTAGGTGAAATTCTGAATTCATCTTGGTAAGATCCAAAAACTGTTTTTATTCCTGCCCCCATAGGTAAATGATTGAATAAAATCTTGAATGTTTAAATCGAGAAATTTGGAATTCTCGTATACATGACTTGGAAACGTCAAAATCATAAAATTCGAAACTTCATTAGAAATGTTATACATTGGGAAACATGAAACTTTGTTTGAAATTTCAAAACTTTGAAACAATGAAATTTAGTTTGGAGTTTAAAAACAATGAAATCATGGAAATTTGAACTCATAGAAGTTTGTTAGCAAACTTTGAAATCATCATTTTTTTAAAATTTCAAAACTTCGAGATCATGAAATCTTGAACTTATGAAAGTTAGTTTGAAATTTTAAAACTTTGAAATCATGGAGCTTTGAACTCATGAAAGTTTGTTAGAAAACTTTGAAATCATGGAGCTTTGAACTCATGAAAGTTTGTTAGAAAACTTAGAAATCATAATTTTTTTGAAGCTTTATGTTAAGCTTTAAAATATTGAAACTTTGTTTAAAGGTTTAAAAATTTGAAATAATAAATTTTTTGAAATCACGAAGAAGTTTCAAAAATCTGGAATCATGAAACGTCATCAGAAATCTTGAAACTTTGAAATCATGAAACTTTGTTTTGAAATTTTAAAACTGTAAAAATTCAAAATTCTTACTGGCATTTGAAATGTTTGAATTTTTGTTTAATCGCATCAGTAGGTACTCGATGCTTAAATCAATCGTTACCAACCTGATTCCTCCTCTTGTTCCTCCTGGTTGAATTCACTGAAGAATAGATTCGCTATTTCAGCATGAATGGACCTCATGTTGTCTTGGCCCTGCAGATATCGTTTACGAGCCACTTTATTTATGAGCTCGAATTTCCAACAAAGAAGCATGCGCCCGCTCATGAATTTCTCGGTGATCAAGCGTTCTGCAAGAAAAGCGCAAATCTTTTTGCCTCGTGAACATAGCAAAATATTGAAGTTGCAATAACCGATTGATTCGTTTGATTTGTGGCCTGGCTTTGTTCCGGAGGGAAATGACCAAGAAAGACTTTCGCAAACTTTCCCATCGCTACGTAACATCGAACGTTGATTGAAAGAGGCAAACACCCAGACACTTACCGACTTTCCTACGTACAGTACAAAACGTGGCGAAATTGTATTCTCCATTTTTGAGAAGATTTACGCCACTTTCGTTATTCGTTGGCATGAGCAATTCAAGAAGTTCAACTTCGCTGAGGCCGAATTCAGTGGCTGCGAGAAAAGCGCCTAGTCTCGTCATCGCTTCTACCCCAATGTCAGCTTCCAAGGCGGTCAGATCTTCTTCGACTTGCTTTTCGAGGTCAGCTGAAATCATGCGTCATATAATCCAGAAGTACCAATATCATTTTTTCTATTTGAAGTATACGGATCTAAAATAATATTCGAAGCCTATATGAATCAAACTCTTCGCCCGAAGCTTACCAGTTACAGGAGGGAGTTCATACAGGCAATCATTTGAGCGAAATCTTTCTCGTTGTACTGGGGTCAGTTTGAGAACGTCAGGCGACAGCACTGTCGTGACGACAATGTGGACGTTTTTAGGAAGATTGATTGGCAACCAGGAAAGAGCGGCGACGATATCGGAGTCCAGCGGATTCAGTCGATGCAAATCGTCGATTAAGATCACCAGAGTTTTGTTCGGAGCTTCCTCGTCGAACTTCCTCACCTATAAGCGAGAAGCCTCTCTTGAGCTCGTATATCAATCGATCGTGCAATGAGTGCTTGAATTATTTTCCCCACTAAAGTGAAGCATCGTCGATAAAGACGTGAAATGATTTTTCTTCAGATTACGCTAGTTATACTCTTACGGATGACTCACCAATCGTTGGAACCAGTTGTTCACATAGAGGGGGTCGAATGATGCGTCTTTCGGAACGCAGGGTCCAGTAGGTTGGAACAAGAGCAATAGCTGTTCGCAAATTATGCGAACCAGCTCCAAATTATATGACGATCTAGGCGTCAGACCTGCGGCATTTATTTGAGCACAATATGAGTAGTATTTTCAGTGAGAGTTGAGGGATTAATGAATAAGTTCCTCTCTGCCTACCTAATGAACCCCATGAAAAATTGCCAGCTACCTGATAGGGGTGCGAGATTTTTCCACCCTCAGTATCTTTCAGCCCTCTGGCCTATGAGGACTGGCGAGCACTGAAGTCTTTGAAAGTAAAAGCCTGCTCTCCACTCTCCCAGAAAAAAATTAGATTGGTCTGATGGTCGCTCTTCAACGTCTCTGCCTGGACAGTCAACAGAAACTACGAGCCACTCGCGAACGCATCCAGCCTTCTCTGCACCAATACTCAGCAAACCAGCGATTTCCAAAACTCGCTTTAACCAAAACGCGAGTCTCCCATACTGTCCACCAACATAATTAGATTGTTTTCCTCAAGCTCCTTACGAAGCAGCCGTCTCCCAGACCCTTACTGGCCTCTTGGTCGCTCGATCTTCACACTTCCCAGGCATTCCCAAGGAACTCGCCCATTCACTTTCAGCCTATCCTCCCTGACTTTCTAGCATATCGGTCGTTTGCATTCGGAGTCCTCCCTCATCACTTCTGGCATCTGGTTTTGTGGTACCAAAACAATGGGGTTAATCCTCTATTGCTTCAAATCTACTTCAAGAGGCCTGAACACCCTCCCACATGAACAACCAAGAATGGACATAAACACAAACCTGAAAACCGTAGAACTCTCAAGACTTCGGCATCTGCGCCGAACCAGCCGGCGCACTCTTTATAGACTGTTGTCAGGACGGACGTCTTTCCGGAGCCATGAGCGCCCAATAGAATCACGGGTCCATGCCTGCTCTGGGCGCTGACCATTTGAGATTGAACGTGATCGATAACTGGACGCCACGATTCGCTCATATCTTCTTGGTCTAGCAGTTGTTTGCACATCGCAAGATGCACAAGCGCCTCTTTGAAAACTTCCTGAAGAAGAATGAATTTTTGTCGAAATTACTAATTTTTGTCGTAATTACTAATTTTTGAAGTAATTACTAATTTTTGTCAAAATTACTAATTTTTGTCAAAATTACTAATTTTTGTCAAAATTACTAATTCTTGTCAAAATTACTAATTTTTGTAAAAATTACTAATTTTTGTCGAAATTACAAATTTTTGTCGAAATTACTAATTTTTGTCAAAATTGCTAATTTTTGTCAAAATTGCTAATTTTTGTCAAAATTGCTAATTTTTGTCAAAATTACTAATTTTTGTCAAAATTACTAATTTTTGTCAAAATTACTAATTTTTGTCAAAATTACTAATTTTTGTCAAAATTACTAATTTTTGTCAAAATTACTAATTTTTGTCAAAATTACTAATTTTTGTCAAAATTACTAATTTTTGTCAAAATTACTAATTTTTGTCAAAATTACTAATTTTTGTCAAAATTACTAATTTTTGTCAAGATTACACATTTTTGTCGAAATTACTAATTTTTGTCAAAATTACAAATTTTTGTCAAAATTACAAATTTTTGTCAAAATTACTAATTTTTGTGCAAGGGAATGAAACAAAACGAGATGAATAACATGAGGTCGGTGAAAGGCAGGCATATTTTTGTGCGTAACGTCAGTCAGAATACATCAAAAGTAATATCGGGTTCATCTGGAAGGAGAAAGAGCCCGGAAGGACAAAAGATCCCAGCGAAGGAGCGAAATCCATAAAAGGAAGAGAATGAGTGCATCTCGTTCTCTTATAGCACATGGAACGACTTGAATCCTTCGGGCGTGGGATAACACTTATTTTTTACGACATCGCAAGGAACTCCACAACGACATACTTTGCCGTGGTAGAAATTGAAGTGAGTCGTGATGTTAATATTGAAAGCCAAGATGGTTCCTGCAGATGTATACGGGACATTACCCTTCCCCAAATGGGATTCCAATAATCAATGAGACGACTACCAATACCTAAGCTTCCCTCAGGGTCCTTTACAAAGTGATGGGGAAGGTATCGAGTGTTGAGGGTAGCATAAATTTTCCCATGCCTCTTGATGTATGTTTGTGATTGATTTCATACTATTGTAAAAAGTAGGAGCATTAAATGTAATTTTGGACCAGTGGACCGATTTTTACTTCCATATTTACAGAGTAAATGGAAGTATTGTGATCGTCCTAAAATCGAGAATCGGAACGGAGCTTCAGAAAAAACTTTTTCTTATACACATTTACTCAGAATCACTTCCTGAACAAGTGTCTGTGTGTCCGTGTGTCCGTGTGTCCGTGTGTCCGTTAGTCCGTTAGTCCGTCTGTCCGTCTGTCCGTCTGTCCGTCTGTCCGTCTGTGGTCATTTACAAAAATGGCCATAACTCCCTCATTTCTTAACCTTTTTTCAAATTTCTTGAACTGAAATGTTTGTCTCGGCAAGACCTAACACCCTGTTTAATCGGAATTCGGATAACGCACAGTACTTCCGATATATTTGCATTTTTAGTGTTTTCTATTTTATTTTTTTGCGGCCACAAAAATGAACCGATTTGAGCGTTCTTGGTCTTAAAATCTTTCTTTTACCTTGCAGAATATGTGGATATTTTTTATGTACCGAAAAACTGGCGTTTTTTTATTTTGGGTGAATTTTGAAATTTGAATAGTGAATTTTTTGATATTTTTGACCTATACACCCTTAAAACAAGTCAAAATATGATCAAATTGTGTCACAATTTTACGTTCCAAAATATGGAAGTATTGTGTGTTATCTACGCACCACTGGTTTTTGTAATTTTTGACAACCTCTGTGGCGAGCGCATTATTTTTAACCACCTTTTCAAACAACCCTTGTAAATTGTAAGTGACTTTCGATTCTCACTTGAATTTGCTTGTTCCTCGCATTAATTTCTGGTTTCTCTTCAATGTTTTTGTTGATCATTTGTTGAAGTTTTTCGTTGACCGTCTCTTGAAATACCGTCAAGTAGGTGTCGTGCTCGGCTAAATCGGAATCGATCGTTCCATCTCGCCTTGCAACTCTGCAAATTGTAGAAAAGTTTTTGAAATAAGGACTCAGCATGAGGTACTCATGACACGATTTGCCGGAAAACTGAGAATTCTGCAAGCCTCAAAATACCGACTTTGAATGACAAATTTTGTTGATTTAAGTTTCACTTTAATCTATCTACTCAGAATAACTCGACTTACGACAGATGTATCAGGTTATCGGATGGTAGTCTTTCAGAGATGCAGTTTTTCAAACGAGCGACGCTCCCATCTTCGTCTGGTTCAGGATCTCCATCGCTAAATGTTCGAATAACGCCCACTAACTGCTCGTGGTCTAGTTCTGAAAATAATGGCCACGCTTGTAACTGATTTGAATTTTCAAAATTAAAAAAATCAAGTGCGCACAAGCGTTTTGCTTTACCACTTGCCACATACGAACGTTTTGGAAATGCTCCGTTCAGAAAAGTTCATCCAGACGGAAAACCCTCATTAAAAACACCTACCTACTGTTTTTCTACCCTATTCTCCTTTTCAAGGGGGTAAACGAGGCCGAGTACGTTTTTCACGTCTTATTCTCTTCTCCCCCGATCTGGAAACTGGAGGAGCACAATGAGCCCCTTCCCATCTCATCCTCTTCACAGTTCTCGTTTTCTTGCCGTTCACAAAAAGGCCTTCCCGCCCCATCGCACTTTTATGAGGTCTTCGGAGCAGCGCATTCTCAGCCTAACTCCATTTGGAGATTCGTGGCGAGGATGAGGCTTTCTTTACGGCCCTGTTTTTCGAGTGTTTTCAAATCCGAACGCCTTTCAAGGCTTTTGCGGCTCCGGATGATACCCGAGATCTCGAGGCGAGGAATAATCCTTTCGCCTCGAATAGTATGGAAGGTTCATTTTATTTCGGGCGAACGGGTGATATTTCTTTTTGTGATGCTTTCCCCCGAACTTGATAACGTGCAGTAACGATCGCAGCTTGGTAGGTTAAAGGAATTTGTCATTTTCAATCTGATACTATGGGAGAGAGATTTCTCACGCTCTTATCTTGGGATTAGTTAGTACAACAATGAATCCTCTTTTCTTTTTCATTGTCCGCTTGATAAGCATGACCACATTACATCAACGTGTCTATCCGAAGCCAGGGCGGAGATTTCGAAACCCTCGTTTCACCCCTTCCCGACCAAAAATCCCTTGCCATCAATATTGAGAAATTAAGAAACCGGCAACCGGCTACAGGGGCCTTTTTTTAGAGTACCTACTTTTTACTTTTCAACTCTGCACGTTTCAGGGCCGGTTTTTCAATTAATTATCCAAGGACGCTTGCATTACATTCACATAGGACATTGGCCGTCGTACTGAACATTTCTTGGAAATTAGTTGATGCAAGCGTCTTTGGATAAATCTAGTTTTAAAAAAATTGAAAAACCGGCCCTCAATTTTGAAAAATTGAAAAGTGATATTTTTTTTCAATCTGATCAAAGAGTCAACCCCAATCTGAAACCCTGATAAACTGATATTATGCTGAAAAATCATTTATTCTGTTACCTTGAGACGAGTTTGCCAGTGCGTCCTTGGAAAATCAATTGATTAGGTGAATTATTAATGCGGCCCTCAGAATGACTAATATTCGTCAGAAATCACAACTAGGTACAACCCTTGTCCCGCCATCCCTCCAATTTTATCAGCTATTTCTTTTCTATTTTCTCTCTCCTACTGCTTCGAAGACGAATAAGGCATCAGAAACGACAAATAATGATTTGAAACCTATGAATCACAGTTATTTACCACTTCTACTTATTGTTTCAGCTTGATTAAATTTAGGTCGGCTCTCAGCGGTCAGCCCGTGAGGTCACGTTATAACGCGATCTTTGCTCTCAGATGAGTCGGCGACGCGACCGTGAACCCAATTACGGTTTATGGTGCGCCACCCCAACAGGGACGGCAGTCATTAAAAGTTAACCTCGCATTCCCGCGATGGGACATTGGCGACGGCAAGTTAACCGAGTGCGACCGGGGGTGGGGGTGCGAAGATGAGATCCAGTTAAGGTAGGTAATACGAGAGCAACCCTTATAGTGGGGATGCACTGTGTGCACACTTGGCTGTTCACTAGACTCGTCCGTCAGTGTAATCTCATCTTGTCCTGTCTTGGTTGCGAGATAGGTCATCCGGCCCTCAACGAGCTGGCTGAATCAGTGCCTCTCAAAGCCTCTCCAACGCGTATTGGCCGTAGATTACATCGCAACCTCCTCTAATCTGTGGGGATTCACGGAGATAATTTCGACCACGCGCCTTCAGTACCCCGCATCGTCAATTTTATGACCTTTCGAAGCTAGCGAAAAACAATTTTGCGATCTCAATTAGAATCAATTCTGAAAATTGCTTCAAATTCCAGTAGAAAAGTATTTTCACATACAAAAAGGCTAAAGTGCAATAAAACAAGGCCAGATTGTCTATTTGGCGTATTTGCGAAGCAATGACGTTTTAGTGTAGGGTAACAGCACCAGTTATTGGTGTTTCTCGCTGTAATGTACCCAAATTAAATTCTCTTGGGTTCTTTTTTAGATTTTTGGAGGGTTAAACTTGTCAGAAATGTGATCCGATGCCAATCTTTCCTGAATTTCGGGTCCAAATGATTGGTTTTTGAGGTTTTTTGGAATAAGTAGTTTGTATCAGTTATCGCCCACATGTTATTGAAATTGTTGCAAGCAATGCATCATAAGTTTTGCACTTACCGGCCGCAGTTTGAAGCTGATGCTCGACTGCTGATCTGGTGAGCTGAGGATGGGTTTCGACACCCTGGGCCGCAAGATCGGCGGCTGCTTTTTTCAGCACTTCAAGCGCTTCTGCAGCAACGCTCTCACTGGGAAACATTCAAGAAGAAGATAGAGCGAAGGAAGAGCCTATTGTGGTAGAATAGAATTATGGAAATGTTTGATTTGCAAACGATAGCTATGTCTTCGATCAAATATTAGCCAGGTTTTTGTCAATAAGGTATGATTTTTAACGAAGCATTTTAGAAGTAACACGATTGGTTAGAACAGCTCGAAATGGTGGCTTAATATTTGCTTAGTCTAATCATATGCCTTGCAGCAAAATCAATTTCGATGCAATTCTGTCGTTTGCTTTTGAGACGGGTGTACCTCCCTAAATGCCTGTTCAAGTCGTCGCGAAATGGCCAATTCACCCCAACCGGGTACGTCGTTGGGGAAACGAGGGAAAACGAACTGAGTCAAATGTACCGGCAGATAATTGTACAGCAAAGGCGGATGTCGTCTTTTGTTTGCTACGACTGGCGCTGTGTGCGGGACACAATCAAAACCATGGCCGACGTTGGTAATTGAAGCTCCAGTCCTGGGACGCAATCTGAGAATGAAACGGCGGCTGCAAGATCCGGGATCCCTTCGGTAATTACAGGCGAAGGAAACTATTAGCTCTGCCAGAACGGCTCGCCCCTACTGTGTTGTGAACTGGGAAAATGAACCGTACGGTTCGTGATTACAACGGTACCAACCCGTGATAGACCGAGGCGCCGCAGATTGATGAATTGATTTTTGTTGCAGAAATTATTATGAATCCAGTGGAGCGGAGAACACACCCATGCTTCCATATTTTGAAATGCAAAAGTGTGACACATGAAAAGTGTGACACATGAAAAGTGTGACACATAATATGATCCAATTTGCATAATGTATTCTTAGGTCAGAAATACCTAGACACCCACTATGCAAATTTTAAAACTTGCCAAAAAAAATTCTCTAAATCGGACCAAAAAAAAAAAATTTGAAACTCGAACTTTAACTCAAACTCATAATTGAACTTGAACCGAAATTCAAATTCGAACTTAAACTCGTACCCATAATTGAACTTGAACTGAAATTCAAACTCAAACTTTAAATCAAACTCACTATCAAACTTGAACTGAAATCATACTTGAACTTTAACTCAAACTAATAATCAAACTTGAACTGAAATTCAAACTCGAACTTTAACTCAAACTCATAATCAAACTTGAACTGAAGTTCCAACTCGAACTTAAACTCATACCCATAATAAAACTTGAACTGAAATTCAAACTCGAACTTAAACTCATACCCATAATCAAACTTGAACTGAAATTCAAACTAGAACTTTAACTCATAACCATAATCAAACTTGAATAGGAATTCAAACTCAAACTCATAATCTAACTCGAACTGAATTTTAAACTCGAACTTTAACTCAAACTCATTATCGAACTTCAACTAAAACTCATAATCAAACTTGAACTGAGATTCAATCTCGAACTTTAACTCAAACTCATTATCAAACTCGAACTGAAATTCAAACTCGAACTTTAACTCAAGCTCACAATCAAACTTGAACTGAAATTCAAACTCGAACTTTCTCAAGTGAGTTTTAGTTCGAGTTTGAATTTCAGTTCAAGTTTGACTTTGAGTTTGAGTTAACGTTCAAGTTTGAATAATTCAAACTGAAATTATTTCAGTTCAAGTTCGATCATGAGTTTGATTTAAAGTTCAAGTTTGAATTTCAGTTCAAGTTTGATTAAGGGTATGAGATTAAGTTCAAGTTTGATAATGAGTTAGAGTTGAAGTTCGAGTTTGAATTTCGGTTTAAGTTTGATTATGGGTATGAGTTCAAGTTCGAGTTTGAATTGCAGTTCGGTAAAAAATTGAACTATACCTCGAGTGCTGGAGACGATAGCCTTGGCTCGGTACGGGTCGGTAGCAGGATTCGACGACGCCCGCATCAAGGCCCATCTCCCTAGCCCGGCCGAGCAGGCGGACGTGGCATTCTTCGGATAGTTGGACCGGCAATGGGCTAGCCGTCGTTTTCTCGGCTACAAGACACTGTAAACGACACAATTGTATGGCTATTACTGAAACAACAATCTGTATTTGATATTGCCATGAGTACAGAATGGAATGTAGTGGGCCGTTGATTGATTTATCCATCCGATGTCAAGCTTCCGATAAACTTCACCACGCCATAAATTCAATCGTAAATTTCAATGTGAAATCTCATCGGCGATGAGTATCGGGAGCTTCTCTGGATATCGAAAGGATAAATTTTGTCGATAAACCGGCCCTTAGTGAAAACTCAAAATGAGAGAAAAGAAATACCTAGTCTATTCCACTATTGACAGTAGTGGATCGTGATTGTATAATTGACCATTTATTTTCCTTATTTTTGTTTTTATTCAAATTATGGGATTCCACAATACCTGCACGAGTGATTTAGGGCCAATTTCACCAATTACGGCCTAGTTTTCCCTTGATCTTGATGCTAATCTTGACACAAACGAAACCATGAGATCGAAATTGATTAATTTGCTTCATCTAAGTTTTGATTGATGGTGAAATTGGCCCTTGGTATCTATGGCTAATACCCGATAAAAGGAAGGAGTTCGGAATATAACTGAGGAAAGAAGAATACTACGATTGAAAATTGGAACTTAGGTTTTTATATCTCCAGGGACGAATAAATTGTTTTATTGGCCAAATCTCAATGAGCGAAATCCATAAATTGCCATAATCATCGGATTCTTGAATCCTGAACGTTCTTGTGGGCCTGCGATTTGGTTTTTATCATGTACGGAAGAACGATTATTGTGGTAATTACCAGATAAAAGCATCCGCGTGAAATTCGATGGCAAGCGTGAATTTCATTGAGGTGTTCGTCGAACTGGAAGGGGTTTGTCAGCGGATCGGCTTCAGTCCCGTAATGCATGTCAACCAACTCCACCTGAAAGCAGTCATACAACATTTTTTTTAACATTTAATGTCCCCTTTAATGCCCATTTAATGTGCCCTCTTGAAATGAATCAAAATTTTTCATGGAGGCGATCTACTGAATTGTCCATACCTTTCAAATGGATTGATATTAGATTGCTGAAGGCACTACATGTATGTAAGGATTCTAGTTGTACATCAACGTAGATTCTACATGTACGAGTAAGGAATCGTACGTAAGGATTCCTAGTCAGGAAAACATATTTATCCTGTTTAAGTGCCTTCGTATCCTTTCGCAGCATGCTGATGTGAACCCTTGGAATGACCGTAGAAAGTAATAAAACATGGCCCAAGAACGTTAAAGGTAACCAGGGTTGCAAGTGGGGCCAACGTTCCGAAATTCAAGAACCTCCGGCCTATATTTTATCCATTCGCCTACTTGGAAGGTAACTAGGAAACCAGGTACTACGAATAAATCCGTACAAATGGGATCCACCTCGAATCGAATAATTACAGACCCCTTTTCTTCGGAAGAGTTTGATTCGGGCGGGTACTGATTCGCGGAAAGCCCTTTTCAATCACGATGATTTTCCATCATTGATATCGCCGCGTTTCATTCGAGACTTTTACCGATTTGTATATATTTAACCTTGATTTATAATGATTTCAATTACACTAGTTCATTCATGGAGATAAATATCTGTCAATGAACGTAAGATAAGAGCATCATGAAAAGCTCGGCATCATGCCCAATGCGAAATAAAACGTCCAATTAATTTGCTAACGGCATCCCATGGCGTAATAATTTAAGATTTCAAATCATCATCAAACAACCTCTTTATCTAATATATTGTAGAAGGGTCATACCTCCAAGCCTGTGGAGTCGTAATGTGTCTGAAGATCGGGTCCCACATTTTCTAAAAGTATCCTTCGTTCTTCGATGAAGTCTGAAACAAATTACAGAATTTATTTTATTCTTGTCATGTAGTGACAAACTTAGTCCTCAATAACGATGTTTGTCGGTCGTGAAAATGCTCAGAATTTAACTAATAGGGAGCAAAGTTATGCTAAACATGTGTCGTCTAGATGCTAAAATAGCGCTGGTTGGATTCCTGTAATAATGAAAAAAATTCCCCTGTTAGTCCAATTACGCATAACATTCTGCAACAATAGGTAACTAAAATATTTGCTATTTGAAGTCATTATCTTTGAAGACCACCTGAACACCACTCGACGGCCCTGGCGACACTCAACGCCGAAAATGGAACGCCGCATATTACGCCAGGTTCCAATGACCTCCCTTCTACGTAGTTTCGAAGGATTCTAATAATTTCGCTACATGCAGAATTAGCTTCAAAATTCGCTGAGCCATTTCGATTAAATCAATCCGATGGCATTGGCCCACTCAACGCGAAAATTGGTCCTCGCCAAGCCGGATGAACAGAGTCGTCGGTTAGTTACAAGTGGAATGGAAGAGCACTCGATCAGGAGTGTAATCGGATAAAGCCGAACGGCGATTTCATCCCAAAATTCCTCGTACAATCCAAGAACTGCTTCTCCCCAGCCATTTGGGCACACCCTCCTTGACCGAGAGGCCAGTCGAACGTTAAGCCTTTGTTCGCCGATGGGATTAGCTCGGTAAACAACCGACTACTCTGTGTTTGATCTGTCAGCTGTGTAATCAAACTGTTTCCCCGGCCGGACGGCGATTGTCGACTGCAAAATCAACTCCGTGCAACGGAATTTCGATACAATTGGTCGGTCCGTAGGTTTGTGCAGTAGAGAATGTCACCATGGGCGTGTTTTCTCAAGGGTTAATCGGACGTCCGTCTCTGCATCCGAGATGCATTTGTTCGTTGTGGCAGAACTGATGTATTACATTGACATTGCATTCTGAACACAGTTAATGAAACCAATAGATCATTTTCAAGGGGTTGTTGGCAGACTATTTTAGTCGACAGGAGCTGGATGCTTGTTTTTTGAAAATTATTATCGATTACATGTGCAAAATTCAATTCGGTGCATCCGTGCATCCTGTGCAAAGGGTCATAAGATACCTGCCTACTAGCTGGCCAGTATAAAACCAACTGCATAAATTGACCTACTTTCCCATGAGGATCTTACGTTCAAACTAACAACGGGCCCGATTTACGACCATCACACATTTCCCATCACCCATTCACAGCTAACATGGCTTCAAACACGAGCCGGCGAAAAATTTCTGAACCATTGAAACTTTCATGGCCAATGGCATTTCTCCGAGAACTTCAGGCTAAAATGTACGACTCAACTTCACCAAATTCCCATCAGTTATCAAAGTTCTCGAAGGAATTGGAGAATCATATATCATTCGTTTTTTTGGAGAAGAAGCTTCTTGTATTGGAGTGCACAGTTTGGGTAACACCTGACGCCAGGCGTCACCCTTCCCCACCTAACGCCGCTACTAACGGCCCCCATCGATTTTCTGCGGCAGCATCCGAACCTCGTGGACCTTTTTAGTCGAAGTCTCGCTTTTGTCGCTTATCTTTTTCCATCTTCTACCACACCATTCTTTTGCTGTGAAGTTTGTTTTTGGCACGAGAATACATTTCCTTGATGTATCTGAGCACTCATGATGATTAACCTACTGGCGCTGACGTTTTTCAGTTTATTCACCATACGAAACGGTTTTTACTCTCTAGGTAAAATATATTTAAAGCCGAGTTCTTACATTCAACAAGTTACTTCTTTTGGTCGATTTTCGATAAAAGAACCAACACATGTGGATGTATCCACAAGGGAAATTTTCGTTCCTAACACCAACTGGATTTCGTTTCTAGCGATTGGACAGGTGTACGTCTGATTATGTGAAAGGGACATGTACAAAAAAATTGAAATTCCAATTACCGACGATTTTAATTTTTAAATTTTGCCATACCAAGTTTTGGATGGCCAAAGAAAGATAAGGGATTTGGCAGAGGAGCTTAGTCATCGGTATAGAGTTCCTCAAAATTTTTAGGAGTAACGTTAAAAAGAGTTTATCGAAAAATGCAGCCTACCAACGGACTGTTTTGATGAAGGATTCAGAACAGTTATTCTACATCAGCAACAGTGCCTGTCCAATTTTGTCCCAATTTCTAGGAAGAGGAAGAAATTCCGAATCAGATCTTTCAGCAGGTTTTTCAGAGTCCATCCTCTGGCCGAGAAAACACGCATTAAAAAATGTACCAACGGAGAAAAATTGTTTTTCAATTGGGGCTTCTATGCCCAACGTGATTCGTCTGGCAAGTGGAGCAATTTTTTATGAGGAATATAGTAGATCGAAAATACGGAATTTATTCGACTCGTATCTTGTTTCATACGCAACCCCATAGGAGGGTTGAAATAATTTATTCAGCTCGAGTCTCATAAGTAATGAGGAGTACTCCGGATTGTCTGTAGATACAACTCCGATTTTCCAGGAAGTTAGATATTTCGAAAATCAGATTTTCTTTCCTGCGTTTCTCTAACAAAATAAATCAAGCCTTTTTCAAAAATTGTCTAAACGGTCCGCACCGGATTGGAAAAGATCCTATCTTTGCAGAAGCCCTGTAAAACTTTTACACTAGTTTATCTCAGCTTTCCAGCTGAGGTGCTGATTTGAAGCTCTCACGCGGCTTCGGGTTGCCATCAGACTAGAAGGATCGAGGTTGAAGATCGGCCTTTGGGTCGGCAGGAGTTGATTTCCATCTGAATTGGAATTCCTTCCCGCCGCCGCCACAGTCTTTTTCCTCGAATTCCACGGGGAACTATGGAGGAATTAAAACGATCCATTTTCTCTCTCATCTTCACTAAAATTAATTTGTCTGGCAGTCGGCCGGGAATTACGATCCTTGAAGTTCGGGTTTAATGCCGTTGAATGCCACCGGTGAATATACTTTTTCTTTAATCTGGCTTTCGGGAAAAGCCGTTGATGCAAACCGAGCATAAAAGCGTGGAATGATAAGTTTTCATATCTATTTTACATCTATTGATATTTTTCTATAGCAGATACAGATTTGTTTTACGTGGCAATTATTTCATGCTTCAAAATAAACCTCAGTCCAATTTGAGGATAGTAAATTCTCGTAAAAACGGTGATTCGTTTTTTCACGATATATATATGCTGTTCAGAGATTAAACGTTATACCAGTCAGGTTGAGGTGTCGCGAGCTCACATGAACGTCCAACCCCCCATTCCCCCACCCCCTCACCCATGAATGATTGATATCGGCCGGTAATTGACCCGCAGCGTGTACCTGTCGGAAATCTAATGAACACCGCAAGCGTAACATTCAACGTGAACACGCCACGAAAATCACGAAGCAGAAGCGGAATACGAATGATTTTCGGTTCTAAAGCTGCTCGTAGTATTTTAAGCGAGGTTTATTACTGCTTTGATGTGTTGCATGTCGAAACTTTTTGCTGGCTACCCCAATAAGCTATTTGTGGAGGGTAATCGCTTACAATTTAGTTAGAAAAATCCTCGATTTAAAAAATTCCCAATTCGACTTGGAAATGCTATAAAATGACAATAAACTGAAATTGATGCTAAAAAACTTCAATCAGAATCAAATTGTAGGCACAATACTGAGTGTTTCTTCTCTGCTAGACGCAAAACCTCTCAATTGATAATTTCGGGGCTCGTTAATTAACAATAGTCAACTCCCGCAGAACTTCCAAGATGATAAACCCGGTAACTAAGGGCGCAGCTCCCTTGAAAGTCTGAGTCATTTAGCAAGTCTCGCGGGCCCCGAAGGGGTTGCGATTCTCATTTGGGAAGTATCCTTGGCGTTTAATTAACCAGCACTTTGCAACCTCATGCCCGAGGCCAACACCTGAAAAGTTGAAGAACATTTCAACTCAAGTATTAACCGGTGAACCCTCACATTTACCGGGCTTTAGGGTGGTCTACATCGGTTCTCAGAAGGGTCTATCTATTTTGGCAAGATCGCCATAAAACATAGTACTGGAGCTTGAAACAAGTTAGTAAAATAAATCGAAGCATTGTATCAAAACTTCTAATAGCCAAACTTCCGACCCATTTGTTGACCCATTTGTTTGAACAAAGGCCTTCATGTGGTAAAATCTTCCGGCCTGCCAACCGCAAGAACTGACCGTTTTTCGCAAACAGGATAATTGAGCCTAATTTTGAAATTTGTACGATGTTGCTCATACATGAGCATAAATAAAACCATTGTTGCGTAGATCACACAACATTTCCAGGTTTTAATATGTGAATTTTAGACACAATTTTGACCTTTTTTGGATCTTTTTTGGATGGTGTGGATCACAATCTTCAAAAATTTCACTATGCAAATTGTAAAACACGACTAAAATCACAATACGTCAAGTTACCGGACCAGAGAAATGCCCACGTTTTCTGCGAGGTAAAACCAAGATTGCCCAAGAGCGCTCAAATTGGTTAATAATTATGGCAAGAAAAATAAATACCAGACACTAAAAGTGCTTATATCTCGTAAGTACTGTGAGTGGTACAAAATCCGGTTAAACAGGATGATGGGTCTTGCCGAGGCAAATACTTCAGTTCAAGAAATTAGAAAAAATGTTGCGAATTGAAAAACCAGTGGTGCGTAGACACACAGTACTTCCATATTTTGGAACGTAAAATTGTGACACAATTTGATCATATTTTGACTGTTTTTAAGGGTGTTTAGGTCAAAAATATCAAAAAACTCACTATGCAAATGTTAAAATTCGCCCAAAATGAAAAAACGCCACATTTTCGGAATATAAAAAATATCCACGTATTTTGCAAGGTAAAACAAAGATTTTGAGACCAAGAACGCTCAAATCGGTCCATTTTTGTGGCCGGAAAAAAATAAAATAGAAAACACTAAAAATGCAAATATATCGGAAGTACTGTGCGTTATCCAAATTTCGATTAAACAGGGTGTTAGGTCTTGCCGAGACGAACATTTCAGTTCAAGAAATTTGAAAAAAGGTTGAGAATTGAGGGAGTTATGGTCATTTTTGTAAATGACCACAGACGGACAGACGGACAGACGGAGAGACGGACAGACGGACTAACGGACACACGGACACACAGACACTTGTTCAGGAAGTGATTCTGAGTAAATGTGTATAAGAAAAAGTTTTTTCTGAAGCTCCGTTCCGATTCTCGATTTTAGGACGATCACAATACTTCCATTTACTCCGTAAATATGGAAGTAATAATTGGGGCTGTGTCCAAACAACGTTGATTTTTCCTGAAAATCTCAACAAAAATTTTTTTAGCCATTTGGGATCCTACACTTCTTTGGATCGCAAACCTTGACATTTTCAGGGGGAGGGTGAGAAAATCTTATTTCGTGAGTAATTAAAATGGGTTTTTATTGAATAACAAACCAAAATAGATATTCACACTTGATGACTTTTCTTGCCAAACGAGACTCCGCTTAAATCAACGAGGGGCGAGAAGGGAAGTTATTTATGTTTAAATTATTATTCCTGTAGACGGTCATTCAAACCTTGGAAACTCATCATGGACGTTGTTAGCAAACAGGAACAAACTTAATTAGTGTTCAGGTCAATTATCTTGAGTGCTCCATTTTCTTGCAGGGCTGTTCTCACGCTATCACTTATTCGAGTAACTGCCACCGACATCATCACATTAGTGCACGTGAATGCTCCTATACGGTGGAAGGTTTCAAAAAGCTCTTCCAGCCTCCGCAGAGATCCTTTCAATTCATCCGATTATGGTGAGCGAGCAATTTAAGATGCGGGTACCTCTTCACACGCAATGTCTTCGCGAACGATTTTAAACGTCTTCTGCATCAACTCGTGGAAGCAATCGAATTGTGTCGAAGAATTTATTTGATTTTCAGTAAATAAGTATTCATATTTTATTCGTAGGCACATGAAGAAATATAGTTAGGTGCAGTTCTTGAATGTTTACCTATGTATGATTCAAATTACCTACTATATTGATTTTTGTACCTAATTATATATTACATCTAAAATCCTCGTCACGAGCTGGCAATTCCTGGCTAACCCCAATGGGTTTGTCCAACGAACTCTGAACCTATTCTCACTAAATAGGCTCAACTTGTTGGATCCTGTCCCTCTTCACTCAAGGGGGTGAGGCAATGAGTAGCCCCGTATCACAGTACATAAGTGCTGTGAGACTAGAGCGACATGCCATGAATAGTTCCGACCCTTTCCTAGGGGCGGCAGGTCACGCCCGGGACAACTTCGGTTTGTCAAAAGTTGGAACGGCGGTTTACTTTACTTTTAATATTACCTACATCTAATTTTAGGAATTGTTACGAATACCAAAATTGGGAGTACCTACCTAATCAATTTATATCATTTAACTAAGAAATCAGCGATAAAAATTTTTTGCCCACAAACCCCATATTTTATCAAGCTTTATTGGTGGCGGAGGTGGGGAGTTTGTGGTTGTCCTTTATCCCCGGAGTGATTTTTTTATATCCGTTCAACTTTCGGGAATCGGTGGTCCTAAAAAATTCATATTATTTTATGAACTTTGAAATTATGACGGGTGGCATCGAAATGCTCCGTAAAGCATATATCACACCCCTACCGTGGTGACAAATAAATTTAAAATTTTTTAAAAATTTCAAGTTTTAAAGAATTTTAGATAGCGGATCCGTCGATGCGACTGGACGGACATGTAATCGGGCAATCCCTATGCAAATAGGTAAACGTTCTAGAAAATGGGGCCAACCGTTCAATGGCTAATGGATTTCACCAGCTCAATGTTGGCGCGGGTTTTAGACGATTCTGCAGTGACTGAAATGGCAATGATGCAACCTACAGTAACTATTTCTCACTTAAACACCAAACCTTGGTGGGAAAATTTAAAAACCAGTGGTGCGTAGATAACACACAATACTTCCATATTTTGGAACGTAAAATTGTGACACAATTCGATCATATTTTGACTGCTTTTAAGGGTGTTAAGGTCAAAAATATCAAAAAATTCACTATTCAAATTTCAAAATTCGCCCAAAATAAAAAAACGCCAGTTTTTCGGAACATAAAAAATATCCACATATTCTGCAAGGTAAAACAAAGATTTTAAGACCAAGAACGCTCAAATCGGTTCATTTTTGCGGCCGGAAAAAAATAAAATAGAAAACACTAAAAATGCAAATATCTCGGAAGTACTGTGCGTTATCCGAATTCCGATTAAACAGGGTGTTAGATCTTGCCGAGACAAACATTTCAGTTCAAGAAATTTGAAAAAAGGTTGAGAAATGAGGGAGTTATGGCCATTTTTGTAAATGACCACAGACGGACAGACGGACAGACGGACACACGGACACACGGACACACAGACACTTGTTCAGGAAGTGATTCTGAGTAAATGTGTATAAGAAAAAGTTTTTTCTGAAGCTCCGTTCCGATTCTCGATTTTAGGACGATCACAATACTTCCATTTACTCTGTAAATATGGAAGTAAAAAGCTCGTTTATAGCAATTCATATTCCGGCGCTTAACACCAACAATAACTAAGTTTGGTTGTTTGCTTATAAAGTTGTTCCGTCTGTTAATCACTCCATTGTGATTAACTTTTCTTAGGATAGAAGTTCTACAACCACTTGGTCATTTCATACGCCTCTCGAAAACAACCTCCGCCTTTTCTTCAGTTGCCCCAGCATCCCTTTTGGTGGGCTTCAAAATGATAGCTTCATAATGGTTTTAGTCTTGGGAAGTTTCAAGTGGTTTTCGAAAACAAGCCTTGATTTATCTATGTAAGTGCCAAAGAGCTCAGGCGTTCAAATATATCAATCTAGGCGTAGCGATTTTTAAGAGATTTAGATTTTAGACCAATTTTTTCACAAAACTTGAAAACATAAAAATTTGGATAGATAATTATATCTACCGTGAATTAATTCTTATTGAATAAACTTGTACGAATTCGACGCGATATTTCTGAACGATAAACGTCGAAGCAATTCCTTGAGTAAAAGTTCTGCTCCGATAATATTTATCCTCTCACATTTCCCTCCTCGTCCCCTCCGAAGTTAAACGAGAATTTCCATTTCGAGAAAATTCAATTGATTTATCCTCAGCCGGGTTTTTAATGTATTCAGAACGCCGTATGAATTATTCATACGATAATCAGCATCCATATGGAGCTTCAAAGTTTTAACTGACCACCATGACGGCATAACTTTTCTCAACTCGTTAATACTCAAGAGAAGTTTTTAAGAGCCGCTAAGTAACTGGAAGAAGATAAATAACGGAAGTATCTTTTTCTCCCCGATAAAGGATTTTACGTTAGGAAACGCCGATGAATAATAATTGATAGCATTATTTTTTGAGCTTCTTCAATTTGCAGTCTTGCCTCAGTTGTTAGTAGTCTTACCGAAAACGAAAGGAAACCCCGATCCTTACTACTTGCTTAAAACAACCGAACTTTCAGAAAAACCTAAAAAGCGTTTTAATTTTCCACCAAAATTTTTTCTGACGTATCTTTACGTTTTTTTTGTTTACCATGTGCTTTGAATTTGTCATGCTTTCGGATATTGTTGTAGCCCGTTTACGAAGTACCTTCCTCAAATACCTATTGAGTTAAATCTGAACGTAATGGGTTTCTGCTAAAACCCTCACCAGAAACTAGATTTAAGAAAAAAAGATTTAAAATGCCTTGTGTTTTTGAAATAAAATTAAGAGCGCGGGAACAAACCACTAATTTTTCAAAAAATTATTCCCACACAAGATTTGATTTAGAATGAAGAGTGTCTGCCTAGTATCTTAATAAGATAATATGCCTTAATATGGCATAAGCCTTAGAACTTATTTGGTCGACATGTATCAAGCGAACGGCTGAAACGACGAATGCCGCTATGGGCCGAAGATTTGACGAGTGAATCTTCTATGGCAGGCGGTTTGAACCGTCAGTGGGCGTGCCTGACCGTGGCGATCGCGTCTCTGATTGGCCGAATACCGCACGTTCCGGGATGACGGACCCGCCGAGGCGGCTGAGTGGCGCACAACGGGCCCGCCGAGGCGGCTGAGGGCCGCACAACGGGGCGGCTTTGCAGACCCAAAGATGGGCGGTTGCGGGTTGAACCCCCATCGTCTCATGGAAAATGGCTCAACTCTCGCGGTAATGGCCTAGCTCAAAATTTCGAGTTTCGCCAATTTCAGCCACCTTGGGAACGTATTGTTGTGCAAAAGAGCTTAGTCCAATTAGATTCAGAACGGAAAGTTGTTAGGTCTGCGACCGATTTGGGATTCATTTATTCCAAAGCTCGGCCACCTTTCTCCGGCAGGTGATTCCCCGGGTTCCATATGAATCGGATGGGATATCAGGGTTGCCTATGAATAACCATCGTAGGGAAGAATCTGCATGTGAAACAATCCTCGAACTTCTCTCCAAGAGTTTTGGGAATCCTGCACCGTCGGCATATTCTTGTTGTTTCCCTTTGTCCATCCAATATACTTGGTTCTAAATACTTCTTCTGGTTCTCACACCTTTTATGCTTAGATAAGACGCAATTCTTCCACAATTTGATCCGTAAATTTTTCACAAAAATTGACCATATTTTGACTTGGGGGGTTGTGTGGATCAAAAATGACAAAACTCACATTCAAAATTTCAAACCAGCCTAAAATCAAGATACATACGTCAAGTTGAGGGAGTAACAAAATATCCACGTATTCTGCAAGGTAAAACTAAGATTTCAACACTAGAATTGCTAATATAATATATTACTATATAATATTTACTTTAAGCAATACAAAATCCGGCCAAAAAATTTTATTTTTAAAAATTCGAAATTTGGAGGTTGGTCTGCCTGTTTGGGTTTTGGGGGGTTTCGCACAATTTTAACCGACTCCAAAAAGGAGGAAGTTGCTCACGTTGACTTGTTCCAATTTTCAGTTCTAGGACGATCCACTATCCGATTGCTGGTCGTGGGGTCAAGACAATTCATTGCTTCAATTGGTAGAGATGACTCATTTATCAATTATATCAAGTTCTATACAGTTATATTAGTTCAAAACCACGTTCCCTTGGTCATCCCCACTCCAGCAGCCGAAAATCGGATAGAGTGATTAATACGTTTACAATACTTTTGTTTAATTGGTAACGGGGTAATGGAAGTGATTATGTAAAATCCCGGATCGTTTTATTTATTGTTTATGAAAAACGAGTAAGTAAATTCTCTGAGAAAAGGTTAGGTATCCATCCGATTGGACGAGCTTCATCATAGGCGTCAGCATCGAGAGGATTATTGTTGAAGTGATGGTGCACACAAATGACGTCATTTTCATCGCTCAGCTATTCTCATCCTGGCAGGGAAGGATATTATTCAAGGTGCAGTCTCTCGGTATCCATGACTCCCATATTTAACACCTTGGCGGAGTCGTGCGAAGCCCGATGAACAATGCCCCGCACGAAGTTGCTCCGGTTAAGTTGGCCATCCCTTTCATTCGCAATGTCGTTATAGCCTAACGGCGCTGCTGACGCCAGCAGTGGCGTTGTCTTGTAGACGGGATCAGCGTCGTGTTGGCTGAGATGTAGAACATGCCTTTGTTGTGGTTTGATTACTTCCATCATCGATCATGGCGTGTTGAGACTTGGTGCGGTTATTTGTTCTAACGTTCGAAAGATATCGCACATTGAGAATAGCAGCGTGACAAGTCTAAAACCTGCAATTGAAATATGGAAGTATTGTGTGTTATTTACGCACCACCGGTTTGAAGTGAAATTAGTTAAAAATGATGGTAAAAATGTTGTCAGCAGCACCGCCTGACCTAACAAACTAATAATTAACCTCCGGAACACCCAATTTTTGTCGCTTTTTGCCCACCAATACAAAGGTTATACAACTAACTGCAAGCAATCCTGTAAAGTTGGGAAAACTGAGTTATAGCACGTTGCCGCTTGAGCGACGATTTTCTCTGTCACGAAATCCCATTGTTTGATGGTCTAACGTGGTTCTTCCATTCTGCAATGCTATAGTAGCTGAAATTTTTTTAGGGTGGGGTTCCAACCTGAATCTATGCATAGAGATTGGTAAATACGTCCGAGGACACGAAAATATATATTTTTCTCCTCAGTATACGATATTAGTTCGGTATAAATGTAGGATGGTATCCACGCTATCCTGAGAGAAAGAGTAAGGCGGAGTCGGCAGCATTAAAGTGGCAGTTGTCTGAAAGATATATGGCGTCCGGAAATCTCTCCGCTGTAAGACCGAGGGGGTATAGCTTCAAGGGATTTAGGGGTTGAAGGCGCACCGGGTAGCGCTCCATGTGGAATAGGACGGGCCAGCAATTTCCCCTCAACGCTCGCTGGGTGCCTTTTTATTTTTTATTCTCCTTAAAAGGGTACTCAGCCGTGTGGTAAGTGCTTCTAAAAATAGTCCATTCCTATACCCACGAAGAGTCAGAAAGACTTGCATCAGTTATCATCCGGTTGATAATAGGTATAATGCCGGTGATAAATGCTCACACACAACGAGGTCAGTGGGGCTCCCCATGGAAACCCTCGAGCGGCACCGAATGGATATGCGAATTCTCCCAAAAAAGGGGGAGAGACGCTAAATGCGTATGGCCGATTCCAGTGTGCTACGTAATACAGGGTGTCCAGAACTTGCTGTCAAGAAAATTTTGTGTAACAAGACCAAAATGGAAGGAAACTCCGCCAATCGCATTCTTCAGAAAACCACACCTTCTACCATAAAACCCTCATTTCCCCTATTCAAGACACATTTTTCTGGCAATTGAGGACATTTTTGGATTCAGCCTTGAATTTCCTATGCGCCAAGGGTGCAATCGTAATCAAGAACTGACTCCTTTGTACCGCAGCTGCGGTTCGAACGTCAAAAATCGAAAAACACATTTTCTTCTTGAGAACACTCAAGTCCTCGAACTGCATTTCAAGAAAACGTGCTAGAAGCTGTCAAATTCCAGAAACTTTGGCATATCGACCCCAATTTTTCAACGAGTAATTTCAATAGAGAACATTTCGCACCATCGCGGAAGAAGCGAATAAATTTTTTTTTAAACGAACGCTCAGGAACTAAAGCCCTATAAAACTTCGTAGTCAAGCGAGTTACGCCCTGTACTTAGTCAGCATGTTGGAACTTGAAGGATTTATGAATCGTACGACTTTGGCTTAGAGGAAACTTTGTGCTAAGGCAGATCCACCGACACGAATAAGGGGTTTCTCATGGGATTAGTAAAGTCCTACCCTTCAATAATCCAAGTCAATAGGGTTGGAATTGAGATGTTGCCGGAGTTATAATTGGATGGACCAAGTCCAGCCGAACTTTTCTCCCTCGCCCTTTATCGGACGCCAATCGAGGAAATGGAAGTCGCGATGGGGATTTTCCCTATTCCCTGAGAGATATTCAAAATATGGTCAACCGGAGAGTTTCGAAGTTTGTTTTAAAACTGACCGATGACCTCTGACCGTCCTTTTGAAAAAATATGAGAGCCTGTTTTCCTCTTGACAAGTTCCTTTTGCCATTATGAATTTGAGCCCAACCGCTATCATTACGGCCCTCTCAGGAGTTATTTTTGAAATTCTGGGTGGCCTCCATTGCATGAAGGTAAATCAAATTCGCTGCCCTTATTTTTCCGCATTTTTGATCCAAGGGGTGGTACCCAGCAGGGATTTACAAAATGTATTGTATCATGGATTTGCTGAAAAATCACTCTGACATTTCTTGAAACACCTGTTGTTGAAACATCACCTTTAAAAATTCAGTTTTCTTTCATAATTCGAAAATATTATGGATTATTATTGGAATATTATGGAAAATATTATTATTTGGATGTCAATAATAGTATATCGTACTACCAACACTTAGGTACTTATCTGTAGCTGGAGGAACATTGTTAGTAAGACAATTTGCGGGGGTGCACGACCCCGAAAATGTCGTCCTACACTAAGTTCGGATCTCACGTCGATCTCATGGTTCCATTTTCGTAGTTCCATTTATCGGGATTTCGCGAATGACAGGGTTACGAATATTCGGTTGACTACCCCTCCCCGTGAGCCCTTTGCCTTGCGACATCATCAAATATTCGGCATTCCAGAGCCGTCGATTTTGTTACGCATGTACCTTTATTACAGGTCATCCGCATAATATATTTTGGCATATTATTGTATTGTAATTGTATATGAATTACAATCAGTAAGTACAATATTTTTTCAGTCATTTCTTATACTCTTTTTTTTAATTTTATAATCAAGTTGCAGTAGAATCTACTATTTGAAGGGTAAGGGGAAAGAACAGGAAATGTCCATTTTTCCCAAAAACAAGCTTAATAGCGCATTTTGTAGGAATTCAAAGGTACTAACCGTATAGTGAAACTCCAAGGGGAAAAAAGTATTAAAAAGCATTTTTTAAATGTCGCACTGAGAAGCAACGAAAGATTCGGTGTAAGGGGAAAAAACATAGAATTTAAAATACAAAACCTGCTTTTTCTCTAAAAGTACTTTTTGTGACATTCCTCGTTCCTTCCCCTTACCCTTCATTTATCATCTGATGTTAAAAATAGGTATTAGGTAATCCCCGTGTCTAAACATAGAAGCTCTCTATTATGTTACCAAATAATCTGCTCCAACGGCCAGTTCTATTTAAATTACTTAAGCGTTAAAATCTATTGATTTCGCTCCATCCAAGGAGTTAAACCTATGCAAATTTATTGCTCGTTCAGTGAAGACTTTATGGCCTCAAGGGGGTCTCAAAGCCTCTGATCGGAGAGAATAGCCAATCAGTTTGGGTCAGTTTGGTGACTAAGTTAGCAAAACGCGTACGTGCTCTTCAGACTTCGACCCATTCCAAATCGCGCACTATAATTCATACTGATATTTCAACTTTAAACTCTTTCCACTATTGTACTGTTCGATAGCCTACTTAAATTCTTTTCACGAAACGGAAGTCGATTTCATCGTTCCGCGAAGAACTCGGAAAAGTTCGGGATATTGGAAGCGAACAAATGGGTTTTCGGGAAATGGGGATTTGGAAATATCGAAGTAAAAAGAGCTCAGTTGGAGGAGCGAGGGGATTAAACCTGACTCGGAATCGAAAACGGGTCACCAGCCTTTACGAGTTATCAATCAGCGAAACGATTAGTTCCAGTTTTTTTCGCTTTCGCACTTTTTCCATTCAAAGTATAGGGAAGCCATTCAAAAAGCAGCAATACGCTGAGGGAAATACAGTGGCCTACTTTTTCGCGTTTCTCATTTTGAATGAGGCATGGTAGTAGTACTGGAAATCGAAGTACGACAAAAATCATGCAAAAATCCATTAAGATATCCCTGATGAAATATTCAGATATTGACGGAAATGGAAGGAAAAGAGTTTTGAGTTTGAGTTTGATTATCAGTTTGATTTCGATTTTCAGTTTGAGGTTCAGTGTCAGTTTGACTTTCAGTTCGGGTTTGAGCTTCAGTTTGGGTTTGATTTTCAATTTGAGTTTCAGTTTCAGTTTCACTTACAGTTACAGTTTCAGTCCCAGCCTCAGTGTCAGTTTCAGTTTCGCTTCGAGTTCGAGTTTGAGTTCGAGCTTCAGTTTCAAGTTCGATTTTGAGCTTGATTATGGGTTTCAGTTTGAGCTTGAGTATCGGTTCGAGTTGTATTTTCAGTTTGAATGTTATTTTCAGTTTGAGTTCAACTTTCAGTTTCAGTTTGATTTCCAGTTTGAGTTCGAGTTTGAGTTAGATTTCAAGTTTTAGTTAGAGTTTCAGTTTGAGTATGAGTTTGAGCTTGAGTGCCGGTTTGAGTTTGAATGTGAGTTTGGTGTTAGTTTCGGGTTCAGTTGGCGTTCGAGTTTCTGTTTATATGAGTTTGAGTATGAGTTCAAATTTGAATATTAATTGAGTTCCAGTTTGAGATTGAATGTCAGTTTCAGCTCAATTTGAGTTCGAGTTTCACTTCGAGTTTGAGGTTGAGTATGAGTTTGAGCTTGATTATCGGTTTGAGTTTGAGTTAAAATTTGAGTTTTCTTTTTTAGAGTTTGAGTTTCAGTTTGAGGTTGAGTATGAGTCCCAGTTTGAGTCGTGTTTGAGTATCCGTTAAAGTCTGTGTGTCATTTTGAGTTCGACTATCAGCATGAGTTTGAGTTTCAGTTTGGGTTTGTGTGCCAGTTCGGGTTTCAGTTGGAGTATAAGTATCAGTTCGATTTTACCTTTCTGTTTAATCCGCTTGTCCTAGGTTTTCATTGCCAGTGGAGACTAGTCAGTTCCCGTCTCCTGCTGAGTAGGTTTTGGATTTTGGTACTTTATTTCCATGTACCTAAGTAAGCGGTCAGGAAACTTTCTTTTATAAGACAACCATTATGGAGATTAGCCTCACTATCGCATCGTGGCATCCCCCATTCATAGAATTGAGGCCTTTTGGGAAACTATTCGTCTACTGTAATTTCTAATTCCTCCTTGACCCTTCCAAAGACTAAGGGCATTTTTCGATTCGCGAACACTCCAATGAAGAAGCATTGGACGATTTATTTTCGTAAAGCGGTTTCCACGAGATGATCTGGGGGGTTGGCCTGAATCGGCGCAGGGATAGGAGGGGGAGGATCCATCTCGTGATTTATCCCATCAACTCCCGCCCCCGCTGTCCAACCTTTTTTCATCCCTATCCAATCCTAGGATTTCCGATGGTTCCCGAAAAATCCATAACCCATTTGAGCTTCCGTCCACTATTTTTCTACTTTCTGTTTGTGACGGGAAGACTCTCGGTGGAAACAGGAAGCCGCTTTTTCAGTTCACGGTCGAACATTTTTCCGTGTTTCATATTTTCGTCCGCCTGTTTGTCAGTCCTTGTTCACGTGGTCGCCAACTGTCATACCTTCCTCAACTGTCAATATTATTCCTTACTGACCCGTCGGCCGATATTGTTCATAACATCTTGACGCATAGGGCTGACTTAATTTGGGTGAAATGATTTTTCTGATGAATCAGAAATCGCCATTCAATTTACGAATTCAGATATTCAGGATATTTATTCATAGAATTGTTTTCATCAAGCTGGATTACCTATCATAATTGCATGCATCACAATAATGGCCTTCATACATGCGTATTTTTAGAATAATTTTCTTTTAGGGTTGGAAAGTTCCAAATTTGAATCGGAAAATTCTAAATTTGATTAAGAAACTTCTCAATTTGGTTTTAGAAAGTTCTCCATTCGGCATGGGAATGCGACATCATTTATTATTATCATTATTCATAGCTTTAGGACTGAAAAGAATGGCAAAACATACTTTGGCCATATTTGATGGAGATCTGAAGGAATTTCTTCAACCACTGTACAAAAACCGATAACGTAGGCGCATTATTTCTGAAAAAAATGTACCAAGAAAGAAATAAATAAACGGATGAACTTACCGTCTCTTGTTGACGAAATGAATATTTTCAGGGTTCGAGGGACTGCGTATTTGGCTGACGACAGTTCTCCTCTGATGACTTCCTCCACTGCTTCATCGTTGATCATCTTGAATACTATTTATTGCTTTCTTTCATCCTGAAACAAATTAAGTTTATTTAAGGCAACTTTTAATATGTCATGGAATCTAAGGAATTCAAGCGAGCATTAATGTGTTAATTTTTCGGATAACCTTCGAGGAATCCTATAAGCCCATGGACGTCAAAACGGTTCTGTAGAACCCTCACAAATCCGCAAAAAAGTGAAATCGCCCAAGCATAAACCCTCTATTGACTTCGCCTTATCCCTGGCTTACCTGACTTCTCCGAACTCAAGTCAATGGATTATTTTGTAGTTATTAATAATTGATAAGTAATTATTACTACCTGCAAAATTATGCATCAATTGGAAGACCAAAACTTCTAATTAAACGCATAAAAACTAATTTTAAATTTGCGATAGAATAGCTAAAATACAGATTTTCAATCCATCTCATTTTTCTCGATTTTTTCATAAAAAAGCTTGCAAGATCGTTAACAATGTTGTCAATCTTCTTCGAAAGTCTTGTATAAGAAGACTTCATCAGCAGGAAAGAGTCTTGAGGAAGTTATTGGAAGTTTAGCCTTCGATTTTATTTTCGTCCAATCTTCTCCCATTCTCTTTGACGCCATCTCATCGCTGCTAATCGAGACGTAATACCAATTTGGAGCGTGCCTGACGGCGTAATAGACGTAATTTTTATTTTCATTTTCCGAGCCTTATTGGAAAATTGATTTTTCCAAGATATTTCGTTCAAAGAAATTGGATGAAATTATTTTCCGACGGAATCTAAAATATCGTCATTATTTGTAAAATCGGTCCTTTAGTACACCGTGTAAAAAAGGTAAAAGTGAAATATACTCCGCTAGTAGTGTTAAATGGCTCCTCATCCTGCCAACATCATAGCTCTGCAATAGCGTCTCCTAGCTACGGGAAATTGAAGTTAATCTTTTGATCTGGTAGTAATTGAGTTCGACCCTTGCAAGCGTCGGCAGCAAACCGATCAGGAAAGGACACCCAAGGTATCACGATACGGTCAACTGAAAGTTCACATTGCAGGAGTGCATCGATAAGTACATTTTGGTACATTATTTTCCAAAATAGGGTGTTTTCAGAAAATTTCAGGTTACGATTTTTACGAATTGTTCGGCTCGGATTTCTTGATTGCGATTTTCGCCATGTTAAGGGGTTCTACTGAACCGATTTTGATTTTTTGGCCCGTTGGCAGCAAATTTTTCACCCCCTGAATGCTGACTTTTACGGTCAGACACCTCAGCGGCCCTTCAGCTTTCCTGACTAAATGCTAACCTTCCGGAATCGCGGTCGAAAATTCCAGGAATTCAAGTACAAGTTGAATTCGAGACGAACTCGCAATGTGACAGCTGAAGGCAATCATTCGAAGGAAGACCAGATAAGTACCAAACTTCTACTTGCACCAAGAATGTAACTTGCACCAAGAAGCCGGGAGGATTACAACTCGTAAATTTTCCAAGTTGGCCGCCTGCCACAGTCGTTTGCCAAAATGCGACCTCGCGCACGTTCGGATGAAAACATGCCAGTCGTCACATGGAGGGAAGATTCCACCTACGTCTTCCCGCTTTCTTTCCCGCGGGGAACAAACAGCGTCAAAACATCGTCGGATCCGAGTGAATTATGGGACGTTTTCCGAACATAAACAACTGTTTCAGTTGGCAATAAAAAGGAGGAGCGGCTCGATACGGGATAGATTAGATCTTTTTCCCATTTACCCAATTTGTGATCGTTTGGCTTATCGTGCGGGAGAAGCGAGAAGCTTCGCAGTAGTGTGATGACGATATTGTCGTACGCCGTTGGAAACATGAAATGGAAGCTATTTCAGAGTGAATGATTGAGGAGAAAAGAATTGAAAAGTCCCTCCATTATTCAGACACAGTTCATTCATAACGCTGCTCTACAAAAATAATCGATCTCACGCTTTAAGCGGTTTAATGCTATTTCTGGGGGTTTTTCGAGGGTGCGGATTTCTAATCCGAGGCCCGCTTCGTCCCACAAAAAAATTTATCAAAATTCGGCGCCTACGATCCGTATCCAGCTTTTCTGCCGAATGTTGGAATCAGCTGCCCCATCATTACCGACAAGCCCCATATCAGTTTATTTTTATTTTTTTGTTAAAGGCCCTCACGACGGGATTGAAATTATTAATTTTCCAGGTAATCCCCTCGGACATTGAACATCTGGTTGGGAGGCAGGCTCAACATTGTTTCAGACATCCATCGGCCCTGTAAATTAAAGTATCCAGAATTCCAGTACGGTCTGGACCGCACCAATTTCACCGCCGTTAACCGCGGGCCGCAAAATATTCATCCGCTCGCCCGTCATCGGCAGACAAAATGCGGTATACCTCGGGCGACTAGGAAATTCACTCTGTCATGCTTCCGTTCCACGAAAGGTTTTCAACCCTCAAAAGTCGCCCTTTGTGCTCAGGGGCTGAAGGCAGTAGCAGTATCAAGAAAGTCAGGTCGCTTTACCTCCGACCGAATTTCCTCCGCTTTTCCCTCGGGGGTTATTTCCTCTCAGTTTTACCCGCTCGCCGCTTTTCCGGTATTGAGTTATCGGCGAACACTCGCCCCATCCCCGCCATTACATTCAATTTCCGATCTTTTGAGCTGACTATGCTGATCTCTAGTTCTTATCTCGAATTGGAGTGTGAGCCGAACGGCAACCGATACAAATGAGACGTCCGGGCGACAAATGTAGGTACAACTTTTCAATAAACGTGACCTTCTTATCGACGGAAAATTGTGAAGAACAGCCAGGATGGGGAAATGGTGCACGGATGTGGATACCACACACTACTTTTCAAAGCAGTATTCAACAGTAAATTATTTTTACCTCCATGTTTACGAAGTAAATGGATTGTACCAGAAGAAAGAAAGAAAAACTTTTTTCGGCCGAAAATGATGATTAAACAGTTGCAATCCCGGGACCCTTGCTCCGCAAACGGATGTCTTAACCACTAGACTACCAGGCGACCGTCAGCCGAATTATTAGTTTCCCGAGGGGATAAATTGGGGGCTCAGTGTTGGTTTTCCTGCCGACTCAACTTTCCAAGTTGCCACAGGATGTATCGTCCTAAAATCGAAAATCGGATCGGAGCTTCGAAAAAATGTTTCACTTTTACTCAGAATCACTTCCTGAACAAGTGTCTGCGGTCTTTTACGAAAATGACCATAGCTCCTTCACTTCTCAACCTTTTTTTTTCAAATTTCTGAGCAAAATATGTGCATATTTTTTATATTCCAATAACTTGACGTGTTTTAGGCGAGTTTTAAACTTTGCATTGTGGGTTTCTTGACGTTTTTTATCCAAACAGCCTCTAAAGTAGTCAAAATATAATCGCATCGGGCCAAAAATTTGCTTATCAACACATGGAAGTATTGTGCGTTATCTACGCACCACTGGTTCAGTATGTTTAGCAAAACTTTCAAATAGGCAAGTAAAGCAGAGGTAAAATAAATAAAAAAACTCTCCAAGCTCCAGCCATAAACCATTTTATCCATCAAAAAGTATTTTCCCATAAAAATTGCGGGTATAGAAAATTGTGGCTATAAACAATTTTGGCCTCGAACAAATTAGGCAATAAAAAATATAACGAATTGAATAAGACAAAATCACCATTATCAATAACAAAATATCAACTCAAATTTTGAAGAAAAAAAAGGTAAATTATGTATAGGTATCTCCATTTTTCTACTTAATTTACAGTCATAAAAATACTAATGTTCATCATTTTTCGAGAGTACGAAGGTTCGATTTTTGAAATTGCCGTCAGCTGAAATAAGTCATTTCGCCTGTATAGTCTGCGGTGAAAAACAAAGGGCGGAGGACGTTGAACGGTTTGCGATACAGGAACTGCTGCAGGCGTTAAAACTGTCAAAAGTTCGACCGACCGTGTTCCATCAGTGTCAACGATCATATTTCATTAGGAAAAGCACTCTCTCCTCCGGGGGCCTCCTTTTTAGCCAGAGACAGTCGAGTGAAGGGAAGAGGAAATGAGTTGAAAGGATCGGGCGGGATAAATGGAAACCGATCGATCAAGTTTAGTAAGCTGGCGGAGAGCTCTTTAAGCCAAAGGGGAGACGAACCTTATCGATTCTGCTCTGATGAAGCTGTAAGGCCAACGAAATTAGTATGCCGGCATTTTCTGCCGATAGTGTTGATTAATTGCATCGTCGTCCATGTCTGGATGTGGTGATAACGACAGGCAACAAGTTTCTTATCGCGTTTTTAAAAGAATTTATTACAGATATCACACCATGTAAAACGAAAAGCAAGAGTTGAGTTTTTGTACCCCCGGTGACTTAATAAAATGACGAGCATAATATTATGTAATATTATTTTACTTTCCCCCAGTGTTCATCGATCTAACATTCTGATTTTTGAAGTCCTTGGCCTAGTTGGTGCTGAGGAATGCACGACATTAATGCAGATGTTACCATAGATGGTAACATGGGTGTACCAACTTCACCAGTAATCAAGCCTAATCCTTTACGGAAAAGAAAATCTCCGATATCATGCTTGCTGTTTTATTAAGACAAAAAATTACCAAAGATCAAAATTGGTCAAGGTTTTTCATCAGCAATAAAAAATGATGAAATTGGCCGAAAGCAATAGAACTGAAGATTTTTCTTTGGACGTCCAAGTTGAAATAAGAGTTTAATAAATACAAATGTCTCCTGCAAACATCTCCAGTCACTGAAAGAGCAGGAGGACAAATATTCCGTACTCAGTCCCATGGGCCACTCAAGTTACTTGGTGTCTCAAGACAGAGACCACTCACTCGAAACATTTTATTTGTCCAGTCCCACGGTGGACTTGTCACTCGAAGGATGCCTTTTGTCTAGCAAGGTTTATAAAAGCGAAGAAACTTGTGGGAATTCTCCTCATTCTACGTGAGGGGCATTTCTTTTTCTCTTCATAGCCGGTCGAACTCTGTTGGTGTGTCAAGTTGGAAATATTGGCATTATCCACCGTAATAATGGTAAATTTAAATATTTATAAAAAAATTTGTATAGTTCACACTCAAGGATCCGTGATTTGATTTTAATGATTTCAATGTAGCTTTCGAGGTGAGTCTCTGATTGGCCATCGTCAACGTCGTACCCTGAACATAAACAAGAAGGAACCTGAACTGCAAATCATTCCGGAGAAATCCGAAACCTTTGTGGAGCCAGTTGTGAGACTCGGGCCTATCGATTCCTTCGCTCCCCCATTGCTTCACTACTCGCAAGTCGACTGTCCATTAGACGTGAAGAGAGCATCTCGTCGTCCAGTTTCTCCTCCCTGCTTTTCAATACTCAACAAGAACCCAGCCACTCCATGATACCGTGATACCACCCTCCTTTCTTACGGTAAGGACAGTCTTGAGAATGCGAGCATTTGCCAATACAATCTTATTGCGTGGTTTTCAAAAGAAAAACGATAAAACCCCTATGATGGGGTCTCCGCTGAGTAAAAATAGGTAAAAACTTGTGTCAAAAGCGGGACTAGAATATTCTTCCTCCTCCTCTTCCTCTTCCTTTTCCTCTTCCTCCTCCTCTTCCTTCTCCTTTTCCTCCTCCTCTTCCTCTTTTTATTCAGCCCTCATTTTCCTCCTCTTCCTCCATCCCCTCCTTCTCTCCCTCCTCTTCCACTCTTCCCTTCCCTCCGCCTCGACTTCCTCTTCCTCCTCTCACTTCTCTTCCTCATTTTCCCTCTCCTCCTCATTCTCCTTCTCCTCCACCTTCGTAATCAATGACTGAAAATCTGATTTTTAGCATGCTCAAGTAAACATTTTCAAAAGCTGGTAATTTTGCTTGTAATGTTCACCCAAGATTGGCAGATTTTAGATTCTCCCTCTCGCGTGCTCTATCCTCGGCTCGCATGTTTCTCCCTCTCTCCATCGCGAGTCGCTCTATTCTGTGGGCTGTCTTTATCGCGCGCTCCCCACCTTCCCACCAACTTGACTTCTTTGCTTTTGCTTCTCACTTCTTCTGTTTACCTTCTCTTCCCACATGGCCACCACCTTTTTTCGTCACGGTTCGCCGCTCGGATTTCTCAGACCCTTCCGCAAGTCGATCTGTTTCTAGGGCCGCGAGGTCTGTCGGTAATAAAAGATCACTAGCTGGAAACGTCGATAAAAATAATTTACCCGTTTCTACCTAATGATATATCATTACATCAAATATATATTTTGATCTGATATTTTGCTTATTGAAGTCATAAATCGAATTTCAAATAGGAAGAAGAATTCAAATTACACACAGGTTGGTGGTGGACAGGTTTGGAGTGCACAATTAAACCAACACCAAATTTCGTCCTCACATGTAGGTATGTACGACATACCAAAACTTGAATGTATACCAAAACTTGATCGAGACTGGCACGATACCTTCGAAATTCCTAATATCCGTCAGACCACCAGCAAATATCGTACGATTACATCTTACAAGAAATGGGATTTTGATCGATTTGCGCGGTTACGGCAAATGACATCAGCCACCTAAGCTTATTACATGAGGGGGACGTTTCCATTAGCTACCAGCTCCTGGTTTTGACCCTTCTCGTTCCCCAATTCCTCAAGGGACAAGCCAAAAAGCTATCCCACCGCAGTCCCTTGACCGCTCGAGGTTTCGGGCGTAGAGGTTTGGCGTTATTGGGATACGAAGGCGCGCCAAAGATTGGAATTCGTCTGCCTTTCACCCGCAGCGTGGATTTCTGATGGATTTCGAGTCTCGTCCGAGTGAATGGCACTTTCACGGAATTTCAAGATGCAGAAAGAATATTAGCAGATCTTATAATTTTACATTTTCTTAAATTTCTCAGTTATTTTTTCAATGATTCAAAAATTTGGAAATTTTTATTAATCGAGCATTTCTTCACTTTAGCCTGATTTTCTGCTTTTTTACCTTGTAGAAGAGAGCTGTGGAAACCGTGAGAGTATTGGAAATTCAACGGTCTTTCCAAAGGTATCCTCATTTTAATGATTACTTTAATATATGAGGGACTTATGGTCATTTTACTGAGACTAAGTCGAAAACACGAAAAACCTTCAATGCGGAAAAGTGCAATTTTTCTGGGGCTCAGAAAAAAGGTTTATAGAACGAAAATTGTTGCAAATGAGCTGAAGAATCGACCTCTTCAAGGAAGGCAATTATAAGAGTGAATAACGATCTGCTTATTGCTATTAACCTTAATTTATGTGTGCTATAATCCACAGTATTCAAAGCACCATGTGTCTAGAGTGAGCTCAAATTATTATGAGTCGTGCCATCTCAGATATTGCTCCTCGGTTTTCAGCACATTCCTGCAACAATTTCTATTTTCCGGAACAACATCGTAGGATATTTACCAGTTCCTCCATTATATCACGTACAGTAATATATTTCTATCTAGCTCTAGAATCTAGGCTGCCTGGCCGCATGCGTGGGAATTCAACTCATTCTAGCTGCCACGCGCATCCCCACGTTTCTAATGAGTCCATACATTCTATTCAGCGGCAAGACTTGGAGCACAAAAAAGGATCAAAAACGGAGCGAGGCTTTGCGAAGGGGTTTCTCATGCTCATTACAATTCCGGTTAACGAGTCCGCTCTTTCTTCCAAACATTTGCTGAAACAGCTTTTCTTCTGAACCTGAAGCCCGCTTCAAGGAATGAGGTGAAAGCTCCAGTAATTACTCAGAGCAGAGAGTGAAAAATGGTGCACCTGAGTTGCCGGTGAGAAATTTTCAGGTATTACACCAAGTACTTGTGGAATGCTATATTATTTCAACTTTAGCGGAGCAAAGAAATTATTTGAAAATGTTAAACGTGGTATATTGATGTTTTTCCTAAAGCTTGAAGGCCATTCCGTACGTATTCATTCGCACGGCGGCTGGATCTGGATTCTGCTGTGCGAAAAAAAGATTCGGAAACGTGGGAGGAGCTTTTCATACGGCGTCCCTGAGCTCATTAACTCGTTAACGAGCCTACCCTTTCTTTCCAGAGCTGTAGGCCATTTCTCTCAAATGGAGCGCTCTTGTGTCGGGGAAAAAACGGCGTAATAACTCCAATGCACGAGAAACGTAGAGGGAAAGTGTCTGCTTGGCATGAAAAAGTTCAGGTGGCTTCAGGCCTCGCTGCAAGTTTCCATTTCCTAGTTCAAAACAGCTCGACGTGCTGCAGATTCGCTGGCAATGAAGTTGAAGAAATCTCACTCCTTCTTCGGTAAGTACTGGTAAAGAAATGGACTGAAGGCCTAAAGGTAGATCTGTTTTCCGTAGGGTTTACTCATTTTTGCCATTTTATCGACGAAGAAATGACTTTCAGCGTATCGGAGCTACAGTGAAAGGTGGCTTCTAACCCCCGAAAAAAAAAAACACTTTCAATGGTTTGATCCCTGTTCCCTCTTCAATCGCTGTTTGAAGTTGAGCGAAAGCTTTGTCCAAAAAGGAGGTATTTTGGTGCGGTAAGTGCGGCCGTATTCTGGAAGTAGGATTTCAAATGGAAGGGGTTACCACTTGGTCGGATTGGATTTGTTTGGGGGCCGTAGAGAATCATTAAAGCCTGCACGGTCGGACGATTCCAACAGAAAGCCTCGGCTATAGTCAGTAATTAAACGGAATCTACCACCCTGGGTCGACCCTCTTTTTTGTCACTTTCCACTGTTCTCCTGCTGCCTTTCGACTGGGACCTTTTCGGTTACCCTCATTACGGGGATCGCCGATGGACTCGCGGCTTTGAAATGGCAACCCTGTGCTCCAAGTCTATCGTTCCCTGGGGGAAAAGGATCGGTGAGATTGCGGCGGCAAGGAAACCTTATTCAACTTTGATCGTCCTCGGTGTCCAACCTTGGAGTTTATTGGGTCGGGTTCGCAATCCCGCGGTCACAATGTACTAGGAATCAAAGTCAGGTTTTGATTGTTACCTGCTTGAAATCGGCTCAGCGTATACGAAAAAAGCGCCCTGATTTTCGATTTTTCAGGCCCGATAAACGCACGCTCTAAGACCAGTCTCTCTTTACACGCTTCCTAGGCAGGCACCGTCTAAAGGAACACGAATCTTGTGAGATGCTTGGGCAAGAGAATGGTGACTACATCCTCTTGATATATTTTACTCAAGCTCAAGCGCTTTCTGCCGTAAGGGCCTCTTCAGAAGCAATATCAGGGAATACGGCACTCAACCTTCCGACAATCAGCCTAGATTCAATAGTCTATAATACCATCAATTTGAGCGACGGAAGGAAAGTTGTGTCATGCACCATATCATGCGCATGATATTTCGGAATCGAGCATCAATCATATCATGGCAGGCAGAGTTGGAAAATATATTCATGCACGAGTATGCAAGAGTAGTTCAAACGTCAGAAAGGCCGGACCAAAGATATTTGGAAGATTGCCAGAGCCTCCATCCGCCTACCTTGACGATGATTACGTTTTGACGTAAACTATAACAACCGCCTCCAACTTTAAAACGGTCGGAGTATTTTTCTATTTGATGCGTCTGCAATTCGAAGAGAATTTTTAGAATTCGGCGTAACATTTTCACTCTATTGGTAAAGCAAGCGCTAGTTTGTTTTCCAACAGAGGAACCGATTCCGTGTTTAAACCCAAATGTGGGGATCACAAGATGGTGAGAGGTAAGCGCGACCAATTTTATAACGGAAACTCCTAAACAAACCCGAAGTCAAACTCACAATGAAAACGAAACTCAAACTCATAATCGAAGTCCAATTCACATTGAAACAGAAACTCAAACTCATATTCGAAATCGAAGTCAAACTCACAATGAAACAGAAACTCAAACACATGATCGAAATCGAAGTCAAAGTCACAATGAAACCGAAACTCAAACACACAATCGAATTTTAAGTCAAAATCACAATGGAACAAAAAAATCAAAAACATATTCGAAATCGAAGCCAAACTCGCAATGAAACAGAAACTCAAACACACAATCGAATTTTAAGTCAAAATCACAATGGAACAAAAAATCAAAAACATAATCGAAATCGAACTCAAACTCACAATGAAACAGAAACTCAAACTCATACTCGAAATCGAAGTCAAACTCACAATGAAACAGAAACTCAAACTCACAAACGAAATCGAAGTGAAACTCACAATGAAACAGAAACTCAAACTCATACTCGAAATCGAAGTCAAACTCACAATGAAACCGAAACTCAAACACATAATCGAAATCGAAGTCAAACTCACAATGAAACAGAAACTCAAACTCACAATCGAAATCGAAGTGAAACTCACAATGAAACAGAAACTCAAACTCATAATCGAAATCGAAGTCAAAGTCACAATGAAACAGAAACTCAAACTCACAATCGAAATCGAAGTGAAACTCACAATGAAACAGAAACTCAAACTCATAATCGAAATCGAAGTCAAAGTCACAATGAAACAGAAACTCAAACTCATAATCAAAATCGAAGTGAAACTTACAATGAAACAGAAAGTCAAACTCAAAATCCAAATCGAAGTCAAACTCACAATGAAACCGAAACTCAAACACATAATCAAAATCGAAGTGAAACTCACAATGAAACAGAAACTCAAACTCACAATCGAAATCGAAGTGAAACTCACAATGAAACAGAAACTCAAACTCATAATCGAAATCGAAGTCAAAGTCACAATGAAACAGAAACTCAAACTCACAATCGAAATCGAAGTGAAACTCACAATGAAACAGAAACTCAAACTCATAATCGAAATCGAAGTCAAAGTCACAATGAAACAGAAACTCAAACTCATAATCAAAATCGAAGTGAAACTTACAATGAAACAGAAAGTCAAACTCAAAATCCAAATCGAAGTCAAACTCACAATGAAACAGAAACTCAATCTCACAATCGTACCCGAAGTCAACTCACAATGAAACAGAAACTCAAACTCGAAGTCAAACTCATGATGAAACAGAAACTCGAACTCATAGTCAAACTCACAATTCACTCACTTCATTGTCAGTTTGACTTCAAGTTTGACTTCGAGTTTCTTTTTCATCATGAGTTTGACTTGGAGTTTGAGTTTCAGTTTAGATATTAGTTCGACTTCAAGTTCGAGTTTCGTTTTCGTAGCAGTAGTGGAGTTTCTGTTTCATTGTGAGTTTGACTTCGATTTCGATTATAAGTTTGAGTTTCTGTTTCATTGTGAGTTTGACTTCGATTTCGATTGATTATAAGTTTGAGTTTCTGTTTCATTGTGAGTTTGACTTCGATTTCGATTATGAGTTTGAGTTCCTGTTTCATTGTGAGTTTGACTTCGAATTCGATTTTGAGTTTGAGTTTCTGTTTCATTGTGAGTTTGACTTCGATTTCGATTGATTATAAGTTTGAGTTTCTGTTTCATTGTGAGTTTGACTTCGATTTCGATTATGAGTTTGAGTTTCTGTTTCATTGTGAGTTTCACTTCGATTTCGATTGTGAGTTTGAGTTTCTGTTTCATTGTGAGTTTGACTTCGATTTTGATTATGAGTTTGAGTTTCTGTTTCATTGTGAGTTTCACATCGATTTCGATTATGAGTTTGAGTTTCTGTTTCATTGTGAGTTTGACTTCGATTTCGATTGATTATAAGTTTGAGTTTCTGTTTCATTGTGAGTTTGACTTCGATTTCGATTATGAGTTTGAGTTCCTGTTTCATTGTGAGTTTGACTTCGAATTCGATTTTGAGTTTGAGTTTCTGTTTCATTGTGAGTTTGACTTCGATTTCGATTGATTATAAGTTTGAGTTTCTGTTTCATTGTGAGTTTGACTTCGATTTCGATTATGAGTTTGAGTTTCTGTTTCATTGTGAGTTTCACTTCGATTTCGATTGTGAGTTTGAGTTTCTGTTTCATTGTGAGTTTGACTTCGATTTTGATTATGAGTTTGAGTTTCTGTTTCATTGTGAGTTTCACATCGATTTCGATTATGAGTTTGAGTTTCTGTTTCATTGTGAGTTTGACTTCGATTGCGATTGTGACATTGAGTTTCTGTTTCATTGTGAGTTTGACTTCGATTTCGATTATGAGTTTGAGTTTCTGTTTCATCGTGACTTTGACTTCGATTTCGATTATGAGTTTGAGTTTCTGTTTCATTGTGAGTTTCACTTCGATTTCGATTGTGAGTTTGAGTTTCTGTTTCATTGTGACTTTGACTTCGATTTCGATTATGAGTTTGAGTTTCTGTTTCATTGTGAGTTTCACTTCGATTTCGATTGTGAGTTTGAGTTTCTGTTTCATTGTGAGTTTGACTTCGATTTTGATTATGTGTTTGAGTTTCGGTTTCATTGTGAGTTTGACTTCGATTTCGAGTATGAGTTTGAGTTTCTGTTTCATTGTGAGTTTCACTTCGATTTCGTTTGTGAGTTTGAGTTTCTGTTTCATTGTGAGTTTGACTTCGATTTTGATTATAAGTTTGAGTTTCTGTTTCATTGTGAGTTTGACTTCGATTTCGATTATGAGTTTGAGTTCCTGTTTCATTGTGAGTTTGACTTCGAATTCGATTTTGAGTTTGAGTTTCTGTTTCATTGTGAGTTTGACTTCGATTTCGATTGATTATAAGTTTGAGTTTCTGTTTCATTGTGAGTTTGACTTCGATTTCGATTATGAGTTTGAGTTTCTGTTTCATTGTGAGTTTCACTTCGATTTCGATTGTGAGTTTGAGTTTCTGTTTCATTGTGAGTTTGACTTCGATTTTGATTATGAGTTTGAGTTTCTGTTTCATTGTGAGTTTCACATCGATTTCGATTATGAGTTTGAGTTTCTGTTTCATTGTGAGTTTGACTTCGATTGCGATTGTGACATTGAGTTTCTGTTTCATTGTGAGTTTGACTTCGATTTCGATTATGAGTTTGAGTTTCTGTTTCATCGTGACTTTGACTTCGATTTCGATTATGAGTTTGAGTTTCTGTTTCATTGTGAGTTGGACTTCGATTTCGATTGTGGGTTTGAGTTTCTGTTTCATTGTGAGTTTGACTTCGATTTCGATCATGTGTTTGAGTTTCTGTTCAATGTGAGTTTGACTTCGATTTCGATTGAGAGTTTGAGTTTCTTTTTCATTGTGAGCTTGACTCCGATTTCGATTGTGAGTTTGAGTATCTGTTTCATTGTGAGTTTAACTTCGATTCCGATTATGAGTTTGAGTTTCTGCTTAATCGTGTGTCTGACTTCGAGTTAGATTATGACTTCGAGTATCTTTTTCATTGTTAGTTTGACTTAGAGTTTGATCGTGAGTTTGAGTTTCTATGACATTGTGAGTTTGACTATGAGTTTTAGTTTCTGTTTTATTATGAGTTTGACTTCGAATTCGATTATGTGTGTGAGTTTTCGTGTCACTGTGAGTTTGACTTGGATTTCGACTGTGAGTTTGAGTTTCTGTTTCACTGTGAGGCTTCGAGGCTGTGTGTTTGGCTTCGAGTTTGATTATGAGTTTGAGTTTCATAGTGAGTTTTTCTTTGTTTGGGGTTTAGTGTTAAGGGGGCCTCGCCTCTCCCACAATTTTTCAGAAATCCCTCACTACGCACGTGATATATTTTTCAGCATCAACCTATAAACAGGTTGTTTCCTAATGCTGATAACCTAGTGCTGGTTGTAAAATTGATTTAATTCTGCTGTTGGCCCCCTCCCCCGGGATTTTAGGGTACGGGCCTGTTTTAATCAATTGTTTTACATGGCAGGTAATTAGGCAGTTAATTACGTTGGTTTCAGAAGCAAAATTTGTGTGTATTATGTTTTCGTCAGGCCCGTTAGTTGAGGTTTATTTCGGTCTTTCGTTTGAGGGAGGCGGCGTGATGCTCGTGAAATGCCTTGCACACCTCCAACGCCAGTTCTCGCTTTTTGTACGACGTCGCGCTTGCTGAAGCTTCAATAACATTCCATCATGGACAATATAGAAATTCCTCTTCAACAATATTGCCTTCAACTGCAATATATTGCAGTTGAAGGCAATATTGTTGAAGAGGAATTTCTTCTAGGAATTTTTTCTATAGAAAGGTTGTTCTTTCTCCGGTTAGTAGATCTATGGGTATATTCTTTTGTCAGACAATGGAAGATGAATTTTCTTCATTTTAACCTTTCCCATATCCTTTATGCTATTCATACCTATACCTTAGGTGGGTTATTCTCCAGTTTTTACGTCCATTTTATTTTTTACTGGGCACAAAAACGCACAGATTTGAGTGCTAATGGTTCCAAAGCATTGGGCGAAGCGTGCAAGAAATCAATTTATTCGTTGACATAATTGAAAGTTTTTCGGTTTTTAACGGGTTTTAAAATTTAAACCAGTGGTAGGTACGTAGATGCACGAGTGGTCCATATTTTGTAAAATTTGAAAATTCAAATATATTGGAAGTACTGTAAGTAATCCAAATTCTGGTTTAACAGGGTTATATGTGTCACTGAAATACAAATTCCTGCTCAAGAAATCTGAAGAAAAGTTGAGAATTGAGGGAGCTATAGCCATTTTTTTAAATGACCACATACGGACACGCAAACACATCTTCGGGAAGAGATTTTGAGTAATAGTTTTTTCTGATGCTCCGTTCCGATTGTCGATTTTAGGACGAATTCTTTCATTTACTCTGTAAATATGGGAGTAAAAACTTTTTTTTTTGGACTTCGGAATCTGCCTGGCCCGAAATAAAACCAATTATCATGGATTGGATTCAAAATTATGCACATCAAAGTATGGAACGTCCTGGAGTGTAGGTAATCTATCCACCGCGGTTTCACTCATTTCTCAATAGATTTCCCCCCAGAACCATTTGCGCTCGAGCCTATCACACCCCGTATGCTGATTTCACTCGAAGAGGGATCGGATGTTGAAGAAAATGAAAAACGGAACGAACTGGAAGTGGTGAAGGTCGGAAGAAACTCGAGGAAAGGGTAACAAAAGAGAGGCTTGCGATTCCACCGCACCGACATCCGGTTCCGGAGCTTCCTGGCTAACTCAGGCGCGGGTTGGACGTAGCAGTAACGGGGTCAAAGGTTCAACGTTTGAGGTGGCCCTTTCACCTCTGACCCTTTAGGTATACCTTCTCTCTGGTGCTTCCTACAGTTAACCTTCCTGCAGTTGACGTTATCTAGCTGTAAAAGTAACGCGAAGAACAGTCGCGCATTTTAGAGTGAAATGGGTAACACAAGGATCCTGTAGTCCTGGACGGAGAGGACTTCGAATCCTAATTCATCTGTGTAACTCGCTTTGAATTGAACCTGAACTTGAATCTGGCTAAATTTTAGATTTTTGAGGCTTTGCTACGATGGCTCTCAATGGGCCATGTGTCCAACCCCTACCCTCATGGCGATGTCGGCGATGGCCATGTTATGGTTCAAGATATCGACCCAATTCGCTCTTTCGATTTTAACTCTCGTCTAAATCTTAAAATTCACTCGGCTGGATTGAAAAGATTTATTTTATACGGCACATATTTGGAAATTCTACGGATTATGAAGAAGATGGTTGGTAAAAGTTTTCATTGTTTGCTTTTGCTTTTTCTCATTAGTTTCTGTTTGCTTTGCCTCATCCCTCGGCATTTTTCACGTTTTATTCTCTCCTAAAATCCCTCTTTTCTCTCCGAAGAGCACTTGATACGCCGAGGAAAATGTTTTTATCGCGTTTTCTCTCAAGGGACAACTTAAAGTGAATATGGGAGCCCACACTTTAATCCATCTTCTCCTGTAAAGGATATTAAAATCTCTTATCCCTCGGTACGATGACAGTTGGCAACTTATGAGTTTGACCGTCTTATTATGTCAGATAAGTTTAATAATGCTGAGAAAGAACAACTACTTCAATCAGTTTGTATGATTAGATTATGTGAGGATGAGGTCAAGGTCAACACAGCATATTGGACGGTGTTGGATAGATTGAGTGATGTTTTGCACTCGATTCTCAGTCGTAGAGGTGAATGCATGAGTGAGTAAACTTGTCAGAATGCTATCAAACTCAGAGCAGCTCTAATAGGAAATGCAAATTTCATGTGCGCATACGGCACGAGCTTTGTTTCGCAATTTTCTCGATAGGTAATAGGGTTATGGGTTACTCGATAGAGTAGGGTGAAGGGTTATGGGCACTGTGGGCAACCACTTGGCTTTCTGCACTGGTACGCTGAGTTTTTTAGATGCAAAAAGTTAGAACGCAATTTGCGAACGTTGCTGTGGCTCGACAAACTTGGGATCACTTGGAGATGGACGACTCTGCAAACTATAAAAATCTTTTCGATGCGATTTCTGACGATGAGGTTTTTTGTCGTGGCTTATTTTAGATCTTCATTACCTATCGTTGTTTCAGATAAATAAAGCATTTTTGGCGGAAAATTTGCAGGACCTATATTACCAGCTCGAGGGGGTCCATAATACCCTCGACTCAACTGCTAAAATTCAAGTTGAATTACCATTGTTGATGAATGAACGATCCTTGGAGCACTAATGATTTAAACGCGAAGTTCCCGTGAGAGTAGAATTACCGTGCCCTGATGCTGTAATATTGCAACGCCATCCATCCCCCTGCGCCATATATTAATCAAGCCGAGAAACTGTTACCCGTTGAACTAATTAAAAGTCGACGTTCACGTAAACCCTAACCTTCGCTCTCAGCCACTCAGGAATCGCTCAAATGACGAGTGAGAAAGCCGACGTAAATCCTCCTAGGAGAGTAAGGGAGCGAAAATCCAGCTCAGACATGTTCCAAAGCGCATTATTCCGCGTCAAGTTGCAGTCAGTCAAACCTTCGTCAGGATTTCTCCGGGCGCGAGGATGCATCCTCGAGCATGCTCGAGAGATTTCTAAATGCCTGCACAATATTCGAGTTTTGTCTTGGTGTTTGCCCATGTTTCGATTGTCTTTCTCTCCTTGTCCATTAAATGGAAAAACAAATATGGTTGTTCGATAGTCTTTCTCTCTTTTTCCACAATAACGGAGTCGTACCTCAGGGAAGGTGGATAACACGTTCAATCGTTCCTTGGGGACCCGTCGCTACACACCTCGTGCGCAATATGTTCAATTAATTGATTCACGTACAACCCCACTGCTAACGAATAGTCCAGATTGTTTGACCAGTCTTTATTTGGTAGCTAATAGTGAGACTACTACTCCTATCTAACACACTACTCTTCTTCTCTCTTCATTTCTATCTAGCCGGCCATGAAATGAAAACGAGACGGTAACTATTTGATAAGAATTAAAATTTGGCCAAAAATATAAGAGAAAAGAATGTAAGATGAGCTTAACGAGTGAAAAACAATCTTTTACTTCCATATTGAAAATAGAGAACAATAGTGCCTCCTGCCGGAGAATGAAATTCTTAAAATTTCCCTCTTGATCATTAGATTATTCTCTTGATAAATTATTATGCTTTACCATCTTTGCTCAATATTTTGCTCTAATAAGCCCATCAACTCTCACGTCTGGATTTTCACCTCAGACTGGGTTAATTACCTGCTGTCGAACAACGCATTATCATGAACGATCATTTTTCGCTGCCAAAAACCTCCAGCGGTGAATTGGAGCGGACAAATGGCACTGTCAACTAGGCGCACGTCTTTTTCCCCACCAGGAACATTGTTTTACGATGAAAAACGGCGCGGAAGGAGAATTGAGAGGGCGGAACGCGCCTGGAGGCGTCAATTACGGGGAAATATTGCGTTAGAGTCGACTTTAGCAGATGGAAAATTCGTGACATTTTCCCTTTTTTCGGACCGAGAACACCAGACAATATTCAATTCAGAAGCGACGACCGAGCATGCGAAATGCCGTAATTGCAGTCGCATCAACGTACAGCCAATGTTGAAGTGCGATAAGGGGAATACTGAGGGCAATTAACTAATTTCGAAGAAATTTTCAGTATGACGGTCAACAAAATGTATGTCGTAGGTAAAGTGTAGTGCAAGCGTCCTTGGATAAGTCTAGCTTCAAATGAATTGAAATACCGGTCCTGAATATTTGAATATTAGATCATTTTTTGCTATATTCATGTACATTTCTGAAGCCCCAGTAAATCAATTTTCCAGGAGTCTTTGTTTTCAATGTGAGTTTGAAATCCTATCATTTCCTTCATTGATCTGTTTTCGAAGTTACCTGCACTTTGAAACTGCAATTATTGTATTATTTCAAAAAATTAATTTTCTCAATACACTGAACAATAATTACAACCCATAGCCCAAGTGAAATATTTCAACTTCTAACCACTCAATAACAGCAGGTACGATTCTCAAGGAGCTAAACCAACTTGCTAAAAGTTTTAGGGAGTTTTCTTCTCCTTCCTCGGCCTCAAACTTTAAGTCGTCCTAAAAGTTGTAAATAGGTATGTGGGAAGGAACGCCACTCTGTCGATTCTCATGCATACTTAACTCACTTCCGAAGAAATTTCAATCCTGTTTTTTGAAACGGAGTTTTTACAAAAGAAGGAAGAAAGACAAGCATGAGTTTGATATTCATGAAACTCGTTTTCGAAAATGATGAAATTTTTTCGCCATTTTATTGAGGCCTCCAATGATGTTATTTTTTAACACAGTTCGAATGATCCAGCTTAACCATTAATTTATTCCGACCGATCTCAAAATATCAGTTGTTTTTATTGGAAAATTCTTCATTACGGAAAATATTTCCAAATATAGTATCAATGGGAATGCGAGTTCCTAGCTCAGGACTAACGGAAGGATGTGCGTGACCTGAAGAATTGCCACGAAAAGGTTGTCTCGCGCTTTGCAGATGGAAACCACTCCAGTTCCAACCTGCCTTTCCCCTTGTAAGTCTCGAGAGCCAGATTTATTCGCCGCATCCATTCTATCGAGAAAAAGGGAAATTCTTTAAACGGGGCTTTCTCATAACAAACGGCTTTCCCACGATTTTGGAAAAGAGACCTGTGTTTTTTATTGATTAACTAGCAATGGATACAGAGAAATTGTACTACAGCAAAACTCGAATTGAACTCCAAATTTGTGGAGGGGGAGAAGAAAAAGGCGTTGCGATTCAACTGTCATATTCGTTAAGGGGAGCCAGTTGAACAAGGAGTAGTTAACAAGCAAGAGTGCGAAGGCAAGAGTAAGCAAAAAGGAGAAATCAAACCGAGATCGGGAGCATCAGGTACCTGCTGCGGTCCAATCAACAGTGCCTTGTCTTCGTTTCCTTCCTCCAATCAGCACTTCCATGTGCCAGGCCTCCCAGGACCCCAAGTTCTTTCTCGTCGATCGTCCTTTCCACGCAATCTTTCACTTTTCCCACGAGTGACTTTTGAACTACAACGCCGAATCGAGAAAACTCCTCTTTTCATAGCGAGTAATCGGAGGAGAAACTTCGACTGTCTTAACAACACCGCCGGGGACGGAATTTTCTCCAAGTCGTGAAACGAATGTCCAACGTGTCGACTCGTGTTGTAACAAACGTGTAGACGTTACCGAAAGCGAAGAAGTTTGATCAGGAACCTATCACAGGCCTGTTTGCTGGAGGAGTTAGATTGAAAAAGTTAGAAGCTGTAATATCTCGGGTACCTACGCAAGATATGGATCAAATTCTGTACACGTTTTCAGTTTTGTTCTTCCAACTCTAGTTTGTACTTTGTCCCCTCTAAGCTATAAGAGCATGAAGATAAAGGTAGTATATTTGGAAAATGAGATGAATGATGAGGTCCAAAATCCAAAATGATACTTTGGCCAGAGTTATTGAATCAATATAAGGATGTGGACTAGGATCAGGATGAGAATGAGGATCAGGGTCAGGATGGGAATGCAGAAGATGTGGATGAGGATAAGGTGTAATATTACAGGTATTTAGGATCCTGGAGGGTACAGGTTTATAACGTCTGAAGATACAAACGGGAGTAGAAATTCATTTAACCTACCAGGTACACTTGTATCTAACGAAAGATTTGGCAACGTGAGTATGATCAAAAGTTGGTGTTGTCGCTTTTTCTTCAATTATTCTGTCTCACCCTCAACCCTGAATAATACCATAATTCGTTGAAAATTTATTACCTACTAATTACCATCATTTTTTGTTCTTGGGTAACCTAATAACGAAAACCAAAGCCAATGCAACGTTTGGAAGATAGCGAAAAGCAAGCGCCTGCCTATCAGTAAACATAGTTGAAAGAGCTTACCGTCTGCAAAAGGAGTTAAATTCCAAACTTAACTTACCCTCGTCGCCTCTTGAAGCCGAAGAGATTAGCTTTTGCGAAACAAGGGAATTAGGTAAACTCGAGCTGGCAACGGCCCAGAAAATCAAGAGAGGAAGAGTCGAAGGGCCCTTTCATTTGGCGAAAAACCTTGAAGGGCTCTCTTGGCAACGATTCCATTTGTATTTGGTCCATTCAAGATTCCAATGGGATTGGCTATTGGTTGAGCTACAAAATTCGCTAGCCTCTCCTTGAGAAATAATTAACTCATCTCTTCAAGCCCTCAGCTCTCTGAGGGTGAAGTTGTTTTAGGGCCACGGCAAATAACAATGGCTATGCTTCCATCGACGTTTGTGAGCGAAGAAAATCCTATACAATAATAAGCATGAAAAGCTGGCCATGGAAATACTGTAATCCGATGTTCTGGCCTGAGCAAACAAACCGGCAAATAACCATGTACTTGATCGAGAAAAAAGCATGGAGTTCGCAAAGACAAAAAAATATTTTAGTGGGACATTAAAAAAAACGTAACAAAAATTGAAAATTCGTAAGTTTGGCAAAAAAAGTAATATTTTAACGTAGAAACTCATCATTACTTTCATACTGGAATCATTACTGAACCATTATACAAAGGCGTAAATCACATGCCTTGCTCATGCATGGAGGATAGGCATAATTTATGGTATTACCAGCTTCCCAGCGATCAATTTCCATAATCAAATTTCATTCGCCTTCTTTTTCCACCAGGTTGAAAGAAACGCAACAACTATTCAACATTTAAACATTTCTGCTCCATGTTTGAATAAAACCTTTGGATTTTTGCCGGTTTCGACTATGCACGAATATATTTGCCACGGTCGACAAGAAACTTCAGCCTTCGAGGGTCTTTTGGCTCGCGGTCGTGTCGATCCCTAAGTCAACAGTCGACAGGTAAAGACCCTTGGCAGCCCAAAGACATTGCTTTGCCCCCCTTGTTTACATTTAGAAACCGACGTGCTTGGAAGTGGGATGGCACCCTCAGGGTGAGTGGGGATTCGTTAGGAACCAGCCAACTTGGCGTTCTGTGAACCGTTCCGGAGGGCTGACACAGTTTGGAAAGTGCCCATGTCGGCGAAGATAAATCATGTTGTTACCTTGGCGTTCCCTTTTATACCAACGCATGCTCCGTTCTGGCTCCCGAATTCGTCAGGATAGAGTCAGGGCCGCCATCACCAAACTTTCAGCGACTCGTTAAATTTAACTTCTGGTTGCTCGTCAACTTAGTTGGCGTGACCTTTTTCGCAAAATTTCGGCTAACCGTTTTCCATTCCATCTTCCACCAATTATTTTCATTAATCTGCTCATCCATTTTCACGGACATTCGCATTAACATTCTCTGCCGAAACTTTGGCATTGAAAATCATAGATAATGAAATTACTTGATTGGTGGGTCTATGGATGACCGATTATCATCTATGACAAGACAATGATAATAAGCTCTTAGGTAGAACAAATAAATGAGGTTGAACAATTTTTCTTCTGAGCCACACCCACGAAACTGTCTAACTGTATCTTGGAGGAAGACGACTCAGAAGAAACCCAACATTTTCGTGTATTGCAGTTAACGATGATGTTATGAGGTCCAAGATCAGTCCGATGAATAACACCAAACGTTATGCTGTGAGAAAATAAGGGTTAGTTCCCACATTAAACGCCACAACAAAGGAAAAACAGCGAAAGGACTTGTTTTAGCGGAAAACCTTTTGTCTCGTAGCTCAACGAGGAACAAAGGCCTGCGGTAATTTTTTTCCTCCGTTCTACCGAAATTGGCTTCCTTTGCCATTGGTTGAACTACGTAGCGAACCCGAAAACCGGGATATCAAAAATGTATACGTAATCCGCGTTCTTTCATCCCCGACTAGTGAAACGACTGTAATGCACTTTCCCTTGCCTCCCAAGTGCATATTTTATATTTGATTTAACGTTAAATCAGTTCTTCCGAAGGCGAATTTAATTAATATCAAGATCATCTGAGGAACTTCTGACGAGCGTTTGTACAGCTCGAGCGCTTTCAGGATGTTGGCCATCTTCAGGAGGAATGAGGGTCAACGCTCTTAGTGAGGGCCACCAAGCCGAAAGCGCTCGAGCTATAAATGATGATGATATGAGAGGAAGTCGCTTAATTTTTGCAAATGCTCTAATTGAACTTGTCGTTGTTTTCATGTTGTTCACTTTGGCATACCAAACATTTCGAGAAGTCAGTTTTGTAAGTTTAATATCTCATCACGTCCCTGAAAACAGTTCTTCGCAGGAGCGACTGTTTTCCGAATACGAGATCGCCTCAAGATACAAGGAACTCAAGGCGCGGTTGGAAATCCTTCCGAAAGGCGAACGTAAGAGTTTGAGAAGATTTTCAAAGTTTACACAGCATCAACTTCTCTCCTAATTACAGCAGCTGGCATTCCCGTCGGATTTCGGGAATGAAATTTATGCACTGAGAAAAAAAATAGGGCAAAAGTCGGTTGCGGGAATGCGGTTAATGGCTAGCAACCGCATTGCAACTTGGTTAATGTCAAAAGTCGGTTAATACAAATGCCGCCCCCGGAGTTGGTTAATGTAGGGCCGCCCCCAGCCAAAGTCGGTTAATACAAAAGTCGGTTAATTTACGTGAATGCGGTTAATGGCTAGCAACCGCCTAATAGTCGGTTAAACCCTAAGAAAAGTCGGTAAAACCTGCATTGCATCTAATCGGTTAAAGCAGTACATTAGCCGTATATTTAGTCGGTTGTAGTCCTACATTGACCGCATGCCTAATCGGTCATGGTACTTCATTGACCGTATGCGTAGTCGGTTATAGTTCTACTTTAACCGCATGCCTAGTCGGTCATGGTACTTCATTGACCGCATACCTATTCGGTTATATTCGTACATTGACCGCATGCCTAATCGGTCATGGTACTTCATTGACCGCATACCTATTCGGTTATATTCGTACATTGACCGCATGCCTAATCGGTCATGGTGCTTCATTGACCGTATGCGTAGTCGGTCACTGTACTACATTGACCGCATTCCACAGTGGAGTACATCAACCGACCAGAAATACGGTTAATGTAGCCCACTTGAAATGGAATTTCAAACATGTGATCTGAAAATGAAATTTGAGTAACATTTTGGTAATATATTGTTTAATAAAAACGAATTAGGTATACATATTATTAGAATGACAATGAGAAAGTGGGCCTGATTCTTCATGGTACATAACTGTTTTCCATATATGCGACCTAAAAATAAAATTTGACTAGCATAACAGGAACATCTCAACATTTTAAGTTATAAATGTGATGGATGCAGTTGTTAACATACGTTTACTAATAAAACATTTTAAACCTGTATGATACAGTCAATAGGTACCTACATAATATGTTTTTTTTATTTGTACAAATTCTTACAATAATGGTAACTATAAGTGAGCCTCAATATAGCGTTTTTCAACTTGGCGACGTTCTTCGGCAGGGCGATACTGTCAAGTGCCGGGTATAGTTGTTGGAAATCAAGGGATAGCTGAGAAACCAAACACGAAACACTGTTAATACATCTGAGGGCTGAAAATTACAACCGAGCAAGTACCACTCAAAAAAAAAAATTAGTTTCTCACCAGCTTATGGCCGATTATGGGAAGTCCGATAATTATCACCGTGTCGAGGTAGTCTTCAAAACTCGCGACCTTTGCGTAAGCTATTCGCTTACCGGCCGTTTTCTTCCAAGATTCGAGGAATGTAGATGATTCAGCGCCGCCCTGCGCCCCTAGCTCTTGCACTATTTGAGAATCGGGGTCGTCGAGAAGAGCCGTTTTTATTTCTGGGAAAAACGTTTGTTACATCGTGAAAAAAATGCTCAATGCACAATGAACCTGACAATCAATCTCTCTTCATTCAATAGTATTTACCCTCAACGTCGATCACGTCTTCAATCTTCCTTTTTTTTATTGCTGGCTGCAGGCGTCGTCCGTCAGTTCCTCAAAACTAAATGGAAAAAAATCAGAAAGACAGCCTGATGCACACACAGCCTCAACCAATATACTGCAAATCATCCACCGAACGTACACAATTACTTACCATTTTCTTGTCCAAAAATAGGCGTACCCGTGTTAGCCAGGAAGTAGGAAGAATCAAGAGAAGAGCCGAGGTCAAGCCGAAGTGAGAAATATCCGATCCGTGAGAGCCGATTGCCGAGAAACGCGCGAGTCAAAGCCGGAATAAATGACGGATAAGTTGCTGATGAAGCAGAGGTGATGGGAGTAGATCTCTCAAAAACTGTGGACGCACAAACGTTTTAACTACGACCGAGGTTGAAAGAGGAATGATCCCTACTTCTCCTTACAGCCAAGTAGAGGCTACAAGTTGGAGGGGGAGCACATGCGCAGGGCGCCTCTCTACTCTGTTACTGCTATGTTTCAACGGTATTGCATACGGTGAAAGTAGTGCAATAACCGACTATAAGTTGGAGGGGTGGGGAAAGGTACAAGTCAATGTCAATCGGCCAGACCTGTGTTGGTACGAATTCGGTCAAAACTATGCGTTAACCGACTATACACGAGTATGCTTTAACCGACTCACCTTATGTAAAACAACCGGCTTCTTGTAGTGGTTTGACCGTAATTGACGGAAATGGGGTGCAATAACAGGCTTATACGGTCAAAAGTATGGGTTAACCGACTGGGCTCCAGTACGCTTTAACCGACTTAACTTTTGTAAAACAACTGACTTGGTTTCTTTAACCGTGTTCACGGCACATTAACCAACTTGAACGGTCAATTGAACAACCCATACGCGGTTGAAGTATGAACAGTAACCGACTTCTGGTTTCCTAACCTCACCTATTCTTAGTTTCGGCGCAAATATTTTCCACTTTGACAGACCTTTGTATACGGTTAGTGTTTCAAGGTCATCCTTAGACCGCATTTTACGGTTGCCGCGAGACAAACGTCGGTCAAATCTGTAGGATAGTTGGTTAAAATGGCCTGGGGGGCGGCATTTTCAACATTTCGGCATTTCTCGGTTTTTCGTAGTCTGTTGATGTCGGAAATTTGACCGCATTTTGTCATTAACCGCATATTTTCAAAATTTTTAACCGACGATTTTTCTCAGTGTGAAGATAAACTTTTCATCCCAAAGTTACGCCACCATGAAGAAAATTCTGAGGCTTGATGGCATCTTTGTTGTTGGGCGTCGTTCCAAATATGAATGTGGAAAGCGAAGATGAAAATGCAATCAAAAAGTCTTGATGTTACCAGACGCTTTTCCAAGCTCCATGGCCATAGCCATCCTGTAAAGAAAAACTACCTGCGAAGAAAAACATTAAAAAATTTCATCTGGGAGCAGAACGGTGAAATTTAGGTCCGCTTGATCAATGATCCGAAAATCAATGACTAATCTCATGACCACTAATTCTTGAAAACAAAGCTTATGCTCCTCCTGGCACCGAAAAATTAATGTTCAGTGTTTAGGGGGAGAGGTTGTTGGCAACGTTCTTCATCATTTGACCACCCCTCGGCGCGATTTCAGCGGTTTTTGTTTACCTATGCGATTATAACGTGCCTGGTTCGATCCCCATCGTGATTTTTCCTATGGGCAGTATGGGCGATAGCGCTCGCGATAATAGGAGATATAAAAATTTTATGGGACAACGTCTTGGAATGTGTCTCAGCCTACACATTAACTTTTTATGTCTCTATAAAGTCATGTTGTAAACTATATCGCAAAGTGAAAGTGGAAGTTGAGTCCAAAGTTTTAAATTCCACAGATTCTCGGTAGAGATTGAAAATCCAATGTTTATTATTGTACGGGCGAGTGGCTCTTGGATAAGCCGCAAGGTGGCGAGCCTCATTCAAGTGGAATCCCGCAGTCTTGTCACGTCATCTGGTTGTTGTTGTGGCAGGTGAATGAAGCTTGCCCTTATCGATCTTGATTCGTATACTTCAGCTCGTGTGTTCCTTATCGGCGACGAACATTCTGTTCCGTGACAAGCACGATGAGAGAATCGAGTTTCGAGCATAACAATACACCGCTAACCACTGGGCTAAATTGGCAGGCAGTGTACCTGCTTTTGATATTTTTCACAGCAGAAGGTAAAATTTATAATAGATATAAATTATTATCATATTATGATTTCTTCTACGATTACGGTTTGGTGGAATACGCAATTATATAAAAATGATTGCATGTATGTTCCCTAAGCATTTTAAAACCACTTGGCCTAGACCCGTACCCAGGGGGTTGTACCTGTTCAACTCCTCACATTGTCAATTATTTCATCCAACGTCACCTTATTAAATTTCATGTTTAAATGTAAATAATTTGCGTTCGAGGGAACCATTCGCAATTCTGCCTGTGGTAACTGAAGTCGCCCGCATTCACGACCTTCCGTTGCGGTTGATGATGAATTGCTGGAAGTCTGAGTGGAGTGGAACTGTTCATTTTACACGCGCGGGTATGGAAGATCGATAGGACATTTGTCACAGCGTAGTCGACACTACTAGAGAACCTTCGGGGACCGGATGAAGAAGAATACAAATGAAAAGATTGACAAATGAACTCGGGAAATGGAGCCGACCTGTTTCCACTAAGATAGCTCGTACAACATAGATCTTGCAGAACACATTTCTCGTAGAAGGCACATCATGAGCCTCTGACGGTTCGATGTTTTGCAGGAAGATCGTTTTTCGGTCGAGTAACTGCTCACGAATCCATCGTCTGAACGCACAATGAAATGACGAAACGAGGAAATCTAACCATCATCTTTGAGTGGTGTTTTTCATAGAATATGACAATTTTATCAGTTCCGCCATCAAGGGAAGGCATCATGCTCGATGTATTTGATCATGAAGTGATACAATCTGTTTATTATCTGACTTTCGATCCCAATTTACGCTAGTTTTAATTGTAATTGCTTTTGGTGGGTACATATAGGCGCATTCCGAGCTCGTGGAACTTCACGCTCAACTCGCCATCGTCATATTTGCACCGCCGTTATAACAGCTACGTCCATTTAATAATAATTCCCTCCAATTCGCCGATATTAAAGTCGATTGAAAGTTTTGCTGGCAGCTGCAGAACGAATGGTGCAAACCGTTGATTGCAATGCCTATTCCGCTCAGCACGAGGGTATGGAATGATTGATAATAAAACGTGCTTTTCTCTCTGACTGGCCAGTTACAGATAGAGGCTGGGTCGCGATCGCAAATGCAGGTGTTGGCCACTCGTGAATCAAACACACATACGTGTATCGACTGAAAACCGACGTTTTCCACTTTCGCCTCATGTATCGTTGTGATTGGGGCGAACCGAAGACAAAGCCTCGACCCCCCGACAGGCGAAGCTCCAGCACCCTGACTGGAACCTTTTCCAATTAATACAACGACCGGCCTTCCTATAAGCGGATAGGATGACCAATCATGGTCCAATCTGCCCTTGCAAACGTCACTCGAGGTCGGCCAGTTTTGATCAATGTGCGCATGCGTATCTAACCGGGCCTCACTGAATGCGGTGCTCATTGTCAGAGATGTAGGGGGGACCCCCTCCCCACAATGAGACACGGGGCGCAGTGGGACAAGCGGATTTTTAAAAATTCTGAGGGCACTCGAGCCCCCCAACGCATTTTTACCGATCTACACATAACAACCCACCATAACCAGCAGAAGTTTCCGGTGCACAATCAGTGGAAGTCGACAAACCAGAAAAAGTTAGAAAAATCGTGTTTTTTTAAATTTTGAACTTAACTAATGCCTACTTAGATTCTTTCGATCACCTCGTAATTTATTATCTAGAGATTTATAGCCTGAAATTGCTGACGCCATTATTTTCGCTCACGAAAACCCAATCAGGTATTTAGGTAGCGATTATTCTATTACTGTGTGGCCTCCGGCCGGCGGTTCTTCCCTCAATCATGTCAATAGTAGATGGATCTGTTGCTGTTTAACAGCAGCAAGACAACCATGCATGAACCACGACTTTGGGTCCTTTATTTCGAGAGGTGGCTCTATTTAATCGTCTTCCCTTTATCAGAATTTAATTCATTCTGCTTCTACGCGGTACAGGTTGAAATGGGTCCCACGTATATTGCGGGTGGCCCGAGTAATGGGTATCTTCGTGGACCTTGGCAAACATACACATACACAAGGGAGGCTGTTCTACGTCAGTTCACGACCAGCCGAACCCCATCTTCTACAGAATTCCCGCTTATTCTTCGGTCGACGGTGAAATATTAAAGCGCGGACCGCGCACGATGTACGAACGGCGTACGGGTTTGTGTTGTGCTATACGACTCATTCGGCGAAGGTCGTGGTTTGTGTTGCAGGGAACTGTTGGGCCCCTAGTTGGGCTTGAGGCGATGAAAATGTTAATAATGGCCCGGGGACCATTTCGCGGTCGGGTTGAGGGTTTTCTCCCGGGAAACAGAATTGAAGGCGCGACCGCATCGAATGAGAAGTCAAGCCTCAGATATTCCCTGCGGTGGGGCCGTGCTGCGGGATGCCAACTGCCCTGGTGGGGGCAGATATTGAAATGTCTCCAGGGAGGGACTCTCAGCCACCTGAGTTGTTGACTTGAAGAAAGGCTCACGTCAAAGCTACTGTTACACGATCTACCTAAAGTGGGGGGTTGAAATATCTACCCTTATCCACGTATACCTAAGGAAGAATGCTCTTACAGCGAGGAAACAAGAGACGTCTTGCATTGCTCCCTGGAAACCAATGGATATCGTTCTGTACTTTCCAAAGTTTCTGTTTTCCTTGTTACAATGGGCATGCGTGTTAGTTGAAAAATCCCCAGAAATATTTACCTACTTGTAAATATTAGCGTTATTCCTTACAGGAAAACAGATTAAATCGAGAGATTGGCGAATACACCTAACCTGATTTTTCGGGACTCGATTTCCGTCAAAGGGCTTTCCCCTTTTATTGCCCTTGATCAGATAGCAAAGAAGAAAATGTTTGCTCCGGCTTAACGGCTGACAATTTAACGAGTTTTCCCACATCCGCCAGGTTGGGTCGTTGAGGCGTGAGCAAATAAGCGTCGAGCGATTCGCGGTTTTCCTTCCTCTTCGCCTTGTTAGGGAGCTGGATCAATTTTCAAAATAATTGAGCCCCGCTCTTCACGAGGTAGAAGCGATTGGAGTACACCGAACATTTTATTGGGCCATCGCTAGAAATCATTATTGAGTGAGATGAAATTAATACGAGGCCCTCGAAATAATTCTAGCTCAGAGCGAGGACTCTTTTTGATAAATACCATCGAGTAAATCCAAATTGGGAGATTTATTCATTACCCATCAGCGCGGATTACGATGGCACCTAATATCGAGAATATACGAATTTCATGGTAGATTAGGAAAATTGTTTTCTCGCGCGATAACAATGGTTTGTTATTGAATAATAAACCGAAACTCAAACTTCTCTTGAGTCAACAATTTTTTAGATTTGTTATCTTTGCGGTGGCGTGTGAAAAGTTCGAAGGCAATATTTTCCTATATTATTCGATCAATCAATATTATTGTAGAATGAGGTGCACAGGAGATGGCAATGGGTAACATTTATTTCATCCAAATCTTTTGAGGCTGGAAATATAGAAAATCGGAAAAACATCTTTTGCAAAGATGATGATTTTCCCTTTTGCATTGTTCAATCTCGTACCATGATCTCTCTTTTCTCAATTAATTACCTACTTGGCAAACGCATAACTCAAAGCCTAGTGGGTAGATTTCAGTAATACGTAACAGTATTGTCTGTTCAACTGAATTCACCTTTGATGAGAAAAATATGATGTTTGAGAACGTCGTTCAAAAATGAAAAACATCCTCAAACATGAGAAGTAATTCAGTGAAAAAACTAACTTCGCTCCATTGCGCGGCTGATGCCAAAGCCTGTGTGAAGAAAACTCCTATCTATGGCTCGCACTCGTTGAAAAACCCGGTAAACAGAGATCTAACATATCAAAAGGAAACGAACCTCTCCAAGCAGTGAATAGAAAAGAATCTCGAGTTCTTCGGAGCGAAAAGATTTCAATCTTATTTTCAAACGGAAAGTCACCAGCGGAGGTCTTTTGAAACGCGAACAGGAGCAAGATTGGTCTGGACGAGCCAAAAGAGTTCCTCGGTCGACTTGCAGTCATAAAGTCGGTACCTACCCGGCATCCCCTTCAGAAAAACCTGAAGGACGATGTAGGTATACTTCAAAAAAGCGACCGTAGGCTTTCATCGTGAGAGGGAACAGAAATTTCATCATTTGATGTTACCTGTGTTCTTGCTCGAAAAACTACACGGATTCCGATGTCACTCTTGCTTTTGATAAGGAAACGGGTTAGATTGTACGTATAAAGGTACCTCCATAATGAATTCACGAGAAGGTCACCACTGCATACCTACTACTGCCCTCGATTGTGGTAGATTACATTTTAGGGAATAAATAATTTCCAACCGAAACGACTGTCAACTTGTTCGGCTAGATAGTCATAATTGGCTTCGAGGCGATACCAGAGTTGCCAAACTGTCAATCGATGTTACTCTACTTTTCCAGCCCGACGCTATCACCATTTGGAGCCCTTCAGGATATTGAAAATTGATTTTTTTTAATACGAAGAAACTAATCATATTCTGAAAGGAAAAATACTACATTAACAAATATACAATAACGTTTCTGGGTAATGAATAGTAGTTACTTGATATTACATGCTTTTGTTATTCTAAACGCACGTTGAACAATTTTTGATTTTAGCATTGGAGCAATTTTCGACTTTAGCCCAGTTTTTTGGGATCTAAACGTTAGTATTCTGCATCTTACTGGAGCTCAGTCACTACAATAATTAGGTACTTGATACTAGAGCAAAAATTTTGAAAATTGATACCAAATACCCATGATCCAAATAGAAGAGCACTTCTTGGCTAGAGAAAAACTAGAGTAAGTACTACCTCAGGAATGAGGAATAGTTGGAAACTCTCAAAACGGGAAAACCGAAAATGATCGACGGTGAGGAAGATGAATTTACGATTGAACGACCGACAGTCTCTCTGCACACGGGAGTGGTCCGTTTTTTATGGCATCCTTGGACCCAAGGACGTGGCAGCCCATAATATGCCACAACAGCGCCAAACTTCACGGCTCAACTCTTTCCAGAACTCGTCTCGAGATCATAAATCTACCTTTAGATCCGGTCTTTGCGCTCGACTTCGTTTCTACGGCTACCGTCTCAACTTCAGGGCCGTAACTTATGAAATCCGATTACAACTTTTTCATAGGCAAAATGAGGATGCGATATCCGAAGTCCAATAAATTCAAGATGACCCGCTGCGGCGGATTTTTAGTTCCCATTCTCAGCACGGAAAGATGAGATAAAAATTCGAATTTCAGTTTTACTCGTATCAAGTGAGGTCAGAAAACATGTTTTCGGGAATCGGAATCCTCTTTATCCTGTGTGCGTATTGGGGTGCGGTAATGTAGGTGTTTTATGTGCATGAGGGTGTGTCTGTCCTGCTGTCCGTTAAGAGAATTCCATTCCAACCGCTGCTGTTTGATTTGATGGAATCGAGCGTGTTTGAAATAGCACGCCCATGGTCAAGAAGCAAAAAACCATGGGCGATGTCAAAAAATCTGGTTTCCTACTGTTGATGCTCCCTCGCAGTTATTAGTGCTTCGTCGCCGTTTCATTTCCAGGTCCCCCAACTTAGCAAAAATGTCACATCTTGAAACATAATAGAAGGAAAGCATTCGATCTTAGTGGGGCGATCTAGGGTGGTTCATCGATTGAGTATATTCATCGAATACCCACTACTCTCCACAAGGGAATTCAGTCTAAATTTCCAAGAAACGATTTATTTGGAGAACAGTGTTTATTTGACGAATAAACTGAAACGATGAATCTACCTCAAGTTGATTTAGATAAGTTGTGCGCTAAAAACACGTGGTCGCAAAAACTTTCTGTTATTTCGAATTCTAGTTAACCTACGAGATCCTTGACGACGCTTCAGAGGAGTCAAATATCAGCTCAAAATGATCATAACTATCCCAAGGTACATAATTCGAATGCTCGAAGTTCCTGGCACGAAATACACGGGGCTGACTAATTTGACGAGTTGGTAGAATGAACCTGACGTTCGGTTCGGATGGCAGCAAAGTTTTGTCCGGGCCCAAAGTTCTCCGAGATTCGCGAGTTTAATTGAGAGGAGTTTGGTAGTTGAACTAGTTTTGAGATCATTTACATCTTTGCTTGGTTAGTAAGCATGCTGATAATGATATTGTGAAATGGCTCCAGTAGACACATTAATGAGCTCGGGCCGATCTTGATCCAAGTATCCAACAACTTGTCAGTGGAATATTCCAAGAGCGATGGGTATCCGCGGAATATCGTGGATGCTGGGACCAAAGAACATGATGTCGCAGGGACATAGGTGAATCAATCAAATAGGGAATATTTCGAAGAATCCAATTTTTCACCACATTCCAATATGCCTTGGCACTTTTGGAAAATAGGCATGTACCTGATAGACTAAGAGCCCATCCCAAAAAGTGCAGCCAATGTGATACCATTGCTCACTATAACCCATGGGTTTGAAATGGAAAAATGCTTTTGTCTATCCAGTTCCGCTGGAATGAGGAATTAAGGGCATCTGACAACCGGCAAAATTTGTCTGAACGCCATTAATTTTAATATCGTCGCTTAAGTGGCACATCGGCTATCCGTTTTAGCTACTTTTCAGGAGACCCAAAAAACTTCCTTGTACTCCAGTGTATGAATTTTCTTGCGAGTTTTCCATGATTTTATGGCCACCGGGCGATTTCAGACTATTTCATGGCTATAAATCTGACTTCACCAATCGATCCCCCCCCCCCCGAAATGGTCAAAAATTGAGATAGCTGATGTTGCCACTTAAGCGACGATATGCTTGAAATCTACTGGATGATTTAGTCCATAATACTGAATCGAAAAACTCTCCTCTGCCAAACTACCGGCAGGATTATGAATGGAAGACGGTAGCAAACATCCTTAGTTACCAGGTCGAAAATGCGAGTGACTCAAATACCGTTACTAGTTCAACCATTCAAAGATGCCTTGGCTCAAAGAGACCCACTTTTCTACAGCTGGGCAGTGTATGGCAGACGTTGGCGAAATCACGATTTCTTCAGGCGAAATTCGAGAATACCTCAAAATACAGCAGGAGCCTCATCTTTAGAGATTTTGGCTGCTAAAATAAAATAATTGGTCGATAAATGAAATCTCCAGAAAATAGAGAGGAACGGCCGAATCTATTGTTTATGGGAGAAGAAAATGAATTAGGGAAATTGAATTTCCTTCGGTCGGTCGGGTTCATGTGCCTCGTATTGGACGAATCGTAGCTGCCTGTCGTACTCGTATGTTCGGATGGGGCTGATGCTATTACCGTGGCGTACAGGGGAGATATAATTCGGTTACCGGCTGCTCAGTCCTGTGAGTGTCGTCATATTTGCTGAGCTAAGTGGATCATCCAGAAGCGGAGCATTTATCGTTGGCATTGGCAGGCAAGGGGCGGAACCGTGTGCGAACCATTCGTTCTCCCGATAAATAAAACTAACGAAATTTTCTACAGTAGTTTTCTACAATTTCCTAATGTTGCACTATTTCGTTTTTTGATTGGGGCCCTCGAAAATTCAAGGGGTTTCCCCGATTTTTCGTTTTGAAATTTTCTATAATGATCCAAGTTAAGAAAAAATTATTTTTAGCGCGATTTCAGCAAAATGGTTAGGTAGGTATACCACATTGTTTTAAACAATCATGTCTTCTACAGTTTCCCAAAAATTTGTAAAAATATATCGATAATAAATTGGACTCCCTAATAGGCATGTGATTCAGACATTAGACAAGATATCGCAGTCATCATAATATGATATGATTATGATGGTATGATGATATATTATAACCTTGCAAAAGCCTTTTAACTACATCCACTATTTGGGCGAATATGATCAATACGCTATTGCCATATTGGTTGTTCACAACGTGGAATTCAATTTTTGAAAATGTATACATTGACCCAAGCAAACCCTTTTCATAAAAATGACAAAAGTCCTGTTACAGAATATCGTCCGTAGTTAGCGTAATAAAAATACAGCGAGGGGCTGCTGATCCTGCATACTATGCATGGTAACTGCGTGTATGGGAATGACACAAGAGGCGACGTCATGTCAAACGCTGATAGCGCGGCTTAATGCTCTATAACCATGGAAATAACTCAGGAGGGGCGTGGAACGACTAAACATCCAAACTCGTCCCTCTTTCAATGAATACAGGATCAAAATACAGTGCGTGGGGGGAAGAAAAGGGGTAAAAAGAGGTCGGATAATGTAAATAGACTCGAGTGAACTGCGAGGTCAACACGTCGTTGGGGTTGTATCAGCAATGCAGAATTTATTGCTTACACAGTACCTAGTCGACATCGGCGACAAATTGGAAAAAACGACAATTTCCTACGGAAAAGCGAACGGAATTTCGGCTCGATAACCGAAAACAAACTATAGCGAAACCCACGACAGCATAGTGAAACCTTAGGTCGTATTGGGTGAAACAAAACATAGCCAAAAAAATTATCAAGAGTGTACCTAGGTGGTACCTAGGTTGGTACAAGCTACTCATCACAACTAAATTTCTTCAGCGTTTGGATAGCTAAAAAAATATTAAGAGCCTCCTGAATCATCAAACCAATCTTTTGGCACATCAGTCCGTCCATCGCAGTGGACTTGGTATTCCTGAATGTAGATATGCGGTAGTTCATAGCAGCATTTGCAGCAATTTCTATTCCTTGTTTTCAAACATTCTTTTCAGGACCCCGACCTAGCAATTTGCTACCCTGAAATTGCCCTTCAACTGCAGTGAGCATGGAACTAAGTTTTAGTTAGTTCTACGCTCGCTGTTCGACTGCTGCTGAGCATCATAGTAGCATCCTGTAGTTTGTAGCCAGTAACACTACCTTTAATGAAAAATAAGTCGGGATTCAGCCTGTGAACAACAACCACCTTCAGTAGGTAGTCATAATTTTACATAATGGTATCGTTTCGAAAGAATTTCTTTCATCTTCAGACCCTACAGCGGAGCATCACTATTTAAATGTCACAACCGAACTAATTTAAATTACAAAACTCAATAAATAAATGCGTATATGATAGATGATATTCATTATTAAAGCTCTTAGTTCCATTTTCTAAAGTTTGTTAAATAATAAAAATATAGCCTCTATAGGATGGGAACACTACCTTGCGTAGACTTCAAGTTTCCACATAAACTCTAGAAAGTGCATGTTAGAGTCAACCAATTATTTCTTCAATAATATTGAGAACAGGAATATTCATAATCGTAATATTCATAAACAGTGGAAGAGTTTAATTCAAATCGCCACCCTCGGAACGCTAAGCGTTAAAACAGTTTTTAGGTCAAGTCAGGAGAGGCGCTCATTCGATTAGCCGGAATCCATTAGCCTACTAAAATCTCACGAATCGAATTAATATCCCCGGCCCACGTTTGGGTCCGCTCAATGCAATTTTCGAGAGAAACAAAGTTTCCCTGCCGATTCCTCGTTTATCAACTAATTCGCCATTAGACAGCTGAAAAAAACGTTCAGGGCTCATTCCATTTTCTACAGCAGAATACCTTTAGCAGATTGCGATCATTGGTCTTCGGTCTAGGGATTTTTTCATAATTTATACAGAAGATATTCCGATATTACCCTTAGTTGCCGCATTGCAAGGATTTCGAACTCATCATTATGACAAAATCTATGTCCTCTCCGTGCACATTCACAAAAACTGCAATATTTCGATCAATTCCATACGGTTCTTCAAATTTCAATCAAACTTCCAATGTTTGTTTGATTTCTTCCACTCAGCCTAAAGCCACTAAAGACGGGTACTAAAATTTGGAAGAGTTCCCTAATTCTCGGACCTTCTACCCGAAATCAACCAAACATCACCAATTGAATATTTGTGCCAAAATATGAACTACCTACAAACTGCGCAACACTAGCTAATTACGACATTAATCGGCTTAGGGAGGAATCATCGATGTTGGAGGCATCAACATTCTCGAATCATCCTGGTGAGCAAATATGGACCCCTGGTTGTTTTAACACGTTAATGGAGAATCAGACGAACGGCTCAACCTCCAACACGACGGGGCGGCCGCAGCGGGCCTTTGACATTCGAGAGTTGAATCCGGCGGCTGGAGCCGTCGAAAGCGACGGAGGGCGGGCCGTGGCGCCTCTGATTCGTTGAGTGCCGCACGTTCTTCATAACGGGCCCGCCGAACGGGCTGAGTGCCGCTTAAGCGGTCCGCCGGCCGGTCAAGTGCACTCAACGAGGCGGCTCCACGGACAAGACGGTCGGCGGTTGCTTGCCGAACCGTTCGTCTATTAAGCGCATTAGTAATAATTCATTAATTTTCACATTTTTTTTGGTCAAAACGTCTCAGAAAACTCATTATTGATATGAACATCTATCCGAGAAAATAGTGCTATACCTGATTCATACCTCTGTATAGAATCAATTTTTGAAAAAGTTGATAATTACCAAAAGACCTTCTAGTGAAAATAAAACGGGCCCTCAGGTGCGGTAATATGGACCCCAGCAAAAACCTCTGGACAATTTTTGGTTTGGTTGACACGCTTGTTCCCGGCAAAAAAGCGGGGCAGCTCATCTACCGAACAATGCCAGTGCATTGTTTGCGATGGGATAGTCTTGTAAGTCGATAGAACCACCTGGGAAAATATCAATTCGGTACTATACACAACCATATGGGGTTACCGTGCTGCCTTTTCAGAAAGACTACCGGCGGAGAAAGACTGCCTTTTCCCGGCCCTTATCCGGCTAATGACACAGAAAAACGATTCGAGATCATCTGGCCAACGTCGGCCGCACCTTCCGCGCCAAATGAGCCGTCTAACGACATCCAGTCAACCCTTTTTCAATCCTTTATATGTGTTCCCATTATACAACGACGAGGGGTTCTTGGTGAAAAAATGGCATTGTATGTTCCTTCTCGGAATTCTCATCGATGAGCTTTCGAATGGTTTTGGCACTTTCATCGCCTAAACCTACCTGCGAAATAGGAAGGAAGAATAATTATACCTACAAGAATTTATATCTAACATGAGGAATCAACAGGGTGTTTACACGTAAGGTTGCCTTCAGATTAGTACTAAATACACACCTTTTCAATGTTAAATTCGAAATTAAAACTTTAAGAAACCTCTCGTAAAATTTTCGCGAGCGATGAAACGGGCCCCATTTTGGGCTTAGCAAGAAAGTTTTTAAAAACTCAAGTTCGGGCATTGCCAAAAAACGAGAAAGCAGCAAAATAACGTTGGAAAAATTGTGATTTTCAAAAATTAATTATTCTCCGCTTAGGCATAATTTATTGATCCCTTATCGTAATGCTAGAAGGCTGCTAATACCGTAAGATTGTTGAAAATGCAACCATCTTTCCATCGGTACCCTCACTTTTATTATTACTCCAATATTCAAGAGACTATGGCCATTTCACTGAGGAGTCTACGTCAAAAAACACGGAAAAAGCTTAAAAAAACGAAAAAGTGCTCTTTTTCTAGGGCTCTCAGAAAGATTTACCTTTACAAAGATTGCAGCAAATAAGCATAAAACTTGTCCATAGAAGAAAATCTCAAGTGTGAACACAAGGTCGAAATCGAAGAGGAGAAATTGGTTAAATAAATCGAAGAAATTCACCTAGATACATTTAATCAAGGCATAGTGGCATATTGGAGTGGAATCCATTTCCATCACCGCGCGGTTGGCTATTCCGGTTGAGGGCTGGAATATCTTGAATGGTCGGAGAACTGTAAAGTTCCAAGGGGTTGGAAGCAATGCTGAACTCAGCAGCCAGCGCCGGCCCAGCGGAACGTGCTCTGCGTACGTTGGAACTAGCCGTTGAATCCTTTGCGGTTTGCATAATGACTCTTTCCTCCCAAATGACCCCACTACGTTTCCCTAGGTACAACATAACACGGTTTTGAAATACCGATTTGTTGAGTGAATCGCCGAAGGCCGTTTTTGGTAGCAGAGCCAACTGAAAATAAAGATTCGTTCAAATAGGCGAACTGCAGCTCAAATTGAAACTGACACTCTAATTCAAACTGAAACCTGAAGTCGAACTTGAATACGAACGCAAATTTGGAACTTAAATTGAAACTATGAGTATAACTCAATATCAACCTCAAACGCAAACTCAAACTGGATCTGGAACAGACATTAAACACGAACTAAAAGTGTAACTTTAACTCAAACTCTAACATTAAGTCAAACTCAAATTGTAACACCAACTCTAAATTAAACTCAAACTGAAACTCAAACTAAATTCAAGCTCAACCTGAAACCCAAACTCCAACTCAAACTAAAATCAAAACTCAAACTGTAACTGAAACACAAACTGGAACTCAAACTGAAGAACAAATTCAAACTTGAACTTGAACTCTAAAACTGGAACTGGATTAGACTTAAAATAAAACTGAAATTCAAACTGAAACTGAAATAATCTGTCACTCATACTCAAACTGAAACTCTTAGCAAACTCAATTCGAACTCGAACTGAAACTTGAGTTTGACTTTGAGTCCAGTTTGAGTCTCAATTCAAGTTTGACTTTGATTTCAGCTTCAGTTCGAGTTTGACCTTCAGTTCGAGTTTGACATTGAGTTTGACTTTCAGTTTCAATTCGAGTTTGACTTTGAGTTTCAGCTTCAGTTTGACTTACAGTTTGAGTTTCAGTTCGTGTTTGACTTTGAGTTCCAGTTTCAGTTTCAATTCGAGTTTGACCCTGAGTTTCAGATTCAGTTTGAGTTTGAGTTTCAGTTCGAGTTTGACTTTCAGTTTCAATTCGAGTTTGACTTTGAGTTTCAGCTTCAGTTTGAGTTTAATATACAGTTTGAGTTTCAGTTTTTGTTTGACTTCGAGTTATAGTTTCAGTTTCAATTCGAGTTTGACCCTTAGTCACAGATTCAGTTTTAGTTCGAGTTTCAGTTCGAGTTCGACTTTGAGTTTCAGTTCGAGTTTGACTTTCAGTTTCAATTCGAGTTCGACTTTCAGTTCGTGTTTGACTTCGAGTTCCAGTTTCAATTCGAGTTTCACAGTGTGTTTCAAATTCAGTTTGAGATTGAATTTAAGTGTACATTTGGGTTGGTGTTTGAGCTCGTTTGAGTTTTAGTTTGAGTTTGGATTTATTACGTTTGAGTTTAGGTTGGGTTTAGGTTCATGTTCGCGGTTTTGTTTCAGTTTTAGTTCGGGTTGCGTTTTGGTTAAGCTTGCGTTAGAGTTTCAGTTTGAGCATAAGTTTACGTTTGGGCCTATGCTTGAATTTGAGATTGTGGGCAATTCAATTTTATCTAATCTCGCAATGAGGCCAGATGATTAGGTGGATGATGAGGTGGATGATTATTAGCTTTTTATTCGGGTGAGTGGGTTGACGTGCATTGATTCGATTTATACCTCACAATGCCATTATTAATCAATGTGACCCCATCGGGCTCGTTCCTTGCATCCAATCCATTTCCGAGCTCATTCCACTCTGTTCCCACATAGTTAGGAAACCATCGGCTGGAAGTGATAATGCAATATGCATCCAATCGAATTAATAGCAGAATTTGGATAATTCAAACTGGCGATGAAGTATCCCAACCGGGCTCGTAACTGAAAATAGCAGATAATTACCTGTTAGGCCATGTATTGCAGCAATTTCCCCACATTCGAAAATGGGTAAGCCGATATGCGAACGAGACTTTCAATGACGTCACGCTCCAGTTCTCCAGAACAAACTTGATCGCCCCTTTTGTGCTAAAGTATAGGCAGCAATGAAAACTCAAGGGCTCGAACGAGTTTCAACTTCTCGTTGCACTTAGAGTTGAAAGCCTCGGTACTTTAACTCGCCAGAACGAGGGACGACTTTTCCAAACTTCCACTTCGGCGTTGTTCTAACTAAAGGAACTGCAAATCCTATAAAAAGTTCGTAATTAGACGGGAAAAGGGCCGGAGTACAAAGATTGGTGCAGGTCTGACGGCTATTGAAATGCCCGCGTTCGTACGAAAGATTGGCAAGGGAAACTGGACGTTTTTGAAGTTCCAAACGCTTCTTTCATCTGACTAATTAAGTTTTCCTAATCCGTCGACAGAGTAGAATGAGACAGGGCGCAATGCTTCTATCGGAGATCTCGACGTTATACGGCTTGAGGCTCTTGGGGACTGAAATAATTAATTATACTGCTTTTACCGAGCGAGGAGTAAATCTGGATTGAAGACAATGGATCTCTTTTCACGGCTGAGCAATCTTATAGCCCGCGAAAGGGCGAAATTTGATTTTTCACAGATGAATGCGCAGGTCCTTTTTGGAGATTAGTTTTTACTTATTTGCTTCTAGAGTAGATAGAAGTATCACAGAAAATAAAGTTTAAATAGTAGGAGTAGAGAGGTTTATCATCGTATTGTAGGTTTATCATCATATTATAGAAGTTTGTATACAAATAGAGCATAGTTTAATTGGGTTAAATCCACCATTTAATCTATTCTAAATTGCAGAACGAGGGAGAACGGGATCGCAAGGCGAAATCTTCATAAACACTGGACCGCTCAGACACGAAATTCGACAGTTCGCGCGGCGCTAAGAAGTGAAGGGAACCTGAGCCTGAAGCACTGAGGAACCGGACCGCAACGAAAGACTCGTTTGAGGCCCGAGCCATTTGCGTCTAGTCACTACCGAGCCGTTACAATTCGCTCGGCTCCATTGGCTATCGATTATTTCATTACCATTCACTATAATTATTTCGTTAGCTTGATTTGGTGAACGTGTGTTGAGAAGTATCAATTTTTACTCCCATATTTACCAGGTATTTCAATCGTCCTAAAATCGAAAATCGGATTGGAGCTTCAGAAAATAAGTAGATCAGTGAGATGTGCAAATTATTTTTCTGTTTATCGGAGGAGCTCTGCAATTTCTGCACGAGGGTTCATTTTTCGATCGGAAAGACACACCTTATGATATAATAGAGCATAATGGGGATATGTCCAAAAATGGTGTAAGGTCCAAGCCCAACCGCAAGATATTCAAAATTTCGATACAATTGTGAGAAGGTGTTGAAACAATGAATGAAAAAGTGACGTTCTAGAGCAATAACAATAAATCCCCTGGTCGAAACGTGATAACAAATCGTAAATGTTCGTCTGGGGCTTCGGACGTGAAGTTCGGGGATCACGGGGTATATTTCAGAGACCTGGGTAATACCTCTGAGGGGCGAGACACCACCGCCCGAATAAACTCGCGAAAGGGTTCGACGGATTGAAAAATGTTCCCCAGGAGAGCCCTGGCAGCGGCAGTGATGGGCGAGCCTTGCAGGAGGAAAGAATGATGGAGCGAGAGAGGGTTTCACAAAAGGTGAAACGAACCCTGGAACTGAGAGAGACGCCGCGGCTAAGCTGCGCCAGGTAAGGTTCACACGAAGTTCGAGTTACGAATTCCGGAAGCCAATTCAGACGTTAGGCGATTTTAACATCGAGTAAATCTGAGAGAGAAGTTCAGGTTTATTTATTTCGGTATTTTGGTTCGATACCCAACTTTTCAGCAGAGCAAAACCAGTGGTGCGTAGATAACACGCAATACTTCCATATTTTGAAACGTAAAAGTGTGACACAATTTGATAATATTTTGACTGCTTTTGAGGGTGTTTAGGTGAAAAATGTCAAACAACCCACTATGCAAATGTTGAAACTAGCCTAAAATAAAATATTTTCGCAAAATTTTCGGAATATAAAAAATATTCAGATATTCTGCAAGGTAAATCAAAGATTTTAAGACCAAGAACGCTCAAATCGATACATTTTTGTGGCCTGAAAAAATTTAAAAACTAAAAAGTCAAATATATCGGAAGTACTGTGAGTTATTCGAATTCCGATCAAACAGGGTGTTAGGTCTTGCAGAGACAAACTTTTCAGTTCAAGAAATTTGAAAAAAGGTTGAGAATTGATGGAGCTATGGTCATTTTTGTAAATTACCACAGACGAACACACCCACTTGTTCGGGAAGTGATTCTGAGTAAATTTGTATAAATAAATTTTCTTTCCAAAGTTCCTTTCCGATTCTTGATTTCCATTTACTCTGTAAATATGCAAGTAAAAAGTGCTGGCGCATCGAGCGGCTCCTATGCAAAGGAAGTTCTGCGAATACCTATATCTCATACTGGTATTGCATAGGTATATTTTTCTAGATACTTCCAGGAACTCGAGGGAAGGTTTCAATTCGCAAAACATTCATCACTCTCGTTCGAACAGCCCCATTTCAGGAATCTTGTTTGTGAAAAAACCCCATACTCCGTATAGCGACAGACTGGCAAGCGCCCGAATAACGAACGGGTGAAGAGAACGAATGAATCAAGAAAATGAAGGGAATAACAAATGAAGTTAACTCTCTCGAAAGGGCTCATGGTTATGTAAATTTCAAATGAAGGGAGAAGTGCAAAAAAGGCAAAACGATGTCGGGTCGAGTTGATTAGGGCAGTTCAACCAGCTGAGGGACAAGACAGGAAAAAACGAGCGGGGAGCCGATTTTCGATCTGAATCCAGGAATTTCAGGTAGGTACCTACTAGGTACTACCTAGGTATACCTGATGAGAAGGTACCTACGATGCGTAAAAATGGAAATTTCACGTCCGATGCGGTACTCGTTACGCTGTAATCTGCATGCATTTTTTGTAGGTACCGATCTGTGGGTTTCAGATACGCACCTACCTTTCATTTTCATATTTCATTTCATTTTCCACGCTCTTATTGTGTCGCAGGCAGAAGACAAGATGTTTCACACGGCGTTAAATTAATTTCTTTATTTTTGAAAAATATACAATTTAATATTCCGAAAATTCGGTGTATTTTTAAAATTTGCGTGGCGTTTTTTGTTTTTTTGACCAAAACGCTCTCAAAAGCAGTCAAAATAATATTTTGATCAAATTGAGTCACACATTTACGTTTCAAAATATGGAAGTGTCGTGTGTTATCCACGCACCACTGTTTTCATTTTACCAGCAACGTTGAATTTAGCAGCGTTCGACCATGAGCGTTTACCATTTCTGACTGACATGGAGGTCCCTCATGTTGGTATAATCCGTAATTTAAACACGATTTGAGCATGTTATCGGACGAGCCCTGGGCAAGCGGATAGCACGCACTGCTTCATCGATTATGCACTGGCCGTTCGCTAGATTCATACAGTTACGGATTCCATGATTATTTCAAAACACGAATTATTCGCGTCCCCGCATGTTAGAGCAGAATGATATCAAATTCCAACGGTAATGGACATTTTGACAACGATTTGACTTCACCTACCTAGGGCCGTTATTATTAACCCAGTCGCCGCCGCATTAATACGAACTCGAATTGTGTGCCTAGTCTGTTTCAGTTTCATCAGCGCCACGTGGCTATCTCGGCTTCCATGTTGATTAACATCCCGATCGGAAAATTATGTGTGGGTGTACCTGTACCTATTATCACCGATGACACGAAGTTCAAACTTCATTGCACATGAGTCATTCTATGATCAATGCCCCTAAAACACACTGCACTAAAATCGTCGATTAAGCGGCAACATGCTATAACTCAATTTTTGGCCAATTTGAGTTAGACTTTGATTATATCGATACCTTAAAGGACAAAGGAGATAGTATCCATATTATGTCCAAAAATGGCATAATGAGAAAAATGCGCACACATGGCATAATGAGAAACAGTCCGGAAACAGTTTTTTGGGTCTCCTGGAAAGTTTGAAAACTGAGCTATAGCATGTTGCTGCCTAAGCGACGAAGTATGGATTTATTTATATTTAAAAATATTTTGATCAGGCATCTGTGGATTTTGTTGTTGTTGGAAAACGCTGCAAATTATTGAGATCAATCTATTTTGAGGTTCAATGGATGCCCACGTTATGTTGACGTTCATCTATTTTGAAATACCTCAAAATAGAAATAAATGACTTGAAAAGCGTCGAATTTACTAAAAAGTAGGCCTAAAATTTTGTTCAAACCAAGGTTTCTGCAAATCCGAAAATAATTTCCGATCGAAAAATGCCAAAATAAATAGGTAACTGAGGGAAGGAGAGTTATGAATTTATGATATGATTCGCTCCGAGAGGCCACCCGACAAAGCAATCAACGTTTTGAAAGGGCTCTGTTGGGAATGGATTTGGGCTTATGGTAGCAAAAACATGGATTGTTAGGTTTCATAATTTATAACGTATCTAAAGCTAGGAATTTACCATTTCAGACAAACCGAGCTCTACTAGATTATTACCCCGTTAACACATTCCGTTCGAACGCTCTCCATTTCCGTAAGCTTAGTCTTCATTACAAACAATTAACCTAGATCGAAGTTTTTAATCCCAGTTTGTACATTGAGGGTCGAGTGAGACTGAAGAAAGAGGAAACGGTCTTCATGGACCGGATGAGGTCAGCAGCGCGACTCGTGTACTTTGTCCAGACCAACGGGCGGTGGACTTAATGCTCGGCAAGTCCCACATAATCCGGGCGACTATTTCCGGAAACTCACTTCCAACAGCTGAGCCCCTTCATTACTTATCTCTCCGGCCCTGGTTTGGCCATTTCCACAGTCGGTGTAGGCCCTAGATCTTGCCCAATTTGGATAATTTCAATGAGAAAATGGAATTATAATTTGTATACTCCGAAAACGGCTTTACGCGGCGCGTAACGCGATAACTATTTATGAAGACTCCATGTTAGGATTAGGATAATTGGGAGGAGGCAGAGTTTTTCCGAAGACCCTAACCCTGATATCTGACTACAAAAATTGAATCAAGGCTGCAGGTGATGGTCTCTCCATAATATTCCCATGTTCGCTTACCTATAGATATTATAGGTGGATATATGAACATAAATTCTCAGAGGATTATATCCAGGTCTTGGCTTATCCCAGGGATAGCGGAATGCACTTTATCTCAACGTAGGTGGTATCGATTGTTCATAAAGCCGGCCATTCGGCCGTCCATTCCCACCTGACGGGCTAACGTTGGGTCGCTGTAAACGTCAACGCTGCAAGCCGATGCGCACGTTCTGTAGGTATATGGGATATCGAATCTGTTCGTCGATGATAACGTTGATACATGAAACTTCCTACTACTTAGCTACTTGAATCGACCCACGTAAGCGATGCAAACGTGCTGAACTCTATTGTTATACCACGAACCCTAAACTGATAGTTTGGAACTATGCTAATCTTCCTGATATTGATGCTGAAATTCTTGATATTGATGCTGATATTCAGATCGTGATGCTGATGTTGATGCTGATATTGATATTGATGCTGATGTTCATATTGATATTGATGCTGATATTCAGATAGTGATGATGAAATTGATGCTGATGTTGATTTTGATATTGATATTGGTATTGATATTGATATTGATACTGGTACTGATACTGGTACTGATACTGGTACTGGTACTGGTACTGGTACCTGTACTGGTACAGGTACTGGTACTGTAACTGGTACTGTAACTGGTACTGGTACTGGTACTTGTACTGGTACTGGAACTGGTACTGGTACTTGTACTGGTACTGGCACTGGCACTGGCACTGGTACTACTACTGGTACTGGTACTGGTACTGGTACTATTTTTGGTACAGGTACTGGTACAGTTACTGGTACTGGTACAGTTACTGGCACTGGCACTGGCACTGGCACTGGCACTGGCACTGGTACTGGTACTGGCACGTATGGTACTGGTACTGGTACTGGTAGTACTACTGGTACTGGTACTGGTACTGGTACTGGTACTGGTACTGGTACTGGTACTGGTACTGGTACTGGTACTGGTACTGGTACTGGTACTGGTACTGGTACTGGTACTGGTACTGGTACTGGTACTGGTACTGGTACCGGTACTGGTACTGCTAATGGTACCGGTACTGGTACTGGTACTGGTACTGCTAATGGTACTGGTACTGGTACTGGTACTGGTACTGGTACTGGTACTGGTACTGGTACTGGTACTACCTTCTCATGCCCATCCCAATAGGCAAGGCAAGGAAAGATGTCAAACATGGCTGAAGATTTCTAAATAGAAATCAAATATCAAGAAGGGATTGCTTCTCAATTTCAATCTACGGTGTACAAAAGCATAAATCAGATCAAGTGGGAAATGTCGAAAATGTCCGTTCTAGCAGAAGAGGAAATATTTGCCATTTCGGACATGATGTCATTTATGCTTAACAGCATTAGGGGGTCAATATCCGCACAAAGGGAGGAGCTTGGTAATATAGTTCTGTCATTCAGGGATATGATCAAAGCAGGCGTGGGGATACTATACGAAAAAAAAACATTTTGAGCTTCCAAAACGTTCGGACATTAGGAACTTCTGGGAGATGAAGACCATGAATGTACTGTCTGAAAGTAGGCATACAGATAGACGGCAACAGATCCCAAAAATAGGACAGAAATAAATTTTTAATCAGCAGAACAATCGGTTCAACATATTTCACATGAATTTCCAGATTTTAACCCCCTGAAAATAAATAATTTATTTTCCATTATTAGAATAATAGTTTAATAATTATAGGAATAATAGTTCTCCAATTATTTATAAACATTATAATTTCACATGATCTGTGAGTTATTACAAATTGGCCTTTACCGTGAAAACTTTCCTGGCTCAATTTATCCAGAAATTGGCCCTTGTGTATGGCCAATTTGCGGGAAAGTTAGAATCTAAATTCAGTAAATACGGCCCTCGAGTTATGGTTCATCTGATCGCCAAAAATCAAAATCAGTTGAGGGTTTTCGGTTGGTGAGAAAATCCATGTTGCGGAGAGCTGCACCTTGAAATGCAAACCACTTCTTCCATCGTTTTTTTGGCATGATAAACGGGTGACTTTCAGAAGAAGAAATCCTTTACTCCCTTAGGTATGTACTTCAATATTTTATCTAAAAAAAGAATATTTCACTAGAGGGAGGGATTGAAAATACTCAAAACTCGTTTGGATTAAAATTCAATTCACAACCTCAGAACCGGCTAGATGAGGGAGATGAATTACCCATTACCATACTCAGGCTGATAAAGCTTGTGGCAAAATTAATAAAGAGAGGGTTGGGATATTAATAATATTCGTTCGCGAATGGCAAAATCGGCTGCCGGTAGTTCGTTACAGATTCTTGTTGTGATGAATTTGCATTAAAAAAAGACAAAAATATTGCAAACCCGTTACCTTTGAACACGATGTCGAAGTAGTACGCGATGCTGCTGAAGGGCTACTGATGAGGAATTTTCGGGTTAAAAAGAGGGAGGCTTTGTGGCGGGCAGGGAGTTCTGTGATCCGCGCGTGCGCCCGACGCCTCCCCATATTCTCTAGCAACAGGTCCAGGAGGAACACTATGTTTACAACTCCCATACAAAAGTAGGGCATCTCTCCCGCGCCAACTTGGCCCTCTCCATCGATACCGCACTTATATCGGCTTATATGCTGACCAACCCTTGCATGGCTGCCAAGCAGACTTCTCTATTTCGAAATGTTTACTTTCATATTTGCGAAGTAGATGGAAAAATGGCGATCGTTGAAAGAATGGATAGTTTTTTAACAAGACGAAAAAGTAATGTTAGCCAGGGTGCAATGTTAGTCAAATTCATCAATTCAGTTTATCCATCGGATAAAATATTCTCCGAATAACATTTTCCATGGATGAGCTGACAACGAAATTTATAGTCTATATTTCCAGGAAACTACCTACCTATTTTGGGAATAATGTTTATTTGACAAATAAACTGAATTGACGAACCTTACCTTAATCCAAAAAATTATCTTTAGTTATTTTGAAATATCCCACTTGATCTCATTTATGCGCTTGGGGACTAATACATGAATACAAGGAAGGAGTTAAACATTCAAAATGTTAACATTTAAAAGCGAAGTGATTCCGAAAATCCCCGTTTTTATACGAAAGTCTATTGTGGAGACAATAATAAATTCTGAGGGGGGCTTATACCTGACCTGCAACGCACTAAAGTCGTGAAGAAGTGTAGCCATTTTTGTGGCGCTTTGTTGCTGCATCGAAAAAATTCATAGGTTTTAAAAAAGAAAAACCAGTGGTGAGTAGATAGCACACGGTACTTCCATATTTTGAAACGTAAAAGTGTGACACAAATTGATCATATTTTGACTGCTTTTGCGGGTGTTCAGGTAAAAAATACCAAAAAACTCACTATACAAATTTTAAAACTCGTTTAAAATGAAAATACGGCCAAGTTATGGGAATATAAAAAATATCCACATATTCGGCAAGGTAGAACAAAGATTTTAAGACCTAGAACGCTCAAATCGGTTCATTTTTCAGGCCGGACAAAAAATAAAATGGAAAACACCAAAAAGTCAAATATATTGTAAGTACTGAGTGTTATTCAAATTCCGATTAAACAGGATGTTACGTCTTGACGAGACAAACAGTTCAGTTCAAGAAATTCGAAAAAAGGTTGAGAATTGAGGGATATGGCTATTTTTGTAAAAATTTTACCACAAATGGATAGACCGACACACAGACATTTGTTCGGGGAGTGATTCCGAGTAAATGTGTATAGGTAATAGTTTTTTCTGAAGCTCCATTCCGACTCTTGATTTTCGTACGATTACAATACTTCCACTTACTCTGTAAATATGGAAGTAAAAACCTTTGATTCGATCATTTCATTCGAAGTAAAGTCGTCGTCTGCAATTTTTCACAACCTTGAATTTTCGCATTGCCCATTTCCCGAGAAAAACGAGCTGCGATTTAGGCGGCTGTGCTCTTCAGACTGCGTAACGAGGGACTTACAAATCGACGTCACTCGACGCTCGCATAACAATCGGGTTCCGTCCATCTCGCAGACAGGGGAAACGAGCAGATTCGACCCGAGAATCCCAGGGAAATATGTAACAGTTTGAGGCTCGGGGTTGAGGAAATTGCGATTGTGGTAATACGCTTCATCGCGACTGGCGCGCTTTGCAGTTTGGCGAGAAATGGCGCAGAATACCCCCGACGTCCAGGAACGCGAGGGGTTGAATTTCACCCTCATCCCTTCGAGGGATTAATCGATTACGAATAAGCGCCAGCAAATTTCTGATCATCTTGCATTTCCTCTAATATTTCTGTGTGTCCGTGTGTCCCTCTGTGGTCATTTACAAACCAGTGGGGCGTACATAACACACAATACTTCCATATTTTGAAACGTAAAAATGTAAAAATGTGACACAGTTTGATCATATTTTGACTGCTTTTGAGGGTGTTTGGGTCAAAAATGTCAAAAAACTCACTGCATATTTTTAAACTCGCCTAAAATGAAAAAAACGCCACATTTTCGGAATATAACAAATTTCCTCATATTCTGCAAGGTAAAACAAAGATTTTAAGACCAAGAACGCTCAAATCGGTTCATTTTTGTGGCCGAAAAAAAATAAAATAGAAAACACTAAAAATGCAAATATATCAGGAGTACTGTGTGTTACCCAAATTTCGATTAAACAGGGTGTTAGGTCTTGCCGAGACAAACATTTCAGTTCAAGAAATTTGAAAAAAGGTTGAGAATTGAGGAAGCCATCGTCATTTTTGTAAATGACCACAGACAGTGTTTGAGAAAAAGAATAGAGAAAGAAATGTGTATAAGAAAAAGTTTTTTCTGAAGCTCCGTTCCGATTTTAGATTTTAGGACGATTCCAATACTTGAATTTAGTCTGTAAATCTGTGGTGTCCTCTGTAGTTCTTTGTGTAGGTACTGTTTTAATTGAAGGTATGAATTTCAAATTAGATTTAGTACAGGAGCTCATCTTCGGCCAACTTTAACCAAAGCCAAGTTACCACGTATTGAGTTGCTCGGGGTTGAATGTGTGCACTGAATAACGAGCGTGTTTACCTCATGTGGAAACAGGTAACGAATCGGCCTCAAAGTTACTGGAGCTGAAGAAGAAACTTTTTTGGCATCGTTAGCTTCGGGGAGTATCAAAGTGCGACTTAGTTCTTCAGGTTCAAGGGTCTTAATTTTAGGTCATTTTTGTTCCGCAGGAGCATCCGAAAAGGTATGAACTTTAATGACCTCGGGGTCTATGATGTAAACTGTTTTCATAGAGTCGAAAAAGATTGAAAAGAGGAATTGATATTACTAATTGGCAGGTGTTGTAGAGAAATTGTAGGTAAGCCCTTTGAAGCGACCTTCGACGGGCATTCATTCCTTCCTATTCATAACTTATGAATCATAAGCATAATATAATATATTTGCGAGATAGCGAAGCCCAAAGAGCATTAAATCCAATCATTCCACTGATTCATGAGTTCTGTTTCTATTGAGGGCAGCTCTTGGACCAACGGACGGTACGAAAGTGACAGAAAAGCTTTTGAAATGGCGTCTTTCTCGGAATTGGTGTACGCCGTATCAACAAATAGGTAAATGTCGGGTAGGAAGCGTACGTCTCTCAAAACACCGACAGAGCCGAAGTACCGTCACGAACAGAAGCGTTCATCTCTCGACTGTCCCACTCAACCTATCAGATTGGTCCGGGTGGCGCCACTCCAGCAGACATATCATACAACTCAAACCCTTCGTCGGCGAGCCGGGAAACTCTTCATAATAATTCACATCAACCGACGCCACGTCAAATGCGTATGCTCTCCTGCTTTCGACATTGAGGAAGCAGCGTTCGCTGTTTGACCTTTACCACGGAGCACCGTCCGTATTTCAGTATTTCCATTGTCATTATTCCTTGCTGGACGTTATACTCTGGTCAGATAATGTGACAGGTTGATAATAGTCTGTTTTGTTTCAGTCAGCTAGTTCCCTGGTGTTTAAGTTAACAATTTTAAAAACAATATTAATTTGACATTGACTCCTGGTGATTTATAGGTTTGTTTATTGTTGGTTTGTATTATGGCCACAAACAAGTTCTCCTGGCTCTCAACTCCAAAATTAAATATTCTAGTCTTTCAAATACTTTCCGAATTAAGTTTAACAACACCACCACCTAGGCAACACACAAAGACAATTAGGCAGTTTTGTAACAAGAAAATGTTGATTAATCTTTGCTCTTTGCTCTATGCTCTTCGCTCTTCGCTCTTCGCTCTTCGCTCTTCGCTCTTCGCTCTTCGCTCTTCGCTCTTCGCTCTTCGCTCTTCGCTCTTCGCTCTTCGCTCTTCGCTCTTCGCTCTTCGCTCTTCGCTCTTCGCTCTTCGCTCTTCGCTCTTCGCTCTTTGCTCTTTGCTCTGTGCTCTTTGCTCTTTGCATCAAGACAGAGCTTGGAGGGCATGAAGGCATGACGTGGAGGGGCTTTTGACGATTTATCAAGAATCCTGTACAAATAAAAGCACAGGATTGTCCAATTATTTTAAATATAAAAAATAAGTAAAAACGATTGCTTGTATGTAAATAAAATTGACCATATGATTCATATGATTGATGGAAAAAATTGAAATTATGATTTATATAATTGCTAATTAATTTAGGTATTACACCGCTGATTTCATACTGTATAGTGGCTTATAGGTTTTAAAAAAAGTCTTCCAAAGAAATAAAAACTCAAACTGAGTGTGCAGTCGGCCTCAACTCTGGAGGGACACGATTTTCTCGTCTTTGCGACCCTCTACGAACAACCTTCTCCTTCCCAATGATTATTTTCCAATGAATTCATTTACCTTCCGAATCCATCAGGTCTCGTTATTTCTAACTGGGTACCTACTTGAATTATTCAACAGCGCCGATACCGTGGAAGACCCTTCGCTGATCGATTTAGAAATCAAGTGATTTCGGCCGCACGTAGTAGGTAATGCTTGATTTTTCTGCTTTTCTTCCCCAACCAAAATATAAATATTTTACTTTCATTCGAGACAGCGTTTCTTCTCGCATGGTTCTGAGGCCTATGCTTCTAGAACTTCAATTATTGAACATGTAAGTACCTTAAGTACTTTAGAAACCTAATCTCTCGGAGCGAGCAGAGAACGTGATATTTTTATATTCCGATAACTTGGCGTATTTTTATTTTAGGCGACTTTCGAAATTCGCAAAGTGAGTTTTTTGATTTTTTTACCTAAACACCCTCGAAATCATGATCAAATCGTGTCACACTTTCACGTTCCAAATATGGAAGTATTGTGTGTTATCTACACACAGCTGGTTCGCATAAATAATTTACCGCGTATCAATTAGCATTGCGGCGAATGAATTTCGGCAAGCGCCAATATTTCGCCTTCGCGGATACCGACGGTGAGCTAATGGGCTTAATGACTATGGCACGTTCGGTAAAATGAGCGGAAGTTGCCAGGAAACGGGTGGTAGTCACACCGTCGGGGCCGTACCGTCAGCTTCTCTGCTAATGAACGCTAACAATCGCTTACAGCTCGATCTACGCAACCGGAGCTGTTTTAATTAGGGCTAACGAATCTTTGGTGAGGGCTTAACCAGATTCAGCCTAGGGGGGAAAAATGGTAAAAGTCCAGATCGTCCCAACTGTCGGTAACGTTGAAAACCGCTGTCAAGAAAATTAAATTTTACTAGATTATTAATTTTAACTGAAGTTTTGCTAGTTTATTAAATTTTACTCTTTTATTAATAATTAATAAATACAGTTATTGTAGCTACAATTATAGCTACAATTATTATAGCTACAATTATTGTAGCTGAATTTTACTAGTTTATTAATTTTAACTAAATTTTACTATTTTATTAATTTTAACTGATCAGTTTATAGTTTAACTGTTAAGCTTATTAATTTTAACTGCATTTTACTAGTTTATTTATTTTTCACTAAATTTTGCAAGTTTATTAATTTTGACTATAGTAAAAAGTAAATTTTACTAGTTCATTAATTTAGCCCAATCAAAACTTTTTTGTGGACAGTATTTGTACAGTATTAAATGCTGTAAATTTTACAAATACTGTAAATTGTACAGTATTAAATACTGTAAATTTTACAAAGAGTAAAACGAGTCATTTTTTCTTCACGACCTGAGGCCACCCTATACATTTTTAACTATAAAATTGAGCCGTAAATCAATGAAAAATTAACGCTCTCAAAATATTTTTCTAACATTTGCATTTTTACATTTCAGTATTTCAAGCTTGTTTTTGGAGTTTTGGATTGTTTTTGTCCATAATCCATTGGGAAATCCTCAAAACGAGCCCATTTTTCAAAACATTAGTTATGTCTGCCATGTTTTTCAGGAATACAAACAACAAAAGCTCACAGGAGTGTTTACAGCTCGCCTCTGAGGCCGGTCCACTAGCGCCCGAAATGTGCCCAACCTTAGACATTAAAATTTAATCATTAATTTAATCATTTAATGATGAGTAAATTTTACTCAGTAGTAGAGTTGAGTGAATCATCAAATTTTGATAATTTAAGCTTTTAAAGCTCACGCCCAACCGGACCCAAAAACACCACTTTCCTCAAACATTTACCGAGTCGTTACATTTTTAAAGACTTTTTGGTTACTTTTGGTTGCTCTGTTAATAAATACGAGACCAACAAGTCAGTAAATTTAACGAATCGGTAGGTGAAGGTGGCCCTCGTTGAATGCAATGGTAGCTTGCTGTCGTTGGCTGTTACCAGGAGACGAACATTAAATCCAGAGATTACAGATATATAAAGATACAGATATACAGATATATATACAGATATACAGATATATGATTAAATCCTTACAGACACTTGTGGAGGAAGTAATTCTGAGTAAAAGTGTATTGGTAAAAGTTTTACTGAACCTCCGTTCCGATTAACACTTTTAGGACGTTTACAATACCTATTTCTCCACTTATTTCGTAAATATGGAAGTAAAAATTTGACGAGAAATTTTTTTTTGCAAAACGTTTTTCTGAATGAGCCTGCAGATTCTGCGAAATTCCGCTACTCATCACGAGCGCTAGTGAACCGGCTTCAGAGGCGAGCTCCAAACTCTGCTGTTTACGTCCTTTTTGGTGCTCCTCTGAAAAGCGTGTGGGTTTTGCCTGAAATCGAATACGCCTATGGGATTTTATTAGGATTGCAGCAATAATTTCCCGACTGTTTCACGTCCTGCTAGAAATTTCGAATAATGGAAGGTGACAGCAGTAAGGATGTTCCGAAGAAGAAGTCCTACGCGGGTATACCTGAAGCCGAGTTCTTGGTGAGTTCGTGCCTTCCTAGTATTGAGGTTTCGAGGGATACCTAAAGTACTGAATCCCTAAAGTAGTGGATTTTATGGTACTTACGGGTCTGTCTGTCTTGCGTATGTCTGCTGCCGCCTGTCCATTACCAATAATGCCTGGCAAATGACTGATTGAATGCGTAGCGATGGATCTTGTTTTGCAAAATTTGCATTCCTTTTTGCAAATTTGCAATTCCTTTTGGACATGTCCGAAAGGGCTCACATTGAAAGCCAGGACTCCTCAATACCGAGCTGAGAAAGGACATCTGAACAACGTTTTAAAATATTTTAATACTTTCGCTCAAAAACGACTGATGCGTAATCCTACTTCCTGATTTCGGTCAGTTTTTTGAGGAGACAGCTCCTTTTTCTGGAGGGGTTAGCTGCAGGCTACCTTGAAGAAGAGCTACCCCCCAAAAGAGTTTTGGTCCAGGTGCGACTGGCTGCTGACAGGATCTGAAGCGTTTCATGGGAAGGCATAAATTCTCGCGAACTGGTCCATGTCAAGCTTGCAATCTCGGCTTTCGAGATACGCTTGCGCACTTGATGAGCGAATGCGCCGTGTTTTCGTCCCAACGAACCTGGCATCTTGGAGTAGCAGCAATCGCTGCTGATTCTGCTCCAGCTTGAGGAACCATCCAGCCTGATTAAGTTCCTAAGAACAGCACTTCGGCTGAAGCTCTGCGTCATTTCTGAGGGTGCTTTGTTTTAATCGAAAACGGATCTCTCATGCTGATCCCATGCTTCCCTTTTGGTTTCTTTCTCACTAGACGGTCTCATTATAAGTAGGTACTTTAAGATGAACGTTACTTTTAATAACATGCCAACCTTGTGATGGCCATATGGCTTTATAGAAATAAAGGTTTTTACCTATTTGTCATCCTTCCGACTTACCTTACTGTACGGTACCTTTCCTGACTATACTTATGGTACCTGACGTTGCAGGAGGATGTGGACAAATACATGGACTCGCCAGCAGTCAACGGCGACGCCGAAGGAGTGCTGAAGAAACTGGAGGAGCAGCATAACAAATACAAGTTCATGGAATTCAATTTGATGTCGAAGCGTAGAAGGTTGGTTGCGTTTGAAGTTCGGCTATCAGAGACCAAGATGCCCAGATTTCTTGTCATCTTGATCAAAGACTCGATCGCCACGGCTATCCACACCCATCTACTGCTCCTTTTGGCCAAATGATTCACCGTATCTACCAGGCCGGCCCAAAACATTCGACAATTGAATGCTTTTGGTTTGAGCAGTCGGTGGGCGGGTCCAGCCGTGGTGATCTCGTCCGTGATTGGCGAGTGCCGCCCAACGTGGCTCCAGAGACGAGACGGTCGGCATTCGCACGCCGTTCGTCCGATTAACACTCGAGAGGGTGGGGGATTGACACTCGAAATATTAGGCCAAAAATTCAAGTTTTTTGAAAATCAAATAAAAATTTAAATTTTTGAAGCTCTTCGTGAAAAAAGATCTGTCTTTCGTTTTTTTCTTGTTGAGAATTTTGAATAATGTACCGATTTTGATCGTTTAGGGCTCAATCTCTTCAAATCAACCTCTCTTTGAGCTTGGACCATCAAAATTTTACCTTTTTCCAACTTCCCATCGTCACTATTTTTACGATTTCCTCAAAAACCCGATTTTTCAAGCTCCTGCTAACTCTGGCAGCAGTTAAATAAGTTTCTTGCCAATATCCGATTCCAGGCTGAAGACGCAGATACCCGATTTGGAAAAGTCGGTCGACATGATCGAAACGTTGAAAAAACATCAAAACTCTAGCGAAGATCTCAAGACGAATTATTTACTGGCCGATCAAGTTTACATGACAGCCTTGATCCCGCCGACGGATAAAGTCTGCTTGTGGCTTGGCGTAAGTTATCGCAAAATATTCCAATTTTTCTAAAAGCTAATTTTTTTTATGGTTATTCGATCATTAATTTGTCACAGGCGAACGTCATGTTGGAGTACGATTTGGAAGAAGCGATGAAACTTCTGAATAAAAATATCGACGCCGCCAAGGAGCATTTGAGTTTTGTGGAGCATGATTTGGATTTCTTGAGGTAAATTACGAAAAATTGGAAACATTATATTTATATCTGTATCATATTTTGAAGAATCCTGTAGAATTTTAGTTTATCATTACCATGGTTAATGTTCGTGGCGCATTAGGCCAAATTTTTGACGCGCCATTTCTTTTCGCTGAACCGAAAGTATTTTACCCAGATTTCTCGCTTACTAGGGGATATTTAGGGTATTTTTTGGAAATTGTGGAAAAACTTTTTTTAATCGGTTCGGCTCCAATTTATTTATTTATTATTTTTTAAAATGTTTTTCCAGACTTGGATCACCACTTTATTAGAGAGGGTTTTTTAGGTTACTTAAGTGTCACTTCCGAGCCTCTTCAAATGATAAGAGAAGGTGGCGATAACAAAAAAAAAAAAGGAAGGACAAAAAAAGACGAAATTTCTGTTACTATTTAACAGTAACGAAATTTCGGTAGATTTTGCATCGCTAAAACCGTTGTGTCGATTTCAGGGACCAATTCACAACAACGGAGGTTAACATGGCTCGCGTTTACAACTGGAACGTGAAGAAGAGGCAAGCGAAGCATTAATTCGCCCAACTCCGCGTCGTTATCGTTATAATTTTCAGATTTTTCTAACGATCTTAATTTTTGGACATTTCTTTCCTCGCTCACTTACCTTTCACTCATTTGTTTGGATGAATAAACCGCGATTTAATGCTTTCATCGTCATTTATTTTTTCCCGATGATCAAAAAAGAGGCATTTATGCTCTACATCGAGCCAGTGCCAAAGCTATTGATGAATTTATTGGTTTGTTCCTGGGTAGGCATGTGTACTATACTGAGTGTTAACCTGAGGAATATGCCACCGGCTAGGAATCGATTTTACAACTAATTTCCAACAAAAATTATTCTATGACTTTTTTTAACTCGCTTTTAAAAGCCACTTTTTTGACTTCCAAGATTTTTTCCGTGAATCCGATCTTAATTCACTAAAACGTCCATAACATCCTGAATTTATCAAGAAAAATCAATTTCGACTATACCGCTGGAAAGAGCGATAATTTTCCAATCATCCACTGCAGTGCCAGTGAATTTTTTCGAGGTGGTCCAATTGGTTAAAAATTGGTGGGAAAGTGAACTAGATCTCGAAAATTTTCGCTTTTTTCAACTCCGTGGGCTTAATACATTTGTACTGATTAAATTTAGCCTGCAGTCCTGAAAAATGCGCCAAAATGTCAGCTTTCCAACGGTATAGTCGAAATTGCTCTTACATCAAAATTTAGTGGAGGAAATCCCACTTGATTGCGGAAAAACGTGAATTTTTTTCAATAAAAATCGACATTATTTGAGAAAAATCGTCTCTAAATTTAACCAGTACAATTGTATTAAGCCTACGGAGTTGGAAAAATATAAAAGTTAAATTCGAGTGATTGGAAAATTAGCGCTCTTTTCAGCGGTATACTGATACCCAAACTCGAACTGAAACTCAATCAAAAAGTCAAACTAAAACTAAAATTTCATCAAAGAAAAACCCTAGTTTTCCTTGATCTTCATGGTAATGTCGTATGCTGACACTAACAAAACTATAATATCGAAATTGTTTGATTTACCTAAGTTTACAACGTTGGAGAAATCACAAACCCAAAAATGATAGGTACTAAAACACTAACTGATGCTGACACTCGAACTTGGACTGAAACTCGATCGAAATTTGAAACTCAAAAGAATACGGCTGCATAAACTGAAAGTCAAACTTAAGTTCAAATTGAAGCTCAAACTTGAGTTGAGTCTGAAACTCAAACTGGAAATGAACCTCAAACTGAAACTCGAATTGAAACTCAAAAACAAACTGAAAATCGAATCGAAACTAAAACTCAAACTGGAAATAGGAACTAATATTCAGTTTCAGATCGAGTTCAAGTTTGAGTTTCAGTTTGAGTTTGTAGTATCGACATTGAGTTTATGTTTTATTTTCAGTTTGAGGTTCAGTTTCAGTTAGACTTTTAGTTTCAGTTTGAGTTACGTATCAGTTTCAGTTTGACTTTTAGTTTCAGTTTGAGGTTGAGTTTTGCTATCAGTATCAGTTTGAGTTTTATTTTCAATTTGAGTTGCACTTTTAGTTTGAGTTTGGGCCTGTGTATCAGATTGAATTTGACTTTTAGTTAGAGTTTGGGTAGCAGTACCACTGAAATTTTTATTTTCAGTTTGAGATTTCAAGTTTGAGATTCTGTTTCGGTTAAAGTTAGCGTTTTATTTTCAATTTGAGTTTGAGTTTGACTTTTAGTATCAGTTTGAGATTGTAAGTTTGTTGTTACATTCAATTTCAGTTGGTTTTGCTTAACATGGAGCATGTTAGCCTTGAACTATGTGGCAAATGAAGTTACGGTATCGAAAATTCCACCTAACTATACATTGAAGTTATATCCATAGTTCTGTTGGGAAGCTTTTTTTTTGTTAAGGCAATAAAGTTGTTTATCTCCCAGGTGGACTTTTTCTGAAATACCTTTTGTACTATTTTAAAACCGGTAGCTTTTTTGGAAATTTCGATTCTTCGCGCCGAAATTCGGAAGTACCGCGCGTTATCCGCAATGATTCATCAACCCGCTGGTCCGGAAATCGCTCCGCCACCAACTCGATTCGATCGCTCGGCGTTCTTCCGCGGGCCGCTCGGCGCCTGCGCCGGTCCGAGAGCCGCCGCCGGCTCGCGGCCGCGATATGGATTTTCTCGCCGCGCTGAGGCAGGAGACGCCGCCCAGCCCTGGCCAGTTCGACCGATCGCCGACCGATCCGAGCGACGGCTTCCGCGTGCCATTCGGCGACATCACGTTCGGAAAATCGGCGGCTCCCGTGGAAAAACTGGCGGAAGTTCGCGGAAAACGGGGCGGGAAATTGCGAAATTCGCCATGAGCAACGTTGAGCGCGGATCGGATTGTGAAAACCAATATTGAAAAACCACCTCGAGTGAGTAAATTTTTTGTGCTATCATTTTGAAAAAGTTTGTCACGAATTTTTCGTATTTTCAAAACTGCAAATTGTTATTTTTTGCATTTTATACAATTTATTTTGAGTTTTTTTAGTGTTTTTTCTTTTAGTGTATTTATCTAGTGAATTTACCTGCTTTGTCTTCTCAACCTCAGTAAGAAGTGAATGGAAGTATGGGCGATTAACACTGAGTACTTCCAAATTTCGGTAAATACGATTCAGAATTTTGGATAAACGTTTCATTTTTACGGCCAGTATAAATAAAATGCATTGAAATAAATGATGAAATCTAGCTAATAAAACAAAAAACGATAAAAATAGCCATATATCATGACTGTTTTTTGAGCAATGGGCCTTTTACCGAACCACCTCTCCGATTTTGGTTTCTGGTTTCTATGAGCATGCATCGTTTTATCACGTAATTATTCTGCGGTTAACCGACAAATTAACCAATTTAAAAGTCGACCGAGGTTCAAGTGCATCGGAAGGCTGCATTGGGATGCGAACGCGAGACAGGCAATTGCAACAATCTTCTTCCCGATTGCCATAATTCAATGACGACACTGCACTGCGCTTCTCGGGGTCGATTACCATTTTTCAGATGCCCGAAATATCGAACTGTTGTAACTAGCCCGAACATCAGGGGGTTGTCAGAACCCCATCCGAAAATTCGAGGCAAAACATGGCACACTGATGCTACAACACAAAAATATCAAAATAATAAATATTTTGACTAAATTTTAGTCAACACTTTTTCGCCAGAAGTACTGTTGAAAGAAGCATTTCAAAAACTGAAACAATAATTTTCAAAAATTAATTCGATTATTTAAATTGATGCCTACGCATAAATTAAGTAAAATAGTAAAAATGATCAATATTTTTTTGCATTTAGATAGCTTTTATTTTTTTTTCTTGATTTTGTAAAATATGGAATTAGAGGAAAAGGTTTACTTGAAAAGTCAACTGCTGACTGAAACGCCGACTGAGCAAAAACTAAAAATTATTGTCTTCATGCTGGAAAAATTACGAAAATCTTGAAATTAAGGGTAAACCCCTTTGGAAAACCGATTAAGTATAAGGACCTTCTTTCGATGGTAAATTAACATTTTTTTAGATTAGCACTTTTTCGTGACTTAACCGGGTTACCTACCCTTTTCAAGTGAAATTATAATTTTGAAATAGAATGATTGCCTTAAAAAAGTTTAAAAAAGTAAGTACGCAGTAAAAAGTGCACAATATCCAATTTTACAGATTCAAAATAAAAAACTACGTACAAGCATAAAACGTGCCATAATCCCCATTAACAGCTAGAACATGCAACGAAATAATATTTCATTTTTAAAAACTACGGACCGAGGAAAAATCCACTAATCAACTAAAAAATCAATTAATCAACTTATCAATCAACTAATCAAAAATCAACTAATTTTTCAGTCTGAGTTATGAATTATGGGTTCGTGTAATTATTTTCTGGAACGCCGATCCGATTTTTATTTTTCAAATAATTTTTACATTAAAAAAACTGTTATTTTTCGGAAAATAGTGGAAATTAGCACTTCATTTTTCGTCCTGTGACATTTTAGCGTCCAACAGACGCGTTGCTTAGCCGAAGAATGTGAAATATTGAGTTTGTATTTGACACGGACGTGTCAGATCGTCTCCGCTTCCGGCGCTAGTTAGAAAACAAACCCGCCCGCCTGGTTAACGCGAATAAATGAGCCGAACCGAAGGCTTTGTGCCCTTTTCGTGTCAAACCGACTGAAATATCCAGTAGGAAATAGGAATAAATATCCAGTACCATTCTGCACGAATTTCCTTATCACAAATTGTGTGAAGATCACTTGATTTTTAACACCTGCGAATTTCACTTCAAATGAAAAATTACTTCTAACTGATGACTTCTAGGTGATTTCACAAAATTTATAAAAACTCCCTTCACCCTTGTCACACGAGACATTTTCTAGCTCCTGAAGAGGGCCGTAGGGCCGAAAGCGCTCGAGGTCCAGTAAATATCAAGAAGTCGTCTCTTGCCCTCAAACCATGGAGAACATTGGAGAAACTACGATCCTGCTGAATAAATTAGCTTCTGAACCTTCGAACCGATTTTAAATGTGTGTCCGCCTGTACCCATTTACAAAAATGGCCACATCTCCCTCAATTCTAAACCCTTTTTCAAATTTCTCAAACCGAAATGTTTGTTTCGGCAAGACCTAACGCCCTGATTAATCGAAATTTGAATAACTTAAAGCACTTTTGATATATTTGCATTTTTAGTGTTTTCTATTTTATTTTTTCCGACCACAAAAATGAACCGATTTGAGCGTTCTTGGTCTTAAAATCTTCGTTTTACCTTGCAAAATATGTGGATATTTTTTATATTACTATAACTTAGCGTAGTTTGGTTTTAGGCGAGTTTTAAAATTTGCGTAGTGAGTTTTTGGCCTGACACCCTCAAACTAATGTTTTGTTCAAACTAATGTTTTGATATTAATTTTTGCTATCATTTTTAGATTTTGATATTATATTATGATCAAATTGCGTCAAATTTTTACGTTTCAAAATATAGAAGTATCGTGTGTTATCTATGCACCACTGGTTTTAAAGTCGGAAAATCGCATGCCAGCAAAAACACTCTTCTCCAATTTGACCTGATGTTAAACAGAAGCTTGAAAGATCAGAAACTCGACTATTTTTAGAAAGGCATTAACTAGAATAGAATCTCGAGATCATAGGAGACTTGTTATTGTAATATTCAGCGTACGATTTTATGATTTTCGCTTCGGTATTTTCGCAGTGGATAAAAATAATAAAAAAATTCTCACGCCTAATTTAAAATAAAAAACTTTCAGAAATTTGTATTTTTTACCTAATTAAATTAAAAACTCAAGTTTATTTGATTATTTTATTTTTTTATTAATATTGGGGTTTTTGAACTCACAAAAAATTTTTGTATTACATAAATCATAAAATATTTTTATATTTTTTATATAATTTTATTAATTTTATGTTTTTTTATATTTTTATGTGTGTAATAAAATATTTATTTAAGAAAAAAATATTTTTTGAACAACTTTGGTTAATCCAAAAATTTGAATAACTTATTAAAAATTGATATTTTAATTTTGGCTTTTGTGAAGGACCTACAGAATCTGTGAGCGCTGGACAAACTGAAAGCTTCATACAGTAATTCGACTTGAGGAAATTTGGTTCAATGTCGAATAAAAAAGCTAAAATGGGCCACGTTAGCCTATGCTGATAGCATGTGAAGCTGTCATATATCAACTCGTTCGAAATTACCAGTATTTAAGTATTTTATCATTTTGTCGAGTGGGCAGGCTTTGTAGATAAAAGCAACCGACAGCTGTACAACTGAGCTGTCGTACAATAAACGTTCGAATGATAAATTTTCATCCAGGAAGCAGGAATTATTTTCAATTCCTCGGTTACGTTGGTTGAATGAAAAAAATGCTTATTGAATCGCCAGAAAATTTAAAATCGTATACGAGGCTGTAAACAATTTTCTCCGGATAAAATTTTCGTCAAAATTCAAGTCATTTTTGTCAAATTTAATCATATTTCCTTATTATTCTCGAATTGAAACTAAAAGAATATTATAAAAATACATTTTTTTTTTTAGTTTCAACTCAAGAATCTATGTAAGAAAGCTGGTGGTACTGCTTGTTTTACCTACCCGATTATGTCAGTGCAGCCATGAGGAAAGTGATAGGCGGCCATGACTGGGAACCTGCCAAATTCCAACGTTAGGTACCCCGAATAAAACTAGAATATATGCAACTCGAATATTGCACTTGGCCCAGCTCCAAGGCACTAACAAGGCAATGGGGTACAATGAAGGCTTGTTACATGCTAGAAACACGATCGCCATTTTTCTGCAACCGGCCCCCGAAGGTTCACATGGCGCGATTTCATGAAACATCGTTCCAATTATGATCATCTTGGGATACAGACACTTACTAACCTACCGAAATTTGAAATATCAAAATCGGAAATGTCGATAAGCAGCATATTTATGTTTTACCCCCAAATTTTAGATATTCTCTTCAAAAATACATTATTAGCCATCATTATATCCTTCACGATCTGTATTTGAATTGTCCCATTACCAATTTTTCGCAAATTGATTTCTGATAATGTAACACTGTTAAAATAATGTTTCAGGAGCTCGGTTGTGATGACATGCCACGCGTGTCTGCCAGAAGAACCTGTTCCTGCCTGTTCGTCACCGTATTCGGGGCTCTTGTCTACACGTTTTGGCCTCAGGGCCCCAATTGGGTCGATTATACTTCAACTGCACCAATTGTGCTGGTTCGTATTTGAGCTGGAAAATTCATTCATTATTCGTTCATCATCCATTAAATAATGCTTTATTATCTACTAATCAATATTTCATCATTAATTCATTAACCCTTAATTATTCATTAAACTAATAATGAATGAATAATGAATAAATAATGAATGAATAATGAATGAATAATGAATGAATAATGAATGAATAATGAATGAATAATGAATGAATAATGAATGAAAAATGAATGAATAATGAATGAATAATGAATGAATAATGAATGAATAATGAATGAATAATGAATGAATAATGAATGAATAATGAATGAATAATGAATGAATAATGAATGAATAATGAATGAATAATGAATGAATAATGAATGAATAATGAATGAATAATGAATGAATAATGAATGAATAATGAATGAATAATGAATGAATAATGAATGAATAATGAATGAATAATGAATGAATAATGAATGAATAATGAATGAATAATGAATGAATAATGAATGAATAATGAATGAATAATGAATGAATAATGAATGAATAATGAATGAATAATGAATGAATAATGAATTAATAATGAATTAATAATGAATGAATAATGAATGAATAATGAATGAATAATGAATGAATAATGAATGAATAATGAATGAATAATGAATGAATAATGAATGAATAATGAATGAATAATGAATGAATAATGAATGAATAATGAATGAATAATGAATGAATAATGAATGAATGAATAATGAATGAATGAATAATGAATGAATAATGAATAAATTTTATCGTTCGTTCATTAATTGTTCATTATCAATTCATTCATTACTCATTCATTGTTCGTTCATCGATCATTATTTATCATTCATTCCTTATTCGCCCATCATTTACTAATTATTATTCATTCATTGTTCATTATTTATTCATCATTCATTCGTTACTCATTAATTACGTATGAATTAATTATTTATTAATTATAAATTCATTATCTATTCATTTATAGCTTACTGATTATTCATTAATTATTATTCATAAATTCGTCAATTCATTAATTCCTTATTCACGAATTCGTTATGAACCTACTTATATTAGGTAGGTATGTCATTAAATACAAATTTTTGGGTTTGCAGCCTGGGGAATGGATTGAGGTAACGGAACAGGCAGAAAGTGGTGCCAGGGAAGAGGAGGAACAGCAAGGACAGGTTGACCTGCCGCCAGAAGGTCGACCATGGTTCATGACGGGTGGGACCGTAACGCCCACCAACGCTCCGACCGCGGTCGGGGCGAAAAGCGGCTTGTGGCCGGGACAGAAGCCGGTCGGCGACGACCGGATAACCGATCAGCTGATGTACAAGCCGCCCCTGTCGCGGAGCGGCGACGAGTCGAAGCTGAAAACGATCCTCATTTACAACGGACTCGGGTCCTGGGCGCCGGCCAAACCGGGACGCTCCGTTTTCAGCAAGTGCCCCGTCGACACTTGCAAGCTGACAGCGTCCAAATCCGAGTCCCGCCGAGCTGACGCCATCCTTTACAAGGATCACTTCGTCCATCCTGGGCATCCGAAAGTTAACAGGCAGGTAAGGAATATCCTGTATTTTCAAGAAAAAAAAAAAATTCACGCCTTGTCGAAGGGGAAACAATTGAAAGAAATCCCTGTTTTTGGGTCATCTATCGGAATAATAACTAGCAATATTGGCATCAAAAAAGCAACAGCCGTTAGTAAACTTAATTGTTTCCTATCAGGTGTGGATCCTGTACCTGCTGGAATGCCCGTACCACACGCAGCACGTCAAGTACAACGACGTATTCAACTGGACGGCCACTTACAGACGCGACTCGGACGTCGTGGCCCCTTACGAGAAATTCGTCTACTACGACCCCCGCGTCCGCCAGCTGAATCGGCCCTTGAGAAATTACGCCCTCAACAAGACCAAACAGGTCGCATGGTTCGTGTCAAATTGCGGGGCCCGCAACGGTCGGCTCCAATATGCGCACGAGCTGCAGAGATACATATCTGTTGACATATTCGGCGCTTGCGGCATCAAGAAATGCCCGAGGTAATTCGGCGATTGCACCAGTTCAACTAACTAGTTCATTCATTATTCATTCATTATGCATTCATTATTCATTCATTATTCATTCATTATGCATTCATTGTGCATTCATTATGCATTCATTATGCATTCATTATGCATTCATTATGCATTCATTATGCATTCATTATGCATTCATTATTCATTCATTATTCATTCATTATTCATTCATTATTCATTCATTATTTATTCATTATTCATTCATTATTCATCCATTATTCATCCATTGTTCATTCATTATTCATTCATTATTCATTCATTATTCATTCATTATTCATTCATTATTCATTCATTATTTATTTATTATTCATTCATTCATCTATTATTCATCCATCATTCATCCAATGTTCATTCATTATTCAATTATTTGTTCATTATCCATTCATTAATCATTCATTATTCTTTATTTTCATTATTATTCAATTATTTGTTCATTATTCACTCGGTAATCATTCACTATTTGTCCATGGCTCGTTCATTGCTTGAACTATTCATTCATGGTTTGCTCGTTATTTCTTAATAGCTTGCTTCGTTTTTCTTCTTCCTTATTCATTCATTCGTATTTCATTATTTGCATTCATACGCTATTACGTTTCTATTATATGCATTAAATCCTCGGCTATGCATTTCCGTTTCTAATTTTTTTAGCAGTCTCTCGTTATATATTTATTCGTCCCAGGGTATCATAAATCACCAGGGGACTTTGTCGCGACTTATTGATTTTGGTGCTTATTGGGGACTTTTTGATTTATTCAAGGGAAGGCAAAATAATCACCCTCATTCCGAAATTCGGCGTGTATAGATCATTTTAATGAGCTATGTTTTTGGCGTTATGTATCGACCCGGATTTTCCTAAGGAATTATTTCAGTAGTGCAGTGATTCAAGCGTCTGTTGAGAACATGTTTCCTCAGTTGGGTTTTCGATCAGTCGCTATTAAATTAGTCATGCGATCTCTCGGAAACCGGTGGTAGTACGGTCGAAGTAGTTTCGAAACGATTATTGATTGGCTCATTCACTATTCATTCAGACACTCGATAGACACTCCTGTGCAAACATCAAACGTCTGTTTACGTTGGTGATCAGGCCGAAGGCGAGACTGAATTTCTCCATGTTTTTCCTCAGCTCTTTCACCAACGGTGGAATCAGAGGCATGAGAAATTTGGATGTTGAACCCAATCGTAATTCTTTTTAATCGGTTTGAAATTCTAAATTCAAAAAATTATTTTTCCAGGTCGAATCAAGAAATGTGTTTTGAGATGTTGGACAACGAGTACAAGTTTTATTTGGCGTTCGAAAACTCCAACTGCAAGGACTACATAACCGAAAAGTTCTTCGTCAACGGACTTGGGTGAGTAAAATGGGGTAGTATGGCTCAAAGTTTTTTTTTTTTTTCGTTTGTTTGTTGAAAAAGTGGTTTTTGTGGGGTTTGTTTCACTTACGGTCTCCATTTTTTTTTCTTACCAAGTGCCTATTTTTTTACCAAGGACTATTCGACATCTGCTCTTTCCAGGAGGGACGTATTGCCGATCGTCATGGGCGCCCGACCTGAGGACTATTTGCTCGCCGCGCCTGAGCATTCCTACATCCACGTCGACGATTTCGACTCGCCCCGATCCCTAGCCGAATTTCTCCTGCTCCTGGATAAGGACGACGAAAGTTACAATTCGTATTTCCGTTGGAAAGGCACCGGCGAATTCATCAATACGCACTTCTTCTGCCGTCTGTGCGCCATGCTGCACGACGATTTCCCTGCAAAGTCGTACAGGGACATCAACGAGTGGTGGAGGGGGCCGGGTACCTGTACCTCGGGGTCTTGGAGGAAGTCGAGGTCCAATTGGGCTGCAGCCCTTGCCAGGCCGAAGTTCTGAACGGGGTGAGTTCATGCGAAACATTGTAAAAGTCAGTTTCACACTGGAAATCAAACAAATATCGCCATTCTGGTATTTTGACTTAGTTTTTTGGATTTAGAGACCTCAAAAACCCCGGGTATACCCATTTTCCAACAAAAGATCCTTTCGCGATAGATCAATCTTTGACTCATACCAACATCTTCTTTCCTTCCAGTCCGGTAAGATGTCCATAACATCGGAAACGTGGAAACGCTCCTGATGGCTTGATGACCATGGCTGACGTCAGTTTGGCACTGTAGCTCGCCAATCGGTTCATGACGTCGGTGGTTCAGCCAGGATGTCTCGTAGACCAGGTCGGCTCTGCAAGTCATTTCCGTAAACCAAAAGGCAACAGAGCCCGCACGATTGAACGTTGAGGTTTCCTTAAGACGTATCAAAAGGAGTAGCACAAGGTAAGGTCGTTTCTCCGCGACTGTTTTAGAAGTCAATTCATTGGAATGATGAACCTTTCGATCAGGGAAGAATTATTGGGATTTGAGCGAATCAAAAATCACATTCCTGGGTGATGTTACTCGTAATTATGTTCCTAGTATTTCTTTACGGCTGTACATACCCGCACAACACAATTCTCTGTTCGCTTACATATGATTTTTTTAAGGCTAACTTGAATTAGAACATTGTTGAAATAAATTTGTGCTGCTGAAAACTGAAATGACTAGGAAAAACATTCAAGGATCGCACCTTTTTTGGACCTATTGGTGCTTAGAACGATTTGTTGTCATTCATGACGATAATTTATTTAATTTTGTACCTACCTAAATGACTCATTTTAAACGCTTTTTTCCGTAGCAATTTATATTAATTTATACTATTAATTGTTTACCCTATGTATAATAATATCCCTTCAAAACTCGCCTTGATACCATGCCGAAGCAAATGCCCTTAATTCAGCGAACTTGTCGGATCAGTTACCAAATTTTATCGTCCATTGTTTATTTCACTTTTGTTACCTGTTACATATAATTATAAAAAGTGTAAGCCTTCAAACTGCAGCCCAGCTCCACCGTCTAAGTGAATAATTTTTGGCAAGAGCCCCAGAGAGTCCTGATTGGTTCCAAAGCCCTCGAGGGCGGCAGGGCTCGTCCGGGGCAACTTCGGTTACCCGTGGAAAAGCAACGGCTGCTCACTTGACTTTTTTTAATCAATTGATTACCAGCAGGAATTCAGAACGAATTTTCTTATTTACAGGCGGTTTTTACAGCCTAGTTTGCAATTTCAGCGAGGAAAAGGTCAGGTTTTTTACCAATTTCTTGTGGGCTAAGCATTCCTGCAATGAAGTATCGGCTGAGTGTAATCTAGAGGAGAGTAGCAGTAGCTGAATGTTCGGAGTAGTTCGTGATTCGTTCATATTTTCGTCGATTGAACTCAAACTAAGCAAATTGTTAGCAAAATTCCCTTTTGGGGGGGCACGAACATTTTGACCGCACAATGCGCACGCTTTTTATGTCAATCGTTCGTCGTCAAAAATTTATTGAAGGTCATTCGAAATTTGTTCGTTCGAATTGGAAATTGTCAATGAGTCGAATTTGACAATACCTGCGTCAGACATAAAAGGGCATCGGTATCGTTATTCCTATTAGTAACTTACCTACTTTGATTCAATTGGCCAAAATTCTAATTTAGGTTAGTTCCCCCAACACCAACGAGTAGCGCGTTTTCGTAGTAGAACCACGTAGGGATACAGATTTCAACCAAAAATTAAAATTGGTTCAAATTCTGTTATTAATGGTCAATTTGTTGCTATTTTCTATTGGGTAGGTATATGCTATTGACTAATTTATTCGCCAGTTCATTGTCGGCCATGCTTTCTTATTAATTTTATGTGAATTACCTATTTTTCACTAGTTAATGTGTCTTTCGATGAATCAGTCCGAATATGAGGTCCGACGGGAGAAATTTTGGAGAACTAGTATTTCTGCCAATGCCAGTCAGTGGAAATCTGAACATAGTCGTAGGTAACATAAATTTATTGCAGAAGATTCAGGCGAATTTGAGCCCCAAAATTGGGTCCCTTAAAATTTTGGCCTCAAATCCGTTTGTCTATTGATAAATTCTGCAATCATAAGATTATGAACCCACTAACCTTTGTCCTAATAAGATTTTGAACCCATGCAATTTTGGACCCATAATATTTTGGAATCATGAAATTCGTCTAGGTATCCATTTACAATTTTTCCCTCAAGATTTTGACTCTCAAAATTTCAACTTCGCAAGCTTTTGGGCTCAAAACCATTTTGGAAGTGGGTCCTTAAATTCGTTAATTTATTGATAAAATTCTGGACCTCGTGAAATTTTGGTCCGATAAAATTTTGATCCCACAAGATTTTGGACCCATAGGTACTAGATTGAGATTTTTTACCCAGCAATTTTCGAGTTTTTTTTACTTGTATTATCCGTCAATAATGTTTTTGAAAACTTGTTCCGTCAAATTTTTGCTGTCGGACATTCGAGCTGGTTCGTCGTCAAAATCGAACGTTTTTCTACTTCGAATTAAATTGAAGCCATAATTATTCGTTATCGCCCGATTACGTCATTATTTCTTAATGGCCATAGTATCTGTGACTAATGACACTGTTTGACCTTGACTTAGCAAAAGTGCAGGAACTCGGCGCATGTCCGCTTAGCGCATAAACCTGACAAGAAGTTACGTAGATTTATGTTTTTGTTGTGATTTCATTGTGATACTGGGTAATAAGTTAAAATTTAGATGATCAATGTGATAATCCGGTTTAATTGAGTTGAACAGCTTTTGTGTACAGTTACGTTCTAGGCTCGTTATGTGAAATTCGGTAAAATTGTAAAAGGATTTTGAGGCATTGACGATAAAGATGCTTTTCTTAAAATGTGTTTCATTCTTATTCACCTGATTTCTGGTCGAGTGTAAATTATTAGAGGTACCAACCGTTGGAATGAAATTACTTATTTTTGGTTGAATTTAGCGGAGCAGAATAAATTCAATTTTTTCTCTTAAAAATTTGGTTTTTTTTTTTTAAATTTTGCTCCAATGGATTCGCATATTTTGATAGTAGAAATCCAACGTAGTTCAAAAAATCCAAACCACACCCGGAAAATCAGTGAAAAATATCACTGCCTGCTTACCCAGGTGTAACGATTTGTGGGAAACAAAAAATTCACCGAGTGAGCACATAAATTTCTCAAAATTTCCCCTAATCTCTGATCCACAATAGCAGTTCAAAAGGCGGATAAAGACAGTTGACGGATGGGCCTATAAGAGAATATTTTTAAACTTCGCGATACGATCTGACCAATGAACAGAAGACGTGCGCTTGTTTGGCTTGCACTCGGCACAGTAACGCGACACCTTCAGAATAATCTCGAACCAAATCCGTCAAGTTCATGGTCAATAGCGTAAAAAAAATTTTTAATTTTAAAAATTATCCAACTCTTGGTCGAAAAAAGTAAAAAAACTCAAAAATTTTTGGAAATTTATTTTTTGATTTTAAGCCATTTCTGCTTAGATTTGAAAACAAATCAATCAGAAAATAAAATTCGTAAGGCGCTAGATTCGCAGAAACCCAAAACTGAAAAATAATTTTTTTACAAAAAAAAATAGAACCGACTTTAAAAAAGCACAAAGCGCTAAAAAATACAAATTCTCAAAAAATATTGGACGCCAATTTTTCGAATTTCTTTTTTGAAAAATTCCTCATTTGAACACTATACTTTGAGGTGCCTCCATTGATTTTTTCGGTTCCGTATAAATATAAGTCAAAATGTTTTTTGAGATTTTCCATCTTCTGTTCTTAGTGAGTTTTTTATGAATCAAAAATAGAAATAGGTAAAATCTTCACTTCGAAGTTTGGGTAGGTCTCCTCCAATAAGCTACCAGGATACAAACTGGGCGTTTTGTCCCATTTCCTATACGCATTCGTGTTGCTTGTACATAGTACATAGGGAAAATGGAATTTTTGCATTTAGAGAACTGATAAAGTACTCTACTTATGTAGGTAATCTAAAAAAAATACTACTAAACCTTGATCAACTGATCTTGATAGGTAGTAGGTAGTTTTTTACAAATCGGTTGACTTTGGTGGTCTTGGATTGCTGCTGTTTAGGTGCCATGGTTCGCCTTAAAGTCAAAAAAACCTGTAGGCTTTTGGTCGTAATAATTGGCGCTCTGGTGTACGCGTTTTGGCGTCAAGGTGGCGATTGGGTCGATTACCAAACGGAATTATCGGTAAGTAAAAGATTGGTAAAATGATAACGAATATTTCGTTATTAGTAAATGTGGAAGTAAAATTTCATCCAATCTACCAAAACTTATATTGGTATAGATAAATCTGTTTTGATTTTTAATGAAACTCAGGCAAGAAATAGGTAAATAGATGTGAGAAAATAAAATTTTCTTTTCTCTTCTTTCAACCCGATTCTGGCATTGCAGGCGGAAAAATGGATTAAGGAAATGGAACTGGTTAGAATGTTGGCTGAAAGAGAAATCCATCGTCGGGGGCAGTCAAATCTGCAGACAAAAGGCCGACCATGGTACATGGCGGGCGGCACCGTGACGCCGTCCCAAACTGCCGGCGAGGAGAGCGGCTTGTGGCCCGAACAGGATCCTGGCGACGACCGCATAACCAATCAGCTGATGTTCAGGCCGCCTCGGCTGCCCGACGTCATGAAGCCGAAACTGAAAACGATCCTCCTCTCCAACGGGCTTCGAACCTGGACCGGGGTCATCAGGGGTGGAGACGTTTTCAGCAAGTGTCCGGTCAAGTCTTGCAAGCTCACTTTGGACAAATCGGAATCCCGCACAGCTGACGCTATCCTTTTCAAGGACAAATTCGTTCATCCTGGACATTCCCAGATCAACAGACAGGTTAATTGAAAATGATTATTTTATTTTAGTATCTAACGAAAATTTGAAAGTGCAAAAAGAGTGTAGAGTTGAAAAGCGCTTTAAATAAAAATAGGCCCCGGGAATGTCGAAATTGGCGGATATATAGTAGAAGGCGTAACTTCGATAAAATGTCACCGCCTGAAAAGGAAACTCATGACGTTGATACATCCGATACTTCATTCTCAGGTCTGGATCATGTACCTACTGGAATGTCCATATTTCTCAAGGCCGCTGTCCCATACCCGTGGGACCTTTGTCAACTGGACGGCGACTTATAGACGCGACTCTGAACTGGTCACGCCCTACGCCAAGTTCGTCTATTACGACCCGAACGTACGCCAATTGGAACGCCCATTGAGGAATTACGCCCTCAACAAGACCAAACAGGTCGCATGGTTCGTGTCGAACTGCGCCACGCCGAACTCTCGACTCCAATATGCGCTCGAATTGCAAAAATACATATCCGTCGACATATTCGGCAAATGCGGCGTTATGAGGTGCCCGAGGTAAGCGCCTTGCTTAGGGTGGTATCGAATTATTGAAATAATTTTGAAAAATTTCGTTTTCAAATTCGTTGATTTGTAGAGAGAAGGTTGAGAAGAAGCTTTCGGGGGAAAATTTATGCCTAGGTATCCGCTAAAACAAAGAAGTTGGAAAATGCCAAAACAAGCTGTTAGAGCTGTCAAACACGAAATTTCAAACATGAAATTTTTCTCACACGAGCTGCCAATAATGACCTGACAGGCAAAACAAATTTATTCGTCTTTCGGGCATTTTTATTCTATTCATAATTAATAACCGCTTTTGAAATGAGATATTTTAAGGATAAATTGGATAGTATGATTAAGTAATGGAAACCTATTCGGCAAATCTATTTTTCAGATTTTTCCAAGACATGTGCAACGAGTTGTTGGACGAAGACTACAAATTTTACTTGGCCTTCGAAAACGCCAACTGCAAGGACTATATAACCGAGAAATTCTTCACCAACGGACTTATGTGAGCAATGACCTTTATTATGCCTCAATAATTACAGAATAATTCATAAAAATTTAAATTCTCGCATTTATACAATGAAAGGCATTCATTTAATGCGTATGGATACACTCCTACCCAGAATCACTTCCTGAAAATATGGAAGTATTGTGTGTTTACGCACCACTGGTTTTAGGAGGGACATATTGCCGATCGTCATGGGCGCCCGGCCTGAGGACTATTTGCTCGCCGCGCCTGAGCATTCCTACATCCACGTCGACGATTTCGACTCGCCCCGATCCCTCGCCGAATTTCTCCTGCTCCTGGATAAGGACGACGAAAGGTACAATTCGTATTTCCGTTGGAAAGGAACCGGCGAGTTCATCGATACGCACTTCTTCTGCCGTCTGTGCGCCGTGTTGCACGACGATTTCCCTGAAAAGTCGTACAGGAAGCCCGGCATGTGGTGGAGGGGGCCTGGCATTTGCACCCCCGGGTCGTGGAGGGAGTCGGGGCCCAATTGGGCCGAAGCCCTTCCCAGCCCGAAGTCCTCGACGGGGTAGGTACACAAATTAAGCATGACATCCTCAAAATCGGTTCAGCAGCAGACGAGAATTGGAATTCTGGTGATTTGCCTCCATATTTTGGTTCAGAGACCTCAAAACCAATTTATCATCTACCATGGGCTCACATTAGGTTTCATTCGATTTTTAAATTCGGCAGTGCGTATATTTTCCTTTGTAAAAACTCTCGGGAAATTCGAGTCAGCGCAGTAAAACCAAAGCCGATCATCCGAAAAACTGACGTCTACCTTTTCTAGTTTTGGCCCACATTTCCACTACAAGGACTTCCTTTGACGGCCGGATGACCTCCGAGGTGGACTTGCCAGATAACTCCATGACAGACCGACTAGCGCAGACGAGAAAGTCACCAATCGATTCTTGGGTCACGAGTTCAATCAAGATCAATGTCTCCATTGCGACGTCTGCCAACATCTGTAAGTTGTTTCCAATCGACGAATTGCGGGAGAGACAATAAATTGGGAATTACAGCTTTTTAATTATTTTATTTCTTCGCGGAAAAGAGTTCGAACATTTTTTGAGATCCAGGGAAGCCAACTGAAAATTTTACTTCAATTTTTCAATTTTGGATTTTGAACCTTCAGGGTTTATAAAGATTGAACGGTTTTGAAACACCAGACTAGAAATTGTGCTGAACTATGTAACAATTGTGTACATCGATTAACTTCAAAACCAACATACGTATAAAAAAATTACACAAATTTCTCATTCAAGCGAAACATTTATAATTTACACATTCAAACAATACACGAAATGCAATGTTGTACATGGGAGAAATCGCTTTGATTATACAAATTGTACTCTATTTCAAAAAGTTTCCTTATAATCAGCCGATTTTTAAAAATGTTTTTCCCGCCCGTATCAGAGAAAAGAAAAGAAACCGCCGTTCCAGACGTTGCTTTTCGAACGATAACCGAGGTTGTCCCGGGCGTGACCTGCCGCCCTCAAGGTCCCGCCACAGCTTTGTGTCAGAGGTAGGAAAAAGTCTCAGTAGAAAGTCACGCTCGGCTTCATAATTTTTTTTTCGATTTTCGATTTTTGGAGTGCGATTGCGGTACGTAGGAGTAAGTTTTCGATTTCGTTTACCAGGCGTACCAATAGAAAATTCAACGCTGAATCCAGAAAAAATTCAAAAATTGAAAAAAGTCGTTTTGGAAAAAAACTTCAAAAAATCGTACCTACAATGGAAACGAGTTAAGATAGAAAAATGAGGTTGGCGGCATTTCGTTCCATTTTCGGTCTAGTTTCAAAAGTTTTTACAGTTCGTGGTACGCAATTTATAGATACATTTATAGTTACGCTTTAATGTCAATAGTATAATCTAATTATCACAGATCTCCGTTCAATGAGAGAAACTTCCAGGGAGCTCCAAGCATTTTCTTCATGGTGGATGTTCACTTTCGATTTTCGTTCTTGAAGTTCATCTCGGTACTTCAACTTCGGAGCTTCAACTTCGGAATTCCGGCTCGAATTTCGTCGTCAAATCGACTCACAACGTGACAAGATCTTCGTTCGTTGTCGTTTTCACCGAATTCCCTCGAGAGTTGACCTTTCTTTTGCATAGGCCGGTCAACCATTTCCATTTTTGGAGCACGTAGAAGTACGGATTGATGACGAAGTGTATGGCCAAAATTATGTCGGCCAAATTTATGAACCAATTGCAATTGGCTTGGCCGATCATCAGTGCCACGGGTACAGTGATCTGTAGGGCGAAAAAATTATATCAAACGCACATCGTCATCGTGGGGGTATATGTGGTATTATATATAAAATATATTGTGTTATAAAATTTTTATTAGTGGCCAGTTGGAAAAATGCCAAACTCACCAAGTCATTTTATTTTTCAAGATTTTTTTTAAATTATTTTATTTTATTATTTTTATTTTATTATTAATTTTTTACTTCCATATTTACAGAGTAAATGGAAGTATTGTGATCGTCCTAAAATTGAGAATCGGAACGGAGCTTCAGAAAAAACTTTTTCTTATACACATTTACTCAGAATCACTTCCTGAACAAGTGTCTGTGTGTCCGTGTGTCCGTATGTCCGTCTGTCCGTCTGTCCGTCTGTCCGTCTGTCCGTGTGTCCGTGTGTCCGTCTGTCCGTCTGTGGTCATTTACAAAATTGGCCATAACTCCCTCATTTCTCAACCTTTTTTCAAATTTCTTGAACTGAAATGTTTGTCTCGGCAAGACCTAACACCCTGTTTAATCGGAATTTGGATAACGCACAGTACTTCCGAGATATTTGCATTTTTAGTGTTTTCTATTTTATTTTTTTCCGGCCGCAAAAATGAACCGATTTGAGCGTTCTTGGTCTCAAAATCTTCGTTTTACCATGCAGAATGTGTGGATATTTTTTACATTCCGAAAATGTGGCGTTTTTTCATTTTGGGCGAATTTTAAAATTTTAATACTGATTTTTTTGATATTTTTGACCTAAACACTTTCAAAAGCAGTCAAAATATGATCAAATTGTGTCACAATTTTACGTTTCAAAATATGGAAGTATTGTGTGTTATCTACGCACCACTGGTTTTAATTCGCGCTTACCACTTGGGGTAGCCAGCAGACGAGAAAAACGCCGCAAAGTAGAACCATAAGGCGTGCGAAGGCGACTTCCTCGTTGGTGCATGCGGACGCTGTTAAATCCTGATTTTTCGAAATTCTCCGGATAAGGACCTTTTTATTTTTCGCCTGGGCTTTCTTCTGGGTTGTGAGACTGCGCATCACTGCGATGTTGCATACCACCAGGCAGCAGCACAATAACGTTCCTGCATGAAGAGAGATACACATTCGGTATAGTCATTGTCATTTTTTCCAAAATTTTTAATTTGTTGATTTTAAAAAATGCTCCTATCTAATTTGACTTCTACGGAAATTCCAACTCTTAAATTACCGATAATCTGACTTTTCAAAAAATTTGAAATTTCTAAATTCTTATATTATTTTGAGTTTTTTTAAATACTGACTAGTTAACTCCAAATTGTAACGTTTTTACCAAATTCTAACTTTCTGGTTACTTTCACCATTTTGACTTCTCTACATTTTGACATCTCTACTTCTCTCTTTCTCTACATTCTGACTTTTTTCATTTTAGAGGGTATTTCAGGTTTTTGTAAAAATATTGACTTTTTCAATACACCGAAGATTTTTCAAAATTCTGAATTTTCCAAATCTAGTGAAATATTTTCATTTTTCCGATTTTTTTAGTTCAAGTATTCTGCTATTTTTTGGTAATACTGTCTAAACATTGGCTCACAATACCATCAGATGATAGGAAAATAAATAACGATATAGGTACCTAATTAGCAAGACTTTAAACGTTTATAAAGAATTAATAGTTTAAATAAACCGTTATTAATTTAAAAAAAAATAGTAATTTGATAATAGATATTGCCTAATTGTCGATAGATAATTAGGTGGGTATTTAATAACAATTTATAAGAATTTTTCCAATATTGTGCCATGATTGCGTTATATCAAATATAATTTATCTAATTATTCAATTGATAAGGACCAAAAATACCCACGTATACTACACAAAAAGAAGATGGTCGACAAAATCGGATTAAATCGAAATTTTTTACATTTTATGCAACTCACCAAATACCATGTACAATAATGCGTAGGCTTTTTCGACCGGAGAGTCAGCGTGTTTGTAGCGTACGCATTCCAATTTGTCCGCCCTGTAGTAGAGGCCGAAGCCGAAAAATGGTAAGCACACCAGGCCGAAATCTGTCAGCCACAGGCCGAGAATGGCTTTCTTTATGTGGCCGGCTGTGATGTACTAAAATCAAATAAAATTAATTAACCTCTTATTTTGATGATTTCGCGTGCCTACGCTTAGGCAACCAATATTCTTGATATAAGGCCGTAAGAAAAATCAAAGAAAAATTTCCACTCAAGATATCAAAGATAATCAAGATATCAAGATATCAAAGTCGATATTTTTCTGTTAAAAATATAAAAAAAATGTAATAAGAAGGGCATTCTGTATGACTTTGACTTGAGAGTAAATTCTTGTGCCCATTTTGTAGCTTCGTAAAACATGAATGTAGATACAATTATAATTTAAAATGAGAATTTAAAATCCCGTACGAAAAAAATAAAGAAAATTAAATAATCCGTCTTGACATAAAAAATTCACTACCTTACCTATATTCTATAAGTCAATAAGCTATCTCGGGTGTGTTATCCCACTTTTGGCGTATAGATATGAGGTGTCAATAACGTCTAACCGACAAAAGCAATTCATCATACTTAGTTGGAGTAAACGACGGAAATTGAAAATGGGCGATCCTCACGAACTTCTTAGCGTTTGAGGCCCGCGAATCCATCGGTTATGGTTTGTGATGAAAGTAACCAAAACCTAATCAATAAAAAGGTTAATTTGATCGAAATTGATTAATTATTCGCTAGTTTCTCCATCAGTCCTCAGAAATTGTCAACCTGCATCAAATTTGAAAATTTGAATTTTCTTTCTCGCCAAGTTTCTCGTGCTAACTTGTTGCAAAACAAAATTAAATATACCAATTTCATTCGACGATAGTTCTTTAACTTTGGGCTGAATTGGTGAAGTTTGGACCTAATTTATTCACTTGAACGTCGATTTTCGATGAAAATCCTGCTACCAAACTGTCTTAAGCGCCAAAATCGAATTTCAGTCCGTTACACGTGGAATGGTGTACGGCGTAATTTGAACATCAATAATTCATCCCAAGTGCGGACAAGCTCGGGACCCGGCGAACAAAAACCGAGCGCCTCCTTATTCGAATCTGAGGCCGCGTGATTCGAATAAAATAATTATTGTAATCGCTTAGCCGAAACAAAAGAATTCTATTTAAACCGGTGATTAATAAACTCCAGAAGCTTTAGAATCGATCAACGGCTTCGGATATCTTTCGAATTGATGGCCGATCTTATCATTATTCTGCGAGGTGTTTTTCGCTCGCGAAAATCTTCGCATTCAATCCTCGGCCATGGCATCCTGTCCTGTGTGCAGACCCAGATGGACTACATGCCATCACGTCAGTGCCAACTGATGCCTGCGCCTAAACAAGTGCCAACAACCAACAAATGTTGCCAGTCGCTAAAATGCATTTGGCTCATTGCCCCTTCGGAAAGGAACTGTTCGGAGAGGAATATCGCATGCATTTTTGGTTAATTATTCAATGATAGACCATTATAATCGCACAAGAAAAACATTTTTCTAACCTACCCTTAAATTTTCATGTTTCACGTTTCAAAGGGTGTAGAATCAGGATCTACTATAAAGAAATTTCCTGAACACTTTTTCTCCTTAAGGGGCCGGAGATTTTTTTTGTGTGTGGGAATTTTCAGGAAAAATTCAATTATGTTCCGGGACACCCGCGTTTTTATATTTTATACAAATTTTGACTCCTACATTATGATGATGAACCTACCTACTCCAACTGTTTGAACTTTATTTTCTGTGATACCCAGACAAATAATGTGCCCATTTCACTAATTCACTTAGCAGCGTTTTTTACCTTCTGGTAGAAAAATGGCCTCGTCAGAGCGATCCATCGGTCGACGGCCATGACGCAGACGATACAGCCGGAACCGAGGCCGAAACTTCGCCAGATGACTCGAATGATGCAAAACCATCGAGTTTTCTTGATCGACGGAAACACAAGAGCCGAATTCATCTGTATCCACATGCCCAAGACGGCGAGGAGGTCGTTGAACGCCAGACTTTTCAACATCAGCGAGTGGCGCAAGTTTTTTGGCGCGCTCTCCGAACCGTAGAGATACCTGAAGGGAGAAAGATCGACAAACTCAACTCACAATCTCAACCCGCATACTAAACTCAAGAAACAACTACAATCTGAACATACTCGATACAAAAATTCAACCCATAAACTCAACTAGCAAACTAAAGTCTCAAACTCAACTCACAAATTCGACCCAAAAATTGAACTCACAATCTCAACCCACAAACCCAACTCCCCAACTCAACCCTCACACTCAACTCTTAAACTAAACTCTCAAACTCAACCAACAATCTCAACTCTACGCGAAAACTCGACTCACAAATTCAACAAATTAACTCAACTCTCCAACTCAGCTCAAAAGCTTAACTCACAAACTCAACTCTCCAACTTACACTCAAACTCGCCTCTCAACTCGCAAACTCAACTCACTAACTCACCTCACAATCCCAACCCACAAACTCAAATCACAAACTCATCTCTCAAACTCAACTTACAATCTCAACCCAAAAAACGACTCGTCAAAAAAACTCGACTCATAAACTCAACTTTTTCCTATGTGACCCAGACTCAGGTTCAAGATTATTTTGAGTCGAGTTTAAGTCGGGTTGGTATTTTTAAGTTGGTAGTATAGTTCAAGTTCTGGAATTTTTAAATTTTTGTAATTGATAAAAATTGTAATTCCCCGCGCGACCTAGAGTCCTTGGGAGCATTCATCAAATTGTAATTGATCACTTACCCGAGAGCAGCGAAATTGTTGACGATCCCCAAAATATAGACGGAGTTGGCGAACGATTTGAGTCCAATTTGCGACCTTGCCGTGTGCATTTGGACTGATGGCAAAGTGCTGTTCATTACCATCGCCATTTTCGCCCGAGTGTGCACCTTCGCTGAAGAAGAAAAGATACAAAACATTTTCAAGTTTATCGTGGGATGTGTAGGTCAACATAAACTAGAGTGCTACATAGTTCAGATTTTTTTTTTTTTTTTTCAAAAAATTAGGTACACGCAGACCATTCAAATTTCTCACGATCCTTTTCATCCATGACCTAATAAACATATTGGAAGATGGACTAAATTTACGATCGGTGTTCGTGTTTATTTTTCAGAGAAGCTGTCCTAGAAATGAGCTCGATTTTAGCCATAAACAACCGGAGACGCTAGAGTGTTTAATTTATAGTGTGTCGTTTATTTTTAAGGATTCGGAACTTGCTTCGAGTTTATCACGTAAACATGCAAACGCAGGACAGTTTCTTATATTTCCACTATATTTACAGAATACAGGCGCTATTCAAGCCGGACTATCTCAAAGAAACAACTCGCCATTAGGCAAGAAAATAGAAATAACATGGCTTCTTAAATATTCAGAATAGTGGTTGGGAGGTTGAACAACCAACGCTAAATAGGAGAAAAACAAGAGCATGTTTTGTTTGGTTTTTTTGGTTTCTCCTATACAGCTCAATTATTTAATATCACCATACCTATATTGAACATATTCATTTTTATCGATAAAAATAATATGTACCTATTTTGTATGTTTGAAATAACTAATGAAAGCGTAATCAACTCCCAATAATTTTGAAACGTACTATATTAGACATGAAAAAAAAATTTTTTTGCAATATTTTAAATCCAGAGATAGAGCAAGAGAGCTACAGTTATTGCTAAATTTATTTTGAAAATATATTTTTTTGCCTTTTTATTTTGCCTTTTAATTTTATAAGTTAATCCCTGATTAACTTAGTGTCTATTCTCCTTTTTTAAAAAGGGGAGAAAAAGAAAAAGGTCATCTTGGGACTTTTTTATTCATTTAATGGCTATGTCACAATGAATATTGCAAAGCAGAATTTTGGTAAACCTTGAAGTTGAGGGTCTTGAAAAACGATTTGAATTAGTTATTCGCCATGAATCAGCATATAGCGCACAATCTAGAATAATCGTATGCCCAAGAATGATTTACACGTTGTACTATTATACCTAAGTATGTAAATAATCAACATAAATTATCTTGGTCCACTATGATAATACATTGACCTTCCACGAGCGCAGTTGAGAATACCGACGAATTATCGACTCGTTCCGTTACCTAACCGCGTGATTGCTTCAGTGAAAATGGTAAACAAACGTAAAGAGCCAAAAAATCTCTAGCTCTAGAATAAGTCTTGTTGATTCTAGAATAAGTTATAAAATAATGATAATAATCATTATGGTTCAACCAAGTGAGGACCTAAGACAATTTAGCTTAAAGAATATTAAAATATAAAAATATTGTAGAAACATTTAATAAAATATTATAGAAAATTACAAGAACTAAAAACTTTAAATAATATTTATAAATAATACGTAATAGAAATAATAAAAACTGTAAAAAAATTGCAACCGAGTATCTCTCTCACCATCAACCAACTCAATAAAAAATTCTGCATGTCCTTCGATTTGGCTTCGCGTTTCTTCGAGCCTAAAAATAGAACTGTAAGAGATGGGACGAAAGTAATGCGAGACTCAACTGTAATGATACGGGCAAACGACGATACATGACAAGGTTACAGAACATTAGTGATGAGGGTCATCTTACATCAATAAATATGCGTTGACAATTTTTGTTAGAATTACCTACTTCATTATTTATTATTTTTCAATATTTTGATATAAATTACACCAATATCCAGATAATTTAATTTGTATTTGGGTTTGCAGATTCCTAATTTAATTTATCATGATCATATTATGGTATTTTAATTTGCAACATGTGAAATATTTTTCGAGAATCTCTGACAAGTAGGTATCACTCAAGGGCAAATTCAAGCGTCAAAAAATTACACGAAAAATTAATTTGAATTAATCAATAACAGAGCGTTTTACGAGCCCGGGAACAATTTCGCGAATTTGCAAAACGACAATGCAAAAACCCGCAATATTCGCGAGTCTTGAAGGAGAGGTCGGGTCACCTATACCCACCATACCTAAGGTGACCAGATATCCAAAATTCACAAGCGGAACGCTATGAAATGAACAACCGGTATGGGTATATAATTTGAATAAAATGAATTAATGAAACGAATCAATTAAAAAAAGACACAGAATAGGTAGGAACCACACCAAAATAATTATCGACTTTGAACTCGAAGTCGACTTTGATCTCGAAGTTGACTTTGAACTCGAAGTTGACATTGATCTCAAAGTTGAGTTTGATCTTGAAGTTGAGTTTTAACTCGAAGTTGAGTTTGATCTCGAAGTTGAGGTTGAACTCGAAGTTGACTTTGATCTCGAAGTTGACTTTGATCCCGAAGTTTACTTTTATCTCGAAGTCGACTTTGATCTCGAAGTTGACATTGATCTCGAAGTTGAGTTTGATCTCGAAGTTGACTTTGATCTCAAAGTCGATTTTGATCTCGAAGTTGACTTTGATCTCGAAGTCGATTTTGATCTCGAAGTTGACTTTGAACTCGAAGTTGACATTGATCTCAAAGTTGACTTCGATCTCGATGTCGACTTTGATCTCGAAGTTGAGGTTTAACTCGAAGTTGATTTTGACTCGAAGTTGAGGTTGAACTCGAAGTTGACATTGATCTCGAAGTTGAGTTTGATCTCAAAGTTGACTTTGATCTCGAAGTCGATTTTGATCTCGAAGTCGATTTTGATCTCGAAGTTGACTTTGAACTCGAAGTTGACATTGATCTCAAAGTTGACTTCGATCTCGATGTCGACTTTGATCTCGAAGTTGAGGTTTAACTCGAAGTTGATTTTGATCTGGAAGTTGAGTTTGATCTCGAAGTTGATGTTGAACTCGAAGTTGAGGTTGAACTCGAAGTTGATTTTGAACTCGAAGTTGATTTTGATCTCGAAGTTGACTTTGATCTCGAAGTCGATTTTGATCTCGAAGTTGACTTTGAACTCGAAGTTGACTTTGAACTCGAAGTTGACATTGATCTCAAAGTTGACTTCGATCTCGATGTCGACTTTGATCTCGAAGTTGAGGTTTAACTCGAAGTTGATTTTGATCTCGAAGTTGAGGTTGAACTCGAAGTTGATTTTGATCTCGAAGTTGAGGTTGAACTCGAAGTTGATTTTGATCTCGAAGTTGAGGTTGAACTCGAAGTTGAGTTTGATCTCGAAGTTGATGTTGAACTCGAAGTTGAGGTTGAACTCGAAGTTGATTTTGATCTCGAAGTTGAGGTTGAACTCGAAGTTGATTTTGATCTCGAAGTTGAGGTTGAACTCGAAGTTGAGTTTGATCTCGAAGTTGAGGTTGAACTCGAAGTTGATGTTGAACTCGAAGTTGAGGTTGAACTCGAAGTTGATTTTGATCTCGAAGTTGAGGTTGAACTCGAAGTTGATTTTGATCTCGAAGTTGAGGTTGAACTCGAAGTTGAGTTTGATCTCGAAGTTGAGGTTGAACTCGAAGTTGAGTTTGATCTCGAAGTTGATGTTGAACTCGAAGTTGAGGTTGAACTCGAAGTTGATTTTGAACTCGAAGTTGATGTTGATCTCGAAGTTGAGTTTGATCTCGAAGTTGAGTTTGATCTCAAAGTTGACTTTGATCTCGAAGTCGATTTTGATCTCGAAGTTGACTTTGATCTCGAAGTCGATTTTGATCTCGAAGTTGACTTTGAACTCGAAGTTGACTTTGAACTCGAAGTTGACATTGATCTCAAAGTTGACTTCGATCTCGATGTCGACTTTGATCTCGAAGTTGAGGTTTAACTCGAAGTTGATTTTGATCTCGAAGTTGAGGTTGAACTCGAAGTTGATTTTGATCTCGAAGTTGAGGTTGAACTCGAAGTTGAGTTTGATCTCGAAGTTGATGTTGAACTCGAAGTTGAGGTTGAACTCGAAGTTGATTTTGAACTCGAAGTTGATGTTGATCTCGAAGTTGAGTTTGATCTCGAAGTTGAGTTTGATCTCAAAGTTGACTTTGATCTCGAAGTCGATTTTGATCTCGAAGTTGACTTTGATCTCGAAGTCGATTTTGATCTCGAAGTTGACTTTGAACTCGAAGTTGACTTTGAACTCGAAGTTGACATTGATCTCAAAGTTGACTTCGATCTCGATGTCGACTTTGATCTCGAAGTTGAGGTTTAACTCGAAGTTGATTTTGATCTCGAAGTTGAGGTTGAACTCGAAGTTGATTTTGATCTCGAAGTTGAGGTTGAACTCGAAGTTGAGTTTGATCTCGAAGTTGATGTTGAACTCGAAGTTGAGGTTGAACTCGAAGTTGATTTTGATCTCGAAGTTGAGGTTGAACTCGAAGTTGATTTTGATCTCGAAGTTGAGGTTGAACTCGAAGTTGAGTTTGATCTCGAAGTTGAGGTTGAACTCGAAGTTGAGTTTGATCTCGAAGTTGATGTTGAACTCGAAGTTGAGGTTGAACTCGAAGTTGATTTTGAACTCGAAGTTGATGTTGATCTCGAAGTTGAGTTTGATCTCAAAGTTGACTTTGATCTCGAAGTCGATTTTGATCTCGAAGTTGACTTTGATCTCGAAGTTGACTTTGATCTCGAAGTTGACTTTGATCTCGAAGTTGACTTTGAACTCGAAGTTGACTTTGATCTCGAAGTTGACTTTGATCTCGAAGTTGACTTTGATCTCGAAGTTGAGGTTTAACTCGAAGTTGATTTTGATCTCGAAGTTGAGGTTGAACTCGAAGTTGATTTTGATCTCGAAGTTGAGGTTGAACTCGAAGTTGACTGTGATCTCAAAGTTGACTTTGAACTCGAATTCGAGTTTGAGCTCGAAGTTGATTTTGAACTCGAAGTTGACATTGATCTCAAAGTTGACTTTGATCTCGAAGTCGACTTTGATCTCGAAGTTGAGGTTGAACTCGAAGTTTACTTTTATCTCGAAGCTGAGGTTGAACTCGAAGTTGACGTTGATCTGGAAGTTGAGTTTGATCTCGAGGTTGACTTTGAACTCGAAGTCGACATTTATCTAGATTTATCACAGGTGCTCAATGTAATTTTTGGACTAGTAGTTTTCAAGTGACGAGCATCAATCGTATGATTGGTGCAATAATTTTTGAAAAGGAAAATATTGACGAAATTTATTACAGTGGTAGTAAAACTTATCTGGCAGGGAACCTTGGAAGTGAAGCTTATCTCTTCTTACCTCACTTATCATTCTTAATAAATTGAGAGATCAAACCTAGAAAAACTCTCACTATTGTATTGGAGAAAAACATACGTATAATCAGTTTTTAAGCCCTATAGGGTCGGATGTTTAATAGTTATAGCATATAATATATACAGCATAATATTATTATGCTGAATCGTTACAAACGAGTCCCTGTTTCAACATGTTGCAATAATTAATTTTTGGATCCCTTATTGAAGGGTTCTATGGTGTAATAAATGAGGCCCAATTTCGTCGTTAGACCGGGGTAAACTGACCCGTTATTTTATTAGTGTTGTGAATACAGCCACATAAATTCTAGAACCTAATAATTGGGTCAGCCCAAATCTGACTCTGATGCTGATTGGTAGGTTCGCATGAGAAGACGAAACAGCCAAACAACATCTGAGGACCTTCGCATGTTTGCCCATGTCGAACTGGACAAGAGTCAACACGTCCAATCTCCTTAGGCCTCAGCTGGGGTCGAGGTCGAAGAAGTGACCATGTGATAGACCAATAACTGTAATTACTCAATGCCATTGATAGCATACAAGGCTCAACACACCCCCAGTGTTCCACAAAACTTTCCACAATATCGTCAAAGCCCTATGAAAGAATATCCAATGACAGAAATGCCATAAACCTTTGCGCCTTAAAAGAAGGTAAATTTTTTAATGTTTCTTCAACACAACGATGTTGTAGTGCAGTTAATAGATTGTATGTAACATCATAACATTCATCACATTTCGCATAAAAATGCATAGAATATAGGCCGGTATAAAAAATAAAATAATTAGTAAAAAGGGGTCAAAATGCCATATTATTATTGACAATATTCAGAAGTGACCAGGAAATTGTTCAATCACACCTTAAAATACTGAATTATTCTATCAAATTTTTTTCAACAATGGTGTTGGTTCTGCTCTTCATTTTACCTATACTCATGGGCACAATAGGTCAGCAGGAGGTTAACGTACTGGGCTAAAATAGTAGGTCACTGACTATCCTCTCTGTCCCGTCTAGGAACTCTCATCGCTCTCTAACACGCATAGGCCATCCTTTTCCAAAGCAATTGAAATACGCGTTTCCTTGCCACGGCCAGTGCTGACCAGTAGGTCTGACAGACCGACAAGGAGCGACAGAGTCCTTGATGTCAATCTGACCGCTCCCACGCTTCCCATTCATGAGATCGGAGTTCATGCGATGTAACAATTATTGTTGTTATTTAAGACTATTATAGTCAACCCTCATGGTCATGAGTATGAATAGTTTCCAGAAATACCGAGTATGAAAACCCATTATCAAATTGTCGAAAAAAAGGGTAGGTGGGTACCTACTTTGAGGGTAGGTAGGTACCTACTTTGAGGGTAGGTAGGTAACTACTTTGAGGGAAGGTAGGTACCTACTTTGAGGGTAGGTAGGTACCTACTTTGAGGGTAGGTAGGTACCTACTTTGAGGGTAGGTAGGTACCTACTTCGAGTGTAGGTAGGTACCTACAGTGAGGGTAGGTAGGTAGGTACCTACTTTGAGGGTAGGTACCTACTTTGAGGGTAGGTATGTAGGTACCTACTTTGAGGGTAGGTATGTAGGTACCTACTTTGAGGGTAAGTAGGTACCTGCTTTGAGGGTAAGTAGGTACCTACTTTGAGGGTAAGTAGGTACCTACTTTGAGGGTAGGTATGTAGGTACCTACTTTGAGGGTAAGTAGGTACCTACTTTGAGGGTAAGTAGGTACCTACTTTGAGGGTAAGTAGGTACCTACTTTGAGGGTAAGTAGGTACCTACTTTGAGGGTAAGTAGGTACCTACTTTGAGGGTAAGTAGGTACCTACTTTGAGGGTAAGTAGGTACCTACTTTGAGGGTAGCTAGATAGGTACCTACTTATTTAGAGGATAAACTCGAGTAATCAAACGGTTCAGAAAGCGCTGAATTTTTTAGTCGGATAGTGCTCTGTTTCAACCCAAATTAGGTTCGAACAAGTGTAAACAAGTTTCTACTGTAACCGTACAGAATGAGGATTACCTCGTTGCTCGAGCAGGTAGTCGGCTTTTGCCAGGTCGTGTGATAATAGCTCACTTTACAGGTAGAAACGTACCTGCTAGTGAGTAGTGCTTCATTTTAAGTGAAAATAAGCTAATTTGCATCTATTAAAGAGACAGTTTTAAGTATCCTATGATGCCGAAAAAGGAAAAAAATTCAATCAATTAATTAAGTTTTTGGCGTTTATAAGGAACATAATAATAACTCTTAGTAGGAACCTTTAGGAATGGCCACATTCGGCGAAAGCGCTCGTGAGATTGAATATAAAAGTTCGAAGAAATCGTGAACGAAATACCATTACTATTCCCAATACCGATCACCGGTTGACGTCAAAAGCTATCCAAAAATCGAATTTCACTTTGACTGAATCTCCAAACGAGGCGTTTCATATTCAGGTCGACGGGAGGGAAACAATAACAGTATATACAGATAAATCCTATCTTTGCTCTAATCCAAGTTTGTTTTGACTAATCCCAGTTGTAGTGTTTTGAATGTGTAGCGTTAAATTTTGGACCAAATCTCAAGAACTGGTAGGTACATATACCTAGCTAGGCTCACTAGCGTCACCCATGTTAAAAACATTAAAACCTCTGTAAAAAGGAAGTGCAATGCCTAACCGGAATGAAAAAATACAAATAAGGACTTGATGAGCTGAGGAAATTTTAAATAATATTGAACTCAATTGATTCATACCTACTCCCATGTTTAGTTGACTAATTTTATCGGCACTTTTTTGCTCCTGATAGGTTTTTCTAGATTGTTTACTCGAAAATGTAAATTCACCTAAATTATGGGTATAATTAAAAAAAAAAACGTACTCACCTTTCTTGGGTTTTCAAACGAACGTTTCTTCCTCTCTCATTTCCCAATTATTGGGAATTATTGAGTTCGAGGGGTTCACAAGTCAATTCGAGGGAGAAGATCTGAGCCACAAAAATGTTTACATAATTTCGGACCAACAACCGATGCCACACGACCAAAACAACCGCACAAGGCGAGATCGGAGGAACCGACAGACTGAGGACCCCGTGGAGTATCAGGTCTGAGAGGGAAGTCGGCTCGTATCTCCGTCCTCGTCGCCCAGATGGGGCGGGTTCCGTGGGGTTCGTAGGTCCTGCGGCCGGTTTTGGGGAGTGGGGTTGTTGTAAAGGCTGACTGGGCCCGGAGGGGCTCGAATGGGCAAGGACGAAAACCCATTAACCGCTTTCCATGCGTCAGTCGTTGGGAAATAGAGTTGGCGTAGGGCAGTTTTGGGCCAGTCAAATTGGGACTTGGGACGGAAAAAATTACCGAGGATTTCCTTCAGTATATTGTTCAGTAATTGAGCAAATTAAGATATTTAAAAATACTTTTTTAAAAAATTGTTAAATTATCTAAGGCCCGGTTTATCGACAAAATTTATCTATTCGATATCCAAAGAAGCACCCGATATCCATTAGCAATAAGATTTTTACGTTGAAATTCGATGTAAATACCTGCGTGGTGAAGTTTATCTGAAGCTTTTATGGATATGAGAGAGATAGATTTTGTCAATAAACCAGGCCTAAGAGCGGGTTCATCAATTCAGTTTATTCGTCAAAATTTGACGTATAATGTTTATTTAATGAACATTATAATCCGAATAAGTAGTTTCTTAGAAATGCAGACTATCATTGTCCTTGTCAAAGTGTCCATGGAAAATCAACCTATCTACCTATATCTTGACTTGCGTATACAAATTTGACTAGTTTATATTCAAATTTCCCTCGCAATCCGCCCGATGCCGCAGCGGAGGAGTCAAGGCACCTCCACGAGTGTTTTCGAGCCTATAATTAGACGCCCGAACCCTTAAAATACCTTTTTCACTTCCCACATGCCTCGAGTCTCGATTGATTTGATCCGAATCTTCTGCGAGAACAATTTATTTTATTTATATTTTCAATTCAGCGTTGAAATTTCGAAAGTTGGCCTTAGGGGAATCAAAATTTGATCAGTCGCATGGTAATCGCGAAAGTTTTTGTACTCTCAGTATTTTTTGTCGCTCGGCTCAAGGGAAAATAGGAAGTGTTGCTGTTGAACTCGTGCGAAAGTGAACCTCAAATAAGGTGAAAAGGAGAAGGTGAGTTCATAAGGGTAGCTTGAAATTCAATGCATTTCGAGGAGCTGATGTGAAGACGATTACGAGATTTATGAATGTTACCAAAATTAATCAAATTACTAGTTTTCCACAGAAACCTCCAGCTTATGTGACAGGTTAGCTATCTACTTGATACATGTCCGAAGAGTGATGAACCTTGTTGAATCAAACTGACCATAAAAGAAACCTGACCATAGGAAAGAGATTTTTCGTAAAAAATTGGCACCCAAAAATGGGGCCTTTGGATAAATTATGAGGCACACGAAGCTTACAGAGAAATTCTAATATATTTACTTGCATTGGATAACTATAATAGAATATTTGAAAAACTGACTATTAAAATTGAGACAAATTTAAACAACTAGAAAAATGTTACCTAATGTTTTTGAGCATATTCTAGAATTAGGCAGGTATTTGGTAATGTAGCAACATAGAAGCAGAAAAATGTATGCCTGCATAGGCATGGTGCACTCGATCAAAATTTCAGAAAAATTGACTGCCAAAACTTTAAAATTCAAAAAAGGGAGGCTGAGCAAAGCCGACTGGATGAACTGTAGATGTAGACGGTAGAATGCGCTAACATCGTCTTTACCAGCCAGAACTTTAATTTTCAAGAACAGTTTCAGCATTAATGAACCTAATGTTGCATCAGGCGTGATTGTTTATTTAAATTGAACTGTATCATATTTTCCAACAAATATAAGGAGAATTTCGAATCTAATCCGTCCGTTCTTATCACAATGCGTGCCCGGTACGGAAGGCGTTGAAAACAGCCGAAACACCCGTGCGGTCTGTGTGGTGGTGGTTGTTTGCCGTCTTGCTTGCCGAAGTGCGTGTGTGCGGTTTTAAATTTGATTTGAATTTGAATTGGATTGCTTTGAGGGAATTCGAAACAGCACTTTTTCCAAGGTATTTCCCACGCCAATTATTTACCACCAGTCCGTAAGTCATATTTTATGTTTGTTGGACATTATTCGAAATATGCCCGAAAAGTTTGATCAATTTCCATCGGGTCCTGGCCTTATGCCACCGTGCCAACAAGAATTATGATATTTTTTATCCCATGCCATTTGCTTGAAGGATAATTGTTAGTGAGCATGATCTTTATGCTGTTCTCAGGCGTTCTGGTACTTATTTATGCTGAGATCAGCGTGAGATGGAAAACGCCGTTTTAAGCTCGCCTGCTGAGGTCTCTGCTAACTCCCCAGTAAGTTGAGAAAAAATTGTTTATGCACTCATTTAATTATATTTGAGGTAAGTAATTATCCGAGCTGGTGCAACAATGTTGTCAATCCACAGCAGCATGCTCGATCACCGGCAGCATAGGGCGTAGTCCTGTCATGACCTGAAGCATTGATAGTTGACGCATGCGTTTCAAAAAAGTGTGCTAAAACAATTGGGGCTGTAACTTATTTTGTCACAATTTCTAGAACTATAAACCAAGCACAGGCATTTTTTATCGTGACCCAGAAAACTCCAAGTCTTCACAGTTTTACCTTATGTTCAAGTGCATAGAAGCCAGGTTTTATACCCCAAACTTCTTGTGGATAAAGGAGCAAACCAACAACTGCCCCAGCAGTGACAGTTTTGCGCCTCGCTGTCACGGTGCGCCAGAGAAATGACAATATCCATGACAATCCTGGATATCCATGTGCTTGAATTGAACCTCTTTGTTTACGCAGGCGGATGGTGTTCGCAATACTCCGGAAAAACCTGGAAAACCCCAAAACGGTACGACGCCCACTAAGAATGTGATTTCGCCGGCCCAAAACGCCAAAATTTCCCCTGCTAAGCCTGTAGATCTGACCAATTCCGGCAAGCCTGCCAAATCCCCTAAAGGTATTAAGGATCAGGCTGGAGCCGGTCCCAAATCCAAGGATCTTGGTGAAATTACCGATGCAGCTGGTTCAGCGCCAGAAACGATGCCCGTTTCTACAACCTCTCCCGAAGGTCCCAAGGCAGCGTCGAATAGTGCGCCCAACGAGACTCCGGTCGTTTCTGCAACGCCCGCCGCAGGAGCGAATGCCAAACCGGCGAACCAGAATCTGGTAAAAGTGCCTTGCCCAAACCAACCGCCGAGTTCTCCCGCGATCCCTGCCAAAGGTGCGACGCCGAAATCTTCCAGCCATTCTTCCACTCTCTCTTGTAGCCAGACTGCCAAGCCCATACCTTCAGGATGCAAACAGGTGACGACCGGCATCAATTCGGCCGTCGCCGGCAAGCCGTCGGACAAAAGCACGAAGCGCAACAGGGAAGATAAAATACGGAAGAAGGATGACAAAAGTATAGAGCACGTATTCAAGGCGTTGAGCAACTATGAAACCACTGAAGAAAAACTCGGAGCCATGTGCCAAAAATACGCCGATATATTCAACGAACACAGGATGCTGCAGGTGAGGATATTGTGAGTAGTAGCGTACCAGGGCGACTGGATTTCCGAGTTTCGCCCCTGATATCCCGACTCTCCATTTCCAGAATGCTGCCAAGCTGTGCGAAAAGAAGAACAGCATACTGCAGAGGGAGAAGGAACAATTGCAAGGCGACCACAGCAAAGCGATCCTGTCCAGAAGCCGATTAGAAAATCTTTGCCGAGAACTGCAAAGGCAAAATAAAGCAGTAAAGGTAATTAATGAATTGTATGAATGAAATGAGGAGTATCGGGGGAAGAACCTCTATGCATCCAGTTTTGAACTTTTTCAGAATTGATCTGAATTTACAGAAGTTGCGGCAAATTGCATCAGTTTCTTCTGCTGGGTATCCCCTACCCGAATTATGGTCCAGTAAAACAAGCTATAGTGGAATGTGGTACGGGGGGGTGCACAACTGGCCGATTGGCAGCAAATTCAATCTAAGTTAGAGATCCGAATATCCTGCTAGGGATCCAATCTACTATTTTACAAAAACAACATTTTGTAGTACCTAACAAAAGGAGACAGTGATTTCGTGACGGTAATTTTATGAAGAAAGCAGAAGAGAAGGAATAGCAGTGAACCAAAGAAAATACAAAAAGACCTTAGTTGTTGTTGTTGTTGTTGTTGGCAATCATGCAATCACGTTCTGCAGAGGGATATGGGGTGTTTCAGTTCGCATCATGGCGAGGAGTGTAGAGGATCGTCCACGGTCAAAAAAGGGATTTTTTTTTTTTTTTTTGTGCCCACGCCTTGAAATTTCGACGATTGGAGATATTTTGGCATTTCTAGGCTCATGTGATAGGAAACCGATGAGGAATACCCTCTTAATTTTTAGATGATCATTTCCCCCATGATATGAATAACCTTTTATTTTGGGATGGTGGGTTTCGGTTTTTCTAGGAAGAGTGCATGTTGAAAATTCGCGAAGAAGAGGAAAAGAAGAGAGAAGTCGCAACGAAATTTCAATCCACACTGACTGAACTGGGGAACTTACTTGCTCAAAATAATGACAAAAACGCCAAACTCAGAGATGACAACCTTGACATGACAACGAAACTGAAAAACGTTTGCGAGCAGTACGAGCGCAAAGAGCAGGTGAGCGAACTCTGAATTATCTCATTAATCTTGTCACAAATTGCAGTTCGCGTCGCTAATATTTTGACTTTTTACCAGCACGTCGAAAAACTCGCCAAGCAGATGCACTTGGAAATCCAATTGGCGGACGCCAAATTCGCCAAAGCCAAAATGGAAATGGCGATGGAAAAAGAGACTTTACTCAGAGAAAAACAACAGCTTCTTATCGTGAGTATTGTTTACGTGCTGGCCATTTTTGTTGGGGAAGGCTTAGCTTTTTACGAGAAATCGCGCACTCTACCCCCTCCTTCGAGTTTTGGCTGGACCGCCCTGGAAAATAGAAACATAAATTTGGATCAGTAGCATTTAACATTGCATTGTTTTCCAGGAACTCAGCCAATGCCAAGGTCAGCTCGAGGAAATGAGAACGTCGGAGATCGCATTGAGAACTCAAATCCAGCTGTACAATGACAAATACGACGAATTTCACAAGTCGCTGCTCCAGAGCAACGAGGCGATCGGAAGCTTCAAACAAGAAATGGAAAGAGTACGAATTTTTTGAATTTTCAAAAAAAAACACTCGAATTCAATTTCAGCAGAGATTGGGGAAAGCTGGACCCAAAATCGAAGTTGCAGTGTCATCTGGGAGCCAGAGCCTTTTCGGACTGCTCACCCGAAATTTGGACCAATTGCTCGGGTCGCGAACTTATGCAGATGAAATTTGGACATTTCGTCCCTTAACCACAAAGACAGATGGAAATAGTGCGTTGGGATTCTCGGAATTCTGTCCTTTTGGTAAAACCGATGAGCAAGCAAGGTACCGGTCCAAATTCTGGACGAGCAGTAAAAGAAGGCTCTCCGAAGACGCTATCCTCGAAAATGCTGAATTCAATTCGTTTCGTATTTTCAAGATGTCCAAGCAAATAAGGAAACTGGAAAAGGAGACAGCGAGCTGGAAGTCGAGGTACGAGGCAGCCCATAGAACACTTCTGCAGATGACTGAAGAGAAACTGAAGTCCGACCAGAACGCTTCTGCGTCCAATCGGAAGCTGGTGGCGCTTCAAGGCCTCTGCCGAAGTCTGCAGGCTCAGTGTACGAGCCTCCGGAGCGAACTGAAAGGTTAGCGATAACATTGTTTCAGAATAGGTTTCCCGGAAGGTTTCAAATTTCCCTGAAGGTTTCATATCTACGACTATGTAATTTTCCAGGTGCTGCTCCGTCAACGCCGTCAGTCAGCAACGATCAAGAAGAAGAGCTTATGAATCAGGTCGAGAAAGAGCTGAACGATTCGACTCCTGTGGAGGCCGGCTTGCCGAACGACAACTCGCCCTGTCCGCGGCAACTGTCGATGGAAAGCGCTGAAAAGATTAACGGAGAAATCGGCAACCCTTGTGACGACGAAATCGGCAAACCCGGCGACTCGACCGAAGAACCTGCGGAGCCGGAAAAAATCGACCTGCCCGAAAAACAGGCAACGCTCGAGTCGAACGTTGTCGACGAAGAACTTTCTAGTCTTCCAGCGCCGACGCCCAACGGCGACGTGGGCTCCGACGTCGGCGACAACAAGAACTCAGCCGCTCAGCCTGTTCAGCAAGCCAAGAAGAATAAGGCGAAAAAGAAAAACAAGAAATGAGCTTGAGATTCATCGATGAGATTCCTCGAAAGCAGGACGCACCTGGTAGCATGCTTTTTACGTGATTTGAATGGAAGTCGTTGATTTAAAAACGTTTAGTCTTTTGTTCTTTTTTATAGTGAGTATACCTACCTACCTTTTTTGTAAACCAGTCCGCTTGTCTCGAGATCTCCCATGCCTACCTGTCAAAACCGTCATTGGTGTCATCCATCATGTAAGTTTTACGCGTCGAGATTTACCTTCATTACTATACGAGCGCTGCAATTTCTGCAGCGCAAGGGATTTTATTGACCTAGGTGCCGTACGTTTAATGTGTGTATCATGTCATTGTACAAATTGTAATAAACTTTTTCAACCTACGTCCTACTTATGTTCCATTTTTTCAATGCTGAAGACCTGTAATTTGGGCCCTTCAACGCCACCGTCAAACAGAATGCTGTCGCACTTCTGAGACTCGAAGCGGGCAGGGCCTCAGATTATTATACATAATATTAACTATTTAATAACTGGAGGTTTCCACGGGGCGCAGGGTCGCCAACTCCTCCCAAGACTTGGGGAGGACAAGATGAATAATTTGGGAGGACATCTTCAAAAAAGACAGGTCGTCACAGATAAAATCCCGCCCAAAATAAATTCTGAATAACCATCATCACCCAAAAAATACAAGTGGTGCGCTGATAACACATAATACTTCCATATTTTGGCAAAAATTGATTATTGTACATTTTGACTACTTTCGAGGGGGTTTTGGTAAAAAATATCAAAAACTCGCCTAAAATCGAAATACATCACGTTATCGGAATATAAAAAATCCCAATTCACTTGAACTGAAACTCAAAGTCGAACATGAACTGAAACTAAAGTCAAACTCCAACAGTTTCAGTTCAAGTTTGACATTGAGTTTCAGTTCGAGTTTGACATTGAGCTTCAGTTCAAGTTCGACTTTGAGTTTCAGTTTAAGTTTGACTTCAAGTTTCAGTTCGAGTTTCACTTCAAGTTCGACTTTGAGTTTCAGTTCAAGTTCGACTTCAGTTTCAGTTCACGTTTGAGTTTGACTTGGAGTTTCCGTTTGGACGAGGTTAGCTCAATTTGGTATGACACATGGGAGTGACCGTTTTCGGATAGTGATGGGCGATACCTATCGATATGAGTATGGTATCGGATATCATCCTTCAATACCAAGTACATTTGGTATCGAATATTTTGCTTCGATACTAGTGTAGGTATCGAGTATTTTTCCCGACAGAAAAAATACTCAAATGGATAGTCTCAAAATTACCTACCCTACTTTATTCATACTAATTAATAAAATTTACAAAAGGAACCGACTTTCGCCAGCTATGGTTGACATGTGGCGTCCGTGGCGAGGGAGAAGGACATTTCTCCAGGAAGCCGAATTGTTGCCTTTCGTTCGGTTTCTCTCGTCAACGTGCGCGTTACCCTAGACATTCGGTCTTTTTGTCCTCCTCGTGCTCACTTCGAGTTATACGCGTCTACCTATCGTTCGATATTAAATTTGTTTCGACTTACGTCCGTTTAACAACGTATAACATACTTTGTTATATTATAATCTTAATATATATTGTCGGCAAGCCTCGTCGCCTCTGCGTACCAATCGAACGCGCTCATTAAAATACGTTACTCCACGTCGCATTTTCTTATGTGGGTTCTGCCTACCTTCCCCACATATTGGTGACCCCGACGTGATAGGTGTCGTTCTATTATCGGTCATCATGACGGATCCGGACTCGGGTGATGAAAGCAAAGTCGTGGCGGGCGCCGTCGCGTGCAAGATTCCGCCGTTTTGGAGGCGAAGGCCCGACCTCTGGTTCGCCCACGTTGACGCTCAATTCGAACTCAGTCACATAACTCGCGACTCGACAAAGTATAGCCACGTTGTCAGCCAACTGGACGTCGATGCCATGGAGCATATTTCGGACATCATAAAAAATCCGCCTCCCGACAACGCCTACGAGACCATCAAAAGAAAACTCACGGCCGCTTTCATGGATTCGGAAGAATCTCAGCTCCGCCAGTTACTCACAGAGCTCGAACTCGGAGACCAACGGCCTTCGCAGCTCTGGCGGCGGATGAAGGAGTTGTCTGCGGACCGGATCAGCGACGATGCTTTGAAGACCTTGTGGCTTCAGCGACTGCCCGTTACCGCCAGGACCGTCCTGACGTGCAGTACCGATCCAATCGATGTCCTGGCTACCATGGCGGATCGGATTATGGACATGAACGCCCATCGGCATGTCAACGCCGTCGAGAATCGTCCGGCCCCGCCCGGCCGAGGTGACGATATTGCTCGTCTTACTCAAGCCGTCGCTTCGTTGACTGCTCGTCTTCGTCAGTTGGAGGATTCGCGACAATCCGGTCGCCGTTCGTCGCGCTCGCGTACCCGTTCGAGTTCGGCTGGTCGTTCTGCCCGTGCCCGTTCTCCATCCGCGCCGTCTCCTACTGATGGACGACCCGATGACTCGAAGGAATGTTTTTACCACTGGAAATTCGGAGCAGGCGCCCGGCACTGCCGTCCGCCGTGCATTCACTATAAAAAAAACTAGTCAGCTCGACGCAGGTGGCGGCCTGCGTTACGAGCGCCAGAAACCGCCTTTTCGTTACCGACCGCCGCTCCAAGCTCCGTTTTCTAGTCGACAGTGGCTCTGATATTTCGGCCGTACCTCCTACCTTGTTTGACAGACACAATGGTCCACACAAATACGAACTCTTTTCCGCCTCTGGATCTCGCATTCCGACTTACGGTGAGCGACTCCTCACCTTGGACCTTGGCCTACGTCGGCCCTTCACTTGGCCGTTCATCGTGGCGTCGGTGACTCAGCCGATAATTGGGGCTGATCTCTTGAGGCACCATGGGCTCGTCGTCGATCTCGCCAATGCTCGATTGATTGACGGCGTGACCGGCGTCGCCGTTCGCCTGCCTGTCGGCTCAGCCGACCACGATGCTTCCGTCCATTGCATTAAAAGGTCCAACCAATTCGACGATCTCCTCAACGAATTTCCAGAAATCCTTCGGCCACCGACTCTATCGACGCGGACCGTCCCTCATCGGACAATGCACGTCATCGAGACCACTGGTCCTCCCATTCGGTCGCGTTTCCGTCGTCTCTCCTGCGATCGACTGCTCGCCGCAAAAGCGGAGTTTCAGGTGATGATGGACCTCGGCATCTGTCGGCCATCGAAGTCTCCGTGGGCAAGCCCTCTTCACCTCGTGCCTAAAAAGGATGGTGGTTGGCGACCCTGCGGGGATTACAGGCGTTTGAATTCGGTCACCAAGGCCGACCGTTATCCTGTGCCGCATATCCACGATTTTTCCTATAACCTGTCCGGAAAATCCATCTTCTCGCACATCGACCTCTTGCGGGCATATCAACAAATACCCGTCGCTCCGGAGGACGTGGAGAAAACCGCGATTATAACGCCCTTCGGACTGTTTGAATTTCCCGCAATGACTTTCGGGCTGAAAAATGCTGGGCAAACCTTCCAGCGATTTATCGATGAGGTGCTCGGGGGGCTCGGATTCGTGTTCGCGTATGTCGACGACGTGCTCGTGGCGTCGTCGTCAATTCAAGAACATTTGGAACATTTACGTGTCGTGTTCGGTCGTCTGCGTGATTGTGGCGTGTCCGTCAATCCGGCAAAATGCAGATTCGGCGTCAGTACCCTCAGTTTTTTGGGCTACTCCGTCAACTCCGAGGGAATTCGGCCTATTCCGGAGCGCGTAACTTCACTGCTCGATGCTGGCCGGCCCGACACCTGTCGTGACCTCCGCAGTTTCCTCGGAGCAATAAATTATTATCGACGATTCGTGCGTCGCTCGTCTGCGTCACAGGCTCCTCTGCATGAATACCTAAAAGGGAAACATAAGAGGACCGATCGTATCGAGTGGACTCCTGAACTTCAGGCCGCCTTCGACCAGTGCAAATCCGACTTAGCTAACGCAACGCTCCTCGTCCATCCGCGTGCTGACCTGCCTCTTGTCCTCAAGGTCGACGCCTCCGACGTCGCGATTGGGGGTGTTCTTGAACAAATTCGCGACAGCTTCGCCGAGCCATTGGGTTTCTTCTCCCGGAAACTTGGCGGAGCAGAACTTCGCTACAGCACCTATGACCGCGAATTGCTCGCTATATACTCGGCCATTCGTCATTTTCGACACCACATCGACGGTCGTCCGCTAACCGTCTACACGGACCATAAGCCGCTCGTATACGCGTTTGCGCAGAACTCGGAAAAGGCTTCACCTCGTCAATTTCGCCATTTGGATTTCGTGGGCCAATATACGACCGACATCCGCCATCTACCTGGAGAGAAAAACGTGGTCGCCGACTATCTCTCACGTGTGTCTGCCGTTGACGTCCTAGATTTTGCCGAAATCGCCAACGCTCAAAAACGCGACCCAGAACTTCATGACCTCCTCGCCTCCTCGGACACATCCTTGCAGTTGTCGCTGACGGCGATTCCTGCAATTGGGATGTCGCTCTATTGTGACGGCAAAGGACGGATCTACATTCCAAGCGAATGTCGCCAAACAATTTTCAGCCTTCTCCATGGCCTCTCGCATCCTTCTCCTAAGAGAACGTCGATGATGGTCAGAGAGCGCTTTGTTTGGCCGTCGGTCAAGCGTGACATCAGCGACTGGGCTAGAGCTTGCTTGGCTTGTCAACGGGCAAAAATAAGCAGGCACACTCAATCACCTCTCGGCTCGTTTCCTCCGTCGTGTACCCGATTCCAACATCTGCATATTGACCTGGTTGGCCCGCTGCCGCCGTCTCAGGGATGTCGTTACCTGTTGACTATCATCGACAGATATACCTCGTGGCCGGAGGCCGTCCCCATCGAGGACATAGCGGCAGAGACTGTCGCCCAACATTTTTATTCGACTTGGATTTCGCGCTACGGCGTTCCGCAGCGAGTCACTACCGATCGTGGACGTCAGTTCGAGTCGTCGCTCTTCGCCGCCCTCAACCGCATCATGGGAGTGGTACATTTCAAAACAACGGCGTACCACCCCCAGGCCAACGGGAAGTTAGAACGATGGCACCGTTCGTTGAAGGCCGCCCTCAAATGCCATGGCTCAGAGGATTGGACGATTCTGTTGCCGACCGTCCTTCTCGGGCTGCGATCCGTACTCATGGACAGCGGACATTCTGCCGCAGAGCTTCTCTTTGGATCGCCCCTTCGCCTGCCTGGTGGTTGGTTTGAGCCGGCTGCCGCCTCCGACGACGTCCTCGACCATCAGTCGTTCGTTACTCGACTGAAAACCACTCTGTCGTCGTTGAGGCCGGTCGCTCGCCGTTCGCCCGACGGCCGGAGCACGTTCGTCCATCCAGACCTCGCCAGAGCGACTCACGTGTTCGTGAGGTGTGATTCCGTTCGCCGTCCTCTGCAATGCCCTTACGACGGCCCGTTTCCTGTCGTCGAGCGCACTTCCAAGGCCTTCACAATAAACCGCTCAGGCGACCATGATGTCGTTTCTATCGACAGGTTGAAACCGGCGTTTCTCCTTGCTTCTGCGGACGCCCACGACTCTGGTGTCCCTTCTTCGAGCGCCGCACCCTCAGCCGTCCACGATGTCGTCGTTCCTGTGTCTCCTCGCCCGGCGCCGCTGAGCTCCGACCCTGGTCCGGCAGTGTTACAGCCGACGACGCGGCTTGGCCGTGAGATTCGTCGACCAGTTCGATTCCGACCTGCCGACTAGGGGGGGAGTGATGTGGCGTCCGTGGCGAGGGAGAAGGACATTTCTCCAGGAAGCCGAATTGTTGCCTTTCGTTCGGTTTCTCTCGTCAACGTGCGCGTTACCCTAGACATTCGGTCTTTTTGTCCTCCTCGTGCTCACTTCGAGTTATACGCGTCTACCTATCGTTCGATATTAAATTTGTTTCGACTTACGTCCGTTTAACAACGTATAACATACTTTGTTATATTATAATCTTAATATATATTGTCGGCAAGCCTCGTCGCCTCTGCGTACCAATCGAACGCGCTCATTAAAATACGTTACTCCACGTCGCATTTTCTTATGTGGGTTCTGCCTACCTTCCCCACAGACAAATTGACATTCCTGCGTAGAGTAGGGAAGCAGTTCTGTAACTTGACTGAGTGAATGACACCGGTGATGTTAGGTAAATTTTTCCTAACCATCTCCATCACCACTTCTTCAAAATTCGTTTGATCTTATGAATGAAGAGTTTTCCTTCAAAACTGCATAGGTATATCCACTTTCGAGTTTTGTCGATATCGATTTAGTTTTTCGATTTCAATTCATAGCAGTTTGGAACCTATAAGCAATCGAAAATCGAAAAAACGAAATCGATATCGACAAAACTCGAAAGTGGATACATGCAGCTTTGAAGGAAAACTCTTCAAATAACTTTTACACATAGAAATGACCTATTAACCTTGTTGAAAAGTAATAGAACGTAAAGTAAACAACGTAAGGGCTTAATAGAGTTTTTTTAATCAGGCATTTCCATTTTATTGAAATGCATTACTGTGAGTGAAACGAAAAAGTACTCAGATGATATCTTTCGATATCTGAGAAGTATCAAATATTTGTTACGATACTAGTTAGATTACAGATATAGAATATTTTGTGGTATCGCCCATCACTACACGTCTGTTCTTGATCCCCTCCTCGTTTTGACATGAAGCTCACGCCTGGTCTCGATCCCCACCTCGTTTTGTCATGAAGCTCACGTCTGTTCTTGATCCTCCCCTTGTCCTGACATGAAGCTCACGTCTGGTCGTGATCCCCTCCTCGTTTTGACATGAAGCTCACGTCTGGTCGTGATCCCCTCCTCGTTTTGACATGAACCTCACGTCTGGTCTTGATCCCCTCCACGTATTGACATGAAGCTCACGTCTGTTCTTGATCACCACCTTGCCCTGACATGAAGCTCACGCCTGGCTTCGATCCCCTCTGCGTTTTGACATGAAGCTCACGTCTGTTCTTGATCTCCTCCTCGTTTCTCCATGAAGCTCACGTCTGGTCTTGATCCCCTCCTCGCCCTGACATGAAGCTCACGTCTGGTCTTGATCTCCTCCTCGTTTTGACATGAAGCTCACGTCTGGTCTTGATCCCCTCCTCGTCCTGACATGAAGCTCACGTCTGGTCTTGATCCCCTCCTCGTTTTGATATGAAGCTCACGTCTGTTCTAGATCCCCTCCTCATTTTTACGTGAAGCTCACGTCTGGTCTTGATCCCCTCCTTGTCCTGACATGAAGCTCACGTCTGGTCTTGATCCCCTCCAGGTCCTGACATGAAGCTCACGTCTGGTCTTGATCCCCTCCTCGTTTTGACATGAAGCTCACGTCTGGTCTTGATCCCCACCTCGTCCTGGCATGAAGCTCACGTCTGTTCTAGATCCCCTCCTCGTCCTGACATGATGCTCACGTCTTGTCTTGATCCCCTCCTCGTTTTGACATGAAGCTCACGTCTGTTCTAGATCCCCTCCTCGTCCTGGCATGAAGCTCACGTCTGTTCTTGATCCCCTCCTCGTTTTGACCTGAAGCTCACGTCTGGTCTTGATCCCCTCCTCGTCCTAGCATGAAGCTCACGTCTGTTCTTGATCCCCTCCTCGTCCTGACATGAAGCTCACGTCTGGTCTTGATCCCATCCTCGTTTTGACAAGAAGCTCACGTCTGGTCTTGATCCCCTCCTCTTCCTGACATGAAGCTCACGTCTGTTCTTGATCCCCTCCCCGTTTTGACATGAAGCTCACGTCTTGTCTTGATCCCCTCCTCGTCCTGGCATGAAGCTCACGTCTGGTCTCGAACCCCTCCTCATTTTTACGTGAAGCTCACGTCTGGTCTTGATCCCCTCCTCGTCCTGACATGAAGCTCACGTCTGGTCTTGATCCCCTCCTCTTCCTGACATGAAGCTCACGTCTGTTCTTGATCCCCTCCCCTTTTGACATGGAGCTCACGTCTGGTCTTGATCCCCTCCTCGTCCTGGCATGAAGCTCACGTCTGTTCTTGATCCCCTCCTCGTCCTGGCGTGAAGCTCACGTCTGGTCTCGAACACCTCCTCGTTTTTACGTGAAGCTCACGTCTGGTCTTGATCCCCTCCTCGTCCCGGCATGAAGCTCACGTCTGTTCTTGATCCCCTCCTTGTCCTGACATGAAACTTACGTCTGGTCTAGATCCCCTCCTCGTTTCGACATGAAGCTCACGTCTGGTCTTGATCCCCTCCTCGTCCTGGCATGAAGCTCACGTCTGTTCTTGATCCCCTCCTCGTTTTGACATGAAGCTCACGTCTGGTCTTGATCCCCTCCTCGTTTTGACATGAAGCTCACGTCTGTTCTTGATCCCCTCCTCGTCCTGGCATGAAGCTCACGTCTGTTCTTGATCCCCTCCTCGTTTTGACATGAAGCTCACGTCTGTTCTAGATACCCACCTTGCCCTGACATAAAGCTCACGTCTGGTCTCGAACACCTCCTCGTTTTTACGTGAAGCTCACGTCTGGTCTTGATCCCCTCCTCGTTTTGACATGAAGCTCACGTCTGGTCTAGATCCCCTCCTTGTCCTGGCATGAAGCTCACGTCTGTTCTTGATCCCCTCCTCGTCCTGACATGAAGCTCACGTCTGGTCTTGATCCCCTCCTCTTCCTGACATGAAGCTCACGTCTGGTCTTGATCCCCTCCTCTTCCTGACATGAAGCTCACGTCTGGTCTTGATCCCCTCCTCGTCCTGGCATGAAGCTCACGTCTGTTCTTGATCCCCACCTTGCCATGACATGAAGCTCACGTCTGGTCTTGATCCCCTCCTCGTTTTGACATGAAGCTCACGTCTGGTCTTGATCCCCTCCTTGTCCTGACATAAAGCTCACGTCTGGTCTTGATCCCCTGGTCGTTTCTACATTAAGCTCACGTCTGGTCTTGATCCCCTCCTCGTTTTGACATGAAGCTCACGTCTGGTCTTGATCCCCACCTCTTTCTGGCATGAAGCTCACGTCTGTTCTTGATCCCCTCCTCGTCCTGACATGAAACTCACGTCTGGTCTTGATCCCCTCCTCGTTTCGACATGAAGCTCACGTCTGGTCTTGATCCCCTCCTCGTCCTGGCATAAAGCTCACGTCTGTTCTTGATCCCCTCCTCGTTTTGACATGAAGCTCACGTCTGGTCTTGATCCCCTCCTCGTTTTGACATGAAGCTCACGTCTGTTCTTGATCCCCTCCTCGTCCTGGCATGAAGCTCACGTCTGTTCTTGATTTGAATAAAAACTCAAAAAATGAGGGAAGAGAAATAGTCTATTCCACTTATTTAATATACTCCACAATATTCCACTTATAATAAGTGGAATAGACTATTTCTCTTCCCTCATTTTTTGAGTTTTTATTCAAATTATGGGATTCCACAATTTCTCCGCGAGTGATTTAGTATCTGTTCTTGATCCCCTCCTCGTTTTGACATGAAGCTCACGTCTGTTCTAGATAACCACCTTGCCCTGACATAAAGCTCACGTCTGGTCTCGAACACTTCCTCGTTTTTACGTGAAGCTCACGTCTGGTCTTGATCCCCTCCTTGTCCTTGCATGAAGCTCACGTCTGTTCTTGATCCCCTCCTCGTCCTGACATGAAGCTCACGTCTGGTCTTGATCCCCTCCTCTTCCTGACATGAAGCTCACGTCTGTTCTTGATCCCCTCCCCGTTTTGACATGAAGCTCACGTATGGTCTTGATCCCCTCCTCGTCCTGGCATGAAGCTCACGTCTGTTCTTGATCCCCACCTTGCCATGACATGAAGCTCACGTCTGGTCTTGATCCCCTCCTCGTTTTGACATGAAGCTCACGTCTGGTCTTGATCCCCACCTCTTTCTGGCATGAAGCTCACGTCTGGTCTTGATCCCCTCCTTGTCCTGACATAAAGCTCACGTCTGGTCTTGATCCCATAGTCGTTTCTACATGAAGCTCACGTCTGGTCTTGATCCCCTAGTCGTTTCTACATTAAGCTCACGTCTGGTCTTGATCCCCTCCTCGCCCTGACATGAAGCTCACGTCTGGTCTTGATCCCCTCCTCGTTTCTACATGAAGATCACGTCTGGCTTTGATCCCCTCTTCCTTACCCTACGTTACCTACATCACCCTACACTAACTAACCTACAATACCCTACATTACCATTACCTTCATAGCCATTACCTACGTTACCATTTGCCACAATCCTCGACATTTCCCTGCATTACCTACAGTTGGGAAAAAAGGTATAGGAATGGTACCGTAGGGCACAGGAGGTAGAGGTAATGTAGGAGGTTGTTGATAGTTGAAATGTGGTCTATTGGTGATAGCGATGGTAATGTAGGTAAGGTTGGCATTGTAAGTAACGTAGGTGTCGTCCAACCTACAAGCACTACGTTACCATTGTAGGTATTGTGAAGAGGACATTTCTCTTTGGTCTGCAGTGTTTTAGTTTAGAACAGCAGGTTACCTTTCCCTCTCAGAGCGATGGTAATGTAGGTGATGATAAGAGAGGGCGCTGCACGTAGAGGTAATGTAGGGAATTGTTGATGGCAGAAACGTAGTCTATCAGGGATAGCAATGGTAATGTAGGTAAGGTTGTGTGCGATGGTATTGTAGGTAACGTAGGTGTCTCATATTCACAATCCCTGTTTCTATTGTTAGTATTTTGAAGGGGATACTCTCAGAATGATGGTAATGTAGGTAATGGTAACGTAGGGCACGTCAGGTAGTGGTAATGTAGGGAATTGTTGATAGCTGAAACGTAGTCTGACAGCATTAGAGATGGTAGTGTAGGTAAGGTTGGCATTGTAGGTAACGTAGGTATTCTATATCCTACAAGCCCCAGGTTTTCATTGTAAATATTTTGAAGATGTATGTTATGTGGAAATGCCAGGAAGAGGTGGGGATCAAGACCAGACGTGAGCTTGATGTCAAAACGAGGTGGGGATCAAGACCAGACGTGAGCTTCATGCCAGGAAGAGGTGGGGATCAAGACCAGTTGTGAGCTTCATGCCAGAAAGAGGTTGGGATCAAGACCAGACGTGAGCTTCATGTCAGGACGAAGAGGGGATCAAGACCAGACGTGAGCTTCATGTCAAAACGAGGAGGGGATCAAGACCAGACGTGAGCTTGATGTCAAAACGAGGTGGGGATCAAGACCAGACGTGAGCTTCATGCCAGAAAGAGGTGGGGATCAAGACCAGACGTGAGCTTCATGTCAAAACGAGGAGGGGATCAAGACCAGACGTAAGCATCATGCCAGAAAGAGTTGGGGATCAAGACCAGACGTGAGCTCCATGCCAGAAAGAGGTGGGGATCAAGAACAGACGTGAGCTTCATGTCAAAACGAAAAGGGGATCAAGACCAGACGCGAGCTTCATGCCAGAAAGAGGTGGGGATCCAGAACAGACGTGAGCTTCATGTCAAAACGAGGAGGGGATCAAGACCAGACGCGAGCTTCATACCAGAAAGAGGTGGGGATCAAGACCAGACGTGAGCTTCATGCCAAAACGAGGAGGGGATCAAGACCAGACGTGAGCTTCATGTCAAAACGAGGAGGGGATCAAGACCTGACGCGAGATTCATACCAGAAAGAGGTGGGGATCTAGACCAGACGTGAGCTTCTTGTCACAAACCAGGAGGGGATCAAGACCAGACGTGAGCTTGATGTCAAAACGAGGTGGGGATCAAGACCAGACGTGAGCTTCATGCCAGGAAGAGGTGGGGATCAAGACCAGACGCGAGCTTCATGCCAGAAAGAGGTGGGGATCAAGACCAGACGTGAGCATCATGCCAGAAAGAGTTGGGGATCAAGACCAGACGTGAGCTCCATGCCAGAAAGAGGTGGGGATCAAGAACAGACGTGAGCTTCATGTCAAAACGAAAAGGGGATCAAGACCAGACGCGAGCTTCATACCAGAAAGAGGTGGGGATCAAGACCAGACGTGAGCTTCATGCCAAAACGAGGAGGGGATCAAGACCAGACGTGAGCTTGATGTCAAAACGAGGTGGGGATCAAGACCAGACGTGAGCTTCATGCCAGGAAGAGGCGGGGATCAAGACCAGACGTGAGCTTCATGCCGGGACGAGGAGGGGATCAAGACCAGACGTGAGCTTCATGTCAAAACGAGGAGGGGATCAAGACCAGACGTGAGCTTCACGTAAAAACGAGGAGGTGTTCGAGACCAGACGTGAGCTTCATGTCAAAACGAGGTGGGGATCAAGACCAGTTGTGAGCTTCATGCCAGAAAGAGGTTGGGATCAAGACCAGACGTGAGCTTCATGCCAGCAAGAGGTGGGGATCAAGACTAGACGTGAGCATCATGCCAGAAAGAGTTGGGGATCAAGACCAGACGTGAGCTCCATGCCAGAAAGAGGTGGGGATCAAGACCAGACGTGAGCTTCATGCCAGAAAGAGGTGGGGATCAAGAACAGACGTGAGCTTCATGTCAAAACGAGGAGGGGATCAAGACCAGACGCGAGCTTCATGCCAGAAAGAGGTGGGGATCAAGACCAGACGTGAGCTTCATGTCAAAACGAGGAGGGGATCAAGACCAGACGTGAGCTTCATGCCAGAAAGAGGTGGGGATCAAGACCAGACGTGAGCTTCATGCCAGAAAGAGGTTGGGATCAAGACCAGACGTGAGCTTCATGCCAGAAAGACGTGGGGATCAGGACCAGACTCGAGCTCAATGCCAGAAAGAGGTGGGGATCAAGAACAGACGTGAGCTTCATGTCAAAACGAGGAGGGGATCAAGACCAGACGCGAGCATCATGCCAGAAAGAGGTGGGGATCAAGACCAGACGCGAGCTCCATGCAGAAACGAGGAGTGGTTCGAGACCAGACGTGAGCTTCATGCCAGAAAGAGGTGGGGATCAAGACCAGACGTGAGCTTCATGCCAGAAAGAGGTGGGGATCAAGACTAGATGTGAGCTTCATGCCAGAAAGAGGTGGGGATCAAGACCAAACCTGAGCTTCATGTAGAAGCAATTACGGGATCAAAACCAGGCGTGAGCTACTTTCTGGCTCACGTCTGGTCTTGATCCCCTCCTTGTCCTGACATAAAGCTCACGTCTAGTCTTGATCCCCTTCTCGTTTTAACATGAAGCTCACGTCTGGTCTCGAGCCCCTCCTCGTTTTTACATAAAGCTCACGTTTGGTCTTGATCCCCTCCTTGTACTGACATAAAACTCACGTCTGGTCTTGATCCCCTCCTTGTCCTGACATAAAGCTCATGTCTGGTCTCGAACCCCTCCTCGTTTACTCGTTACTTTATTTATACTAATTAATAAAATTTACGAAAGGAACCGGCTTTTGCCAGCTATGGTTGACAAATTGACATTCCTGCGTGGAGTAGGGAAGCAGTTCTGCGACTTGACTGAGTGAATGACACCGGTGATGTTAAGTTTTGCTAACCATCTCCTTCACCACTTCTTCAAAATTCGTTTGATCTTATAAAAAAATTTTAACATAGAAATGACCTATTAACCTTGTTGTAAAAGTAATATAACGTAAAGTAAATAACGTAAGGGCTTACCTAATAGAGTTTTTTAAATCAGTCATTTCCATTTTTTTAACATGCAATTCGGTGTTTGAAATGAAAAAGATATCTGAGAAGTATCAAATATTTGTTTCGATACTTGTAACGAGTATCACTATTTTCGGACGTAGTTGTGCACCTTCTCAACAGATGGCTCCCTATATCTGAGACTGATAACAGGGCCGATGGTCGGTGACGTCGACTGTCATCGGAATGGAGTTCACGCAAGTTCACCTTGGTTTTATTTAGTTATTTTTTCAACACAGTCACCCTCCCCGTCGTCTATCATTTCGAAAGCGAATTTATCTCGGGCCAACCTTCACTTTTCACTATTTGCGTACGAGGAGAAATAATCTAGTTCTTGTAGGTGGTGCATGCTCGCGAATTTGTTACCATGTCCATCATCTACAGGCGAATTATTCAAGTAGCGGACAAATTCGTGCCTCAGAAATTGCAGCCTTTTTGGAATCATGAAGCAGGTGCTATGTTCAATAAGTTATTGACAATAACTTTACGTAAATTGACGTTGATCAGCAGCGAATATTGCTGTGTAGCGCTATGCACAAACAGCTGTCAACAGGTGGTCTTTGTTATGAAAATGAGTTCTTGATAAATTCTCGGCCATTGGGTACCTACATTACAGTACCAACGTAAAAGGTACTGTGAGGCCAGCGCATCCTCTCCTGATGGCGGCAGGGCACGCCAGGGACAACGACGGTTATCTGGCGTGAAGGCGACGCCTGGCGTTCTAGATATGCGCGGTTTGCTTAGCTTCTCAATTTGTAGAATGCTGCGTTGTATCAGCTTAATCTCATTTGAAAAACTAGGCACATAAATAAGGGAAGAAAAGTAAATTTACCATTTATGGCGTGGATACTCCCTATTTTTTAATAAAATAAATAAATCACAAATCCGTCTGGGTGCTTTTTGTACATGTCAAAAAGCGTTCTGCTATTTAGGTACTTGACTCTTTGTTATCCTTTCTTCAGGTCCAAAAACTGTATTCTTCTGGGCGCCAGCTGTCAAATGGGTAAGTTTGAAGCGTTATTGTTGAAGTTTGCATTCTGAGGAAGTCTCCCTAATTGAGGAGTGCCCTATGGCAGTTTTTTTGCCGAATCCGAAGGTTCCAATGGTTTCGTCATTTTCCAGGGCTTGGTCATTGCGGGTATTGGCGATTTGGCTCGTCCTGCCGAAAAATTGAGTATGGCGCAAAGTGGAGCATTGTCTGCCACCGGAGTTATCTGGTCGCGATATTCGCTCGTTATCATTCCGAAAAACTGGGGACTTTTTGGCGTGAACGTTTTCGTCGCCCTCACCAGCATTTACCAATTCTCAAGAGCCGCAAAGTAAGTTGGCCCTCTAGCGGTTCATTGTTCGGTTTTGTTACATTATTTCTAGAAATGTACAGGTTAGTCGGGAAATTTTTTTTGACAACACCCCCTCCCTCAAACTTTTATCTTTTTCGTTTCAGAGGGTCTAGAAAAAAATCTGCAATAAATTTTTTTCATTTTGTTTGACTAGCTGTCGGGGAAAGTCATTGAATTTTTCCAAAAGCTCTCATATTGAATGCTAGCAGTGACAGGTTAGGATACGATAACGATTATCGATGGCGTCATATGAAAACCTCATTTGTCAGAAAAACCAAACGTTTCCGAAGAGACAAAAAACTGTTTTCAGTGACACAGGGCTTGAAAATCGAAATACTAGGTTCTCAGAAAGTGCGCTAGACAGCAGAAAAATGTATTTTCCGCCAAAATTCAAATACTGGCCGATGAAATACGAGGATTTCATTTAGGAAATGCAATAAAAAAAGTGGCCAAAATTCGAGATAAGACGTTATCAAATGACGCCATCTTTATGGGGTGGAATCAGGATTAGCCGATATGACTTTCAGTTGATTCACCTAGTTACTGCATATATTGTGCTGCACGCTTTTATAAAATTTGCGCATTTTTTCATTTCAGTTATCAGATGCAAAAGAAGAAAGAGATAGAAAAATGACAAAATCGAGTGCATAGTTGAACAATGATATTGCGAACCAACTACCTACAATCTACTTAAATCGTGATTTAGATGTTGATAAAATACAATTATATTACCACTGTTGAAAATATTTTTAAATTAAACTGAAGACTATATTTGCGAGCCGGAGGCTATTTTTTCAATGATGAAACCTAGAAAAGTGATAAAAAACGTTGGAGTGACCGTACAGATCTAGGAGCCACTGAAGATCAGCTGATAACTAGCAAGAGCACAAACAGTTAGTGCACATGAAGTTTAATGTGGCACAAAACAGCAGTCATGATAATGCAGCCACCAGATTTTTTTTGCGCAATGGCGGTTGACAGTGCCATCTAGATCTGCTATGCTCCACTCGTCAAATTTATTCCTATTGATGGATATAAGGTACAAAAAAATGCATGAATAGAGGGAATACATTATTTATTTTTTTATACATACTGTAGTACATTACATATCCCAGATTCAACTATTTTAGTGCCTTCGTAAATAAAAACTATTGGCTACCCCGGGGAAAAATGGATTCTCTTCAATGAGTCGTTCAAGTTGCGAATGGAGGCGGTGAAAGTGGAAATACTTTTCGTCCGGCAAGAATTCACCAATATCACTAGTATAATTATTGTTTCAGTAGTTTTCCCACCTTGTAAATGCACTTCATATCTAGGGGAATGAACATAAAGGGGACTGACATCCTGTGTTGAAAGCTACACACGAATCGTAGAAGAGAGCATTTATTTTCTAAAACATAGGTTGAACAAATCGTCATTCGTCAGACCACGGCGTCATTCTGTCAATGAATCGACTTGACTAAATGCTACGACAAATGCGTCGGATGTGAGAAATTTGATTGATTTTTACGGACTATTATCTCTACGGTTCACGGCCGCTAAAGGTATCATTCGAAATGTTGAAGAACGGAGGCAAAATGACTAGATCTCACTCGAAAAATCTAGGAACACATTGGATTCGTGGGAGGAGACAAATTACGTTACACTAGACCAGGGAAATTCGGTATTTTTGGTTTCAAAATATTCCCTGTCCGGTGAACATGGTAAGAAATATCTAACAAGTTCGATTACAAATAGATTTTTCAGGAAAATTTATCGACCATTTCATATTGGAAAGTGGAAGGGGCTTGCCGACCGAATGTCCCTTATTGCTTCGAAAAAGGTGTTTCTCACGTTATTGTCACCGGCAACGGAAAAACAAAAGCAACGGGGGGGGGGGGGGTCATCATCTAAATAAAGGCCAGGAAAGCGGGAGAGAAAGCTGTTGCGCCATTACTAGAGCTCATCTGTGAGATTAGCCTAAAATCTCTTTTTTTTTAATTTCACGTTAATCATTCTATTCATTATCTATCATTCTATGTTCGGTTTTTGCTGGTATACGCTCAGAAGGGGGTTGGTTTGGAGCGAATGAGCCTTCGATGATCAAAACCGTTTCAGTATTTCAAAATCTGTCCGAGGAAAACCGCTTGTTTTTTGGTGTTCCTGGAACAACTTCTGAAATACTGAACCGATTTTGATAATTCAAGGCCAATTGTCCTCAAGTCACAACAAAAGCCAGAATATTCATTGATTTTTCAAAGCTGGCTTTTTTTTTTTGGTCACGTACTGTTTGCCTTGCCCTTTCCGGCATCCTTTTCAAAAGAATTGATGATTTTCTGAAACAAGGCCTTTTGATTTGATGAAAAGTGAACTGGAGGTTCAATTTTTTTTGGATTTGGCCGATTTATGGGTACAGTTATAGCTGAGATGCAATTCTCCCGAAGTACGGGGCGCTCGGAATGCATTAAAACGTTCAAGTTATCTAAAACTTCTTTCGTAGTAAACTATCAACTTAAAATAAGGGTGAATGTACATTTGATCGCCCATCGGTGATAACAACTTCATACCTCGTCAAGAACTTGAAACTGGGTGACATGACCAGAAAATACAGCCCTTCGTATTGCAACGGGCTGCGCATGAACATCGATTTTTACATAAATATTGTGATAATATACAGTATTTTTATATATAAAAGCATTTCACTACGTACCTACACGCTTAATCACCCGAGCTAACTGCCTTTTCTTTCATTATATTATTTAAATTTCTGGTTTTCCAATCGCAAATGGCCTGCACGAAAATCGATACTTTCCAAAACGTACGCCCATTATAAGGAATCAACTTCAATTAAACATTCACCTATTTGTGGTAACATTTGAAAGCTCAAGGGTTTTAATGATATAATTACAGACCTTGAAGCCCAATGAACAGTTAACGTGAGGTTTTGGTATTCTGCACCAACACCAAAAGGCAATAATGACAGTGTAGTTCGGATGAGGGAACTTCGCTATTTTCACTTTTCCAAGTGCTCATCCAATGACTTATGGCACTTGAAGTGCCCGGAAATTCAAGTTCAATCCAAGTCCCCGGTGGCGTTGATTCGAAAAGCGGATTTTGACGAAAATTTCATCGTATTGTTCTCAAAGTAGATTACAACTTATTAGGCAACACGGGACATCTCAGAGACGTCGCTAACAGGCCTAAACCATGTCAAGACATCAGAAGTTATCCCTAACGCATGCCAAACTTGGATTAGAGTTGTTCAGAATTCGGAAATGTTCCGCAAATTCAAAATTTTCTCATGAAACCGAATCGCAAAATCGCGATTAGAAAGCAGATCGAAGGCGGGGGGTCCTGAGATTTGACAGCTTCTTGCACGGTTTCTCAAAATGCAGTTTAAAAAAATCACATTAAAAAAAATTTTTTTGTTAACAAGAATTTTTTTTTGAACAGCAATTGCGGCATATATGAGTTAGTTTTTATTATGACTGTGCATCAGGCTTATAGGAAATTTGACGCTGAATTCAATGACGTTCTCAAAATTGAAAAAAAGTTGTTTTGAACCGGAGAAATGTGGGTTTTTATTTTTTGAACCGCAATTGCGCCACATATGAGTTAGTTTTTATTACGATTGTACATTAGGCTTATAGGAAATCAGCTGGGCGCCTGAATAAGTGCCTACTTTAGGGATAACTCCTCCACTGGTGGACTTGATTGTTTCGACATCACGATTCACCCAAATGTGAGAACTTGAAGGGTTTGTAATTTTTTTTGCCAAAAACCGTGGCTACCAACCGATAGATGAAATGCCTCGAGATGGAATATGACGATAGAAATTGAAAACTAATTGGAAAACTTGAATTATTGTCGTTTAACGTGTAACCAGTAAATGGGTACACGTCTATGCTCGAAACATCCCGCCAAAAACAGTAAGTAGTCCATGCTGGACAAAATTCATTCCTTGCGAAAACATCTTTAGCGCCACAATCGTAACTCGTACAGGGCCGGTACTTCGATCGTGAACATTAGTACCAGTTTTTCGTAAAAATCGCCAGACCGATACCCAAGGATTCTCCCCTTCAATAGGCCCGGTATTTTTCGGGTAAAAGGGAAGTAAAGCGCAGGAATGCCTTCTTTCTTCAGAATCGTCCAAAAATCATAATTGCGTGGCATGAGGGGGCAATTTTGAAATTTTGAACTCTCCCTACTCATAATGCCAAAAACGATCCCCGGGAGCCACATCCCTCATCAGCTCAATTCGACATACTCATCAGTCATACAAATAGCTTTTTGACGTAAAATACCTCTCATTGGAAACTTAGCATTCCATCCCAGCTGAGGGATTCAAGTTCGATTAAATGATCGAACGGGGCCGATCTTTCGATTGCATATCGATCTGCAGCTTGACGTTAGTTATGACCCTATCCTTTAGGGCGGCAGGGCACGCCCGGGACGACTTCGGTAATCAGGCGGAAAGCAACGCCTGGAACGTTGGTTTCTTTGCTTTTTTTTCAACAATTTCTGACAGTTTCACGTACTTACAAGCCTTTTGGGATTCAGGATCATGAAAAGGATAGACTTTATGATACAAATTTTGACGATCGCTGAGAATTTTGACATGAATAAGAGAGGTTCGATGGTGGAAAATTGCAATTTAGGAAAATCATTCCCATATTTTTCACGCACATCCCTGCACATCGGACAATCCATAAAAATGCGATTACCCCTAAATCGGTTCAACAATCGAAGCGCCGGCCCTTGGTCACATACCTCTAACAAGACTACATGGGTATTTCCTCTTAACCTATAAGTGCAACAAGACGATATCTAAGTTCAAGACACGAGAAACACAGTAGGTAGTTAGAAGATTATGATAGATAAATTCATCGATTACTTTTTTTTTGCTGACCTTTCGAGCGAGAAGAAACGTTCCCTAATCAAATCCAGTAGCGATTTATTAACGATACACATCCAAACGAGCCTTTCTTCTATTTAGACGGCTGTGCCCTCTTTAAAAAATCCAACGTCCATTATTCACAACAACCTTATTACAGCGATATTTATATATAATCTTTTTGTACAATAATTCTTTACATCAAGCTAAAATATCATCTAGAAGGATTACATTAATAACAATACGGGGCTCAATACCACCAGACGAGTTGGTTGATCATTACAAATACCATCTACTGCATAATTATTAACCATCGTAACTCTTACGTATCGATTAGAATGGATTTGGAAAACGAAAATAAAATAACAAATTCACAATTCGCAGTACGTTTAGGCCACGCGGCTTTTTTGTGTGGTAGATATTGTAACATACGTTTTCGTATTTTTTTCGAATGTATTTTTTTTTCTCAAAAACTGACGATTTTATTTGAGGTCAGTGAGATCGGAATCGAGCAGTTCGATGGATTTGTCATCGCCACCTCCGACCATCTCGTAGTCCTGCAGTTCAGCCTCCAGCTCCCGCTCCCATTCCTCTTCTGGGGAAAATAGCATCCCAAAGCGTCAGAAAAGAGGTTATGGGGCCGGGGATTCTGCGGGTGTTTCTCGATCAAGAATGCAATCGATTCGAAAACAACAACAAAAAAAGGAAGAAGAATATGTTCAACCGAAAAACCAAAAATTGATTCGTTAGTTGAGAAGAGAGAATAGAAAACGGAAGAAAAAATGAAGGAAAAACGGAAACAATGTTAGCGAAAAGTATGCCATGCTTGTGAAAATGCCGGTGCTGTCGGGCCCAACCATCTACAGCTCGAAAGTTAGTCGAACGGAAAACGTCTGATTCTAGTGAATTTATCAGGAAACGAAAATCGAAATTGGATAAACGTGTCAAGGTGTTCGGGAAGAGAGGGGAATTGGAATAATGGAGTTCTGGTGGTCGTCTCAGTTCCCGGGGCACCTTCAAGCTGCGCACACAAAGGAAAAACAAAATCCAGCTTCAGAACAGAACAAAACCAACGGAACATTGGAGAGTTTTAGCTAGGTATGCGTACGACCGATTTGATCGAGTATAACTGATAATCGAGCATAGCCGATGATTGAGTACAATTGATTTAATCGAGTATAACTGATAATCGAGTATAACCGATGATCAAGTACAACCAATTCGAACGAGTATAACCAATAATCGAGTACAGCCGATTCAACGGAGTATAAACGATGATCGAGTACAATCGCCTTGAGCTAGTAACGAACGTACCTAATCAATTTTGAAAAATATTTCAACCTTCAAATGGAAAAAATACTCGTATCATAATTTGGAAAGAGTAGTAATATTTACGACGATTATGTTGGTCAAAGGATAGAATTAGGCGGTTAAGAAATGCATTACTAAGTTTCAACGAAACCAACTTTGACACATTACAAGCACTAAAATTATACTGAATTTTCAATACCTTAAATTGGCGCATTCACTGCAGGCGGTGGAACTAGCAAAGATAATACGGAGTGATAAGGGAGCAAAGTGGTACGGTACGAGGAGATTCGTTTCAGGAAGTGGCTACCAAGCATGGGCAAGGTTATTGTTAACCAGCACCTTTTGCATGCCAATATCAACAGTACGACGTCACAAACCAGTGGTGCGTAGATAAGGTAGGTACGTAAAATGTTCGAGCCAAAGCCGCAAAGTCCAAAAACAGTAAATATGTGTGAACTTTGGGCTAGATTTTTTCCAGGTGAATTGTTTCATGCGTCAAAAACGAGCAATACGTGCGTACAAAAAAAAATTGAGTCGTGCGATGTATGTCTATTACCTGTAACGTCGGTGGCACCGAGGCCAAGTTTTTTAATGCTTTCTTTAACCTCCTCAAGATCGGCTGGGTTGTCGGTGGCAAAGTCGTTTACAAAATCGGCGGCCAGGTCGTGAGTTTTTCCCAGTTCTTCGGGGGAAGCGGCAGTTTCTGGTGTTTGGAATAATACGATCAGAAGTGCTGATTTTGAAAAGTCACCAGCCTCTCGCAACTTTTTAAAAATTCTGCGACACATACCAGGGTTTTTTGGCCGAAATTTCATGGGAATAGCGCAGGTTGTATGAAAAGTTCAATTTAGGAAGCGTAAGTGCTACATGTGTTACTTGGCAGTTAAATATATGTTTTTGGAATGAGTTACTTTTTAACCGAGATCAAAAGGCCTCAAGGATTCTCAAGTTGGGTTGTAGGGATTTTTTGTCGCTTTTTTTCGGTATAATATACGACATTTTTAAACAAACAAAAAATAAGCAAATAAAAAATTATTTTTCAAAAAATCGGATCAAAAATTTGTCCACTGGGATATCGTTTAAGCCTGCCATTTGATACCACTTTTAATACATTTTTTTAAGGAATAGTAGTGTTGGCACTACAGGCAAAAATGTAAAACCTCAAAAACATAGAAAAAGAAATTTTTTTGAAAATTTGAAATTTTGTTGTTTTGAAATCGTTGCGTTCTGTCACCTTCTTTATCAAAACCTTACACTATTTCCAACTTATTTCGCAATTTTATTAGGCACATATTCCCGAAAATTTCCGAATTCAAAGTTGATGCCAAGGGTTTCGATTTTTTTGAGTATTTTTCTTCAATTACCTGGCTTGATTTACCAAGATAGGGAGTTTTACTGGAATTTTTGAAAACAGAATTTTTGGACCTAGATTTCTTGATGCTCTTTCTTCTAAGTTGGATGTTTTCTAGAGAGGAGTTGTCCTTGGTACTAAGCTATTCAGTAGAAATGGCCCTATTATAGTTCCTTAATAATTTCAAAAATGGCTGTCAAAATCTTTTTTTTCAATTTGCATTTTCATTTTTTAACCTTTTAGTTTTTCAATCTTTTTGTGGAGTTGGGTTCTTTTTTGTTAACAATTTTTCTATGGACTGCGGTCCAAAGCCTTGCCACGTACCGTTCGCATTGCCGGAGGTGGACAGCACAAAGACCAACTAGCGCTAGTGGTGGACAAATCGTCAACTAAAAACATTCTACGTGCAGGCAAACATTCAAGACTGATAATTTATTGAAAATGCAAACATTCGAATGGTGAGGAATATCAACAACTGAATTTCATACTTGAAGCACGACAGTACGTAACAATTGCTGTAATATTCATTGACAAGCACGGGGCTCTGTGTTTTGGGCGTAGGAGCCTTCGGCGAGCCAATCAATGAGTACAAAAGCCTTCATAATGAGGGGAGGGGGGTAAAGTCCGCTTATCGTAGATCTCAATTATGGAAACCAACTTGGGTCTATTGCGACACACCCCCAATTAATAGCGAATCTTCGACAATACTGTATCATTCTGAAATCTATGTCTGTGACAGCTGTGGGAGGGAGGGGGGGATTTTGTAATTGAGCAATAAGTGTCGGTAAACTCAAAGCTATCGCAAAAGTTTCCTCCTTGGTACATCACGTGTACCAGGAACGAGAAGACCTGTCAGGTTCTGAAACTGTCGCCAACGACAGCGGGGCACGCCCGAGACACCTTTTGATACTGACTTGGATTCAGATGAAGATTTGTGAAGAATACAGGCCCCAGCTTAGGTCAACATAATTACGAAAAAGGGAACGACAACATCGAATCGGACAAAAAGTGGATAAAGACGTTCAGATGTGCATTGAATAGAGCAAAAATGAAAAATTCATTCGGCAACGCACTACAATCAAAATGCAAGTATCAGGAAGGAATCATAGCCATCGCTTACCAGGAGCTTGACCATCCTGACTGTTGGTGCGGTCCACGGAGCCGCCTCCGCTTTCCTGTACCATGGAGCTGACTTCGTTCGCTTGGCAGATGAGGTTAACGCGGTACAAATAGTTACGCCAGAAGTTCTCTTCGCTGATTCTGCAAGAGAAAGCGTCGAAAACAATAAAGAAATACGCCTTTTTTGAAAATTTGGTATTTTGGCTCAGGCGCATGGGCTAGAAAATCGCTATAGGTCCATTTTGGAGTCGATTTCGACGATGAAAAATCGATTTTCACAAATATATTGAACATCAGGTGTCGAGTTTGAACATTTTCTTAAATGTCAACGTCCCGTTAGCTGCTGTAAGTAACTTAATTGATGGATAAGTAACCAAAAGCAACTAACAAAACATTCAAGAGTTGGAAGTTTGTCGAAAATCTTCCCAAAGGAAAAGGACCCAATTCAGATCACAAATTCGCATTTGAGGTATTGCCGTACGGTTCAGTTGAAGTCAAAGTCCGCTCCGATGTCCATAATAATTCCTATGGTACTAGGTAAATCTCAGGAGTCGAAAATAGCTAAATGTAAGGAACGTCCTTTGCCGGTGGCAAGAATAGGGGATTCTCATCCCCCAAGGGATTTCAACCCCTTGGGGCCAAGTGAAAGAGACCGAATAAGTGAAACGACTTGCGGGGGATGAGAAATAAAGTTGGCAAGAGCGAAAGGGGAAATTAAAAAAGAGTACTCGGTTAGTTCACCTAATACTACGCTCGACAGATAGCTAAAATAATATTCTGTACAAATATTTAATGAAGTTTGTGATCTAGTTGGCGAAAAAACGATCGAACAGTCGACGGGGAAGAAAAACCAGAGGTTCCAAACTGTCGTACGTAAATTTTGACACAATTTCATTATATTTTGACTATTTTGGAGGCTGTTTGGTTCAAAAATTTTTAAAAACACGTTATGCAAATTTTAAACCCGCGCCTAAAATCACAATACGTCCGGTTACCAAAACATTAAAAACATCCGCGTATTCTCCAAGGTTAAAAAAATTCTTAAGACCAAAAACGCTAAAATTGGTTCATTGTTGAGGCCAGGAAAAAATAAAATTATTAACACTAAACGTGCCAATTCATCAAAAGTACTTGTTTTTTCCCATCTCGCCGTTACTTTTGTTATCGTTGTTTTTCTTTCGTTTTTATCCTGTTCTATTTACGTAAATTGTTTTCTTCATTGAAACCTATTTTTTGTTTTCGCAATGAAAATTGTTTGTTCGATTTTTTTTACTACGTGTCTGAAATTTCCCAAGGGTTTGCCAGGTGACTACTTCATACAAACTATCAACTTTGTACTATGAACTTTCAAAACTCAATCAACGGTCAAAAACTCTATTGACCACCAATAAGATCAAGTCAATCGGTTGTAATTCCATTCGCAAAACTCGAACGTCTCCCTCAGCGAATTCGAATGTCTCCATTTCCGAACAAACGCGACAATTTCTATTCAGAAAGGCGAGCTCGATACTCTCGTTAATTTGGCACAATTCGAATACTCACACTTTTGGGACGAGATCGAATCGCATTTTCTCGAGATTGGGATCTTCGGCGAGTATAGCTTGGCAGACGGGGAACTGAGTTTCGTAGTCGAACGTGAAATCGACGCCCTCGGGTGGAGCTCGTACGAAGTTTCGCCGGTCCTGCGGGGTTAAAGTATGCAATTTATTGTTGACGAAGTACGACCCTGTCTGAACCGAGTGTTAACTTGAACAATATCTAGATAAACCTTCATTAATAATTGACAAAAAATAAAACCGACTCAAAAAAGAAGCTTGAAAAACTAAAACCAGTGGTGCGTAGATAACACACAATACTTCCATATTTTGAACGTAAAATTGTGACACAATTTGATCATATTTTGACTGCTTTTAAGGGTGTTTAGGCCAAAAATATCGAAAAATTCAGTATTCAAATTTCAAAATTCGCCCAAAATAGAAAAACGCCAGTTTTTTGGTACATAAAAAATATCCACATATTCTGCAACGCAAAAGAAAGATTTTAAGACCAAGAACGCTCAAATCGGTTCATTTTTGCGGCCGGAAAAAAATAAAATAGAAAACAATAAAAATGCAAATATCTCGGAAGTACTGTGCGTTATCCAAATTCCGATTAAACAGGGTGTTAGGTCTTGCCGAGACAAACATTTCAGTTCAAGAAATTTGAAAAAAGGTTGAGAAATGAGGGAGTTATGGCCATTTTTGTAAATGACCACAGACGGACAGACGGACACACGGACAGACGGACACACGGACAGACGGACACACGGACACACAGACACTTGTTCAGGAAGTGATTCTGAGTAAATGTGTACAAGAAAAAGTTTTTTCTGAAGCTCCGTTCCGATTCTCGATTTTAGGACGATCACAATACTTCCATTTACTCTGTAAATATGGAAGTAAAAATGAAATGCAAATGGAAAAATCAGGTTTCGACAGCCATTTTTCAAGTGATGAAGACATATGCCTATCGTAGGAACCTTTCCCCTGAATAGTACCAAGTCCTCACTTGAACATCCAACTTTGAAGTCGGTGCCTTCATTTAATTTAGGGCATGAATTCAATTAACCCTAACCTGATTCGGAAATGTCTGGAGAACGTGATGGAAACGGGAAAAATGGGAAACCGCGTCAACACATCTGGGACCAAAAAATAGGTTATCAAAGGTTCCAGAAAAACTCCCTATCCTATGGTACGTCAAGCGAGAAACCCGGGAAAAATTTAAAAAATTCCAAACCCATGGCATCACTTTTAAAATCGGAAGTTTGTGAAAAAATGTCCCTAAACACCTAAAAGAGATGGAAAAAATTTGGAAAATAGTTTTGGTCAACACTGGGTATCTCAAATCTTTGTCAAAACACGCTATCCCAGTGCATAGCCAATCAGTTTTTTGCCTCTCCTGAAAAATTGGAAAAATGAGTTACCCAGTGTTGCCACTAGTGTGATGTCGGTTTTGCAGTTCAGTCGACTGAATCCAATGAGCTGGGCTCGTACTAGTATTTGTACTCGTAAAAATTGCACTGGCGTTCCATGGTAAAATAATCAAGCCCAGCCCACAGGGTTCAATCAACAGGTGCGTTAATCAATCATGGAAGCAGTAAAGAAATTTTATCGCGGTCGATTGCACCATAAAACCTGAAAAATCGGGACGTCCGATCGATGTTTATGCAAACGTTACGGGCTTTTACTCACAGTAGATAAGGATAAGCATTCCTCTTTCAGGGCTTCTTGGTTGGGACATCCGATCCATGGAGCAACGGCGGCGCCACCGCCTTTAGCGAGATTGTCTTTTATGAAGGCTTCCTGCTCTTTGTTGAACTCGCCCAAAATACTCTGAAAAAAGAGAAATTTATTTTAGGAGAATTTCGGTTTTTGAAAATTGATGTAATTTTTCAACTACATAATTGCAAATTAACGGAATAAATTAACAGAACATTGAAGCACGATGGGGTTACGTCCCAAAATATTTATTTTTAGATAAATCTGAAAATCAATATTTTGGGACGTATCCCAATTTCGCTATCGAAAGACTATTCATCGAGGCGTATCGATTCCACCTAAAATCATGATACACAACCATTTTTGAGGTCAAAAAACGAAAGAATAGAAAAACAGGAAATTTTTGTAAATTGATCGTAAACATGACACAAAGCAGTCAAGAAGATCTCCAACTGTGATGCCAAGTCCTCGTCCAATTAGAAAATATCGATAAATATAACAATAATTAAGAAATAAGAACGTAATGGATTTTAGCGGCAATCTTCCTTTAGGGCTCTAAAGAGGGGATGTTGTATCCAGTTATATTGCCTTCGAACTATAAAATTGCAAGAATTAGCATTCAATTACCTGGTGTATTTCAATTCACAAAAATCCAATTTAAACAAATCCAGGTTTGAATTCGAAACAAGTTTTTCATTTTTGTCTGATTTGCGTACCTAAAAAAAAAACTTATTTACATTTCCTCAAAATGCCATTTTTTGAAAGGTTGCCTTTTCTGCTTTGAATTCGGAGTCCAAAACTACACCAGTTAGCAGTTCAATTCTACAAATTGACACTGGACGGGAATTAATTCATTTACTCGACAGTCCCACGTCTTTCTCCTCATTTCAGTTTTCAACTCTCCAAAACTCCCATCTTGAGGGGAAAAAATTCCCAACTCAACTTGGAGTTTAGCGGCTAACGGAAAATTGAGCGAAGAAACGGGAAACTGAAAAGTCCGAAGAGTCTCAAACTAAACGGCCCAAGGCCGAAAGAATCGAATTCCAAGGGTTTGAAACGAGAGAATTAACAAACCGAAGACACTGGAGTCGAAAGGAATGGCTAAGTAAGTTGAAGCGAACCGAAACAGAAAGTCTGGAGAAGGCGAACAAACATTGGATAGTGGATATCCATGAGCTGAATCCAATGGAATGTTTTCCAACTTTCGAGGACAAAATCGAATTGGAATGTTGGGATAGGGAAGTTAAGCGGAAGGGAAAAGAGCGAAGGAAAGATGAATAGAAAATAAATTTTTACCCATCTGAAGAAATCGAGCTAGCAAATTTCAATTTTAACCTATCTATTTTTAGGGGAAAAATATTAATTTTAGCTATGATGCGCTCATTGTTCAGCTATAGATAAGAAGGATATATACACACTCCTAATAACCCCCCCCCCATTCGGTCAGGCGGATTTTTTCGAGTCATATCGAGCGAGCAAAAAGATTAATTAACACCAAACCCATCGAGTAAACATTATTTATATTTTTCAACAAATCGAGCCAATAGCGCGAAAACCAATATTGCTGAAGGAATAAATCACGATCGACTACATCGACATCTGATACGACAAAGGAGGGAAATCCTGCGAAAAAACGAGTAACTCGATCCGTGGGTTGAATGATCCAATAAAAATTGCGTTAAAATGATAAACGGCAAGTGGAAATGGAGAACTTCAATACAGATAAAAGAAATAAGGGATGAGGTAGGGATATTGTGAAAAAAGGGCGAGAAACGTAAGACGAGGCGTTCAGCAGAGACATGATCGGGACGGGGGCGTGGACCTGAGGGCGTAACACCTTCAACAGATCAATGGTAGAAGCGTGACGTCAGAGAAGTCACAGCCTCCCGGATACCCCCTATCTACTGCCACCGATCGTCATCTATTCTATCAACAGCCGCATCGATAACCAGTCGACTCTTGGTCAGATGAAAAAGTCACATTGGTAGCAGCACAGGCGCCAACATTGCAAAACTGAGATAGGTAACGAAATATCGGCCGATATTTTCGAGAAGATGGTGAACATTTTCTGCAATTTACACACTTGGAATTTTCCGAGAGAATATAATACATGAATATTATCAATTATTTTTTTGAGTTTTTATTCGTAACATCTCCTCTTTGTATAACCAAAGGCCAAATTCTCCACAAATATTTCTGTACAGACAAGGCACTTTCCGAAAAAAGAAAAAAATCCCTCATCACTCCAATTTGACACAAGCATCAGCCAAAAGATGATCAATTTTACCGATTGAAAATCTCTAGAGTTTTTATGAGAGTGTTTGAATTCAAGTCTTTGGGGTTTGTATTTAGACGTTATGACGCACACTTGCTGAGCTAATAGCAACTATACTTTTCTAAAAAAGGGATGTCTGAAAAATTGCTTCGGGACAAGCCTGCAGGACACATTTATAAACCCAGAAATTAAAAGATGCTCAAAAATGGGGATCGGGGCAAAAAATCATGAGACATCATAAATCGTACCTAAAAAATTGGTTATGCAAGAAGAATAAATTATCTATTTGTACATATAATTTACATCAAGAGCACGATGAAAATTATGCAGAGCAGAGCTTGATTTTTATAAACTTTCGCCAAATAATGATAGCTTTCCAAGTTAGATCAAAGATCAAACGTTCAAAGCAGAATTAACAAGATTACGAATGATTTGAGGCTAACGAAAATACTGAGGGCAGAGAAATATTTCAAAGGAGCCAACCCCTCGGAAATTACCTCAAGCCTTTATTAAATACAAGGTTAATTTATAGGCAGGGGAAAACATCATCCCTTTGATAACATGTTGTGATCGACCAAAGCATGATAATATATCCTTGCTTTGTACCTACCTTATCGGAGGGCCTGCAAAAATTGGGAAGTTCTAAAAAACATTATTTTTCCACATAATGATTATATGAAGCCAATTATGAAATATCACCAGAAGAGTGTTTTTTCAAAAGAGAACCATTTTCAAAAAATGTTTAGAGGCGGAAAGCTCAAACGAATCGCACATTCATTTTTCCTAGGGTTTCTGGGTGTTGTGTAGTTCCAAAAAGCGTACCGTACATTAATGTAAAATTTTAATGTTGCAGCCAACAAAAGCTGTTTTAAAAAATTGGATAACTTACCTTTGAAAAAACACTCCTCAAACGTACTACTCTTTTTTAAAACGCGTTAACTATGCAACAGAATTTTCTATTCTAACCTTCAGCAATTCAGCATTACCTTATACCGACAAACCGGGTCGAATAATTTAATTAATATTACGGTATAGGGTGAGTGGTAATTTTTAATGACCCGTTGCAACTCCGTACCAATGAAAATTTTGCTACATTTCCAGCAAATAAAAAAAGGGGACTTTCTACTGGGAATTATATCGGTTAATTGCGTAGAGACGCATCAATTTGATGTTCAAGGTTATGGGAAAGAGAGAAATCTTCTCAAAAAGAGAAATACCAAGAGAAAGAAATAAAAGGGCGTAATGAGGGAATGAAGACGCAATGAGGGAATGAAGGCGCAATGAATTTCAGAGTAGTTCTGCAATTGAGGGAGTAATTTTCGAAAATGGGTCATTCGCAAATGAAAATAACCCGGGGAGTAATTACAGGAATAATTGAGAGCAGCAGGAATCGTCAAGGTGGCACTACAGTTTTCTAAAATGAGGATTTTACCTAAAGGACTCTTATGGTCGATACTGTCAGGGTACAACACGGTAAAAATACCTTAGAGGGGCGCTCAAATCTACGCTAATGTTTGGTGGTTATTGGCATAAAACATGTACGAGGCAGAAGGTACACTAGATAGGCCCAAAACTCAAATAATGAACATTGCAAGCCAAAATTATTGCTCCAAGCGAAAAGTGGGTGTCCCAACAGTTTTTTTCTTTTTTTGACAAATTTTGTGAACATGGAATTTTCAAAAAAAAAAAAAAATTCTAACCGTATTTCCGTACAATTCATCTTACGTTTTCCAGAAATGTTGAAATACTGAACGGATTTTGATCATTGAATCAGCCATTTGAAATTTTTTTGAAGTCTTTTTGAGGTTAGTTACACTCCCATTTTTCTCCCGTCTAACCCCTCCCACCACCGGTGTTGGAAAAAAATGCAATTTCAGGCTAAAACAATTCGTACGCATCCAAGAGAATACCAACTGTCCTAACAAAAGCAAAAATTAATAACAAAAACAAAAATTATCCATCACTCGGAAAATGTCAGACAATACCTACGTATTACAATCAGATGTCAGGAAGCTTGTGACAGCTCATGCAGTGCACGAAAATATCAATTGTAATAAAATAGGGTATAAATAAAAATGAAACATGATACTCATGCACCACGTACCTGCTGTAAGAGCACATTTGTAAAAGAGACAAGTGTGTTAAAGCAGGAAAGCAGACGGTAGAAAACAAGTGCAAGAAAAATACACAATTAATTGGACAAAAGCGATAATTATTGGCAGAACGCGTGATCGAACGAGATAGTACTATAATCAATAATTGAATATAGTACTATTATTCTTCTTAGAATTATGTACCTATTTAATTAATTTTCCTAATTTGGAAAATAGAGGTCGTTAGCCTCCGGTTCCTTGGGTTGCATCCTTATGCACATGGGCTTTGTGCCTGCTATTAGTTAATTGGTAACAATTTCGAAAAACTGGCACCCGTATTCATTTTGCGGACTATTTATTTCACTCGAATTTATCTATGATTCTATTTATCAAGTTCACTGAATATCCTTGACCAGAAATAACCAGTTAATAAAAATGTGATCCATGGCCAATAATGCAAAATAATATTAATCTTTGACCAAAATGGAAAACATTTCTCAAAAAAAAAAAAAAAAAATCCCAACAAAAAATAATTGCTAAGTATGTTTTCCTGAGTCCGGTGAGTAGAATATTAACCCAACTGTTCTTTAGACCGCTCAAAACAATAGACCGCCCGGTTCTTGCCCAACGCGTTTGGATTTTCCTTTGCTCGGGGATTTGTTCCGCGTTTAGCCGGAAAAACGGATTGTTCCATCGTTTATATCGCCACAAAGACCGTTAAAATAATATCCTTCCTCTTTTTTTCGTTGGCTCTGCTGTTAATTTAGTACCAAAGAAAATTCTATAGGTAATTTATCTAACCTATACGAATTTTACTTAGGAGTCTTGTAAGCCTCAACCAACTCGACGGTCGATATTGCGGGTTCTCAAGCGGTAATAATCCGACGATTTTTCGGGTAAATATTCAAGCTAATTGCGTATATTCGGTAAATCTCGTGGAAATCGGCAAAAGTCGAGAAGAGAAGGACATTCGAGCAAATCAGCTACTGAAAAAATTCCACCATTCCAAATTCCATTTTATTTTTCCACTAAAAATTCCATTTTATTCCACCAAAATTTTATCCAATTTTTTTTTAGTAACTACCTTAACAGATTTATTAACCTTAACACATTTATTTTATCGCACAGGCACTCAGTGTGTTAAGAAGCTTCTTTCATTTACGTATTCTTCAACCGACGCCCATTCTTTCATTTCAAATCGGCATGAGGGGCTGCACTGATTGGATTGCGTGTCTGGCGTGACAAACACCACGGGCCCATTACACGTGACCATGTTACCAAAATGAGCCCTTTTCCCTTCATGATAGGGACCCACCTAAGGGTTGAACGGCTCAAATTGCCCACGTTATTAATATTCATTCAAAAGCCGTGATAGCGCGAAAGCGATCGTAACGATATTAACGGATAATTATTGCGATCTTTTGACAAGATAAACTTGAACTGCTCGTGCACATCGATGTGATAATGCAACTGTCAACGGATGGAGATAAGGATGTTACAAAAGTTATCGTTGGAAGTTGTACGCAGAAAAAAACTCTAAAAATAAAACTCTAAAATATAAAATGAACCCTTGTACGAAATTTATTGCAAGATTCCCATACCAGCAGTACATGGGCGTTTTGAGGGCGTATTTAAATATTATAAGATTTATCACCCATCACCCTCATTATACTTCCGATACATAACCTCTTTAAGCGTTTTCTATTTTATATTTCTATCCACAAAAATGTACCAGATGCAGATTTGAACGTTCTTGATCCTAAAATCTTTTTTTTCCTAGCAGAATTCGTGGATAGTTTTTACACTACGGTAACTTGACGTATTTTGATTGTAGGCGGGTTTTTAAATTGCATAGTGTTTTTTGACATTAAATGTCAGAAATTTTCTGATTATTGTAGCCATCAAAGTAGTCCAATGACTAAAAATGTCCGTAAATATGGAAGTATTAAATATCACCTACGCATTACTGGTTTTTAATTAAATTTAGTAATTCTGATCACCTGGCAAAAATCCCAAATCCACGAAGGTTCGGACATATTGATGGTAGTTATTGGAATTTTTTCGCACCTTCTAAGGATGAAATGCGAATGGAAAAGCCTACGGCATTGAAAACGGTTCACTCGCTATTTACGGTGATACCCATTCAACGAGCCTATTGAAGGGAAGACTAATAGAGCGACGCTGACGAATGGCCGGACGTGGAGTGGGAAATAGGAAAGTCACCCCTAGGGAGGGAATAATCTACCCTCATCATCGTGAGAGCCGAGCTCACATGTGTTATGCATCAACCCATGGAACCGGCCTGAATTCAAAATACGTTGCCTTAAAATTGAAGCTTTTAGGTACGATTGATCAATAAGCTGCCCATGACCTACTAAATTGCACTTATAACTCCGTTTTTTGCCTACTCAGAATCACTTTCAGAATGAGTGTCTGTGTGTCAGTTGTGAAACAGTGTGTCCGTCGGTTAAAATTTACAAAAAACGCCATAGCCCCCTTAATTCGTAGCTTCTTTTTAGTTTCTAGAAACTGGAACGTTCATCTAGGTATGGCCTTGTCATCTTGTCCAGCCATAAATCTAAAAATTCATCCATCATGTTCCGCATTAAAATAATTGATAAACCGGCCCTCATTCTTATGGCAATGAAAATAGGTACTTCCAATTTCACGTAAATATGGAACTCGGCACGTTTTGTTGAAAGAACTATTAGATCTCCTCGCCTACAGTAATACCACAGATTGAAAGCAAATTTGGATCAACCGATTGAATTTTTTGCGCCTGAATTTCCAGTGTTTTGTAGACATTTCGACACCTGAAGCTCGCATATCGCCAACAACTTCGAAAGGGGGTGAAACTAATTGAAAATTGAGTGGGATATCGCATGCATAACGTATGCATAGCGTTTAGGGGTGGGGGATGAGCAGCGTAGTCGCGATGTTGGACACAGCGAGCCGCTGGAAGGCGACGCTTTCATCCACGAGGCGGACGATTTCGGTGGTCGTGGGATTGAATGAGCGCGTAGCTAGTAGAGCAAAGGAAGGCGGTCTGGGGGCCGGGGGCGGCGATGGATCGATAGAGTTCTCTCCAGCGGAACAAACGGCGAGCCGACCGAGGCCCCGAAAAGGGGGCGGGCCCGCGGAACTGAGGAAATAGAGGAAACCCGGCTCTCTGGGACGAGGCCCATAACCAGCGTTTCATACCGAGTCGAACGCAGATTTCCAGCAGAGAAATGCTTAGCGATAAATAATATTCGGAAAATTCGGATTATGAAAATATCGAGTTTTCGCGATGCGAAGTTTTTCAACGACCAAAAAATAATGTAACAAAACCTTGATTTTCGCAACGGGTCAGAATGTCGGAGTTGTATAATTTTGGCATCATAATGATTTTATCCTGGTTTCACCACCCTTCTATAACACCAAATCCAATTTTCGGAAAATCAGGATGGGATGAGCTTTGAATAGCAAAATTTGCTCATTTAATGAATATCACGGCTGACGTAATTTCCACATCATCCAAGCGAGTACGAGTGGACATGATACATGCAAGATATACCACTCCATATTGAGTAGTACTAGTACAAATGGAATTGAGAGTAACAGAAATCCGACTACCTGTATTTACGTACCAACTCAACGTAAACAAGGCAATGTCCAAAGTTCAACTGACCGGAAGCAAGGGGTCAGAAGAAGGTCGAAAGATCGATCGCCCACTTCACCTCTAGGGGGTCATACCCGCCAAAATAGCCGGACAGAATTACGACAGTATTTAACTATCGCTGCCATCAAATGCCACTAATGTAGTACAAGGAAGCTCCAGATTCCTGGTCCCACCAGAACTCGGGGGCCACGTCCGCCTCTATCCTCAAAAATGCAACTGCTAAATGTTAAATGTTCAAAAAACCGTATGGTCATTGGGAGTTAATCTTTGATTATGAATGTACGCTTGGCGTAATGGAAAATTTAACGCTAGAACCAGAAATGTTGTTGGAAAACAATTTTTTCAAGCTGAGAAATTCGGGTTTGCATGATGCAAAATCTATTTGGTTTTCCTGAATTTTTTTTCGAAATATCGTATCTTGTCAATGGGTTGAGACACAAGTGCGTTGTGCTCAATTTCTGGCCTACTTTCACACAATTTTGTGTCTTAAGCATCAACTGCGGCACATTCAATATTATGGGCTTGTTCCAGGAGCCTATGCACTCATCCATGGCCGTCTACCCTCATCTGGAAACTCTGGAATCATCTTAGCCATTCGAAGGCCCTTCAGAAGTTTAGCGACACAAGAGAGGCCCTTCAGCAACAGGTCTTGTGACCAAATTATCGCGACCCTATCTGCCATCGATCCATGGGCAGCCCAAGTTCTCCAACCCGCTGGTCAATAGAACGTTGGGTAATAGGTATACTCAACAACTACAACAACTAGGTTTGAGGATTTGACGGTTGGAAGGCCCTCAATGAGGCGGAAAGCTGGAATTCAATGGGGCGCACCATTGTCAGTCAACTCGGCCGAGTCCATTGAAAACCATTGCTAACAATAAGTAAAAATGAGCTTTTTGGAGATGTAAATTTACCGCAGGAAAGCCGTTTGCAATTTATCACTATTCAAACGGTATAGGAGCTGGAGTATCCACCATCAAGTGCTTATCAGTATCAGAATCGCACTAAATCAAACCGGAGTTCCAGGAACAGCTCGATAACCGAAGGTGTCCGGGGCGTGCCCTGCCGCCCTCACGGTCCGAACTAGTCAGGGCACGTACCGTTCTAGCATCATAGCACAACATTTTCGTACTATAGTCCAATTCCGATCAATTTCAAAAGCGTAGGATTCTTCAGCGTAAAAGAAGAGGAGAGCGTTCACGAAAAGACGACCAAAAAGAGAATCCCCCCCACTCGCTCCAACGATGATGAATATTCAGCCCGAGCTCATTTTCCACCTAATCATCAAATATGACAGCCCCGAGGCATCGGACGGGACAAAATTGGTTCGAAGCCCTGAATTGCGCGTTACCTCGAGAACAATTTATTCGCGCGGATGATGAAAAAATAAGAGCCCCCGATGGAAGTTGAGATTCTCTCACAAAATCCAAGCTCGTTGAGGGACTTTTCTCGTGAAAATTGTTATTGCCTTTGCCACTCTCCTTTCCAAGACCTAAGAAGCCTTGCCTTGTTATCAATAAAGAGAAGCCAAGTAGGTTTAGCGGCGAATGGGGCCACGTCGACGACCACAAGAAGGTTGTGGGCGATTCTCTCGTGTGAATGACCATAGATTTTATGAGGGCTTTCCATCCAGCAATCTCGGCGCCGTGTTACGTAGTTTTCTCGCCTTTTGCGCCAACAGAGGAAAGCCGTTATAGCTCATCAAAAGCGGAATGATGAGCGTAGCTACTTGTTTACACCGGATGGTGGTGAATGGGTATAAGAACAAATCAATTTTTCATTGAACACAAATGAAGGGTATCATCGAAAATAAAGTTCAAATAATAGATAGTAATAGGTATTATGTGCGTATTTTAGGAGTCAAAATTTGAGTAAATGTAGAGTAGAATTTTAGTAGCATTTGTAGATCGAAAATCCACGTCCACACTCCATAAAAGCCATGTTCGCCGTTTATTGCAATCCTAAAAACGGACTGACTCGAGTAAAAAGTCCGTAAAAAGGGTTTGACAGGGAGGGCATCTGATAGGAAATTTAACGCCCGACATTTTCTTCTCTATGACGTTTTTGCCTAAAAGGCAAACTTCGGCCGTAAAATCAAGAAAACTTTTAAAAACGCGATTTTGGCCGCATAAGTATCCCTCAAATTGACCATGTTGATCAGAATCCCGAAAAACGTCGAATTTCATGTTTTTTAGGCAATACCCAAAGACTCATAAAAAAATCTCAAAGTAAAATCCACACATTTTTTTTTTGTAATTTTTCCTTAGATTTTTCATGAGAAATCGGGTTTTAATTCGTTGTACCATCTAACAAGAAATAAAATCGCAAACGCCCTTATGTTTAGAAGGTTATGGCCCTTATGTTTATGTTTTCGAAGTATCTCCAAGTATTCCGAAAAGAAAGAATTGACATAAAATAAGAGGGAAATCGAAAGTTGAAAAAAAAAGTCCAAAGAAAATGGATATTCAGACAAGCCACAATGCACACCAGTGAAGCGTCAGGCTATCCCACATTTCGAGACGTAAACCGTTAACATTTTGAAGTTTACAAAAGTGTACTTACATTTTCTTCTACGGTTTTCTTGATTTTGGCACTCGCTTCGGTGACTGATTTTCCGGCTTTATTGACAGCGGAGTAGAGGAAGTTGCCGAACGACTTGGCACCAGCGATGGCCTTCGTCGACACTGAAAGAATTATTTCGATCGAATAGAAAAAAATAGTCCAAACGCTTGGAAAAATTTGTTAATTTAGTTTTAGATGATCGGAAGAAATAGTGCAAACGTTTTCGAGTTGGTAATATTCAAGCGAGGTATGTACCTACTAAGGTTTTTTTTTGTTGTTGCAAAAATCGAATAACATCCCAAAAAAAACTTAATAACAACGGTTTATGATTGAAAAATATCGTACAACGAACATATTATATAAATGTTGAAAATTCGAAGAGAAGAAAGTTTAATAAAGAGCTCCAACTTAGAATAACAATAAAATTTATTGTTATTCTAAATTGTATTTAATACAAGAGAAATGAAGGTAGGAATAGACGAACAATCCTCTAGTGTACCAAATGTAATATTAGTCAATGGATATTAGGTATAAAAATTCGAGTTCGACATAACGATAATGAAAATCTTGAAGATGAAGAATAACAAAATTTGTATATTTAATATACAAGTGATTTCCTTAATTTATAGATTGGTCGGTCCATTTCTGCCAAAATACGAAATTACCAAAGCTTCCAATTTTCAATTTGCGATTCAAACAGAAGACTTTGGACCAATTAAACAATATTGTGGCGCGTTATGTAGCTGCTGGGGCAAGGTATTGGGGAAAATTATGAAAGCATCCATATACCATAATACAGCTGAAAATTCGAGATAATGGACCGACCAATTGTAGATTGAACTCCAACACCAAACCGTCAGCTACGAATGGCATTCTTCTTGAAAATTGAAGACATCTATCAAAATAAATCGTGCTATCCACAAGATAGAGAACAATGCTAGAAATTTGTTAGGTTAGATAGATTGTCAAGTAAAGGAGGTTAATTTTTTTCTATAAATACAGAAAGGTTGGCCGAGTAGTGTTTTGATGATCGACGTCAAATAAATTGAAGGGTGTGTTCGGGAGAGGGGTTGTTTTCAGAAAAATCAGATTTTTACGTATCCGTCTTCAGTTATATTTCACTGTAGGTTGAATCCATTGGACCATGGATGGAATTCGGATTTAATTGAAATAGGGCTCGTATTTGTATATCGCGGGCGAATGCGAAGATCCCACTGCGTGGGAGTGCCCTAAATGTCACACAGTCAGTTCCAACCCACACAATCTGCCCAGTGGCTCAAACGGAGGCATTGTTCATTCACTGTTTACACAATTCATACAAACGCCATTAAGCCCGGGGTACGTTTCAAATCCCTCCGTTCTGCTATTTTCTGGTTGTTAAAGCAACAGAACCCAAAACTTCGCTGCTCAATTTGGGAGTCCTGACGTCATGGGTTGAGTCCTAACCTAAAAAAAATCGGTCAAATCGCCACGCAAATTTTTATTTCCCATGAGTCTAAACTACAAAACCGATTTTAACCGCTCAATGCTAGTTTACATCAGCATATATTTTGTTGTTTTGTTGTTTGAATCGGAAAACCATTCCTGCTAATCCAGCTCCGTGTACCATGATGCCAAGTTTACCGATAGGGATTCCGCCTTCTAGAAAACAGGCACTTTGTGGAAGTCGGAGAATCTACTATTTTCTTTAATAGAGTACTTCGTACTTTAGTATTTAGTACTTTAGTACTTACTTGAGGCCGTGAGTACTGCTTTTACGATACATAACCTTAAACCAAGCGAACTACCAAAGTTTAAATGTGACCAACAGTTTATTGGAAAAAACAAAAGATAGATGCGCCAAGCTTTATGGCTTTATCCGTTTTTATAGTTGTTTACAACTTTAACTGAACCCTTCAACAGTTGAACGCGTTAACGTGGGCGGTCTAGCTAGGGAAGCAGATAAAATCTAAGTATTTACTTAGGTACAAGCATTTTACAACTCAAAGAAATACTCTCAAATGCTGGACTGTTCAAAAAATATTGTCTAGTCGAATTACTATGATTTCTCAACGGAAGGATGAATTATGACGACAAAACCCACGGAGAAAAATAATCAAACTTTTCTTCTGGAATTTCCGGTAAAAAAAGTGAGGATAGAGAATATTTAGAACAACGTTCACGCCTGAATGGAAACGCTGATTTTATAAACATACAACGGGGAAAATCCCAGGCATATAAAAATTTGGTTCAGCCCACAAAAATTCCCTAGGGATCTACGAAAAATCAATACCGACAAAAATGCCCCATGATTTCACGTAGGATAAGTCAATTTAATCGAATGTGGACGAGTACCTATATTTTTGGAGCAAGTAAAGGCCCGGAGGCCCGCCTTAATACTTTACTTTAGGATTATCCTCCATGTAGGAGCCGTGAATCAAGTCCTTTGGCAAGTTAAGCTAGGCCACGCCCCTCAGAAGTCCAACCCTTTTTCGGACATTTTCCACCCCCGAAATACGCTCATTGAGGATGCATTACCCTTGAAAACCCCAAGAACTCAATTATTTGAGCCGTGAATCGTTAAAAAAAAGTACTAGTCGCATAAACTCGATGCCCAACAACTCGACGTCCATCAATTCGATGCCAATCTGAATCCTGAGACGAAAAGTAGGTGTCACAGTTTGTAAATTTCCTCAGCGCTTTCGCCAACCATTGCCTTTAGGGGATTATCTTTAGGAGATTCTAAAAAGCTGATTTTGGGAGGGGGGAGGACGAAGGCATGAGCCATAACCCAGGGAGGTCGACATTGTTCAAAAAAATTAATTGTACAGTAAATGGAAAATTACGCAGGATGTAATGGAGTGTCTTCTTGAATTACCACGTATATGGCAAAAGGTTCTTGGATTTGACCTATCAGTTTGCCTAGGGTCGTAATAATCAGATGTCGATTGTAGGAGGCTGAAAAGCAAAAAAGCTTGTCGTTTACCGAACCAAGTTGACGAGGTATCGTGTACACTGTGCCCGAATGATCCCGTGATTGTGTAACAAGGATACTGTAGAAAGGCCGCCAAACTCTACTAGGAACAGAGACAACACACCAAACCAGCAATTAACGTGAACACGACAGTAGGCGAAAATCGACCCATCACATTCTGCCGCGAATGGACAATCGAAATAGAATTCGGCTATGCGAAAAAAAATTCTTCGCCTAATTTTATTCTAAATAAAAAAATCAAGAGGTTATTGAAGGTCTTGTAGACCCAAATTCGCAATCAAAACGAAGGCAAAAACGAAGGCTGGTTTTAGGTAAAATTAGATGCTCTAAATCGAAGACCCTTTCATAAAAAATTGGCGTGCAAATATTGGGAATCTTTTTGTTGTAATTGAAAGTAATTATTACTTTTCCATGTGATGAGTCAATATTCCGCCTAGAAGATACGTCTACAATTAGATAGGGAGAACACAGAAGCGTGCAACACTCACTGATCAACTTCTCACCTGCGCCCATCGTCTGGCCGCCTTCTTTGTCGTCAGTCGGCGTCGTCGGGATGCTATCGACGTGACCTTCGCTGTCAGCACTTCCCGTCGCACTGGAAAACATATAAGGGTCATTTTACAGAGTGTGGCAAACTTCTGTTTTATGCGGTGTGGCATTCACTTTGCGCCTATTAGAAAATATCCCCATGTAGGTTTTTGCTGGGAGGATGAAATGGGTCAAAAAGTTTCAAACGGATGCTACTATGGGGGGTTAACAAAAATATTGACTCCCAATTTTCTCAACCCCTGCAATATTTCATACCCAGAAATAGTGAACATAAGAATGGGAAATAGATCGATGAGTCCAAATAAATAGGGGAAAATTGTACAATTTCCAAGATTTTTCAAAAAATCATTCCAATTCCAAAAAGTTTGAAAAATTTTACAAGCCAAAACAAAATTTCAAGTCCAAATGAATGGGAAAACATGTAAACCTTTCAAGATTTAAAGAAGCATTATGCCAAGTCCAGAGGGTCGGTTTACACAGTTCCAAGTCCAAATGAATGGGAAAACACATGTAAAATTTTCAGGTTCAAAGTTCAGGTTTTTAGGTTTCAAGTTCCAAAAAGGCCACGAAAATTCCAAGTCCAAATGAATGGGAAAACGCTTGTAAAATTTTCAAGATTATTATTCCAAGTCCAGCGGGTCGGTTCACACAGTACCTAGGGCCAACTTCACCAACATTGATAGCTTCGTGTAATCACGAGTGTAATCACCTGGAAGCGTCGTCGTCTTTTTCTTTTGAAGGCGATTTAGCTGGGGGCGTCGTGGCGGCGGCGTCGGCGGGCGCGTCGCCTTCGGCCGCTTCGGGTTTCTTGTTCAAGCCGGGAATGCCGCCTCCCAGCCAACTCGACATTTGACTTTTGACGGATCCGCCAAGACCGCCAAGGTTGCCTAGCATTTCCAGCCGGCTGCCGCCTTTCGTCGGGCTGAAACACAGTTAGGTGTGTAAACGATAAAACTTGATCATCGGTATTCGAGGAAATTAGATATTGCCGATTTGCGTTCTAGGCCCTATGAAACCCCCCAAAAAAAAATTCACGGGGTGTTGTAAAAAATATTTTTTGACCGAATACATAGGCACATTATTTCTGGAAATATTTCTGGAAATGATGCACCAACAGGTGACAATTCTGGGAAAATCTAGCAGGAGGATACGAATAAAATAGTAGCATGGATGAGATTAAAACGACTTAACCCTCGGCAACCGAGAACTTGGGTCCAGACGCTCAAGACAGTCAAATTACACTCAAATGATAAATCGCCTTTGAGAAACTGTTTTACCATTTCGTATCTGTCCGACCGATTTGATCTGTACACTTATGTCAGGACCAAGCTTCTCTGGCTAAGGGGGTAAGGCCTCTGCCGACGTGCTAGGTTCGAGTCTTCCCGGAGAGTGAAATTTTTGTCATTACCCGCTTGATCGTTTGAGTTCGATAAGCAACCTCTGACAACAATTATATACAATTTCGACTGATTTTGAGGCCAAGATTGTGGGGGGGACTGTCTGCCCAGTTTAAGTACCTTCGTCCATTCGAGAACCCGAAAGAACGTTCTAAACTTTATGATTTTCCCCCTATAAATTCTTTATTGACTGGGCTAATAAACGATATGATGGGTTTTCGATTTTCTCCTATAAGGCTGGAGGAGTCGAACATTTGCATCTCAAACTCCCGTAATTTTTTTAGGACTGTTCGGAAATATACGACTTTCAGTTCTCACATTTAGGTAGGTACTAAAAAATACCGCTTTTCACCAGTCCACTTACCGAAGAAAATCATCATGTACAATGGAATTTCAAGTGAACTCCCTCAGATGGAGATATTTCAGAGTCGAAACAGAAAACTCGGCCCTAAAATCCTGCACTATGACAACCAAAATTGGGACCGACTGTGGGAGGAATGCGCCAACATTCAATAATCAAACACCAACACCAACAAAAAAATATTTTCCCAAAATAATACAATGAGGTAGAGAGGAACAGTTCCAGAAAAAATGTTCTCTCTTCTGATGATCAGTTTCACTTCTCAGACAGTGAATAGTCACCTTTTATTATCGACCAGTTTACAAGAACGTCAATCACAGCCGCAACAAGTTTAGAAAATGCGTCTTCTGAGAGAAATACTCGTCGGTAAAGCGTGGTCGTATTACATTTTCGATTTCCCGCCTCGCTGCATTATTCCATCCCTCGAAACCACCTACTTTCGGAATATATTGAACACTTTTCGACAGTGTTTCACAAAATCAACAGTGAAGGCTCCTACTGACAGCTACAGCAGCAAATCGACGAAGAAATGAAATTGTTTTTCGTTCATCAATTCGAGCATTGGCCGTGAGAAAAATCCGATATACCAGGAGGCAGAAAACTATTTAAAAACTCTGGGCAGCCATGACAGATCGTCATAAATTCGAGACGGTCCCGTCAAAATCCACGGCCGAGAGAATGCCAGCGGGATAATGAAGGGTAAAGTAAGTCAATAGTGCGGCCGTCGGGAGGTGCGGGGGTGGCGAATACTACGGAATGGAAAGCGGTCGGCTGACCTGGCACAACTTGGGAGGACAGCCTTCCCTCACGTAGCGGATTCAGGGTACGCCCACCCGGGCATCTCATTGGACGGAGCTCTCTTTCGAATTTCTGTTCTGGGCTAAATGCCAGTAAAATATTTGAGGCAACGAAATATTTTCAGCTTGAAATTTTGCGGGGTAAATTTCAAAACGTAAATTTCAACCATTTTTAAGAGCTTCCTTTCAAAAGATTTCAAATCGTAATTTTTCAGCAATCCCAACAATCTTGCAGGGTAAATTTCAAAACGTTAATTTCAACCATTTTTAAAAGCTTCCTGCGATCAAAATTTCAAAACGTAAATTTTGCAACGTTAATTTCAACAATTTTTAAAAGCTTCCTTAAAAAAATTTTCAAAACGTTAATTTCTCAACGTTGATTTCAACAATTTTTAAAAGCGAACATTTTGAGGTGCGAGTTGATGAGGTTCCGACCAGCCGTTTAGGAATAAAACGCGAGGACAGCCCTGTTTCTTGAGAAATTCGGACGTAGCCGATTTTGACCATGAAGGAGTGAACCTAGGGATAGGTAAATACTCGGGGAAAATTAGGAAATTTCCTGGGGGCCCATTTCATCTTTGCAACTCGCATATAATTTGTAATACAGCACTACAATGATAGCAGGATGAAATGAACAACAGGAGAAATTAAAACCAATAAACTCGAAAAGGCACGAGACGTGCATTCGCAGATAGGGCAGCACCTGAACGAGCCGGGAGAGACTAAGTAATTGCAAACGATTCAATCAGACGAGTCTGAAGAGCAGTCGACAGACGCGCGTCTCAAGGGTGAGAAGTAAATGGGAAGCAATCAAAACGGAATCGAGATCGAAAAGACGTCTGGGGAATCCGCTGAGGTGAGAGACGCTTCTAATTTCTCACCGATTGTTCGTACCTACATATCCAGGAGTTCAACCGAAATGAATAAATTCGAACACAAGGGAGCATGGGAACGAGAAAAACCTATGGGATCAGACGAAGATCGAAACGATAATTTTTCACTTTCAGAGTTGGTTCCGGGGCTCTTTAAAACCAAGTAAGACATGTATGCAGTTCAAGGGAATGGGTACGGGGAAAAGTTAGTTTTCGCCAATTGTGTTTCTATTAAATCTTTCAACAAATGCATGAAACACGTTTCAAAATTCCTTACAAATGGCCAAGTCCACCGCGGGAATCGAACCACCAAACCTCCAAGTTTAAGTCGAACGCTTCAACCCTCGGGTAAATATTTATCTTAAAGAAACAGTGTCGTTAGGCACTATAATACAAGTTAGGAGCAATTAGTTTAATTAGAAGCGAATAATTCAACGGGAAAAGGCCGGTATCACTTTGCATGAATGCAATGCGAAAACAAGAACCATCGACCAATACTCCATCCGAAGAGCTATATCAACTTTTGAAGAGGGCAATTACTGAGGAGTAAAATTCAACTCGCGATTCTTGTACTCAACAGCAATGTCAGTATAATTGTTTAGAATAATTCTAGTTAAAAGCAAAACGGCTCAAAATTATCAACCAACAAATACCCGTATAAAGTGAAATAGATAGATTAAAAACGCCATTCCCGCAGGTCTTGCAGGATTTGCCTAAAGGTTATTAACTACATGGACTCATGAATCGTTGTTGTTCCAAATCCCAAATCATAGCTGCTGATGAGTGCTGTTAAATATTTAACAATTCGATACACCCTCCACTGAAGCGCCTACAGTTAAAATTGAGTTCTCTGAAATTCTCTGCAATCTCGGGGAACGGATAAGCTCCTCCAGGGAAAATTACTCATTCCGAACAATGGAACATCTTGTTAACCCAGAATTTAGGTAAGAAATTTCATTTTTTTACTGGCCACAAAAATTGAAATGTTGATACCTGCCTACTTACTGGCTTACAAAACATTGCACACACTCACCTACTTTCTCGCTTGAGTGGATGTTTTCAAGTTCTGTAACTCAACTGCTTCACCGCGATTTAGGTAGGTACTACCTGTTGAACACCGTAGGTATTTTCTACATTTAAGAACTAAGCAATTCTCACCTGGCATCTTTTTTGGCAGCGTCTCCTGTAGAATCTTCTGCGGGGGGGTTTTCCTCGGGCTGAGGTTCAGTCGAAGGTGGTGCTCCATCTTCAGGTTTCTCGCCTTCTCCTTCGCCTTTCTTGCCCATCCAACCAGATACCTGGCTCGTCAGATTCGAGAACATTTTGCGAACGGTCCCTCAAAGACGAATTCGCAAGAATACGGACAGTTGACCTCAAACTGGACGAGGCTGGTCAATCGAATCGATCGAGAAGTCAATTCACAAATTACCGCGCGAACTAACTTGGCGGAGACGATGGATTGAGAAACATCACAAACGATTCACACTCATATCACTGGTTTTCCCGCATTCCCGAGCGATTTTTCGAGAAAATTGCGACGAACTTGACCAATGCGTTATCAAGTGACAACCACGAACAAGTCGAACAACGCACGTACACGCCAGGCAACCGCTACCCCAGAAACTCTACAGTCAACTGCTGATGCTGCAGCCTGCAGAGTAGAAACGAAGTGGGGCGAGGAGGTGCTTAAATCAGACGTTCAATGTAGCACACTGTACCTCGGTAGGGCAGCGCTCAGATATCGCCTGGTGAGGAAGGACTCTGTTCTCTGTGATATTTTTTCTCGAGGGGCCAGTGAGAAAAAATATTTATGCGACTTCTTCCTCCCATATTATGGGAGTAATAATTATTATGATTACTTACATATTATGTAAGTCGGTAGGTGTTCCTATAATACCACAGGCATTGGCTGCCATTAGACCAGCTCATGCTTACAATGAAAAATCACCCCTTCATCTCTCTCTTTAGAAAAATGCGATATTTTTGGCTCCATTCAGTCATTCACAGCGTAAAGTTTAGTAGGCAGCGACCGAGCAACGTTCTTAACTCCACACTGCGCATGCGCGAGGCACCAAAAAAGCCTACGACACTTCTTGAACACGAAATCTTCAAACTCCTTCGAATATTGAAGCCTCAGGATCTCAAGGGCAGTAAGTAGGGTATAACAAAAAATCTTTATAAACAAGGATTTTATTAAAAGAAAGAACAAGTGTTTATCCTTGTTTCTGAGCCAATTCTCGAGCCTTGGCCTTTTCAATCTTAGCGATGCGAGCGGCGGATTTGGCGCCGAGAAGTCCGCCTCCCCAGTGTCTCTTGATTTCTTCGTAGCGCTCATTGTAGTTCGTCTTGACGGCTTCGATCACCTTGGTGAGTGCAGCGCGGTCATTACTGTCGACCTGCCGATCAAGAAAAAAAAAAACATTAAGTACATTGGAACTTGTTTAGACGCAATAATCAAAAACAGGAGGTCGACAAAATCATTTTCAGAATTTACCTGAGTCAGGCACACGGTTGTACAGGTTTTTCTCCTGACGAGACGTCCAAGCCTAGCTTTGCCTTTGATGATGCAGTAAGGCACGCCCATCTTGCGGCACAAAGCGGGCAAGAAAAGTACCAGCTGAAAAAAATAAAATAAATACAATCCATCAATATAAGGAATCCGAATTTCCGAGCAGCAGAGCTGACATGATGGATTCTACATAAGTGCTGTGAGACTAGAGCGCCATGTCCTTAATACATCCGTCCCTCTCCTTGAGGGCGGCGGGGCACGCCCCTGACAACTTCGGTTATTGGGCGAAAAGCTAACTCTCGGAACGGCGGTTTCCTTTACTATACTTCATCGATGTGTAAAACTCACCTCAATGGGGTCGACGTCGTGAGCGATGACGACGATTTGGGCCTTCTTCTGTTCGACAAGCCGGGTGACAGTGTTGACGCCCTGCCTCACAACGTTGGGACGCTTGGTCGGGGCGTCCTCTTTCTTAGCGACCTTGCCCTCAGCACGAGCCTTCAGCCTCTGCTTCTTAGCTTCGTTTGACTCGGGCCTGTATTTCTCTAGGATTCTGAACAGCTGGGTCTCTGGAAGAGGACAAAACATGATCGGAATCATTCACAGAAAACCGCAATGCCCAAAAGGACTCGGAACTGGATGAACAACAGCAATCATTCACAGAAATAAGTTATCGAGATGGTTAATCATTTTTCGGGCACTTACGAGTCTGTTTGTCGGCAGCTTGCGTAAATTGATTGATCGAAGGGGGAAACTTCAATCTTTTTTGGAGGACTGCTTTTTGTCGTTGAGTCCTAACGTATTTAGGCCATCTGACGAATCGGCTCAAGTCCCTTTTAGGTTGGACATCCTGACCTGGAAAACCAGAATAACATTAGACCTAGGCCCACAAACAGGTTGGTTGATTGAGCTAGTTTTTGAATTTGGAATACTCTTTCACTCACCAATGCCGAAATTCCTCGGCCTTTTGGTAAAAAGTGGGTTGACCACTTTCTTAATTTCCTGTTTTTTGACAGCAAGGGGAGCAGCTGCCACCTTCTTGCCGGTGGGCTTCTTCTTCAGCTAAAACAATATCAAATATTAAGTAACGTAATGTGTGGGCTAATCACATCTCAAATTCTACACCGTAGCAAATCAATAGCTCGATCCCTGAATTTAGTCCATCACAACACTACCAAAACACACTTGATTTCAGGGTACTACGCATTCTTGAATCTCATAATTGGGTTCCCTAAATCGGTTAATCAATCGGATGAATCCGTAAACCAAGAGAATTCATTTCGAAGATCGAAAAGAAGAAATAAATCCTACGAAAGGAGTGCATGCCGCTGAGTAGCGTCAGCATAACCTCAATCGATGGTTAAATTCGACGATGCAAATTTTTGACAATACCAGTTTTACGGGCTACGCGATCAATTTCAACAATTCAGCATGAAAATCTCAAAAACACCGTTACCTTTTTCTGGACCATTATGGAAGGATCGTACCGATGAATCCAGACAAATTTACACTAAACTTCCACCCACAGATCGAACGTTTGCACGGAAAACTTCAATGGGAAAGGAAACTTCAAGATGGCCGACCACAACAACAAACGTCGTGACGAATTTGTTGTTGCTGTGCTACATTCGAAGACTTGTGTGGGGAAAAAGATCGCATAATTTTTGTTTTTGTCCTGAATCCATTCGCGAAATAGGTGGGAAAACTTAGGGCAGCAAGCAGGGAAGTTCATTTTTAAGGCTGGCTGAAGTCTTGTCAAATTTGGCAAATATTGGTACCTAACTTAGAAAGCAGTAAAGTGATCGATACGTTTCCACCAAGATTTGGGACAAGTCCTTCCACGGATTAAATCGATGAACCATGAAAAAGAAAAATCTCTTCTTTGGTTTCTCTCATGGAAGAAGATTCTTTTTCCATGGGTTTCTCTTTGGTCCTGCTTTGGTGCATTGCTTTGGACGTCCCAAAAGATGTTGTTATGACGATCAAAACTGAAGTTGAAGTCGGATGCGTGAAGTAAGAGAAGTCGAAAAAGGAGAGGAAGAGGTTCGGCATCGGCCATTTTCTCTCAGTCGCCTTCCAAACTTTTTCGACGTGGTGTGGACCGTTTTTGTCATCGTTCTGACCAAAATTCAGTATGGGTAAGTGACTTATCTCATTATTTATGCGAATTTTTAGTTTCTCTGGATTGAGGCTCTAAAAATTGTGGTATTTCCGATCACATTTCCGTTGTAAAACTTCCATCTCGAATCGCACCTAACCACGTGGTACTCGGTGACATGCGAGCTTCGTGTTTGGAAGCTAAAGGAATGTCATTATTTTAGCCCTGTCCCATTGCTTTCCAAATCATCAAATTCAACTAAATTCCAGGTAAGCCGCGTGGTATCAGGACCGCACGTAAACACGTCAATCACAGGCGTGAGCAGAGATGGGCCGACAAGGACTACAAGAAGGCTCATCTGGGTACCCGCTGGAAGGCTAACCCCTTCGGTGGCGCATCTCACGCCAAGGGAATCGTCCTTGAAAAAGTGTAAGCATTTAGCGATTATGAGGTCAATTGGGGAATGGCCGAAAATTTCACTCTCCGTCAGGATTCGAACTTGGCACCTCCTGCCCTCCGGGAAGACGCCTTAACCCTACGGCTCTGGAGGGCCTGGGTCCAGACACAGACTGTTTGACGAACAACTCCGCCATTTCTAGTGACATAGTAGTGCCCTTGCTTGTTTGAAGTATGTTGGTACTTGACATCCGAGAAATTAAGTATACCTACTCCGAGTCCTCCCCAGACACGACACCCAAGCTGGCCATCCACGTAGTCGTTGCTTACCTTGGATTTATTTCAAATGAATTTTCACTGTACGGTGTCAATGAATGCTGCACCCTTTTCTGTGCAGTGGAGTCGAAGCCAAACAACCGAACTCCGCCATCCGTAAGTGCGTGAGAGTTCAGCTGATCAAGAACGGCAAAAAGATCACCGCCTTCGTCCCTCGGGATGGTTGCCTTAACTTCATCGAAGAAAACGACGAAGTCCTGGTCGCCGGTTTCGGTCGTAAGGGTCACGCCGTCGGTGATATTCCCGGTACGTTAATGCTTCATTGAATTATGATTACAGTGTTGCAAACAATCAAGCAAAATTGGGAATTTTTTTTTAACTAGATTTGTTTTTCATATTAGGAGAAAGGAATAAATCAGGATTAAAACCTCAAAATAAGTTCTTTCATCTCTCAACGCTCACCCTTGTTCTTGATGGGTTTTAACTTGATGAAATTTTATAAAAATTAATTTCTTTCCTCGAGGAAAATTTCAAAAAATCGGCAAGATTGTTTATCAGCGTTGTTTCAATTTTCAGGCGTTAGGTTCAAGGTTGTCAAGGTCGCCAACGTTTCTCTCCTCGCCCTTTACAAAGAGAAGAAGGAAAGGCCCCGGTCGTAAGAAGAGTTCGTTTATGTTTTTATTTTTATTTTAAACAATGTACGTTTTACAATAAAAATTGTACGACTAATCAGCTTTTAATTATTAACCCTAGAATAATCTCAGACAAGGGGCTTGGTGTTATCTTTATCGTGAATTTGCGGGAGTCTGGAGTCACGTTGAAGAACGCACCTTGTTTTTTTTTTTTTTGCGAAACTGGCTCTGTTAGCCAATATTTCCTTTTGAAAATATTGGTGAAGCAGATGCTTCTGAAATCGGTTGAAAGAAAGGAAAAATTCGTACAAAATCCACTTTATTATAGAGATTGCTCAAAAAAGTTTACCTTCCTTAGGAAACAAATTAAATCGTTACAGAGTTAAATAAAGTAGTAAGATCTTCTAAGAGAACGGCATAGCAAAATATGGTACAAATAAGCACTCCCATGCTGACGATGAACTCAGCAATATTGCAAAACAAGATGGCTCGCTTTATGAATCGTTTATCAATATAAGGAATCAAGATTGGCACAAGAAAACACATTTTTTGTCCAATGGAAGTCTTGATATGTATTTCAGTTTTAAGACACATAAGTCGTTTACATGGTACCTACTAGTCAATAATGAACTTTCTAGTAGCTGAACTTACAATTTGAAATCCTGCCGGTTCTTCAAATACATTTTGGAGGATTGGATTTTTTTTTCTACAAATTCGTTTGGAATCAAAAAATTAAAGCTCGTTGGCCAGGGATAAAGGCATTATGCTTCCATTAAGACATCAAAACATAGTTCGCGCATTTTTTCTCCATGAAAAATAATCCTTCGGCTAAGAAATGCATTATTGCAAGTACGTTAGTTCCCGGCTTATTTGATAAGCCCGAAACGCTCGTAAACATTTTTTTTGGTAACGTCGATCAAAAATTCTGAAACGAGAACTTGGTTTTGTCTCGGATGAAGCGCTCTCGAAATTCAGGCTTGAGCTTGGCTCGAAATTCCTCAGTCACGCGCTCGGTTGGACGGATTACGGTTTTTTGTCGTTGAGAGTCACGGCTTCTTCGTCGTTCAGCGCCTTCTCCTTCGGCCTGGAGGAATAAAAAACATATCCAGCCACAGAATGTTGACAAAATATTCAATTAGCAGAGGAGTAAAAAAGCCGAAATTCAGATAGTTGCTCACTTTCCAAAGTTTTCACCGTCCGCTATCGTTTCCGGCAAATCTTTACCCAAAGTTTCCGGCAGCAGCAACGCGGACGCTCCGCTTATGAAAGCCATCACTCCAAAAACTATCATTGGGAGCGGCGTCCAAATTTCCACCTGAATTTTCGAAAGAAATTTTGATGAAAGCAGTTGGGGAAAAATCAAAAGCCTAGTCGTGAATCGATGTCCTAAACGTGTTTTTCGAGGTCTCCAAATCCAAATATGGCGGCAAAATATGAAAAAATAATTGTCCCTCCAAGTAGAATAATTCTTATAATTATTATAAGTAGCATTATAATAAACACTTTTATGGGCGTAAGAAAGTTAAGCGGTGTTGTTCAAAACGGTTTCCGACAGCGTTTTCTCCCAAACTCGGGAAAACGAGTTGACACCAATAACTCATTTTTGCCAATTACAATAAGTCTCACCATAATGTTCACGTAAGGGGCGAGGATTCCTCCAACTCGTGCAAAAGTGGAAGCGGCTCCTGAAAAAAAAAACCCGAAGAGTTAGCAAGCAATTTCCATTTTTTTTAGGTGTTTTGGGGGTCGAAAACTTTTATGGCTCACCCAAACCGGCGTTTCTTATGACGGTGGGGAACTGTTCTGTTGTCCATACGTAAATCGCTCCGTAAGAAGATGTTATCGCGAGTTTGCCAGCCATCGCGAAAGTAATGTTGAGCCAGAGAAGATCTGAAACAGTCGATTCTCCAAGTAATATGCTGAGTTTCACTCTCACGAATAATTAAATCATATAAAAATGAACTTTTCTAAACGCCAAAAATCTGGAATCCAACCTCAGACTGAAATTCAAACTTATATTTAAACTCAAACAAGGTAAAAAACAAGTGAACAATTAAAACAAGGATTTTAGGACCTAGAACGCTCAAATCGGGTAATTTTTTTAGTCAGAAAAAAATAGAAAACCCTAAAAAAATTAAGGGCAAATTGGAACTCAACGTCAAACTCGACCTGAAACTCAAAGTCGAACTCGAACTAAAACTCAAAGTCAAACTTGAATTGAACTCGACGTCGAACTCGAACTGAAATTCAAAGTCGAACATGAACTGAAACTCGACGTCAAACTTGAGATGAAACTCAAAGTCGAACTTGAACTGAAAGTCAAAGTCGAACTTGAACTGAAAGTCAAAGTCGAACTTGAACTGAAACTCAAAGTCAAACTTGAGATGAAACTCAAAGTCGGACTTGAACTGAAAGTCAAAGTTGAACTTGAACTGAAACTCAAAGTCAAACTCGAACAAAAAGTCAAAGTCAAACTCGAACTGAAACTCAAAGTCAAACTTGAGATGAAACTCAAAGTCGAACTTGAACTGAAAGTCAAAGTCGAACTTGAACTGAAAGTCAAAGTCAAACTTGAGATGAAACTCGACGTCGAACTCGAACTGAAATTCAAAGTCGAACATGAACTGAAACTCGACGTCAAACTTGAGATGAAACTCAAAGTCGAACTTGAACTGAAAGTCAAAGTTGAACTTGAACTGAAACTCAAAGTCAAACTCGAACTAAAACTCAAAGTCAAACTTGAATTGAACTCGACGTCGAACTCGAACTGAAAGTCAAAGTCGAACTTGAACTGAAACTCAAAGTCAAACTTGAGATGAAACTCAAAGTCGAACTTGAACTGAAAGTCAAAGTCGAACTTGAACTGAAAGTCAAAGTCAAACTTGAGATGAAACTCGACGTCGAACTCGAACTGAAATTCAAAGTCGAACATGAACTGAAACTCGACGTCAAACTTGAGATGAAACTCAAAGTCGAACTTGAACTGAAAGTCAAAGTTGAACTTGAACTGAAACTCAAAGTCAAACTCGAACTAAAACTCAAAGTCAAACTTGAATTGAACTCGACGTCGAACTCGAACTGAAAGTCAAAGTCGAACTTGAACTGAAACTCAAAGTCAAACTTGAGATGAAACTCAAAGTCGAACTTGAACTGAAAGTCAAAGTTGAACTTGAACTGAAACTCAAAGTCAAACTCGAACTAAAACTCAAAGTCAAACTTGAGATGAAACTCAAAGTCGAACTTGAACTGAAACTCGACGTCAAACTTGAGATGAAACTCAAAGTCGAACCTAAACTGAAACTCAAAGTCAAACTTGAGATCAAACTCAAAGTCGAACTTGAACTGAAAGTCAAAGTCGAACTTGAACTGAAAGTCAAAGTCAAACTTGAGATGAAACTCGATGTCGAACTCGCACTGAAATTCAAAGTCGAACATGAACTGAAACTCGACGTCGAACTCGAACTGAAATTCAAAATCGAACTTGAGATGAAACTCGACGTCGAACTTGAACTGAAAGTCAAAGTCGAACTTGAACTGAAAGTCAAAGTCGAAATTGAACTGAAAGTCAAAGTCGAACTTGAACTGAAACTCAAAGTCAAACTTGAGATGAAACTCAATGTCAAACTTGAACTGAAATTCAAAGTCGAACATGAACTGAAACTCGACGTCAAACTTGAGATGAAACTCAATGTCGAACTTGAACTGAAAGTCAAAGTCGAACTTGAACTGAAACTCAAAGTCAAACTCGAACTAAAACTCAAAGTCAAACTCGAACTAAAACTCAAAGTCAAACTTGAATTGAAACTCGACGTCGAACTCGAACTGAAATTCAAAGTCGAACATGAACTGAAACTCGACGTCAAACTTGAGATGAAACTCAAAGTTCAAGTCTGACTTTGAGTTTCATCTCAAGTTCGACGTCGAGTTTCAGTTCAAGTTTGACTTTGAGTTTCAGTTCAAGTTCGACTTTGACTTCCAGTTCAAGTTCGACTTTGACTTTCAGTTCAACTTCGACTTTGACTTTCAGTTCAAGTTCGACTTTGACTTTCAGTTCAAGTTCGACTTTGACTTTCAGTTCAAGTTCGACTTTGACTTTCAGTTCAACTTCGACTTTGACTTTCAGTTCAAGTTCGACTTTGACTTTCAGATCAAGTTCGACTTTGAGTTTCATCTCAAGTTTGACTTTGAGTTTCATCTCAAGTTTGACGTCGAGTTTCAGTTCAAGTTCGACTTTGAGTTTCATCTCAAGTTCGACGTCGAGTTTCAGTTCATGTTCGACTTTGAATTTCAGTTCGAGTTCGACGTCGAGTTTCAATTCAAGTTTGACTTTGAGTTTCAGTTCGAGTTTGACTTTGAGTTTCAGTTCAAGTTTGACTTTGAGTTTCATCTCAAGTTTGACGTCGAGTTTCAATTCAAGTTTGACTTTGAGTTTTAGTTCGAGTTTGACTTTGAGTTTCAGTTCGAGTTCGACTTTGACTTTCAGTTCAAGTTCGACTTTGACTTTCAGTTCAAGTTCGACTTTGACTTTCAGTTCAAGTTCGACTTTGAGTTTCATCTCAAGTTTGACGTCGAGTTTCAGTTCAAGTTCGACTTTGAGTTTCATCTCAAGTTTGACTTTGAGTTTCATCTCAAGTTTGACTTTGAGTTTCAGTTCAAGTTCGACTTTGAGTTTCATCTCAAGTTTGACTTTGAGTTTCATCTCAAGTTTGACTTTGAGTTTCAGTTCAAGTTCGACTTTGACTTTCAGTTCAAGTTCGACTTTGACTTTCAGTTCAAGTTCGACTTTGAGTTTCATCTCAAGTTTGACGTCGAGTTTCAGATCAAGTTCGACTTTGAGTTTCATCTCAAGTTTGACTTTGAGTTTCATCTCAAGTTTGACTTTGAGTTTCAGTTCAAGTTCGACTTTGAGTTTCATCTCAAGTTTGACTTTGAGTTTCATCTCAAGTTTGACGTCGAGTTTCAATTCAAGTTTGACTTTGACTTTCAGTTCAAGTTCGACTTTGAGTTTCAGTTCAAGTTCGACTTTGAGTTTCAGTTCAAGTTCGACTTTGAGTTTCATCTCAAGTTTGACGTCGAGTTTCAGTTCAAGTTCGACTTTGAGTTTCATCTCAAGTTTGACTTTGAGTTTCATCTCAAGTTTGACTTTGAGTTTCAGTTCAAGTTCGACTTTGAGTTTCATCTCAAGTTCGACGTCGAGTTTCAGTTCATGTTCGACTTTGAATTTCAGTTCGAGTTCGACGTCGAGTTTCAATTCAAGTTTGACTTTGAGTTTCAGTTCGAGTTTGACTTTGAGTTTCAGTTCAAGTTTGACGTCGAGTTTCAGTTCAAGTTCGACGTCGAGTTTCAATTCGAGTTTGACTTTGAGTTTTAGTTCGAGTTTGACTTTGAGTTTCAGTGCAAGTGTGATTTCGAGTTTCAGTTCGAGTTTGACTCTCAGTTAGAGTTTGAATTAGTTTGGGTTTGACTTTGGGTATGCGTTTGAGTTCCAGTTTTAGTTTGAGTTTCATTTTGAGTTCAAGAGTGAGTTTCTGTTCCTGGTTCAGTTTACGTTTGACTGTTCGTTTGAGTTTACGTTGGACTTTGGGTTTCATTTTCAGTTCGAGTTACAGTTTTAGCTTGCGTTCGAGTTTTAGTTTAAGCTTGAGTTAACGTTTGATTTTTTTACAGTTTGAGTTTATCTTTGTGTTAGAGTTTCAGTTTGACTTGTAGTTTGAATAAATAATTGGCATAAAGTTTGCCAAGAAACCGGCTTTTAACTCGGCAATACACCACTGGATTGCTGGTGGAGGAGCTAAGAGAAAGCATTGCTGTGATTGGTCGAGGTGGCGTTGGCATTGGGCCCAATTGCTCTAATTGGGGTTTCCAAGCCACGTTCCCATGTTCCTCCCAACAGCCAGCGATTGGATAGTGTGTGGCCTTTACGTAAACATGATTGAAATCTGATTTTTATTAACATTTACTTCGAGGTATGAATCCGGATATGATGAGGCAGGAGCCGGAAATGAGCATGGCGCCGCAAACGATCGGCTTGCGACCCCATCTATCGAGGGTGAACAATAGGAGGGAATATGCTGGAATTTCGACCAATCCGCTGATGATGAAATTGACATAATCGTTGCCTCCGAGATTCGAAGTGTTCCACGAAAGTCCGTAATACGTGGCGCTGTTGACAAACCTGGAAAAAGTAAAATTTAAGGTACCACTGTAGTACAAGCGAGTAAAGTAATCCGCCGTTCCAGGCGTTGGCTTTTCGCCCGATAACCAAAGTTGCCCCGGGCGCGCCCTGCCGCCCTCGAGGAGAGATTTTTAACGTTGGAATCAGTTCATTACCCATCAAAATTTAATTATCATTTTTCAAAATGAAATAGTCGAGCGGACATTCGAGTAAATCAACAGAGAAGCAACATAGGTACTTTACCATAAAAAGAAAATAATGACGGACTTCTGAGCGAGATTGCGATATTTGAAAAGTTCCAGGACGGAAGGAGTTTTGCCGCCGGCTTGTTTCCGTTCGGCTTCCGTTTGCTGGCACAGCTGTTCCAGAACGTCTTCGCAGACTTTTTGGCCGTTTTCTTTGGCGACAGCTCGCAGAGTCTTTTTGGCTTCTTCGGTCTTTCCTTTCGTCAGTTGCCATCTGACCGATTCGGGGATAAACCTGAGAATCAGTAATCGGTTTAGGTTGCGACCTGAGTTAACCCCATTCCAACTCTTAATCACTTGTTAAAAATTCATTTTTTCCAAAGTTAACTTTTTGCACGAATTTTTCCCCAGATTATTTACAAGATTCTTGGCCTCACCACCAGTAGCAGAAATAAGCGACGCCCGGCAGCGTAATGGCGATTTGTAAAGTTCTCCAATCTCGGATTAAATAGGCGAACCCTGCCGTCAATATGAAACCGGCCGTGAAAAATAGCTGAAAGACGACCCCGCACAGGATCCTTTTCGATGGGCCGACCATTTCCAGGCCTGGAACAACGGATTCGTATTAAGACGTTTCCGACATTGATGGAAAGGTGATAATCCATATACTGCTCCATGTACCGATGACGTAGGCGACGAGAAAAACGCCCGACGTAGTGGCGCCGACGATCATCCTGGAGATCATGAAGGCGTAGACATCTTGGACGACGGCTGTTGCAAGACCGAAAACCACTTGCAATATCAAGGAAACGAAGAAGACTGGTTTACGACCCAACCTGTAAAATTCGGAAAACATTTTTACTTCCAGTGCGTTACATTAGATGAGACTCTTGTAAATAAACCTGGGGTTCCTGTAGACCGTGTCGGCGAAATCGCTCTAACGTAACTTGAAGAGTGCAGGGGGAAAACCGGGTAACTCAGATTTTTTGCACGAATTTTTCTGCTTGGAGGGAATGGTTTTTCCCTGATGATCTGAGGCATTCGGCCCCGTTTTTCCCCTGTTCTCGCTATCTCATCGGATCCAGCAGCCTTCAAAACATATGAATCCAATTTTAACTAATTTTTGACAAAAAATCAAGTTACCTGGTTTTTCTCCGGTACTCTTCACTTGGCAAAAGTTAGGCCCCTTTATGGATGCCAATAAAAAAAAGATAAAAAAAAAGGAGATTCACCTGTCGGAAAGGTCGCCGAAAATGATGGACCCAAGCATCACGCCGACCATCAGGAGGGCGTCCCCTGTGGCCCTCAGCCATGCTCTGTCACAGACAAGGTCAAACTGTAACAGTCATAGAACTGCAGGTACAATGCTACAGGTAGTGCGGAATAGCGGCAATTCATGATTCAGAAAGAGGTTTTTCCCAATATTCCCAAGTGTATGAGTGTATAGCACTGCGTCTACGCGGCCGTGCGTCGAAAAAATAGTCCGCGGCAACTGGGCAAATTGAGGGTTTCAAAGCCATAACACCAAAAATTTTAAATTTTTTTGTTTTTGCAATCAATTGATTTTTTGATTTTGCATCGTTTAAAACCAGTGGTTTATCGATATTTCTACTCGATAATTTCTAAATCGATGTTTAAGAGATCATGTATTTGTTATTATCTGCCAGCCTCTGACTGTGGCGGACGATTTTACGCTTAAGTAGGTTGCTGCTAAATTGCCAGTAATTTCAAAATTTGAAAATCTTGCTTTACGCCAAGATTTTCATGACATAGGAAAGACACTACGAAGGGGCCTTTTTGTGAAGTAAATACCAAGATAGAGGACCTGCAAGGATAACAAATATTCCAGGATATTTGCGATTCTCAAGTTTTGCAAATTGGTTGGGTTTCAGGTTGATCATTATGCATTAGAATCAATCTCTACAATTAATTATTCGGGGTTTCCCAACCATCCTGTTCCGAGCTGACTAATACTAAGCGATAAACCGTCGATTGACATCATCGTGTTATTTTTCCATCTCATCGAGAGACTTGCACGACCTAGAAATCGTTGCATATCTTCGCCAGATTTGCGGAAGCTTTGTGAGAAATCGAAGTCGTTTTTTTACGAACGTCCAATCTGCAATATAAAGAGAACAAAAAAAAAAAAACCGTCGCGGGCCGGAGTAGAGCAAAAGTAGTCGCTCGCTCACCTTGACACCTGCACCACAATGTAGGAGCTGAGTCAGTGGCGCCATTGTCAGCAAGTGATAATATTATGTGACATCCGATACCTACGCAGTTAAGTCGGGTTGACAAGTACCGCAAGGACGTGGGAAATGATCGAGAGCGCAAGTCTCTTTCAGCCTTGTGTACATAATATAGAGAATTATCTCATATCGGATTATAGGCTGTCGATACGTGATTTTTAGGTGGATTTTCTATCCCTTGAAATTTGAAGTTCAATTGATCAACCGCTGGCGATAGTCTGGTCATACAGAGGGGGTTCATACATTATGGTCATAAAGATAGGGTCATACATTATTAGTGCCATACAGAGGGAGTCATACAGGGAATCATACATTAGGGTCATACAGACAAGGTCATACATTAGAGTCATACAGGGGGTTGTGCATTAAGGTCATACAGCGGGGGTCATACATAAGGGTCGAAATCAAAAATTGAATCCCTCAAGAAGCCCAACACAGCTAGCTCCTTAGAGATTTTTCAAAAAAACCAGTCAGGTATAACTCGTTAGGTTATGTAACAATTGGGAGCGATTGATAAATTGTCAAAAAAATTATCTACCCTACTATTTACCTCCGAGGTTGTCGTAGATGAGTATTGACTCGTGTCGTACAGCCACCTGGGGCAAGTCGCGAGGCTCGAGTTGTCCGTGAAGCTAATATTCGTCGTACACTTGTTCGTCACGGATAAATCGAAAAATGTCGCATTCTCCGATTCTCCATCGTAAATACACCTGTGTCAACAGAAACGATAGATGAGGCTGTGAAGCTTTATAATTCGGAAGGGGTACATCGCACAGAAAATGGTCCAAGTAGGCAGGGTAGGCAAAATTGCTTTGGTAGGCGGCGTATTTAGGCCAGTGGGGAGTAGATAACACACAATACTTCCATATTTTGATGCGTTAAATTTCGAGACAATTTGATCATATTTTGACTACTTCTGAGTGTTTAGGTCAAAAATATCAAAAAACCCACTATGCAAATTTTAAAACTCGACTAAAATAACTTGCTAACTTCACTAAGCTGAATTTTTGTTCGGATATCGCGAATCAGAGTAACCTACCGGGAAATCGTTTAGTCCAAACCTCTGATCCACAAAAATTTTTCGGACAGAGGAAAAAACTTATTTAAAAAAACGGTCAACAAAAACCTTAAAAATGCTCATCGCCCGTCTGGACGATCCCTACAGGAAGAGATGAAGGCCTAACGAAGGGAGTCATAAATCACAAAGGAACAGATAGCTTTCAACTGAATGGGAATCGTAACAATAAACTAGTCGCTACAAGGCGGTTTAGGTACCTTTTGTTATTCGGTCGAGTTGCCCATAGTAATTTCTCAAACCATTGTCCGATTTTCGACCAACTCGACAACTTCATCGCGCTTTTCCTCTCATTCACGCGAACAGGCCGAGTCAGACGTCTGACATTGACCTACTGGCGGGCACAGATCCGGGGCTTGAAGATCAGACCAGACCGTACGGAGGTCATGTCCGACAATTCTAATGGGATATCTCCTTGATGAACGGTACAACGCGAGTGAGCAGTATTTTTTGGACCTATGCTGCCGAGCTTGGAAGAGTGCGATTTTATGGTATATTCGGGGCTGATTTTTAGCTGCAAAGCTCAATAGTGCTCAAAATATGCGTAAGAATTGAAAACTCCTACGCAGAATGGAAATTCAAATTCCTCTGTATAAAATAATGAAAATATAATGATTCACCGGAAAGAAAAATAAATTTCAAGTCAAGACCAAACCATTGTCGATTAGGGTGCAAGAACAAACAAGTTTCCTCTCCATTCCAACACCAATTTTGGTACTAACAGTTCCTCGCTTCGGTTTGCTTACATGACAAAAAGCACCTCATTTGTGCGCAGACGGTTTCCTCCAATGAAAATGTCTGGCCTACGCATTCCGTTGTTATTCTCGCCTCATATCGCTCAACTATGCAATGTTTATCAGACTAAACTCAACCTACTTGTACGAAGACCTTTTACACGTTTGCATTTTATGCGATTCCCCTCGTTCCGTCCAATTTACATCAGGCTCATTGCAAAAATACAATGTTACATCGACAATTGAACCGGAGAACAAACTTGGCCTTCGACTAAGTTTAAGCAATTGCCGGCCATCACGTGAAGGGAAAGCCAAATCGATGACGTACAAATGGAGGTTAAGTTGAAAAATAATCTCGGGAGATCTCGGCTTATGATAAGTTCATAAGAGCAAAATGCGAATTTGTGATTAGGTTTCAGAAGGACAAGACCCAAATCGCAAAAGCTACCCGTAAAATCAGCAGTAGGTTACTTATGCCTTGAGTCGATCAAAAGTTAGAAAAATATTATTGAGATTTGGCCGAATTCACTTTTCCTGCCAATTTTTAAACAATTGAACCGCCTGGAAAAATTTTTATGATACTGTAGGATGATTGGAAAATTATTGCTCTTTCCAACGGTATAGTCGAAATTGGATTTTTTTGATAATTTCAGGATGCTATGGCCGTTTTAGCGAATTGAGATCGAATTCACGGAAAAAATCTTAAAAGTGAAAGTGGCATTTAGAAGTAAAAAATGTGAGAATAATTTTTATAAGAAATTATTTGAAGAATCGATCCTAAGCCGGTGGCATATTCCTCAGGTTAACACCCTGTAGATTTAAAAAAATATTAAGCTACTGATTTTTTCGCAAATGACTCCACTTTTCGTTCAAGAAACTCAAATTTTCAGGAATAATCGAGAACTGAAGGCTAAAATGAGATGATGCGACCAGATGGACGTTCTGATCTCAGACCTTGGCCTTTAATAATTAGAATGGACATGCTAAAAAATAGATGAGGCGGGCTCCTTGTTTAAGAAAACATAATGTTGAGCATGCCATACGGGGGAACAGTAAAGTAAAACAGCATTTGACAAACAATTTTTTCACTAAACGCTGGTAAAGATACGTTTTTGCAGGTGCACAAAAAGGCTAAAATCGAATAATCAAATCATTTTTGAGGTCAGAAAAAAATAAAATGAAAAACAAAAAGTGCTAATAAATAGGTCGTGAGTAATTCGGATTTCGGTTAAACAGGGTAATCGGAATTTTTACTAACAGAATTTCTAAAAAGTTGTTTTTACAATCACAAAGATATTATTCTGCAACAATAACTAAAATATTCGCTATCTCAAGTCATTATCTTTTCAAAATTTAGCCAGTCAATATGCGTGCTTGTTCAGAAAGCGATTCTGGGTAAAATTGTACATGTGAAAAATTTATCAGGAGCTCCGATCCGATTTTTGATTTTAGGACGATTGCATTACTTCCATTCACGTCGAAAAACTGAAGTAAAACGGCCACGCTGTAAATATTAAGCAACATTTTGAATCCTCTACGGAGAAAACTCCTATAAAAAATTCCACGAATCCGATACAGGGAAATTTGAGCTTTTACACCTTGCAGACGGTCTCATTCAATGTTTTTTAGATATAAGTGCCGTCTGGGAATTTACAAGACCGTGACGCCAATAATTGAACCGGGGAGATTTTCCTCATTCGGCTAAGGCTGGTAATAACTTGACACTTTTTTATAGGTGTCCAGACCACATATCTAACTGCATTCTCACATCGGTCGGTTACATCGTTAGAAAAAAGATTTAATTTTTATTCAATTTTACGATGAATCTTCTCTCAGGTTTTATTTTGAGGAAAGTGTTCATATATTGAAATAAGCACCTCGTCCTAGGGAAGATACTCGAAGCTAACTTCTAGCTACGAAACGCATCAAAATTGATATTCCGGTAGAATTCACTGTATAATAATAATAATAATAATTTAAAAAATACTAGTATACTATAATATGGTATATATAGTATATATTAAAGTAGTATATAGTAGTATATATTGTTATTATATGAAATAAAATAATAATGTTTCACACAACATTTTCTAGACTAACTACCAAAATTTGGTAAGTATTTAATACTTTCATTTCGGCTCATCTCATATCGATAAAGAAGGATCCCACTTAAATTTATAGATTAACCCATACCATGACCCCATACGCGAGGCTCAGAAAAGTTGAAAAGGACCACGAACACGACAAATCTTCATGACACACATTCATTCGAAATATCGGGCAAATAGATAAGAATATTGGAATCGCCGAATCCGGAAAAATAACGACGAATTACGACAGTTCACAGAAATACTAGGCAAAATCAATTCGTCTGCAGTCTCGGCTACAAAACTCGAATGAAACCAATCGAAGGGGGATCAGTAGGAGAGGGAATCCGACTCTATCTCACGTCCTAGGAGAGGAGTCCTAGTTTATCTACTCTGTCAAAAAACGCTAGTCAGGATAAATGAAGCAGAGAGTACCTAACAAAATGAAATATCAATAAGGAATTGCAAATTTTGAAGATTCGAAAATTCCTTTTTAAAATAGAAATGTTTTCACAACTCCCATCCGGCATTGAAGTGTACAGAAAGAGCATAATCCCCAAATTAAAATTAGTACTTGAGTAGGAAAAGAATCATTCGGAAAATTATAGTTTACCTCGATACTCACAAAACTAAAAAAAATTTTTAACAATAAAAATAACTCACCGATGGTCAACGCGAGCTTGAAGGAACACGCCGGCCAATTTGTGGAGAGCGCAGGAGATGGCAGGTAGGCACAGCAAGAAATTTATTCGCTTCTGGTATCGGCCGAATTGGCCCAGGGTGACTAGCACATCGTCGTATGCCATTCTGCTAGTCTTCAATTTTTCCCCTCCACCCCCTCCTCCACCGCCTCTGGAAAAATTAAATGGTGGCTGTTGAATGGAAAAATTAAATGGTGGCCTATAATCAGAATAAGTTGGGTTAGGTACCTGAATATAAAAATATTACGTGTTCTGTAGGGCAAAACGAAGATTACAAGACCAAGAACGCTCTAATACGTTCATTTTTGGGGTCAGAAAAAAATAAAATAGAAAACACTAAAAGTGCTGATACATCAGAAGTATTGTGAGTAATTCAAATTAATTATTAAATATTAAGTAAATTGTAAAAAATTAAACGGCACAAATTGTAGTCAAATTTTCATCGTAAAAGTAAGGATCGTACTATTTAAGCACATAATTATGACTAATTAGTGGATTTAAGGGCATAAAAAAACCCTATTCTTTCTCCGCCCTTATTAGTCATCTCGGTTTGAGTGACAAACCACGCCGGCAAGTCTAGGGTTGAACAACCGCGATCGATAACACGCCACCGGTCGTCGGCTATCAATGACCTCGCCTAACTCACCGCCACCCAATTTTATCGTTGGGTTGCAATGTGTTTCATATTGTGTTTGAAAATATTTCAGAAATTTCCTCCTAGTAGAATTCTATATAAAAATTTTCAATTATGTACGCAATTTTAAAATGACAAAAGTTTGAAAGCGTGACGAAATTCATAATATGATTTCGTCACGCTTTCAAACTTCTTCAAACACATATTATGTAGGAATGTGGTAAAAAACACTACAATTTTCGAAACTAACGCCCAAAGTGAAATCTAAGAAGTACCTATGTCATACGTGTTCAGCAGGGGTAAAAAATTTATTTCATCGCGTAAAAATTTGAAAACTCTGGGCCCAACTCACCCTTTAATTTTACTACTGCCGGTAACAGCCATCGGTATTCGCGGAGCAGTCGAACTCCCGGAACGCTTTAATGCTGAACCTTATCTACGTTGACTATTTTAGAATCAGCTAAATATTACCGTTCGAAAAAACACCGTAAATAAAAACGCGGCGACTCGAACACTCCAAAACGTCACTCGCCCGTCTCGGCTAGGTCGGCCGATAATTTTCCAAATTGTGTACACTGTACCTACTTGATATATTGACCCAAAAACGCACGTGGTGTAAAAATAACGTCGAACACTCAGCCCTCAGTCGATATCGCTCGTGACTGGATCAGTTTTGGACCCAGACGTAGGGCCACCCCCTGGCGTATGGCGCATGCCTGGTGAGACTTGCTCACCACGAGCAGCGGATATCAACATTGTGGTACATGGGCCAGGGATATATGTTTGGATCTTGATCCAAGAATTTTTAACCAACGGTTGAATAACGATTTTTTTGTTACTTTTTTCATCTCAGGCACACAAGTTCAAAAATCGCGGTTGAAAATTCGAAAAGCCGCTCCAGTCATTATTTTCTATCGAATCATGGCCAAAACTACGAGTTATTGAAGAAAAAACTAGTGGATAAGAAAAACCAGTAGGTGCATAGGTAAAATGGAGAGTGGGAGCGGTGCGCAGACAACGCACAAGACCTACTTCCATATTTTTTCAAAATTCTGAAGCATAGGATATTTCTCTATTTTTGAATGGAATTTCTCCGGTTTTGAATCGATTTTGTTTATCAAATTGACGACCTCTTCTTATGGTCACCCCATCTTATGGTGACTGGACCCCACCCACCCGAAAATCAACAGCGGGCACGCTAATCGTCGGAATTTTGAGTGTCGTTGGCCTTTATAAATAATTTGTTCCAAGAAGAAGCCCGCGCGGCCGAAAGCGCTCGAGCTTCAGTAAATATCTGCAAGAGGACGCCCACAGACCTTTCAGATCCTTCAAATCACTCATCACTTAATTAAAATAAAGTTAAATTTAAAAATAAATTATATAAATAAATTGATTAGTAATGACTGATGGTAATTATGATGTATAGCATCCCAGCAGAATTAAATTTAATAAATCTTTTATGAACACGAGCAGGTAGGTACCAGATTTCGTGAAGCCCCGGAATGACCCTTTTTTCGGTAAAGTGATATGCAAAAAATATGTACCAAGGTATGTTTTTGCGATGATGATTTTATAATGATGATTAGTCAAAGTCTGTACTTAGAATTAGCTACTTGATGACCAATTTTTTATTTGTGCGCCCATCGGCAAGCGCGGTACAGAGCTTGGTGTAATGATGGGTAGACAGTACGATTAAGCATTGCGAGATACCTACCTAATCTTAATTAAAAAAACATGACTTTTACAAAAATTGAAATAATTCGCGAACATTTAATTAAAAATTGTAAAATTTCAATCAAAATCCAGAAAATTTCAATTAAAAATGCATCAATTTTTAATCAGAAATTCAAAAAATTGTAATTAAAATTCGCAAAATTTCAATTGAAAATTCACCAGTTTTTAATTGAAAATTCGCCAATTTTCAATTGAAAATTCACTGAGTATCCCTAAAAATTCACAAAAGGTCACATATGAAATTGCACAATGCCTTAACAAAATTTCCAATTCCTTTCCCTCATAACGTAGTAGAGTACCGAGGTATACAGTCTGATATAAAAACTATCAGTAGGAACTAAGTTTCTGTTTCTTCCAAAATCCTTAAATTTCATAAAATAAATAAATTGTAGCTGAACGTAGCTGATTTCGAAACCACAGAGATACTCCGCGTCAAAGGGAAGCCACAAGATAAGACTTACCGATAATAATAGAACACGTGTGGCGGTCGGGCGATTCTTCCTTGGGCGCGCACTCCGATGCGACTCGGACGGACACGGCGATTCGACTGTTCCGTCAACTGTGTCGATGGCTGGAAGGATTGGAGGCTACTCACAGCGGAACAGCGGTCGGGAGGTTAGGTCTTCATTGTGAGAAAACGTTCCACCATTCACGAGGCGGTCACATTCGCGCCATATATCTTCATATCCGATAAATGGCCGCCCGAACGTTCGACCAAATCTAAAAATTAAAAATCAATCAATTTTGAGCCGGGTAAAACACTGGCAAAGACACTGAACACGCTGGTAAATTACTCGTGGAGAAATTACGGAATCCCGTAATTTGAACCAATACTCAAAAATGAAAGGAAAGAAAATTTATTTTAAAACTTTCACTATTAAATTTTTATAGTCTATTCCACAATTCCGCCGTGCTTATCAAGAGTGCAGTAACTCCACTTTTTGGCGGTTTTGAGTTGAACCGCTCTAGAGGTCCACGGGAGGGTAATAAAGCATTTGCAGGGTCAAAATTCACCAGAAACTGCCGTTTTCCCTCCAAAATCGCTGAGGAATTTCGCCGTAAATGAGCTTGAATATTGTTAAACTTAATTGCAGCTACTCCTGCAGGCTACGTTGTGAAAAACCTGATGCAAAGAAACAGGTGCCCCGGTCAAAAAACGAATAAAATCTAAAAAACCGCTTTTTCTCGCGTTTTATATTTTGGGAGATATTGCACTCTTCCGAAGCACGGCAGTATTGAGGTCACAATTCTAGGCCGGTTTCGGCTATTAAACCATCGTCAGTACTTGAAAACGTTAAGGTCTTTGTTAAGTACTGATGATGGTTTAATCGCCGAAACCGGTTTACAATTCTACCTCAACAGTTGAGCAGACGATTTCTTTTCTCTCATTCTGGAGTTTGTATTCAAACTGGTAAAGACTTCCATCGGCTACCAAGTAGAATAAGGGTGGATTCATCAATTCAGTTTATCTTTCAGATGAACATTATCCTCCTATCCTTGACTAGTTATGAACACTATCCTTAACTAGTTTCTTGGAAATGTAGACAATGAAATTCGATTTCAACGCAACCATGGAAACGTTTATTGGGAGAATAATGGATATTCGATGAACAAAACTAAATTGATGAACTAATGGGTAGGCGAGTATATTTTAATTAATTATGATTATTTTCTTGTGATTCATTAGTTTTCAGAATCAATTTCATTCATACAAGCCGATTAATTTCAAGTAACCTGATAACTCCAATGACGTTCAAGTAATCGTAGTAATCCTGAGTACTCCATTACGTTTCCATGCAATGGTAAGCGCAATATGGTCATTTTTCAATTATTTGTACCTAATGAGTAATGGCCAGGTTCGATTACTCATTACAGGTACCCGGAAAAGTAATGGCCATTACCATTACATTAGAGTAATTGTAATGGGTAATGGTCGTTTCATTTCTCCACAGTAATTATAATTTGTAATTCGCCACTGGTAGATACTAAAAAAATAAAAAATCATTAATTTTTCCAAAACGTTGGCTCAGAAAAATGGAGTTTTCCTCGAATTTACCGATTTTGCATTAATGAATTAATGAATGTCGGTATCAGAATACCTTCATGTAACAGATACATGATGTGTTCTCCGTGGTACCATTTTTACATTAGCTCAAGTTGACATCAATGAGTGATGGCTGGATGAGTTTCATCGTAAGACGATCAGCAATGACGGATATAGAAGAGTAAACATAATTTTCGTATATTAAGGGCCGGTTTATTGACAAATGTATCCATCCTACGATACAAGATAGCTTCACTTGAAATCCACCACGGAGGTATTTATATCAAGTTTGAATGTAAAAAAAAAACAGAAATGGGGTGGCAGTTGGGTAAAAAAAAAAACAAAAAATAGACTACTCAAGTTGGGAGAAAAAGAGAAATGGGGTGGCAGTTGGGTGAAAAAACAGAAATGGGGTGGCAGTAGGGAACTGCCCTGAGGGACAGGCAAGGATTAAGGTCAAACAATTTGTCAAGGCCGAATTTATGACCAATATTCATAATTTCTCAATCATTCATTCAATGAATGAGCATCCCGCTCTGAAAAAATCGCGCGACCAAAATAGGAATTCGTTTCTTAGTCATAAAAAAGATGCTCCGCGAAGTTGGAATTAAAAACTCTTGATAGATAAAACTGCGCACAAAAATAACGTTCCTACCGATACGATAAGTGCAGTATCACGAATTGTACACGAGAGTTTTGGCCTGCAACAATAAAGAAGACAGTACTGTCCTATACAAAGGATGATCCTCCCCGTGGGTCACTCTAAGAATCGTCTGCGCTTTCTCCAAAGCGTCCAGAGCTTTGTCGCAGGCGTCTTTGAACATGAGGATTTTGCCGAATTTCAAATAGTGAAGGCCGAGAATCGGATGGTGCGTACCGTAGTATTTTCTGAAACACAATATTTCGATAGGATTCACTGAGCATAGGGATAATTTGTTGGTGCTTTTCCAGGCAAAGCTTGCGAACACCTAGGCATTCAATGCCTAGACCCTCGCTCCTGGAACACTGCGCTACATTCCCACAAAATACTCACTCAAAGCCTGGTATTAGTTTTGGACCGAAATCAAGGGAGTCCTCCCATTTTTGAAGTTGAATCGAAGCTTCGAAGGCGAGATCCAGCGTTCGGACGTGAAGAACGTTGTCTGGGTGGAATAATCCGCTCTGCTTTTCCAAGCAAAGCTTGCAAACATCAAGATCTACCAATACGACAATTAAGGAATATATGTTTCAGAACCTTATTTCTGAGAATTTATCTCAAAGACCTCAGAACAACAGCAAAAATAATTTAATAGGAGGGTACGTAAATAGTTGTGTTATTCGTGCAGCGATGGATGAGCGCCTAGTAAATACATAATACATAAGCTTATGCTCCACCAAGGAAGAAAAATCTGAAAATGATAGTTTAACGTATCTAGCAAGTCGCCCACTGACCAAACCATGGAAAAGGATACAAGCTACGTTCCTCATGACTTCATGTTGATGCTTGGTGAAGCTGACGATATCGTTGTATTTGATAACGAAATCATCCGCCGGAACCCAACCGCATTTAGAACAAGAGCAATTGTCCTACAACATACAAATAAGAATTACCTATGTATTCTGTAAAAACAAATTTTTTAAATTTTAGTTGTCAGTATCGGTATTTTGAGATTGTTTGCTTCGGCATTCTGAGGTGGATTTCAGGCTGAAGAGTTAATTTTAAGAGTTTATTTTTCAAGTAGCTACCGCAAGCTGTTTGACTGATTAGGGCACCTGATTACTGGAAAATAGCCAATGGTTAATTTACGTCGATTTTTTGAATTTTTTTATTCGAAAGTGCTCACTCTGAAATGTGGAAAATTGGTATTCAGTAGGCCGAAGTTTTCCCAAAAAATCTAGACATTATAAGACAGGTTTTGCGAACAAAAAGAGCAGGCTGCTGTGAAGGGAGCAACCGTGTTATAAGCCGTTAACCTATAGCCTCGACTGTCATCTCGTAGTGCATGGGTAGTTAACCTGTGAGCAGGTTACATTGTCACCAGTCCACTACCTTTGTGAAGGTAAACAAGTCATTCAAAGCCATTTTCGCCTTAGGTTATTTCTAGCAACATGGGGTACCCTATATACATTTCTAAGGGAAAATTTTCAAAACTAAAAATCGACGTAAATTCCCCATTCTGCCAACAAGCCTCTCACCTGCTTCACATACACAAGCGATTCACACTGCTGACAGATGACGGAGTCTTCGAGCGAAGCCCATTCAGACTTAGTATCGCACCTCGGGCAGTCGCATTCGAAGTAATATCGGGGCCAAAGATCTAGATTTCTGTCTATCCGGGGTTTAACCGTTTCAATATAAGAAATCCTGAGCTGGAAAAATTGAAACCTGATGTAGGGCGAACGAATAATAAATTTATTACAGTCTTAACTCTTCAAAAGTAAAAGTTGTTGAAATACAACAACAGAATTGTCAGCAAAGCCTTGGGAGTAATGGGAAGGCAGAGGTAGGAGAAAGAAGAGAGAGTGGCGAGGGTGAAGAGGGAGGACGTGAGGCTCACAAGGATGGTTGGATGCACAAAGATGGTTGGACCTTTTCAAAATCAAGTATCTCAGCGTCAATCCTGCGCCTGGATGACAAATGACGCCTACAGTAACACCAAAGACTTGAACGGCTCAATTGTTGTTATCAGGCTCTCACAATTCGACATTTCTGAACCCACCTTGGACCATTTGAAGTCGTGTATATCTTGGACAGTCCTTATGTTTAGAACGGTTCCGCAGAACGTTGCTACGGCGTTAGGCTCGCACGAATGGTCGATAGTCGACGCCCCAAGATAGATACCAGTACCCAGTTCCGACATTTCCCCATCCAGAATATTGAAACTATTGACTATCATCTGCAACAGAACGAGAAAATCGGTGTTAGAACATTATCAATTTAGACAGATTTTGAAGGAACCGGAATTTATTTTGAATGATGAGTTAATGTAGCGACGTTCCGGACGCCCTTGATTTACGCCTGATAATCGAAGTTGTCCCAGGCGTGCCTTGCCGCCCTTAAGCAGAAGACCAGATCAAGTCAAGCCATGTAAACTCTATCGATAAATTTTGAAAATCAATCTACAAAGTAAATGGAAGTATGGGGATCGTTCAGTGGGGAAGTTTTTATGTTTAGGTTTACACTAATTCCGGATAAGCTATTATGACTGTCAAGATAAGTTCCATGGCATTCAATAGTTATTATAGAGAAGTAATAAAGCCATACCCTTCCATAGATTCCGAGGAATTCGGTAAAGTTGGGAAGCTCATCTTCCCCCATGAAGTCTCTCAAAACGTTGAATAAGCACTGCGCATGCTCGATTCTTTTCGAGTCGCTTTTGATGTCTGAATAATCTGTGGATTCAGTAAATCGACTGAATCAGATAGTTATTTTGTAAAAGTGAAATTAACGGAAGTCAATGTCATTAAGGCATCAGGAAAATCAGAAATCGTTTATTTTTTACTAGACCAACTCTTTTTATTTATCATGGCATCAAGCCTAAAATTTTGAAAAAATAATAAGTAACTAATAATGAACAAAATTGTTTAAAAAAAAAGAAATAAAAAATATTTAATATTATTTTATTTGATTGACCAAAATCCTCGATATGTTTACTAGAGTACTTACGCGACATGAGGTCTTTGAACATCCGAAATTTGTTTTTGTCGTACCACCCTTGCTCATTGCCACCTCCTCTCTGCAAAGGAATTTTAAAATGAAATTTTGTAATTAATTAATGTTCCTGTAAACCAGCTAATGCAGTTCAACTGAAAGGAGGTCATTGAGAAAAAAAATTATTTTTAATTAACTGATATTCTTAAAAAGAGAAGATCAAGTTAAAATAAAGTAATTACCTTTAGCTTAAAGATAATTCTGGCAAGAATCCGAGCAGCATTAGGTAATTCCCTTCCGGGTGGTAGCTTCTTGAAACAGGAACATTCTTTTTTGTGGTCTCTCCATGCCGCTTTTTGGCAATCTCTGTCGCAATACTTGGCGTAATGACATGCAGCACATTTGAACAGCTCATATCTAGAACAGTGGCATTACAATGTACTGAGAAGAGGAAAATGACGATAATATTCCATGGTGTACCCGAAATCCTAGTTTCCTAAAACGGTTTCATAGCCGATAGAGCGAGAGCAAAAATTAATTTTTCAGAGATGACAATAAAAATAAAGTAAAATTTTTCAAACTACTTTCATGTAAGAATACAATTTGGGTTCAGATCGAAAAATTACTTGAAAATTTGGTACTTGGTTATAATAGATTATAGGGTCAATTTCGGTTTAAAGCCTAATAATATTATTCTGAATAAATAATATTTTACTGAAAAGAAATTGCTCCTCAACAGCAAAAACCACGACATAACTCTAACAAAAACGGCAAAACTTTATTCTTGTTGCAGCCAATTGTTGAGGTTCAGGGCAGAATTAACCGTCTGCTACAGCTTTCGATCAGTAGCCAAGGTTTACATTGCGGAAAATGGCTAATAATAGTACAGGTATCACAGATCAAGGACATAAAAGTTAAGGTCAAGTAATGTTGGCATAATTCATTACAGGATCAACTGGCATCATTAATTATAATCGTACAAAATTCGCCAAGCTATCAATCCACTATTCAGCCTTAGATTTTATTTTATAGAATTATCACTCGATTCATAAAACCATGAATACCATTTAAAGACGTTGAAGAAAAGGGTAATTAATAAGTCCTGTTTTATGGAAGGACAATGAACTTATTCCTCAAAAATAACAAATATTGTTGAACAGAAATCGTACATAATTAAATGATTGTACATTTTAAAAGGTCGGTCATTTTTTCACTAGCTTGACCAAGCAGACCAGCTTGACAACATTATGTTCCTGCGGAATTATGCAAAGAGCAGAGAATTTAATTAACTTACTCAGAGTAACAGTGGTCACATCTAGACAGTCTCAAATTTGAAGCGAGGGCGTGAATGAACGGCTTCTCGGAATGGACGAGTGTTCCTCTTTTGATCATTTCTTAAAAGCCAAAACTACTGTAGATGTAGAAGGTAAAATTTATTGTAACACTGAACAGGACGACCAGCTGTGGAGCTGGCCGGTTGCTGCTAAGAATAGGACAACACATACCTACTTACATAAAACAAGAGAGTTTGCTTACCAAGCCGGGGAGAACACAAATACGATAATGGTCAATGCAGGAACAGGCATCAGCATATCGAGGTTACAAGATCATTGGATCGGACATTTCAGAGTCTGGAAGACTTGAACATGAAGTCGCATGTCAAGCAAGAGCGAAAATTCAAAAATGAGCTCTGAACCTGAAGAAACAGAAACAGCCCTCCACCACAGAGAAGGGCAAGGATCACGATCACAAACACACTAGTGAAGAAGGAAGTGTGTCATTTCGTCTACACTTCAGTGCGTCTAAAAAATAGCTTCCGCCAAAGCGTCTAACATGATAAGCGGGCCACACCGTCTAAGATCGATCACAATCCTCCGTATCGATAGTAGGATAGTGTACCTCAACTTGAGACACTTCTAGAATGGTTACAGAGCTGCCGCCAGGGGCGTAAAATTAGAGATAATATAATAGAGAGACCAATTGAGGCGTTGATAGCCAGAGTGGACCATTCCACACAGGTGTTGAACTGAGAAAATCGCATTTGAAAATTTCGACTAATTACATGTAATTGATTAAGGGCCTTGTTATGGTGTTTTGAAGAAAAAAATACAAGCATTCTTGGGTGAACAGATGACTCATGAACCATAGGGACATTTCTACAAGCCACAAAGTCCACTCTGGCCATCAAAATCGGCGGCCAATTTGCAGACGGACCATTTGAAAAGTTGCGCTCTCTCTTAGCACATTCGAGAACGAGCCAAATTTTAATAATAATTCGATAGATAGAGCAACCACAGACCCATTGCACTGTATAACTCATTTTTGGACAGTTTGTGGAATGGTCCACTCTGGCTATCAACGCCTCAATTTTATACGTAACAACTGCCAAAAATTAAAATTAAATAATGAATTTTGATTTTGATTCAATTGAAAAATGTTTTTGTTCATACGTACCTATTGAGTTTGATGATAAAATCTAGAAGGAAATCACAGGTGTACAGATAACACACAATAAGCTCTAGAAGAAAAACTGAAAATTTTTATGTTTAGCTCATGTGAAAAAAATCTTTGGCGATTACAATGGTTTATTACTTATTGAATAATTGAGAAAAAATAATGAAAAATAACTCTTTGTTATTAAAAATGTATTGAAAAATGGTCAAATTTAGAAATTGAATTAAATGAGGTACTTTTAAGTCTTTTAAGGTAATTTAAAAAAATAGATTTTAAATGTTTTTGACCTACTTTCTGTGAGCCCTTAATTGATCGGTTCAAGTATTTTTTAATGTAACAATAACATAACTGCATTGTTGAGAGAGCTACGAAAGCTGGGACAATTATCAGAGCATACCACATACTTACTCATTCAGGAGATGGAATTCCATACGAGCTCCATTCATCTCGTCTCACTTACACGTCTCATTCAACTCTTTCCAACAAGGTCGCGAGAATGAACTTTCTGAAACAAATGTGGACCCTGGCCAAATATTCGATGTTTTCTTGCCGACAAATGGTACCAGAGATTGCTCGGTGCCATCGTTTACAAAATCAAGCCCTTTCAACTTGAAACTGCCTTATAGTTTTACCTTCTCGAATTGGAGCCGCGCCAGTGGTCACCGATAGGCGGTGACAAAATCAAGATTTTCACCCTCCGGCGCCAGACAGTGTGAAATATGACTTGAAGTTGTCGGAAACATTGGAGAATCCCAAATAGGAGCACCTTGCTTTGACTTTTCCTTATCGCATAATCTGCAATACAAGTATAAATATTATTATAACTAATATTGTTTAAAATAAATACTTTTTATTATTTATTTAAATAAATATTAATTAATACTTTTTAAAAAATACATATTTTTTATTATTCATTTAAATAAATGTTATTTAAAAAAAATCAAAAATTTCAAAAAATTGAGGTACTCATACTCATAGTAATATAATATGATGATTTTAATAAACTGGCGACCAATCGAACTTACCTGAAGTTCGGTCGAAATTATATGAATCCTCAGCCCAAAGATGTTACGGATAGTTGTATTATTGTCCATCACTGCAATGACATTGTGTGAAAACAAATAGTGAATTTCCGATCGAGTTACAGCCTAATTCCTGATCGATGGCCGTAACATGATTACGAACAGTGGATATTCAAAGCACAAAAAATTATTCAAGGTAATTTTCGTATCTAATAATTGGCATTTTTTCTAATGAATCGTACTTACCTATTCCCACGACTTAATTGAACGCTCGAACATCAGGAGAAACCCGAGTCACAATAAATCGCGAAGACTTTTCGAGAAACACTTCAGAAATGTCAAGAAAAACTGGACAGGACACGAGATAATAAAAAACGCGAAATTCTAGTTTATGGGAATGTAACGGGTCGATAAAGTGCCAAAATGTGGAGATCCTTCACTACAATAGGTACCTACTTATTCACCTATTTTTCGTTCGTAAGCCATGCATCTCTTCGATTTCAAATGAAAAACTCTTACCTTTGGACCAAACGCAGACAAGTTCGGACATACCTGTAACAAAAAAATGGAAAATCCGTTAAAGCTCCATTTGCTTCAGGGAAGCAAAAATAATAGAAATAGTGTGATATAAATCATAAATTTATCAAAAATGATAAAATTTATCATTTAATGGTAACTTACGTTTGGCCGCGTCGCTCCTCGTTGGCCGATGTCCTCCAGCTGCATACTCCGAGGTGTTGCACTTCTCGAACCACAGAATGTTTCCACAGCACGACACTTTTTTTGTCAAAATAAAACTTGATTTTAGGAGAAAAAATCCAGAAAACAGTTCAATTTACGAATTTAAGGGATTTTTGAATTTTTCTAACTAGGTTTTACTCAAAGCTTTTGAGTCGAATTGCTTTCTATGGTGAAAATTTAAAGCAAGGAAATACCTACCGACTCAATTGTCAAAGGCTCCAGTCAGGAATTGAAACTTTTTGAACATTGAAGTTTGATCAGATGAACACCAAACCGAAATTTTCAAACCTAACGTAATCACCTACTAATATTGATCAAATGTTTTGAATTGCACTCCCTTGAGAATAAACACGGCACTTGATCACACCTGCAACAAACAAGAAGAAGCATTGCGGTTAAACGTCAAATTTTGAATAAAATCGAGAGAAAAAATATTGCTTACTACACTGGATTAGCTGTAGACTACAGCGAGGACGAGTTCATAAAAATGTAAGATGAAAATCTCAATCATAAAAAAATCTGAATTTCCAAGTTGATTATGAAAACGACAGCCACGAGCATAGGAATGCGCCAGAACGAGCATAGGATGAAAGATTTTCGACACTATTCTAGCACTTACTTTCATCGAACCGATGGAATCTTGACTTGTGGCGTTACCAGGGCGGCAGACACAAAGTCCAAAGCGAATCCACCACACAACACAACACAGCGACACAACACAGAACCATTTAAAAATTTTTGTTCCCTCAACCGGCACGAGAAATCGGACGGACGCGAATCGGAACGAGCGAAACGAGACGGTAAGAAAATGAAATGAGAATTTTGCAAAAAATTGTCGGTTATATTAATCGAATCCGAGATTTCGTAGAATTATAATAATTCTAATAATAATAAATAACAATAATAATTAATAATAATAATAATTAATAATGACTAATTAATTAATTAACTAATTAATAATTAATAATTTAATAATAATTAATAATAATAATTATTATTACGGAATAGTGCTGGCTTAATATTGATAGTACGGTGCTATCGATAGTTCCGTGTTATCGATAAGTCGACAGAATAATATATTTGAACCTGAAAATTTTTACTCAACCTAAAAAACGAAAAACGCTCTTCAAGTCCCTACTATGATAACCTGAAGTCCTGAAAAATAAAAATAAATCAAGAAGACAGCATTTACGCTGATTAATGGGTCTTAATAATGATGCTGATTAATGATCTTATTAAATTTCCAAATTATTTGGAATCTTTTATTAAAAAAAAGATATTTGTCCTAGTTCCGGATCTGGATGACCCAAAAAACCATGCTAGATACCAAATCTTACCATAGATATCAGTACACCGAGCTAGAGAAAACCACAATAATTAACTAAGTATTGAACTATTAATTAATAATAAAATAATAGATAGGTTGGCAATAATAAAAATAATAATATAATAGGTAATGTATATAAGTAATGATACAATGTATTATCTGTATTATGCCATAATAATATAAAACAATATATACCTAATATAATAATAATGTATAAATAATAATAATCAAATTCTACTTTACAGTTACAGTTGAATGCGAAAAAAGGTAAAATTTTTTGAAACTTGGACGATTACGAAGATTTATTAATACTGAATGATAAACCAAAACTATCACTAGGTAGTCCAAATTAGCAAGGGAGTCGGTGTGAAAAAAGAAATTTACCGAAACTATCTTTATTTACCAAGAAATAAACCAAAACTATCGATAGGTCAACGAAAGTCCAAGAAATTTACCCAAACCATCTTTATTTACCTTTATTTTTATACTAGCTGTAACCGCCCGGCGTTGCCCGTGTCAAAAAAATTGTGATTAATTTATTAAGTAATTAGGTAGACTGTCTCTCTCTCTCTCTCTCTCTCTCCCCCCCCCCCACACATAACATTCCCCGTCGATAAAAAGAACCAATCTGTTAAAGAATTAGTTTAAATAAGAACAGGTCATTTTTTTAAATTTATAAAAAACCAGTGGTGCGTAGATAACACACAATACTTCCATATTTTGAAACGTACAATTTTGACACAATTTGATCAAATTTTGACTGCTTTTGAGGGTGTTTAGGTCAAAAGTATAAAAAAATTCACTATTCAAATTTTAAAATTCGCCCAAAATAAAAAACCGCCACATTTTCGGCATTTAAAAAATATCCACATATTCTGCAAGGTAAAACGAAGATTTGAAGACCAAGAACGCTCAAATCGGTTCATTTTTGTGGCCGGAAAAAAATAAATTAGAAAACACTAAAAATGCAAATATATCGGAAGTACTGTGCGTTATCCAAATTTTGATTGAACAGGGTGTTAGGTCTTGCCGAGACAAACATTTCAGTTCAAGAAATTTGAAAAAAGGTTGAGAATTGAGGGAGCTACGGTCATTTTTGTAAATGACCACAGACGGACAGACGGACAGACAGACAGACGGACAGACGGACAGACGGACGTAACGGACGTAACGGACACACAGACACTTGTTCAGGAAGTGATTCTGAGTAAATGTGTATAAGAAAAAGTTTTTTCTGAAGCTCCGTTCCGATTCTCGATTTTAGGACGATCACAATACTTCCATTTACTCTGTAAATATGGAAGTAAAAATTGAGTTGAGTTGAGTTGAGGGTTGGGTTGAGTTGAGAGTTGGGTTGGGTTGGGTAGGGTAGGGTAGGGTAGGGTTGGGTTGGGTTGGGTTGGGTTGGGTTGGGTTGGGTTGGGTTGGGTTGGGTTGGGTTGAATTGGGTTGGGTTGGGTTTGGGTTGAGATGGGTTTGGGTTGGGTTGGGTTTGGGTTGGGTTTGGGTTGGGTTTGGGTTGGGTTTTGGTTGGGTTGGGTTGGGTTTGGGTTGGGTTGGGTTTGGGTTGGGTTGGGTTTGGGTTGGGTTTGGGTTGGGTTTGGGTTGGGTTTGGGTTGGGTTTGGGTTTGGGTTGGGTTTGGGTTGGGTTTGGGTTTGGGTTGGGTTTGGGTTGGGTTTGGGTTTGGGTTGGGTTTGGGTTGGGTTGGGTTAGGGTTGGGTTTGGGTTGGGTTTGTGTTGGGTTGGGTTTGGGTTGGGTTTGGATTGGGTTTGGGTTGGGTTTGGGTTGGGTTGGGTTGGGTTGGGTTGGGTTGGGTAGGGTTGGGTAGGTTTGGGTAGGGTAGGGTAGGGTAGGGTTGGGTTGGGTTGGGTTGGGTTGGGTTTGGTTGAATTGGGTTGGGTTGAGTTGGGTTTTGGTTGGGTTTAGGTTGGGTTGGGTTTGGGTTGTGGTTGGGTTGGGTTGGGTTTGGGTTGGGTTTGGGTTGGGTTTGGGTTGGGTTTGGTTTGGGTTTTGGTTGGGTTGGGTTGGGTTTGGGTTGGGTTTGGTTTGGGTTGGGTTTGGGTTGGGTTTGGGTTGGGTTTGGGTTTGGGTTGGGTTTGGGTTGGGTTTGGGTTGGGTTGGGTTTGGGTTGGGTTTGGGTTGGGTTTGGGTTGGGTTCGAGTTGGGTTTCGGTTGGGTTTGGGTTGGGTTTGGGTTTGGGTTGGGTTTGGGTTGGGTTTGGGTTTGGTTTGGGTAGGGTTTGGGTTGGGTTTGGGTTGGGTTTCGGTTGGGTTTGGGTTGGGTTGGGTTGGGTTGGGTTGGGTTGGGTTGGGTTGGGTTGGGTTGGGTTGGGTTTGGGTTGGGTTTGGGTTGGGTTTGGGTTGGGTTTGGGTTGGGTTTGGGTTGGGTTTGGGTTGGGTTTGGGTTGGGTTTGGGTTGGGTTTGGGTTTGGGTTTGGGTTGGGTTGGGTTGGGTTTGGGTTGGGTTTGGGTTGGGTTTGGTTTGGGTTGGGTTGGGTTGGGTTGGGTTGGGTTGGGTTGGGTTTGGGTTGGGTTGGGTTGGGTTTGGGTTGGGTAGGGGTTGGGTTGGGTTGGGTTGGGTTGGGTTTGGGTTGGGTTGGGTTGGGTTGGGTTGGTTTAGGTTTGTTTGGGTTGGTTTGGGTTTGGGTTGGGTTGGGTTGGGTTGGGTTGGGTTTGTTTGGGTTGGGTTGGGTTGGGTTGGGTTTGGGTTGGGTTTGGGTTGGGTTTGGGTTGGGTTGGGTTTGGGTTTGGGTTGGGTTTGGGTTGGGTTCGAGTTGGGTTTCGGTTGGGTTTGGGTTGGGTTTGGGTTGGGTTTGGGTTGGGTTTGGGTTGGGTTTGGGTTGGGTTTGGGTTGGGTTTGGGTTGGGTTTGGGTTGGGTTTGGGTTGGGTTTGGGTTGGGTTTGGGTTGGGTTTGGGTTGGGTTTGGTTTGGGTTGGGTTTGGGTTGGGTTGGGTTGGGTTGGGTTGGGTTGGGTTGGGTTGGGTTGGGTTGGGTTGGGTTGGGTTGGGTTGGGTTGGGTTGGGTTGGGTTGGGTTGGGTTGGGTTGGGTTGGGTTGGGTTGGGTTGGGTTGGGTTGGGTTGGGTCGTGTGGGGTTGGGTCGGGTTGGGTTGGGTTGGGTTGGGTTGGGTTGGGTTGGGTTGGGTTGGGTTGTGTTGTGTTGGGTTGGGTTGTGTTGTGTTTGTTTGTGTTGTGTTGTGTTGTGTTGTGTTGTGTTGTGTTGTGTTGTGTTGTGTTGTGTTGTGTTGTGTTGTGTTGTGTTGTGTTGTGTTGTGTTGTGTTGTGTTGTGTTGTGTTGTGTTGTGTTGTGTTGTGTTGTGTTGTGTTGTGTTGTGTTGTGTTGTGTTGTGTTGTGTTGTGTTGTGTTGTGTTGTGTTGTGTTGTGTTGTGTTGCGTTGCGTTGCGTTGTGTTGAGTTCCCCGTCTATAAAAAGAAACAATCTGTTGAAAAATTAGTTTAAATAAGAACAGGTCATTTTTTTTTTAATTAAAAAAAATTTCTAATTTATCTAATTTAAAAATCGAAAATCGGGCTTCGAGGTCTGGTGGCCAACCCTTTGTGCTTCCGTGTGAAAAATTCCAGGTCCCTGCGTGCGATAGATTTGGCTGGAGAGCTCGGTCAGACAGACAGACACATTACACTATGTGTAAGTCTTGCTTTTATTATTATAGATTATATTTATAAATATTTATATTATTTATCTCAATTTACCAAAACTATCTTTATTTATCAAAACTTTACCAAAACTATCTTAATTCACCTTTATTGATATTATTTATCTTTATTTACCAACGAAAGTCCAAGAAATTAACCAATACTATCGATAGGTCAACGAAAGTCCAAGAAATTTACCAAGACTATCTTTATTTATGTATTTATATTTTATTTATGTTTATATTATCTATCTTTATTAATATTATTTATATTTTTTATCAAGTTGACCAATCTATTTTTATTTACCTTTATTTATATTATATTTAAATTAAATGTAAATTTTATATTATTAAATATAAATAAACTAAATATAAATAAATATAATATATATATATGAATATAATAAATATAAATAAATATAAATAAAATTATTAAAATAGGTCATATACATTAAATATAAATTTTATATTATTTATCTTTATTAACAACAAAAGTTCAAGAAATTTACCAAAACTATCTTTTCTTACCAAGAAATAAACCAGTCGGAGTAGAAAGAAATTTTCGGATAATGAGAAATAATCGTGAGAGTACCTACCTACGGAAAATTTTAAAATTATTTGAAACTTGGGCGATTACAAAGATTTGTTATTGAATAACAAACACAAACTATCGATAGTATCGATTAGCGAGGGCACAATTGAATTTACACGGCCCCGCACCACTGGGCACTGAATTACCCGCAGTAGTTCCGATAAATTAGCACTTGTAGCGTTTTCAATTTTATTTTTTTCCTGACCACAAAATTGAACCGACTTCAGCGTTCCTAGTCTTAAAATCTTCGGTTTAGACTGCAGAATACGTTGGTATTTTTCATGTTCCGATAACGTTTCCTATTTTTAGGCGAGTTTTAAAATTTGCATTATGAGTCCTGGTATTTCTGAGCCATAAAGCCTCCAAAGTAGTAAAAATGTGATACAATCGTGTCGAAAATTTGCGAATCATAATATGGAAGTATTGTGTGTACCACTGGTTTGACTGAAGGTTTTCGATAATTAAATTACCGATTATTTCGGTCATTTCTGCGTGAAAGCAAGTGAGTTCGGCATAGTGCGGGCTTAATATCGATAATAAGTTAAGAAAAATGCCATTGTTTTCGCCCGTTAACAGAATTTATCCCGAATTTTACAGAATTTTTCCGATTTTATCGGAGAGAGGGTCGGAGCTAGTTAGGGCATGTCGCTTTAGTCTCATAGCTTAATATGTACTTTGGTACACGGCGGTCATTGCCTCGCCGCCTCGAGCGGACTGGATCCAGCGTGTTGAGGGCGTTGGGTCCATCGCGGTCGCCTCGGGTTCAGAGTCCGTTGGGCTAGCACGCCGGGCTTAGCCAGGAATTGCCTTGCACGCTCATGAAGGTGCATAGCGCTGCGTCTACGGAAAAAATAATCGGCGGCGCATCGCCGCGTGGACGCAGCGCCGCGCTCCCGGATTTCGCCAATGGAGCGGGGCTGTGTAAATTGAATTGTGCCCTCGCTAATCGATACTATCGATAGTTCGTGCTTGTTATTCAATAACAAATCTTTGTAATCGCCCAAGTTTCAAATAATTTTAAAATTTTCCGTAGGTAGGTACTCTCACGATTATTTCTCATTATCAGAAAATTTCTTTCTACTCCAACTGGTTTATTTCTTGGTAAGAAAAGATAGTTTTGGTAAATTTCATGGACCTTTGTTGTTAATAAAGATAAATAATATAAATGGGTGATTCTCAAAAAACACTCAAACACAGTGTCACGGCAGGTTTTCTCAAAAAGTATTAGAGTTATCGTCTACATTTTTTTTCTGTGGTGTTCTAGTCACCTCAGCCTACCTGAATCTCTTGATAAAATGAGAATTAGACAAGAATTAGTTACTTTTTCGTTAACTCAAAGTGCCAAATTCTCATTACCACCCACTGTCACGATCTCGTTTTTCCAGTAATAAACGTCTGAAAAACCGTTGTAAACATGTACTGGTTGAGAACCGTCTCTGATACTGAAAGCCAACACTTTGACTGAGCCAAAAACATTTATTTCTGATTTTTAATATCACTCAAACATTTCCATAAATCATTTTGAATCGTGTCACGGGAATTTTTGTCATTACCACCCCAATATCAAAAAGTTTTCCCCACGGAAATTCACGAGGGATATTTTACCTCCAATTCGCATCAACTCAAGGTAGCAGGCCTGTAGAAACCTGGAAAAGCGCGCCCCAGCTCCAACCTCTGCCTTAGTGCTCCATGGAACCATCCAGAGGGAACAACTCAGGTGCGTATGTTAATTGGTGTCATTACCAACGCTGTATTGTTCTTGAGAAATTTTATTATTTAAATTTTTTCACTGAGTTGTTTTTGTGGATTTGTTTCTGCCTTCAGTCATGCGTGTTGGGTTAGGCACGTAGTTCAAATAGTAAAACTGTGGCGAGGCTCCAAAGTCAAATTTCTCACTACCGCTCCTTCAACTGTCTCATTACCACCAACATTTCATTGGTGGAGAGATTGGTAAACCACTGGAGACAGGCTTAAAAAACGTGTCATTATCCTCGAAAAATCAAGATCTGCTTGGAGAAAAAGTTGACGGTTGGATATCTGACAAAAAAACGCATGGCAGAAAATTTCTTCGGAGACAACTCCTCCATGCTGAAATGGTCAATCAGAAAAACTATCTGAACGACACTCTCAAGAACCTTTGGAGGAAATACATCACCGTGCGGCCTTTCAAAATAAGCTACTCTTCTTTTTGCCGCTTCAAGAACATATAATATATATTATGGCCGTATACATACGTGCAACATGCTTTTCATTCTGCTAGAGACCATGAATCATCATTACCACCACCCAATAAATTTTAAAAATTGAAATTTAATGTGAAAAAATGTGAATCGAGCTCTGCCTTGCGATTCAAATACTTCAGTATGGCCCTAGGGAGCACCATGATTTTTTTTGGAATTTTCCGGCATGGTCAACTTTTTGGAGTTTTCCAACAAAAAAGTTGAGCTTTTTTTGAGAATCACCCAAATGTAAATATAATATAAATAAAGGTAAATAAAGATAGATTGGTCAACTTGATGAAAAATATAAATAATATTAATAAAGATAAATAATATAAATATAAATAAAATATAAATACATAAATAAAGGTAAATAAAGATAGTCTTGGTAAATTTCTTGGAATTTCGTTGGTAAATAAAGATAAATAATATAAATAAAGGTGAATTAAGATAGTTTTGGTAAAGTTTTGATAAATAAAGATAGTTTTGGTAAATTAAGATAAAAAATATAAATATTTATAAATACAATCTATAATAATAAAAGCAAGACTTACACATAGTGTAATGTGTCTGTCTGTCTGACCGAGCTCTCCAGCCAAATCTATCGCACGCAGGGACCTGGAATTTTTTACACGGAAGCACGAAGGGGCTGGCCACCAGACCTCGAAGCCCGATTTTCGATTTTTAAATTAGATAAATTTGAAATTTTTTTTTTAATTTGAAAAAAATGACCTGTTCTTATTTAAACTAATTTTTCAACAGATTGTTTCTTTTTATCGACGGGGAACTAAACACAACTCAACTCAACTCGGGTTGGGTTGGGTTGGGTTGGGTTGGGTAGGGTTGGGTAGGGTAGGGTTGGGTTGGGTTGGGTTGGGTTGGGTAGGGTTGGGTTGGGTTGGGTAGGGTAGGGTTGGGTAGGGTTGGGTTTGGTTGGGTTGGGGTGGGTTGGGTTTGGGTTGGGTTGGGTTGGGTTGGGTTGGGTTGGGTTGGGTTGGGTTGGGTAGGGTTGGGTTGGGTTGGGTTGGGTTGGGTTGGGTAGGGTAGGGTTGGGTTGGGTTGGGTTGGGTTGGGTTGGGTTGGGTTGGGTTGGGTTGGGTTGGGTTGGGTTGGGTTGGGTTGGGTAGGGTTGGGTTGGGTTGGGTAGGGTTGGGTTGGGTTGGGTTGGGTTGGGTTGGGTTGGGTTGGGTTGGGTAGGATTTGGGTTGGGTTGGGTTGGGTTTGGGTTGGGTTGGGTTGGGTTGGGTTGGGTTGGGTAGGGTTGGGTTGGGTTGGGTTGGGTTGGGTAGGGTAGGGTAGGGTAGGGTAGGGTTGGGTTGGGTTGGGTTGGGTAGGGTTGGGTTGGGTTGGGTAGGGTAGGGTTGGGTTGGGTTGGGTTGGGTTGGGTTGGGTTGGGTTGGGTTGGGTTGGGTTGGGTTGGGTTGGGTTGGGTTGGGTTGGGTTGGGTTGGGTTATGTTGTGTTGAGTTGAGTTGAGTTGAGTTGAGTTGAGTTGAGTTGAGTTGTGTTTAGTTCCCCGTCGATAAAAAGAAACAATCTGTTGAAAAATTAGTTTAAATAAGAACAGGTCATTTTTTTCAAATTAAAAAAAAATTTCAAATTTATCTAATTTAAAAATCGAAAATCGGGCTTCGAGGTCTGGTGGCCAGCCCCTTTGTGCTTCCGTGTAAAAAATTCCAGGTCCCTGCGTGCGATAGATTTGGCTGGAGAGCTCGGTCAGACAGACAGACACATTACACTATGTGTAAGTCTTGCTTTTATTATTATAGATTATATTTATAAATATTTATATTATTTATCTTAATTTACCAAAACTATCTTTATTTATCAAAACTTTACCAAAACTATCTTAATTCACCTTTATTTATATTATTTATCTTTATTTACCAACGAAAGTCCAAGAAATTAACCAATACTATCGATAGGTCAACGAAAGTCCAAGAAATTTACCAAGACTATCTTTATTTACCTTTATTTATGTATTTATATTTTATTTATATTTATATTATTTATCTTTATTAATATTATTTATATTTTTTATCAAGTTGACCAATCTATCTTTATTTACCTTTATTTATATTATATTTACATTTATATTATTTATCTTTATTAACAACAAAGGTCCAAGAAATTTACCAAAACTATCTTTTCTTACCAAGAAATAAACCAGTTGGAGTAGAAAGAAATTTTCTGATAATGAGAAATAATCGTGAGAGTACCTACCTACGGAAAATTTTAAAATTATTTGAAACTTGGGCGATTACAAAGATTTGTTATTGAATAACAAACACGAACTATCGATAGTATCGATTAGCGAGGGCACAATTCAATTTACACAGCCCCGCTCCACTGGCGAAATCCGGGAGCGCGGCGCTGCGTCTACGCGGCGATGCGCCGCCGATTATTTTTTCCGTAGACGCAGCGCTATGCACCTTCATGAGCGTGCAAGGCAATTCCTGGCTAAGCCCGGCGTGCTAGCCCAACGGACTCTGAACCCGAGGCGACCGCGATGGACCCAACGCCCTCAACACGCTGGATCCAGTCCGCTCGAGGCGGCGAGGCAATGATCGCCGTGTACCAAAGTACATATTAAGCTATGAGACTAAAGCGACATGCCCTAACTAGCTCCGACCCTCTCTCCGATAAAATCGGAAAAATTCTGTAAAATTCGGGATAAATTCTGTTAACGGGCGAAAACAATGGCATTTTTCTTAACTTATTATCGATATTAAGCCCGCACTATGCCGAACTCACTTGCTTTCACGCAGAAATGACCGAAATAATCGGTAATTTAATTATCGAAAACCTTCAGTCAAACCAGTGGTACACACAATACTTCCATATTATGATTCGCAAATTTTCGACACGATTGTATCACATTTTTACTACTTTGGAGGCTTTATGGCTCAGAAATACCAGGACTCATAATGCAAATTATAAAACTCGCCTAAAAATAGGAAACGTTATCGGAACATGAAAAATACCAACGTATTCTGCAGTCTAAACCGAAGATTTTAAGACTAGGAACGCTGAAGTCGGTTCAATTTTGTGGTCAGGAAAAAAATAAAATTGAAAACGCTACAAGTGCTAATTTATCGGAAGTACTGCGAGTAATTCAAATTTCGATTCAACAGGGTGATAGGCCTTACTGAGAAAAATCTCTTAGTTCAAGAAATTTGAAGAAGGATATCAGAAAAAGGACAATTAGAAACGAAGTTTTTCTATGTAAAATATTTTTCGAAGCGTTCTTTCCTATCCTAGGGGGGCAAAAAGGAAAATTTACTTACGCGAGCGCGACGCGACTCTACCCGGAGGGAAGACGGCGGAAGACTGTGGCCGCGAACAGGCGATTCGCACTAGCAGGATAGCCGAACATGAAATTACACTAACGAACATGCGCGCGGGTCGTACATTCTCGGAATCGTAGCGCATACGGCTTGCTGAGCGTTGCCGGGCGGCTGGTCTGAACTTCCGGCTCGGATTGCCCGGATCGGCACCGCCCGGCTCGGGTTCCGGCAGCGCGGCGCGTCTCCATGGCGGGAGAGTTGGCTCTCGACCAATCGCACCCGTCGTGGACAAAGGTACAACTCAATAAATGCGGTTTTTGAGTTATAAGACATAGGGGTAAGACATAGGGGAGGCGGTCCTTATCGTTCTCGGAACATCGGGATATGGCGGTCTCTGTCCGTTCGTGGTAGAGAGCCCTTGTTCCAGGGAGGGGAAACCGAGGTCTGGTCCGCGGAATCTCAGTATCGCTTGAACCGATAAAGTAGATGTTTTTTCACCGTTTTACGCAATGGTAACCAATTGGCGACTCAGATTACCGATGAGTGCGCTGCAGTCGCCTCTACAATGGCGGCTATTGGTTGGACAGTCTCTCATCCATTTACTAATATGACCGTAACTCCCTCAATTCTCAACCTTTTTTCAAATTTCTTGAACTGAAATGTTTGTCTCGGCAAGACCTAACACCCTGTTTAATCGGAATTCGAATAACTCACAGTACTTCCGACATATTTGCATTTTTAGTGTTTTCTATTTTATTTTTTCCGGCCACAAAAATGGACCGATTTGACCGTTCTTGGTCTCAAAATCTTCGTTTTACCTTGCAGAATATGTGGATATTTTTTATATTCCAAAAATGGAGCGATTTTTTTTGTTGCGAATTTTAAAATTTGCATAGTGAACTTTTTGATATTTTTGACCTAAACACCCTTGAAAACAGTCAAAATATGATCGAATTTTGTCAAATATGTACGTTTCAAAATATGGAAGCATTGTGTGTTAAGCACCACTGGTTGTAAATGACCACAGACGGGCACACACACACTTATTCGGGAAGTGATTCTGAGTAAATGTGTAGGTATAAGTGATAGTTTTTTATGAAGCTTCGTTCCGATTTTCGATTTTAGGACGATTCCAATACTTCCATTTCCTCCGTAAATATGGAAGTAAAAATTTCGTAGGAAACCTGCGATTAACATTTTGATCAATAGATAGATGCTTTTATTCGCCTCAAAAGCAGTCAAAACATAATTCAATTGCGTCAGAAATGTAGGTACCTACGTATCAAAATATGGAAGTATTGTGTGTTATCTACGCACCACTGGTTTTATACTCATGTATGATTAGTCTAATGAATGGCAACGTGCGAGAAAATTGAAAATTTTCGTCACCAAAATAAACAAAACCAGCGTGATGACATGATCTGAGACCTATTGAAACCCAGATATCCTACTTAGACTTATTATAACAATGTTTTAGTATAAGTCAGTGGGCCTATTTCATTTTTCTTTCGCGTTAACAATACCAATATCCATACGGAAAAGTACAGAATCACTCGAGCTAGAATATTCTGGAGTTATCAAAGAAAATTCATCAAAAAACTGGTCAATGGCTATGCTTTCCAAGGGACTGGAGCCGGGGTTGTCCAACCAATACTAGTTCCGCCGCTCGGCCGCTAGAGCGCTCATCGTTAATCTGAGTCGCCAATGGCAAGAGTGCTCTATGAATAGAAAGTCAAGGAGAGTAGGTGAGAAACTTTGAACGCGATTTGCCGAAAATTGGCCATTTTGAGTTGTACCTTTGTTCCACGACGGGTGCGCAATGTTCAAACGGAAAATTCCAAACAATTTTGTTACAACGATGTTACATCGCGTTCCTCCGCTGAACAAGTTCAACTCACTATCGATAAAAAAGCCACTATCGATTGCTTTAATCTTAGTCGGGCTGACCCGAATGTACTTTTCGACGCAAGAACTGATAAGAATTTTTAGACGCACTGAAGTGTAGACGGAATGATATACACCAGTGAAGAATGTGCGTAGTTGCTGTTGCTGCACCGTATTCTTGAGCACAACAACTTTTTTCAGTTCTCAAGTGAAGAAGAAGAAGAAGAAGAGTAGGAGGAGCGTTGAACGAAATTCCCTTATTATGGGAAAATATTGTTGTCTATGGGCTATTTTGATAGGCAAAACGCCATTGGTAATTGGGATAGCATTCCATGCCGACGCCACCTCGCCCAATCGAATATCACATCGCAGCGTTTTTTATTTGCTTACGCGAAAAAACTGGCGAAAAAAATTTGCCTCAGGGAAGAGGGGAATTAGTCAGGTTGAGGGAAAAAATGGAAACACTGAGGGATTTTATTTTTTGTTTTTGCTGCAGTTTGTTTTTGTTTGCACTTTGCTTTTGCATTGATTGCTGTTGTGCTTGAATTAGGGTTTCTGGGGGAGTTTGTTGTCCCATTCCTGCTTTTGTATTTGAGTACGTTCTTAAACGTTGATGATACTAAATTCTTCCGTTAGGTATTTTCTGTGGTGCTGAGCGTTGTGAGGTTTGATCAAACCTTCCGCCTCGCCTGTGTTGAAGAGCGTTATCTCGATCGACAAGACCGGTAAAAAAATTGGTGGCTATAGACGACTGAAATACTGAGTAAGTAAAAGCGAGTGGAGCGCACTTCCTGTTGTTTAAATATAATGTTGGCCCAAACCAACCGGATGACTTGTGAGTTCTTGGATATTAACAGGCGAGCAAACTAAGGTTGAACGAGCCAGGACCGGTAGAATTTGTGAACTACCATCATCCCGCACTACTGAAAATTATAACTTCTATCCCATCTGTGATTTCAGGCAAGCCGGAATGAGCGCAACTGCTGAAGACACCATGGAAGTCGACGACGACATGCAAATGGAAGAAGACCCTGCGCCAGTAGATCTGCCGATGAGTACTGACGAAGAAGAGGAGAGTGGCGGGGTGGAGAAGATGCCCGACGATGCCATGGCGTCAGACAGCCCTGCCAATCCGGACGTAGAATTCCCTGAGGTGCCCAAGATCACTGGCGAAGGACCGTTGGAAATGGAAGCCGAAGCCCTTGTTGCTCCCGATGTTATGAATGATAAAACTTCAGAATTGACTGCTACAGGAGAAGATGCTGATGTAGTTACGTCTGCCGCAGGAGAAGAAGTTGCTGTAGAGGTTGATCCAGAAGCGAGTAAGGATCCAGAAGTTCTAGGGACGGCTGTTGTTCCTGGCAAGAGAAGCCTTATTGTGGAAACAGAGGGGAGGGAACCCGATTCGGGCTCTATTGAAGCGGATCCCAGGGAAAATCCAGATGTAGGCAATGCTGATCTTCCCCAGAAGCCCTTGAGTGAGGAAAGTTCGACTCATGAGGGGCCAAGTCCTTCTACCAAGGACGTATCATCGACTTCAGGAGACGTACAAATCGACAAAGCAGAAGATTCCCAACAAGCAGATCAAGACGATCCTCTTGAGCAGAGGGCAAGCACAACTACCCAACTTAGCCAATCTGCTGATATCAATCGCGCATCTTCTGATGACGATAGCCGAGACTTGGCAAATGCATCAGTGCCTTCAAACACCGTGGACCAAAATGATGGTAAAGCCTCAGTAGATCAGCCAAAAAGTCTAGCTTTGGAACTAAGCGAAGCTTTTTCCTTGTTAGAGCAACCTGAACCTGACGACAGTAACTCAGCTGGAGCTGCTCCGAAAGATAACTCGGTTGGTGTCGCTGATCAGGAAGAAGCTGAAGACAGCCCTGCGCCAGACCACATCAGCGTCGATGGTTCGTCAAGCGGTGCTGAAGTTGAGATACCTGATCACGTCAGCCTTGATTCTGACAGCGACCCGGACGACCCGCCGGCCGTTGATAGCGGCAAAGACAAAACGGACGATGTATCACTTCAAGACCACACCAAGCCCATCGATGAAAACGAGGTTTCTTCATCTGCTACAGAAAACCAGGAGGGTACTGTCATACCCAGCTCAACATCAGATGCTTCAGACATTGTTGTAAGTTGGCACCTGTGATACGCATACGCTGTGACCATGTCACCCTGTACCAAATTTCCCTGTACCAAAACCTTCAAAGCGCAAACAGACGCCAGGCAGTCGAATACTACCTTTCATCTTATATTTTCAATACTATCATATACATTGGCAACAGACACGTAGCTTATTGACTCGTATTATATTTTTTTGTCGTATTATTTTCTCGATTCTTATTCATCTCATGTATTATATCCTTGGAGGTTTTGGAAGATGATGCCGGCGGCAATGCTGCTGTTAACGATGGTCACAACGTTGTGAGCAAATCTCTTGGAGGAGCACAGATTACTCTGATCGGGAAGCCGGCTGACACTGAGACGATCACGAGTGACGAACCCGCTGCGAACAAGTCTGCTTCAGCCGCAAGAAAATCATCAACAGTGAGTGCGCTGAGCCCTTCCACCGCTACTCGGTCCCCTTCTAGAAACTTGGTTTGTTTGTTTTTTCAACTTTTGTTCATCATTTTATCTTATTGCTCATAGTTTTTGTTTTTGGTTTAGTTTTGATGTTTTCATTATTACTTCCATATTTACAGAGTAAATGGAAGTATTGTGATCGTCCTAAAATCGAGAATCGGAACGGAGCTTCAGAAAAAACTTTTTCTTATACACATTTACTCAGAATCACTTCCTGAACAAGTGTCTGTGTGTCCGTGTGTCCGTGTGTCTGTGTGTCCGTGTGTCCGTGTGTCCGTCTGTCCGTCTGTCCGTCTGTGGTCATTTACAAAAATGGCCATAACTCCCTCATTTCTCAACCTTTTTTCAAATTTCTTGAACTGAAATGTTTGTCTCGGCAAGACCTAACACCCTGTTTAATCGGAATTTGGATTACGCACAGTACTTCCGATATATTTGCATTTTTAGTGTTTTCTATTTTATTTTTTTCTGGCTACAAAAATGAACCGATTTGAGCGTTCTTGGTCTTAAAATCTTTGTTTTGCCTTGCAGAATATGTGGATATTTTTTACATTCCGAAAATGTGGCGTTTTTCATTTTGGGCGAATTTTAAAATTTTAATAGTGAATTTTTCGATATTTTTGGCCTAAACACCCTTAAAAGCAGTCAAAATATGATCAAATTGTGTAACAATTTTACGTTTCAAAATATGGAAGTATTGTGTGTTATCTACGCACCACTGGTTTTTTCTTATGGCTGAAGGCTGAGTTATCGTGGAGGCACTTGGGAATTTTGGGAAAATGAGCATCCCGGGAAACATTTTTTTTTCAACGGAGTGGGGAAACTGTTAGAGGTCGAGAAATGTGGGGAAATAGTTATGGGATAATCCCTGGAATGGCCCAAGAACCAGCCACTCAGATTCGTTCCTGTGTCCAAGCTGCATGAGCCGTATGCGCATTATCGCCTATCCCCAGCTTTCTCTTGAGGACCAATCCAAAACTCGAAATTGATGAAACTTACGTCCCTATGGTTTTTGTTTTAGAATGACTCTGCAAGTAAATCTCAATACTCGGTCAGGAAAATGACGGTTGCGAGCTTGGGCAAATGCCTGCATTGCTCTGAGGTGAGGCTTGAAAAAATAATTGAAACCTCCGAATTAGCTACCTCTTCCTTCGCAGGGTTATCTAATTGTGTGCGGCTGGCTTGTTCGGTTTCCAGATGCGTGTGTGCTATTGGAGAATCGACGTCGCTAACAAAGAGTACTCCATTTGTTCCGAGAAATGTTTGGAAGCGCATCGAGTCCAGAGGAGGCAGATAATTGAAAATGGCGCTCCTCCGATTTCCAACATAATCCAGATGGCCGATTTGAGCCAACTCCAAAAAGTCTGCTCATTCTGTAAGGAGAAAATTCCGAAAATCCGAATCGGGCCCCTCACTTGGGAAGTGATGGATTTCTGCAACGAAGAGTGTCTTAGTGAGTTTTACATGTATTGTGACCAATTTTTATTTGGCATGTAATTTTTTTCGTGGGGTGCTGGGGGCAGCTGCTGGATTTCTTTTTTCTCTCAGTATTAGCTGTTTTTTCTTCTCGTTTTTCATGCAGTGGCCTCAAAGTTGTCAAGATCTATGGCCTGTGACGTCACGCGCTATTTGACCACAGAGCCCTACCTAATCGATTATAACATCTCGTCACTCAAGTTCTAACACCGCCTAACTCAATTTTTGTCGAAAATGAGTTAGATACACCACTCGATAGATTTTTCAATAGCCGATATCATTGGTACACTGCCACGAAGATTGAACCAAACAGTGAAGAAGGAGAGGAAGAAAAGACAACACCGCCTAATCGTTTATCTAGCGGAAGCGGAGGCAACACCACCTAATTCAAATCGCGACCGACGAGTTCCCGCTGAAACATTATATTTGAGGGACGGAAAGCAGGGAGCAACACAGCCTAATTAAGGATTTCAAACAGCAACACAGCCCAACTCAGCTGGTTTCGAGTTTAGTGCTTATTTCTAAAATTTAAGAGTAGAATCCAATTTAGAGACCCTTCGAGATCGTGAGAACGTATTGGGAATTTAGGAAATTTATTTCCAAGGTAAAATAATTAGTTTTTTGTCTCTCCTGAAAACTTGGGAAAATTGAGTTAGGTGGTGTTAGAACTTAAGTGACGATCTGCTAATTATCGAAATATGCGATTACTTTGATTAGTCATTACCGACCGCGTGATTAATTTTGATACTTAACTGCCTATTTTTCTCATCTGTTCAACTTCAGGCAAATACCAAATGTTGCACATCTCCAAATGCTGCAATTGCCATTCTGTTGTCGCCTCCAGTTCAATGGGCAAGTACAGCGTACGCTTCGGCCACGAAGTGAAGCAATTCTGCACGCCGCCGTGCCTCGACAGTTACAAGAAGAGCATCAAGACGTGTTCGTATTGCCAGAAAAACTTGCAAGACTCGTCCGATGGGTTTCTTGCGGCCGTCGGAGGCAAAGATCAGTTTAGGGTATGCCTGAAATTTAACCACCTCACCCGTCCTGTCGAAGATATAGATCGATATCTATTGTTATCTCCCCTTTCCAGGACTTCTGCAGTCAAGAGTGCCTTGACAAGTACGACTGCATCTGTAACAATACGTCAGCGTCGTATTCTGTTGCGACGTGCGTCGTTTGCGATAACGACAAGGTCGCACAGTACGAACTGCTCTCTGGCAATCAAGTAGCTAAACTCTGCACTGATATCTGCCTAGCCGCCTATAAATTCGTCAACAAAATCGAAGTCGGTAAGAAATTTTGTCAGTTTGTTTGTATTATTTTCTTTTCCAGCTTTCGGAATGTGCATAATTTGCTGTTTTTGATGTCGAAATAAAAACTCAATTTTTTATCCTTAAGTAGTAATTTTTTATCTTTTTATTGTAGGTCGATTGAAATTTCCTCTATGTTATTTTTCCTCCCCACTATCGCTCCTATGAAGATTTGTCAGTCAAAAAATTTTTTCACTGAAAACCTTGAGTTTTTTTTCTTAAGGTTAGGATTGATTTGTTAAAAAAAACACAAACCCAAATTCGGAGGTCCCAAAAATGAGAAGAATTCAAGAAAATCCACGAAATATTGTTCCAGGCGTTTGCGGCATGTGCAACAAATACTACGATAAAAAGAGCGTCGACGAGCATGTCACGTTTCCTGAAGACTCGGCCGTCACGTTTTGCTCTAAACATTGTTTAAACATCAGTGTCATATCGAAGAGGAAAATCGTTCCCTGCTCGTGGTGTAAAGTAAGCGATTTTTTGGTAATTTCTGTCTCTCGTTGTGCCAAAAGTGAAGTGTAACGTCATTCCATGGTGATATCTGGCTCATAAACGCCAAATCTTTGATAGGATGAATTTCATTGGTTTTGGCATTTGTTGCGGGCCAATTTTGCATTTATCGCTGCAACCTACTTCCGCAGCGTATACAATTTTGGAAACTCGGCTCCTTTATCACTCAAATTTTGGACCGCGATGGGGATTTCCTAGATTCGCAATGTAAGGGGGTCCCAGATGGATGAAACTTGGTGGAAACTATCATCAGAATCTGAAAAACTCCAGTTGTCTAGCGCTTTCGCTCACATCCTCTCACTCTCACGCGTTGGGGAGGGGGAGGTTGTCTGGCCTATGATGTCACATGAAAATTCTCAACGCTTGAAAATTTATTCATGCCGTGTCAAACTGTTATTTCAGGCTAAAAAATACAACTTTGACATGATTTATCGCAAGGGAACGACCGACGATGGGCTGTACGTGTGCTCCGTCAACTGCCTCGCCTTGCACGACGTATCGATGAAAGCGATACCTCCGACGAAGTGAGTGTCATGGTTATCGATCTTCCTTATCAGTAGCAAAAATTGATTTTCTTACAATCATATTTTTCGCCCAATTTTCAGAGTGACATGCGCCAAGTGCAAGAAATTGGAAGTTAGCACTTATCATATTACAATGTCTGACGCCACGATTCGCCATTTCTGCTGTTACGACTGCGTCCTCGCGTTCCAAGCTCCGTTCAACACGTCGATGGCGAATTCGAGCCTACCATTTCCAGCCAGTATGCAAAAATACGAATGATTTTGAATTTTTTATGCCTTCCCTCCGACCCAGTGTGTGTAATTATTTTTTTTTTAATTTGTAGGCGCCCCGAAGAAGAATAACAAACTTATTGACACTCCTCCCACGTCTAGTAGTTTGATCGCAGCCTCGACTAATACGGGAGGCCTGACTATCGCCAATGTCAGTACGTTGAAGCCGGCTGGTCCGAGTCAGCCACTGGTGAGAACAAAATGTTGATAACCACCCACCATGAACCGATTCCACCGATTTCTTGGTCTGGAAATCATAGGTTAAACCGTTTTTATCACGCGGCCATTGTAATTTGAAGAAGTATTGTCTTTTTTGACGTTTTCGATCCTCATAGTCGCCAAAACCGTGAAAATGAAATTCTTTTTAAAATGTAAAGTATCAAAATATGGAAGCACTGCGTGGGCACCATTTTCGCTCTTCATAAATTGTCATCAAGCTCCTCTTCTGCTCACCGATGTTGACGATTGGGTCAAATAGCAAAACATGAATAAATGGAAGTATGGGTCATCCAGGACTAGAGCTCGAGGTTTTTCAAGATTTTTATTTTTTGTTTCCACAGATCCAATCAGTTGGCACTCCATTGAACTCCAAACACAAGAATGTAGAAGTCCCAGATTTTTTCACCCTCAAACCCTTGGATATGAGGAACAAATGGACGCAAATTACAACTTGCGCGCCCGTATGTCGAAATTGCAAGGCAAAAAATGACAAGAGCACCCAACAGACTGAAGCCATCGCTGAACAATCGAGCGGTATAACCTTTTTTCAAAAATAAATTATACGACGGTATTTTTATTAACACTGGTCAAACATTTACAAAAGTTCAAGAATATCTTCTATTTTCAATTTTGTCAGATTGCTTCTGAACTCGTATTTTTTCCAGATAACAACAAGGCTGGAGAGTCGGGGGAAACCCAGAAAATTTTCGTTCCCGTACCAGTGCCGATCTACGTGCCGTACCCGGCTGCCATGTACAGCCTTCCGTCGCCAGTACTTCTCCCGATTCCAGTGCCGTTCGCTGTTCCGATAATCGTTCCCACCTCGCTCGAAAACATGGACCAAGTCATCGATACGATGAAGGTACAATGAATTTTTGACCAGATCAGGCACGATTATTTACGGCCTTAAATCTTCCGGCGTGCCATCTGATTCGGTTTGTATTTTCTCTTCAATAATTACTCAACTTCATTCCATCAGGAGATATTGAACAAGGAAAGCGGCTCTGTTTCGACCGCTCAGCCGTCGAAATCAATCAGCTCCGACGGCGAGAGCCAGGAAGCCTTGGAGCATTCGAGCGCTGAATCCAATAAAAGTGAGTGATGACCCCTCATCGTCATTTTGGCTAGCCGAAAAACCAGTTTTAGACGATTTTTCGTTCTCCTATAGCATGTAAATCATGTTTTATGGATTAATTATGTTCCTCACATTCTAGAGTATCATGCTGAATGTATTTTCTCCCCCAAAGTGAATTTGCCCAACAATTGGTGACATAAACATGTTCTTATGGTGATAACATTAACCCGATATGCTCGCTCACTCTGCGTTTTTTTGCTGAAATACCTAGCTAGATCAATCCGGCATGAGTGTGCGCTTTCATGAAAGTTCAGCATAATCATGATTACAACTGATATTGAAAGAAGACTTTGCGTTCTACAGGCGTCAAAAAAAGTATCAAACGTAAAACGAGGTCGTTTGACGAAGAAAACATTTTGGACGAAGAGGCCGAACAGCCCAAGAAAGCCAGATTTTCATCGGAAGAATCCCGTACCCATTCGACGGTCACAACCAAAAAACGATTGAATGTAAGTCTAAAAGAATACGCTAATAAGTGACGATCAAAATGGCCAATGTAGTTTTCCAGATAAATTATTGCGTGACTCAGGGTGAATATATAACCTTTCCAGCTGATTTTGACTTTCAAAAAGTTGAAATTCACAATCACCTGGAAAGGTTATATTCACCCTCAGTCCCAAAACCCCAGTTTGAGTTGTTTGCTTTATTCGTTGCTGAGTCAATCCTCAATTTCACCACCTATTGACTGAAATGAAAATATCTAATATCACTTTCCTTTCCCTCAGTTCACACTTGGCGTCGAGGCGTGGAAATACTTCGTCAAACGTTGGAACGCGTCGCTGCAAAACGACAGCGAAGGCGGAAAACCCCAATTGAAAATCGACCTCCTGTCGATGAGTCGTCAGGAACTGAACGACGCACTTACGATTTTCGTCCAGGAGGCCAAACGACCGAACGGCCTGAAATATCGGCCGGATTGCACGTTCTACCTATGCCTCGGCATCCAGCATTACCTTTTCCAAAATGAGAGAGCCGACGAGATATTCTGCGACGACGCCTTCTCCGATTTCACTAATGCGCTCGACGTTGAAGCTAAAAGTTTCCATTCTGGGCGTGAGTATAACGTAAATTATTGCATTATTTGTGTTATTCCTATTGAAATTTTAAATTCAAGATGAATCATGCGAGGGGAAACTTGAGAAAGGTTAGAAGAGACCATTGAGCCTCTCGCGTGCATTCGGCCTGATTGTTTTTATTGATATTCACTTTTGTCGAATGAACTGAATTAGAAGGAATTGAGTTGAATTAATAAAAATTTTAATCGGCATTTTTAAATTAAATTAAAAAAATAAAGCGATGCAAGCTCCAATATCTAGGCTTTTGATCCCTTATTCCATGTTTTCATTTTCTATCATTCGGTACGGTTAACATTCTTCGTTTAGTTTTTGTCCAACCCTTTTCAGCGAAACCGCCCGTGTCGAGGGTCGAGGAGGAGCATCTGTGGGAGAGCGCGCAGCTGGGAGCCAAGTCGCCGCAGCTGCTGCTGATGACCATCATGTACTTCTTCACCCTGTACTTCGAGCTATGGGTAAGTATTTCATAATGTCGTTTTGGTTGTTAGGTTCGGTAAAATAACTGTCTTTACCTACTTTTTCTTATTGTTGCAGACGGTCGAACAGCATTTGCAACTGACGGCGAAGAATTTCTCAATCGAACGCTTTGATGACGAATCGTGCACTAGAAAACTGATCAAACTCAAACTTGACGGAGGTTTGTCAATTTTCAAATTTCTCCCTATTCAGAAGGAATTGTTATGGAATTTTTATATTCAATTTCGATTATTTCATGAAAAATTATCGATTTTTTGCGCATCCGCTTTGCAGAGGGATCCGATTCGGCGAAACCGAGGGAGTACGAGCTGAAAGAGAATGAAAATGACCGTGAAAGGTGTCCGGTGCGGTTTTTCGAATTTTACCTCTCGAAATGGTGAGCAGCTTTGGTGAAATTTACATTGCTGTCATACTTTATTATCATTGCTGCATTTAGATACTCAAAGTGCTGGATCTAGATGCTCAAAATGATAAGATATTAGAGTTTTAACGGGAGTCAGTTGAATCCGCCACGTGACCTAGCGCTGTCAGTTTTGATTCTTAGGGAGTTAGTAAGTCAAAGACCGAAAAGTTGCCTAATTTAACGTTTTACGCTAACAATTTTTCAATATTCTGTTGATAGCCCTATGAGCTCCGACATGGAAAACGACCCGTTATACCTTATGCCCATCAGTGCGTGCGACCCGAACAATTCCGTCTGGTTCATGTCGATGCCCCTGCCGGAGGCGCTTATTCAAAAAATGGTAAATCGAGTAAAAATGATAAAGGAAGTCTGCGACGCCATCAACTCGTCGACTGCGGAGGTGACACCTTCACTTGCTGAATAGTTTATCGTATCCCTGCGAGCGATTGAATTTTGTACATAATTTTGTAAATGTCGGTTTTTTTCTAGATTTTGTAAAATTTTCTCACGTGTGTTGCAAAAAAATAAACGGAGCCAATCTTCAGTTATTTTAGTACTCAATTAGCGTTTCTGAAATTATAACCTCAATTCTTGATCACCATCAATGGAAAAAAGGGCTGTGCAGGTAAAATTTACCCCTCCCTTCACGCTCCTGTGATCATCGCATGGTAAAGGTTAACAAACTTTTTGCATCATCAATCTCTCATCATCAATCTTTTTGCATCATAGTCAACTTTATTTATAACTCATACTCAATACATATAACTTACTCTAATTGCCTATGGTAAAAACAGAATTCATTCGCGTTTGATGATTTTAGTCTCAGATTCTCTCTCCTTTTTTGTTTTCCTTTTGACGATCGGCCGCTTGGCCTTGTAAAGTTCCTTGGCGTCATTGACTAACGAGTCGGGAATCGTCCAATCGACAAGGTCCGAATTTCTGGTCGGATCCTGTTCAGGCTCGTAGGCAGTTGGTTTAACCTCCAGATATTCCAAAAGATGTCGGATCACCTCGTCGACGTAGCCGTGTATTACGATGTCGGCTTTTTTATTCTGAAAACATATGAAAAAGAAAAGTTTAAAAAAATGGTATTGCCAGGTAGAATGGAAGATTCTGGAAAAGACCGAACCCAACTCGAACAAAAACCAAAACTCAAACTGAAAATTGAAGTAAAACTGAATCTCCAAGTCAAACTGGAACTTAAGGTCAAACTGAAACTCATATTGAATCTGAGACTTGAACTGAAACGCACACTCAAAGTCAAACTCGAACTGAAACTCAAAGTCGAACTTGAACTTAAACTCAAAGTCAAACTTGAACTGAAACTCAAAGTCGAACTTGAACTGAATCTCAAAGTCAAACTGAAACTGAAATTGTAATTCAAAGTCAAACTCGAACTGAAACTCAAAGTCGAACTTGAACTTAAACTCAAAGTCAAACTTGAACTGAAACTCAAAGTCGAACTTGAACTGAATCTCAAAGTCAAACTGAAACTGAAATTGTAATTCAAAGTCAAACTCGAACTGAAACTCAAAGTCGAACTTGAACTGAATCTCAAAGTCAAACTGAAACTGAAATTGTAATTCAAAGTCAAACTCGAACTGAAACTCAAAGTCGAACTTGAACTTAAACTCAAAGTCAAACTTGAACTGAAACTCAAAGTCGAACTTGAACTGAATCTCAAAGTCAAACTGAAACTGAAATTGTAATTCAAAGTCAAACTCGAACTGAAACTCAAAGTCGAACTTGAACTTAAACTCAAAGTCAAACTTGAACTTAAACTCAAAGTCAAACTTGAACTGAAACTCAAAGTCGAACTTGAACTGAAACTCAAAGTCAAACTTGAACTTAAACTCAAAGTCAAACTTGAACTGAAACTCAAAGTCGAACTTGAACTGAATCTCAAAGACAAACTGAAACTGAATTGTAATTCAAAGTCAAACTCGAACTGAAACTCAAAGTCGAACTTGAACTTAAACTCAAAGTCAAACTTGAACTTAAACTCAAAGTCAAACTTGAACTGAAACTCAAAGTCGAACTTGAACTGAATCTCAAAGACAAACTGAAACTGAATTGTAATTCAAAGTCAAACTTGAACTGAAACTCAAAGTCAAACTTGAACTGAAACTCAAAGTCAAACTTGAACTGAAACTCAAAGTCAAACTTGAACTGAATCTCAAAGTCAAACTGAAACTGAAATTGTAATTCAAAGTCAAACTCGAACTGAAACTCAAAGTCAAACTTGAACTGAAACTCAAAGTCAAACTTGAACTGAATCTCAAAGTCAAACTGAAACTGAAGTTGTAATTCAAAGTCAAACTCGAACTGAAACTCAAAGTCAAACTTGAACTGAAACTCAAAGTCAAACTTGAACTGAATCTCAAAGTCAAACTTGAACTGAAACTCAAAGTCAAACTTGAACTGAAACTCAAAGTCAAACTTGAACTGAATCTCAAAGTCAAACTGAAACTGAAGTTGTAATTCAAAGTCAAACTCGAACTGAAACTCAAAGTCAAACTTGAACTGAAACTCAAAGTCAAACTTGAACTGAATCTCAAAGTCAAACTGAAACTGAAGTTGTAATTCAAAGTCAAACTCGAACTGAAACTCAAAGTCAAACTTGAACTGAAACTCAAAGTCAAACTTGAACTGAAACTCAAAGTCGAACTTGAACTGAAACTCTAGGTCAAACTTGAACTGAATCTCAAACTCGAACTCAAACTGAAGTTGTAATTCAAAGTCAAACTCGAACTGAAACTCAAAGTCGAACTTGAACTGAAACTCAAAGTCAAACTCGAATTGAAAGTAGAAGTCAAACTCGCGTTTTGAAGTTCAGTTTCAATTTCAGGCTGAGTTTGAATTTCAGTTTGAGTTTCACTTTGATTTTCAGTCTGAGTTTGACTATGAGTTTTAGTTTCAAGTTGAGTTTTATTTTGAGTTTTAGTTCGTTTGAGTTTCATTTTGACTTAGCGCTTCAGTTTGAATTACAGTTTTTGTTCGACTTTGAGGATCAGTTTGAGATTGAATTTTAGTTTCAGCCCCAATTTAGTTTAAGTTTGAGTTTGACTTTCGGTTTGAGTTTCAGTTCGATTTCAGTTTGAGTTTTAGTTCCAGTTCAACTTCGATTTTCTGTACTAGTTTGACTATGAGCTTAAGTTGTAATTTGATTTTGACTTTAATTATAGTTTTTGTGTTTAGGTTTGGCTTTGAGTTGGAGTTTCATTTCGAGTTTGCGTTTCAGTTTGAGTCTCAGATTCAGTTGGAGTTACAGTTCGATCTGAAAATCAAAGTGAAACTCAAGCTGAAGCTAAAATACAACGCTGCGAAAGCTGTAGTTGCCACTTCAGCAACGTAAGCGACAACACATCAGCGGCAAAACAACCAATATACCGACCAATATGACTCACGTGTTTGGTGGGCTGGAGGTTGCAAATCACTAATTTCCCATTTTCGTGCTTCTTGGACAGAAGTGGAAGGTTGCCGCTTGGCACGATCTGCAGAGTCGTTCCCAGTGTTACACTCAAGTCAGCCACACTATAAAGGAAGAAGAATGTATACATATACAAATTTGAAAACTCATTACATTGATACGATGAGGTACCGAATTGTAGATACAAATTACCTTGAATGATATTCGGCCATGAGAAGGTCCTTTTCAGGGAGATCGTGTTCCCAATCGAGAATCGTATCTTTCATCTTTCCTCTGCACCTTTGCGTATTGTGTTTGACGTAAGAGCACGTCCTGCCGAGGAATTTTTGTCCGACCGAGGTAGTAGCGTTTTTCAAGACGAATTGTCTAAGAATGAACGACAACTATGAACTGACGATTTCTTGGCGGAATGGGGGTTTGTTCCAAGAAGCGTTTTATGTATAGTGCCTTGCGCATGCGCAATGTGAAGTTAATTGGGGTGCGGGCCTTTCAAACCGGGAGATAACAGTTCAAGCCTCACACTGTTTTTGTTGGGGTTCCTCCTCTTGGGGAAACTCTATTTTCGGCCATTAGAAAGCCATTTATCGAAAAAAGGCCTTATACAAAAGTTGCTTAAAATTAAATTTCCCATAAGATTGCGATCCAAAAAAACCGAAAAATCCACGGGCTGAGGTAGTTGATTTCTTCAACTAGCCCCCCTGGGCACCATGAACTTTTGAGAGGGTCGGCTTCAGTTTTTTTAAATTCATCTGGTCAAGACAAACATTTTGAGGTGCGTGTTGATGGGGCTCCGACCAGCCGAGTAGGAATAAATCGACGGTGTAGAATCAATACTGCCCAATTCGTTTGCCATGCAATCTATGGACGCGTGATTTGCCAAGTTGCCACCAATCCAAGTTTTGAGAAGTAGGCAACCGAGACGCCCCCAAAAGACACGATGCTTTGAATTGGGCAGTATTGCAGTTTCATCGTCGAAATGCTGCTTTAACATACCTAATTATCTACTCATCCGAAATAATCACCTTTTGCAAGTAAAACATTGTTCGATGAACATGTTCCCATGAAGCTCTGCCAGGTGCGTCCTTTTCAACCCGGATCTGAGATGCAGACCATCGATATTTTGACTGATAACGTAGTGTACGAATCCTTGAAAAACACAAAAGCACCAGCGGTAAGAATCAGAAAGGATATCAGTCATGGCCTTTTTGATCAATTTTTCGAATTCGATCTCAGGAAAGTTGAAGAGTTTTCCTTCAAAACTGCTTATACCCACTTTCGAGTTTTGCCGATATCGATTTCGATTCATAGCAGTTTTGGTACCTATAAGCAATCAAAAATCGAAAAAACAAAATCGATATCGGCAAAACTCGAAAGTGGATGTAAGCAGTTTTGAAGGAAAACTCTTCAGTTGTAGTCACAAATTTTCATCAGCCAACAAGGTTAGCCTTGATTTCCCGCTGGAGGTTCCAAGGTCCTAGAATACGACCCTACATCTATACCAACGTCGTCATACCCAGTCTAACTAATTCGACGATACCCATGTGCGTGGGGGTTGGGATGGCTTCGTTGAAAGAAACATTCAAGGTTGGTTTTTCGCCCTTCTCCTCCAACGTCCAGACTCCGTTGGGTCCCCTGAAAGAAGGAAACCTATAAAACTATGCAGCTTTAAATATAGAGAATAAAAAATTACCAGGCGCGTAAAATTAACTGCAATTTTAGGCCGAATTTGTAAAAAAAATTTTTAAACAAAAACATTTTATTTGAACAAGTGTGCTGGGCTTTTAAAAGGTGTATTCGATTGGATATTTTTTAACAGACATAGACAGAGTTTAAACACTCTTGAGCCAGAAAACCAGTTCTTTTTTTAATTTTGAGGTTAACATCCATGATGAAAACGGTAGAAGGAAAGATACCAACCTGAAGTCCGGAATTCCTGCAGAGGTGCTGATTCCGGCACCGGTGTGGAACACAACATGCTTAGCTGCCTTGATCCATTCTGCTAGTTTGTGGGCCTTCTCTTTGATTTTTTCAGCCGAATCGAACACCTGCGTAAAGAACACGAACAATTCAAAATAAGAATAGACACAGACTAGAAGCAAATTTTTTATCGTAGCAGAATTGTTACCTCGTCAATGCCCAACACTCCTTTGTCGTCGTACGGGGAGAGCCCATCAGCATAGGAACAGGACATAGCGACTCCTGAATTGCAAACAAATTACAAACGCCCGGATCAATTATTGATTTAGCTGAGGATTATTGATGCATTATGCATCTTGGTAAGAAAATTAGCGCCTTGTTTTGCTTGTATTAAAATTTCTGGACGGTAATTACTTATTCTGGTATTATCTTAGCACTACTACTTAGGATTAAGTCCATAGAATAAACTTTATTTTCACTAAGTTAGCAGTAGAAGTAAGCTTAAGTAAATATCACATATATTTTTTTACTCACGAGGGATATTCAGATACGAAGCTTTTCGCAGGTATAAATTTACTTCGACCCCTGCACCCACAGCAGGACTTCCCCAAAAAATTCAAATCAAAATCCACCTCCAAAACTTGTTTCAAAATTACCAACAACAACCGAGCACCAATGTTGTTGTTGTTGATTATTCTATGCTTTATTGCCCTCTTTGTTAACCCGAGAGCACATGTTGCTACGTGCTCACCTCCACGGAAGAAAATTTCTTTTAATGAACCTTCTTGCAACCACGTGTTCCAAAACTGACGCGAAGCCGTCAAGTGACGCTAAACGCGTGTTTGTTTTGGTTTGCGTTCGTCCTACATCCTACACCTTACAATGCATTATTGGTAATTCATTAGTTGGTTGACGAATGCGGTTATATTGATTAAAATTTAATACTCCATTAGTTTGCCTTTGTAGCTCATTTGTTCAAAACTGTATCGCTTGATATGTAAGTGAACTATCTTGTGCAAAAATGTCTCATTTCAAGAAAACCAATGCAAAAATCTTTGCTAAATCCACGGGAAAAGTAACATCGGATACACTTTATTGGAAACAACTTGGGGTAAGCACTAAAATTCATTTTACAGGTCCTTTTTGGCTGTGAGTAATTGTAATACTATTTTATTCTGCTACATTAAATGTAGCAGAATAAAATAGTATTTTTTTAAGGTATAATTAATTATTATAATTAATTATTAAATTTTGTAATTATTATAATTAATTATTAAATTTTGTAAGGTATACTAAGGTATACTAAATCTTTACTTATAAGCAAAGATTGCACCAACACGCACAAACCTAATTGAAATTAAATTGTATCCCGTTTTCAGGTGCCGGTATTGTTGAAGGAATTCGGAACGATAAATACGATCGATTTTTCGCCTGTGGAGCCTCATTATTTTGCTGTTTCAAGTTCAGCCCGAGTAAGATGGGGTTTTCTCGAAAAATTTCAATGAGTACAAAAATATTTTGATTTGTGTCAAAAAATCATTGTTAAAACGTCTAATGTTCATGTTCCTAGGTCCAAATTTACAACCCCATAACCAAACAAGTCTACAAAACGCTTAGCAAATTCAAGGAGAACACGTACGGCGCTACTTTTCGATCCGACGGTCAACTTTTATGCTGCGGAGGGGATGAAAGTCAAGTAAAAGTATTCGACGTTGCGAGCCGAGGCATCCTTCGAGTCTTCAAGGGGCATACGAGGTTTTTTATTAGTTACCTATTATTATTAAAATTTGTCGTCCTAGAATCGGCATTCCGTCCTTAAACTCCAGTTATACGTTGATTTACAGTTTTTTCCTGTTGCAATTTTCTAATTGTTGAGCTATCGTGGCTTTCACAGATCTGTACGACGGTGTTTCTTCACATCGGACAATGCGCAAATAGCAAGTTTCTCCGACGACAAGACCGTAAAAGTTTGGGACTTGGCTCAAGAAAAAGAGGTCTACTCCTTTAACGCCCACGATGTGAGTATTTGTGAAATTATGCAGTGTGCCCCGTTCTCAGCCTGTTGACTAGTCAACTCAAGTTGACCTAGTCAATCCTAGCTGAATCAGCTGATGCCCCAACCTAGTCAACTGATGCCCCAACCTAGTCAACCGATGCCCCAATCTAGTCAAATAGTAGATAACGTCTTAACTTCTGATCCGATTACATTTCCTCAACTCCCGTTTGGCACTTTGCTTCACGATTTCTCTCGAAACAGGATTACGTGCGAGCTGGAGCTGTTTCGCCGGTTTCGCCTTCCACTCTGGTGTCAGGCGGTTACGACAAGAAGATAAACATGTTCGACACGAGAACCGGTTCAAACGCCGTATTCACTGTAGAACATGGCTCTCCGGTCGAATGCCTGATTTTCCTGCCTTCCGGCGGGATTCTGATTTCTGCAGGTAAGTGTCTCTCCTCTCCAAAGAAGCAGTATGGAAGCTCCGGCTACCTGGTTCCACAAAGTGAAAACCTAATTGATTCTCTTGAATTCTTTAGGAGGCAATGAACTGCGCGTCTGGGATGTCCTCTGTTCTGGTCGACTGCTGGCCAGGGTGTCACATCACCACAAGACGATCACCTGCCTCGCACTCGCTTCCAACGGGTCTCGCCTCATCTCCGGGTCGCTGGATCGACACGTCAAAATCTACGATGTATCGAATTACAAGGTCGTTCATAATATCGACTATCCCAATGTCGTGCTGAGCGTCGGTGTCAGCGTAAGTGCCTGAAAATCTGCCATTCGAGTTGGTTTTTCGTTAATTCATCAGTTTATACACCTGAACTCGATCATTTCCCCACTACAGCTATCGATTTTCCATTCCAGGCTGATGACGCGACTCTTGCCGTCGGCATGGTCGATGGCATCGTATCCGTGAAGCAACGCGAAGGCGCTCAACTGAAGGAGCCCAAGGAAAAATCGCTTTTTGGACCATCGGTCCGAAGGAGACGCTACGTCGGCGATAAAATGGCCATGAAAGTAAAGGACAACGACGACAAACAGGTCACGTCAAAATTCGACGTCTGCCTCAGAAAGTTCCAATATCGCAAGGCTCTCGAGCGGATTTTGCTGCCTTACGTCCAGAACAAGACGCCAGAAGTTACGGTTTCCATACTGCAGGAGTTGATAAGGTGATTTGTCATTTTTGAGTCCGCGCACTTTGGCTAGTCCAGCTATAATTAACGGGTGGTAATATCAACCTGGTAATGAGGAATTTTTTTCTTGCTCAAACTCTCCAATGCGCCAAAATGCAAAACTCATTCTTTTGGTTCCAGGAGGAAAGGCTTACATAACGCATTATTGGTAAAAGACGATAAAACGACAGTGGCTTTATTGAAATTCATATTGAAAAATTTGGGGCATCATCAATTCACGCGAGTGCTAATCGATGTTTTCAACATAGTAATAGGTAAGTACCGTTGTAGATATTAAGAAAAAAAAAAAGCAAATTATGAAGCTGAGATATAACCTTTGAAAAGTACTTGAGTTTATACCTTAACGTCACTCCTGCACAGCCTAATATCATCAATCAATTTCAGACGTTTACGAGGACGAGTTAGACTCCTGTTCGCCCGAGGTGTTCGCCAATTTCAAAAAACTCCAGCAAAAGATTCACGAAGAAGAGGAACTGACCAAGGACCTGTCCAGTTTGGGTGGAGCGATAAGCCTTCTGCTGTCAGCAGCTGCTACTAATGCAAACCCTTCGTTGGCCGATGTACCTCCTATCGTTCCCTCTGTCGCGACGCAATCTTGACATTTGTAACGGTCTTTTACAATAAAACTACAATGTAAATAATTCTCTCTCATTTCTTTCAAGAATAGGTGGAAAAGTCCGTTGTTAGTTCTCAAGTTCCAGTGCTTATTCCAAACAAGTGGTATGAGAGAGCTCCGGCTTCCTGGTCCCACTGTAACTCTAAACTACACCAGCCATTACCTACACAGTTGGTTGGTCATTCTACCATCTTGAGATTGGAAGGGATGTACCCTTATTAGACGCCTTTATCCTCAGTTCGCGCACTTTCCGTCGCTCAGCCCTCCTTACGAGCAATTGTAAGTTGTCGAATTGGGGGGGGGGGGGTAGAACTTAGGCTCTGGTGATGTCATTATCGCACAGGGCGAATCATCAAAAGAGTGATTGCTTAGGGCACCTCTCAACCGAAGATAGAAAATAGTTCAAGACAACAGTGTGGTTACAGAGGGTGCCGAGCAATTCGAAAATTTGACCATATCAATGGAAACCATGGGCATGTTTTTAGGAAAAAAGCTCCCTCCCCCCAACTGTAATGTCACTCCAGCAGAGCCGAGGCTGTGTTTATCAAACGAAATACTCGGATTTTTATGCGGACAGAACAAGCCTTTATTCTCAGCCATACCAAATGTCTATTAAATTACCTAGATATAAAAATCATAAATTCACTATTACAAATTACAGCTGATCAACCACAGAGCACATTATGTCGTCCAGCACCGACAAACGGTCGGGGTTGTTGGGATTGGAATTGAATTTGTCCATGTTTTCGAAGGATTCGGTAGGGACGATCAGTTTTGAATCGAAGTCCGACGTGTCCGGAAGCGTTTGGAGAGCTTGGTGAAGCATTTCGATCACCTGTAAAAAGCATGCAAGATAAATGATCCAAGATCTGAAATTCCCGTTGTAAAAACCGCATTATCCTTTTGGCTTGAATCCATTATACAGCTGCAAACAAATGAAGACTTACTTTATCCAGATGTTTCTGGAAACGTTGAGATATCTCGTGGCGCTGCCTTTTCTGCAGTTCCATCATCACTCTGAGTGTCTCTCTGGCCTGATGAGGCCTGAACTCGTTGAGCAAGTGGTGAATGTGGATGAACAACAAGCTCAGATCTTCGACTTTCTCGGCTCGCCTGCCCGACTCCGGACACCGGACTAGAAGATCCAGCAGGTCCAGGAAATTGACGAGAAGCGAATGGTTGAGTTTGCGCAGTTCGCGCCGTCGATCGAAATTGTGCGGGTACAGGCGTTTGATTCCCTGCAATCAGGAAGGTTTTGGTAAAAAATGACCGGGAGAGAAACTCTGGTTGGTTGGCCCAAGGGAACCAATGGTTCTTGCTCCACATCGGCGACATCCCGTCCGTTCTATGGATCTCCCTGTCATCCCTATCAACTCACCTACTTTTTGCGTAGTACCAGCACCTGTTGAAGGCCTACTTACTACCCATAAATCCATGCAGTTTTCCTTTTATTAACTCGACTATAAACAACGAAAAGGTCCATAGTCCAACCTGAGTTTCCAGAGGACGAATTATAGTGTCGTCTGCGTTGAACGTATTTCCAAACATTGAATACGTGTCGTACACTGGCGGCGGCGGCCGGGGGGCTTTGCCCCTCTTGATATTTTCATCTGTGTAATTTGCGATGTATTGCTGAGGTGGCAATGGTAGCGAACAAACTTGGGCTGCCTGCTCGACGTTGTTGGATATGACGTTGGGCGCTGGACTGGCCCCGCATTGGTCAAGCACGCCCATGAAATCGTCCGGATCGAACACTTTTGACGCCGAATCTGTTCACTGAAGGCCCGAAGAGTTCAATTACAAAATGTGCAATTTTGCTGGAAAGGCAGAAAATAATGCCAATCTAAACACCAATCCACCAAAGAATCAACACTCTTATCAACCTTTCTTGTCTAGTGATATTGAACAGGCCAAAATCGATATTTAAATCCCCCGGTTCGTAGTATTGAAAATTTTCTAATGAAGCAAAGCACCTGAGTTCTTATTTGTTTGTTTTTTAAGTTTTCTTTTAATTTCTTGGGGATTATAATTTAACACAACGAAATAAAGCACCAACATTTTATTGTCAACAATCGCTCGAAGTCATTACTCTGGGAGTTTTCAAAAATTGATCTTACAACAATCGATTCACCTTTCCGAGTGGAGAGAGAGGGTGAAAGTGTGTGAGAGACAGCGTGGGGGTTGACAGCTGTCAGACCAATTTAAGTACAAGTACAAATCCTTAGAAAAAATTTCTTCTTGCATTTACCTAATGCTTTATAAATCAACTTTCCTGTAAAATCGTAAAACTTTCTTGCAAAATCGTAACAGATTTTTGAAAAAAAAAGTCATTTTGGGTGACCATTAGAGCGCACCTGGCGACAGGGGAGGAAAGTCTGATCAGCGTCTTGCTGAACATCAACAAACTCTCATGAATAACAGATCAGAGACCGGCTGTGTTGTTTTCTCTGTTCCAACGGTGATTGTCAGAAACAGGTACATTCCACACCGTTATTGAAGAGCGAGGCCGACGTGCCGCAGTTGTGGTGGAGCCAGGAAGCCGGAGATTCCCCATATTCTCATCCAGAACGCTCGGTCCTTGTTGAAACGGCACTTATGACCAAGCCCAAATTTGTGCACTTATGGTTGTTACCTGCGAACAGGTCAGTGGCGAATTCTCAGTTAGAAACTGGGCGGGCAAGCAGTACCAAGGAAATTCATTAGGTACTTAATAACCATAGACATGAGTATGCCAGTTCTTGAGTAACGATTGTCAAGATACTGCTTGCCCTATGAGATCTCGCCACAGGAACCGGTCCAAATTCCGGAGAGCAGTATGGGGAAGCCCCGGCTTCCCGGTCCCACCACAGCTCACGGCCCACGTCGACCTCGCTCCTTGAAACTTATAAGACCAGAAGAACCCCAAAGGTACTGAATCTTGACGGTAATCTCTAAGTTGTTGAAATTATTTCAGATTAATTGCACTCAGCAAGTGCTATGTCCTACATTGACGTCAGAGGAAATCTGGGAGGCAGTTTTACACAAGTGAGAGGCCTGTCACGCCAAGATCTTGAATTTATCTCGACCTTTCTCGGACGTGGGCCCAAGTCCGAAGACTCGCAAGAAGTCTCTTTCCACGTTCCCGTTGTTGGTGTACTCAACGAATTGGAACTTCGGCTCGGCTATCAAGTGCAGGCCTGCACGAATACGACCAAGAGCCATACACGATTTCCAGACGTAGTAATGTGGACCATGTACCGCCCGGACCGATGGTGAAGGGATTTCGCTGAAGGGAATCACTGGTTCGTCAATGAGGTACTGTCCTTTGAGTAAGTCGTTCTTTTGAAGAGTGAGGTATATCTCGAGACATGTTGAACCCCAACCCAAAAAAAAGGATTTTTAAAAAGTCCAATTAATGGTTGATTAGGAGAGTCATTCTTGCTTGAATTGTCAAAATCGGTTCAGTTGTTGGTTGGTTGGCTCCCTTCTGATCGATCTGCTTCAGAAAATAGGCAACAAAACCGAACATAAAGTTTTTAAATAAATTTCCTGAAAAAACCTCACTGCTTTACTTCTTACCTTTTTTTGACGATTTTCTAGTAGAATTGGCTGTACCTATTCAGTCTAGGAGTGAAAAATGCCCTACGTGTGCGTACGCGGTACTCTCGGCATGGCTAATACACGAGTTTACGGCCTTAATGAGACCGAAGCGGAAAAAATTACGACGATTCTCAGAGTAGCTGAGGTATTCAACCTTTTTAACATTTCCAATTGAAATTTCACGGTGACGATTGAATATGCTGACACAATTTGACTTGGAATAATTATCATCACCTTCGATGACGGAATGCGTCGACGCATTAGTATGTGCATGATTGAAATTTCAGGTAAAAGATGCACTCACGGTATATAACGCTCCTATGTATGCAATCAACCAAATCGAATATCATTTGGGATATGTCGTGATAGCGGCCACGAACCAAGATCGATATACGATATGGACTCTGCATAAACCTCTTCCGGTAAACTGGTATTTTATTGCTGTTATTTTAGGAATTAATTTGAGTTTCCAGCATATTAAAATGCCGACTGTTCATTTTCAGATGCCTCAATGATGGCCATCTTGAAGATAGATTCGTGCAACAAAACTTTTGCGACGCGCTGGACTGAAATTATTTTAATAATCACTTACCATCTTTCTACGGCTGGAAGAATGTATAATATTTGAGGATAAAACAATTTCAACTGTAAGTGTACTTTAATTTGTGTACCATGAAAATGAAATTGGGGAAGAGCCACCACGGCACCCGACGTCTCATAGCCTTTCATTTTGCAACCTTCCTTACCTATTATCAATCATTATTAGGTATAATATCATGAGTTGAGCATGTCACGCATAAGGCACCTACTCTTGTGTACTCTCACACCGATAATCCCATTGCTCTTTGAATCAAAAAGGGTTTTAGATGTAAAAAACGGGTTCGCTTTAAAAAAGTAACATTATAATTGGTGAAGACATAAAATCACAAATCGTAGTCGCTATCGGCATCATCGTTACCTATACAAAATATCGAACTTTGCGTATTTATTGTACATCCATTGGCAGAATTTGACTTTGAAGAATTTTGGCTATTTATTGTCAAATTGGGCGATTCCGAGGCTGGCGGCGAATTCAATTTGGCCTCTTTGACAGGGGAGGTGGGACTTTTAAAAGTGAACATTTTCAATTTGTTCATCGTCCTGGTCGAGATTGGCGTTTTTTTGGATGGAATTTGTGTAGACGTTTTTCCATTGGGCGTATCGATAGATTTGATCGGCTCTTCCTCGCGAGGTTCCCTTTCGGTTAACCGTCGTTCCGCTGGTTTGGCGGCTTCAAAATAATTCGATCTTTCACCGTCCGAATTATTCGTCGGTGAGGTCCCCGTATGGCCATGTTTAGGTTTTATGGGGCTCAAATTATCAAGGAAATCCGACGAATCCGAATCGTTCGATTCTACCGTCAATTTCGGTCGTTTCTTGCAATTTTTCGCCGTTTTTTCGTCGACTTTTGCCAAATCGTCTTCACCGGAGCTAAAACTGCTGTCGCCGTCTCGCTGAACGGACGGCTCCTTCCGTTTCTTTCCCTTGTCAGCTCGTTGTTTCCGTTTCTTGTTGGCTCCTTTCTGCTGGAAGACCAGGGCCTTCTGTTCCTCGCGAAGTTTGTTCTGCCTGATGTTGTGGAAAACGACGTCGAGCTTCTTGGCCAAGTCGCTTTTCGATTGAGGGACTTGCGAACTTTCGGCATTGACTGGCAGATTCGGACCGTGCGCTCTCCTGTTGAGCCCGTTTTGGTATTTTTTGATCTCTTCGTCCAACATCTGGTCCAGGCCGATGTTTCCGAGGACTTTATGAGCTGGAAATCGAAGGAATTTATCGTGAGATTGAAGGAGAAAAGGAATTAATGGCTATGGAGCGGGCAAATAAAAAAATCTGCCTCATTCAGGCAGTCTTAAGCTTCTTGAGGGTGTGAGGATATTTTCGACTGAATATATATAATCAAGTCAGCATCCTTAAAAATCCTCCAGATCCCGATTTTCAGCACAAAATTACATTCTCGTTGCTAGTGAAAATATTGGAGTGAGCTACGTCATCTTATTCAGAAAAATGGAGCCCATTTTGTATAATTGACCACAGCAATGATCAAAAAATATTTCCTCATTAAATTTTTTAGTTTTCATTTAGGTTTTTTGGATAATTCAGGCACCTAGCTCGATGTATTCCTCTTCCGGATCTTCTGGGAAGGTGGTTTGGACGGGATTGCAAAGATATGCATCGATAGAGCTACTCTGTTGGCTCGCTTCCATCAATGATACGCTCATAACCGCATCTTGGACAGTTACTTCGTCCCGAAACATGAACTTGGCGTGAGCCTGAGCCAACCTGCCGATAAACATGATTAGAGACATGTGAGCTTTCTAGGCATCTAAATTTGTTGAATTTTCCCTTAGAATGGCCAAGTGTTCAATCAGCCTTGACAACATTCGATACCTGACTAAACTCTCGAGAAGGCGAACTGTTATCCGAGATGCGCTCCTTAGCTCGTTCCTCCGCTGTATGCGATAATATTCTCTCAATATCAACGATGCATTTTCCGAAAGGCGGGGCTCGATGTTTTTCGCAATCGTAAAGTACGCTTGCAGCTTTTCGGCATTCCAGAACTCGGAGGGTAGAGATTTCGACGAGGTTTTATCCTGAATTATGTACGACGAGATGAGGCTGCAAGAGACGTTAAAATTTGGAAATATCGTAGTTAATGGAAACCTAAAAACCTTGAAAAGTAACCTTAACGAGCGCGGTAATTACCTAAAAAAAACCAACCAAAAATAACTTAATTAGTAGAACCAGAAAAGAGGGAAACTAAAAAAATGACCTCAACGCAACCTCCTCTGTTATGATAATATCAAAAAACCTCAAAAAGTTTAGCAGAAAATCTTCAAAACCCAAAATTTCCTCAAAATTGAAAATTACCTGTCCCATTCTCTATTCTTCCGATCTAAAAGAACGAAAACCAAGTCAAATCTACTCAGCAAAGGGCTTGCTATGGCGCAGTTCACTGTGATCGGGTGCGCAGTGTCGTACTGCCCTTTGGGATTCGTCGCTGCCAAAATGCTGCAGACGGTGCTCAATTTACACACCATGCCTGCCTGAAAATGTACGAGCGTAAATTCGTTAATATGCTCAACATAATTATACAACATAACGATAATTTTTTTTTGGTACTGTAACACCCTGTATAAGAGCTGTAAGATTACGCACCTTGGCAACGCTCAGAGTCTGCTGTTCCATCGCCTCGTGAATGCTGGCTCTTTCGGATTCTCGGATCGAATTGAACTCGTCGATACAGCAGATTCCGCCATCCGCCAAGACCAGCGCGCCTGCTTCCAATTGCCACTCTCCTCCGGCAGCCTGAAGCCAGGAAGAATCGATAAGGAAGCCTTGAAATTGACGAGTCCCTGCTCATCTGGCCAGATAATCGAATTGAAGTTCTTCCAAATTCCGATTTCTTACCATAGCGGCCGAGACGGTGAGGCCAGCTGAGGTCGAGCCGATTCCCGTCGTGAAGACCGACCGCGGGCTGACGGCAGCAGCGAATCGTAAAAGCTGAGATTTGGCCGTGCCCGGGTCGCCGACGAGCAGCAGATGCGACTCGCCTCTGACTCTAGCCCCTGTGCCGGGATTTTGGGCAACTCCTCCCGCAAGCACGAGCACGACTGCCAGCTTTATCAAATAGAGACCGTAAACCTGGAGAGCCGAGCAAAAAACAGGATTAAATCATGGTAAAAAGCCGTATTCTGAATATTATCAAAGGCGGAGTTGGGGTGGCAGAGGATCCTGTCCCTCTCATTGAGGGCCGCAGGGCACGCCCGGCACAACTTCGGTTATCTAAGGATAAAACCCACCTCTGGACAGATAGATTGGAGAATGAAGTTACGCCCGAACAGCGGCCGGTAGGCGTGACTTTTCCAAAATTCCCTAAACTCTTCGGCGAGTTCGTTGGTCACGAATGACGCGTTATTCTGAGCGTTGCAAACTTCGAGATGATTCGCTTGCAGGACGAGTTCGACTTCGGGTCGGGTCCCGTTGACGAAATTCTTCCACCTCCGTCTCACGATGCCGCTGTCCTTGCCGAGAAGGGAAATCGAAAAATGTCAAAATTCCGCGGTCCTCAGTCAACTTAATAATTGAGAATATTTCGATAGCGTAAATTCACCATATCACCACATCATCGCCAGGCTTACACGAGTCTACCAGATCGTCTTCGACAGTGACTATCATCGATTTCGGAATCGATCCCATATCCAGTTTTCCAACTTGTTCCTGCAACGGAAATCGATTTTTTCGGAAAACTTCAACAAACCCCAACGTTTACATTGGAAAAAAGAGAGGAAAACGAAAACGTGGGTAGTTATGGCTACTTCTCTCTCACCTACAGCCTGAACTGAAAGCTTTGCCCCAACACACCCCAGTCTCACTCTCTAAAGTGGAAAATTGGACAAAAATTCAGACCTGCAGTTTGAGTTCTTGATAGTCTTTGAAGTCATCGGGGCTCGAAACGGCAGCAAGATTCGTATTCTTGCAAGGCACTGGATTCTTGCAGCCACCGACTCGGGGTAGTTCGTAATGCTTTTCGTACACCGCCTGAGAATTTGTTGTTGCCATTAACAAACAATTTTCTAGTGAATTTTGAGGTTTAAAATTACTATTGCGGAGTTAGCAGTTTTGAGGATTGAGGCTGACTTGGAAATGGGACAAGGAAGCTGGAGTTCTCACAAACGGCTCATCTGCAATTCTGCGCTTACATTGATGGCCCTTTGGCTGCTCAGGTGTCGAATAAAATGTCTTACATTTACGGTGAAGGAATGTTTGCACTTGTTGCAGATGTAAGTCTTCCTGAATTCCAGCATTTTCGGCATGGTCCTCCTAACAACGGTTCCCGAAATCCGAAGGAACGAGCCCAAATCTTCGTTCCGAGGGAATACTGATTTGTAGAGCTCTGGACAAACTGGGAGAGCTGAAGGAAAAATGAAAACTTCAAAAATATCTTTTGATGATGTGTGCATTTTTTTTAACGTAATGACAGTCTCTGGTGAGCATGAATTTATCGCGTTATTTTTGACACTCACCTGAAATCCTAGCGTGTACTTTCTGCTTTACGACCCATTCGAGTTGTTTCGAAACATCAACGATCCTTTGCTGCGCATCTACAAGAGCCTTGTCGCAGAGGGGTAGGAAAACGACCGGCTGGGATAAAATGCCATCGCCAAGCGATGTGCTCGTCTCGAAAAGCGTCACAAAACTTGAAAGCATGAAAATGAGGTTAAAACGGTTGGTACTTGATTTCCCAAGTCTACCAACTACCAAATGGAAGAGGCCAACGTAGGCGACAGCGCGAGGGTGTCAATTGGAATGATGAGAAGACATCGCATCGGGTTCCTGGCCCTCAACCAGATCTTTAAAATGATAGGAAACTACGAAAAACGTAAGTCGGGTGGCAGTTGCCCAAGGCGGAGCAGGACCCTGGGTGGCAGTTGGGCAAAATACCGAGAACTGAATGGCAGTTTGGGAACAAGGTAGTTTTTGAAATTATAATTAATTGTTGCAGAGTAGGACTCTGGGTGGCAGTAGGCAAAAACCCTGGGTGGCAGTTGGGCAAAAGAGCGGGAAAACCTTCAAAGAGTTGTGAAAAATGAGAAGGGGGAATATTTTATTATTACTTCACTGTTTATGAGGAAGTTTACATCATTATTTTAATTTTATTCGACTCACTTTATTGAAATTGAGTAATGAGCGTTGACGTTGGGGGACTCAAGCATTTTCTGCAACTGCTGCTGGTGATGCTGAAGGGCGTAATCCACCAGTTCAACTGGAAGGCGTTATGTGACATGCATTACAGAACATTACAGAAACATAACCAAATGAGAATTGTTTTACAATTCGGTAATTAGGTAATACTTAATTAGGTAATTTTTTCAAATCGTGTAAACATACCAGCCACATCAGAGACTTCAGACATTCTGCGTTGATAAATTTCAAATTATTTCCAACATCGCCAATTAAGTATTTTCAACAAACATTACAAAAAAATGATTATACATAAATTCAGCGATCCGTTGATAATAAAATAGAAATTAGTAGCGCAATGAATTCTACCTAGAAAAGAATATCCTAGAACCTAGACTTATTAATTTGAAAAAATTAAGCCGAAAATATAAATAAAAACAACACTAACCGCGGTAAAATAAAATTGATTAGATAAGGCGCGATAAGATAACACATTGAGTCAAACTTTGAGGTTTGGTCTTCAACGAATGTCTTGAGGACGTATCTGGTGGTAAGTGCCAATAAAGGCAATAAGTGCGCACACAACTGGTGGTAAGTGCCAATAAAGGCAATAAGTGCGTACACCGTAGATTTATCCAAGGAAACTTGCATTAACTAATTTCCAAGAAATTTTCGTTCAATATGATAAATTATTAATGAAATTGATCATAAAATGGTTTTGGGGCGGACAGATGCTGAAAAGTGGCCTGAAACGAGCTATGAGTAACGGGATCAGAGCTCGAAAGGAGCTTCGCGGAACTTAGTCAGACCAGGCCGAGGCACGGATGCGAAGCCCGTCCGAGGCACGGATGCAAAGGCCAGCTGAGGTGCGGATGCAAAACCCGGCCGAGGCACGGATGCGAAGGCTGGCCGAGGCACGGATGCGAAGGCCAGCTGAGGCACGGATGCGAAGCCCGGCTGACATGCAGTCACGTGGCTGCTGTAGGCGGTTAAAACGAGCTATGAGTAACAGGAGATTAGAACTTGACAGGAGCTTCGCTTACCCTTGTCAGACCAGACCGGCACGGATGCGAAGGCCGGCCAAGGTACGGATGCAAAGGCCCGCCGAGGCACGGATGCGAAGGCTGGCCGAGGCACGGATGCGAAGCCCTGCCGAGGCACGGATGCGGAGGCGGCCGAGGCATGGATGCAAAGGCCGGCCGAGGCACAGATGGGAACTCCGGCTGAGGCACGGATGGAAGCCTGGCTGAGGCATGGATACGAAGCCCAGCGGACACGCGGTCACGTGGATGCTGTAGGCGGTTAAAACGTTGCTAAAGGCGGTTAAAACGAGCTGTGAGTAACAGGAGATTAGAACTTGACAGGAGCTTCGAGGAGGATGCAATGGGCGGCCGAGGCACGGATGCGATGGGCGGCCGAGGCACGGATGCGATGGGCGGCCGAGGCACGGATGCGATGGGCGGCCGATGCACGGATGCGATGGGCGGCCGAGGCACGGATGCGATAGGCGGCCGAGGCACGGATGCGATGGCCGGCTGAGGCACGGATGCGAAGCCCTGCCGAGGCACGGATGCGAAGCCCTGCCGAGGCACGGATGCGAAGACCGGTCGAGGCACGGATGGGAAGCCCGGCTGAGGCACGGATGGGAAGCCCGGCCGAGGCAAGGATACGAAACCCGACCGAGGCACGGATGCGAAGCCCGGCGGACACGCGGTCACGTGGATGCTGTAGGCGGTTAAAACGTTACTAAAGGCGGTTAAAACGAGCTGTGAGTAACAGGAGATTAGAACTTGACAGGAGCTTAGCTTACCCTTGTCAGATCAGACCGGCACGGATGCGAAGCTCGGCCGAGGCACGGATGCAAAGGCCGGCCGACAAACGGTCACAAAACTCGGATACGAAACCCGGCCGACACGCGGTCTCGTGGCTGCTGTAGGCGGTTGAAACGTTGCTAAAGGTTTCATAACGGTCAATGAAAATATGTCTAGAAAAAATGTAGTGCAAGCGTCCTTCGATGAATCTAGGTTTAAATGAATTGATAAACCGGCCTGCAATAATTTGAATCAGTTTCCGGGAAAAACGAAAACAATTCCGAAAATGAAAAGTACCTAAATCAATAGTTTTCTATTAATGGTTCAGCTAAAAGGAGGATCAAACCCCGTTCAGACCCAGTAATTCTTTTTTCTCAATAAATGTATGACTCTGCCCAGAATTCGTTCTGATGAAAGCTTAACTGCAAAATATTAACTCTGGTTTTAATTTGTAAAAATCTTATATTAAAATTTATTTTTTTATATTATTCAATTTAAATTTATTTTTTTTTCATATTAAAGTTTTTAAAACTGTTAAATAGGTAATAGGTTATACTTTTTTCTGGTCCCTTACCCTTCCACAAAAACCATCAAAATCCCCCTCTGGCGGAGAGAAAACTCCCAAATTTGGGGGGAAACCCCCACAACTTGGCAACACGTTAAGGTACCTACCTAGGCAAGTTTCACTTCAAGGTCAATCGATGCCGAGTTGAATCGAGAGAAATCAACAACACTACCGTTTCAATCCACCATAGCTTTTGAACGGATCAATCGATAATTTTCCGGCAGCCACCAATCGATACAAAATTTAATCGAGAATAAATGAGATTATGTGAGAAAATGCCGAAAACCCAACAGTTTTCGAGCCAAAAGTAGTTTTTGTTGGAGAAGCCAGGGGCCCCCATTAGGAACACACAGGTGACAGCTGGATCTATAGGACGAAAATGCGCCATCGGCCGCTAGGCGCGCAACCGTCGAGAATTACCATCTTCTATAGTAAAGCTCAAAATCAAACAAATTGCAGTCTTTTCTGATAAATTTATTCATAAAACCCGTGTAATATATTGAGATTTTTCTGAAATTGGAATAGCAACCAAACGTTTTTCAAACGGATTCTTCTATTTCGCCGTAGTTGATAGGTATGGCAGTCAGGTCAATGTCGGCAAAATATTGATGGTTGAGGGCGTCTTGAGCTGATATTCGTACTGCAGGATTATACGCCAGCATTTGACTGAGGAAAAGGACAAAAATACCATAACAGACCCGATTATTGTTCTGGTTCCAGGTCACTTCGTAGATCCGAAGTTTTGCCAATGGGGGGCACTCAATGGGTCGTAAGACCAAAATTCAGTTCAAAATTAAAAACCAAATTTAAAAATTTCAATTTAATGAATCGATTAGGTATTTACCCAAGTAAAGCCAGACCGAATTCGTTCAAGTTGCCGACTCGTTTGCTCAGTTCGCAGCGACCCCATCGTGGGAAAATCGGTTGATAGTCTGGCAGTTTTGAGACCCCTGGCCACAGATCTTCATTCGGAGTGCTCATGATTTGGAAAATTTGGAATAGCTGGTCGATCTCGGAATCGCCTTGAAATAGAGGACGGCGGGTCGACATTTCGGCTAGTATACAACCGATCGACCACATATCAACGGGGCAACTGTATCTGTTGAGTAAAACCGGAAAAAAATTGTTAATTGGTAGGGCACTCTACCTATCTATTTTTTTTCATGATATGCTGTAAATTGGAAAATTAACCCCAGTATCTATTAAAACTTTTAATTTTTCCAAAAACTACCAACGTTTTTGGTGGAATTTGACCATAATTACCTCGTGGTCCCCAAAAGTATTTCCGGAGCCCTGTACCACAAAGTGACCACCTCATGGGTGAACGCCCGAATCGGTACGCCGTACGCCCTGCCCAATCCGAAGTCGGCCAACTTGATGACGCCGTTGCCGGCAATCAGCAGATTTTGCGGTTTCAAATCTCTGTGCAAAACTCGGCGCGTATGGCAGAAGAGGATCGCTTTGCAAATTTGATAAGTGTACGATTGAACTATTTTCGGATCCGAGGGTTTACCGTTTTCTAGACTGTCCAAGTATTTTTTTAAATCCATCGTCAGAAATTCGAATACGAGGTAGAGGCGGTTTTCGTTCATTTCGACGTCCTGCAGGTGAACTATGTTTGGGTGTACGAGTTCTTTCAGTATGGATATCTCTCTGATTGCTGTGGGTGGGATACCCTCGTCTTCGCCGTCCATTCTTATTTTCTTTATGGCCACGAGTTTTCCAGTTCGTTTGCATTTGGCTTTCATAACGACGCCGTACGTCCCTTCCCCAATCTTCTCCAGTTTCGTGTAATCTTCCATTCTCTCGTCGGTAATAAATTTAAAATAATATTTTAGATTCACCAGTAGAAGCTGGGCAGATACTGTGATATTTTGTAGATCAATCGAACCGATTCATTCTTAGTTTCGAAAGGTAATTGGTAAGAACGTACTTATATTATTTACCAATCCTATTGTACGCAAGAACAATTTTTAAACGAGTCTGTGTTTATCCATTGTTGCTATTTGGTCGTACTGACAACTATTCGTACGCATCGACCAGTGGTAGTTACCTATTTTGGTAGGTATGTCAGAAAATTGGGTAGGTATCTCCAACATTTTCCGGGTTCTTCGTTGTCCTCGACTTGCAAGTTAACACCGAAGGACTCCAAGGACCAGTCGTATTTTATGGCTTAAATTGCTGGGCTGCTATAATATTTCACGCAGGAACTCTCGAGTTTGGCCATCGCGGGCCAAAAATGGCTGTAACAGATGTTTGCGAACTTCCTCGAACGCACATTCGTCTTCCATTTTCTTCGGCCTTGTGGTTCAGTAGCTATTCTTACTATGTAAGCCCAATTTTTTTCGTGTGTTGGGGATTAGGCCATGATTTTTTTCAAAAAAAAAAAAAAATCTTTTTCAATAGTCATGGGGATGAAATGGAAACACTTCTTCAAGTTATGGAACTCTTCCTATATCAATTTTACCTGGTCCAAAAAAATCGAAAACTTTTTGCGGCTTATTTTAGTCCCCCTCAAGGCTTATTTAGGACTTCCTCGCGGTATATTTCAAAGCGTAAGTTGTCCCGAAGTAGCTCTCGTCAGGAGCTTCAAGATAGGTCCAGAGGAGCTTCAAGGTAGATCCAGAGGAGCTTCCAGATAGCTTACGAATGAGATGGGTGTTTTGGAGCTTCAAGATAGATCTTGAGGAGCTTCAAAATCGGTTCTGGGGGATTTGTACTTAGGCCATCAGTAACTCCAAGGGCGCTTCAAAATTTTCCCAAGGAGCTTCAAGATAGGCTTTGAGAACGTTCAAGGTACCTACGTCTTGTGTGGCCTCAAGATAGGTCTTGAGATGCCTCATGATAGGTCTCGAGATGCCTCAAGGTAGGTATTGAAAAGCTTCAGTGTTGGTATTGAGGATCTTCAAGATAGACCTTGAGGATCTTCAAAATAGGTCCAGAAGACCTTCAAGAAAGGTTTTGAGAAGTTTCGAGATGGGTCTTTTTGAAGTTAGAGATGAGACGCGAGGCACTTCAAGATTGTCTAGAGAAGCTTCAAGATGGATTCTGGGGATTTCAACCAGGCTAGGGTCTCTATGGAGTAAAGATGCGAAGGAGCTTCAAGATAGGTCGCGAGGCGCTTCAAGTATATTTTGAACATATCTTGAAATATTTATCAGGACTTCGAACACAGGGCATCAGGAGTCCTGATTCCGGATACATGAATCTAATTGAGTAATTGCCTTGATCAAAGAACTAGAATGAACGGCAGCAGGCTTCTTGCTCAGATTTTCATATTAGATACTTCAATTGGTCGATCACGTTTTCAAAAAGGTACAATTTTCGGAGGTCCCGATGACAGGAACTTCTTCAAACGAGGGGGCCCAATGATGTGCGGTAATGACGTCATGCACCCTTCTCACTGAACCCGCACTATCCCTCAATTCTCGTACTCCTTCGGGTATGAGTTGGTAAATAGAGGAAAATCATTCGATCAATGATTTTTATTATTCGCCCATGCCACAAAAATAAGAATTATTCAGAGAAAATGCAGCGGAATAAAAATAAAAGTCGACTTGGACCAATCATTGGGCATGCAAGATATGGCATGTTAAAATACAATCGTTCTCTTTTTTGCAATAAACCTAGCGCTGATGCCTTGTCGAACTGCTTTTCGTCGGCACTTCAGGTCGAACGACTCGTTTACGATCGAGCTGAAATAAACCGCTGTATAACATTTTCATAATCTTCCACTTGAGGCGAACTGTGCGGGGACATGCACGCGTCTACCTCATCATCGCAAACTCAATCTTAATGAAGCCCTTTCGACGGAAACGCTCCACTTTTCCTTTCCATTATAAAGGAAAGGTTAATCCAACAATAATTGTCACTATCTCTCATCGCCCCACAAACTGCCAGTGATGAGATTATTTCGCAAGTCTGGGGCCCGCCCGCGCCTGCGCGAAGTCGCCCCTTCGCCCAAGTCTCGCGTCTTCTTCAGTCAGCCGCGTGCTGTTGTGTCGGTGTGGTTGTGCTTCTAGTGACCCCCCCATATCGCCTGTTGTTTCGACGTTAAAGATCGCGACCTGAGGTATGAGATTTCCGATTGGAAAATGATTTATTATAATTTTCGTTTTTAGGGAGTGAGCATAAAAATGTAGAAAGAGCATAAAAATGACGCTCTCTCATTAGCTACATTCTTCCAAGCGCTTTCGCCCTTTCCTAGGGCTTATCGAGTGTTACCATAAATATCAAAATCGGAAATTTTTTTGTAAGTATTTGAAGTTTTTGGATTTGTATCGTTACTTACGCACTGCACAAATGTGGTTTCTTTTAATTAGAAATTAAGAATGAATTATATGGGATTTTTAAATAATGTGGTTTGTACTTGGAAAAAATTATAAAAAATATGAGTTTTTTCACCATTTTAGCGGTAGCATTGTTTTCTATTTTATTTTTTCTGGCCACAAGAAAGAACCGTTTTTAGCGTTCTTGGTCTCAGAATCTTTGTTTTACGTTACAGAATGCATGGATATGTTTTATTATCCGGTAACCCGAATGATTTCGATTTTAGGCGAGCTTCAAAATTCGCATAGTGTTTTTTTGACATTTTTGATCATTGTAGCCACCAAATTGGTCAAAATCAAATTGCTTTGGTCAAAAAATTTGCATATCGAAATATGGAAGTATTGGTGATATCTACTGTTTATGGTCAAATTCATCCGAATTGGGAACCTATTAGATTTTTTGCCTTCTATTGGCCAATTCTAGTTATTTTTCCCAGCACTTCCATTATATTGAGGTTTCAAGCATTAGGGGACTGCTTTGCTGCCAAAAAATGCCATGAATTTGATTCGAAATTCCAAGTGCCAATTGGTATTAGGTATTAGTAACTATATAACTAATAATTCCTGCACACTTAATGTTATATCATTTCTATCTTTCGATCGTCCATAACCCACTCCCATCATCAATTATCGAGTGGATATTTTTAGGAGCGAAAATATTGCTCAAAAGTAGGAGGTTGAGAAGGCTATTATAAAATGCACGATTATCGAAGTTTCGTCGAATTACTTCGCCGTGCTTCGAACTCCAAGTAACTTAGTCCGCGCTGTTGAGCACGTGAAGGCCAGAGGCGTAGCTTTTACTCCTCCGCGAGTTTTTCTAATGAATTTGGCGAGTTTGCGTTAGGCCGTATTACCATTAGAGCGTATTCGAAGTCTCATCCATAAATAAACGAAAATCTACCTGTTTCCGAGAGGGAAAAGTTCCGTAATGGAAAAAAAGCCGACCGCCGGTCTATCGTCGGAGTAAAATTTAATGAGGCACCTCCGACGTCGATAGTGTACCTACAATTTTTTATAAACGACCTTGAATAAATCGACTGTTGTGTGACGAAATCATTTTTACGGATTTGATTGGGAATGAACAAACTACGTGGCTTGGAAACCTCAATCGAATTAATTGAGTTCAAACCTGACTCTACCTCGACCAATCACAGCGATCGGATAGGGTATGGCCACCTTTACCATGTAATCTATGGACGCGCGATAAGCCAAGTTACCATCAATCCAATTTTTAAGAAAAAGGCAACCCAGACGCCCCCAAGAGACACGATGCTTCGAATGGGACAGTATTGCAGTTTCACCATCCATGATAGCCAAATTAACCATTAATGTTTCTACTTTCATGCATCTCTGCCTTTATAAAACGGCTGAATTGGTTAAGCTGAGCTAACGAGGCTGTGCGCATTGCCGATTTTTATGAATTTTGTAGTATTTTTATGAATAATTCATAAGAATGAATTAGAATTATTCTTGTACCTATTTCTCGATAAAGTCGGTCACATACTATCCAATTACTGGCCGTTTGAGGGGCGATAAACATGGGAACGTGGCTTGGAAACGCCAAAGAAATGAATTTGGTTCAACCCCGACGCCACCTCGGCCAATCACAGCAATCATTTGCTTACACCCTCCACGACAAGTGTCACCATGCACAAAACTAGTCTAGGAAATCCTAGAAAGAAAAAAAAAGATGCAGGCATCATAGGCCTATGAAAAAAAAAGAAGAAACAAATTCATTAAAAAAATTGAAAAATTTTTAAGGAATGAAAAACAACTGAAACTTGGTCATTTTGAAAATGTTCCATGCGTCATTTTGACCAAATGATACCCAATTTGACAAAATTTGACGTTATTTTGATGTCTAGATGGGTTTTTATCGGTACCAACCTATCTAGGTATTCTCTAGTTCTCTCATTACAGGGCATATCTACATATCTCGGTCGCTTTATATAGAAATATAATTACAGCAATCGGATAGTGTATGGTAGACTCAAGGGTGTCAACGGTTGATGGTTTTATTTGCCGAAAAAATTTTAATCGAAGTAGGTATCGATCGGTCTGGATTATACGCACTGAGCCGTTCGCGAATTTCGACAGAAAAAACGAAAATGTATACGTCCCGATACGCCGAAATGCGATTCCGTGATTGATGTCTCCATATCGAAAACGACCCATATTCGGGTCGGATGGGCCGTCTCAGTTTCTATCTCGCGGTGGCAGACAAGCCCGCGTGAAATATTCAACGATGCGACTGTTGCGGGCAAATCCTTCGGGGGCGGAGAACTCGTAACCTGTTCGACACCCGTGGCGAATCTGCCACCCGACCCGGGCTTTGCGAGGTTATTTACATGAATCCCGTAGTCATCAATACGTCAAAGTCAACGGTCTGGCCCACTTGGTAGGAAACCTTAGTGTTGAGGTGTAGTCACGAGCCGACCCGACGAGTCAGGTGTCGGATGGAATTCGTTGTATTGTCATGGCTTCGCGATAAATCGACAAAATCTCTAATTTGGCGAAGAACCTACCGATGATTTGAAAAATTTCTTTAGGATGAACGAAAATGGACGAGCGAATGAAAAACAATCGACTGGTGAATAGACAAATTGATGATAAGTAAATGGAGGAATGAAAAAGTGAACTAATGGACAAACAGACGGACTGACGAACGAACGGCGAAAGAACGATCAGCTGACGAATACAGAAATGATTGATAAAAGGACAGAAAGACAAGTGAAGAAACAAACGAACGAACCACCTGCCGAATTTTTAATTAGGTACATCAGGTGTGAATAATTAGTTCTTTATCTTAATTACTTAATTGTTTTATGGATAGTTCCATAACTAATCCCTAGATGTGGGTAGTAAACCCGTAGATAACACACGATACTTCCATATTTCAATACGTACATTTTTAACAAAATTTGATGGAATTTTTACTGCTTTTGAGGCCGTTGAGGTCAAAAATATCAAATAAATCCAAATGCAAATTTTAAAACACGCCTAAAATCGAAATACCTCAAGATATCGGAGAATAAAAATACCCACATATTCTGCAAGATAAAACAAAGATTTTAAGACCTAGAACGCTCAGATTTGTTCTTTTTTGTGGACGAAAAAAAAACTAAAAATTCAAATATATCAAAAGTACTGTAAGTTAGTCGAATTCCGATTAAACAGGGTGATAGGCCTTGCCGAGACGAACATTCCAGTTTAAGAAACTTGAAAAAGGTTGAAATTTGTGGGAGCTTTGGCCATTTTTGTGAATGACCACAGACGGGCAGACGAACAGAAAGACACGCAGACACTTGTTCAGGAAACGATTCTGGGTAAATGTGTATCAATAAAAAGTTTTTTGAAGCTCTGATTTTTCAATTTTTGGACGATTACAGTACTTCCATTTACTTCGTGAATATGGAAGTAAAAAGTGAGCAGAAAATCATTTAGGTACTAACTGAAGGGGATTATGAAGGCAGCCCGATTACCATGGATGTGAAACGAAATTTTTCGCAGTAAATCTGGAAGTACTGTGCGTTATCCACTTTCCACAGGTTGATCCCCAGGTCGGTTGGATCAACTTTCGTAAACTCGTAAGTAATCAACGGACTTTGGGGATCGTAAATGAATTGATTGCTGAAGGAACCGCAAACCACGAATTGATGGCCGTTCTGGTCAAGCAATGAGCTCGGGGAAGGACGTAATTCTGTACTTCATGGTCGTAATATTGAAGAGGTAATACGAAAGGTTAAAGGTCGGTCGGTATAGTAGTTTTGTTCCGCCCGGCGCGTTTTATAACCGGAGAAGGTGCGGGTGCTGCTCATTACCTAAATACAGGCAGCCCCTCGAGCTAACTCATTAGAGACGTGTAGCCCATTGAGTATACTAATCCTCATTTGGAAGTTGTATATTCAAATGGGCTTTCCCTTACACTTGGCGAAGTTAGCTTTCAGGGCTCGCCCTAGGCCGCGTTACATAGGAAAAGTCGAACCCCCTACGGAAGGTGGATTTTCATTAAAGGCCGACGATAACGGCCCCTCGAAGCTTTCCTTCCGCAAGTCTGTCCCGCCAGTTTGTAATTCAAATCGTTCGAGTCGACTTTTTGGACCGGGCATGCATGATGAACGCGGGATTTATTTATGCTTGAGGGAATCCTGGAACCCGTACAGCATAAAATCAAACTTGGGTACTTACCAACGCAGTATCGAACTCGTATATCTGCTCATAATATAGGATTTCATACGAAAAATGCAAATAAATACCAGTGGGGTGTAGGTAAAGAATTCCGGTTAACTGGGTGATGGGGTACTGTCAGTACCGTACTGAGACCAATTCCAGTTCCGGAAATTTGAAAAAGGTTGAGAATTAAGGGAGCGATGCCTATTCTTGTAAATTTTTCTACATTACAATGACTGTAGCTCTACGAATATTAATTCTAAAAAATATTGAAAATATAGTGGTAATGTGGTGGTAGTAGTGGTTACATAATGGCTGACTTCCCCAAAATTTCAGTAAGAAAATTCTTCAAATCTGATTAACCCTTGGCCGTGTGAGAGCGGAACAAGCAGACCGAAAAGGGAGGAAAAAATCCTTAAAAGCCCACTTGAGTAACCTCCTCATTTTTTAAATAAAAACATCTACCTACTCTATCTAAAAAATCTGAAATTCCGGTCTCCAGGGTCACTCTAAATAATGGTGGAAGTACATCGGTTTATCGATGCTCCTATTTGCGGTCAGATACGATTTTAGCTCCAGGTTACTCACGTCACTCCACGAGTGTCAATTGCCAACAAACCTGTAACTGGTAGTATATTCATAATACATGTATTCAGTATTCCGATTGCGTATCGGCCCTTCGTGGGTCCTGAAGCTTCTCAGGTTATTGTGACATGACTATGACAGGACATCGTTGAGCAGTCCGCGCGGATGTGCGCCGGGCGGGCAAACATGAATAATTCACAAAATCGAGAGGAAAAGCGTCTGTCACTCGGTCGCCTGCCATTGTTTCAGCAGACAGCCGAAAAATGATTTTCTCCCAGAAGATTTAATTTTACGTGGAAGTGAAAAAAAGGGGAGGTCGACGATGAAGAGGAGGAGGAAGAATAAGGAAGAGAAAAGGGTGAGGCGGAGGAGGTGGCGGAGGGAGAGGAAGAGGAAGTGGCGAAGGAGAAGGTGTGGAGCAGGAGGATGCGGGTGTTTATGATGAGGAGGAGGTCGAGGCGGAGGAGGAAGAGGAGGAGGAGAGGGAGAAGGAGGAGGCGGATGAAGAGTAAGAGAAGGAGGAGGAAGAGAAGGAGTAGGTGGAGGTTGATGATGAAGAGGAGTTGAGGCGAGGGAGAAGGAGGAGGAGTAGAAGGAGGAGGAGTAGGAGTATTAGGAGGAGGAGGGGGAGGTGGAGTAGGAAGAGAAGGAGTAGGTGGAGGTTGATGATAAATAGGAGTGGAAGAGGAGGAGAAGGAGGAGGAGTAGGAGGAGATGAAGGAGGAGGATGGGAGGAGGAGTAGGAGTAGGAGGAGGAGGGGGAGGAGAGAAGGAGAGGAAGGAAGAGAATGAGTAGGTGGAGGTTGTTGATAAATAGGAGTGGAAGCGGAGGAGAAGAAGGAGGAGGAGTAGGAGGAAATGAAGGAGGAGGAGGAGTAGGAGGAGGTCTAGGAGGAGGTGGCAGGAGGAGGTGGAGGAGGAGTAGGAGGAGATGAAGGAGTAGGAGTAGGAGGAGAAGGAGGAGGTCTAGGAGGAAGAGATGGAGGAGGTGGAAGGAGGAGGAGGTGGAGTAGGACTAGGAGGAGTAGAAGGAGAAGGGGTAGGAGTAGAAGGAGGAGGCGGAGGAGGATGATGATGAGGAGGACGAAGATGAGGAGGATGAGGAGTGAAGGAGGATAAGAGGGAGGAAAATGAGGAGGAAGATGGGGAGGAAGATGAGGAGGAGGAAGTGGAGTAGGAGGAGTAAGTGGTGTAGGAGTAAGTGGGGAAGGAGGAGCGAAGGAGGAGGATTGGAGTAGGAGGGGGGATTTTCCCCATCAACTGTATCCCAAAAATATAAATTCCCAAATGGTCAATTCGATACCATGTCCCCTGTATGGGTAAATTTGAATGTTTGAAGTTTTTCTGGAATTTTTTCTTAAATTCCGAAGTTGGTACATTACATACTCAACAACTTCGAAAATCAAAGGCGTCGAAAATGGTTGAGATGCAGTTCCAATACATTGTGCACCGCGTGTATATGCAATTATGAGGGAAACTGTAATTAAGGGATGAAAACTTGGTATCAAAGGAACTTGGAAGTTCAATATTAAGCCTCCCCTTCAGCCGGAAATGGGTTGCAAGTTGGGAGAGTTCATCTCAACTCGGGGCCTGCAAACGATCCTCGAAAAGAGTATAGGTCGACCTTAGACTATAGGTCGACTCCGGAAGTACGTTCCCTTCCGAGGGGAAGCCAAACTTTTCGAGATGAGGCATTGTCGGTATCGGATTTTCCGAGGCTCTTCTCCGCCTGTTGCCAAGAATTTTTCCCAATTATGCCAAGATTTCAGTCCGACGGCCCCTCCGATCGAAGGGGGGCCAACTTCGAAATTGATTGTAGGCGAAGTTCGATAATTGAAATTCGAGTGCTGAACGAGATAAATCAAGAGGGAATGACAACATTTTTACATAACCTATCCTCTTTTCTAGGAAACATAAATGTTTAGTGTAGACTCATGAACAATTTTTTTTAATAAAAAAAAAAAATAATAATTTGACAATTTTCTACCACCATCCTGGGCCGAGAAAAATTCGAAAAACGAGGACAATCCAATGGGATTGAAAAAGTTGAGGAAAAACAGAAATCATTATAATCATAAATTTATTACAGGGAGCCAACTTGGACTCGTGATTCCTCGAGTTATTCGTCCCGCGATAAAAACTCGAGACCCTTCGGTACAAAAAATGTGAAAATTCATCCCGCGTTAATCAGAGGGCATGGAAAATATTCTGTTGACATTAGGAAAACCACAGAGCGGCGGATCGTAATTTCGAGAGTTGGCGAAGAAATAAAATAACGCGCAGATGGCTTGAACCGTCAATTTAGAAAGTGGTGACACGGTAAATTACAGACTGTATTCCTTGGTATTTCGATAAAGAATGTAAATGGAACACAAAATGAGCTATCGACCTTGTACCTTAGGGCGTGCGCCTGAATAACTCACGGCCGACGGTGAAACCGAGTTTTTCCGAGGTTCGGACGATGTCAGAAAGGTTTCGATATGCATAAAGGTGAATTTAATTTTAGACACCGTGAGGAAGCACTTGGGGTTAGGAAATTTGTTCTGCTACACAGTGGTACAAAAATATAACAAAACGTCATCGACTGCAATTTAATATCTCGACCCGTTTCAATTATTTTTAGGTTGGGATTATCTAGTCAGTTTATTCATCGAATATTCTTCATTCGACATTCATTCGAATATTCATTCTCCGAATAAATAGTTCCTTGAATTTTTATGTCAACGTATACGTAGAATTTGTTTTCGGAGAATAGGGGATATTTGACGAATAAAGTGAATTAATAATCCACCCTAAAATATCTAACCTACCAATTTAAACTGAGAGCTAAAATAATTGAGTTAGTTTGTCGAATCTAATTCTGTTCTTTGTAAGTATGGACTAGAAAATTGATTTTTTGTTCTCCATTCAGTTGAACTTAATTATTTCCCAAATTCTGCACCTCTAGCCGGTTTATAAACATCTTTTGATTCAGAATGCCCATTGCAATAGGGCTTGATCGACCTCTCGTGCTAGTTTATCAATATTTCGTCACCCTAGTATTGATCACGCCCTGATAGTTCATAGAGCCTGATCGACCTCCAAAGAGTTATTGACAGATTCTGCATGCCTATGCCATAGGGCGTGATCGACGTGCCGGTTTATCAAACTGTTGACACCTGGTTTTCGATTATGCCCAGCCAGAATCATAGGAACCTCGAGGCCGGTTTATGAATCGCTTTTGACACCATGATGCATGGGCGTGATCAACCTAGGTTTATCAATCTTCCAACTCCTGAATATCGATCACGCCCAGCCAATCGGTTTCAGCTCAGTCTTATCGTGCGTGATCTCGTACCGGTTTATCAATCGACTCCTCGTTATCCCGCTTAACCCCGTCGATCAACCGAAATGGTTAGCAAACCGGCGGATAGATTGTTTTGCCCCAATGCGTCCGCATAAATCCGCCCGCGGGCCAAGTCCTACGCGGACAATAAGCGGCAGATGCCTTTCAGTCGGCGCCGCGCTCCGGCGATTGTGCCCGCACCTTATTAGCCCCATTTCCATTTCGGATCTTGTCCCTTATTCATCCGACGGTCTGAAACGGCGCGATTCGACGTCGCGATTCACGCCGTTCCCGTCGGGCCGATTCACTTTGGCGATTTGCGAAACGAGCCATTCAATCAACCTTAGTGAATACGCTCGGAATATAAGGCTGAAAATTTCGAATAACACGCAGTACTTCCGTTTCTCAGCGTGAGTTTTTAGCGCTATAATCAGCTGCGGATTTAGACGGAGGGAAACTGCCGATATTTTGAACTTTTTCTCTATTTTTCGCCGAAAACTATGCGTCCCTAAAAAAAAGTTGAAATAAGCTGAAAGCTTTTTACTGGAAATAAATTACTGGAATGACGAAATTACTGAAAATTTACTGGAAATCACTGGAAGTTTACTGGAAATTACTAGAAATAAATTATTGGAATACTGGAAATAAATGACTAGAATTACTGGAAATTACTGAAAATCGCTGGAATTACTCGACCAGTGGAATTATCAAGTTCAGTCCAAGCAGTTTGAAAACGTAAACAAACGGCCGTATTGTCGGAGGGCTGAATTTGGAAATCCTCGCGGGAAAGTGATGATGACGGAGTTGTGTTTATATTAGAAACAAAAATTCACGTCTCCACTTGAGTGGCTAATAAGTAGGGATCGGATCCGTATGTGTTCACATATTTTTTTCTAGGCAATGTACTGGTGTTTTTCAAGTAGGCGTGTTCATATTGACATTTTCTGAACCGTTTAAGCCCACTTTCATTTCACATATTTTGACATATTCCACTATAAATCCATATTTTTCAAATATTTGGTCCACAAAAACACATATTTGCTAATTTTGGGTAGTTTTCCCGAGGTTCACAACTAGAATGAATGAAATTTAAAAAAAAAATTTAGCAAATTTTGCTAATTTTTTTTTTCAATTGGACAACTCTTTTTATGCGTTTTGCTTCAGACGGCGTACGGCGTACGGGAAAAAATTATTGCAGATTTTTATCTAGACACTCTGAAACGTAAAGGAAAAATTTTCAGGGGGCGATGAAAAAAAACCCTACCGATTACATAGGTACATTATTTCTGGAAATAATTTAACAAAATCTTGATGTTCATTTGGGTTTAAACATTTTTTTGAAAATATTTAAACCGTTTTACATATTTTCCACATATTTTTTGAAAATATTTAAACCTTTTTATATATTTTCCACATATTTTTTGCAAATATTTCAACCTTTTTACATATTTTCCACATATTTTATGAAAATTAATACATATATATGTCACATATTTGGCATTTTTAAATACATAAAAATCCGATCCCTACTAATAAGGCTCTTCCTCGGGGGTAGTGAGGGCTGGCAAGTAATCCAACGCTTCTTCGCCACGAGATGAACAGCTCTGCCAAGGCGGCCCTAATTATCCAAATTTATTCCGCCGTGTTCCCCTCTCCGAATTTCAAACGGCTTACGATTCATCACTTTTCTCTCTCTTCATTTGTTAGCGACGAGACGGGCGGAGAAGATTTTCATGTTTTCTCTCGTCGGGCGAAGAACTTCGGCGGCTGGAACATGGGAAATATTCTTGTTTCCTGTTGACTAATATCCCTCTGAATATATTGTTGAAACGATTCGTTTAAATATTCGATTAAACCAGCAGGATGAACGTAATCCTTTAAAATATCATGTACCGAGCTATTCTTAACAATAATAGTGGTTTAGTGATTTTTTTTTCGAATAAATAAGAGATAGTGGAGAGTGTTTGGCAACTTTGTAGTAAAAAGTTAATCGTTTGTACGAAATAGTCACCTGGCAAATCCTGAGAATGCTTCGAAAATTTAGACACGTAAGCGGCAGAAATAGTCCGGGTTTGGATTTTTTTGTTTATTGTTTGTTGTACTGTAATTACTCTAAAATTCAGGGTGTTTATGGTTATTTAGCTGAGATTGAGTCAAATATCTGGAAAATCTTCGTATAAGTCTACTTTCCCTTGGGCTCACAGAGAATTTTATTGGACAAAAATTGTAGAGAATGAGGTAAATTTATGGGCAACTTAAAGGCCTTTCCAACGCTTACCTTATTTTTGTAATTACTCTAAAACTCAAGGGACTTATGGTCATTTAACTGAGATAGAGTCGAAGAAAATCTTTGAACCAAACAAAGTCTATTTTCCCCTGCGCTCACAAAAAGTTGTTTGGGTCAAAAACTGTAGCAAATAAAATGAATTTATAGGAAATTTAACGGCCTTTCCAACGGTATGTTCATTTTTGTAATTACTCCGAAATTCAAGGGACTTATGGTCATTTTACTGAGATAAGAGTCGAAAACAATCTTTGAACCAAACAAAGTCTATTTTCTCCTGCGCTCACAAAAAGTTGTTTGTGTCAAAAACTGTACCAAATAAAATGACTTTATAGGAAATTTAACGGCCTTTCTAACGGTATGTTCATTTTTGTAATTACTCGAAAATTCAAGGGACTTATGGCCATTCTGCTGAATAGAGTCGAAATAATACGGAAGAAAGCTCGGAAGCAAAAAAGTGTCTGTAGCTAATGAAGCAAATTTTTTGAAAATTTAACGGCCTTTCCAACGGTATCCTCGTTTTTGTAACTATTTACTTCAAAATTTAATGCACAATACAGGTTCATCTACACGAAGCAGGGTGTATATGGGACTGGTTAAATCCTCATAGCAGACATAGTTATTTCGGCGCCTAATTTGCACAGTTTTCGGAACTCGGCGAACAAAGTACGGCCCTAACCAAACAGTTGAACCATTTTATACTTCGCTAAACCTCTTAGCGAAGTTATGAGTCTTGCTTCGGGCGCCCGGGGCCTTTCTGCTTTGCTCCCAATTTGCGAAGAAAGTTGGACCTGTTTCGCGCACCTGGCCACCCAAGAAATGCGGCTAGGAGTTCGGATCCCGATGTATGAGATGGCGACTTTTTCCCACCGAATTTTCCCCAAAGGGACTAAATGATTTACTCGGCGATCGACGTATCATGAAGGATAAGTTTCAACCCGGCAACTGAAGTGAAAATAGTTTCCGATTGATTTAAAAGTATAGGAAGAATCAGAGAAATGCCCTATCACAGAAATGAAGTTAAAATATAGAAGTAGATAGGTTGTTGGGTCTAAATCATAATAAAGTTGAGACAGAGAATAAAGACTGTAATAACTTCACAAAGGGAAGCGATTGCTCATGGTTATTTAACACAAACACAATGGATAAACATCAGTCATGTAAAAAAACGTCTCGTACAATGTTAGTACACAAAAGATCCACGCTCAAGCCCTGTTTTCTTTGTAACCTTCGTTTCCTTATCATAAACAATCGAGTTGCGGTGCCACTCGATTGTATCATCGATGGAGCTCAGTATGAGTCAAGCAAGGGTCACTCCTAGCGGACGTTCTGGCACCTTGGCAGGGGAGGTAGGTAATTGTTTGCTTTCAGTTCAAGAGGACTGAACATCCTCCTCGGCCTTGAGTGGCCCCGGGGTGGAATCAGGGAACGGGCACAGTCGTACCAGGGGACGAACCTTGGAACCGCTTGGTGTACGAACAACGGCTACTCTAGTCCTTTTGTCTTGTCCGGGAAAAAGATCTTCTATAACTCCAACTGGCCACTGCAGGGGAGGTACGTTGTCTTCCTTTACGATGACCAACTGTCCAATGTGAGGTGGATTAGCTGGGGTATTCCATTTGAGGATCTGCTGTTGTTCAAGCAAATATTCAGTTTGCCACCTCTTCCAAAATGTAGCAGTAGACTGTTGGACGAACCTCCAAGCTGACAGAAAGCTATGTCGAACCTCATTCGAAGGCTCTGGAAGAGACGTTAGAGGGCGTTGAGCAAGGAAATGGCCAGGTGTAATAATCCGGAGTTCATTGGGGGAACTAAGGTCAGCAGCAAGAGGTCTTGAGTTTAGAATGGCTTCTATCCTCACAATAAGTGTGCTGAAGGATTGAAAGGAAGGCGTGTGGCCTCGTAGCGTTACCTTAAGGAGGCGCTTGGTAGACTTTACGGCTGCCTCCCATAAACCTCCGAAATGAGGAGCGCGTGGAGGTATAAATTTCCAGTTGATTCCGCGAGCCGATGTATTGTTGATTAGTGCTTCACGATGCTCCTTGGTGTCAAAGGCTTGACGAACTGGACGGAGAAGATTGGCGGCACCAAGAAAGTTTCTGCCATTATCTGTCCAAATTTGGGATGGCACGCCCCGTCGACCCACAAAGCGCTCTAGAGCTTGGAGAAATCCATCGGTTGAAAGATCCATCACTGGTTCTAAGTGAATTGCTTTAGTGGTAAAGCAAACAAACACTGAGAGGTAAATTTGAAGCACTTTGGACCCTCTGTTACCAGTGAAGCTGACTGAGAAGGGACCTGCGTAGTCAATTCCAGTGTGAAGGAATGGCGGTACGGCTTGAGTTCGACTGATTGGGAGCTGGCCCATCTCAGGCTGGAAAGGCCGAGGCTTTATCGAGAAGCATTTTGGGCAGTTGGCCAATTGCCGCTGAATGACGTTTCTCCCGTTTATAATCCAGAATCTTTGCCTGATCCATGCAAGGGTACTGCGAGGGCCTACGTGAAGGAGATGCTCGTGGGCGGACTGGATAATGATCTTGGTGAGATATGAGTCCTTTGGTAGGAGAGCTGGGTGCGCCTTTTGGAACTCCAAGCTGCTTTGTGACAAACGTCCACCAACTCGTAAAATTCCAGCATCATCAATGAACAGCGCAAGCATTCTAGTCAATCGGAGTTTGGGGCGCTCCAATGCTGCGTCCTTGAGGAGATCATCGAAATATTGTCGTTGGCATTTACGAACTAGGCACATCTCAGCGCCTAGCAGTTCTTCTGGCAGAAGCGGCCCACTTCGGCGATTTGAGGGCTGGCCAGCATTTTGAGTAAAACGCAAGATCCATGCTGTGGTTCTCCGAAGCTTGTTGTAATTGCTAAACCGCTCTTCATATTGGAGAGAGGTGGCTTGAGCTATAGCTGAATTCAGGGGAGGGTTTTTGGCTCGCCGTTCTGTTGAAACTGAGGGGTCATTGAGGTCTGGTCGAACTGGTGCTTGGGGCCTACATAGAGAACATCGTTCAAGGAATAACCGGTTGTTGTTTTCTGAGATGCGTTGAAGACTACACGAATTTTCGTGGTAGGATTGTCATTACGGAAAACCGCATGATGAGGTAAGTAGTAAACAGATTGCGTGGAAGATGGGGGAGAGACTGGAGACATGTGGTCAAGTTCCAAATATTCCTGCATGAATTCTGAGTATTGCTCATGCAATTTTGGATTTTTCTTAAAACGATTCTCCAACTGAAGGAAGCGTCGAATGGCAATGCGACGCGAGTCACCAAGTTCAGACTTGGGCTTTTTCAAAAGCAGAGGGACGCAAAATTTACCATTTGGAAGCCGGAAAGTTTGGCTCAAGAACATCTCCTCGGCCTTTAGCTCATCAGCAGTCAAAGGACAGCATTCTTGGACAGACTCCAACTCAAACAAACGGTTCAAAAGGTCATGGACAGATTTGTCTTTAGAGCTTGAGACTAAGGAACTTGAGGTGAGGTTCTCTATGAGGCTGGGCTTTGGACTATCTTGTAAATCAATCTTTGTTGGCTGAAATTCGAAAGATCCGGAAACACCAGAAACTAAAGATTCTAGAGGACGAAAGTTCGTAATTAACACCATAGGAGGAGTTATTCTGTCATGAGTGTCAAAATACAAATTCCACAGCTGGGTCCGATTAAAAGGAATGCCATTAGCTGGGGACGGCGAAAAGTTCACAGAGGCCATAGCAATGTTGCTGTTAGGGTCTTCGGTCTGCTTCAAACGAGGAGGTCTTGATTGATCCCAAACACCGGCCTTATCATCAGGCCAGTCTGGAACGGAGAGGTTTTGAACGACAGAATAGCCGTTCTCCTGACTGGATGAGGCTATTGCAGTTTGATTGTTAACCTCAGGTGAAAATCTTTCAATGTAACGGGTCTTGGATTTGTGGGCTACTTGATTGGTTTCCGTAAAATGCACAGATCGGCGAACTCCATGGCTGAAAGACCCCATCGTGACCCAGCCAAGAAGAGTGCAAAAAAGTGTCGGGGAGCCCCTGATGGGAAGTATGGAGCGAGGCAGCAAAATTTGTGAGAAGACATCAGCTCCAAAAATGACATCAACAGGAGCACTTTTATAATACAATGGATCAGCCAACTTATACTTGGAAATGTGAGGCCATCTAGAATGAGGCAGGTCTCTGGATGGTAGGTCAGCTGTTACTTGATGAAGTACTCTAAGGGTAACTGGGAGCGTACGGCCATCCAGCAATTTTAGAAACGCAGTGGTCATTCCAAGAAGTGGTGAGTTAGACGTTCCACCAATGCCTGAGACTCGGCCAGGAAAAGGAGATAATTGGAGGCCACACTTTGCAACAGCGTCATTAGTGATGAGGGACGTCTCACTTCCCGAGTCCAGCAAAGCTCGAACGTTCCACCATTTTATCCCATCGTGTCCTATGTTAACGTTCGCTGTAGGTATAACTGCAATGTGCGGAGAAAATCGCAAACATGATCTCAAAGATTCTTGTGGAAGGCTGCTACTATTCCCTGCACTCCTCAATGAGGAGCTGACTAGGGAGGTAGAGTTTTGGTCGTAAAGTGTATTATGTTGGAAATTCAAAAATAAAGACTTAAATTTGAGGATGCGGGACATGGGAAAATCAAGAGGGGGGAGAGAGTGCCAAGGGAGGCCAGGGGCTAAACGTCAGTCACGAGAAGCTCGAGACTGACGGTCAGCATTACCAGAAAGTGACGCCTGCGAACTCATAAAGAGCTTACCTTGATGCAATGATGAAGGAGGTTCTAGGTTGACTTGTTGCTGAACAGTCGTCGAAGTTCCAGCCATCCGAGTATATCTCTGATCTTCATCTTGGTCGTGGAAGTTTGGTCGGGGTGAATTGAAGGCAGCTGCATTCTCAGGGCTCACTTGAAGGGTCGAACCGCCAAAATCAGGAGCGTGGGTCAAAGCGTGGACTGAGCGGACTGACGGCGATGGGCTTCTAGATCGAAACTTCTGATCAGACGATCGCCTACGAGAGGTTGAGCGATCAGGGAATTTTGACTTCGTTGATTCATCGTCTGGATTTTTGCGGGCCCCATCACCTGGATGCAGCGAACTGTGGTGGTAATCTTGGCAGTGGATGCATGACCGACTTGAAGGACAAACATCAACGGAATGCCTGTCTGAGAGGCATCGACTGCATAGTTTATATGCTTCAACCAGGAAATTTCGCACACCAACATCTAGTTTCATCCATTCGGGACACCGGTAGAGAAAGTGGTTCCTCTGACAAAGAAAGCAACCAGACGAACGAGAAGGGCGGCCGGGTCGATGTGGTCGGAATACGACAGAATCAATTTCTTGATCGTTGACGTTGAGACAGTGAGGGTTATCCAGCTCTTCTTCTTCGTCCAGGTTTTGCATCGCGAATGAGTGAACCTTGCGAGAGGGTGAAAGTGGACGAAAACTTGATTTTTCGGCAGAGGCAAATGGTTTTCGCTTTGCTACCAAGGTCGAGTGAGGGAATGGCTTTGAAGCTGTCGAGGTGGGAACATTTCTCAAAGCTTGTACCTTGGTGGACATAAACTTCAGCAAGTCATGTACCGTAGGTAAGTTGTCGCCATTTAGTGAACTGGTACAAAATCCGTCCTTGATTTGACTTGGTAATTTATTGAACGCCATTTCAAACAAGATGAATCCAGATAAATCCTCTGTAGGGAGTGTTTGGACTGATGTAACCCACGATTGAAGTTTGAAGTAAAACTCCTCCAGGGATGCAAGGGAGTCAGACAATTTGGGTAACTTGTCCTTTTGAGCCATCAGAGCCATGGATTTGCGAAAAGGAGAATTGTACTCTCGTCGAAGTGCAGTGTACGCTTGATGATAGTCTGAGAAAGTCCCACTACATCCTGATACAAGAGCGAGTGGTGGACCGGAGAGTTTAGATCGCAGGGCTTCCCATTTCTGCTGAATGGGTAAATACTCAAGATTGTGAACGCACTTATCGAACAGTGCGATAAAATTGTCAAATCCCAATATTTCTCCATCAAAAACTGGCACTTGTGAGACAACGTTTGAGTGATATTGAATGTGGTTCAATGTAAGTTGAGTTTCGTCAAGCCCGGTGTGAACTTGCTGAACGTTTGCCTTTTCCAACGACTTGGACGCAAGCGCCAATTGATCAGACATCGTCAGCTGAATTTTACAAATCTCTTCAATCAACGGCTTACTCAGTGACTCAGGAAAGGATGAGCTGACGAGGCTAACAACTAGCTCCTCACTCGCTAGAATGTGACGATCATACGAAGCTGTATGTAATCTGAGGGTGGCTGATGTCAAATTTCCCTTCAAACGGTCAATAAGCATCAACATTTTCCCGATTTGTCCGTCAACAGTTTTGAGGAACTTGGTCTGGGCAGTATCTAACTGCTTGATGGTAGTCTTGAAGGGTGAAAGATCAATAAAACATCCGGTTGATTGAGAACTGCCACAATCAACAACAGAATCGTCATCTGACTCAAGTCTGCCTGTTTTACCTTTGGTCTTACGAGGACTCATCGTTTCTGTTCTTCTCAACGCACAGGTGGGGAGAAATAAGGAAAAAACTGCTGTTAGTATGACCGAGCAACAAGCTTAGGCGTTTGCGCGGTATATAGGAACGAGATCCCGGGTTTCGGCACCAGTTTGTTGGGTCTAAATCATAATAAAGTTGAGACAGAGAATAAAGACTGTAATAACTTCACAAAGGGAAGCGATTGCTCATGGTTATTTAACACAAACACAATGGATAAACATCAGTCATGTAAAAAAAACGTCTCGTACAATGTTAGTACACAAAAGATCCACGCTCAAGCCCTGTTTTCTTTGTAACCTTCGTTTCCTTATCATAAACAATCGAGTTGCGGTGCCACTCGATTGTATCATCGATGGAGCTCAGTATGAGTCAAGCAAGGGTCACTCCTAGCGGACGTTCTGGCACCTTGGCAGGGGAGGTAGGTAATTGTTTGCTTTCAGTTCAAGAGGACTGAACATAGGTATATACGAGTAATATCGTAGGGGTCGAAATTTTTTATTATATGTTAATATGTATGGATATATATATATCCATATATGGATAAAGTTTTTATTATATGTTTATAACTATCTTCTATATACGGTTGATACAAATTTAGCATAATTTGAGAATGTATTAAATATTCATCCTCGGCATTATACCCTTCATTAATGACTGATGGTGCGATATCAAAGAGGCAAAGAAGGGCCTCGAGAAAAGGAAGGTTAAATTAGACTAATTAACAAAACGTTGATCTTCGATACGTCTGAGAGTTTATTCTCGAAGATTCTCATTAGTAAATAATCACGGAGAGTTTTGACGTCACAATTAACAGCGCGATTCGATGAAAAGCATTTATTTCGGCGATATTAGGGTTTTTTTAGCAAAATCTCCAGGTTGGGATTTGGGATTCAACCATCTGCCCTTCATTCAAAATTTTAAGACTGAAAACCGATCTTGTAATCATGTACTCTTATCATAATCATGTGAGCATGATTGACCTATGACCTATACCACATTTTTGACTGTAGCAAATATAAAACTCAATAAACCAATTTATAAAGCCACAAAATTCAGCAAAAGAATTTTTAAAACACCATTCAGCCAACCCTGACAAATTAGCTGAGCTAGTGCAATTCCTCCAACATCTTCAAATCAAATTTTGAACACCGCCTGCAAGAATTACCTACCTACAACTCGTCGAAATAATAACAACCCAATGCCTAACGTGGGATATTCCTGACGGCATCGCACCCATGAAAAAGAAGAAGAAGAAGAATCTGTTATCTGATACCATCCTGCAGGACCATTGATCCGATTTTCGTTCCTTGTGCCATCCCCATTCTTCTGCCAAGTTGCTAGATAGTGCCACCTGATATTGTTAAATCAGGTTAAAGATAATCAAGAATTTCACTTTAGTTTTCACTTTTATTCGTAAGCTACGGTCAACGCAATCTAACACACGTCTAAAGCTATGCACATACCGTTCGTACAACTCCTAGGTCTACAGCCCGTTATCTAACTGAAATTCACGTGGAACACGAACTCAAAACTTCGCGATTCGGGTGAACTAAATTGATTAAACCCTTGAAAGGGTAAAGTTGCGAATTTGAGTGTAAAGTTCGAGCATTGCCGGCTGTTCCGTTTTCAGGTGTTTCTTCCTCTGCCGGGAAAACTCCTGCGACGGGCGAATGCGACTTTTCTTTTCCATAGGAAAATATGCGTACCCCGTATTCAACCTCGGCTCTCGCTGAATACAGTTTCGTCGCCAAGTCTTATAAAGCACCACTTCCCTTTAGTTTCGATTCGGATCGTCAAATCCGACGTCATGCATAGCAATGCCCGGGTTAACTCGTGAAAATGTTGAGCTAAAGTAAAATTAAACTTGTGACAGTGCAGCCCCCACACGACTACCCAAAACCGGCCTTGCGTGAGAACAGCCGTTGATTAAAACCAAACTTCCTTTCAGCACTGCTCGTGACAAAGTTGAAGTGTGTGAAGGAGAAACTCGACTAAAGTTGTTGTCCGCGACAGTAGCGGAGCTTTGCGTGTGACTGTTCCAAACAAGGGCGCCGCGACGCAGACAACAAGGACGATTGCGCGATAAAGATCGTCGCCGGAGTCCCGCGGATGACAATCCTGGAAAACTTGCGCCATGTTGTGCGGAAACATCAACAAACTAAAAATTCAGGTCAAATATGAGAATTTTTCGTGGCGTAGAAGAGAGTTTTGGGGTCAAACTTCACTTTTAAGGACTCGTGCTGTGGGCCGGTTCCGAAATTTGAAGACCTGGAGGATAAAAATGACGATATATTTAAATTTTCGATGCCCGGCTTTACCGAACATTTTGAACTAGGCTGATGGGAAACGGGGCTTAAGTCACTCTTGATCACGTATCTGTCCGCTAATGGAAGGTTTTACCTAAATTCTCAATGGCTAGGGTTAGTGACGGACGTGGACTTCGTCTTGAAATTTTTTATTCGACCTCGAGCGCTTTCGACGATGAGGCCCTCTTCAAGAGGAATGCCTAAAGTGCTGGGCAGCGTCAAGAGAGTAGAGGATGTACATCTTCAGGACAGTAGAGGGTGTACCGCTAAGAGAGTGTGAGGTGTTTCTCGATAGGAGAGTGGAGGGTGAATCTTGTCAGGAGGGTGTACCTTGCCAAGAGAATGGAGGGCATATCTCCTCAAGAGAGTGGAGGGCATATCTCCTCAAGAGAGTAGAGGGCATATCTCCTCAAGAGAGTGGAGGGCATGTCTCCTCAAGAGATTTGAGGGCATATCTCCTCAAGGGAGTGGAGGGCATATCTCCTCAAGAGAGTGGAGGGCATATCTCCTCAAGAGAGTGGAGGGCATATCTCCTCAAGAGAGTAGAGGGCATATCTCTTCAAGAGAGTGGAGGGCATACCTCAGGGGGCTGACCTTTGACAGTTCAGATTGCAGCAGCTGAGCTCATGCAGATCAAAGCTGGTCGTTATGGTGACAAAGGTTTGAAGGTTAAGAAACAACAAAATACACAAAACAAGAAGGTTGTTAGAAATTTAGCAAAAAGGAAACCGGGAGAGTTCAATGAACAAGTCTCGCGTCGAACTGAAAACTGAAATAAAAATTTATTGCAACCTTCCAGGTATAGGTTTGATCCAGGAAATGTGTTTGGTTTTGCCTTGTCGGCCAATACTATATCATAATGGCAATCCACGACCAAACAGGTTCTGAGATTGGGAATGTGCAAGGGGGCGTGGCTTGGAAAAGCCAATGAAATCTATCGAGATCCAACCCCACCATTACAGGCACCACACAGTTTTTCACCTAAACCACCAACGATTGGACCGCGAATAACCTAAACGAAGGATATACCCGCACGATATGTTAGCACTGTCTCGAACAGGTGGAATGAATTAACCTGTGCCTTTTACCGTCCCCTAGCCATCAAACTCGTTCAGTCTCTTTCGGAGTTACAACGGAATAATTGAATGCCATCATGTCATTTTAATTAATCCATTCCAACGTCCACCACGACGGCGGTTTTCGGATGCGGCTTTTCTCTTAACGCTTTTTGGGCAAAACTGCGTACGCCCCTAAAATTGGCTGTCTGATGGAACCTAAGCGAGAATTTAGATGATAAATAGGAATTTCGCTTTGTCCTATATCTCTAAAAATAACGGTTCACTTTCAAAATTAGTGCCAATTTGCGGCTCCCCCATGTGTTTCTGAATGTACGGAATTCATGGCCGTAAATAGGATATTTTGTTGGAAATCGTTAATGATCTTATGCACAGTATTGATTGAACATGACGCCTGGTGGGTAGGCCACAGTTTGGGATGACCTCGACCTGGTGTTTACGTATTTTGAGCAATGGCCTCTCGTTTTCTGAATTCTAAAATTAAACAAATCTTCTCCTGCTTACACGGACGATCGATGCGGATAGAATACAAAAGAGCTGCACGATATCCAGGCTTTGAAAGCTATCAAAATACTTTTTCGGTAGCTAGGTATTGAAATTGTTTTGATGTGTTTGGTGTGTTAGTTGTTCCGTGGAGATGGCGTACGGCCGAAAGCGCTCGAGCTAAAATAAACGTTATTAATGCCCGGTTTATTGACAACATTTATCCTCCCGATATCCAAGGAAGCTTCAGATAAAAACACCACGGTGGTATCTGTATCAAATTTGAAAGTAAAAATCTCGTTGGAAATGTTTATCTAAAGCTTCCTTGGATATCGGATGGATAAATTTTGTCAATAAACCGGGCCTAAGAAGAATCGTCATCTCTCGCTTGCAAAAAATAGTTGTGAGTCTTCAGATGCGCTCGTCATCAAGTAAAAGGGGGGCGAGTGAGCCAGTGGCGGCACCCTGGTCGAAGTATTGGCGTGCCGCAGGTGGCCAGCCGTTTGGGGGGCTCTCAAACGATTTTGATAGGAAGTCGCCTCAACTCTTTCTCTTTCCAACCCTGCAATATTCTGGACATTCTGGATTCTTTTGGAGCCACATGGTCGCATGTATTCCGAGTCATCTTCAGCGACCAAAATTTACCTTCTAATTGTTCCAACCCTTATCAGCGGTAGCGGACGAATTAAAGGAATGGAACCCCGGTATAATAATTTGCAGCGTTTTTTTTTTCTGCGGAGATAAATGCCTGGGTCGACCGACATAAAAAGGACTTCCTATCTAATCTTGCCCCCGTTTGAAATGCATTTGAAACTGTTTAACATATCTTTGCCCCAGTGATGAGTAGCCCGACTCGGATACAAGGGCTGTGAAATTGCTGAAGGGGTTGGAAGCCTAAAGTGTGGGTTTCCCCGCGTTCACCCCATAGCAACAGCGGTCTATCTAAACACTCGGAAAATTCTTTCCCGTTCGCTCTCAATTTTCCATTACACATTTACACACACCTGAAGGCCTTGAAGGCTGGCGGGAGAGCCTGTTATTTCATCTAGGTATTTCACTTTATCTGCCTTTCCTCGAGCGAGTGTGGAAATTCCAAGAGAAAACCGGAGGAAAAGGGCAGATGTAACCGTTCAACTGTGAATTTTGATAGATGGATAACGGATGGTTTGTGCACCCACGCGGTGGTCCATTGTTCAATTCGCTCTCTTTCCAACCGACAGATGGTGTAACTGACGCAGTCACCCCAGCAAAAGGACGCAGAATGTTCAGTAACACGATCTGCGCAAGCAACACAGTTTTCCGGTACTTTGAGAAACATTTTTGAGCTGACAAATAAATTTGCGGACAGAAGGAATTTAATATACCATACCCTCAACTCATGCAGGTATTGCGGTCAGGGTAGATTCCATTTGGGTACCTATAAAGAGAGGGCAAAGGGGCCATGGCCCCCAGAAAATTTCCTAGAATGAAGGAATTCTCATAAGCACTGGGAAAATTAAATATTTTTCAATATCAAACTGACAAGTGTCGAACACACAATAAAACAGAAACTCAAACTCATAATCGAAAGCGAAGTCAAACTGACATTGTAACAGACAGTCAAACTCCTAATCGAAATCGAAGTCAAACCCACAATGAAATAGAAACTCAAACTCATAATCGGAATCGAAGTAAACTCACAATGAAACCATAACTCAAACTCATAATCGAAATCGAAGTCAAACTCACAATGCAACAGAAACACAAACTCATAATCGAAATCGAAGTCAAACCCACAATGAAACAGAAACCCAAACTCACAATCGAAATCGAAGTCAAACTCACAATGAAACATAAACACAAACTCATAATCGAAATCGAAGTCAAACCCACAATGCAACAGAAACACAAACTCATAATCGAAATCGAAGTCAAACCCACAATGAAACAGAAACCCAAACTCACAATCGAAATCGAAGTCAAACTCACAATGAAACAGAAACACAAACTCATAATCGAAATCGAAGTCAAACCCACAATGAAACAGAAACACAAACTCACAATCGAAATCGAAGTCAAACTCACAATGAAACAGAAACACAAACTCATAATCGAAATCGACTTTCTCTTACATTGCGAGTTTGACTTCGATTTCGATTGTGAGTTTGTGTTTCTGTTTCATTGTGGGTTTGACTTCGATTTCGATTATGAGTTTGTGTTTCTGTTTCATTGTGAGTTTGACTTCGATTTCGATTATGAGTTTGTGTTTCTGTTTCATTGTGAGTTTGACTTCGATTTCGATTATGAGTTTGACTTTCTGTTACTTTGTCAGTTTGACTTCGATTTCGATTATGAGTTTGAGTTCCTATTTCATTGTGAGTTTGACTTCGATTTCGATTGTGAGTTTGGGTTTCTGTTTCATTGTGGGTTTGACTTCGATTTCGATTGTGAGTTTGTGTTTCTGTTTCATTGTGGGTTTGACTTCGATTTCGATTATGAGTTTGTGTTTCTGTTTCATTGTGAGTTTGACTTCGATTTCGATTATGAGTTTGACTTTCTGTTACATTGTCAGTTTGACTTCGATTTTGATTATGAGTTTGAGTTTCTATTTCATTGTGAGTTTGACTTTGATTTCGATGGTGAGTTTGACTTCCTTTTGCATTGTCAGTTTAACTTCGATTTCGATCATGAGTTTGAGTTTCTGTTACATTGTCAGTTTGACTTCGATTTCGATTATGAGTTCAAGTTCCTCTTACATCGTGAGTTTGACTTCGATTTCGATCATGAGTTTGAGTTTCTGTTTCATTGTGAATTTGTTTTTCGCAGGCCCGCAACCAGGGGGATTGAAATTGAAATTTCTTCGTCTGATGTGGAAGTGGTAGGTTTTTCCACAGAAGTTACACTAGAAAAGACAGCAGTTCATTTGGTAGCTTCCCCTTTCGGGCCAACCTTCGTCTTCCTCCAATTCAACCTTCAACCAATCTAGCCTTAGAAGGTAGCCCATCCACCCTCCATGCCTTACACTTCCCTCCAGGCCTCCCCTTCCGTCTCTCCTTGCTTCACATGATTTGATATCATCCCCTTTTGTTACTGATACAAAGACGTGAGCTAGATCGATGTCTGCTAGTTGGTAATGGACTTTGCCTCGTCTGAGACGTGCGAGCCTCACTATCTGCTATTTGTGAACTTTTCCTTTAACCAAGTCTCCTCAGTCTGCTCGCGGGATTGTTTCGCAACTTGACGCAAATTTCGTCGAGCTTTCAGTCTTCAAATGCGGTGTAACAACCATGAACGTAAAATAATGCTGAAGTAATGCGTTTAGGGTTTTTGGCAATATTGCAGCAATAATCCACACTTCGTTTCTGAATCTTGAAGATAATGGGCCTAATAAATTATTATAAAAAAATTGATTATAATAAAATCGTTGGAGGTGACATCAAATAACATATGAATATAATTTTAACAAAATTTGTTTTGTTATCCTTTTTAATATGAACAGTATGTATCCAGCAAAACAAAAACTCGTCGTTCAGCCATGAATAAAGGAAGTCGTAGGCCATGAATCGAACTTTTTCGCGGGAAAACTTCTTGATAAAAGTGTTCATTGGGTTTGTCCCATAATGCCCGACGTTGTCTTCCACGTGATGTTTCTTACTTAAGACCCAAGTTTAAGCTGTATGGAGCACCAGGATGGAAATTTTTCGAAAACTTCAAGAAATCCTATGAGCCCAAAATTCTAAATTGGTTTAGTAACACTCTCTTAAATTGATAAAAAAAACTAGAACGACGCCAACCCTTAATCAAGTCATTGCACCAAAAAATCTTATTTCCCCAAAAATTCCGGGAAAAATGGAGTTTTTTACGCAGCCTCCTTTTTTTGGTTGAATTTCAACCTAAGGAAGATCCATTATTGTATTTTATCACTTGGTATGAGGACTTGTATTACTTCCCCAATGTATTGATGGTTAATGATCGACCCTTGAATTTCTGACAGCTGACGTACCCCAACATCTTCTATAGGTACCTACTATCGGCATTGTAGTCCAAAGAGCGTGAAAGGAGCCACTATTACCAAAGCAAATACAAATCTAGAGATGCCAATTGTGGTGAAATCATATCTCACGCAATTGCGTTCACGCATGGCTCGCAATTTCGGCAGAGTTGAATTAACTTCTCACCTCGATAAGATAAAGGAGGCCTTGACTGACGTCACGACTCAAACCTTTCGCGCCGAATTGACGAGGGATTCCGCTCCGTTGATCTCGAGGCTCGACTTTGCCAAATTAGCCGATGTTTTGAGGATGGAAAGCCATTTAGGATGTGTGCGCTTGTACTCGGATGAATAGCCGACTTGCAGCTGAGGAAGACAATGAGACGGAAATTAGAAGTGATTCCAACCCTAAAGCACATCTCTGGTGAAAGGCAGCTGTAATAGTCAGACGCGTTCCTGCAAGCTGAGATAGTCGACATCGGGCGCTTCCACAGCAATGCTGAATGGAGAAGACGATGAATTGAGCTGTTATAGTGAGTTACAGCGGGAAATCCGAGAAAAAAAATTTTCCAAGAAAAAGATCAATTCCCAAAAAAAATTTCCAAAAAAAATTATTTTCCGAAAAAAAATTTTTTTTTTGGTGAAAAAATCTAATAATACAGATAATAGATACTCCCATAGAATAATTATATTATGAATATATGAAAAATAACCAGTTGGTAAAAATATGATTATTTTTCATCAATTAAGTTGGAAAAACTGGTACGAAAATTCCCAAATCGAACCCAATATACCGAGAGAAGTTAAAATATTCTTGTATTCGTAAATTCGGGCGAGAGCTAAGGCTATGGTACATACTTGATTTTCCATGGCGTTAGTGGCTGTTAGGCTCAAAAATTATGATTTATAAAAATAAAATTCCAATGAAGCAAATGAATCTTATCGTTTCAAATTTTTTTATGCGTCGAATAGTTGGTACGAAAAAATACCTCGCATTTCACAATCCAAGGCCAACATTTCATAACTACGGACATTTACCTGAACCACTTGATTATTCTGTCCAAAAAGAGGATTTAATGAATTGCAAGTGATTATTAATACTTGGGGGCCAAGCGGTCTAAGGCGCTTTTCGCAACTGAGTCGAGGACTAGAGGGTTCGAGTCCCCCTCTATTTTGGTGATCCTTGCAAGCCTATTCTTTCAGTTCAAAATTATCATAAAAGCACCTTCATCTAATGGCACAGTAGAGGTCGTATATTTTAAAGAAAAAAACAAAATTTAAATTTCCGATTAAGATTGATTTTTCCAAAAACCCACGTTTTCCATTTTATATTGTACAGAAGCGATTCCACGGGTACCGAACCAAGATGGAACGTTTTCGGTTATTTACCGTCTAATTTGCGATGAAATGCTCGTTATATTGTCATTTGGAGGATGGCCCTATCTGTAAGGAGTATTTTCCTTTCGGCCCCCATTTCGCCTTTCTTACAGTCGCCTTTTCGTCCGATTCAACAGGTCCTGGCGTTTCTTCAGACGGATTCCTCCCATTCCGAAATGCTTTCAAACCGGGCGCGTTTTGAAGGGAACGTATAATAAAGACAAAAACCTCGGAGATTGTTGCCTGGTGGCTAATTTTGGCAGAAAAAGAAAATACGCGAAGTTTCAGCGGCGAGATTGATAAAATTATTTTCATTTTTTCCTCCGTTGGAATGCTGTGGATTTTACCTTTGAAAATAATTCTAAATTTCTTCTGCCATTGGCTCAACACGTTCCTATATCCAAGCTAGGAAATTTTTCGAGGGTGCCTATGGAACGTGTTTCTAGTGCTTTCCCCTTGATTCTCCTTGTTCAAAATTTGTGGTGCCCCAAAACCGAATTTTTTCGGCACTTGTTTAGGGTTTTAGTGCTTATACCACGTATACGTCATTATTTGATAAACTAGAAACTTAAAATCGTTCGAAAATTTTTTTTTCAAATCTTTTTAAAAAAGGGCTCGACTCTAAAATTTCGGTTTCTGAATAATTCGGGTTTTGATCAGCGTTTAGAATTCGATTAACTTTGAAGATTTCTAATGCGTTTTTTAGCCATGAGGGAGCGTCGTATCGAAAAATGTTGATTACAAAAGTTGCTCAGAATTTAATTTCCTTTGAGGGTACAACAGGGAAAATTTGAACGTTCTATTTAAGGTAGCTGATGTTTTCGATCACACGGAGTTTTGTCAGGTTTGTTGAGATTTTTAACTCATCTACAGGTCAAGATCATAAATTTTATATGGAACTTCATTCAGCCGTCTAGAATCTTTACAACTTAGGAGATTTTGAAAACGTTTTATGGCGATGAGGACGCAATGGATCGAAAAATTTTAGATAAAAGGCCACCTAGGCCAATGAGGTGCCCCTATCTAGAAAGTAGTACAGGTAGGAAAGCACAGGTAGGAAAATTTTTGATAATATTATCGTGTGTGCAATTGTCTTAAAAAGCCATCAATGTTGTTCATCATAATATGCATATTATGCAGGCATTGGAATTCAGGGATAAAACTGACGTTGAAATTGATATTTATCATAAAATAATATAATTCGGTCCAACTATCCAGCTGTTCGTTCGGTATTTCCGACCGAGTACCTCTGAGATACCTTCAAATCGAGGGCCGTCCTGAAATAAGCTTACAATACATCAAATGCAAAATGAAACATACAAGAGTTTCGGGAGTTTGTAGAATGTTGAGGACTTCGTCAGTCAGGCGGGTAGATGTTCAAGGGTTCGATGGCATAGCTGGACTGGAATATCCGAAACTGGAATCTGCCTTGTGAGGACTGGCAGACCGCACAATAGCTCAACTTTGATGTGTTAAGTGTGAGCGATCCTTTTGTTTTGTCTCGGCGACTCGCACAATGAAAACCTCCGTTGTTGGTGAGAAGTTAAACAAAAAGATACGACCGAAAAGGGCGGGGGCAGAAAATGGAAGCCGACCCGACTCAACTTGAGCCATAATTAATATAAAACAAAGAGAAACGACGAGAAACTGGTATCGTGCCGTAATTTACAGCCGATCTCCTCCCTCCCGCTGCCGAGATACCTGCGAGCCCAGAACTACAGATATACATCTCAATTCCTCGTTTAGTTTGTACATATAGCCCGTTTGGACAAATATTCGCTAAACTACAAGTCACCAACTCCAACTAGAGCTGGGAAATGAATAAACTCCAGGGACCCTGGATGACAATGACTTGTAAACTAATGGCATGAACTATTGTGTCATTAGACTGTGCTAATTTCGTCTACTTGCTCAGCAATTGCACAATAGTGTACCGTCGATGAAGTTTGACACTCTGCCATTTCCTGAAATGTATGAATGGTAATCTGGAAAGATGAATTAATAATAATCTTCTATACTCAAGCGCATAGGTCAACTTGAGGTCAACTTCTCAAGAAAATTTTGTCTGATCCAAGTATTTTCAATAAGCACCTTATGCTCTCCAATGAAGACAAAACGGGTGTTTTTACTACTTTATCGGTACAAGCCGTAATGCTTGAAAGCATTAAAAAAAATAAAAAATACAGATATAAATAAAAAAAATATTTTGACAGCCATTTTTGAAGTGATAACGAAACTATACGAGTCGTAGGGCCCTTTCTACTAAATAGCTCAGAACCATGGACGAATTCTCTCAAATTTTTTTTAAAGTTGAATTTTAATTTTTTACTTCCATATTTCCAGAGTTAATGGAAGTATTGTAATCGTCGTAAAATCGAGAACCGGAACGGAGCTTCAGAAAAAACTTTTATTTATACTCTAGCTGTACCCGCCCGGCGCGCCGGCGGCGTTGCCCGAGCAAAAAAAATTAGAAAATGCAGATAAGTGAATAGCGCCCCCGCCTAGATAGCTGTACCCGCCCGTGTTCCCGTGTGCCCGTGTTGTCACTTTTTTCACTTAATTCACTTTTTTCACGTTTAAGACTCACTTTTATAAAACTTAAAAACTCACTTTTTTTAAATTCACTTTTTTAAAATTAAAAAAAAAATTTTTTTTTTAAATCGAAAATCGGGCTTTGAGGTCTTGTTGCCAGCCCCTTTGTTCTTCAGGGAGTGAAATTGTTTTACACTTCTACGTTTCAAAATATGGAAGTATTGTGTATTATCTACGCACCACTCAATCAATGTACTGTTCAAGCATGCACTTCACTCAATATTCCTTCAGTTGAAAGGTACCTAGGTACCTAAAACTGACTCGAAGGTCCTTTTCCTCAAAACCGTCAGCGTAGGGCCCGGCTAGCGGTTAGCCAGGAATACACTGGCGCCTCTTGTAGGGCGCTAACGAGATTGCTAAGTGGCACCTGACCTCCAAACACATGATACTGGCGTATAACACACGTAGACTCGAAGTCATTAGCGGCACCTGAAGTCGGAGGCGTTTCCAAGTATTCCAGAGGCGCGAAGGCTTCTCGGGCGGAATCAGCTAAGTTCCTGAATAGATGAAACACTTTTCTAGTTTCTAGACGCTTCTGACTTAGCGGCTTTGATCTGACTCAAAAGGTGTTAAACTAGAGTTGAAATTATCACCTTGACAATCTGAGAGGAGAGTGACTTTGACTTAATAACTGTTGACGCCTTAGGCGCTAAATTGTGTTGTTGAGTCTTAATCCGCTCAACCACTTTTGCATGTAGTGAGTCCCTACTAAACCAGTAGATAACATTTTTCCCCATCATTTTGGTATGTACATGATCGAATAATGTTTTGAACAATTTGGAGACTATTCGGTCGGGTAAACGTTATAATTTATGTAAAGTAAAAGCACGATCAGCTAAAGGAGCGAGGGAAAACTTCTCTCCCGATAAATGATCACAGCTTTATTTTGTCCTGAAAATCAAAGTGCACGGGGACCGCATCAAATGACATCGTATATTCAGTTTGCAGCACAATATCCGATAGCGGATAAGTCCGAGAACAACTGATTACTGAGTGAAAATTACCCTCATTATCAGCTTTTTTGATTAAATCAAGATAGGTACCTAATTGAAGCGCAGCAACTTTCCATCGTCTAGATGGCCTCATTTCCGATTATACATCCAGCTATGAAAAGTAAACTTTGCCACTAAAAGGTCCTTTCCCAGGGTAGGAACGGGGAAAATAGGATAGGTATGGGAAAAATGGGGGGATTTCGTCGAGGCAGGTTTTTCCAGGAAACCCTCGCCCGCCGGGGAAATCAGACTGATGGACCCCTCACTCGATTTGTCGGCGGTGGTTTGCTCAAACGTTCCTAATGACAGGTACGAGTACCTACAGTAGGAAACTCGGGTCGAGTGGATACTTTTCAGTCCGAGATAGGCAGTTGACCACTTTTCTCGATTTAGCCCCCAAGGAGTTATGGGAGTCGGAAATTAAAACGGTCCCTACTCCACTGACTGAGGATGTCCTGAACCCTCGTTCTTTACCTTTTGTCTCGACGTTTCACCCTCAAGAAACAGAAACGGGTTTCGTTTATTTTTATATAAACCGACCGAGATATGCAGATATGCCCTGTAATGAGAGAACTAGAGAATACCTAGATAGGTTGGTACCTATGAAAACCCATCAAAGCAACGTCAAATTTTAAATAATCATAAATTTACAAAAATAAAGATTTCTTGCATAGCTTTCAATTCCATAAAAAAATTCGCTAAATAAAAAATGTTTGTCTGGCCAAGATCTACAACCTCGTTCAACCAAAACTTAGGTAGCACTTAACACTTTCAAGATAAACGCTCTTAAAATATTTGTCGTTTTTTCTATTAAATAGTTTTTTGGCCCCAAAAATAAATAAAAGGATCATGATTCTTGGAGCGATCAATAGCTCCTGATGAATAGATTCTTTCGGCACCGAAATCTCAAAATTGATGTTTTGGGACGTATGCCCTTTGTGCTTTAAGGTATCGAAATTGTGTCAAAATATGGAAGTATTGCGTGTTACCTTCGCACCGCTGGTTTTTCGTATTAATGATACAAAATTGAGTTCAAGTTCGATCAAAAACTGGAGTTCAACATTACACGTTTAAAACCGCTTCAGTCAACCTTTGGTTATGCCGCAGACCGTTCGACAGTCGCAGGAAATTGGGACCCCAGAGAGTTTTCATTTGCCGTTCCGCGAGCTCGAACTTCTGTCGCCGTCGGACGACCCTCGAAATATCCCTAGGGGTGCATCGATCCCCTATTTCGAAGGGGATGCACATTATGCACAGGTTCACATGCAAGTCCCGCATGGTGAACGGTTCCATCAGTCCGCTAAGTGGCCACCATCGAAATCACATTCTGCGAGAATTGATAGTAGCGGCCACCTGCAAATTGCCTCAATTTAAATTTGTCCCGGGACATCCATTATTGGGTGTCCTATTCCAAGTGCGCGATTGGGATCCTATACGAAACTGTCAAACTTCCAGCATTGAGATCTAAAAGCAGCCAATATCAAAATACCAATATTAAAATAGGTAACATACCTATTTAGGAACCTTAGCTCAATTTTTGGAAACCAGATGCTCAAAAGCATAAAATACCAATGCCAAGTACCTAATACATGCGAATACGAGATCATACTGTGATTAAATCGAATAAAAACGTTCACCTTTCACTTTCACATTCACCTTTCACTTTCACCTTCACCTTTCACTTTCACCTTTCACTTTCACCTTTCACTTTCACCTTTCACTTTCACCTTTAACGTTCACTTTCACCTTTCACTTTCACCTTTCACTTTCACCTTTCACTTTCACCTTTCACTTTCACCTTTCACTTTCACCTTTCACTTTCACCTTTCACTTTCACCTTTCACTTTCACCTCTCACTTTCACCTCTCACTTTTACCTCTCACTTTCACCTTTCGCTTTCACCATCACCTTTCACTTTCACTTTCACCTTTCACTTTCACCTTTCACTTTCACCTTTCACTTTCACCTTTCACGTTCACCTTTCACGTTCACCTTTCACTTTCACCTTTCACTTGTTAGTTAAGCTGGGTTCACATGTGCGTAAAAGTTTGCGTAATCTGCGTATGCGTAAAGTGCGTAATGAGATCTGATTGGCTCGCAATTTTACGCGCGCGCAATTTACCTGGTAAATTTACCTGGCAGCCAATCAGATCTCATTACGCACTGTACGCAGTACGGAGATTACGCAGACGCACATGTGAACCCAGCTTTAAGAGAATGATGACTTCATCTTGGAATGATCAATAAAGCATTTTGGCCAATTAATAAATAAGAATAGTCAGCGGAAACCCATGTTTTTTGCATTTAAAAGCCGATCACTTCTCTAATAAGCAAGGCAAATCAAATAATGGTTGTACTGTTAGAAAGTTGAGATTTCGGGCCAGTTTTTCCCGGAAAGTGCGCAGAATTTTACCATTTTTTTGAAACCCTAAATGCGTGTTGAAAGAACGGCAGTATTTAAATATTGGGCGTTTCTCAACTTGGGCACGATTTTCAGCTTATTTATCTTAACGTTAGAAATCTGCAAATAGAGTCATATCATAGAAAATTTAACTGGCTTTCCAACGGTGCCCTTATTTACGTGATTCCCTTATAATTAAAGGGACCTACGGGCATTTTACTGAAACAAAGTCGAAAACTTGAAACAACGTTCAAAGCAAAAAAAAAGTACTTTTTCTTGGGCTCAGAAAAAATGTATAGAACAAAAATTGTAGCAATTGAGCTGAAGATTCTACCCTTTCAAAGAAGATATTGAGTATGTTCTTATTTTTTCTGGGGCCCTCTGGGCCTTTGATGAATTCACTCCTTGAAGGTGCCAATCCAACGAAAATTCCTTAGAGGGAAAACCGAGAAAAATATCTAGAGATATTTGCCATTAGGCATCAACTATTTAAACTAATTTGGAAGCGACAACAGTCACAAATGTTTAATAGACCTCGTTCAGTTAAATTTCGACCCTTCGAAATTAAGTGCTACTTTGAACGCCTTGTTTACTCAGTTGTATCGGTTAGTTCCCAGCTGGTGCTCCGGGACGGAAATATAATCAATGAGGCAGTTTGACATTCTAATGACATTTTAATGTCTTTGTAGCGGCTAATGACGTCGGTCGTCGGCCAGTAAACTCACTAACCTGCATAGGACGGCCCTTTCATGGTCCACGACTATCTACGACCTTCTTAGACCCCTTTAGCCCAGATCTGAAACGACCAAGCCTTACAACATAGTTGGAACTGTGGCCTTTATTGATTTAGCGAGAGATTAAACCGTTTGTCAAATCGTCACCGACCGGAATGGAAAGTGGGGAAATATTGGTAGTTAGATATTCATAGGTATAGATGGTATAAAGTGAAGTTTCCACCGAACCTCCGTACAAATTTGCAAAGTCCATGTGAATTTTCTGGGAGATCGCTATTGTTCCCATTTATGAATAGAAGTATACTTCGTAGCATCCGTGGAATTTTTTTAAAAATATTTGCAGATTATGTGGATATTTTTCATAATCCGATAATGTGGCTTACTTTTTTTGGGCTAATTTTAAAATTTGAATAGTGAATTTTTTGATTTTTTTCCTAAGCACCCTTAAAAGCAGTTAAAATATGATCAAAGTGTGTCACAATTTTACTATTCAAAATATTGAAGTAGGTATTGTGTGTTATCTACGCACCACTGATTTTGTTTATTGCACCAAGTATATATACATACTAACGTATAATCAGTAAATTCCTGTTAACATCGATTTATGGTGTTAACTAATGTTTAATGTGTTAATTAATAATAATGCTGTTCCGAAACTAACTGAGTCTAACTTGGTTTTATTTACCTACTGTTCTGGTATAAGACCCTCTTTTAGTGATTAGGATTCTACAAAATCTCAGTGATAGGTAGGATATCTATGGAAATATCTACAAGCCCGTAAACTGCAGATGCAATTCCACAAAGTACTCATCTGAGACATCGACTTCCGAAATTTTCCGCCCCCAGTTCGGGGTGGAAAGAATAAGAAACTTATTTTCCAAGACGCTTCCCAAGTTTCCATTTAAACATTTACCTCGAATAAAACCCACAACCTGCAGCCCATTCGGGGCTGAGATGGCGGAAAATAAAACGGACCAGCAGCTCGCGCGTATATAAAGCAATTCTCCTTTATTTTCTCCTTTTCCCGAAACGGTTGGGCTGTTAAAAAGTTAACTAGATGAGCGTTTGAAATATCTAGGTGATTCTTTGGGGGTTATCGAGCACGAGAATCGCATTTCAAACTGCGGAAACGAGATGGGCGCCTTTATAACGAGAAAAGGAAAGTAGGTTTTCTTTGTTAGATAGGAGTTCTAGATATTACGAAATTCCTGTGTTAACAAGAGACCCTTTTTGAGACGGTCCAGCACGTAAGAACTGAACGAAACCCTTTTTTCATCCATATTTCGAAGTAAAAGGAAATATTGCAGTCGTCCTGAAATTGAAAATAGGTGCATATCACTGCACTCTATGTCTGCAAGCATCTCTCTCGATTTTCAACCTTTTTTGAAATTTCTTGAACTTGAATATACCGATATACTGGGATAAACCGTAATCATGGAGATGTTGATTCAAGAAAACGAAATGGACGTGAGTGCGCGAGCAGCAAAAATAAATGACTAAAAAGAGGATGAATAAATAATAGGTAGGTATATAATTAAAATAGATACTATAATAAAATGGTAAATCTGATTCGGAAGCATCCCGACAAATCTGATGGAATTATTTTTGATTTACTGTATGGTACATCAGCATATATAGCATGCTCTTCGATAAATCTCCTTCACTCGTAGAAATACATAACAACGAACTTGAGATAATGTTTGTTCATGTTTACCGATGCTGGCCCATGTTGCATCATATTGTGGGACTTGTAACCCGAGCGAGCAACAACACCGAGTTTCGCGTCTAATGGAGGCTGATTGGGTGAGTTCAGACGTGTGCGGAAAATCAGATATGCTGAAGATCTGATTCGATAAATCGGGATTTTAAGCTGAAAATATTAGGTATCGTACGATTAGACGAACATTTTATTGAAAAAATTTCAGTTGTTCACACACTATGGCCTTATCCTTAACATCACAGCATTTTTTGAAAAATCTTTCTGGCATAGAGACTGTAAAAAACAAAAAATAATAACTGATACGTAGTAATTGACGAAAACATTTTCACGATGTGGTATGGGGTGATAATTTGTCATAACTTCATATCGGTAATTAAATTCCTTTTTCGGGTCAGTCAGTGTCCAGCACAATCGAAAGATCGCTCAAATTTTGGAAGTATTGTGCGTTACTCCGAACCGGAATCCGGATATTCCGCCAAGTTGGGAACTAGGTCGTGGCGTCAAAGTATAAGTGCCAGATGTAGAGAAACGCTCTCCACGGGCTTCGGATCACCTGCCATTCGGCGCCTGTAGAGCTAATAGCGCCGATAATGCTGTGTACCGGCGGGGACTGACGCCAGCAGCGTATTATAGGGGGCGGCAGCGTGATAAGGATTATGTATGTGCGCGAGAGGCTGCTGATAGTGTCGCGCGGCCCCTTAACAGCGCCCGTCGCTCAGGAGCTCATCCGCAATAAATCGTCGCTCCGGTTACGGTCCCTCGAGGCGGCGAATCCTCAGGAGCGTTTCTTAGAAGAGCGGGCGGCGGAGTGCGTCACGCTCCCGAACCTGAAAACGTCGGAAAAAAACCTGAACCCCAAAAAACCACTACTTCGGTTTACAGAGAGTGAATGGCGTAAGAAAATAAACGATACATTTGTAACCAGGTAACTTGATTTTTTGTCAAAAATGAGTTAACATTGGATTCATATCTTTTGAAGGGTGCTGGATCCGTATATCCTATAGTATTATATACCTTCCCTACTTCTACTATTTGAACTTTGGATACATGGAAAAATAATGTACCAATGTCATCTACTTAGCAGCGTTTTTAGCATAATCTGAAAATATATTTTTCGTAATGTATCACCCAATTACCTCCAAATCGGCCCAAATGTCATCAATTTGGTCAAAAATCAAACTCAAGTATGAAAGGGTTGCGTGCTATCAGCTCACATACATACGATTTCCCATTGCGCTCCTGCACTGCCTACGTCACTCCAAAATGGACGTCCAACTTAATTACCTCCCGAAACTTGTCACCAAACTCGACGCCTCTTGTTGGTTTGTTGATCGTTATTTTCACGATTGTTTTAAAGTTACCCCTCGCTATAAGAGTCAGTCTGGGAACAAGGGTGAATCCGCAGATCGGCCAACCCCCAATTGGACAGGCGATTTTAATTAAAGCGCTCCCTCACCATCGCTCACATCGTCGTGTTGTTAGAGGAATTCTAATTGGAGGGTCGCCCTTCAAAATTGAAGGGATTCTCTTGAAATTTACCAAAACCTTCGAATCTGGCAGTTTTTTTTTTATACAGACGAGGGGAAGTTACGGGATCAAAACTATCGTAAGAATAATTAAAAATGTTTTCCTCGAAAACGTTTTTGTTTTTGCTTGTACCAATAAATTCTTAACTGAGGAATATGCCACCGGCTCGGGATCGATTCTACAACTAATTCCCATCGAAAATCATTCTATAACATTTTTTATTTACTCGCTTTAAAATGCCACTTTTTCGACTTGTAAATTTTTTTCCGTGAATTCGATCTTAATTCACTAAAACGGCCATAAAATCTTGAATTCATCAAGAAAATTCAATTTTGACTATACCGTTGGAAAGAGCGATAATTTTCCAATCAATCTTTAGTACCGAAAAATTTTTTTGAGATGGTTCAATTGGTTAAAAATCGGTCGGAAAAGTGAATTTGGTCAAATCTCGAAAATCTTCGCTTTTTCCAACTCCGTGTGTTTAATACAATTTTGCTGGTTAAATTTAGCCCGTAGTCCTAAAACATGCGCCAATATTTCAGCTTTCCGACGGTATAGTCAAAATTGCTCTTACACCAAAATTTAGTGGAGGAAATTCCGCTTGAATGCGAAAAAACGAGGATTTTTCCAAGAAAATCGACGTTATTCGAGAAAAACTGCCCTTATTAAATTATTATGGAGGGCATATATTATACACTATATTTATTTACCACAACAACTGCAAGTTATCACAAATATTCATTGTCCCAGTTCTCAACACGCGATTCCGGCTATCCGATTAATTGTTCAGAATGACATTCCTCTGGTGAGAAATTCGATAAATTTTCGTCACGTTGCTCGACCTCTCTAAAAGCTAAATAACCCCGGAAAAAATCTTAAACCATTTAACGGCCTTGAGGTGATGAAGTCCTTGGCATCTCCAATGCCGGGTCAACCGTTAACGAAGTGAATATTTTACTACTCTTTCCACCATTACCGTAAAATATAATGGCAAAGAGCCCTTTTACGACCCTCAGTGCCATCCCTGAATGTAAATCTCGAAACGGCTGCGACACTTTTTTCAGCACTTTTGAAAAAAGAGCGATTTAAATTTGATTCCCCTTAGAGCTTCTTGATGGCGTTTCCTTCCGCACTACAAATTGGGATAGAGGAACGAAATGCTAAAACTTGATAATGTACATTTTGATTCGATTTATTTACGAGGAAAGAAGAAAGAGGAACCGAGCATTATCGTCGATAACGCGAAACCGGATCAGATTAGCCCAGAGTTTGAGGTAATTTGAAGTAGAATAATTTTGTCAACGTTTCCGAAATTTCACACACCATTAAAATCATTAAAAAATCAAAATTAAAAAAAGGAAACTTTATCAAAATATGAAGAAGGTAAACGTTTTCGTAAAGGTTTCGTATTCTGACCCTGACATAGGCATCAGTAGAATTTTATTGAAATTCTGAGCAAAAATGTTAACAGTGGACCATGTTGTAATAATGATGATACATCAGAAAACGAGTTTCATTGTAGCTTTGAGTTGTGATATCACTCATTATTATTCATCCACTTTTCCATGATATGACGGTAAAGTTAGATAAATACTCGTATTAATGTTTAAAAATATTCTCGTTATTTCACGTAAAAACATTTTCTTACAAAATTTTTCAAAAATCATTTTAAAAAATATAAAAAAATTCAAAACAATAAAAATAAATAAAAAATAAAATTAAAAAAAAATCAAAAAATATTTCAAATGAAAATATTCTTGTTTTTTTTTAAATAAAAACTTTTTTTTTAAATTTTCTTGAGGATAATTCCTAGCTTCTTAGCAATTCCTAGCTATATAGCTATATTTAAAAAAATGTTTTTTATCTGAAAAAAAAAATATTTATTTGAAATATTTTTTAAAATTTTAAAAATAAATTTTTTAAAATAAATTTTTTTAATTTTTAAAATATTTTTAAATAAATGTTATAAATTGATAATAATTTTTTTTGAATTTTCAAAATTTTTAAATTTTTTTAAATTTTTTAAATTTTTAAATTTTTTTTAAATTTTCATTGCTATTTGTTGGTTTTTTGTATTATTGGCTACCTGAGAGCAAATCAGAGATAGTTAGGTAAAGAAAAAATCAAGCATATAATGTATTAATTTCGTCGTAAAAAGATTTTGGAAAAACACAATTTTTAAGATTTCAACAATTTTTCTGAGGTTTTATAAGCGGGCAATCGGCTTGGGTGAAGAAAAATGAACCCCTGTGTATTTACAAGTAGATCTAGTTGTTTAGTGCTAAGTTTAGCAACGTTTTTTCTTCCTAATTTTGGTTTTCAGTAGGTGCAAGCAGGTAATTTTCGTTCACACTAAACAGTAGGTAGATAGGAGGTACCTATTAGGGTTGATATCTTTCTTCAAGTGCTTCCATCGGGATGGTCCTGAGTACTTCTCCCAATTTCCGCACCCTTTTCAATAGAACTGCGTCAGAAGAATGGAAGAGTCGGGTCCGAAACAATATAACTTGGCAAATGTTCCACTGGGAACAAAGAACTCGACTGGAGAACCCGTCGGTAAAACGAGGGTGTCATAATCTTCGTCAACGATATAGCGCCTTTTTCGAAAGGTGGCCCTCAGGGAGCTGTCAGGATCGGAGCTCTTTCTCCACGGATATCAGGGAGCACTTTTCACGAATTAGACGAGATTACGTGCTTGAGAGATAAGGGAAGTAGGTAGGAGGATACGAAAAGAGAATAAAAAAGCCGAGTTTCTCAGCTAACTTTTGAAATGGTTCCGACGATGTTACGCCGCTATTATGATGGGTACGTAGATCCCGGTATACGTTATCCAGGCGTAATTACGCCGTGAGCCATAGCAGCGGGGCAAGTGCAGAGTACAAAAATCAAAGGTCAACTATGGTGACCTCTAGAAATCCATTTTATAACTAAATTTTCCTCTAGTTTCTCATATCGTTTTCGACTATTCGACCAGCCATATGAATGTTCAAAGGTTTTCAAATATTTGTGGTTTATCGGAGCGACAATAATATTATGCTAATTTTAGCATATTATGCTAATTTTATGTACTCCTCACTTACCCCGTGGAAATCAGTAAAGGATGGGGTAAGCGCGGAGTACGGTTATATTTCTTACGTAGTTTGAGCTTTATTTTTGGAGTGAGAAGAGTGTTATCACATTATTTTGCTTTTTGAACATCTAAAATCGTAGAAAAATTAACTGAGTTGTACGGTTTTGAAAAGTTGGACACGAGGTCTTAAAGGCCGTGGGGAAAACCCGTGCAAAATTCAAAATTTCGTTCAACTGTTAAGATCGGCTGAATAAATTCAGCCTAATAATTGTACAGCGTTAGGACCGGTATCAGAGGCATGAGAGGCCAAATGAAGAGTTTTCCTCCAAAACTGCATTCATCCGCTTTCGAGTTTTTTCGATTTTGATATCGATTTTTCAATTTTCGATTTCGTTTCATAGCAGCTTTGGTAGGTACCTATAGCATGGTAAGCAATCGAAAATCGAAAAAACGAAATCAAAAAAACTCGAAGGTGAATGAATTCAGTTTTGGAGGAAAACTCTTCAAATGCTTGGGTATTGGCTTCATACTTCTCTTGGGCATCCGTTTGGGGAAGTGCAGGACTTTGCACTTGGCCGAATTCCAGCTATTTTTTTGGAAGAGCATTAGCACATTTTTCTTACTCCGCACTTCCTCCTTTTTTAAGAGGTCGAAGTGCAGGACCTTATTTCCTAAAAAAAACCGAAGTTTTGACGAAATTACAATCTTACAACGAAACTTGAACATTCAAAGTGATTACTTTGCCCGAGTTCAAATTACATTTTTGCACTAACCCCGTTTTTGCAAGGCCCACTGCAATTTTTGCATTTATGCGAATGATTTAATCTTCCTTTTTCGGCTGCTCAACAGATTTTGAACTGGTCAACAGACGTTTTCAAGATTGGACTTTCAGCCTCCAGTAAGAAAACGGCGGATGCCAAAGTCGGAAAAAAGGATTGAATGGCTCAACCCCCGACTTCAAGGGAGGGTTTTCGAATCTTTTCCGCCGCTTTTCCTTTCTCGCAGGTTAAAAGCCCGGGGCAGCTCTTTGCTCAACACTGTGGACTTGTTCGCCTCTTCAAACTGGAAACTAGGTCCTCCGATCTGAACTTGGCTCAAATTCTGAACTTGACCTCAGATCAAACAAGACCGAAGATCTTTCGTGCGCTTTTTCCAAGCCAAAGCCTCAACAGCGGAGCGAGTTTTCAAAAAGTTCAATAAAGCTAAGAGTTCCGTATGGAAAAGCTTTCACATGGAGCCCATTCAACTTTGACGAAAATTCCTGCGGATTGAAAACAACTTTTCTTTTTTTATTCGCAGAGCATCGGCGTTCCGATCCGTGGATGTGCGCTTAACTTTTGAAAGCGTCTGCAATTGAATGTTTCCTCCCGCATAGAACAGGTCATATCGGTGTGTTATGTCGGTCAGTTTATGTAGTTAAAATCAATATGATGCGACCTTTCTGGGATTTTCCCTGTATTAAATTATACGGAAAATGTTATTAATATTCTTTGGGTTGGTTTATCGATTGCCATAATTCAGGTGTCGAAGTACCTGCAACTACTTTTGACAATATTTTTATGGATGCGCATATTAAAAAAATGCTAGTTGAAAATATATGAAAGTAGCTCCAAGTGCATTGATGAACGGTCCCTTAATTTCAGAGGATACAAGCGACTAAAGCATCGCCTTCTTTCTGGAAAAATAGAATCGGAGCGAAGGTTTCCATAAGATAAACCTTTGTACGTAACATTTTAATTTCCGATTCCTGTAACTCCGTTGACCCCAAATCCAGAAAAGTGGCCAGCAGCCTATATCGAACCGAACTATCCCCCAGGGAGTCGTAGGTAACTGCGCGTTAGGAACTCGGTCCATTCTTCTGCCGTTGGTCGGTCGAAATTCTCAGTTGGAAGGTAATAATGTATGTGGCTTTCATTATAGTTATATACTTGTATACTTATAAGTAGGGATCGGATCCGTATTTTTTTACATATTTTTTCTAGACACTGTACCGATGTTTTTCAAGTAGATGTGTCCATATTGGCATTTTCTGAGCTGTTTAAGCCCACTTTTATTTCACATATTTTGACATATTCTACTATAAATCCATATTTTACAAATATTTCATCCAATAAAACGCATATTTTTAAATTTTTGGTAGTTTTTCACAATTTTGAGGAAATCATGCCTCTTCCAAAAACCCCTATCCTATGGTAAATCAAGCGAGAAACCCGGGGAAAGTACCCAAAAAATTCTAAACTCACGACATCACCTTCAAAATTGATTTTTTGTGGTTTTTCAATTATGGACCCTTAACCTTTTCCAATCGGATTCGCCGGACAATATGCATCAAGTTGGAGCAAACCACAAATTCCAGGTCACATTTATAGTTTCATCAAAATCGGATCAGCGGTTGGTCCTAAAAGTTGTGGTTTGCTCCAACTTGATCCAATTGTCTGGGAATCCGGTCAAAAATTTGTAAGGGGTAGAAAACAAAAAAAAAACTGTTTTTGAAATTATGACGTTTTGTCATTCGAACGTTTTTGAGTACTTTAACGTGATTCTCTCACCCTAGACGCACAACTAGAATAAATTTGTGCTAAATTTTATTTTTTTAATTTCAAATCTTACATTATTTTTGGAAACAATGCACCAAAGTCTTGATTTAATGTTCATTTTGCGTTGAAACATTTTTTTGAAAATATTTTGACCTTTTTACATATTTTTTACATATTTCACGAAAATGAATACATATATATGTTACATATTTGGCAATTTTAAATACATAAAAATCCGATCCCTACTTATAAGGTACCTAATAGGCATTAAGTAAACGTGAACCTTACTGAGCAACCATGGTTGGTAGAATCATTTTGATATTTGATTTTATTGAATTACATGCTATTATTAATTTGTAGAACAATTTAAGCACAAAACGTTTACCTCCAACAACCAAAAAAGATTTTACAAACCAAAATACTGTCGTATAGGTACGCCATTTATAGTTTATGAACGTTTATAAACGTTTGGAGCATTTTTGGGGCTGGAAAATACGTGGAAACAATATAACTCTCATGAATGAGAATATTGAAACATGCACAAAAGCCATGTGAGTGACAAAAAAATCACTTTGAAAATTTCAAAACTAGCCTAAAATAAGAATACGCCATGTTATCGAATTATAAAAAATGTCTCCATATTTTGCAAGAAAGAAGAACAAAGATTTTAAGACCAAGAACGCTCAAATCGGTTCATTTTTGTGGGCCGAAAAAAATAAAATAGAAAACATTAAACATCCAAATGTATCGGAAAATAGGAAAATTTCAACAAATCTTTAAAGGTCTTAAATTATACTTAAATATTCCGTATCTTCATTCTGTGAGTGAGGGCAGAGGTTACCCTCTTGTTACTCATTTTGTAACTGGGAAATGCAACATGATTGACAAGAGAGAGTCGGAGTCGGGGTGGCCGAGGTGGCTTTCTGTGTTTGCGAGGGCACAGACAGGGCGTCTTGAGTTCAAGTTTCACGGCCAGCTCCACTGTCGAGGCAAAAAATCTTCGGCATGAGCTGACTATCCCAGGCTAAGCCCGATGGGCTTGTTCGACGAACTCTGAACCTATTCTAATTGGTTCAACGCGTTGGATCCGGTCCCTCTCAACTCACGAGGGTGAGGCAATGAGTAGCCGTGTGTCACAGTACATAAGTGCTGTGAGACTAGAGCGGACATGTCCTGAACAGTTCCGACCCTCTCCTTGTGGGCGGCAGGGCACGCTTATCGGGCGAAAAGCCAACGCCTGGAACGGCGGTTTACTTTACTTACTTTTTACTTTACTTTTTGACAAGAGAGAGTCGTCATTGTCCTCTAGCCGTCACTCACAATCCGTTAAATTTTACGTTCTCGTGTCAAGTAAAGATCGTCAAAATAAACCGATTTTTTAAAAATTTGGGAAAATCGCTTCCTACTTCCGTTCCTTTTATCGGAAGTTCGTTATCGGGATAGGGGTCAAACCCTGACTTCCATCAGATTGAGGGTCGATCTTCAATTCCAAAATTCCTTCAATTTTCTGCGAAAATTGCTTGCGCGGTAAAACGTGATTTTCCAAATCAAAATAAAGTCCTGAAAACTCATTATTTCACCTAACTACCTAATAATTGGGTTATTATGTGACGCAAAATTACGGTTTCCTCTACTTGAATCCATAGTGACGGAACACTGCTCGGCCCGGGACGAAACGTAGGCTCGGAGATGTGTATTTTATTGCGGCTATAACTTCTTTTAATGCCCGCGGCCCTGACGGTCTGCGGCGAGGACTCACAGACCCTGTCATTATTTAGCGAACAGAAAAACTTTCGGTCTGAGGAACGAACAAACGACAGGAGTCACCTGGGCTCCTGTTTTTCCCTGGGGTGCGTAAAGAAAAGTTGGGTGACAAAGCGAAACATTCCCGGGGCACATTCGAGGGAAAACTGCATTACAATGTCGACGAATTCTATACAGATTTCCGTATACCGAAACGAGCCCTATTCTTCATTCTTTGAGGCCAATGGAATTGAAGGCTATTCAACGAGTATTTGAACACTGCGATGTCAAAAAGGGCGAAGAATTATGGAAACTCTTGGTTTTGGCTCCTACAAATAGCAGGTATATGCATAACAATTTTTCCTTTCCTCTGTTTTTCTTCCTTCAGTGTGCGGGTTATCTGACATTCACTAGCAGCTATATCGCCTGAACTAGTGAACCGATTTTGACGTTTTTGGTGTAAAAATATGGATTTTTCGTTGAGCTATATTTCGTGTCAACGAGATCAGGGCGAAAAAATTATCTTCTCTGGAGGCTGGAGCTTCCCTACACTGCTCATCTGAAAATTCGACCACTCCAAACTTCACGTCGGCTTCGTTCCTTAAAAACCTAAAAAACCTAACGGCAAGCGCACTTGAGTAACCTCCTCCTTTTTGGAGTTGGTTAGGAACCTCGCTACTGACAAGTTTTTTCTTTGACTGTTTTTGGCCCTTCATAACGGACCATTAGGCCCCAAAGCAAAGATAGAATCGTTGGCCATTTTTTGAGAAAATTTTTCACAGAACCTCTGATCGCAGCAGCACGACAAACAAAACTATGCTATGAATTGAGGCGTTGATAGCCAGAGTGGACCATTCCACACAGGTGTTGAACTGAGAAAATCGCATTTGAAAATTTCGACTAATTTCTTGTAATTGATTAAGGGCCTTGTTATGGTGTTTTGAAGAACAAAATACAAGCATTCTTGGGTGAACAGATGACTCATGAACCATAGGGACATTTCTACAAGCCACAAAGTCCACTCTGGCCATCAAAATCGGCGGCCAATTTGCAGACGGACCATTTGAAAAGTTGCGCTCTCTCTTAGCACATTCAAGAACGAGTCAAATTTTAATGATAATTCGATAGACAGAGCAAACACAGACCCATTGCACTGTATAACTCATTTTTGGACAGTTTGTGGAATGGTCCACTCTGGCTATCAACGCCTCAATTGCAAAAATTGCTATGAGTAGCATGACAAACAAAACTATGACAAAATTGCTGAGACAAAAATATGAGAAGCAAAACTATGACAAAATTGCTATGAGTAGCATGACAAACAAAACTATGCTATGAATTCGGTCTAAAAATTCACCTACCGAAAATAAAAGTTCTTATACGTAATGGTAAAAGTAGGTAGCGGTTTTTAGGTAACTTTGGTCGACTACCCTTTCTTTATAGGTACCTAATACGGTAGGTACGACTAATAATTGAGAAGATTGTACTAGGTAGTCGGGTTTCTTAGAGTTCCCTGCTGAAGAGAAAACTGAGAAGAGCTGAAAAGTCCAATTAATTTGTGGCGAGCCTGTTCGCAAGAAGTCGGAGACTGTCGAAATCCCAATACTTCTGGAAGGTTATTATTGCTGTTTCGAGCTTCCAACGTTAATACCGTCGACAGGACGAAAATGTCCGGAAAGCTTCCAATTTCCGGCCTCGGCTGGCCAACCGCTACTGAATAAATAGCTGGTCTCTACTGGCCGAAATACTAGAGCATGATTACTATTAGGTTAGGTGGATACCTACTCTAAACACTCCTATACCTACATACATGTGTTCAACAACATTGGTGCCAAGTACGACATTGCCATCAAGATCAAGGAAAAACTAGGGTTTCATTGTTGGTAAAATCAAGGGTAATTTCAAAAAATTTCTTCAAAACATAATGAGGGGGTGTTGTAAAAAAAATTTTCCGACCGATACCTAGGTAGATTATTTCTGGAAATAATGGTCCAATATTATTCTGTAATAAAATCGACTGCATTCAAACTAATGAAAATAATATTTTCATATTATGTTCAACTGATTTCTCGATACTTCATTTTACCCCCATAAAAACGCATCGTTACTCTGCACCGATATTCGGCACCGACTTTCTTTTTACAGTTGTTACATTTGGGTGTCTTTTTTGTAAGCAGGTCATTCTGACTCGCTACCGTGTCGTTCCCTGTTGATCCTCGGAAGAAACCGTACGACCGTACAATCGCAAATGTAACGTGGGGTCGCCTCGTTATCGTCCTAGCTTACACCGATCTTGCCGATTCTCAGGATCTTAGCCGCTGCAAGTTTTTTTCCATTGCCACAATAAAATAGCATTAGCGCCATCCGACTGCCGGTATCCGCCTCAATTTCTCGAGGCTCAAGATAAGCTTCTTTCGCTTTTTCAAAAGCCCGAACCATCCGCAATAAAAACTCCGTCTCAATACTGAAAGATGGCCGGGCCGGATGGGAAGCCCATCTTTTGATGTTGCTGCACATTTTGAAAGGATTTCGAGTTTATGTTACCGGTTTACACATTTATTACAGCCATTCGTAGACAGAATGGGCCTATTCGCTCTTTGTTTTCCGCGGTAAATTGCGATTTCACCGATTTTATCTTCGAGTATTTCTCGGAGTCATCCACCCGACACATTAAATCACGTGGTTATATCCAGTACAAGAGAAAAACTAGTTGAGTCCGCAGTTTGGAATTCTGTACTGTGAGTAGTGTGAATATGTCGCTTCTACGACTTACAGGGTTGACAACTCTAAACAATATTTCTCAAAAATTTCCGCTGAGAAAATTTTGAAGGAACTTTCCCGGTTTTGAAGAACCGCTGACGTTCTTGTGTGCCAGCAATTTTATAGTCAGCCTGAGGTATAAAAAGTACGTAAAAATCGGTTCTAGCGGCGGCGGGGTAAAACAAAAAACCAAGTTTTCAGTTTTCTCGATTTTTTTTGGAGTTTCCCTCCCTTTGAACGTCAGTAATTGGGTAAAGGCTGTCATAATGGAAAAGGTTCCTTCAAAAATTTCCCTCTGGAATATTTTTTCGTTTGTTGGGAATTTCGGAAGTTGTTGAACCACCATAAAAACACTACTAGCGTGCCGTAAAAATTGCAGCTGAGGAGATTTTTCACTCTTCAGGCGCTCCGAGTGCCGCATTCTCGTACTATGAAAGAAATTTGAAAAAAAGGTGAACCATTCTAATCGATGCGCAAACAGACGAACTCACAGATTCGCTTGTTCAGATAAATGGCGAACTACAGTCACCACCAAAACCGCTCAAGTCTAATATTAAGGGCTTTAGGTCAAATAACAGTTTTCAGATTTACCTATCCCATTTCCTCGTCCCAGATATTACGATACGAATTGTTCGAGCGATTTTCAAACCGTGCGCTTTTCACAAGCACCTGCAAGCTGCAAAGAGGATTCCGACGATGAAGTGATCGCAGGGTCTCTCGTTCGTAATATTTTTGCCGGCGTATTCGAAGCCTACCAACATTTCGTACGCCACATCAAACGCAGTAGGAATGCGTAATTGGAAAACAGTATAGTAATCTCTTCGCAGTACCGGCCCTTGATCTCGTGCGATTTCCATTTTCCTTTTTCCACGCAAATCGTCGACGTAGCACTGTTTCACGCAAGTTCCTCTTCGTTTTCCGGGTTGATATGAACATCGGTTATTGTCCATTTCAGAGTTGCCTTCTATCAGCGCAGGAGGAAAGAGAGAATTAACACATCAAAAGGTCTTGTTCGATGCAAAAATAAAAATACACCGTTTGAGAAGGAAACGCTGCAGGACGGGGTTTTGAGGAATAATAACCCAGAAGTAAAAGCGAGGTGACGTTGAAGTCAAAATAGGTACTCGTCCCCCATCCTCGGAACAGGTTCAAAGAACGCCAGGAGGGAAGAACGCCAGGAGGGAAGAACGCCTCGGGGCATTAAATATTGAGCCAACGTCACCCAATCTCATCGTCATCTCGACAAACGTCTCATTTCCGAGCCCTGTGCAAAAATCAAGATAGCCAATAAGGAATTCCTTTCATGAGGATAGCTTTGCTGCACTGTTCAGATGTGCTTTTTGAGTGGAGCTTTAATACTAAAAAGACTAAACACACTCGGAAGCTCTCAAAAAAAAAAAAAAAACCTGTTTAGAATCCTATGGCTAGAATTTAAAATTTAATCTGAAACAAATATGACACTAAAAGAGAAACTCGAATTGCATATAAAACTGAAAATGAAACTCAAGCTGAAACTAAGGTTCAAGCTCAAACTGAAGAAGAATTTCAATCTGAAAGTAGACGTGAAAGTGAAATTTCATTTCATGGAATGGATGTATCCATTTTCCGACCGATTGGACTGGCAAATATTTTTCACGTTGATTTTTCTCGATCCTGATTTTATTGCGCAGTTTAAACAGGCGTGTTTGCTCAAATACAAACAGAAATCTCCGTGCTAAGGGTTTTGTTTGTTTCCGACGAATTTTACTCCGTTGAAAATAAATTTCGATTCTGGGCCTAAATAAAAGGGGACGACCTATATTGCAATTCTGTTATTTTGAGAGCGATTAACAGGACAAACGAACGTTCGGCATAATCCAGGCCATTTCCTGTAGTGTTTTGAATATCTGGGTGGTTGTGAGCTTGAAATATCGTTTGAATTGCTGTTGACTCAATTCGATTGTTGAGGCTGCTCATTTACTTTTATTGCAAATGGAGGAAGGTAAATTCAGCCCAGATATAATTAGATGCCAAAAAATGTTCAATTTTTTGTGGATTCGACACAGTCGTACAACGGACAAAACCATTTTTTGGGGGGTTTGAGGGCTGATCTCAATTCTTGGCAATTGTATTTTGTTCATACTATGTATAGTAATGTATAGTACCTACCTAGCTTGTATACCTCCAATTTCTATTAGCCAGAATTACAAGTGTTGGTAAACTTTCAACCAGATTTTTATTTTTTGATGATTGATGTTTTTGTTGCAGGCTCGAGCTGCCAAGAATGTCTGTCATGGCTGAGCGCAGTTGCTACTGGTAGATTAGAGGATCAGCATGCTTCTCGCCCAAGGCGTCATCTTCATCGCAATCGTAACAGGTTGGTGCCTAGAAATGTCTAATGTTCATTATCGGATTTTTGAAGAAGGCTCCGTTTCATAGAATCAATTTCTTTATGGCAAACTATATTTTTTGAATCTGTCAAAATTTTAGACAGTCTCTTCAGTAGACTTCAGGATATCAAAAGCTCTCTTGTCCTCACAAACTATTGCGTTGCTATAAAACAAATCCGAGTGACTGCCTATCGATTCCAACATACTAACGTCGCACTTTGAGGTTGTAAGGTTTGCCTGATTACATGTAGGTATTCCTTTGTCTTCGCTTGTCTCGTTTTCCGGGAACGGTTTAAATTAAAATCGCCTCTTTAGCGGTAGGATGCTCTTTATCGGGTAGCAATAGTAGAATCGTCTGAAATTCAGCGCTAAAGGGATATCCCCTTTGGCTTTGTTTCGCTAGCCGTGCAGAACAATTTTCGCCGCCGAGGGCCCGAGTGGATGATTGTGAGTCTGCCTGTGCTGCTGAGGAAAGAGTTCCCTGAATCACAAAGAGGAGGAAAATAAGCCGGAAGGATAGCCCAGTACCGACTACCTATAAATTGGGCTGAAACTTGTAAATAAATTCAACCTTCATTTCCTCGGGACCGGATCAATCATTCGAATTGGTGACGTGGCCGTGTACCGACTTGTTTTTCATTCGAGGACCTGAATTACAAAAAGAAAAGTTTACAGAAAAAATTCAAGTTTACAGGTAACCGTTCCATCCAAACATCAAATTACCATAATGTGCTCTGACGATCATATTAAAATATTTAAATTATTTTATACAAAAATAGTTAAGCTGTTAAACAGTTGAGATGCGGACCAAAAACATTCGCTGAAACACAATATTTCTCCCAATACCGAATGAGGAAATCGAAAAGTCATCGCTTTCTACCCTACAGGCAGCCCTGAGCGACCACAATAAACCCTGTAACTTTTGAACAACCAAAGCTACCGATCTGGCAATGGTCCCATTCGATCAGCGTGAAGAAAGCTATCAAATGAAACGTTTTACTTTTAAGTCGGAAAAGAGTTTGGAAAAACAAAATTTTTCCAAGATTTCAACCATTTTCCAGCGGGCTTAAAACTGACCGATTGCCTTGGCTGAAGATTCTGGGCTGTCCCAGAACAAGGTTGAATTTTCCTGGAAATTTCGGATAAGAACCTCCACTCCCGTTCGGGAGAGAAGGTGTTCACGGCGGACGGCGGACGGAAGACGACGGACGGCGGATGGGGGACGGCGGACGGCGGACGGCGGCGGATGAGGGACGGTGGCGGCGGATGAGGGACGGCGGCGGCGGATGGGGGATGGCGGCGGCGGATGGGGGACGGCGGACGGCGGATGGGGGACGGCGGCGGCGGACGGACGGTTATTTTTGTATTGCAGATTCTAAACCCTTTGGAACGTAAACCATGAAAATTTAAGGGTAGGTTAGACAAAAAGGAATATAATGGTTTACTATTAAATCATAAGCCAAGAGGAAAAGAATTGGAAAAAAAATTCGTGTATTATTGTATGTTATTGAATCAAATTCGGACGGCACCAGAACCAACCTGACTTTCGGTTTGAGCAGTAAGTTTTTAATGTTCAGATGCGGACCAGCTGCATAATTTAATGCTTCGATGAATATTTTAGTAGCAATTCCACGCCGGAGCATAAACTTTGAACAGAGCATTTCGATTCGACAGGGGCCCTTTAGCAAGCGAGGCGCGTACACATCCTCCACTTTGCCTCGTCGATTCGTATCGACTGCGCATTACGAATAGAAAGCTCCTAGAACACGAGTTCTCAATTAAGCCTAGCCGATTCTGAAACTGCACAGTGAAACTGGGTGGTGCATTTTACAAAGATCGGGCACAATTTGGTTCTATGGTTAAAATCGCGTGTTCAATAACGATTGGTATTGTAATTATTTGTTTGCTATGATTCTGAGAGAGCTCCTTAGCGTTACAATATAGGGTTTATTAATTTGAGTTCATTTCAGTAGATCAATCAACCGTATCAAAGAACCAAGGCCGAATTTTCAAATTTTCCAACTTTTGTTTTGCTGATTTGTGTAATACAACCAAATTCTTTTAATTGAAGATATTGGGAGGACAGAGGTTTTTCTGGGAATTCCAACGAGCGGAAAACGAATTTTGTGGCTCTAGTCGTTTTCGAATTGAAGAAATTTGGAAAAACTAAACAATTTCCCACTAAAACTGCAATATATCCTAAACGGTTGAAGCTACCGGCGTGGCGATGGTCTCATTCGATTCAGCATAGAAAAATCTATAGAAAATGACGCTCACATGCCTTTTTTGCACTTTTCCTAAAAATCACGAATTTTTTCCCTCTTCAACAGCTGTTTTTCTGGCCTTAAAATTAAGGTAGGGTTCAGTCGAGACGTTAGGACCAACTAGATACAGAACTTGATTTTTGGTAAAAATTTCAAGGATTTTCGATAACTCCTTCTCCCTAAAAACCCCTGGACGGCGTACGGCGGACGGACAAAAAAATTTTTTTAAAGAAAAATGAACCAAAATTGCAATTCTTTAAATCTTTCTCCTGGGGATAAAAAACGGACTGAATCCCTTCGACTTTTGAATTCAATTTTTGTATTTTTGAAACGTGGTATTGTGGCGATACTATTGTCTATTCGAATCGATTAAATCGAGTAGAGGAGTCGCTTCTGTTCATGCAGCTTATTTATAGCCCCGGCCTAGAATGGTAATAACGGATATCTGTTGCCATGCTAGACCCCATTAAACCCATCGTATTAACTGTTTCAATTACACATTCATCGCTTATTGTCAAAGCGACCAATTGGTCCCATAGCGCTATTGATAATCGTAATGCTCGAGGTCTAATCTCAGGGTTTGTAGTCGGTGTAAACATGATCGAACGTATTCAGTGACGTTTCTTGAGGATTCGTGACGATTGAGGATTCTGACCGAGGCAAAATGGAAGTTTTTTATAAATACGTCGTACTGTACTGTGATTTTAGCGTTTATAGTCAGGTCTTACTTTTATTTTTGCGGTTGATAAGTGCCACAAGAAGTGGCGGACCTGTTTAGTCGGTAAACCTAAGAGCGGAGGGTAGTAAACGAAGCGGAGTAAGTGCTTTTAGCCGGAGTCAACTATTTACATATGCAAGCATCGATAGGTTCAGAGTGGTTTTTTTCTTTGGGGATTTTGCATAAATAGCCCCCTCTCCAAGGCCGGGGTGTAAATTTATGCGAAATGGATGCTATACGCAGGCGCACCGCAGCATCCGGCGGGTCAGAGTGAGGTAATATCGAACTGCATTTTAAACTCTTGAATGAACATGACAAAGCCCCTACTAACTTTAACCGCCAAAAACATGAGCCGGGCGCTTTCGGTTGAGAGCATTCATGGCATAAACATCAGGCAAACTCGAATGGTTGAAATTCGTGTATTTTGTTATCATAATTTTTTCCCCTAATTTTTTGCCAGATAACATTGGTCAAAAGTGAGTTTCGATATCGACAAAACCGTGAAAAATTGTTTTCCTTTTTCATTAGTACGAATGAAAGAGTGATCTTCGCGGTAATATGAAGCTGACATCTAGGAAGCATTGTGAGTTACCTGCGCACTGCTAGTTTTATTGAACATTGAATAAGTAAAATCGTAGGATTTTTCCCTTGGGATAAGTTGAGTTTTACTTCCATAGGTTTATATTTTTACTTTGATGTGTATAATTCGACGAATGTTTTGCTATTATCAATAAATTTTATTAACTAACTTCATTTATAACTCTGTATTAAATGCAAATTTTGCTGTACTCCTTGCCATGTCCAACCTTAGTTACATACGTTCCGAACATAACAACTCTGTATATCTATTTGGTTAACAGCGGCCACTTGGCATTATCTGAAGAGTTCACCGGGCAGTGTTGCTGGGTAACCATTCCGGCTCTCCGTAATGAGCATGGAATTTAATTAAACTCGGTATGCCGATCATTACGCGCCATTGCCAGGCCTGGAACAACCAAATGAATAACTTCCAGCCCTTCTAATTTCATGCACAGTTATCTCCCAGTGGCCAAATGAAATCACAGGTTCCCAACATACCTACAGTGAAAATCACCGTCGCAAACGCACTTCGTTTCTAACTGGGATTGCAACGTCTTATATCAGATAGTGTGCAGCTGAGGCGCCACAATCATCATACATGCAGCATACCTATACTATGATCAGTGTTGCCAAGGCGATGTCAAATATCCATGAAAAAACGTCGAAGACCCCAATTCCCCCCAAACGAGAAAAAATCCCCGGCGAAAACCCATAAAGTTAAGGACGAATTGAAAATTAACTATTTCAAATAAAACCTAACCAAACTCCATATTATACAGAAACTCGAAGTTGAACTCAAACTCAAAATCAAACTTACGAGGAAACAGGAAATCAAACTTGAAGTCAAACTCACAATGAAACAAAAACTCAAACTCGAAGACAAACTCACAATAAAAAAGAAACTCAAACTCATAATCAAACTCACAATAAAACAGAAACTCAAACTCATAATCAAACTCGAAGACAGACTCACAATGAAACAGAAACTCAAACTCGGAGTCAAACTCGACGTCAAACTCACAATAAAACAGAAACTCAAACTCAAAACCAAACTCACGAGGAAACAGGAAATCAAACTTGAAGTCAAACTCACAGTGGAACCGAAACTCAAACTCATAATAATACTCGAAGTCACACTTACAATGAAAATGGAACTCAAACTCGAAGTCAAACTCACGATGGAACCGAATTAAAACTCATAATCAAACTCACAATGAAACAGAAACTCAAACTAAGTAGAAGTCAAACTCACAATGGAACCGAAACTCAAACTCATAATCGAACTCGATGTCAAACTGTCAGTGAAACAGAAAACCAAACTTATAGTCAAACTTGAAGTCAGACTCACAATGAAACAGAAACTCAAACTCGACGTCAAACCCACATTGAAACAGTAACTCAAACTCATAATGAATCTCGAAGTCAAACTCACAATAAAACATAAACTCAAACTCTAAATCAAACTCGAAGTCAAACTCACAATGAAAGTGAAACTCATCATTCAAACTCATTCGACTCAAGTTTGATTACGAGTTTGAGTTTCTGATTCATCGTGAGTTTGACTTCGAGATTTAATATGAGTTTGAGTTTCTCGATTATTGATTATGAGTTTGAGTTACTGTTTCAATGTGAGTTCGACGTCGAGTTAGACTATGAGTTTAAGTTTCTGTTTCATTGTGAGTCTGACTTCGAGTTTGATTATGAGTTTGAGTCTCAGTTTCTTTGCGAGTTTGACTTCGATTTCGATTATGAGTTTGAGTTTCAGTTTCATTGTCAGTTTGACGTCAAGTTTGATCATGAGTTCAAGTTTCTGTTTCATTGTGAGTTTGACTTCGATTTCGATTGTGAGTTTGAGTCTCAGTTTCATTGCGAGTTTGACTTCGATTTCGATTATGAGTTTGAGTTTCTGTTTCATTGATAGTTTGACTTCGATTTCGATCGTGAGTTTGTGTTTCTGTTTCGTTGTGAGTTTGACTTCGATTTCGATTATGAGTTTGAGTTTCTGTTTCATTGTCAGTTTGACGTCAAGTTCGATCATGAGTTCAAGTTTCTGTTTCATTGTGAGTTTGAGTTTTGTTTCATTGTGAGTTTGACTTCACATTGTGAGTTGACAGTTTGATTATGAGAAATATATCATGTTCGTAGTACTTATGTGAAGGGATTCATGAAAATTTTATGGGGGGCACGGTGATGTGACCCGCCTGTTCTTTATGCTCAAGGTGAAACCGCCCTAAGATTGGTCGTTTTTTGAGTCGGCGATTTCTCTTCCGGAATTTTCCGATTGGCTTTTCGTGGATGAGAGTTTCGAGCTAGAGAAACCGTCGGAACAATGACCGAAGTGTAGACGATGCTGACATCCGAGTGTACCCACGACCCAGTTTCACTTCTCGGACCTTCTGGCCAACTTCGTTCGACTTGAAAGTTCTGGCCGCAGTACCGTGGAACCTTTGTCTGAAAAGCCTCGATACGCTATCTTCCAGGGGCCCGATCTGCAAATGGCAATGTTGCCCACAAGCTCTTTGAAACTTCTGCTGAAACTTCGATGCTTTCAACGAGTGGAAAGATGAAACGTTTGAAGTTCCATGACGTTCAACACGTTGTTTATATAGGTTCCTATCCTATTAGGTACCTATTTTTGAGCTCATTGTATGAGTACCTTTTCGATGGTCAAAAAGAAGAGAAATCGCAAGCTGAAGATTTTTCTTCGTGCTAGATCCAACAACGGTTCGTTGAAACGATTTTTTATCGCTTCAAATAGCGAATCGTTGAGGGAACTTTCAAGCTGTCGTGGTAACTCCCATGAGATGAGTATTATCACCCAACATTCATTTTTGCCTATAAGGTCCTTTTCGAAAGATCCTTTCTTAGAGGCACAGAATCAATGAATATTTTCAAACATTGAACAAATTAAATGTTCCGCGATATCTTCGGCAAAAAGCCGTTGTAAACAAAATATTACTGCAGAGGTCTCTCCTTTGGGAGGGGGAACAGCTGTTGTTTTCTCTGAAGAAATGTTGAGAGATGAGGGTTCGAATAAAAACGAGCTCCACTGTACAGACAGGCATTGAAACGTAAAGTTGGGTATAGCTGTTTTCCCAAGATGCAGCGTATATATGACCAAATACGAGTGAACCTTCTGAATTGTAGGGAAGTTCTTTCTTCAAAAAGAGCTTCTCCTAAATCAGCTATTTGCTTTTCCCAGAAGACCTGGAGGGTGGAAGCCGAAAAACTAGGGACGCTTTGATGGAGGAAACGAGACCATGTTTTTCATAAGCGGCTCTCATGAATGAATCATGTCTGTGATGAACTGGGCTATCAAGAGAAATACCGCCGGTGTATCGACCTACTATTTCGAACGATACGTCGCCTCGCCAGACCGTTCCGAATTGAGTTAAAACTTGAAAAATATTCAAATTTCGGACAGAATGGACGCCGAGGTGGAAAAAAAAGTCGGCTAAAAACTGTCGCTTCTAACGTTTAATGCATCCAAAAATTGGAGAGTTTACAAAATATTTCAATTTCGACCAACCCTTGTTGGTCCGTCGTTACATCGTGGAACCCGAAAAATCCAAAAAGAAAAAACCTTGTTTGAAGGGGGGTTCACAAGTGCGCGTCTTCGTGCGTCACGGAAAGGCCCGGAAAATACCATTTGAACATCATTTTTACAATGATTACCATTGAATATTGCAACCATTGTCTCCATTCACAGCTTTCCGGACGAAGACGCGCACTAGTGAATCCGCCTTCACCCTGTAGGTAAAGGTTGTAAAAGAAAATTTAAAAAAATGTAAATATTTCAAAATAGTGTTCATCTTCCAATAGCATTTTATAAAATAGGTATGTTTTTTTTGTCATAAAATTGTCAGGTTTTTCAAAAATTCAATAAATCAAAGATATATCTTTGATTTATTGAATTTTTGAAAAACCTGACAATTTTATGACAAAATTGAATATATTCAATCACTGGATTATCGCTAGCTGCTGTGTTCACCCTGCATTTTCTTACTCCAGATTTCATTCGGTTCTGCTTTTGAGGTTTTCAATCCTAACCATTTCAAATCTGCGGCTCTGGCCGGCGGAAGTATAGCCGTTTGTTTTAGTTTGCGAGTTCCGCTTGAATTTTTCATCATTCGGAAAAGGAAGTCGAGCATCGATTCGACCTTTGGGCAGTGTTTAATGGGTAAAATGACTCAATACCGTTCAGGTGTCAGCCGAGCAAATGGAATCCATTAAGAATTGATTTATTGCACTCTGAGCATAGATTTACGTCGCGTTCATGCGGGCTGTCAATTTTAAAGTGCGTTTACATCCAAGTTATAATATCAAGATACCAATAAAGTTACCGGAACATAACAAATATTGAAAGGAAAAGCCAAGATTTTAAGACAAAAAATGCTCAAATCTGTTCAGTTTTGTGGCCAGAAAAAACTAAGTAAAATTAGTGTTTTTTATGATAAGCGGAAATATATCGAAAATATTGTGAGTATTCGAATTGCGGTTAAACAGATTGCGAGGTCTTGCCTAGACAAACATTCCAGTTCAAGAAATTTGAAAAAAGGTTAAGAATTGAGGGAGATATGGCCATTTTGGTAAATGAACACAAACGGCACTTGTCCAGGAATTGAATCTAAGGCTGAGTAAAAGTTAATTAAAGTTAATTAAAACTTAATTAGAAGCTTATTAGAAGTTAATTAAAGTTATTAAATATTAAAGGCAATTAAAACATTTTCTGATTTTAGGACGGTTACAATACTTCCATTTACTAAGTGTGAAATTCAATACATAGCAAGCCGGTCCAATAAAAAATTTTTTTTTGCAGATTTTGCTTCTGAAACATACTCCTTGAAACATAAACAAACAAATTTTCAGGGAGTATTAAAAAAATTTTCTGGGCCGATTATATAGGTTAATTTTTTAGGAAAAATGTACCATTTGGTTCCATATTTTGAAATAGACTTGACAAAGTTTCTAATATTGAGATAAAAATGACCTCGTATCGAGCCACCGGGGAACGAATTTCACCGAAGAACAATATTTATACCGTCATTTTCACCGAAGCGTCATTGTCAAGTCGGAACCTCTCGGGGCACAATAACACCGACTTCAACGCAGGTGACGTGACGTTTACGCCAGGTGATGCAGAACCAAAATACGCCGCTTACCAAAACCGCCTCCCCGGCTCGATCAATGGAAGCGGGCGGCACATCGGTTAAATCGACCCGAATTTTTCTTCTCGCTTTCCGTGGTGAACTCGTTTTCTGGGAGATAAAATTATAAATATAGCCCCATCATAACAGGGCATACTGGCAACTTGACGTTACCTAAATTGCTAAATGTACGAAAACGTGACAGTTATGGACCATACAAGTGAATTCAGTTTTGGCATTCTAATCCAAAAACGGCACTTCCCGTTGCAAGCTGTCTGTGGCGAAACATCGTCCTCAAAAAGTTTGATTTACCTAATTCGGCGCTGGTGTCAAGCGCCGATGTCAGCTGTAACTTTAATTGCCCCGCAAACATCAATCTCGGCGAGCTTTTCCGCGGTTTATTGAGGCGAAGGTTGCCGTGTTTACCAGCCATCATCGCACCGCTAGCTGCTCATTGCCCGACATTCGATTTCCCTCAGTTCCCTGAGACAGAAGACGCTAAAATGACTTTCATAACCTCAATTATAAACCGTTCCCGATTTCCTCGATTTATCCTTGTCTTCCGAGGGAACGTTGGCACTAAATACGCAGATATTTTGGTCCATTTTAATTAAACCAGTGGTGCGTAGATAACACACAGTACTTCCATACTTGAAACGCAAAAGGTTGACACAATTTGATCGTGCTTTAGAGGGCGTTCAGGACAAAAATATCAAAAAACTCACTATGAACATTTAAAACTAGCCTAAAATAAGAATACGCCAAGTAATCGGAAAATAAAAAATATCCACACATTCTGCAAAGTAGAACAAAGATTTCAAGACCAAGAACGCTCAAATTGGTTTATTTTGTGGTCGGAAAAAAATAAAATAGAAAACACTAAAAATGCTAATATATCGGAAGTACTGTGAGTTATTCAAATTACGCGTTTCAAGAGTATCAAAACGTTTGTCTTTGCAATCGAAAAATTGACCCTGTATAGAATTTGCAGAGTTCTTCAGATACACAGATAAATAATCTGTCACTGAGGTTCATAGCAGCGTTTTTTCTGTTCCGGCAACTTGGCGACTTTCGATTTTCGGCTGGATTCAACATTTTTTGCATAGTTTTTTGCCATTTTTGATCCGCACCGCCTCAAAGTGATCAAAATATCAAATCGTGTCCAAAAATTTACGTATCATGGAACTATTGTGTGTTACCTACGCATCACTGATGTTCTGTATATTTCGTGCGCAGAATTTGTATAAAATTTGCTTGCATACTTGCAATACTTGCATCTTTGGAGGTCTGCAGAACTCTGCATGAACCGTCTGGCGCAGCGGAACGAACCGTGGCTGAAGAAACGTTGGAAAACGATGGCTCTTCAAGGTAGATGGAAAGCAAGATGGTGTGACAACGTGGGAAATTCTATTTGTGTTGATATATAAAAGCGTGGAGGGGCTTCAGGTCGGTACAAAGGAAAAGGGAGGACCTCTTCGGATGTTATTCTAGCCCTTTAACGGCGAGCACCAGTAGAGAGGCAATCTGATGTTCTTTTGTATCCCAAACGTTTCAAATAACTCAATAACCCGTCTTTTCTGCCCGCTCGCAAACGCACACTCCGAACGCTCGTCGAGAAGGCGAATTTGAGTCGAAACGGCTTGGGAAAACCAGATGAGCGCCGTGGAAATCTGATTTTATCCAATAGGTTTTCGCGGATTTTTCCTTTTCTCCGCCCCTGATGCGCGTGTACGCACTTCGAGCTCATATTGCTTTCGGCTCTGAAGTGGTTTCAAAAAACCAACGCCCACACGGTGCAATTCCTTTTTTCGCCGGTAGGTCAATCGAGCTCGGCCGAATTTTGGTTTGTTATTCAAAAATAAACCGTTGTAATCGCTGATCTTTTCCAACCCCCGAAATTTTCATGGTTCAGGTTTCAAGGGTGTAGAATAAATAAGAATCTGCAATAAAAAAATTAACGTTCACAACATTTTTTCTCCCAAACGACTGACCCATAATTTTTCAAAGCCCATAACTCACTTTTAAGGCTTAACATTTTTTGAAATGTTGAAAAATGTTGTGTATTCTATAAAAATGTTTCTCTACTCGAGAAAGATAGTTAATTTGATGAATTTTTTATGCTGAATCGAATGAGATTACCTCATTGATTTTTGGAGTTTAGCAGTGTCAGTGAGCACCCGTATGGGGTAGACTGCGATGATCTCTTGATTCCCAATGATGAATTGCCGTAGTGTGAAGGCTGGCCTGGGTAGTTTCAGCTAAAATTTTTTAATCAAATTTTATCCTTCATTGATTCTTTTTAGAAAATATCGATTTGGTGTACCGACGTCAAAGTACCTGAGTGACAATCGTAGCTGAAAATAAAATTGCTAGGTAACGTTATGTTTCTTAGGTATACAGTAAGTATTATGTAATGTACCAATGAATTAGTTTACAAAGCCAATCGTCCCCTCTTATGCTACAAAAATTAATTCAATGCTGTTAACTTGACACTCGCCGCAAAAGTCGACGACTTATAAGAAAGCTTTTTAATGAAATTTGAGGAAGGACAGGAAATTTTTCATATGAGATCGCTATCTCGGTTATTAATCGACGTGTCCATGTACGCTTTTTAAGCTGATGCAATTACGCTAACCGAACGGGCCTGCGTGACACGCAATCTGCTGAAGTTCTCAATTAACCCTGTTGATTTCCAACTTTTATAACGTTTTCTCGGCTTTTTCCCTGACGACTTAAAAACATCAAACTTAAAAATCGCCTCGTTCACCTAGGATAATTAGATATTCAAAAACCTTCGAGTTTGCCGCTAAATTTAAATTTCCTCAGTCGAATTTTAACAATAGTTATTTACTGTACTGAATAGTCAAATACTTCAATTATCAGGATAATCGGATTACAGCCTGCCTTAAAAAAATGTAAGCTCCTGAGAATTCTGTTAGATCCTAGAACAATGCAATTTTTGGGTCAGGGCTACTCCGAAATTTTTTCGTAAATTAATACAATTTTACAGTGTTGAATAAAGACTTCTTCAAATCGCAAGTCTTCAAAGGCCGTTTCAGAATTAATAAAGGAGTAAAAACTGAGGGAAATTTTTCCGTCCATTTACGACTATGAGGCTGCCTTGAGAAAAATGACCGCCGCTTGGCACGTAGACAACTCTCGGCTGATTTCCCTAGGCGGCCGTTAAGGCAACATTCCCTGACCTTTTCTGCCGAAAAATGCTCGAGTTTCCAAGCTTTACACAGTCGACTTCGCGATAACTCGGTTGCACCGTGTCGGAAACTAAATATCAATACTCGAGGGCATTGAAAGATTCGGAGCGAGAAAATCGCTCTTCCAATAGATGGCGCTCGAAAATGCTGTAATTGAAAATACCTCGTTTTTTAGGGGTGTCAAAAATTACGAAGAATTATGCCTATTCGTTAAAAACATTCCAGACATTCGTAAAGGTCTGGAAAGCAATACCGAAGGTATTACAGCTATAGATAATAACCAAATACGCGGAATTTTCGTAAATTAAATCGATGCACGTAGGTATTACTAATTTCGAAGACAATCGAATGCTAATCATCATCAATGACATTCTGCATACCTATTATAAATTCCATTTGCATTTTGCATAATACTCCAGACGACATAATAGCTTGCTAGAAGCAATAATTGACATTGTGGTGTTTATTGGCACTAATAATCGAATCTGCGCACTGATAATCGAAATTTGCAGATTATTATTTACCTAATAATAATCTGCACTATTCGGCGCTTCACTATAATTCAGAATTGGCCCCCTTTCATGGGGATTCACGGAAAACCTGAATTATTCCGGACACGAAAACTTCTCCTTGTTCTACCCGAATGGAAATCGCCTCATTTGCGACTCTTTCGATCAATCCGTCATATAAACGACCATGGGCCGTTGAGGTATTCAAAGTACCAAGATTTACTGCTGGCCGAGTTATCTTCAAACTTTGCGTCACATCTCTCGCTTTTTTCATCGCCACCGGTCGCTGAAAGATTTTGATTTACTGCCCCAGTGTACGACGAATGATCGACGAGGGGCCTGGGATTCCGGGAGTGAGTTATGAGCCAACACGAGCTTCCGGACTCGCAATGCAGCTGATCCGATCAGTTAGGTAGATACAGTTTGCTCGCCGAGAGAATCGGCCATATTTGCCAAAGCATATAGGTAGCTATTTTAGGATTATTTGTACCTACGAGCCATTGAAGAGTTCATTGCAAAAACGACCATAAAACCTCATAAGAAGCTGAAATTTCGGGAGAACGGAAAAATTGTCCGCGACAAAGGTTTTTTTTTGCGGAATTATCAAAAGTTTGGAGCGCTTCAACGCCCGACAGAGGCTGTTCATGATTACAGACCTTCAATGAATCCTGCCGAAAGCTACCAGAATGCGCTAAAATCTCGATTTTTGATTTTTTTGACAAAGGTTGTTTTTCTAATGAACTCATCAATTCTTAGCGACTTGCGACATACAACGCCCAAGTAATCGCCCAAGAAAAGTTCAAAAAAGAACAATTTTAGAAAAGAGACTATTTTTTTTGCAACCAAAATAAACCGATTTGACCGCTCTTGGAAATAAAAAATTAAAATAAAATTCTTTAAATTTCTAAAAAAAATTCTTGGAAAATACTTACATGGATATTTTTTTCCACTAGGTAACATGACGTATTTTGATTTTAGGAGTAGTTTAAAATTTGCAAACGTGTTTTTTCGACATTTTGTATTTTTGAAGCCCCTTAATTTGTTATAATCAATCGCATTTCTTCCAAAATTTTGCGCGACAGGATATAGACCTATTGCGAATAAAGCAGCAAAGGGGTGATTATCAAGTTTGTAATGTTATTGTAAGGAATTATACGTACCTATTACCTAACACAATTGAACTGGGTACTAAATTACAGACTGTTATTGATCTCTTGAAGGCTAACCAAGTCCTTTGATGTTTGGATAGTGCAGATTGATTGGAAGCACAAAGGACTGCTTAGAAAACGTCGATCATCCCCCGTGCGCATCTACTGGAGAATCGAATTTGTAAGGGTCATTCCGGCTCGAAGTATGATGCTTAATGGACTCATAAGCACCTGGGTGAATGAGATTATTAACTAAAACGGCCATATCTTGCTATCTCCCACTAATTTTAACCTAAATATAAATTTTACCAAAATATAAATATACCTAAATATAAATTGTAGGCTGGCGGTTGTTTACACAATGGCCACTCCCATTTTTCAGGAACGCCTCCGTATTGGAAGAACCAGACGGCGGTGGCGGTTTCGTGACCCCAGTCGCTCGGTGTCACGAATCTCATGCATGTCATGTGCCAAGTCATTTGTTCCTTCGTGGACCCCCACCCCTCACGTTCAGGCACTTTCGGGGCGGATTTCTTTCCGTAGTCCTTTCGACGTAGTCTCTTCCCTAATTTCCGTCTCTCATTTTCTTTAATTTAAAAATAATGGTATTTTCATGCTCGGGTTCGTCAGAAACGACGAGGGTCGTAAAATGCGTCAGCTCCAGCGGATATCGTAAAATGTTCTTGTGATATCATAAAATTTGCTTGCGCTCCTGAAAGATCGACTCCTACAGATGTCTTGTACCTTTTTTATAAATTGCTATATATAGCATAAATTATTTATTGCTATAAATATTGATAAATTTATCGATTTTCGTCCATACTGCCCACCTGTACTGTGACATTAGGTACAAGGACGCCGAGATGGTACAATAACTTCGGGGATTTATCTTATCTGTCTTATTTATCAAGAAGTAGTTACATAATATTTATATACCTAATACATAAATATTATATTACAATTCCATTTACCTCTTTGTTTTATAAACTTTTGCATGCACCTACTCGATTCATCTAGGTAGTACCATTATTTTCAAGCTAGAATACAGAGCATTCATAATTTCAAGGGCTCTGCAATCATCATAGTAGGTACTTCCATTATGTGCCACGAGTAAAGAGGCACTTATCTTGAATGAATTCTCTGCATGAACTGTTATCGTTCCTCTTTGATTCGACCTGGAACAAACCGAACCGCCCTTTGTTCCAGTGCTAGCCCATAGCCACAAAAGGTGCATCTTGACCAGAGCTAAATTTTCGTACCTCGTCATTGCAATGTCTACCGACACTGGAATTTTTGCATAATATGTAAATAGGTATACATAGGGCTGAAAAGATATGAATTAAATATATTATATCTATACAGCACATTGTGTTTTTGTTATTTGGTTGGTACCCGTGTCATTTTAATTTTTACTTGGACATTATAAAGCAATTCAGAGCCAATTCCGCTTTAAATGTTCAAATTTCAATTGCACATATCTACTCCCCTGATATACCTATACCTACGTATATACAATTGTATATAACTATTCTCCGTGATTTGCCAAATTCTGCATATTAGACCGAAATTTGTATAATCTGTACAATATTTCTGCTAAAATCATCAAACACTTCAGATTCAATTGGAAAGTAATTTCGTACGTAGGAGTGCCTGCTTAATGCGTGAAGAATCCCAGCAAATCGAAGATAAATATTCGGATAAAAAAAATCCGTAGGAGGGATGATCTTTGTGGTTGTGGAAAAAGAGACTGCACAAGATCAACAAATGGTAAATCTGAGGATCTAATGCTTTAGGCGTGTGTTATATACATATAAGTAAGTATGAAAGCACAAAATAGACTCTATTCTAGAGTCATAATAGACTCTATTCAAAAACACTCTTACTGGATTGCTGATTCCAAATACCTATGAGATGGGATCTAAACTAAACCCACATAAACTATGCGATTTCGAACAAAAAGGCTGAAATACAATCGACGAAAAAATTGTTTGCCTCCAAGACGTCGTTAGAATTTTTTTTAACGATTTCTGTTTTTACGGTAGGAGGTAAAAAGTTCCTAAAAACTTGAGTTCGGTTTGTGGGACCTGATTTTTTTAGCGAAATAACAGACATTCCCCCTGGTCAAAATGAATGCCAGTGTGAAATCATCTTGAAAAAGGCCAAAGTAGGTATTGGTATCCTTGACCAATCAATCTACTTTGCGGCGCTTGTTAGTCTTCCTCGAACCGTTTGCAGGGAAAATTGGATTCATCCTTAAATGTTTGGTCATTAATAAATACTCTTTTCCGCCGAAGTTCGTGAGACACTGTTCCTACTTCTGTTCTTCCATTGCTGTAGACTGACCTGCGAATAATGATGACAAATTCACGACTTGCGATCCCCCTAATAATATAAGGCATGAAGTCAACAGGACTCACGAACTTTTCTGTTCCATTGTTAATTCGACTGTCACGCTACATTTTAGTTATTTTTTTTTATGTTTTCCCTATAAGCATAATCAATTTCGAAATATTTTCAAAGTGTGCCCGAAATTTGGAAAAGTCTTCAACGGGATATCTTTGGTTAACAAAGTTAAGATTGACCAGGTATAGTGCTGGTTTGCCGCGTGGTTCATTTGATACGTTGCATACATTTTTTATCGAGCCACCTTTTTCATTACCCTTGGAGATCGAGAAAACAATATTCCTTCCATCTGGAGATACAAAAAATTCTGATACTCTATCTAAAGGGAGGGGTTTACAAACTGAAACTACCCTTAGCTGCCCAATCAACTTGAGCAACACTTTTACCCAGGAATTGACGAAATATAGGGCAATTCGTAGGTCCTTATCTGAGGCTTAAGAATAAACTCGTACCGATGTTTTCCCCTAATTCACCGGATGGAAATCGTGTCGCGGCAAAAAAAGAGGAGCATCGAGTCTTACCACTTTCGACGAGATAAAGAAAGAAACCCGACAGACCTACACCAAAAAGTCACTCGGCCAGAAACAAAATGTGCCATGCGGAGAATACAGTCGATTGCTTCGATAAGTTTTTTGCCCAACCAAAAACCTTCCAGACCGAGCTCGGAGCGACTGCCGTTTTTTTCTTTCTTGAAACCCCTTTTTTTTTACCACCCTTTTTTTATACCACCCCCGTACACATACCAACTCGATCGTGCATATAGGTGCACGAATACAACGTACACGAATACAAAGTCGGGCAAGGGGATCAGATCGATCTGTTATGCAGATTCGTTTAGCTCGATTGTTCGCCTCACCGTCACGCTTTTAAATGCTCCCAGTTTACCGAAATGGACATTTGAATTATATATCGGGTAAACATTGTAATTCTGAGTGCCATATTATGATGCCATAACTCTTAATACGCGTTATTATGGGTATGTTATATGGTATGTTAACTCAGAATATCTGTCTGTGGCGAGCAACGGCTAAAAACTGATGTTCGGAATTTCAAAAAATCTCAGTTTTTGATCAGCGGATCCAAACTGTTGATGGACGTTACCGGGCGGATCGATCCCGTGAAGAAATCCGCGATTTGTTCGGATTGGAACGTTCGTGTTCGGCTAGCCGATCAGTTGCTGGTAAAAATAAATTGTAATGCCCCCACTTCAAGTTTTTCGGCTACACCTACAATGTTACCCAACCGAATTTGCTCGATGTGAAGACCATCTGAAACTGGAGTTAGTTCTGTACAAAATTGCTAATCCGATAAGGGTAAAAAATTTTCTCACAACTTTTTGAGACAATTCGCATAAATTTGAAATGATTTCGGTGGAACATGTTTTTCGAACCTCCGTTCCGTATTCTGTTGTTTTGAAAATCTCCGTATACTTCGATAATATATGAAAAAATATGAAAATAAAATTGAAGGCTGACGAAAGAATGTTGAAAATAACTCAAGCCAAAGCCTACACACCTGTCATTCACTCAATTTAATTTACTCTCATCTTACCTCGTGGGAAAAGGTTAAAACCAGTTATATCTAATTGAAGATTTATAAAACCAGTATTTCTCCATTCCAGTGGCAGGTAGTTCAAAATGAAAACTAATAATTTTCCAACTCGTGGAAGAATACTATTATATAGCAGAGGGAGTTTATCATATTTATGCTACTGAGGGTCGCAAAAAAAATATTACCCTAAGGGCAGAAAAGGGATGATTGCTTCTCATAAAAACACTACCTTTAGCGAAATAACTGAAGGGTCTCTACTCTCGAATTAGATATACCGCGTTGGCACACTGCATCAATTATGCATAATGTTTGTATTCGAGTTTGTCGTCGCCAAAAATACGATGAGACTCGACGAGCCGGTGGAAAACTAAACGACAAGTTGGTTCAATAATGAATTTTCAATGCGATATTTCAGCAACTTGTGAAACTATGGGATGTTGAAAGCTGAAATTTGGCCAGCTCTTTGGGTGCAGACCTATGAACAATGTTCATTGAACATGGGATGGTAAACAGCCGATAGACCTTCAAGTGCCCATTCAATTGTGATAAACACAAGTTATGGATACACTATTGTTGTGTATGTCTTATCTAGCTTCTCCTTATCAGTTGCTGTTTGCCTGATAACGACGTTTGTTTTGAAATGCTACCGACTTGAAATGCTACCCAGCATGTTCATACATGAATACTGTATAACTAATAACGTTAATTAATAAAACTCATTCGATTTGTCCATACATTTTCAAAGAAATCAACCAAAAACTCCGGATTAATTCACAATATTTGAATAAGCTGTTGGGATCGAGAATGACTAAAAGTGAATTTACAATTCGAAATTCGCCATAAGTAATGGAATTTTCAGTGGGGAAAATGTATCAAGATTGGGAAAAATGAGGCAAAATTTATTCTTTTGGTAAATCAAAAAATTAAAACTTTCATGTGCTCTCCTATAGTTTTATTGTCAATTATTTCTGGGCTTCGCTTTGTTTTGTTACTAGAGCTTCTACGATACTTACATTTACGTGTGTGGTAAAATCCTCAATTAGGAGGGTAGGTAACATTAGAAATTTTCCACGTTGAAAAACTCGATTTGGAAGTGGAGAAAAGAAGAAAATGGCAAGAGGCACCGCCGGATCAGAACTTTCGTGAGATGTTGAGAAGCTTTTAGCGTATCAATTAATTTGGTTCAGTATCAAACGATGCCATCGGGTTTTGTAGACCCAAAGCACGAAGCCTGGAAGCCATCACAGGGTGTCCAACCCTTTCCAGAGGGATTTCCCCGTTTCGCCTCTCTGCCACCTCATTTCTGGTTAATTCTTTGACTTTTTACCCTCGACGTTCCCTCTAACTCGAGGTTACCTTACCTTAGGCACTCTTGTTAAGTCCTCTACCTTGGACATGAGCTTTGAATTCTGCCCACCTCTTTTCGAGTTTCAGGGAAATCCAATCACGTCAGTTTGGATCGTTCGACGTGAAACTTTTGGAGCAAATTGTGATTAAATAACATTTTCCTAAGTCAGCATTCCGTTACCTAGGGTGCGGGTATTACCTAGGTGGCATAAACACGAATCGAAATCTTCTGATTTCAAAATTGCACATAAAAACATGGGAGCATAGCTTTGCACTTTTGGACGAATGGGCCGAGTAACATCTTGAACAACAGCTGAACGGAGATCGCTGTATAAACTGAGGAGCTCATCGGCTGGATCGACACTAATAGCAAAACGAGATTAATCCAACTCGAAATCGAATTGAACGAGGGCTTCCCTTGCTCGGATGGAGGAGATACCAGATCGATCTCGTTAGTCGAGGGGAGCGAAATATTTGGGATCCGAGCAGCTGATAACCATTATACCAAATCAATGTTTTCCAATCAACGGGGTGAAATTTTCATTCGAAACTGAAACTCAAACTCTTAGTCAAACCGAAACTCAAACTCAAACCCAGACAAAAACTTTACCACAAACTGAAATTGAAATTAAAACTGAAACGGAAACTCAAACTAAAGCCGACACTCAAGCAGATAAAAAAAATCAAAATCGAACTCAAGCTCAAAATCTGATATCGAATTGAAACTAAGAATCATGGTCAAACTGTAGCTCAAACTAAATCTCAGACTGGTACCAAAAGTCGAACTCAATCTGATATCGAACTGAAACTCAAAGTCATAGTCAAACTGAAACTTGAAGTGAATCTCAAACTGATACAGACAATGGACTCAAACTGAAACGGAATCTTGAACTCATACTGAAACTTGAACTTATTCTGATATCGAACTGAAACTCAAACTTATAGTCGAACTGAAACTCAAACTCGATCTGATACAAAAACTCAAACTCGAACTCGATCCTTAAACTGAAACTCAAACTCAAACTGAAATAGAAATTCAAACTGAATCTCGAACTTAACCTGATATCGAACTGGAACTAAAACTGAGACTCCAACTGAAAATCAAACTCAAACCGACGCTTAAACTCAGTTTGAATTTCAGTTTGAGGTGAGTTGAGTTTGAGTTTACGTTTGAGTTTGAGAAGCAGATTGAGTTTGAGTAATAGTTTAAGAATCAGTCTAAGTTTTAGTTTGAGATTCTGTTCATGTTTCAGTTTGACCATGAGCTTGAGTTCCAGTAAGATATCAGATTGACTTTGAGTTTCAGTTTTGAGTTCAAGATTCCGTTTCAGTTTGCGTTTGAATGTCTGTATCAGTTTGAGTTTCTGTTTCAGTTTGAGATACAGTTTACTTTCTGTTTGAATTTCAGTTCGACTGTGAGTTTGACTTTCAGTTTGATATCATATTGACTTTGAGTTTCAGTTTCGGGTTGAGTTTGAGTTTGAGGTTGAGTTCGACTTTCCGTAACAGTCTGAGATTTAGTTTGATTACGGTTCGGAGTTTCAGAATTCGAACGATATCAGATTGAGTTTTTAGTTTGAGGTTGAGATCCAGTTCGATATCAGATTGAGTTCGTTTTTCATTTTGAGGATCAAGTTTGGGTTCCTGTTTCAGTTTAATTTTCAGTTTGACTTCGAGTTTAAGTTTGATTTTAGATTGAGTTTTAATGTCAGCTTGAGGTTGAGTTTCAGTTTAAGTTTCTGTATTAGTTTGATCTCAGATTGATTTTGAGTTCAATTTTGAGGTTTGGAGTTTGAGTTTATGATTCGGTTGTAATTTTAGTTTCAGTTTGAATTCAGTTTTAGTTTGCGTTTGACTGTGTGTTTGAGTTTCTTTATCAGTTTGAATTTCTGTTTGACTCTGAGTTTGGAATCACTTTGATTTCAGATTGGGTTTGGGGTTGATTTCATTTTAAGTTTGAGTTCAAGGTTCAGGTTTAGTTCGGGATTCCGATTCGGTCGTAATTTCAGTTTTAGTTTGCGTTTGAGTTTCTTTATCAGTTGAGTTTGTGTTTGACTGTGAGTTTGAGTTTGGTCTCAGATTAAGTTGACGTTCGACTAGGAGCTTGAGGTTGAGTTTCAGTCTGAATTTCTGTTTCAGCTTGAGTTTGAGTGTCTGTATCAGTTTGAATGCGTTAGGTATTAGGGATGGGAAAAAAACGTGAAACCGTTTCAAGAAGGCTACAGTAGCCGTTTCAAAAAAACGAAAGACCAGAAACGAACGAGCCATTTCCCCGTTCCGGTTTCTCCGTTTCATTCCGTTGCGGATGTATGGAACATAGATGCATAAAGAAACCGAAACCGAAGCAGAGAAAGGAACAGTTCACTTGAGGCCAGCTACAGTTCTTTTGAAACGTACGTTTAATTCATGGATCACGTTGAGGCCGAAACTGTTGTTTTGAAACGGTTTCGCCGAAACGGTTTCAGGGTAAGACGAAACTGTTACATTTCGTTTCTTGAAAGAAACTGAAACGCCCATCCCTATTAGGTATAGGTATTGAAGTAGGCTTCGGATTATCGAATCTATCTTGTCTATGAAGCAGGAATACATAATCCTAGAATTAATTGTGACATGCGCCGGCCGATTTGTTGTGATAATTCGATTGATAATCGATCAGCACAACTCAGCAGGTCTGAATCTTACACGGAGAAGGGGAATACCGTGAGAAAGCGCTGCATGAAATCGCGTTGCCGTGACCGTGATATTCACGATACCCAGTCGTTCGTCGGCAACACGCAAAATCAACAGAATCATTCACCCCGAGCAAAGATACTATTGTATCTTTGTGTTGGGGTGGAATTGCTCCTACGCTTTTCCACCTGCAGGGGTCGCCCGTAGGGCTATACTTAGGCCTTCAAGATAACTTCATCCGCGTCTCCTCAACGCTGGTGTAGAAATGGCTATGCAAACGTGTTGGTTCCTATTTGTATACGCTTTTCACCGTCGAATTTATCTGGGAAACAACAACTGACAATGAAAGAGTGATAGTTGAAATAATGTCTTAAATTAAGACTCTTACTGACAATAAGTCAGCTGGTCAGCGACTTACATACTTTTAGTAAATATTTCATCAAAAGAAGTTTGATGACGACCTCGACAGTTAATTACCAGCGTCATCGACTGGTAAAGTCTGATTTAAACACCTTCAGAAGGAGTCAAAATATGATCAAATCGTGTCACACTTTTAGGTGTCAAAATATGGAAATATTGTGTGTTATCTACGCACCACTGGTTGAAATACTAACTTCCTGGGAAGCTATCCGGCAAGTTTGTATCAGACGAACGGCTCGCCACGCAACCGCCGCGCCGGCCGTCAGTCTCATCCATGGAGCCACTCCGCCGTGCGGCATTCGGCCAATCAGAGACGCGATCGGCGCAGCAGGACCCGCCTACCGACGGCTCAAATCCCTATTTCGGAAGTGTTGAATGATGAAGAATGCCGAAGAGATACCAAGAGAAGGTACTAATTTATGGAAGTAATCGGTACCTGATTTTCACCGATGCTGCTAGGTCATGGGAAAACCCGGGCCGTTTTGAAAGGAATCCTATAATTAGTCTATCGATTCAATTGAAAGAAAAGGGGTTGAAATTCGCGTGGAAATGGATAGATGATTAATATCACTTTGCTAACTGTTCGAAGGGGACGCATATTTTAGTGCCAAACTCAGCGGGCCGACGTTACGGTTTCATTTAGAACAATTTGTCACTGGCAAGTTCACTTTCGCTTCCCTCACCGGGCCCGGCTCCCCTCCAAAGGGCGAGAAGGGATCGACTTCTCGTCATAGCTCACTGTCTCCAAATCGGGCGACAGTATCAACTTTTCCTATTGGCCTCACTCTCTCAACTCTAAGGTCTCCTTGACTCAACCCTTCGCCAATAAGATTGCCATCTTTCCATCTTCCGCTAGTGCTCGGATGCCGTGACTCTTCGCGCTTTTCCCGTTATAAGGGGGAAGAAATCATTTTCTGCCTAAAGAGGAGAACCTTTCATCGTGAAGGCCCATCCAGGAAATGGGATCATTCCAGCTTTCCAGTTAACATTTCTTTCGCACGTTCGCTCGCTATTATTCTGCGCGGAAATCCGTTCCCGTTTCAAAACCGAGCGGTTGAACCGACTGTTTGTAAATGTCTTGCTAAGAACGCCTCGAAATTCAGAGATCGTGTCTAGTGCTATATTTTCCTGCGGGACCTGATCCTGTTGGGTAATATATCCATGTGGTAAACATATATATGTTGGAGAAAATCCCGAAACGGAGTCGAGGCATTCCTCATCGCCGGCCGAATCCATGGCACAAGAAATAAATTCGCGCACCAGAAACCGTTTATTTTAATCAAATTTTAAATACGCCACCACACAAAAACTGCGGCAAAATTCACCCGTCTTCCAAAAACCATCCAGTCCCCGAAAACAACTCCCGCCACCCATAAACAAAAACTCCCGCGCCGCATTTGTGACTTCCTCTTCTTCTTCTTCTACTGTCTGCCATCCCGAAGACATCTCCCGCATATATATGTTTACCTGCATATATGCGAGCAGGAGTTTCGGCGAATAATAAATTTTATTCCAAGACATCAAAATATTATTCAAAACATCATAAGAATAAACTTTTCGAACTTTTTGGCGTAACGAGCGAGATACTGGGAATCGGCAAAGGCCTTCTATGCTTACACCTGAAATGGTCCTGTAAGCTTGCATTTTTTACACTAATATGATGTCAGCTGATCAGGGTTGGGGTCAGATTGAAACACTTGTCTCCTTCGCCCGAAGGCGCAAAAGGGAGGAAGACAAGTGATTCAGGACATATTTATTGATAGGGCTCACCTGACCCCACCCCTGACCTGCTGACGTAATATTAGCATTATTCGAGGGTCGATCATCCATCTGCATTTTATATGTTGTCTTGGTCCATCAGAATAGTCTAACCTAATTTTCAAAAATATAAATCTAGTTTTTAGCCCCAAAAAATGGGAGCCAGTCAAGTAATAGCAAAAAAACTGCAAACTTTTGGGGCCTTTTTTGTGCTTTTGCATGAAAAAAGTTAAAAGGAATGGTTTTTTGCTACAACTCACTAGAATCATCATGAAAGAAGATAGAATCTGCTGCAATATGAGCTTTAAGTGAGCTCTGTAGTTCTAGTAGTTCAAGAGGTATACATTTTTGAAAATCCTTTTGGAAAATGATTATTCCACCAGGTAATTTCTGGCTCTGCATAAATTTAAACATTTTTGAAAACCTCTGCCTACCTTTTGATCTTTAAATATTCAAAATCGAACATCATTCCCCCCTTAGATAGTGAAATTGACAAATTTATCATACTCGATCAAATTAGTTCGATAAATAATCTCTTCGGCCGATTAACCTATCGAGTTTGAGCCGGTTCGTACCGCAGGCATCGAAGCTCTGCGAAATGCTGGAGAAAAGCTCTTCAAACAAACCCGAGCGGGAGAGAGAGATCAGCTGAAGAGAATAAACGACTTCAGCCGAACGCAAACTCGGGTAAATGGCCGCGCTCGACTGCGTCAGTGTTTTGTCCAGTCTGATGTCGGGCCAAGTAAATGATCCGGAAAGCCGTTAATGGCGTGTCCAGTATCACCGAGTGTGGACTACGACCTAATGCTGGCGTATTGCGTACTTGGTATAATGCGAATGGAAAGCGAATTTTCAGAGCATATACCATATCACCACATCCTCTGGTGTCTTTCTCACTATTTTCTGGTTAGAAAAACGAATTTTTCAATGAACGAGGTTTTACAATTTTATACGCCGGTTTTGAGTTTAGCCCTTGGGCGCCACCAATTACCAAATTTGTCCAGCACCCCAATCACCAAATTCGTCCCGCGCGTGGTCCTCTGTACCGCACGCTTTTCACTTTTAAAACTGCCTTAATGCTTGATATTAATAGATATAGTTGATAGACATCGACGCATAATCACTACTTATTAAGGATAAATGCAACTGAGATGTATTCATAATTTATTCATTTAGTTTTTCTTTTAATTTCCTCTTAATTTTTTAAATCAAAAACCCTCTTTAAATACGTACACTTTGAACGCAATAACTACGTATAATCTCAAATACCATTTTTACTCATGGTGGACTAGCTCGTAGACTACCAATTAACCACAAAACACGGTAGCTCGACCAATTAACCTCGTATCCAATTACCTCGTAAAAAATAACCAATTAAATTAACCAATTAACTCGTAGCTTGACCAATTAAACACAAAAATACGTACACTTTTTATTACTAATGCAAAAAGCGTCTAAGAAGCTCATGATTCCCGATGAACCGATGCAAACTCTGAAGCTCATAGATTTCGTACAATTTACGATTTTCCCAAAAAATAAATTTTGAACAGTTGAGTTGGGTAGTTGGACAACTGAACAGTTCCGACCCTCTCCTTGAGGGCGGCATGGCACGCCCGGGACAACTTCGGTTATCGGGCGAAAAGCCAACGCCTGGAACGGCGGTTTACTTTACTTTTTTTTTACTTTAGTCGGGTAGTTGGACAAACGAAAGGCATGACGGTCGGGCAAAAAAGTAGGTGCCTCATCAGATGAGTTAATCAATTCAATTTACCTATAATCTGTGCTGCGTATAAATCTGTGTTCATGTGTTCCCGCGCGCGGCCCGCTGTGCCGCGAAATTGACAGTTACCAATTTTTATAGGCTGCAGCAGACTGACCTTGATGGGTGGAGGCGTCACATTGAAAGCACGCTCAAGATATGAAATTAATGTGTGTGTGGAATTAAGTATTTCAGGACTAGCGATCTCAAAAGATTTCTATTGATTTTCAGTTAATTTGAATGATTGATTATCGTCGATTTTTAAATGATTGATTTTTGTAATTTTTTTTTTTTTTTGAAAAATCTTTCCCAAAAAGGCATTGATCCGTTTTTCAATGGGCAGCGGTGAATCGTGAAGCGAGGATACAGCCGAATATGTTTAACTTTCTGAGCCATTGTAGAATCGTCCGTAAATATTTGTTCTTTCAGCATGTGCATTATGAATCTTGCAATTTGAGAACCCGGCGCGGAAATCAATTTTATCTTGAGCTGCAGTTAACAAACGGACTCGTGTATCGCGAAGCACGGATGCGCGCGAGAGAATCGAAATTGTGTTCAGTAGAAAAATATCGCGGGGTTTTTTCGCTGGCCGATAGCGCTTTGGTAAATTGGACTACCCCAGTTGGGAGTCCATGATGGTGCACGGTTCGGAATAGAAACGAAATAGCTCGGAGGGGAGAGGGAGATGGATAATGGAGGTGGCGCTGAGGGAATGTTACAACAAGAGATAGCGAATCAGTCAATATATTAGGACCAGGAGAGAAAGCACGACTCGGAACAGTGTACACGTTGGCTGGTAGTTTCCAGAAGCGTTCGGTAGGGGTTGGTGGGGGCGGGGGCGGGTCGAGGGAGAGATAGGCGAACTGGGGGCTGCTGGTAATGAATATCAAATGCTAGGAGGTCAGTGTGCGTTCTCAGTTGCTACCCTTGTGATACATAGGTGGCTATTGCAGCTCGCACTCCGCACATCACGGCTGACCCTAGGAATGCGTGGGCGATAACGAAACCGTAATTTGGTGGGTGGGACTGGAAGATATTTTTGATAGCTCGCTAATTTGGAGGCGGGGTTTTGTGGGGTGGGCATTATCATAGAGTCGTATCGAAAATGAATCTTGTCAGTTTTGGTGTTTTATTGTGGAAAAGTTCTCGAGTTTTATTGAATTCATGTTTTTATGGTATAAATGTTGTTTTCTTCTCCTGAAAAATTACGGAATTGAAGAGTGGGTTATTGGAGGGGTTCGGGAAAAAGGAAACTTATTATGATCCCAAAAAATCATTTCTCCAGTATCTCTGTCGCCGATCGACCAATGTCGCCAATTCGAGTAATCTCTTCTTGGTACTATAAGGCTTAGGGCCGCTTTATCAATTGTCAGTTATCCAAAAACTGATAGCTAATCTCTTGGCCACTAATTTCAGGGTGATTTTTGGGTGGATGCGCATAGGCTGTGTCTCCGAGAAATTTGTAGCCAAGAGATTAGCTATCAGTTTTTGGATAACTGACAATTGATAAAGCCAGCCTTAAAAAACCACTAGAGAGTTTTTGCAAGCCACTAACGGGCAACGTTTCACGGGCGACGTTAACTATGACTAGGGGCAGCAACGCCAGCGGCTAACGCCTAGGCCCGTTAGAAAAATGGCATGCCCGTTAGAGTCTACGATTGGAGTGACGTGAACGGCTAGTGCTAGTGTAACGCTATTTGTTTTGCGGTGCTTGCGAGTTGTGTGAAGTTTGTGAATCTTTGCGAATCGAGAATCAAGCAAGTTTAATTAAGTCGGAATGGAAATCGTAAGTGATTTCATCGAACTGCATGAGAATGGTTTGGTCTCGTGGGAAGAAGTGGAATCGGCCGTAGAACTTCTTGGCCCTTGGCGAGAGACGGCCTCTTGTGCCACTGAGGCGGCGCTACCGCGCGTTCACATTCGACCGCCTGAGCGACGAAGGAATTTTAAAAAATTTTCGATTCCGACGAGAAGATTTGCCTCGGCTAAAGAGATGTTTGGAGGTAAGTGTGATTAATAAAATTATAGGTAACGCAAGGTGTTGATTTGCATTTTATATAGGCAGGTGTAGGTAAATGTAAATGCTTCGTTAATCCAGGGGGAACCCCCTATCCCTACCGCTATTTCTGGCGTATTAAAAACCTCTTTTTCTTTGTAGCTTCATTATTCTTCCGAAGGATTTCAAATATGAATCCACAACTATGCGACACCGACACCAACGTCGTTTCTTCAATTGGCCTTTGTTTTCACAGATCCCTGACGATGTGTACATTCCTGGCAGACGGTACAGAGTACCTGGGATGACCGCCCTCGCTGCCCCTACTGCTTAAAAGACTGGCGTATCCCAATCGCTTGTCAGAGTTGGAGCATAAGCAACACCTCCTACCCTCGAGGATTACCTTCAGCATGAAAGGAGGGAGATTGTGTAGAAAAAAGTCAATTGTGTTGAAAACCAGCGATAAGTCTTTATTGGTCACTATTAAAATTTTTATTAAAAATTTCGATTGACAATTCTTGCGTTTTCACGTCCCCCCCTCCTCCTCCTCGAAAAAATAGAAATAGGGATAGTTCGAAAAAATTTAAAAATACTCTACATTATTATAATATAAAAAATATCCGCATATTCTGCAAGGTAAAACAAAGATTTTAAGACCAAGAACGCTCAAATCGGTTCATTTTTGTAGCCGGAATAAAATAAAATAGAAAACATTAAAAATGCCAATATATCGGAAGTACTGTGCGTTATCCAAATTCCGACTAAACAGGGTTCGACTTGATGAGTATTTTAAGGACATTTAAATAGTTAACAATGTGTTTTTATTGATTTCAGTAGGTAATCGTTTAATTTTCCGAAATAAAAGTGAGCATCAATTTATTGAAACCTTTATTTTAATCGCAAAAAACTTATATAATGTCAGACTCATGTATGCCTGCATTTATTTAATCAATCAATCACAGCCAATCACAACCCATATATTCTAATGGCAATGCAACGGGGGCGAGTACAATTAGGTAACAATACGTATCATAATAAGGTGACGTTGGTGAAGTTGGACGGAGCCGGTGGAATGGCAGAATCGGACGTGGTGGTGTTGTCAGCGGACGCGGTAGAGTTTTCAGCGGCTCGTGCTGGTAAGGACCACGGTTGACCCTGGGAGCAGCTAATTTCCGATTCCGTGCAGAGATCTTCATGCATGGCGTCTTCATGAATCACCAGTTCTTCTACCACATCCTGTAAATTTAAAATTTAAACTTTCAGATCCTGGATGCGTGAAACGGATTTTGAGTGAATTCACGGTCGATTATGACGACGTGTCAAATTTCATTACCTACGAAGTACTTTTCATAGAAATCTCAATGAAACTATATTCAACACGATTACTAACCTTAGGAATAATCCTCTTCATCTTCTCCGCTATCAATTTCCATTTTCCTCCGTCTTCGAATGGGTTTTCCACCGCCACCTCCTTAAGTAACACCACATCGGCATCGCCGTCGAATTTAATTTTCGTCCGATTTTTCGCAGCCTGAATCCATACAGTATATATATTTATGATATATATGATATTATTCGGTTTATTTCGCAAAATATGAGATCAACTTTATCCATCCATTCTCTACACTCGACATTACAAACCTACGATCAGTTCAACGTAGGGCTGCCATCTATCCTGCTTTCGCTGGACACGTATTGCGCGTCCTACCCTGATTTTGGAAGTGTCCTTCCGGAAGATTAGGCTGGGTAGCAGAGGTTGGGGAAAGTTTGGACTTTTTTCATGAGTCCCGCGATTTATCCTGCATCCAATAGGTTTGCGTGCTGATTTTTGAACCTTCGTCCTGTTTTCTTAAACACGGGGATGGCAGCCCTATTCAACCTTTCGATATTCTGGGAATGCACGATTTGAGAAATGTGAGAAGAAAGATTTCTACAAAGACTTCTACACAACTTGAGTGAATCACTTACCGCATCTTCCATCTTGTTTCGTATAAAATTAAATTTGATGCAGGATAATGAAATTCACAATTTCATTCATTCACAAGTAAACAACCTCGGGTTGACGGCCGATTGCGTCTTGGAATCGAACTGTTGGTTGCCATGGTAACCGTATCACCGTAGGCGTGTTACAAAACCGGAAGGTTAGGCATTCAACGGGCCCGTCTCTTGGGCTCCTAACGGGCAACGTTGAACGGACCATTTTACCGGCACCCGTAGCTAACGTCATGTCGAGTTAACGTCACCCGGCTCTCACGGGCTCTGTCGTGAGGTTCTACGTTGCCCGTTAGTGGCTTGCAAAAACTCTCTACTATCCTCTCTCGGTACGTGAATAAAAGACACGACCTGAGAAATACGTACAATCGATTGGCCGACCGCGGTTATTCTGAAAGGATATAAGAATAAGCTGAACTGCTGATTGGCGGAGAGAAGTCGAGAAAGCGAGGATCAGGATAGAATCCGCTATAGCTATGGTCCTTGTTAACACAGAAACTACTAATCTCGAATGAAGGGGTTGTCCAAATCCTCGGAGAAAGGCGAAAAGGGTCAGTCGGAGGTTCGAGGGTTTACCGAATTTATACGGGACCCGAAGATATAATGGAATATTTTATCGGTACAAACCGACACAGATTTTGACTTCATCGGTTCAGAGCCGAGCTGCGGTAAGCAGATTTAGCGAACCACTTCTCGACAACGACAACAATGGCCGAGCCCGAAATTGTTTTTCAAACAAACTCGAAGCCTCCCTGATGACGGCCAAATCCAACGATCGAGGCGTTTGTATCGAGGACTTTTCTTGAGCTTTTTTTTCTGGAGTCTGTAAGGGAGATGTAAAGTGGGAGGGTATATTTATACATAATATGTAATATGGAGATATTATTTCCATTTATTATGCCCATTTTTCATGATCACTGACGCACGCACAGACATTTGTTCAATAATTTGATTGTAATTCAAAAAATTATTTTCACAGTATTTTTCAAACCTCTGGAATTAGACTGATTTCTTACATGGAAGCTCAGGAAACCAAAATGATATCATTCTTTTCACAATCACTGGTAGACATGTTTACAGGCTGCAGAAATACCTCGTCGATTCGAGGCGCCTCTAATCTCTTCATAAAGTTGAAAGCTTGCGGGCTAATTATTCGGCGAAAGGGGTGCAAGTCTAGCAAGACCAATTAGGCACCTATCTAAAAGCCGAAGGCCGTTATGACGGGGCTCATGAAGATCAAATACGAATCGGAAGGAGGGGAGGAGGTTTGAGTCTGAAACCATCGTCTGACGTCATCTGCGGTCCAAGGTCCTGCCAGACGAAAGGCGGGGGCGGATCGGAATTCTTGCTGAATTGGTCTGGCTTAACTATTTTGCTTCTCAGCTAATAGGCATTATGTTTTACTCGAAACGACATTTTGAAAACAACTCAAGCATAATCAACCGGAAATGAGCAGAATCAGCGTTTTTATCTGGTTCATTCGTCAGGAACCATCTTTTGTCTTTATCTTTCGTCTTTCACCTTTCATTTTCTATCTTTCTTCTACAACTTCCGTCTTCCATCCTCCACCCTCCAACCTCCATCCATACTTTAGCTTTCATCCTCCGCCCTCGATCACATTTTTCAGGAGACGTACACAAATGTCTGTCTGTCAGCAAAATTGCAGCCAAAGAATTTTGAAATAGTTCATCTTGAGCATGTAGCGAAATTATCCACGTGTCAGGCTTAAAAATTTGTTCTGGAGCCCCAACTTAATCCAGTAATTCATGATTTATCATAATCGTTTACCAATTATGATTATGATTATGATTATGATTATGATTATGATTATGATTATGATTATGATTATGATTATGATTATGATTATGATTATGATTATGATTATGATTATGATTATGATTATGATTATGATTATGATTATGATTATGATTATGATTATGATTATGATTATGATTATGATTATGATTATGATTATGATTATGATTATGATTATGATTATGATTATGATTATGATTATGATTATGATTATGATTATGATTATGATTATGATTATGATTATGATTATGATTATGATTATGATTATGATTATGATTATGATTATGATTATGATTATGATTATGATTATGATTATGATTATGATTATGATTATGATTATGATTATGATTATGATTATGATTATGATTATGATTATGATTATGATTATGATTATGATTATGATTATGATTATGATTATGATTATGATTATGATTATGATTATGATTATGATTATGATTATGATTATGATTATGATTATGATTATGATTATGATTATGATTATGATTATGATTATGATTATGATTATGATTATGATTATGATTATGATTATGATTATGATTATGATTATGATTATGATTATGATTATGATTATGATTATGATTATGATTATGATTATGATTATGATTATGATTATGATTATGATTATGATTATGATTATGATTATGATTATGATTATGATTATGATTATGATTATGATTATGATTATGATTATGATTATGATTATGATTATGATTATGATTATGATTATGATTATGATTATGATTATGATTATGATTATGATTATGATTATGATTATGATTATGATTATGATTATGATTATGATTATGATTATGATTATGATTATGATTATGATTATGATTATGATTATGATTATGATTATGATTATGATTATGATTATGATTATGATTATGATTATGATTATGATTATGATTATGATTATGATTATGATTATGATTATGATTATGATTATGATTATGATTATGATTATGATTATGATTATGATTATGATTATGATTATGATTATGATTATGATTATGATTATGATTATGATTATGATTATGATTATGATTATGATTATGATTATGATTATGATTATGATTATGATTATGATTATGATTATGATTATGATTATGATTATGATTATGATTATGATTATGATTATGATTATGATCATTTTCACTATTATGAATACTCCAGTTCCGTTTTTCCCGTTAAAGATTTAGCAGGCCTTGCCATGGGATTCTTCACGCTCACCTTAACTTGTCGGATCAACTTTGTCGTCACCGTTAAGGCCCCTTTATCCTCCCAACAAAAGCTCATCCACAATGGCGCCAGGAATGGAGTGTGGACGGTAGTTGTGGTCGAAAGCCTTTAGCGAAAGATCGACCACCTTTAAATCAAAATGTACCCCTTTTCCTTCGGGTGCGAGATAGGCAGTATACCGGGACAACAGTCATTGCCTTATGGCCCAAGTCGGGCCTGATATTGATTGCTCCTAATCTGAGCCGGGTCGCCTGCGGTCGTAAATTTGAAATCCCAGGCCCCTGGGCCCAGCAACTCGTGTAAGGAGCCTCCAATAAACGTTCTTGATTTTGAGCCCTTACAATCCTGATATTGGATATCACCATGCAGCAAAGATAAAATGCAGTATACCACTTAAGCCCGTATCACACGTCAGATCGTTCCCCCTACCCACCCCACAGACCGTCTGGACAGGCCGGTAATTTCGTAATTTCAACATGCAAATTCATTGATAATTTTTCCGAGAAACAAGGTTCCATAGATGACAAACATAGCGGGTGCAAAATTACCGAAGAATCGGTCTGTACAGACGGTCTGTGGATGGGGAGGGGAACGGTCTGATGTGTGATACGGGCTCACTCACCATTGCAGTGTTGCCAGGGTCCGGACGTCAAAAACCCCTGAGACATCGTCAAAAACCCCCAAGAGGGAGAAAAATCCCAGAAAAAACCCCAAAAATTAAGGACGAATGATTTCTTAATTATGGATTAACTATTTCACATAAAACTAACTCCATACTACTCCTATCTTGACAGAACTACAAAATCGATTTTTCCTTGACCACTGGTCTCTGATCCAATCTCATCAAAATTTCAACATTTCGATAACCTCAACATGGGTATGCTAATGTAAAACCGGAAATATACAGCTGTGAATGCCTTAATGATTTTCAAGTTAATGATGCTTATATGCGTTGGCATGAATTGAATATTGAACGCAACGTGATGTCCGACGGTTAACTCATGAATTCATTAGCGACAATTACCGTAATCGTGTCTGCCAATAAGGCAGTAATTAAATTTTACATTATGCAACAAACATGTATACTGCTGGTGGTGAGCTTCCTCTTTTCGACTTGATGACGGCAGAGCACGCTAACTTACTGGAAGTTGCATGATGATGACTTACAAAGAATTATTAAAAAATGCGCCCTTGCATTGATTTTTTAGGTCGGTATTTTATCCTCCCTCTATACTTAGACAAATGAATGGTGGAAGAAGTTTTATAGCAGGCACCTATTCACCCTAGGAAACGGAGTTATAGATATTGTAATATGAATAATGTCATTTTAGATAAGGTCGATTGATAAACAAAAGAAGATTTGGCCGAAATTCGAAAAATTAAAATAGGAACAGGAAAAAAATTTATGTTTAATTTGTAGTTTGGCTATAAATTTGAAGAACTTTCATTGACGTTTGATGAACAAAAGTTTAATGCCGGTTTCAAAGGAGAGTGATAGAAAATGTCTCAAACGAGATGCCAGTTCATTTCAACTTGACAACAGAAATACTCCGACACTTTGGCAACTGTTGAGTGAAAAAGCACCGGGAAGTAAATATAATAAAAAGGCCAGGTTGCCTTTTTGGAAAAAGTTGGCTGGTGAGAAAGAGAAATAAAAAGTTTTCCGAGAAGCCCCCACTTCCGAATGCGGAGGAAATTACTGGAGAGAAAGTCGGCCCTGGAAAGAAATGATATCGTAATCGTGGCTCTAAATAGAAAATAGAAGCTGAGGAGAAAAGCTGATAGTCTTAGGAGGTTATCTTTACAGGAAAATAACCTCTCTTGCTTGGACCTATGTTCTTCGGCCGGTAGAGTCCCACCTTGGAATTGAAAAGGAACTGTTACAGTTCCTACAGTAGGTCAAGGAAAAATTCTTCCTCAGGCCAAAAAATATTTGTGACATAGGCATTTATAAAAATGTTGGCACCGTTGAACATTTTTTCTACCTACATCATTTCCAGAAGTAATGTACGTATGTAATTTTAGTAGAAACATTTACATTTGCTCAAATTATAGCTCCTGAAGTAGCAGGTAATGTTGGTGTTATAGTAATGCGATGGACTCCCTTTTAGGGTACGTCGAAGCTTGGAAGTTGAAAACGCGCCTACTTGATTGGAAATAAAAAAACGTAGCGATGGAAAAATTGCGGGGAAAATCCGGTCGAGATTACGTTTTCGAAGAGTGTCGAAATTGTTTTAACTCCTGAAAAGAAAAGCTTTTTCGAAAAAGAATGGGGTAATCGCGGCTCCGAATGGAACCGGAGGCTGAGTAGAAAAGTCGACGGTCGTAGTGGAAGGTTATTTTCATGAAAAGACGGCGCGGTTATTTCTGAACGAAAATAATACTCGCCAACAACGGAGGAGACGTCTTCCGACTTGAAAAAAAGAGCGGAGAAAAGGCGTTGATAAGTAATTGTGACGAAATGAAAGCGACGATGTTTGGAAAGAGAGGAGGAAGGATACTATATAAGATGAGTAGAGCACAAGGGGCCCCCTCGATGGCAAAGGGCTGCGAAAAAGAGGAAAAGTTTGTTGGCGAAATGTGCTCAGGTCGAATGCTACAACTCTTGCAGAAATGGGAGCTGGCAACTTAATGGTCGCCCAGATGACAAAAGGTCTTAAGACTCGCGTTGAGAAGTATTACGTCTCCTGTTCCTGGGCTCCTTCTGGGACGAAATGTTGGACTTACAAGCTGATAATGACCGCTCTTAGCCATAAAGTGGCTTATGGCTGCTTTAAAGTGGCACGGTGCGGCAGCGTTTTCTTTGTTTTATTTTTCAATACAGAAAATGTTCTGTAGACGCCGCAAATCGACTTTTGCCGCCGTCGGACGATGATCGATTTAAGGAAATTTCGAATAATATTATTATGACATCATTTTTGGCCTAGCGATGAAGAGTATCAGGTTATTTCTGGTATCAGTTGGGTATGACATTCCTTAAAGGAGCCAAAAAGCCGCAATTCGAGGTCGTTTTCTGTGGTTTTGTTTGACGGTGAAACATCGGACAGGACTTTGCCTCATTTTTCTCGATATCCACTTTCACCGGAATCGGCCTCTTCAGGGGGTCCTAGGCATTGAGAACGCCAAACGAGACGAAAACGCAGAAGTAGTGGATGAAAAGGAGAAATAAATAAGGTCGCCCAGCTTGGTACTTCGTCATTCTCGACATACGAAATACAGAAACTCTTACCGTCTCTGATGTCTCAATCTTATCCAGCCCTAAAGCCTGGCGATATTATTCATCATCGATCATTTGATGTTGAGGGAATCAGCGAGTGCAAGTCTGTTGATCCGTTGTCGAGAATTTCAAATTAATTTCATTCCTCTCTTCTGCGGACGAGTGGGACCGAATAAATTCGACCGCCAAAAGGCACCGACTAGCAAAACTTCTCTGCCAGAGTGAAGTTTGATTTAATTAGGCCAAACCGTCGAAACGCTGAAACCGACTCTGTTCGAGAGGTCAATTAGGTACAAACTGCAGAAGTGAACTTTCCTAAATCGAGGGAAATCCAATTAATGTAAATCTCATCTCAATGCGATGTAGATGGCTGACAGCTGAAACTGAGTCCACAAAGAGGGAAATTGTCTGCTCGTGGAAATGCCTTCTCAGTCTACAGCAGTTGTGCCAATCGAATTTGAAACGACCTGGAAGCATCGCGAAAGGCATAAATTGAATGTTGATGGAAACGAAATACACGGTTCTGATACCAATGCGTTCAAGAAGAATTCATTTCAGCCTTATATTTATTATTTGGCATATAAGGCAAAAGAGACCAAAAGTGGTAGGCATTTTAACGTCAATTACAAAGGAAAATAAATTATTGAACAACCTGCTTTCCTATACTTAGTCAGCAAAACAATTTCAACGCGTCGTGTCCCCATTTATTTGCTTAAAGCCATTCCAGCGGGCATTTTAAATTCAAAACTGCGCTGGGAAATGAATAACAAACGTTGAAAGGACGTTAAACGGGGGCCTACGAAAAGTGGGAATCAGATTAAGCAGGGGGAACAATGGAGCGCCGATTATTAAGGAGATAGTGAAACTTATTCCGAGAAGATAATCCGACTTGTTCCCTACAGCTGTGTATCTTTTGCGATACCGTTTCAACGTTATATTTTACAAATCCTATGCTGGAAAGTTTAAATCTACTCTTCCCACAGTTATGCGATATTGTTTTACATAGTTATTACTTCCATATTTACAGAGTAAATGGAAGTATTGTAATCGTCCTAAAATCGAGAATCGGAACTGAGCTTTAGAAAAAACTTCTACTTTTACACATTTACGGAATTATTATGGAAGTATTGTATGTTATCTACGCACCACTGGTTTTTCCAGAGACAGGTTAAATTATTTAAGTTTTCTCCTCGAGCAACGAGGACTGAGTTGTAAAATACAAGCTGCACTAGCTCGGACATGAATAACTCTTAGTGGGACCAACTCACCAGAAGTTACATTGCTCCATGGTGTCATATGCGGACGTAAATTACTCAGAAAGATATACCTGTTTACTCTTGAGAAGTGGGACCCAAAAGCATCATTAACCAACAGCTTTACCGAAACTTTCGATTAACCTTCAGAAAGTTACTTGAGCAAGGAGCATGTTTCAGCATTTTAGCACGAGCCCGTGCTACTTGGATAAGCGAATGCCTCAGTTTAGCTGTTGTTCCAGAACAGTCGAGCTTACGACCATTAAATGACACGCATAAGTCACTTTACAATGGTAACTCCCGGAGCAGTCGAGATGTAGGGACACGTCTAAATGACGACCCGCTAAGGGGTGTAAAGCTTCGGACCCTTGAAATAGTAATCTTTTCATTAGATACTATACTTGAGCAAATGAACAGACACAGCAGCAATGTCATCCCGGTTGGAGGTGGTAGCAGAGCCAAGAATAGGAGTCATTTGTGTTGCATTGTCCTGGAACACAAGCGAGGTAACTGGGTTAACGGCAGTTGAAAGAAATGGTGATTAGTAAGATGCTGTTTTGAACTGGACGAAGGCCCTGGGACTCTTGAGGAGGATGAATTACTAGAGAGTAGAGACGAATTCTATTTTCTTGGATTCCGACCAGCGATTCAAAATCACTCAAAAGAGAAATCCTGAGAAACCGTGGTGATAATATAACACACAATACTTCCATATTTTGAAAAGTAGAAGCGTGACACAATTTGATAATATTCTGACTGCTTTTGGGTGTTTTTAGGTTAAAAATATAAAAAACTCACTATGCAAATAGCAATGGGTTAAAAAAATATTTGCATCAGCGGTGAGAAGAGTTTCCACTTAACTTCTCTGCGCTCATCGGTTATCTTATAAGGTATTTAGATTGTTGTATAATTAATACAATTAGCTGGGTTTATTCCAGCATAACACTTTCAGGCCAAGGCATTTTTTCTCTTCAACGCAAGCATTAATGCTTCAGGGAGATATTTCCGACGGAACTGACCTGACTAGGAGAACGATGGTGCGAGTGCTGGCCGGCAATTCAAGGGCTGACGTTGAAATGAATTTCCCTGAACTCAAAAAGCCACTTGGTATTGTCGGGTCTCACGAACCCCCAGCTGGGGGTGAGCACCCCCGCCCCCGCTCGAGCTTCGGTCTAGGGAAGTAGCCGATAGGCGGAAGGCATGCAATTAATCCGATGGCATTTAATGGTAATTGATGATGAAGGTAGATGAAATGGGACGGAGGCAGCTCATGGAGTTCATATACCGCAGGCCCCCATATCTCTTCTTGTTATCTCGCAGATGCTTTTCGGGATGAGTGAAAATTAATGTTACCGCCGACCATTCGCTGGGATAGGAGTAAATAATTTCTGATTCGAGAGGGTCCGACTTTCACGTGGAGTTTACGGTTTGAAATATGATATCAGTTTCTAGTAAGACTTCTTTATTTACGAATAAATGGAAGTATTGTAATCGTCTCAAAATCGAAAGTCGGTTCGGAGCTTGAGAAAAAATCTTCACTCACACACTTTCATTCTGAATCACATCCTGAACAAGTGTATGAAATGAAAACACAAATATACTCTACTCAACATACTCGACTTGAAATGTGCCAAAAAATAACGTATCAAAACTTGGGAGTACTGTCTGCTATATTCTACATGCGCATTCAGGCCCGTACTTTAATATTTGAGGAGGGGATGAGGGGGGTCTCGAAATCTCGAAGACAGTCTCACAATGAAACCGTAACGCAAACTCGAAGTTTACCTCACAATGAAACGGAAACTCAAACTCAAAATCGAAATCGAAGTAAAACTCGCAATGAAACCGAAACACAAACTCACAATCGAAATCGACGTCAAACTCGCAATGAAACAGAAACTCAAACTCACAATCGAAATCGAAGTCAAACTCACAATAAAACAGAAACACAAACTCACAATCGAAATCGAAGTCAAACTCACAATGAAACAGAAACACAAACACACAATCGAAATCGAAGTCAAACTCACAATGAAACAGAAACACAAACTCACAATCGAAATCGAAGTCAAACTCACAATGAAACAGAAACACAAACTCACAATCGAAATCGAAGTCAAACTCACAATGAAACCGAAACACAAACTCACAATCGAAATCGACGTCAAACTCGCAATGAAACAGAAACACAAACTCACAATCGAAATCGAAGTCAAACTCACAATGAAACAGAAACACAAACTCACAATCGAAATCGAAGTCAAACTCACAACGAAACAGAAACACAAACACACAATCGAAATCGAAGTCAAACTCGCAATGAAACAGAAACACAAACTCACAATCGAAATCGAAGTCAAACTCACAATGAAACAGAAACACAAACTCACAATCGAAATCGAAGTCAAACTCACAATGAAACAGAAACACAAACACACAATCGAAAACGAAGTCAAACTCGCAATGGAACCATAACTCAAACTCATAATCAAAATCGAAGTCAAACTCGCAATGAAAAAGAAACACAAACTCACAATCGAAATCGAAGTCGAACTCACAATGAAACAGAAACACAAAATCACAATCGAAATCGAAGTCAAACTCACAATGAAACAGAAAGACAAACTCACAATCGAAATCGAAGTCAAACTCACAATGGAACAGAAACACAAACACACAATCGAAATCGAAGTCAAACTCACAATGAAACAGAAACACAAACTCACAATCGAAATCGAAGTCAAACTCACAATTAAACAGAAACACAAACACACAATCGAAATCGAAGTCAAACTCGCAATGGAACCATAACTCAAACTCAGAATCGAAATCGAAGTCAAACTCACAATGAAACAGAAACACAAACTCACAATCGAAATCGAAGTCAAACTCACAATGAAACAGAAACGCAAACTCACAATCGAAATCGAAGTCAAACTCACAATGAAACAGAAACACAAACACACAATCGAAATCGAAGTCAAACTCACAATGAAACAGAAACACAAACTTACAATCGAAATCGAAGTTAAACTCGCAATGAAACCATAACTCAAACTCACAATCGAAATCGAAGTCAAACTCGCAATGAAACCATAACTCAAACTCATCATCGAAATCGAAGGCAAACTCGCAATGAAACAGAAACGCAAACTCACAATCGAAATCGAAGTCAAACTCACAATGAAACAGAAACACAAACTCACAATCGAAATCGAAGTCAAACTCACAATGAAACAGAAACACAAACACACAATCGAAATCGAAGTCAAACTCACAATGAAACAGAAAGACAAATTCACAATCGAAATCGAAGTCGAACTCACACTGAAACAGAAACACAAACTCACAATCGAAATTGAAGTCAAACTCACAATGAAACAGAAACACAAACACACAATCGAAATCGAAGTCAAACTCGCAATGGAACCATAACTCAAACTCAGAATCAAAATCGAAGTCAAACTCACAATGAAACAGAAACACAAACTCACAATCGAATTCGAAGTCAAACTCACAATGAAACAGAAACACAAACACACAATCGAAATCGAAGTCAAACTCACAATGAAACTGAAACACAAACTCACAATCGAAATCGAAGTCAAACTCACAATGAAACCGAAACACAAACTCACAATCGAAATCGACGTCAAACTCGCAATGAAACAGAAACACAAACTCACAATCGAAATCGAAGTCAAACTCACAATGAAACAGAAACACAAACTCACAATCGAAATCGAAGTCAAACTCACAACGAAACAGAAACACAAACACACAATCGAAATCGATGTCAAACTCGCAATGAAACAGAAACACAAACTCACAATCGAAATCGAAGTCAAACTCACAATGAAACAGAAACACAAACTCACAATCGAAATCGAAGTCGAACTCCCAATGAAACCATAACTCAAACTCATAATCGAAATCGTATTCAAATTCACAATGGAAAACATACTAAAACTGACTGACTTCGAGTTCGAGTTTCTGTTTCAGTGTGAGTTTGACTTCGATTTCGATTAGGTATGAGTTTGAGTTATGGTTTCATTGGGAATTTGACTTCGATTTCGATTGTGAGTTTGTGTTTCTGTTTCATTGTGAGTTTGACTTCGATTTCGATTGTGAGTTTGTGTTTCTGTTTCATTGTGAGTTTGACTTCGATTTCGATTGTGAGTTTGTGTTTCTGTTTCATTGTGAGTTTGACTTCGATTTTGATTGTGAGTTTGTGTTTCTGTTTCATTGTGAATTTGACTTCGATTTCGATTGTGAGTTTGTGTTTCTGTTTCATTGTGAGTTTGACTTCGATTTCGATTCTGAGTTTATGTTTCTGTTTCATTGCGAGTTCGACTTCGATTTCGATTGTGAGTTTGTGTTTCTGTTTCATTGCGAGTTCGACTTCGATTTCGATTGTGAGTTTGTGTTTCGGTTTCATTGCGAGTTCGACTTCGATTTCGATTGTGAGTTTGTGTTTCGGTTTCATTGCGAGTTTGACTTCGATTTCGATTGTGAGTTTGTGTTTCTGTTTCATTGTGAGTTTGACTTCAATTTCGATTGTAAGTTTGTGTTTCTGTTTCATTGTGAGTTTGACTTTGATTTTGTTTGTGAGTTTGTGTTTCGGTTTCATTGCGAGTTTGACTTCGATTTCGATTGTGAGTTTGTGTTTCTGTTTCATTGTGAGTTTGACTTCGATTTCGATTGTGAGTTTGTGTTTCTGTTTCATTGTGAGTTTGACTTCGATTTCGATCGTGAGTTTGTGTTTCTGTTTCATTGTGAGTTTGACTTCGATTTCGATTGTGGGTTTGTATTTCTGTTTCATTGTGAGTTCGACTTCGATTTCGATTGTGCGTTTATGTTTCTGTTTCATTGCGAGTTCGACTTCGATTTCGATTGTGAGTTTTTGTTTCGGTTTCATTGCGAGTTCGACTTCGATTTCGATTGTGAGTTTGTGTTTCGGTTTCATTGCGAGTTTTACTTCGATTTCGATTGTGAGTTTGTGTTTCGGTTTCATTGTGAATTTGACTTTGACTTCGATTGTGAGTTTGAGTTTCTGTTTTCAGCGAGTTTGACATCGAGTTTGAGTTTCTTTTTTATTGTGAGTTTGGCACTCGACGGTTCGATAATGAAAATTATATAATATTCATAATACTCATGTTGAGAAATTCCAAAAAATTCTGGGGTGGGGTTGTCGAGGGCCACGTCCTCAATGGTCTCCTACCCTGGGTACGGGCCTGGGTTTATTATCCGAGATGAAATTCTCCCAATTCATATCCTTCGAAATTCGTTTTATCCTGGCTGTTTGTGCTAACTTTCTGAAATATGAGAGAACAGCGGATTCTCAGGGACTTAAGAAGTCAATCGATAAGGTAGGTAGGGCTTTTTGCGTAATTAATCCGCTAAAATATTCTCACCCCTTAAATTAGCTTTCTGTCAGCCAATGCAAATACCTTGAGATAGGCAAACTGTGCAGTAATGATTGCAAATTACTCCGTTAAATCTTTTCAGGCCGAATTCGCCTACGCTGACTTGATTTACATACCTCTGTTGATTGCAAAACGTTGACATTTTAGCCAATATTAAGAGCAAAACATATAGTTATAGTAGATAGTCCCACCATGTGAATTTCCATCATTTTATCTCATAAGAAGAATGTCCCGAATTTGGCGTAAAATTTTTTGTGGTAAAACTAGACTGAAAATGGAACGTTTTCTGAAAAAAGAGGATTTTTGATTTGTAACAGTATTCTCGCAAAGTTGGGATTTGAATTCTATTTCTATTGAACGGTATAGATTTAGTGGCCGCCGACTCGTCGGATATTAGCCCCGCAAATTTGCCTCTATTACCCCGCCGAGGTCGCACGGGGACCAAATTCCCCTCAATAAGGCAACCGGTTCAGACTTCTCGAGATGAGTTCATGTTTTCCGAAGCTTATTGAGACTGGAGAGGCAACGCCTTGAGATGTCGGCAACCGTCAAATGAAAACCTCATTGAGCGGGTCGGGATAAACATTGCGAGTTCGTGACGCTCACTTTGGGCTTATAAAGCCGGGAGAAAAGTCCGAAATTGCCTCAATCCTATTCTCTTTCAGTATTCATTATTTTTCTTCCCGTTTATTGGAAACTTTTCTCGTGACTTGGATGGAAATCGATGGAGGTTCGCTTTTTTTGCAATAATCTGCGGGTTACATGAATAACAGTCGATTCAACGCACTTGGGTTATTATCAATTCAGATTATTCATCGAACATGCACGAACGCTCCGGAAAAATGTTTTCATAGAAACGTAGGCATGGAAATTCATTGTCTCCATTCCAAGATACTGCTTGATGTCCATGATTGATCCGACGTATCTATTAAATTAAATATTGGACTCATTCTGGGAAAAAAGTGGCGACGGAACGGTGGAAAATATAAACTGATTTGTGCTAACGTTCGGGAGAAATAGCTATCCGTAATGCGTATTTCGCTCATCCGCGATCGTCTACGTTTTTGATATAACAATCCGTGATCCGTTTTTTGGGATCTCCTATGGGATTGTCCCACCCGATTTTCACAAAAACACCCCCTTTTATCGCTGTAGGTACTCCTCGACATAATATCGACAAATACTATGTCATGTCCTGTGATCCTATGGTACGTGCATAGTTATTTTTCGATACCGAAAGGTGAGTGAAAAAAAAAATTTAGGTCCAACAACCAGATTCCTAGGGAATTTTTCCTTTTTTTTGTACCTGAAAATGGGTTATCAATTTACAGTGTTAGATAAAGTGGCCTCATTTATAATGCAAGTTCGAATTGAGCACAATATAAACCATCTTGTTTACCAAATAAATCCCCGGCTCCCGGCCGAGTTTTATTTTTGTACGATTTGTAAGCATAAACAGGTTGAACTATGTACACAGCTCCTTCAAAACTTTAAGCCTAAATAATATTTAGTAAATATTAACTCGAACCCGACGTTTGTTTGCGTTATTTTCGAAAATCTTCTTGAAGGTAAATTCGCCTCTTAAAGAAACATATAAACCATACACCTGAACTTCTAAAGAAGGTTTCTGTGCCGAGATCAAGGCTCTCGCCATTCTAAAAATGCTCCCTCGTCGCGACGGAAAACGTGGATGGAGATAAAATGAAGTGGCTTGGCTCCAATCCAAATGGGTCCCGTATAGTACAACTCACAATATTTTAGCTCGGATTTTGCCAAACGGGCGTGACCGAGCGAGTTTTTGATCGAACCGTAAAATAGCTTTCATCGTTGTTGGCTTCATTACGGAAAATTGAGAAACCCACTCGTGTTTCAAAAGAGGAGTTTTTGGCAATCTGGCAAAGGCCACTTTGCCGCGTGAAATATTCATTTGAGTGAATTATGAATGGAACCAATTAAACGTGCATTTATTTCCCGCCGCTTCTCTCATGGTCGAAATTCAAGAGAACGCTTACTAGCAGTATTAGACTCGCTGCAAAATATTGACCAAGTGAGCGTTTTTTATGTTAAACATGTCAAATTGTTAGGTGAAAAATTGTACGTTTCCTGCACTAATATCTGCCTTGTCCGATGTAATTTCTTACTTTTATTTTTCGATACCTCGTCTTTTATACTACTAGGAATACTTAACGACTGAAAATTTGAAATATGCGAGGCGACCCGGTTTTACTCCAGAATTCGAATTACCCGGAGTAGTTCCAAGATGGAGAGCTGTTTTTTCGGTTAACTATAATGACGTAACTAAACTTCTGGCGGATCCAAATTTGTTTTTGTGATTCAAATTTTTAAGATAGCTACCAGTAGTTAGTGAAAATGGGGTTATTTTTGAAAATCCTCATTGACAAACATACACTGACGCAGTTTACTTTTTACTTTTCGCCAGGTAACCGAAGTTGTCCCGATCGTACCCTGCCGCCTTCAAGGAGTGTCGTAACTAATCACTGTTTGTCACTCTATTTATGTGCCTCGTCTCACTTTACTTACCCACCCGCCACCGGCAAACTTCGCGTCCGCGGAACCGCCCTGTCGAGCGGCACTCAGCCGAGCGGCGGGCGCTGTGCGTAACACAGCCGCCTCGGCGGGCCCGTCGTCCCGGTACGATGGACATTATCAGGCACGGTTGGACACGCCCACCGACGGCTCAAACCGCCTGCCGTAGATTGGATTGTCGAATCTGTAGGGCCAGCCGTGACTGGTGACTCGCCACGCCATAGGGCCATTCGTCTGATACAGTCTTTAGTCATGTCGGCCAATTCGACTCTTAGTAAATACGCACTCGAGTAGGGCATAATAATTATAATTAAGTATGCACCTATTCAACAAAAAAATTCTAGCCCTCACTTTTTGAAACATATATAACTCATCTAAAGTAACGGTTATTTTCTTTCTTTTGTGCAGGTGAGACTGTCAACGCCAAGGAGCGCTATTCGGCCTTGCATGACGTCCGCAATCGTACGTCACACAATTCATTGAAGTGTACATTATTCAAATAAATTCACTATTTTTAGAGAGGAAAAATACATAATTTGATTTTTTGAAAATTTCACTACAACTGAACCATCCGTCTCGAAAATTGTCATCCAAATTGTAGTAGATTGCCCTCGACAACCACTGCCCTGGACTGGTACTTTAGTGACCTTGTAAATATCATCCGATAAAAATATAATTTATTCATTCTTGTTCTGGAACTTGCCTAATTCTCTGGAGATTACCAAATATCACACAAATATGTGGGTGTTACATAATCGGATAGGTATGTCAATTTACTCTGACGTCGGTTCCACCAACACAATTGCAAGACTGTCTTCTGTCAACAAACCAATACCGACCGATGAGTTACGCTGTTCCTTGTTCACGATCCTGTCATAACAGTCGGATAGACGCCCGACGTTGCTGTACAATCGCAAACATTCCTTCCCCTGTTACCATTTGGAAATCGTTAAGCCACAACGTGATAGGATTGATCGACGGATGGCGTTTGGTATGGGCAGTGGACGTGCAGGCGTCGGATATTGGCCTGATTATACGCCGGCCACGTCCACCCCCGGGTTTTGAGGGTTGTAATGATGTTTAACATGGCAGACGTTTCTCATTACCGAATGATAACCGCGTGTTTACAAACTAATCGCATCGGATTCGATGTCCAATTCATGTCTTCGTCACGGTAACCTATCGCTCATTTACTTTTGGTTATTTAGTTATAATAACTACCTGCGTAATCGCATATGAGTTTACCCATTTACTGAAGACCACTTCCTCATCAAAATCGCCGATTAATAGTGCAGTGACATGGGTACATCATTTCTTCAATATAACCCCCTCAGATCTGCAAAAACATATAAAAGAAAAAATCGCAATCAAGGAACGTTCAATGTTTTACAGGAATTCTGATTGTGCTTAGTCCGAGGTATAGGTTGATCCCATTCTCTTTGCTTTTCCTGCGTAGAAACATTCTTGAATTTTACTGTTGTTTTATTTATTAGTTTGCAACACAAGCGAACTGTAAGATTGTCTATTCTTATATTAAAATATCCAGGTGGTTTCAATTCTTCCTCTTGAGTGCGAATAATCGCAGATTTTCACGCAGCATGTTTTCCCTCAATTTAAAACTGAGCAAATATGCGGTAAAAATAGAAGTACAGCTTGTTATTTACTCGCCCCACCGGTTTGATTCGTAGTATAAGAAAAAAACTGCTTGTTTACTTGGCTCAAGAATGTTTCTCATACTTGGATTATCGCAGACGGGAAATAAGAGAGAACGCGCGAAAAATATCGAGAGAATATAAAGTAAAAATAAAGGAGATCCTTTCCGTCGGAAAGAGCTCCTCGAGCTACTTTGAAGGATTCCCTGATAAACCGAAACATTTCACGCTCAAGGGACGGAAAGATGAAGATGTGGACAAGTTATACGAAAGTATAAAAGTGGAAGTGAAAAGGAGATATGGCAGAATAGACCTACTACGCAGGGAGGTGACTAAGATATAGGACGCGCCTATCCCTCAGTTTGCGCCCCAGCAGTCAGCTGTTCTCGGAGTTGCGAAGAAAACTCGCTTAAAGCAAAAAGGAAGAAGGCACGTATATCTTTTGCCTATAAATCCTTCGAGGGGGACGTCACTTGGAACCTCTCGGGGGATGGTTTTATGTTACATTCTAGGGTTCTTTACGTAAATGTCCAATTATCTGACGACAGTTTTTCAATACGACGTTTTCAGTTGATTATCCACACCAATGAATATGACCGTTTTTAATGATAGTCAGACGTAATGCAGGTTATGGACCTCCAAAAAATAAAAGAGTCCAAAAAAGAAAGTCAATAGATTTTATTATTTGCATGTTTTGTTGAATTTTTGTTGTGTTCTGAATTATGAAAGAAATATAATATATTTCTTTCACATTGATTTCCTGGCACTGATTTCCAAAACTTGCTCCTTGCAAGGTAGTTAACCCGTTTTTCAGAAATCACGAAAAACCTCTAAAACGTTATTATACAGCCGATTCTCATGTTTTTTTGCACCACACGATTTAGATTACGTCAATGGAGCTCTGTATGCAAGGAAAGATGAATCTATTGGAAAATAATTGTGTAGTCGCTCCTTGTGGATTTAAATTCGTTCCTGAACGAATTTAAATCCACAAGGAGCGAGTTTTGGCACTAAACCTTGCATCTAACGAGTTTTGGATCTCATCCAGTTATTTCAAGGTCAATTAAACGAAGAAGGAGCTCGTTTTTCTCAATTCTGACTTCGGATTTTGGAAGAGCGGACACAAACTTTTCAGTAACAGCTGTCACCCCAATTTTCGTTAAAATTGCAAGGAGCGAGTTTTGGAAATCACAGCCTCATATCTAATATTAGCTAATTTATTATCTGGCCAGCTGATGTTACAAAATATTGACATTATTATAACACTGCAATAATACCGGTTTTTTGAAAATTAAAATGCTCATATTAGCAACAATTTTAGACCGTGGTCAACGTTTGACACCATAATTCAGCATCCAACCCCTGATGAGGATTTTTAGATTAATTATTATTAAATTTTCTTTATTTTTCCTAGACGAACAATTAGATATTTCAACAGCCCAGACGTGCGTATTCTAGTCAGATAGCTAATGTTGATTTTCCTGTTGTCGAACCCCCATCGCACCACTACCAGTACTGACTGACGTACCTCAGTACATCGCGAGGGAGGAAATAATTCAAAGCTCTAAAGCTCACTCTACGCTGGAAAGGCTTTACGTGTAGAGGACGTCTCTTCCGTGAGCCAGAACAGCGACCTACTGATATTATCCAATAACAACGCGGTGGCCTCACTAGTTTACCGCGAAGCTCAATCCGTGAACAAGCGACTAACTTATTCATCCCTTGGCCGGGGCCGATGTGCGCGCCCCTGGTGCGATACGGAAGAAAAGGCGCCTTCATGAATTGTTCGCAGGTAATACTCTAAGCCGCAAAGGCGGAGCGAAGGGAGGGCGCCAAATAATAAAAGCGCCCACGCTCCGTTATAAATTCACGTTTCATCTATAACAAAGAAAAATCAAACTGCCGATGATTTCCTGAAGGCGGAATTTTTGGGGAAATCGTTTCATCGTTGTTCGGAGCTTATTGATGCCTGGTAATTATCTAATAAGGTTATCGGGGAAAAGAAAACATTTATTTTTACTTCCATATTTACAGAGTAAATGGAAGTATTGTAATCGTCCTAAAATCGAGCATTGGAACGGAGCTTCAGAAAAAACTTTCACGTATGTGGCAACATGGAAAGTTGAGCTTGCAGAAAAACCAACACTGAGCCTCCAATTCAAACCCTCGGGGAAATGATAGTGAGTTTTTTTATATTTTCGACCTAAACACCCTCAAAAGCAGTCAAAATATGGTAAAATTGTGTCAGACTTTCATGTTTCAAAATATGGAAGTATTGTGTGTAATTACGCACCACTAATTTGGCTAATCCCGTGGCTCAAAAATACGGTAATATGAGATCTAAATAGCCTACTTCTATATATATTGTGCAAACCAATGACATGAGTTCTGCACTTCTCGTTATTCGCTTATAGTGATCAATAAATGAGCTCAGCAGTGATAGGAGTTCCCTGTAGCTGGTTGACAAAGCCATATTTAATGTCCAGGGTCACGAAGTAGAAGCGCTCGGTACTTGTAGAGTTTGTGGGACAAGTGGATCAAGTTCGCAGACAGACCGCGCCCTGACATTGAGCGATAACCGTCTCGGACAGGGGATGACGGTTGAAGAGCTTCGCAGTCTGAAGGAGACTTGTTTGTTATGACTTATGCAATAGGAGTGTAGCTTTGAAGGCTCAACACTCATGTACCTACACGTAGGTCCTGAAAAAACGGTTCGGATCAAGCCGCCTAAAATAAATATAGATCGATGGGTTTTTCTGAACAACGACCCGCTTTTCTGTAAACTTGAATCAATAAACTATTTCGAGTGTTCCGTGAATTGACCCCGACGAGGAACAGAATTATCCAAACAGCTTTGCTTCATATCGATAGCTCAAAGCGCAAAGGGCAAATGTCTCAAAATATCAATTTTGAGATTTCGGTATCGAAAGACCGCTCCAAGAATCATGATCCTTTTATCTATTTTTGGGGACAAAAAACAATTTAATAGAAAAACGACAAATATTTGAAGAGATCTTGGAATTGTTAAGTGCTACCAAAGTTCTGGTTAAGCGAGGTTGGCCAGAGAAACATTTTTTATTCAGCGAATTTTTTCATGGAATTGAAAACTATGGGAGGAATCTTTATTTTCGTACATCGATCAAAAACGTATTTGCAGTTTTCTCATTATGCCATTTTTGTACCTATGCCTTTTGTGCTTTAAGGTATCGATATTTACTAATAACGGGAAATTGACGCTTTTCTATTTGCACTTCCAATCAGCAAGCTTTCAACATATTGAGGACGGCGGTGATTTTTCGAATAGCTCCATGTGAACTGATTGTAGGAAACTTTTCCATCAACGCTGACTCATAAACCGGATATAGCATTTGAACCCTTTTCACGATTGAAAAATAGCGACTGATGGAAATCAACAGTTTTATATTGGCGTCGCGTCTGTTTACCGACGACTCGCTCGGCTCCAAATAGTTTCCACTCTCCTTTGTAACGGTTGGATGGACCCTCGCCATCGCAATATAGCGAGTGAACGACTGAATTGCAGGCGAGAGGAAAAATAAAATAGACGGTTCCCTTGTTGGCCCAGTCTTTTTACCGTACGAAGGTTAGGTAAATTGTAATAAAATTTCTACACTCCGGCTTAATCGAAGGTATTACGGGTACAGGGTTGAGTAGACTGATGATGGAAAGCGAAGAGAATGAACATTTAGGCATAGCTGAATTTTATTGCTTTCATATTTACAAAATATGTTGAAGTATGTGGATTTTGAGCAAATATTTTTCCATGCTGAATGCCAAAATTGGAGTATGAGGATATCGAAAAAGGAAATCGCAAAAAATTATGTAAGGTTTAAACTCATTCTGAACAAATAATGACTTTGTTTGCTCGTCTTTCAATACGTTCGCACATGCTACAACCATCGTATCCCCATCGATATCCACGATTTATGATTTATTCGATTTTTTCGCGCACCGATTTCCGCATGGGTTTCAACAATTCTATGTTTGCTTTATGACGTGGCTACAAATGATCGGAGCAGTAAGCAAATATCATAATTTCGAGCATAGTACGCAGCCTTTCTGATCAGCTTTAGATCTCTGTTTTGCAATATTGAGCCAAGAAAAGATAACATGAAAGCGTTGAAGGACTACCTGCCGCAGAGCTAAGCTGATTCCACAAACAAAGCACTAAGGCAAGAATTGGAGGAAGGTTAGGTAGGCTGGTGGAAGTACCGAAGTGTATAAGTGTGATAGAAAGACTATATTGCCTCGGGGGATGCTTATTGAAAATTCTTCCCCAAGAAAAACCTTGCTTCGGAGGCGGAAAACCAAGATCAGCCGAGAGAATAAGTGGACAAAGTTCCGAACGATGTTGGGAAATATGAAAATCGTAAGTTTATGGGATTTTAAGTTACAAGAAGATAAGCCGAAGTGGAGTCGAGGAAAAATTATTAAGGTCCGCCGCAAAGTACAGCCATTTGGAAAAGTAACCCTTTCAGCGGAGAAAAGCTTAGGTGCATCAATAAACTCTGAATAGGTCTTGACTCTGCTCGTTTATATTGATTACTGCTGGGGCTTTGGAGATCGGATCTCTGAGATATTCGTAAAGGTTGTGGAAACTTTGCACGGACCTCCCACCGTGATCTGCAAGTTTCAAGGATCTTTACAACCGGAGGAAAAAGAATAATTTAATTACTCGTACGGTCGTTCGAAGTTTTGCAAGTTTATGTCCCTACGCAAGCGCGAACTTAATTTTTTTACATGCTACGTATGTGGTTTTATATGTATTAAACGTGATATGCGTGGCTTATGTACAAGAATATGCTTTAGATCGACAATGCTCGGATTAATTTCTTTGCTAGTAAATAGGCACTTCTAGGATAAACAAAACATATTTTTTGCATCTTTAACATCTCTTACACCCAACCGAAAATCTACCATAATTACCATGGTATAATTTAACAATCTGTATTCATATTCAATGCCCAATTTCAGCAATTTTTTCGGTGCCGCAACTTTCCAATAGGTATTTTAAAATTCTCAACATTGATATAGAAATTTGTCAAAACGAAGGACCGAACAGTATAAAACTTCATTTTCGGTAACGTTTTTCCACAGTATTTCTTTTTTCTAGAAAAGCCCGGATAGTTTTTCTGACAGCATCTCCTTGAAGGTATGAAGGTGGTGTTAAACAAATTAACACCAAATCAGAGAATTCGTGTATGAAATATAGTGCGAAAGAGGGCAAGAGTGACGCTGGAGCATGTTTCGAAAATAATGATTTCCGGGAGTTGAGGAAATCCGAGCGATCCGTGAAACTCAACCGACCTTCGTTAGTTTAATAAAGATCCACCGCGCGTATAGTGGACCCATCGCCAAATGACTATAACATGATACCAATGAAAATTGTAATTTGTGCAGAGATGGGTGCTGCGAGGCGAAAGAGCTCCTGGTTTCGGTTTTTTTATCCAGCCAAAGATCGTGATGTCTGTTTTCCGGAAAAGGTTCAATACATTGCGAATTTCCGATGAATAGAACTCATTAGAAGCTGAACAATTAGAAGAGCGAAGAGGAAATCAATTGTTTTACTATTTTTATTACCTTAAAATCGGTATTTTTTCCTTCAATTCAACAGCAAACGTCCCATCAACGAGCGGTGGAGACGTGCTGCTAACTCCACCGCTCATTAAGAAAGCAGTAACTCCACTGAACGTGCCGCGAACTCCACCGCTCATTAAGGAAGCAGTAACTCCACCGAACGTGCTGCTAACTCTACCACCCATTAGGAAAGCGAAACTCAACCAAACGTGCTGCTAACTCCACCGCTCATTAAGGAAGCAGTAACTCCACCAAACGTGCTGCGAACTCCACCGCTCATTATTAAAGCAGTAACTCCACTAAACGTGCTGCTAACTCCACCGCTCATTAAAAAGCAGTGACTCCATCAAACGTGCTGCGAACTCCACCGCTCATTAAAAAGCAGTGACTCCACCGAACGTGCTGCGAACTCCACCGCTCATTAGGAAAGCAGTAACTCCACCGAACGTGCTGCTAACTCTACCACCCATTAGGAAAGCGAAACTCCACCAAACGTGCTGCTAACTCCACTGCTCATTAAGAAAGCAGTAACTCCATCAAACGTGCTGCGAACTCCACCGCTCATTAGGAAAGCAGTAACTCCACTAAACGTGCTGCTAACTCTACCACCCATTAAGAAAGCAGAAACTCCACCAAACGTGCTGCTAACTCCACCGCTCATTAAGAAAGCAGTAACTCCACCAAACGTGCTGCGAACTCCACCGCTCATTAAGACAGCAGTAATTCCATTAAACGTGCTGCTAACTACACCTCTCATTAGGAAAGCAGTAACTCCACTAAACGTGCTGCTAACTCTACCACCCATTAAGAAAGCAGTAATTCCACCGAACGTGCTGCTAACTTCACCGCTAATTAATAAAGCAGTAACTCCACCGAACCGTATTCGGATTATAATGAGCTTCCTTCGGCGGGTGACCTATCGATGGGTGATCGAGTGGAGGACCCCCTGATAAAGTTGACAGCATAAATTCGAATGGGGAAATCGATATACTTTTCTCCCGGTAAGCGATCCGATTCTTCAAGGGAGGGATTTTCCTTATCCTTTTCCACCGTTGGACGATATTGGAAGAGATTCTGCTGAGTGCGCTGCATTAGTGGAATATATTGAAAATCCAGCTACCCTAGCTATCCTATAGCAGTCTATTTTCCGGGTAAATAAAAATTATCTCTGTTCCTGCTAAATTAATTCTTGTTCCACAATGAGCAATGCGCTTTATTATTCAATTTAATTTTGCTTTTATGCGAAGTATTATTTTCTATAGTCTTGGAGCTGAATCATTCGAACGACGGAGATAGATTCTTCAATTTTTTTATGTACCATGATAGCGGTAGTGAGCGGTCTGTCTTGAAAATGCTTTCAACATTTAAATACCTTCAGAAAACTACATCTATTAACCCCTAAGGGTTGAAAAAAATCTTTTTATACGACTCGTTGGAATTTCTCTTAATCATCTTGCTCGTCTAATTTTTTCAACTAAATGCAAAAAAATAAATTGAGAAACAGAAAAAAATGTACTTTATCTAAAAAAAAAAAACGATAGCTTGAGCTAAAAAAAAACGAAACCTACTATTAAGGACATGCATAATTAAATATTTTCATCGATTTACAGAACATACTTCTGAATAGATAGATCCCCTTTGGTGTGTAGGTTCTCGACCTACGTTCTACGGTCCTACGTCCTACGGTCCTACGTTATCTCCTATCCGCAGTATCGTCAAGCTCACCTTCTACGCGTGTCGCTAATTTGCCTCTGAATATGAAAGTGCATGTCTCCCGGTGTACACCTACAGAGTAGAATCCAAAGCAGGTCGTACTTCGGATCAAGGAGACTCAGCTTCAAAAGAAGACACCGAGATCAACTTGGGACCACCCGGTCACTAATTTAACTTCATCTTTACGGAGGATGCTCATTCCTGAAAGGGAAGGTGGCCCTGAATAATTTTGAATTCAAGACAGTGAAATCTGTCGTAGCTTCCCTTGGGCCGTTGGAGGAAAGCCTTCCTCCAAGCTTCCCTTCAAGCTTCCCTTCAAGCCTCCTCAATAGTCCCTTCTCCAGGCCGAGCTATTTAGGGCCTCCAGCCTGAGCATCTACAACTTTCTTCCCTTCTCTCTCGCAGCCTTCTGAATAAATTACGCGTTTGCCTAACTGGAAACCCTTCGAGGTCTTAAAGAGAGGAATTTCGTCGGTTTGGGCGAGATCCGACGTTTCGGGAGGTATAGAGAAAATGGACAAAACCGCAGTGAAATCCGATAGGCCCTCGATCCTGAGTTCGATCCTATTTCGCTATGACCTGTGCGAAAGGATTCACTCTAGCCCGCAACTTGGCGGTTAAATAACAACCTCGGTAAATAATATCAATAGGCTAATCCTCCTGATATTATGGCGGTTGAGGTCGATCTAGCTAATGCGGCTGAAGAAAATGACGGTGGAATGGCGAACATTCTGGGAAAAGGTAATATCCTTTTTCCAGGAAGAGCGAGCCCATTTGTCGGGAAACGAAGATTTTTCAGATTTTGCTCGCTGGTAAAATATCCGGCCGATTGGAATTTGCTTTTCTTAAATTAGATCGCCATGCACCATGTTTGGTACATGGTAATGAGTGGCGAGGTCTCATAGGGCAACCTGGACAAGCAGTCCCTCGCTAATCGTTACTCAAGAATCACCTTAAATAGTCTATGGTTCTTAAGTTGAGAATTTCCTTAGTACTGCTTGCCCTGTTTCTACCTGAGAATTCGCCAATGATGGTAATCTAATTTCAGAAAAGCTAATGCTGCTGGTATACCATGCTCCCTGTACCATAAAAAGTTGATAGGATTCTTAACTACCGAACAACAAAATTTCAAATTTTCGGATTTATGTACTCAATTAAATGCATCATATTTAGCATATTCCATAATAAAAGAAATCTGTTTGAAATTATGAGGTCTACGTCTGAAGAGACAAATCTGAGGCCCTTGTGCAAACGGCCGCTCTACGCGATCCCTCGTGCGCGGTCAATATCGTTACCATATACATAAAATGATACCTCTGCAGCCGCTACAAATAATCCAACTCGTGGAACCAATGGATATAGTCGGTTCAGAGTTTGCTGGGCAAGCCCATCGGACTTCATCTCTGCGATATGAATATCATATGAATATCGCACAAACTTGAAGATAGGCAACAGTCAGGTAAATAAGGTAACGATTTTCCACCGGTCATCAACTCTGCGGGTGAAAGGTGAATAGGTAGGTCTCCACGGCTCATCAGTTCCACCGGAGAAAAAATGCACGAAAAAAATCGTGCCATACATCAGAATCTGAAAAAGCCAACATTTCGGAAATCTTCAATTATTGGTTTCAATTTGTAATAACCAGTGGAGCTCTTGCACGTCCGGTAGGGGTTTTTAAATTTTTTAAAATAAAATTTTCTAGCTTCTAGATGGCTTTGAATGTATAGATGAATATTTGGAAGTATTTGTCTTGTTAAAATCTCTCCCCGCGGCTGCAGATATTTGCAATTCGTCATGAATACTAAATGCCTTCCGGGAAAAATCTGCGCGCGAACATTTTACGACACGATATTACGACGCGAAACGCCGGCATGATGAATGTTTCATAAGAGAGCAAAAGCTGTGAACATTCAATGATATTATTCTCCGACTAGATTTATATATCTGGTCGAGGCGTGCGAAAAGATGGATCTGCCCGGGTCGGAAGGTTACGGATGGAGCTTGATGGATGGTCCAAGATAATGGACGGTTTCCTACTCAAGGTCCGAAAAATCATACATCATGAACGCACTACACTCTCGAATCCCTGGAGATGTTGCTTCTGCTTTTTACCCAGGTCACGATTTTTATAGGTGTTGAAAATAAAGGCTGATACGTGACCGAACTCATACGGGTGCTGGAATCTAGAGAAAAAGGTGAATAATAATTTTTATCCATTCATTTTGGTTTATTATTCAATAATGAACCATTGTAAAAGTCTCAAGAAAAAAGTTTTCTTACTTACCCTGAAAATTTCGTGGTTTGCGTTTCAAAGGGTGTAGAATCCGAATCTGCAATTTAAAAAATCCGTCCGTCCGACGTCCACCGTCCGCCGTCCACCGTCCGACGTCCACCGTCCGCCGTCCACCGTCCGACGTCCACCGTCCGCCGTCCACCGTCTGCCATCTACTACCCGCCGTCCACCGCCCGCCGTCCACCGTCCGCCGTCCACCGTCCGCCGTCCGCCTTTTGCGGTCCACCCTGAACACTTTCCTTCCTAACGGCTGGGCAACATTATCGCAATTTGATGTTTGGATACACGGGTACATGAAGGAACGTAATCCAATCTCAAGTATTTGTATTGAGTTACCTTTCAAATAATATTTGATAAGTTTTTAAGGTAGGTAGGTAGTGAGTAAAAATTAAACAAGCTACGTGAATAATAAAACTCCGTGTAAGAATTTGCAGCGTTTTATTCATAGCGTAATCAGCAAATATCATAGCTTTCCTTTATATTCTTCCTTAGAAATTATTTTTGGCTGATAAATAGGTAGTTCATTTTTAATTTTATTAGGATACCAGTTGAACAAATAAATGTTTTTTAGTTTAATATAATTTTATTAAGTAAATTAAAAATTGTAAATTAAATGTAAATTAAAAATTGTTGAAAAATAAACGAATCAATTATGTATTTCCTGATTTCAATCTAAAATTATCGATACATTTCATCTATCTAGACTGTTTTAAAGAGACAATTTTTGAGTTTTTGCTACCATGATCTAAAACCGTTTGTAATTCTCAATAAAATTTTCCACATCGAATGGAAATTGAAGATCATTTCTCTTCGGTAAATATTCGTCACTGGTGTGAACTCGGCTAAACTTGGGCAGTGTCGAGGCTTTGATCGAATTTCTTTGCGATGATACTCTTCGTCGCCGATATATGTGAGAACAAGATATCCAACCATCACGACAGCATCAAAGCAGGGCGAATGTAGGTTACAAACGACAGCGAATCGATAGATTACCTGCCTCTCCTTTTCCACTATCCTTTCCATTTATCCGTCTTCAAAATGTCAATGGTCTTTGACGCTCTTTGGAAGCACTTTATCTGAGAGCTGTTATCCTTGACCAATATTCGAGTTACGACAAGGGGCTCAAATATCACTCGGTCCCGTTTCGGATTTACCTTCTTTCGCTTCAAGGGTGCGAGACCTTGCATGGGAAAAATCCCAAAATGGGAAAAAACTCCGCTGTATGGCGATGTGAGGAGATAATAATATTATATAATAATCTTTATATATTATATAAAAAACTGAAATTCCCTCTTAATATTAAAAGGGAATTTCAGTTTTTTATTTTTACTTCCATATTTACCGAGTAAATGGAAATATTGTTACAGTGATCGTCCTTAAATCAAGAACTAGAACAGAGCTTCAGAAAAAACTTATTAAAAAAACTTTTTAGTGTTTTCTATTTTTTTTTCGGCCACAAAAATGAACCGATTTGAGCTTAAAATCGTTGTTTTACCTTGCAGAATATGTGGATATGTTTTATATTCCGATAACTTGGCTTTTTTTTATTTTGAGCTAATTTTAAAATTTGAATAGTGAATTTTTTATATTTTTGACCTATAGGTACACCCTTAAAAGCAGTCAAAATACGATCAAATTGTGTAAAATTTTACGTTTCAAAATATGGAGGTATTATGTGTTATCTACGCACCACTGGTTTTTTATGTGGTCCCTGTTTGAAGTTATAAAAATAAATTTAATTGGTACTGCTTGTTACCACTGTACGAATGAAGAGCCAAAAAATCTCAAACATGAAATAAACCGCACATTTTTGCTGACATTTTTGGGCAACCCCAATATTTTTCAACTTCAAAATAATTGGGTCGCAATTAATTTTCCGTAATTGTCATTCAGTTACCTTTATCAGCTCCCTATGGTTACGATGAGACGATGCGAAACATTCAACGTTCGGAAAGGGAACACGATAATTCAATTTAAAACGGCCGGCTCCGCGGATGGGGCGACAGTCGAATAAATTTAACAGATAAGTCCCCATCAAAGCCCGTCTGGACGCAGTTAATGCGGAAAACGAAAGTAAAGGTAACGAAGGTGCCGAGAGGAATGTGGATGTTGCGTGAGCCGGACGCTGATCAATAAATAAAATGGAAATGGAGATAGATCGCTTCCTCTTTGCGAGCCGGCCGACGATAAAGCCTGATTACCAACGTTAGCTGGAAAAGTCGAATTTTATGTTGGCCGTAGCTGTTTGATAATTCCTATGGGAATAATGCAACTCCAAAGTAGACTTCGGAAAAGCGATGTTTTGTGTTCGAAAAAGCGCAGTAGGGATTTCTGTTGCTTTATAAGCGAACGCACTGTCCAATTTTGATTTTTACTTCCATATTTACAGAGTAAATGGAAGTATTGTAATCTCCTAAAATCGAGAATCGGAACGGAGCTTCAGAAAATTTTACGTTTCAAAATATGGAAGTATTGCGTGTTATCCACTGGTTTTGAGTGGCGGTTTCCGAAAAGTCACATGCTGTCCGCAATGCGTCCGCTTCATATACCTAGGTATGGGTATAGGTATGGGTATGGGTATGGGTACAGGTATGGGTACAGGTATGGGTACAGGTATGGGTACAGGTATGGGTACAGGTATGGGTACAGGTATGGGTACAGGTATGGATATAGGTATGGGTATTATACCTATAATAGGTATGGGTATAGGTATGGGTATAGGTATGGGTATAGGTATGGGTATAGGTATGGGTATAGGTATGGGTATAGGTATGGGTATAGGTATGGGTATAGGTATGGGTATAGGTATGGGTATAGGTATGGGTATAGGTATAGGTATAGGTATAGGTATAGGTATGGGTATAGTATGGGTATAGGTATGTTTATAGTATGGGTATAGGTACGTTCATAGGAACCTATGTATGGGTCTTCCGGGACCGTGCGGATCCGTGGCGAATTATAAATCTCAAATCCCTATAGTGCCTACTCTCATTGGTTACAAGTTCTCGGCCCAATTCCAGCTCCGTTCCCTTTATCCGGGAAGACGAGTCGCATGGCAAGTTAGTGTCAAGCCAATCAGGCCAACTTTCTCAGCGGAGCCGATCCAGTCCAGACGTCCGCTCCGTTCGCCGTTGCTGACGCGGATTACCATACATCTCATTGGCTTAACACCCGTCGTCGCGTCAAGGCGAGATACGTCTCGGCGAACAAACGCCCCGTCCCAATTTCTAAAGCCACTCCAAAGCTCCTTTCCATTATTAAGCGCTAATTAACGGCCACCGCTAACTTTTCGGCTTCGTGACAGGTTCCGTTGTTGAAATGTTCAAGTCCCAAGTCGGATTGGGTAATTCTGAGAAAGGAGGGTAAGTAACACCTAACAATTCGCCTGGTTTGATTAAGGAACCTACAAAAATAACCAACTACTCAAACTGAAAGTGAAAATAGAACTAAAACTTCAAACTAAGGTGAATCTCGAACTTGAAGTGAGACTGAAGCTAAAAGTAAGACTGAAGCTGAAACTAAAACTCAAACAGATATTGAAACTGAAACCGAATTTCACTCCGAAAATAAAAGTGACTAAAACTAAAACTTGAACTGTTAATCAAACTTAAACGGAGAGTCAAACTCAAAATATAAGTGAAACAGTAAAAGTGAATCGAATAAAATAAATAATCTAGGGAGTTTAAATTCAACGCATAAACAAATGTTAAATAGAACTACGGAAATGAGCTTAACTACCTCCTTCCAGCTGGCATGATTTCTTGCTGGGAGAAAACATTAATTTTAATCTTGTACGAATAAGAAGATAAGTACTTCGTTGAAAAGTTCAACTTTGCGCGCGAAATTGCCGCTAGCAAAAATGGTATTTTACGAAAGAGTGAATCTCGGTCGGTACCTTTCCTGTTTTCAACGAGGAAAGGAGTTACGAGATTGCAAAACCAGCGCTCCTCTTGACCGTGGTAGGGAACGAGGTTTTAACGTGGAGTGTAACATATTGCTGTAGACATATCTTCAGTGTGTAGAAATGGAGGGGAAGTTCCCCTTTTGAGGGGAAAATCGGGCTCCGCGGGGAAAGAAAAAGGGAAAAGAAATAAGTGGAAGTAGAGAGGATACATATTTGGGGTCCGCCAGAATTGCTTGCATTTGCTTTTTTAATTTTAATTTTCAAATTAAAAAAAATTTTTTTTTGGTTTTTTAAAATTGCTGGCAGTTTTGGTTCATTTCTTAAAAGAAATAAACCTTTGCAATCGGCCAGGAAAAAGTGTTTTATGCACCCCCAGAAAATCTGTTGTTTTACGTTTCAAAGGGTGTAGAATCCGAACCTGCTATAAAGAAAAATTTCCGTCCGCCATTCACTGTACGCCGTCCACCGTATGGCGTCCGCCGTCCACCGTACGCCGTCCGCCACCCGCCGCCCGCCGCCTGGGATTTTTCAGGGGGAAGGAGTTGTCGTAAATTTTTGAAATTTTCACGTCTCGACAGAACCCTACCTTAATTTTAAACATTTTAAGCGCTTTTTTAACGTAGATAATTTGGGATTTGTTTTTTTTTTTTTTTTAAATATTTTACTACGTACAGAAATGGACAGTTTTGAGCGTTCAAGTTTTACAAAATTTTTGACATTTTTTCGACATTTCAAACTTTTTGACTTAGTTTTCGACATTTACCTAAAGTAGATTGTCTAGAAAACATGACAGTCCGGGACAGCGGGTTATACGGTGTCCTCAATACATCTTGGTCTTGAAGTAGTGGAGGAATTGAGTTTTGGATAATTCCCAATTGTGCTCTCTGCATTTTGTATCGGACCACCTTGTTCGCGTCAATCCTCTCACGTGCCTGATGATTTCGAGATATCGAAGAATACAAGGCCGGCTCTGAGTCTATAAAAATAGCCAACCCTGGTTTATTTAGGATCAAGCCGGGCGGATCAACCCTGACGACGTGATCAATCTCAGGCCACTCCAAAAGGTTGAAGTTTGGGTATCCTTAGCTCTGTTCTATGTTTGTAGTAGACCCCCCCCTCCCCCGGGCGTTTCTTCATTCTCTCTCTCCGGAATACAACTTTCGAGACGCCCAGTGAAAACATGAGCAGCCCACCTGAGGCGCTTTGTTTGATAAACCGAAGCATCCGGCCGTGTCTGATTATCAAGCACGGATCCGTCGATTGACAAACAACTGTTGTTTTCGCAGCCGGTTGCTATTTCCCTGAAAACATTTTCTCCAACAGGGAACACCTTTTTTCGAGAAGTTTCATGGAAATCATTGAAAAATGCTTACATTTTGTTGGTTTATAATCAAATCGTTTCCTGCAGAAATAAATAAATAAAATAAAATCTGTTTTCAGCGGCGGGGTTTGACTTTAAAAAAATTATAATCACATTATAACACATCATCAACCACTGAGTTCAATTCGAATTTCAATTCATGAAATAATTTAATTTTTATCAGTTATACAATACTATCAATATATTGGTACCTAATAAATTATTATGTAACTGAAATAATTATAAGAAAATACATTATTTTATTTCATCAAGCACAGAGGGTAATTTGTGTTCATAATTGATTGTTTTTTACATATTCACAATAATTAGTTATAATTATTAATCGGCATTGCATGTAAAATTTATACGCAATATCGATTAATTATTAATCAATTAATTAATTAATTAGTAATTAGTTATAATTAATTATTTAAATACGTAAAAATCAATCAATTTCAGAGACAAATTAAACACAAACATTTATTGTTTTGACGAAAATACTGGCTAGCAAATTTCAGGATCTAGCAACTCCTTTCTCGTGACTGTACGGTTCGTACATAGTTAATAAGACGGGCCAAGGCTCGAGGGCTTGTTAAACTTGTCGCCATAACTTGTCATACAATTACTTTTATGTTCTCTTGACTGTCGTTCCAGCTCTGTTTATGTTTCGCTACCGCACGGGCGTTACCCAGGAGGAAATTTAAACGATTTCGTCCGAGATTCAGGATGCGTAAAATTGGCCTCTGAAATGGTAATGTAAGGAAAAACTGTTAAAAGTAAACTAAACCGTAGGACTTCTACAAGATCAAAAATCGAGGAAGGAATGTTTTAAAATTTGCATAATGAGTGTTTTGATGTCCTTAAAAATAGTCAAAATAATATTTAGGGTATATTATACCCTATAATCAAATCATGTCAAAATTTCACGTATGAAGATACGGAAGTATTGTGTGTTATCTAATCGCCTCTAGTTTAGCGGATATTGTTTTTTACGCCCGTTCAGCCCTGAATTATCATACTTGGGAGAAATCCCGTTGAAAGTGGAGCCAGATGCAGGTCGAGTGGCATTAATGCTGACAAAATAATGTAACAGACAGAAACGGATCCAGGGGGAAAATGCCGGAGGAGCCGGTAACAATTCGGCGGAGGAACGAACTGGTAAAATATGCAGCCGCAGAGCCCAGTGCCTCTTTGAGAGCCGGAAGCAGATAAACGAGCTTCGCCCCAATGAAACAAAAACCATCCACGTCCTCGAGTTTTTCTCCTTTCCCCACGTATGCCCTCGGTTTGAGACTTTTCCTGACCTTTTCACAACTAGGATCCGAGCGAATCGGAATTGCGATTATGGCTCGACGTCCTTTCTGCTGACGTACCAAATTTGTATCAGAATTCGGCTGTTTTTTTTCTCGGTTTTTTCACGATCTTTTGGTCTCGATCGAGTTTCAAGTCCTAGAAGTATGCCGGTCGGCTTCTTGAGTCAATTTATTATATTGCGCCAACAAGCGGTCGATTGTGATATGGGCTTTCCAAAAAGGCGAAGTATTCCTCGGCTGAGATGAGTAGAACTAGGTGAAAAGTTGAAAACAAATCAAGCTCTCATCCGTTCTGTATTAAGCCCTTTCCCCTCCCTATACCACGTACAGACACACAGACCCTATTCTCTGATTAGCTGATCCTATGGATTCACTTTGCGAGCATGCATCAATGCGTGTTTTGATTATCAATGGAACCTTGTTTTTCGGAAATATTATCAATCAATTTACAAAAATATATGAATATCAAAAATTTCATTTTTCTCGACCACTTTTTCATCCATGGGTTAAAATGTTATTATGCTTATGTAGAAATGGTAAATTTTTGAATTAAACAAAGAATATATCGACAAGCCATAACTACGATAGGGTTACGAAAACGATGGTCCATATTACCTCCCTTTCCTCAACCCAGAAGTCACACAATCTAGTGAAAATCTTACAGTAAGAGGAAAAGGATGGAAACTCCGATGCGAACATCGATATTATCTATTGTAACGTCTATAGCATCTATCTACTGCATTATCTAATTCCAAGGCAACACTCTGGGTACAATACAATAGACAAACAGTATAGATCTCAGTATAGACTCAGTATAATCCATACTATATAGTACAGGTCCATAGTCGGAATCTTTCAACTGTGAATATTGTTGGGCTCCATGGAGCAGACGCTCTGCAGAGCGTCTTTGATTGGCTGATCCCTCTTTCTCTCGCCGCTTCTGTCAATGGGATGATCGTGCTGACGTATGATAAACCCTTCTGTTGGATATATGACCGTCAGAGACAGGGACAACCCTGTGGATCGACAAAACCCCAAAAACACGGACATTTATTCGGGAAATTCGAGTGTGAGAGACGAATAATTTTTTCCCCAGTCTGGATCTCAGTTTTTGGATAAACATTAAAACACATTTCACACACATTTCACACACATTTCATTCATATTTATTATTCCCTGCTCAAACTATCCGAGAAAAATATTTATAATAATATACGATTACGTAGATCGTTGAAATATTTTTGACTCAAAAGTTACCATGAGTATTTTTCATTTCCGACTCCGGAGTTGAAAACACGGTCCTGAAGAGGAGGTACATCTCGAAAACCCGGCGCCTCAACAACTTGTTTTACCGAGTGGCCCATAACTCACGCACAGCGCGTTCAAGTTTCCTCGAGTGCAGACCGTTGAAAAAGATGAACAATGGCGTTGAGTTTGGGAGTTTGACTGGAGTAAGAGGTGCCTCGAAAACTGGTGAATTTTTTCACATTTTCAGAATTTAACGGACAATAGACAATATTTCGAGATTATGAAGTTGTTATTGAGTGAGTGCTCGTTAACTCAGAATCAGTTCCTGAACAAGTGTCTGTGTGTACGTCCGGTGGTCATTTACGAAAATTGCCATGTCTCCCTCAAGTCTTAACCTTTTTTCAAATTTCTTGATAAATGATGTTGGTCTCAGTGAGACCTATCGCCCTATTTAACCGGAATTGAATTACTTCCTTTACTTGAGCACTTGTTTTCGATTTTATTTTTTCCTGGCCGCAAAAATTTACCGATTTGAGCATTCTTGGTCTCTCTATCACTGTATTACCTTGCAGAACACGTGGATATTTTTATTTTAAGATAACTTGACGTATTTTGAGTTTACTCGAGATATAAAATTTGCATTGGGAGATTTTTTATATTTTTGACCTAAGCAGCCTCCAAAGTAGTCAAAATATAACCGAATTGTGCCAAAAACGTACGGTTCAAAATATGGAAGTATAGTGTTTTATCTTCGCACCACTGGCTTCAGGAGGGACGTATTGCCGATAGTCATGGGCGCCCGGCCTGAGGACTATTTGCTCGCCGCGCCTGAGCATTCCTACATCCACGTTATATGTCCGATCCCATCGTACGTCTAGCCCGACCTCCAAACCCTCTCTAACCCACTACTACCACAAAAAAACTCAAGTACCTCAAGGACAGAGGTTCAACATGGCGATGAAATTAAATCACTCCAAAGATGCAAATTTAATATTTTTGCTCAACACTAATTTTTTCCGCGGTAATTTTTTTCAGTAATCACGATCTAGAATTACGAACAAAGCAGCGGTTTGTGAACAAGAACTGAAGAGAAAGCAGTCGACTTCGGAGTGAGATTATGTGATAACGGGCGGTGGGACGAACAGCGAAAAAGCGGAAAGGGTTTGGGCTCGAATCGTGGGGACAGGCGACGCGCTTCTTGAATATTAAATTAGGGTAACACAATCGTAGCCTACGACCCGGGAACTCTAATCTGGAAAAATGCGAGTCCGAAAGGGGGAAAAAGAGGGGAGAGGGAAATAGGGGAGGGAAACGAGGGGGCTCAAGGACTGCGGTTTTTGGAGGCAGCCCACGTATATCAAACGAATCTTTCTCAGGCGAAATCGTCAGTTTTCAAAACCGGGCCCCAATTTCGGAAATTGCGTTGACGAATTTGGTGAATCTATGCATGTTAGGGGAGAAGGTTCTTTTGTACATTAGTACCTGAATTGGGGCATTGCGATTTCGACGGATTTACATGTTAGGCACTCTACGATGCTATGACCTCAGAATTTAGTTGTTTTTGAAAACAAATATCAGTGGTGCGTATATAACACACAATTCTACTGTTTTTTAGGGTGCTGAATTCAAATTTTCGGTTTGCAACCTCAAAATCTCGTGGCGTCACAACAAAAACCGCAAAAAACCTCAAAATGTTGGGACTTTTTTACTTATCTGCTTATACTTCTAGAACTATTCGTATTTGAGGATAAATTATGATTAACATTGTTAAAGAGGACTAAATATGTGACAATTCAAGCGCAACCGCAGCTCTCTAGCTCAAATAGCCCCTGAGTTATGGCTTGCCAAAAAATGGTAATTTTTTCCAAAAGGTTGCACATTCGAATCTGGCACAGTCGAATACCAATATCAAAATGTGAAAAAAAACATGGAAACCCTCGTCACAAATGTTGTGGCAGATTTTCTCGGCTTCAATTTGAGACCAAAAAGGGGTCTGTAGCTTTAATAAAACCGTGACAGAACAGTAACCTTTATGCAATTCCACCAATAGGAAATCCTGCCAGTTCTGCGAAGACAATACATTCCAACTTTTGCATCCACTTGGCGATGAGTCGCGAATGCTATCCTCCGAATAAATAGGTCAACGGAGAATAACTCAGCTCGATTCGCCGGTCATACTGCATTCCAGTTTCGACTACCCAATGCCCATCAACATTCATTTTTGGGGAGAGAACGATCTTCTCAGTATGGCGAGGTAAATCCGACGCGTTGAGGTGAAAAGCTCCAGCCGCCGCTTGGCAGGAAACATTTATCAAAAGCTGAACATCCCGAAAACCTCGGCGTTTCGACGCTTGGGTGGCGAATTTCGGAAAAGCCCGCAAACAGTAAATCAGAACGCCCCGTAACTGGTGCGTTAGAACTATTCTTACAGCAAAGTGAACGGAAAAGGTTGATGGTCCGAAAAATGGAGTCATTATTTGGGTACAATATAAATTACCTGAATCTATCTCCCTCAATTATTAAGATTTTCAAACTTTTTTCACTCAATGCTCTACTAATAACCCAAATTTGCTGCCAAAATTTACGTTTGACGTTTAAATTGAAACGTTTCGGTTCCCATCTCTGTTTATAGAATTATTACCAGCGTTAAAATTACCAAGTGTCAGACATTTTGACAGCGTCGTTATATTTGATAAGGACGAATTTGAAAAGTGAACTACCGGCAAGGCTAATGAGATATTCAGACATAACTGACGTTGAGGCGTGGGGAAAATGATGCGGTTTAGTCGCGTGATGAGGGTCCCATTAGGACAGAGAATTGTGTGGCCAAATGGAAAACTGTGCCCTGTGGGGTTGTGAGGGGGTGGGGGTGATTATTAAAACAGGTGGTCGTCGGGCTGGTGCATATCCTTTTCGCATAATGCGGTGCCGTTATTCCGGCTTTAATTCGATTTGCACGTGGTATTTTACTGCTAAAAAGGCCAGACTGAGAGACATTTGATTTATGGGCGAATTTTTAATCCTGCGGGGATTAGGCGAGTCGCTAATGTAACCGTGGGTGTCACAAAATCGGGCGTTTTTGACCACAAAAGTGAAAAAATGTTCAGTAATTTTTGACTTGGATCAGGAAACTAGAGAAACGAGTACCTACTCTCGAAGTCTATCTATAAAGATTTATTGTTGAGGTGAGGGAGAGTCACTGGATAGGCGCCACCGTCCATTATATTTTCCATTTTCACCACTTTTTCCTCAGTATAAGTTGACTGGACAATATCAAGTATCTATTCATCATTTGTCGCAAAATACTCTGGTAGATAGAGGTACCTACTCTATTTCGAAACTCATCGTCGAACCAATTTCTCGTGTTTCTGTGCGAACAATGGGCAAAGAGAAGCGTCGCGGATCGTGTGGCCCCTTTTTCCACCGAGTTTCGCTGACACATGGCGCAGTGTGAACTCACCCAAAAACCCATTTCTCTTTGGCAAATAAGGGGGAAAGAACAGAGGTCGGAAAAAGAATACGGTGGAAATGCGGAAGGATGGCTTTTCCCTACGCAAATACGTAACCGGATACCTCAGAAAGTCGACTGTCCTTCTGAATTTCGAGCAAACACTACATATCCACGCGAACCAGAATGATGACAACATTCGTTTACTCGAAAATCGATACTCTATCGTGTTTCCATTATAAAATCGAGTGTATTTTTCCTGTTCTTGGATTACAGAAACGGAGGGAGGTTTTTTGAAAATCAATAAATGTCAGTCTATCTCATAAGATGTACGATTTTATGTATGATCGAAGTAGGTCGACTTCCATAAATTATGAAATAAGGGAAATTTCGTATCGAACACATTCAGACCAATTTTGAGGCTGACAAAGATTAAATAAAAAATTTTCACAAAAAAAAATATTTTCTAAATAATTTCAAAAATTGAGAATTCATCCTCGTTATAAGTAAAAACCAGTGGTGCGTAGATAACACACAATACTTCCATATTTTGGAACGTAAAATTGTGACACAATTTGATCATATTTTGACTGCTTTTAAGGGTGTTTAGGTCAAAAATATCAAAAAATTCAGTATTAAAATTTTAAAATTCGCCCAAAATGAAAAAACGCCACATTTTCGGAATGTAAAAAATATCCACATATTCTGCAAGGTAAAACAAAGATTTTAAGACCAAGAACGCTCAAATCGGTTCATTTTTGCGGCCGGAAAAAAATAAAATAGAAAACACTAAAAATGCAAATATCTCGGAAGTACTGTGCGTTATCCAAATTCCGATTAAACAGGGTGTTAGGTCTTGCCGAGACAAACATTTCAGTTTAAGAAATTTGAAAAAAGGTTGAGAAATGAGGGAGTTATGGCCATTTTTGTAAATGACCACAGACGGACAGACGGACTAACGGACTTACGGACTAACGGACACACGGACACACGGACACACAGACACTTGTTCAGGAAGTGATTCTGAGTAAATGTGTATAAGAAAAAGTTTTTTCTGAAGCTCCGTTCCAATTCTCGATTTTAGGACGATCACAATACTTCCATTTACTCTGTAAATATGGAAGTAAAAAGGGAAAAAGTACAAATTATAAATGTTTCACATAAAAGAAAGATATACTAAAGTTTGCTTCAAACCGAACAAAATGTGTCTTTTTTTAAATGAAAAGAATGCAATAAATCGTTTCTCCTTTCAAAATCAAACTACCTTTCATGAGTCATTTGTTTGAAAATTTGAAACCTATTTCTTTTTTCTTCGCAATTTTTGAAGCAAAAATACTTGAGATTTCTTTCGTTTTCACCCTGCAGTCTTTGTCAATTTCGAGTTCATACTTAAACAGTAAAAAACAAAAATTTTAAAAAATTCAAATTCAATGTTATAGGTGTATGTATATGCAAATAAAAATACAAGAATATTCTCTCCAGTTGAAGAGGTCTCATTGGGGGATCTGCGAGACAGTATTGCCAACTTCGGAGGTAGAATAAATACACGGTCCTGCTTTCTCGCTAATTTGTAGATGAGTGTCGAGTCGACTGCTAACGAAGGGAGCGACCCCGCTGCACGGGAATGCTTCGTGAAGCATCTTCGTCAGTGACTGTTGTAATTGTCTGTCTGAAAAAAAAGCCTCGTGCCATTCCATTAAAAGCTTCCAGTCATTATCGTAATTATCGTCTGAGCGAAAATGTTTGAAATGTCACACAAGGCGTTTATTTCGGGTTAATTATGTGATCCGAAAACACTTTGGAAACCCCATTATCAATATCCGATCCTTTTCAATAAACACAATTCATGAACAACACACAAAATGAATTTTAAATCATCAGCTACCTATTGATTTTTACTGTCCATTGTTGTTCATTAATTGGGCAGAAATATTTTGTAAATCTACGGACACCTATGTAAAACCTACGGATAAGAATATTAAACTTGTCTTTCTTCAGGTTGAGGTACAAAAATAAGAAAAACCTATGGTGCTCAGAAAAACAAACAACTTCCATATTTTTGAAATGGGTTGAGGGAAACGACAGAATCACACACCATATTTTAATGGGCAGGTTGCAGATACCTATGTAAAACATTGAATCAGATTGATTGGAGTATGGCAAAAAGCCGTATCAGACGGACGGCTCAACGCGCAAGCGTCCAACGATGCGAGGGCCAGTCGCGGCCGGCCAGAAAAATTCGATGATCTTTTCGCCGCGGTTTGAGCCGCCGGAGGGCGGGTCCAGCCGTGGCGATCGCTTCTCTGATTGGCTGAGCGCCTTAGGCTCCGACGCAATAGGCCTACCGGGTATCCTGGAATTATCGTGACCCTTTCCAATCCTCCCATTCAGCATTTTTACATTCTTAAAAAGCCCGTTTGTCATGTGAGGCCCTTCTAGGTCAAAAATCTTGAATTAAGTACCGATTGACCGAAATCAAAAAATTAAACAAATTTTATGTTTCAAAATATGGAAGTATTGTGTGTAACCTACGCACCATTGGTTTATCGCTAGGAAAGCGGAGGGTTTTGCCGAATAGCAGCCATAACAGATTCGATGGGGCTCAATGAATTTGATTTCAACTTTCGGGAACAAAGGTTTCATTATTCAGACTTGTAGAAAAGGGTCGACATTAATAACGGCCGAAAAAATTATTAAAGTACTCGGCAGTACGAAACGCGTGCAGAAAGAGAAATATTTTCTTCTCCTCTTTTTACGCAAATTAATAGCCCTGCCAAGTAGAAAAACCTTTGCCGGTATGAATATTAAAAAGTGTTTCAAGCATTCGCTCATTTCAAAACATTAAACATTGCATTACATGAAAGGGAATTTCACAAGCCTTTCCTTTGATGACGGTTCAGTGAAAATGTGGATCTTTCCTCCGGCGGGCTTAAATCGTCGGCATACTTATACAGTGTTGTTGACGAGAGAAAATAAACCTGCCGCGGAATATTCCTAGATAACCGCAGTGAAATAAATGAGCAAAACATTGGCCCTTCAGATACTCTGTTCTTGGTTGTCCTGATTTATGTCGTTTTAAGGCCTCGTTGAATGAATTAGTTTTTCAGGCGTTCATTTCATTTTTCTTGGACAATCTGTCATTCTTCTTCGTAGAGATACCGAGAAATCATCATTTTCAAATTTGAGAAATATAGAGGAATTAAAAAAATCAATCTATGTACATATATATTTTGTAATAAAATTCAATTTCAAACCATTAAATAAAGAAATATGGTAATTAATTTCCAGAGAGAGAAATAAATACAATTAATTTCTCAACAAAAACAAAACCAATTATGAACATAAGTATTTTGTAATAAAATTCAATGTTAAACCATTAAATAAATAAAATTCTTCGACTCTGAAACATTAAAAATTAATTTAATTTCCCTCGTTTTGTGAACTCCAAATGGTCAATTTCATAGAATCTAATTTTTCCGACTTTTACCTTTCTAAGAACAAATGAATTAAAGTTTTCCATTGTTCTACACACCTACGCCAACGCCTTTTTCAAAGCTATTCTCTTCCCTCTTGCTGCATCTTGGTTTAAATTATACGCCCGCTAACACAAACGGGCTTTAACATATTACATGCGGCTACTGGTGTAATACTCGATGTCTACTTAGGACTGCTCATTTGTAAATGCAATTAAAACGGCGGAAACACTCGGACCTATCGGGAGCCCTGTAATCGCCAGCGCTGACAAACGACGGTTATTTTTAATGAGGGTTTACAACAAACTTGGTCAACCGTGAACGCTATTTAAACAAGATGGAGACGAAATGATGAAAATTATGCGGGCGCCTCTAATTTGTCTGTAGTTACGATTGTTACAGTATCCATCCTTGAAACCCTAATCTAAAACTACTACTAAACTACTATTTATTTTCATTTTCAATGCACTGTAGGACTAAAAATAATGATATTCATATCATAATATATGGATTTAATTTAAAGAATTTTAGGTCCTACATTCCATCGGGTGGATCATCAATTCAGTTTATTCATAAAAAAAACACAATGTTCTACAAATAAGTAGTTTCTTGGTGATGTAGTCTATGAATTTTCGTGTCAACGTATCCATGGGAAATTTTATTCGGAGAATAATGGATATCCGATGTATAAACTGAATCGATGAACCCACCTTTAGCCAGCATTATAAATATGCTATACCTAGTTCGGAATGTAATAATAATTTTCTGTATTGTATCTCTATTTACCTATTATACAACATTCTCATGGCAATTTATCGTCTGAAAAGAAAATCCATTTTCACGAGTTATCCTAAGCACTGGAGGCCGAGTTCTATGTAAACTTATAATCCTCCGACTTCCGAGCAATGTGCGGAAATATAACTGCAGCCTCATGATTCCGCTATGTAAATACAGGGATTACATCCCGTTATCGTTGCGTTTGTGGCTTATACGGCTCTAATCCTACAATCTGTAAGACCCCTGCGACCTGCTGACCTGGCTAGGAATACTCGGCTATGGTGATTATTGTGGAAATGATGAAGAAAGATAAACTCTCTACTTCCATATTTAAGAAGTGATAATCGGAGCGGTGATGACAGCTCATATTTATAGAAAAAAAAAAATTCCGATCTGCCAAAAACGTGTAGCTTTGGTATTTTTTGGTCCAAAAGGTTGCCATAGCTTAACTGGAAATACCTTGAATTTTAACTCGTTGTCCTATTCAACCGGGATTCTCATCGCATAAACGAATTTTCGAGAAGAAAAAAAAAACAGTTAACCCATCAAGATCCAGCGATGATGAAAAGATCAGGGCCCATCCTTCAGCCCGGTTACCACATTGATCAGAGGTCTCGACCTGTCACTCTTATCAGCGGAAAGGGTACAGGGACCGAATTAACCGAACCGGGTGCGAACGAAGTATTAACCCTTCGTTAGGCTCTTTGTCCAATCTCAACTGAAGGTTTGGAGATTTCTGGGCTGCCTACGAGCCCCACGTCTGGGCTCGGAAACTGGAAACCGCCGGCCCCAATTGGGCCGACCTCATCCGCCCATGGCCGACAATGTTTTAGCTCCGCGTTTCCTTCGCTCTGACCGAGAGCGCAATAAGGTTAGCGGGATCGCTCTCAATTGCGACTGCTTTCCGAGGTTTATCGCTGTTTACCGGCAACAAATATCGATAGTAACGCGAAATCTTTTACGACCGATTCCACATTTTTCGGATGAGAGTTAATCCCAGGGGAGGCACTGGCAGGAGCACAGGCGCATCTGCACCCCCAAGCCAAAATGAAAAAGATGAAAATTTCTCAATAATTTTACAGTTCTTGAAACAGCCACCAACTCGATAATAAATTCAATACTATCATACTATTCGTGGAACGTGATTTTGAACACCAATGAAATTTATTTGAGTTGCTTATTGAGTCATCTTGACCAATTAAATCAATGAATTGTCTTGGCCTTACGACCAGCAATCTGATAGTGAATGAACCTTTTAGATGCCCAGGTGCGATCAACAATAGTGAAACAAAGACAATTCAAAACTAAAAATGTCGGTTTTGCTCAAGCTTCGAAGTGTTGGAGGAAAATGTTTTCGAAGGAATTGGATCCAATTCCACTGCTTGAAGTCCATGACCTGCACTACCGCATCACTTAGACTATCGGACAAGAAAACTTGGATTTTCCCCCAACATAAATCATTCCACTGAATTTCTTCCATGGAGATTTCTCCTTGAAAATATGGCATTAACTATTGGACGTGGCCGGCCACGACTATTCTCGAAGTCGGATTTAGAAAGACTTTTTGCCTTCTGCGTTGATTTACAGTCCTGAAAACTGATCTAATAAGACGTCGAATGTTCTGCCCACCGATGGCGGGCAAACCTCAGTCGACCCCACCCCCAGGGGATACCCCACCAAAAAGACGGAACAGAAGTTTGCAAGCAGTTTGACCTACATTCATGCTGGATATAAATTCTATGAAGGGGAAAAGTTTGAAGAGCTGTTCTGCGGGGCGATTGGTGATCAGCATCCAATCGTTGCAACCCGAAGTGACTTGACACACAAAAAAGCTATAATTCTTCAAGGGGTTTTCGGTACTCACAGCGATTGGCTTCTCAGCCTTTTTCACTTCTATATTACATAAAAGAGTAGGCATGCTTTATGATTTGAGTATAATATACTGAAATATAACCAGTTCAATGAAGATTTTCTCAATTGTCAACCAACCGGGTCGGTCAGATTCGATTGGGTTCAAGGCCGACGCCACCTCGACCAATCACAGCAACGCGTTTTCTTACCTCCTCCGCCAGCAATTGAATGTATGGCCGACTGTAATCATTATAGCAATATTATGTATTATGTAGTATAGTAGTTATATGTTTACATATATTTACAAATCATTATAGTATAATATGGCCAATTTGGTTCAAAAAGAAAAAAAAATTGAGGTTATCTGTTCACCACTGGTTGAAACACATGCAAAAATGCTGAGTTGCGAATCCTAAAAATGTTTACCTCACAAGTTCTGTTCTTGATTGTTATCTAGATTTCGGAGAAACGTGGTCATGTCAAGTAGATTGTGAGCACTTTATCGTTCCCATCTTAGAGAGGGAATAAACTATAACAAAACTCAGGTTCACCCTTGATGAAACTTATTTATATCACTCGAATGAGCGTAATACATGCGATGCCTCTGATTTCGACAGTAGATAGCCCAACATTCGAAAATGTTTTTGTCCCTGAATATAAAAGCGTCAAGCTTGCAAATGTTAACGGCAATATTATAATGCACATTAATATGGTTAGGCACATGACCGAGGTGAGTTTGCACGTGACAATCGAACAAGGAACAGGGGAAAGGTAACTTTTGAATTCAGTCACGTAGCCAACTTGAGCCAGCAGTCGGTAATCCAATTTGGAAGTTGAGTCGATTCGATGATCATTGGGGAAACTGTAAAGAGATAAGCCCTATTAGGTTTCTTACTAAAACAGCTGGGAAAATGCTTTTTGCTGTTTATTAGCAGAAGTTAACTTTTATTTTTCGAAATGATCGCAATTATCTCAACGAAATAGGTTGAAGACGCTCGGAAATAATTTATTCCAGACTATTTGAATTTCGAGCTAAAAATAGGGGCTGGTAATAGGGGTGTCAACCCCTTCAGTCTCGGCAGGATAACCTTCAATCCTAAAGCCGCCAGAGACTCAGGAATGGCTCATAAGGGAGGCCATGAGGGCGAAAGCGCTCAGGCCGTATGTTATACGATCTAATAATATCAACATGGATCAATCAGTGGCGCGTAGATAACACACAATACTTCCATATTTTGAAACGTGAAAGTGTGACACAATTTGATCAATAATCGTATTTTGACTGCTTTTAATTGTGTTTTAAGGGGGTAAAAATCGACTTCTTCAGTAGGGCTCCTAATAGCCAAATTTTGGACCAAATCCTTGTTGACTGATTTTGATGTTCAACATTAATATTTTCTTCCCTTATGATTCGGATAAAGGTCGAAAATAACTTGACTACTCCCACCCCATAGAAGGAACACAAGCAGAATTGCATTACAAAAATATATCAAACCTTTCCAAGTCATAGCAAGAAGTTTCAAGTGAGGTTGGTCGGCAGAAGCGGAAAAAAGCGGGAATACTCGTTATGTAAAGCATGAACTACCTTGAAGTGAGTTTTAACTTCGAAAGAGAGTTAATGGGGAATCGCAATAGAAAGGAGAAGAGGTCTTGAGAAAAGTAACATTGCTATAGTCAGTTGACCGTTGCTTAATTTACATTTTAATTCAACTCCAACTTCACTGACAAGGAACTGGGCATAATTAAAGTTGGGGTTAAACCATTGGTGATTTTATGACGATTTGGTTGGACTCGGTAGGCTGATTCTTACAATTTGAAAACTTTGGAAGCGAGTTGAAACATAAAGCCTGGAAGTAGGTAGGATATTTTATTTACTTCGCCTATTTTACCTACCTACCGCATTTACAATAAAATGAGATTAGGCATTGAAATCGTTCGAAATTCGAGAGTTGAACAAAAACTGAAACTCAAACTCAGACTCAAGCTGATACTAAAACACACACTCAAAACTGCATTGTTTGTATTTCAAGCTGTTTTTGGTTTTATTTTTTGTTAATTTTTTCATCTGAACCCCACCGGTTTTTGTGAAAACGGTTGGAGATGCGCAGTTTTGCGTTGAAGGCCTTAACAGTGGTGGAAAATCTTATCGCCTTATTGTGTTGGGTGGATTTACATTTTCCTAAACGGATTCCCCCATTCGCGAAGCTTTGCTGGTCCCCATCAATCTTGGCAAGGCTGTGCGGTGAAGGCTCCCAAGAGATCTTCCGCTTTTCCATCTCAGACTCATCCACGGGACCATCCACCAGTCGGTCCAACGTTCTTCATTTTGCCCGACGTCATCGCCTTGTGCCAACCGCTTTCACGGTTATTGATGGTTCGCCATCATCTATTGAATAACACTTCTCAACCACTGAATTAGCAAACCTTTTACCGGCCTTCATCCTTACACCTCCTCCGTGTCTTCCACGCTCACAGTAAATCACCTCTCGTCCACTAAATTTCGAACCATTCTGCAAATGATAACGACCATCTTGACATTTTCGCAGAGACACCTTTCATCCACCGATATCACGGACATTTTTGGTTGAATGGGTTCGTTCCGAATTATAGAATAAAAAATTTTTATTTTTAATCTGAGGTTGAGTCTGAATTTCTTGGAAAGATGATTGGTCAATTGATCAATCCCATGGTTTAAAATGCTGATTGTCCTAGCCATCATCACAAAATTAAGCATAAATGCGCCTGAATTAAACATAAATGCCTCATTTATGACATGAGTCATTTACTCGATGCACCTTTACACACTTATGCACCTCGCCCGATTTCACTTTCGAAGCTTATAACGTGACGTTTCATCAAGTCGAATCACTTTTTCCAGCAAAATTATCATTTAAATCTTCCGTAAAAAAAATCTCCCGCCGCGCTGGGACGAATAAACCCTGATGCGGGTGTTGGCCTTATTTATTCTTTCGCCGAGCAATTTCGAAAGGGTTTCCCGCGGTTTTTATGACACTAAGCGCAGTTCTCAACCTTAACCTCCCCGGTTTATGGGCCTTTTTGATACTTAATCCCTACCCTGTTCCCTAGCCTGTCTGCAATACCGGACCCTATGAGCAGTTTGTTTTTCCAGGGTCTCTCCTGCAAAGTTCCTGGATATTGCGGAAGGGAATTTTTCACTTTTCTTTCAAATCGCGGTATTTGTGTAAATGACAAATAATCGGCGGCGCCCAGACAACTCGCAGTACAGCCATATTTCCTCTGTGGCCATGTTTCTTTAATTTTTAAAATTATTTTACGGCCGTATAAATGTTCTGAGAATTCTGAGTAATAGGCATTGTAACGACTAGGTGAATTGTAAAAATTTGACTGAAACCAGTTAACGGACCCTGGTCCTTCCGCATCCTTCCGAATCGGCGCTGCTATCTCTACATAGCTACTGGTCGAATATATTCGATTTGATAATATATTATCAAACCTCGTCCCGTAGAAAACGCAGACTCAACCTGATGCTCTACTTTATTCAACCGTTACATCGTGCTTGGACATAAGTTCGTCAGAACCTCCGATCTGACTTTTTCTGGACAATCAGCATACCCATGCGCATATACTTCGCAGATATTAAAATTATCAATGATTTCCGTTAACCGGAAGAACAGGAGGCTGAAAGTCGCAGAAGAGGTAATCGATTCGAACCGGCATAGAATCGAAAAGGACCAAGGGGTAACGGAGATTCGGTAACGGATAGTAGGTGATCTTCAGCATCAGGTAGCGTTGTTTCCCTTAATGACCAATGGACTTCGGCTTATTCGGCGAACAGGAAATTAAGGTCGACACCGCTCCTCGGGTCTGAGGCCAGCAGAACCCGACGCAGGATCCTTAATAGGCTTCTGGATTCGACGTGTTCGGCCGGTGTAGATGGGCAAAGCGCAGGTAGGTCGTCCGAGTCTGCATGGAAACTTGAATTGGAAGATGGCGCCGAAGGTGTAGAACGAAGATGGTAGGAGACTGTTACATTTAAATTGAACTAGGGACCACGGCCTGGGTTACCTCTATATATTTCAACTAACTTTGCCGGCTGCGTTCTATTTATCTCCGGCCGGCCGGCCGTTACTTCGCTCAAGGACTCGGCGAATTTCCCGAGTGACGAAGACCGCCGTTATTCCGATGGCCGGCCGAAAAACCTCATTCCTGCAATGCGAATTTTTCTCCACCCACGCTCTCGTTGTGTTTCTTTTGATATATTACGAACCTGCTACAGCGGAGCAGTTTTACCGATTAACGTGAAATGAAGATTGAAAGACTAATTGGTGTCAACGCCCCATGTATAATAATTATTATTAGTTCCTATTCATGCTTATGTATTCACACCAAAAGATTCTTATTTACAAGACCCTATCGGTATCTGATCAGTTTTTTAGCTTATACTCCCCCCTTCACTTCACTTACCACACCTACCCTGTTACCCCACTTTCAACACTTACCCCAGTTACCCCACTTTCAACACTTACCCCAGTTACCCCACTTTCAACACTTGCATCATTCTCCCTTTTTACCTCACTTTTCCCACTTCTCCCACTTACCTCACTTACCCCGCTTACACCTCTCACCACACTTACCTTAATTACACCACTTACCAGAATTACCCCTCATACCTCACTTACCCCTCATACCTCACTTACCCCTCATACCTCACTTACCCCTCTTACCTCACTTACCCCACTTACCTCACTTACCCCACTTACCTCACTTACCCCACTTACCTCACTTACCCCACATACCTACCTCACTTACCCCACATACCTCACTTACCCCACTTACCCCACTTACCTCACTTACCTCACTTACCCCACTTACCTCACTTACCCTCATACTTCACTTCGCTCATTTACTGGCCCACCTACCACACCATTGTGTTCATGCTCTTCCGATTCCGCACGGTTTGTTTTGAACTTCTTCTCACAAAACCCCATGTTTTTTACGTTTGACATTGTATAAAATAATTAGTTTCGTTTCACAATGAATTTAAAGGCAGGTTTCCCTTGTTGGTAAAGAAAGGGATAGAAAATTGTAATCCTGGCGGGACTACGCGTCAGCGTGGCCGTCAGTGTAATCCATCAACTAGAGCCCATACATCCCAACTCATAATCCAGGATTAGGCGTGCCATAAAACCGCCCTATCCAATATCACTAACTTTTCCATAGCTGGAGGAAGGGCATTATAAAAATACCGAAATGATAAGTCCGCGCGTTCTTACGAGTTTCGCTAAGGAGATTACTATCAGCTTTAAGGGCTGGTTTTATCGTCCTCCGGAGGCTCGGGCCCTCGAGAGGCTTGTCGCAATTGTTGCAGCGAGGATGTTCAACAGTTGAAAAACAATATCCCAACAACAAAACCGAAATATGCCCAAATTTGCGCATTGTTTTGGCCAGCGATTAGCAAGATAGGTGCTCAGTTGATGCACATAAAGCCCACACACACAATGTGACCACATAAAAAACCAGTGGTGCGTAGATAACACACAATACTTCCAGATTTCGATTCGTACATTTTTGACTCAATGTGATTGTGTTTTGCCTGCTGTTGATGGTGTTTAGGTCAAAATATCAAAATACTCACCATGCAAAATTTAAAATACGCCCAAAATAAAAATACGCCAAATTATCGGATTATAAAAAATATCCACGGATTTTGCAGGGTGATAAATCGATTTTAAGACCAAGATCAAATCGGTTCATTTTTGTGGCCGGAAAGAAATAAAATAGAAAACACTAAAAATTCGAATGTATCGGAAGTACCGTAAATATTTTGAAATTCCGATTAAACAGGGTGGTAGGCCTGGCCGAGACAAACATTTCAGTTCAAGAATTGAAAATGATTGATATTCGAGGGAGCTATGGTCATTTTTGTAAATGACCACCGACGGACAGACGGACACTTGCTCGGAAAATGTTGAGAGTAAATGTGTAGGTATAAGTAAACGTTTTTTCTGGAGCTCCATTCCGAATCTCGATTTTAGGACGATTACAATACTTCCATTAACTCTGTAAATATGGAAGTCATTTTTTTGGACGAGTTGCCCAATGCCCATTCGGATTGTCTGTCGGTGCAAATTTGAAAAATGGTCGTATAGCCTTCAATCCTAATCATTCTTCCGTGAGATTAAATTCCTCCAAGCTTTGAAAAAAACTTCTTTCCCAAACGTTGAGGTAGGTAAAAACCGAACAGCTACGGTTACACTGTTTATTCGTGAGGTATGCGGTAAACGTTAACCGACTCGACGGCGGGAATTCTGGCGAGCACTAATTATTAGGACAACCGACCCCTCGCCTAATTTGGCATTTGCCGACAAGAGCAGAGCCCGTGTAACCGGAATAGAGGGCAGCATATGACTGTGCATGTGGCTCCTACCTACATGCAGGCCGCATGGCTGTGGCGTCTGCCACCCTTGAATAAGGCATGCAGCCCTCGTCGGCGCGGTCGCCCGCCTGCATAAATGTATGTGTTTACTCCAATCAACCGACGGGCCAGTGTCCGATCTCGGCGACACTTTTCTCTATTTTATTGGACAGTTATTGTCGAGGAAAAAACTCAATCTTGAGCCCACTGTCTTTTCGAACAAATTGAAACAATTTTTTCAGTATTAAATTTACCTTTAGTAAACCAGATATTCTCAGATCGAAGCCGATATTAGGGCGTTACAATCGTCGGTCCAAAGTTTTTGAAAAGTAAGGACCTGCAGGGTAAAAGTATGGGTAAATTGAAGGTGTTTCGTGCAAAAAACTCAAAAATGTATTTTTCAGAGTTAGACCACTCTTGCACTGGACCGACGACATGATAAAGAATGCCAGTATAGTACCTTTATATACGACATCAATATACCGAACAAAGTATATTAGATGGCAGTCTCTAGGGGTAGTATTAGGCACCTTTGTCTACGTGCTGGGTCCTTCTTCAGCTTTGGAACGTGAGAATCTAAAAGGGAGCCCTGAATTTCAGAGTTACGCGGGTACGTTTCTTTCCATACATCAGGTACGTTACCCGGGAACGGTGAGAAATGTAAAAACTGTCGTCTAAATCCCGACTTGGCCCGTCAAAGGTTTGAAACCCGAGATACGAAGAAAAAAGGCGTATCGTAACGTCTTGGAAATAAATGCTGAGCAGAGAGAAACATATCCTTTTCGAGGAAGCAGGACTCGCATACCTATACACAACTGAAGTCGAGTTTGCCAGAGCTGGAAGTCCCTGATTCCAAGGATTACCTTTCGCGTAGACCCGGATGTCATACTAAACAGGGTCGCCCTACCCTTCAGGTTTCAGCAGACCTTCCCCTCATCTAAGGGCCTTCCCCTGACCTAACCACTAAATCAGCTTCTTGGGTTGGATAAACGTGGAATTCGGTGAACCGAACCCTTCAACGATGACCCTGTCATTCTGCGTGAGTTTATACTCTGGAATTTCCTCAATAATCGATGGCCACCCGAAGGAAACCAATTTGGTGGACGTAAGGAAGGATGTGGTGCTTGCTAGATGACCGACCCCCGGTGGTCGCACTTCCATTATCGAATGCCTACGTCCGCCATGGCGTTTCAGACGCCCGATTTTTGAAAGATAAAATTGAGATAATTTATCAATTATTTCAAGTTTTACCTATAACTATGGACATCAGTTACCATCGTACCTACTATAGGTAGGTAACATCGCATGGCGTTATTGTTGTTGTTCGGCCTTATGGGCCCATTGCAATGATCAATCCCCCCTCCACCTAAGACTCGAGAGACCCTTGGTGCGATTAGCTAACAGCTCTTTAGTGCCCTATTTCATTTTCAAATTTTCTATTTTGCCGTGTTTGATTTCTAATATAAAAGCCAATTTCACCGACGATTAAACCCTAGTCTTTCCTTGATCATGGTGGTAATGTCGTATTAACGCAAGCGAAACCATGAATCAAAAAATAAACACCACATATATAATGCGTCTGGTTCTTGAATTAGGATTAATATCTACAGCTATAGAGGATGTAATATGGAGAGGGAATTAATTCGGCTTCAAACCTATGCTCCAATTTTGTTTATGGACTCTTGCCAAATTCGCCCCGACATCAGCTCTTCGGTCCACAGATGTTTCAGGCACAAAGGTAAAACCTTGATAACGCGACCTATGGTCCGTAGAATACTGAGGTGAAAAAACCTCGATAGTGCGTTGGACTCGAGGGATGTTTAACCGAGATACGAAGGCTGGAAGGTATGGTATAGTATGGAGGGTATCTAATGGCTTTTCGAAGTGATATCCCTATTCCTCTGGCCGTGAGCCAAAGGCGACCTTGGCATAGAAGCCGATCGCTGCGGCTGCAGCGCTTCAAAATATGACTCGCCTACTATCGGCTAGTTAACCGAGGGCATCATAACCCGGCTTGACAGATAACACACAATACTTCCATATTCTGATGCGCAAATTGGTGACACAATTTGACAGTGTTGGATCAAGAATGCCAAAAGTTTTTTGAGCAGCTATTTAGCTATTTTTTTGAACAACTATTTCTTTTTCGGATTTAAGACTTTTTGGCATAGCGGAGAGGAAAAAAAGACGATCTTAGTAATCCTATTCAAAATTTAATTTTTCCAACATCCGATTTTTTCCCAAAATGCTATTTTTTAAAGCATTTTTCTAAGCAAAAATCCGTCGATTGACCTGATTTCATCGCGTGCTAGTGGAGTCAATAAACCACCGGAATTTTCATATTTTGACGCCCGGTCGGTCGTATAAACCGGTCGTTTCGACTCGCTCTCCCTTCGCTAGTTTACGATCCCAGTTTCCGACACTTGGCGCTGCAGAACTGAAGTTAACCCAGGTAGACCTGCTGTATTGTTAGGGTTAGCTGTTTTCCTCTGTTCTACGGTGGAAGAAGAGGAAATTAAGAAATACCGTGAATACGTTCGACTCGCAGTGGGCAAACCCGAGTATAAATCTATTTCCATCAAGCGTAATAGCTTCATATCAGTGAATCTGTTAACAGATCTTTATTTTGTTGCAGGAGCATGTTGGAGATGTATGGGACACGCACGTATTCAAGAACTGGGTTCACCAAGGCAAAAACTGGGTGCGTATGCGATTTATTTGTACAATTAATTCGAAATTTTGATTTCGCGTGCGTTTAGATCCCATGTTTTATTTCAATTGGAACTCGCCTTCCTACGAAAGAATATAGGTATTTCAAAATTGAATAGACTTCCATGCCTGGTACGGAAGGTCTGACAAGTTCCACAATTGTACAGTTCAGACGTTTTTGGACGGACGTGTCCAATTTCAGACTCGGCCCGTTTCTGCTATATCACCAACTCAAATTCAAAATTTTTTTCAGAACCATCGTTAGCAATGAAAGCCTAATGCTACTTTTACTTGACATGAAAAATTTTCACTAATTTGACCTGGAGCCGCCATACGAAATCCACTGTTCGGCCACTCGTTTTCATGTTAACGGCAATTCAAACAGTTTTCGCACTCCCAGCGGTTGTTTGGGCTGCGGGTCGGAGTGTTGTTATGTGTCCCTGGGGCACAGTCTTTCCTCGGCTTGGTGGCACCGCAAACTTCTTCTTTCGCTTGTTCGCTCTTCCTCTCGCAACTCTTCCAACTGCTGACGTCCGTGATGTAGTGCTTGCAAATATACCGAGAGCTAAAAGTTAGCGAAACGAAAATTCGTCCGAGATTAATAATAATTATGTGTCATCCCAGTCCTCAGACACCACGTGAGAACAATTGCAGCTCCTCGGTCAGGGAGCGCAAACACCGATACTTTTAAAGAGACAAAAATGTCTATCATGCTCTCTGCAGAGGAGGACACTTCGGCCTCTGCCCATATCATCTGCTCGCGCGCCTGCTACATAAATTTCAGTCTTCGTGTTCGGTGCGCGCGACATCGGTACTTTTAGGCTCTCTCTTTTTACATTTTGCTTAAAATTTAATTAAATCGCCTTTTCTCGACCGGTGATTGTTGAAATTAGTCGTTGTCCGACTAATGATTACCGGAGACCGCGGAAGTTCGCCGTTTTTTGGTGAAGTGCAGTAGCTGGAGACCGCGGAAGTTCGCTGTTTTTTTGGGGAAGTGTAGTAGTTGGTCAACGGAGGTAGCCGACCTTGAGGCCATTCAACCTCTTCCAGGAATCGACTTGAGTTAAGGTCGTAAGTGGTCATCTCCTTTTACCTTTGTAATTCTAAGTTGGCCAATAATTCACGTTTTTCAGGATAGAATCTACGTTCAGATTCGGATGCGGTTTTCCGACATCGACAGTTGTTGAACAAGTTGAGGAAGTTGGGAAGAAACGTCCGTCGACTCTCGGCTCGTAGGAATGAGCACGATCGACGCAGGCGCCATTCCTCTTCCTCGTCGCACGAAGGGCTCGCGTTCCACATCCGACAGAGCTCGGCCTTATGATGCATAAGGCTCGCTCTGTGCGTCGACAAGATGGAACTCGACCAGTTCCACGCAAGAGTGTGGATTCTGGTCGTCAGCGCAAGAGCGCTGATTCTGGTGACCGAACACAAGAGTGTTCGAGCGACGGACACAGGAGTGTCGACTCTTCCGACCGCCACATCCGACAGAGCTCGGCCTTATGGTGCATAAGTCTCGCTTATGGTGCATAAGGCTCGCTCTGTGCGTCGACGAGATGCAGCTCGACCAGTTCTACGCAAGAGTGTGGATTCTGGTCGTCAGCGCAAGAGCGCTGATTCTGGTGACCGAACACAAGAGTGTTCGAGCGACTGACACAGGAGTGTCGACTCTTCCGACCGCCACATCCGACAGAGCTCGGCCTTATGGTGCATAAGTCTCGCTTATGGTGCATAAGGCTCGCTCTGTGCGTCGACGAGATGCAGCTCGACCAGTTCTACGCAAGAGTGTGGATTCTGGTCGTCAGCGCAAGAGCGCTGATTCTGGTGACCGAACACAAGAGTGTTCGAGCGACTGACACAGGAGTGTCGACTCTTCCGACCGCCACATCCGACAGAGCTCGGCCTTATGGTGCATAAGTCTCGCTTATGGTGCATAAGGCTCGCTCTGTGCGTCGACGAGATGCAGCTCGACCAGTTCTACGCAAGAGTGTGGATTCTGGTCGTCAGCGCAAGAGCGCTGATTCTGGTGTCCGAACACAAGAGTGTTTTGGACGAATGACACAGGAGTGTTGATTCTCCCGATCGACACAGGTTTGTCAATTCTATTAACCGACACAGGTTTTTGTCAATTCTATTAATCAACATAAGATTGTCGATTCTAATAACCTACACAGGTTTTTTCGATTCTATTAATCAACATAGGATTGTCGATTCTATTAACCTACGCAGGATTGTTGATTCTATTAACCTTCACAGGGTTGTCGATTCTATTAACCTTCACAGGATTGTCGATTCTATTAACCTTCACAGGATTGTCGATTCTATTAACCGTCACTGGGGTGGTGAAAGTTGAGTCGGATGCCTCAAAAGGTTCGTTCGCGGTGCGAGTTCTGGGGGTGCCCACTCAATGTCCGAATGCTGGCTGCTAGAAGGAATATTACCATAGGAACGTGGTTTTGAACGCTAATGAAATCTATTTGAGTAGTTTATTGAATAATCGCAACCAATTAAAGCAATGAGTTGATTTGGCCCCACGACTAGCGGTCGGATGAGGTATGGACCCTTGTCTGTTCAGAGCGGTTCTGCGCATGCGCCATTGCGCAGTCGGGTTTTGTCGTTCGCGGTGACAGAATTCCTAGTTCGGAACTGGGGGAACCGTTAAGCTGCGAGCGCGGAGCCCAGGAACGCAGGTGCGTAAACAACAGATAAAAATTTCGAGTACTGGTAGACTGAAACTTGTAACAAACATGGTACCTATACAAAATGATAAGTTATGGAAATAATTCCCATATGATGTTTTGAGTTCAGGAGACCTGTTCTGTGGACTGGGGGCGGTGTGTCTTGGGAGGTCAATATTGATTTGCCATGGCAAACCTGATGGCAACATATGACAATTTGGGTAATGAGTCGATAGCGACTGCCAGGACATATTGCTTCGGATTTGCGGAGTAGGCCCCTGAAATCGTTTGCAGTGCAAAAATAAATGCCACAGTTTCAGGACTCTACGGATTTTTAGTCCCATTCGCATGAATTCGGGAGATCATGAAAACGATGTTCTCATCACGGGACCATGGGACCCTCTATACAGAATTGAGAGAGTTTTTGGCTAAATACAATCCTCCAAGCATCTTAGATCTCCTCTCCCTACCAACCCTGACCTGCCATGATGACCCCACTATGATCCATGATTCCCCAGACCCTTAAAATTTGTGCTGAGGTAAGTCAGCCATTGACGTCACCCTTACGGAACTACACTGAGAAAAATCGTCGGTTAAAAATTTTGAAAATATGCGGTTAATGACGAAATGCGGTCAAATTTCCGACATCAACAGACTACGAAAAACCGAGAAATGCCGAAATGCTGAAAATGCCGCCCCCCAGGCCATTTTAACCAACTATCCTACAGATTTGACCGACGTTTGTCTCGCGGCAACCGTAAAATGCGGTCTAAGGATGACCTTGAAACACTAACCGTATACAAAGGTCTGTCAAAGTGGAAAATATTTGTGCCGAAACTAAGAATAGGTGAGGTTAGGAAACCAGAAGTCGGTTACTGTTCATACTTCAACCGCGTATGGGTTGTTCAATTGACCGTTCAAGTTGGTTAATGTGCCGTGAACACGGTTGAAGAAACCAAGTCAGTTGTTTTACATAAGTTAAGTCGGTTAAAGCGTACTGGAGCCCAGTCGGTTAACCCATACTTTTGACCGTATAAGTCTGTTATTGCACCCCATCCTCGTCAATTACGGTCAAACCACTGCATGAACCAACTCCAGTCGGTTGTTTTACATAAGTTAAGTCGGTTAAAGCGTACTGGAGCCCAGTCGGTTAACCCATACTTTTGACCGTATAAGTCTGTTATTGCACCCCATCCTCGTCAATTACGGTCAAACCACTGCATGAACCAACTCCAGTCGGTTGTTTCGCATAAGTTAAGTCGGTTAAAGCGTTTTGGAGCCCAGTCGGTTAACCCATACTTTTGACCGTATAAGTCTGTTATTGCACCCCATCCTCGTCAATTACGGTCAAACCACTGCATGAACCAACTCCAGTCGGTTGTTTCACATAAGTTAAGTCGGTTAAAGCGTTTTGGAGCCCAGTCGGTTAACCCATACTTTTGACCGTATAAGTCTGTTATTGCACCCCATCCTCGTCAATTACGGTCAAACCACTGCATGAACCAACTCCAGTCGGTTGTTTCGCATAAGTTAAGTCGGTTAAAGCGTTTTGGAGCCCAGTCGGTTAACCCATACTTTTGACCGTATAAGTCTGTTATTGCACCCCATCCTCGTCAATTACGGTCAAACCACTGCATGAACCAACTCCAGTCGGTTGTTTCACATAAGTTAAGTCGGTTAAAGCGTTTTGGAGCCCAGTCGGTTAACCCATACTTTTGACCGTATAAGTCTGTTATTGCACCCCATCCTCGTCAATTACGGTCAAACCACTGCATGAACCAACTCCAGTCGGTTGTTTCGCATAAGTTAAGTCGGTTAAAGCGTTTTGGAGCCCAGTCGGTTAACCCATACTTTTGACCGTATAAGTCTGTTATTGCACCCCATCCTCGTCAATTACGGTCAAACCACTGCATGAACCAACTCCAGTCGGTTGTTTCACATAAGTTAAGTCGGTTAAAGCGTTTTGGAGCCCAGTCGGTTAACCCATACTTTTGACCGTATAAGTCTGTTATTGCACCTCATCCTCGTCAATTACGGTCAAACCACTGCATGAACCAACTCCAGTCGGTTGTTTCACATAAGTCAAGTCGGTTAAAGCGTTTTGGAGCCCAGTCGGTTAACCCATACTTATGACCGTATAAGTCTGTTATTGCACCCCATCAAGGTCAAACCACTGCATGAACCAACTCCAGTCGGTTGTTTCAAATAAGTTAAGTCGGTTACAGCAAAGACAAACCTTACGATATATCGGTACTCCTTAAACACAGAATTTAGTGGTTATTATTCTATAATTTCAGTATAAATTTGTATTTTAGATGGGGATTTAGAATAACGTTTTTTCAACCCGGCAAAAAATAATCTTCCTTTTCTCTTGATAAATACTTAAATATCTATCTTTTCAACGCAGCAGATCGTTTAATTCCGTTAAATTCACCATTTAATCTATTCTTAATCACCTTCATAATTAACAGAATGATAAAAATCATTAAATTCTCTGAATAATGAAATTAAAAATGCCTCAGAACCATAGTTAAAGCCTGACTCGCTCTCACGTTGTCAAGCGCAACTGGTCGTAGTGTGAGTGCGTCAGCTTGTTGGTGTAATATGCTAGGGTCGTAAGTAAATCAATCAACCGTATCTAAGAGCCAAGGCCAAATTCTCAAATTTTTCCGATTTTTGGTTTGCTGATTTGTGTAATGCGACCAAATTCTTTAAATTTTCAGTGCCTTGAACAGATTAAATAATATTGCTTGTATACAAGCCTGTATACATACATGTACCTATTCAAAATAAACATCAATATTTGGTACAATGTTTCAATGAATTATTAAAAGTCAGACCACAATAATTGGAAAGTAGATAAGGTGTGAAAGTAATTAGACCAGCTGTTACCATCAGGAACAATCAAAGGAATAACGACTAGGTAGTTTATCGTCACTTTAGTTACAACACCGCCTAACTCAATTTTTGGTGAAAATGAGTTGGACACACCACTCGATAGATTTTTCAATAGCCGATATCATGGTAAAACTGCCAAGGAGATTGAACCAACCAGTGAAGAAGGAGATGGAGAAGAGACAGCACCGCTCAATGTATTTCCATGTTGCAACATTTCATATTATTTCATGAAATAATTCGTTTTTTGTACCTCCTGAAAACTTGGAAAAATTGAGTTAGGTGGTGTTAGAACTTAAGTGGCGTTATATAATAAACTAGCTGTACCCTCCCGGCGTTGCCCGTGTCAAAAAAACCGTAACTGATTAATTAATTAATTAATTACGCAGACTGTATCTCTAACCCACCCACACACACTTCCGTGTAAAAAATTCCGGGTCCTTGCGTGCGATAGATTTGGCTGGAGAGCTCGGTCTAACAAACAGACAGATTAACAGTTGCTTTTATTATTATAGATATAGATAAATGATCGCACCTCGGGCTGGTTTAAGCTACCTACCTAACAAACTCTAAGAAAGAAGAAGATAAATTGAGCGGTTAAAATAATAACTTCTCGTTTTCCATCAAATTTTATTTTACGAGATGCATCTCGTAAAACCATCTTGTAACCATGGTTGGTGAAAAATCTATTTACCTATCATAATATGATGATAATAATGATATGAAGTGATATTATCACTCAAGTGGTACTGGATTTTTTAACACGCAGATTTAACTGTGCCTGTAGGTACCTATCCAGCTAATAGCTATTATTTTTGTGGTATAACTATAGTCTTCAAGGGTCAAATCCAAGGGTTAGTTTGTTCAATTACTATAAAACAGGCCTTTCAGACCGTATTCTTTGTGAGCGGTTCGCCGAATTCACCATTCGACCGTAACACCTTTCAAAATCTTACCTACTGGAATCCTAATTCTAATGATAATAATATAAGCTAATGAGTCTTGGGGACCTATTCTGTAAATTTGAAGCAATATGTCTTGGTAGTCGATATCGACTAATTATACACAAATTGTCATATATGGCAAATCGATATCAACTTCTAAAGACATATTGCTTTAAGTTTACAGAATTATTCTGTAAGCCCTCTTATAGGCCCCCAGCTTCAACCAGGCATTTTAGCACGCTGTTTTGGGCAAATCAATAGTTGCAACTGGGCCCTGGAAAATACTACAAAAATTCCGTTTACGTAAATAAGAAAAGAAGAAGACAAATTCTATACGTTCAGAGCCGCATGATTTTGCGTCATTTTGCAAGTTGAATATAATCAGGTACCTATAGCAATCTTTTGTTTCAATGGTCATTTGGTTCGCTTTGCTCCCCGTATTCTCTGGCCAATTGATTGATATTATATTTCATCATGTGTCTCCCTACGCCAGATATCGTGGTGAGGACTAACTTGAAAGGTAAGTTTACTTATTATTTATATATAAATAATAGCAGTATACTGCTCTCTACGGAGGAGTTTAAGCCTTCATTTTGCGTCATTTCGCTAGTTGGACTACCCATCTGTTGACTGCCATTACCTATCGAATATTGTATCGCTGTATAAGTCTCAGCGAAATAAATAGAAAAAAAAATTGGTGGTACAATTTCCCTCCTTTGTTGTAGCCATTTTGCGCAATTGGGTAGCCGGTCAAATGGAAAATTTAGTCGGTTAATGCACTGCAGCAACCAAATTTGTATCAACACAGGTCCGGCCGATTGACCTCACCCCAAAGGCCGATGACCTTTTCCCACTCCTCCTTATAGTCGGTTATTGCAGTACTTCCACCGTATGCAATACGGTTAAAACATCCCAGTAACAGAGTAGAAACCGAATACGTTTCACTTCCGGTTCTAAACGTCATTGGCCGATTGACATTGACTTGTACCTTTCCCCACTCCTCCGACTTATAGTCGGTTATTGCAGTACTTTAACCGTATGCTATACGGTCAAAACATAGCATTAACAGAGTAGAGAGGAGCACTGCGCATGCGCTCTCCCACCAACTTGTAGCCTCGACTTGGCTGTGAGAAGAAGTAGGGATTATTCCTCTTACAACCTCGATCGTGGTTATTATTATTTGTGCGTCCTAAGTTTCTGAAAGTTCACCTCTCACCATCACTCTGCTTCATCAGGAACTCATCCGTCTGCTATTCCGGCTTTGGCCTTTCAAGAAATAGGTAAGTAAGAGTGTGCATGAGGCTGTGTGTGCATGAGGGTGTATCATTCTGATTTGTTTTCTATTTAGTTGTTTTAATTTGTTTTCAGTTCCGTTTTTTTTATTTTATTTAAAACACTTGTTCGCTCGAGATGGAGGAGGGCGCGGATGAGCAGGGATTACTCGCTCACGCTACTCATTCTTTTGAAGATGCGAACACAGAATTTCAAACGGTCCAAGCTCAAGAGATTGTTGAGGAGGAATGGGACATGCTTGATGAGATGAGTGTGGGTAGCCGAGAGTTCATCGTCGCGGACAGTGGCGAATTAGTTGATGCTGAAGTGGAGGGTGTTGGGAGGGGCTCGATAGAAGCAGAATCGGCGCATGAAGTTCTGACGTCCTGGGACCTGAGGCCAGAGACCGTCATTACATTGCTCGGTGAGATTTTGTTCGTTGCACTAAGTATTTTCAATTTTTTCGTACTTTTGGTACGGTGTAATCGGTCAGGAAAACTTTTTTAAACCCCCCTGAAAATTTTTTCTTTCACGTTTCAGAGATTCTGGAACACTAATATGCAATAAAATTTTTTTGTCCGTACGCCGTCAGGCGCAAAACGCATACTTAAAAGGAGTGGTCCAATTTAAAAAAAAAAAAAAAAAAACGCTGCTAAGTAGATCAGTGGCATATGCACATTAGTTGTCGGTATATCCGAAGAACTCAGCAAATTTTGCACAGGGGTTCATTTTTCGATTGCAAAGACAAACCTTACGATACATAGGTACTCCTTAAACACGGAAATCAATTGTTATTACTCTAGAATTTCATTATAAATTTTTATTTTAAATGGGGATTTAAAAAAACGTTTTTTCAACCCGGCAAAAAATAATCATCCACTTTGCTTGATAAATACCTTCTACACCCCTTGAAACGTAAACCAACAAATTTTCAGGGGTTGTAAAAAATTTTTTTCCTGACCGATTAGAAAGGTTCATTTCTTAAGAAAAACCAGTGGTGCGTAGGTAACACACAATACTTCCATATTCGAAACGTACATATTTGAAAAAATTTGATCATATTTTGACTGTTTTTAAGGGTGTTTAGGTCAAAAATGTCGAAAAATTCGCTATGCAAATTTTAAAATTCGCAAAAAGAAATTCGCTACATTTTTGGAATATAAAAAATATCCACATATTCTGCATGGTGAAACAAAGATTTTAAGACCAAGAACGCACAAATCGGTCCATTTTTGTGGCCGGAAAAAAATAAAATAGAAAACACTAAAAATGCAAATATATCGGAAGTACTGTGCGTTATCCAAATTCCGATTAAACAGGGTGTTAGGTCTTGCCGAGACAAACATTTCAGTTCAAGAAATTTTAAAAAAGGTTGAAAAATGAGGGAGTTATGGCCATTTTTGTAAATGACCACAGACGGACACACAGACACTTGTTCGGGAAGTGATTCTGAGTAAATGTGTATAAGAAAAAGTTTTTTCTGAAGCTCCGTTCCGACTCTCGATTTTAGGACGATCACAATACTTCCATTTACTCTGTAAATATGAATCCATATTACTATGGATCCATATATTACTTCGAAGTAATGAACCGAAACCTCAAAAACAGTTTTTACTTCCATATTTACAGAGTAAATGGAAGTATTGTGATCGTCCTAAAATCGAGAATCGGAACGGAGCTTCAGGAAAAACTTTTTCTTATACACATTTACTCAGAATCACTTCCCGAACAAGTGTCTGAGTGTCCGAGTGTCCGTCTGTGGTCATTTACAAAAATGGCCATAACTCCCTCATTTTTCAACCTTTTTTTAAATTTCTTGAACTGAAATGTTTGTCTCGAAAAGCCCTAACACCCTGTTTAATCGGAATTTGGATAACGCACAGTACTTCCGATATATTTGCATTTTAGTGTTTCCTATTTTATTTTTTTCCGGCCACAAAAATGGACCGATTTGTGCGTTCTTGGTCTTAAAATCTTTGTTTTACTTTGCAGAATATGTGGATATTTTATATATTCCAAAAATGTAGCGAATTTCTTTTTGCGAATTTTAAAATTTGCATAGCGAATTTTTTGACATTTTTGACCTAAGTTTAGATAAGGGTGTTTACACCATTAAAAACAGTCAAAATATGATCAATTTTTTTCAAATATGTACGTTTCAAAATATGGAAGTATTGTGTGTTATCTACGCACCACTGGTTTTGGGTTTTGGACCCCTTAACATTTCTCACCCCCCCGAGAAAAATGTTACATCTCAAAACCAGTGGTGCGTAGATAACTCACAATACTTCCATATTTTGAAACGTACATATTTGAAATAAATTGATCATATTTTGACTGTTTTTGAGGGTGTTTAGGTCAAAAATATCAAAAAATTCACTATGCAAATTTTAAAATTCGCAAAAAAAAAATCGCTACATTTTTGGAATATAAAAAATATCCACATATTCTGCAAGGTAAAACGAAGATTTTGAGACCAAGAACGCTCAAATCGGTTCATTTTTGTGGCCGAAAAAAAATAAAATAGAAAACACTAAAAATGCAAATATATCGGAAGTACTGTGCGTTATCCAAATTCCGATTAAACAGGGTGTTAGGTCTTGCCGAGACAAACATTTCAGTTCAAGAAATTTGAAAAAAGGTTGAGAATTGAGGGAGCTATGGCCATTTTTGTAAATGACCACAGACGGACACACAGACACTTGTTCGGGAAGTGATTCTGAGTAAATGTGTATAAGAAAAAGTTTTTTCTGAAGCTCCGTTCCGATTCTCGATTTTAGGACGATCACAATACTTCCATTTACTCTGTAAATATGGAAGTAAAAAGTGATTTCTGGGAAAATGAGTTTGAAAGTTTCAAGTAAAAGTATGTCCTCTCAAATTTCTATGTGCTATTCGATGGGCTCCAATTTTTTTTTATCCTTTACTTCAGTATTCTAGTATTGGCTTCTCATACAAAAAATCGATTATTTTGGGTACTGGAATATAGCAGAATTTAATTAAATTTAGAGTTGTAACTTTGTTCTTCATCGTCTATTTTATTTTTTTCCGGCCATAAAAATGAACCGATTTGTGCGTTCTTGGTCTTAAAATCTTTGTTTTACCTTGCAGAATATGTGGATATTTTTTATATCCCGATAATGTGACGTATTTTCATTGTACGGTGTAGTTTCAAAAAATCGCTAACACTCAATTTTGAAGGTGATGCCGTGGGTTTAGAATTTTTTTGGGTATTTTTCCCAAAATTTTGGTCAAAATTTTGTGGCCACGACATCGTTTCGAACCACTGATTCGATTTCGATGAAACTAGTCCTAAAAGTTGTGGTTTGCTCCAATTTGGTGCATATCGTCCGGGCAATCCGATCGGAAAAGGTGAAGGGGTCCAATTTGGCATAATTAGGGTACATTTTTGAAAAAACGCAAAAACTCAATTTAGAAGGTGATGCCGGGGGTTTAGAATTTTTTGAGTATTTTTCCCGGCTTTTCCGCTTGATTTACCACAAGATAGGGGGTTTTTCCGAAAATTTTGTTTTTAAGTCGGATTGGCTTGAATTCATTAATGCGATTTCTCCTTTTTCACGTTTTTTGCCAATTTGAGGGAGTCCAACTGAACCGGTTTTGCATTTTTTCGGAACGGTTTCTACACCGTTTTCATTCCCTGTAAGTCAAAATTGGTTGGATTTCAGTGTTTGAAGGCTGGTTTAAAGGCCAATTTTTTATATTAAAAAATATAATTTTTTGACCCTTTAAAAAAAAAATGTTGAAATTCCAAAAAAAAATATTTTTGAGTAGGTTTTGGGCAGGTTCATGACACAGAAAATTGTCAATTTTCTACGACTCTCCAGGACTGAGAAAAATGCAAAAAACCTATTCCACCTGGAAAATCCAAGGCTCATGCCCAGTAAAAATTTCAAAAAACGCTGCTAAGCAGATTAGTGACATGGGTACATTATTTGTCTGGGTATCTCAGAAAATAAAGTTCAAATAGTTGGAGTAGGACGGTTTATCGTCATATCATTTGTGGAGTAATGGTCCATGGTGAGCTCAATGATGCTTAAATGGTACGTTTTCACGATGAACAAATAGGTACTAAAAGAAAATACGCTAGGTATTGGGTGGGGCTGAGAAAAATGGAAAAAACCCGAATTTCCATAAAAAATCTAAGGTAGTTTGCCCAGATATACATCTCTAACACGTTCTTCTGTGAACTCTCTCAGATCTTGGGTTTGACCGACTGCCCGCATTGCAAGCCCTAACGAAGGACGTTGTAAAAGATATTGAGGGTATTAACTTTGCGGAAAAGGCGCTCATAGTCCGTCGGTGCGAAGAGTGGAAAAAAATTCACGGCTACTTCTCCAGTGTCGACCTCACAAATTCACCGTCCGAGGAAAGGTGAAAATAAAATTTTTCTAATTACGTCAGATTCATTTCGACCTAAATTTCATGCTGGGTTTTGTATAATTTTTGTTGCGTGAGTTGACAAAGTTGGCGTTTCTCTTCTAGCATATGAAAATTATTTATTGTCTCGAGCAGGAGAGAGGGGAGGCAGCGTTGAACACATGATATTATTGAACGTCAATTAAGGGATCGCGTTGTAAAAAAAATCTATTGTCGCAGGTCTCCTCCTGCAGACTCGCTCGAGTCTCAGCCATCGACTAGCACATCCAAGGGATCTGCCGCCAGTCCTGCGTCGTGCGCCCTGGTCAGAGATTTGTTGAGGAAATCTTCTGACCCAAAGGTGCGACAATTCGCTTACATCACTGAGCCCCTCACGTCTCTTCAGCGAAAAAAGATCGCTGAACTGGTGGTCGACCGTCTTCTGCTAGAGGCGACTAGCGTAGACAGCAAAATAACGGTTCACTATAACGTACTGCACCAGTGGGCGAAGGCCATCGCTACTCAGTTCCCGGGCGAACTTTCTCAATCGTGGTTCGACGTGAGGCCCAAAGCGTCAGCCAGTGGCACGGTAGTGAAACGGCCAGGTGGCCGGCTCTGGGAGAGATATAACAACCGCCGCCGAACGTTCAAAACCCCGGATGGGAATTCAATAAAAAAAACAAAATCAAGAGAAGAGAAGACTGCTGAGGAACAGACAAACGACGCAGGCAGCCAGCAGTCAAAGAAGAGGAAGATAGGAGACTCCATCGACGTTGTGGGTAAATACTATTGATTGAAGAGAGATTGATTTCCAGGTTCATTGCTTGATCAATATATTCAATAACGAGTATTTTTTTACGATCTAACAAATGTTTTTGCGTTTTTCCCAGCAATAAGATCGGCTCTTCTCGACGACCCCGATTTCCAACAGCTTCAAGAGCTAGGGGTGCAGGGCGGTGCTGTATCACCAACGTTCAACGAATTGTGGAAGAAAACGGTCGGTAATCGACTCGCTTATTCAAAGATCACCACTGTGGAAGACTACCTCGATACGGTCGTTGTCATCGGACTGCCCATAATCGGGCATAAGCTGGTAAGACACTAATTTTTTTTTTTTTTTGGTACATTATTTTTAGAAATAATGTAGGTACCTATGTAATAGGTGAAGCAAAATTTTTTTTACAACACCCCCTGAACATTTTTTCTTTCACGTTTCAGAGGTTCTATTTTTCTGTTCTATTTTTTTGTCCGTACGCCGTCAGCAGCAAAACGCATTGACAAACGAAGCTCGGTTGTCATATTCAGCCTTCAAATGAAGTATTAACAGTGTTTCCTGTTTGGTTTCTCAGCTATCCCTTGATTTTGAACATCTTTACCCGGCCGTTGACAGCACCGCCCTGCCAAGGAACATAGCGAAGTTCAAAAACTGTTTACTGAGGCTTGCTACAGCAGAGAAAGGAAAGCAGAGAACGGAAGAAAGGAAGGCCGAGTTTCAAAACAGGATTAACTACGTTATAACCGCTGGTAAGTAACGTAACAAATTAATGAATGTTCTGTAACTGTAAGATAAACCTTTTGATAACTTGCACTGATGATCAACTTCACAGGGGTACAACTTTTCAGATGATTATTTTTCTACTCAGCTGAATCGAGCTGCAAAGAAAGCTCCGAAACTTATTTAAGGGCCAGTTTATCAATTCATTTCAACCTAGATTTATATCTTTAGATTTATATATATATATATAAATATATATATTTATTTAAACCAAGATAAACGCTCTTTAAATATTTGTCGTTTTTACTTCCATATTGACAGATTTTACTTCCATACATGGAAGTATTGGAATCGTCCTAAAATCGAGAATCGGAACGGATATATTTATAAATATGTATAGACGTATAACTACTTTTTCTGTGCCCGATTCTAGTATACTATAAATACTATACTATATTTACTATTATTTACTACAATATTTATATTTATATGGATATAGATTTATATATATTATAAATATAATATACATGATAAATATAGATATAAATATTTATTTAAAATAAAAGTTTTTTTTGAACCTCCGTTCCGATTTTTAAAATCCTAAATTAGGACGATTACAATACTTCCGTTTACTCTGTAAATGTGAAAGTAAAAATAAATTCTATATCAATCTAGTTAACAAATAACTTCCTTCCGTTAAAACTAACAGCTGTTTTACTGGCCTTAGAATTAAGGTAGGGTTCTGTCGAGACGTTAGGACCAACTAGATACGGAACTTGATTTTTGGTAAAAATTTCAAAATTTTTCGATTACTCCTTCCCCCTGAAAAACCCCGGACGGCGGACGGTGGACGTACAAAAAATTTTTATTGCAGATTCGGATTCTTCACCCCTTGAAACGGAAACCAACAAATTTTCAGGGGGTGTTGAAAATTTTTTTTTTCCCGGCCGATTACAAAGGTTCATTTTTTAAGAAAAATGAACCAAAATATCCACATATTTAGCAAGGTAAAACAAAGATTTTAAGACCAAGAGCGCTCAAATCGGTTCATTTTTGTGGCCGGAAAAAATAAAATAGAAAACACTAAAAATGCAAATATATCGGAAGTACTGTGCGTTATCCAAATTTCGATTAAAAAGAGTGTTAGGTCTTGCCGGGACAAATATTTCAGTTCAAGAAATTTGATAAAAGGTTGAGAACTGAGGGAGTTCTGGTCATTTTTGTAAAGGACCACAGACGGACGGACAGACGTACTAACGGACACACAGACACTTGTTCAGGAAGTGATTCTGAGTAAATTTATATAAGAAAAAGTTTTTTCTGAAGCTCCGTTTCGAATCTCGATTTAGGACGATTCCAATACTTCCATTTACTCTGTAAATATGGAAGTAAAAACGCTGCTAAGTAGATCAGTGGCATGTGCACATTAGTTTTCTGTGTATCCGAAGAGCTCTGCTAATTTTGCACATCGATATCGATTGCAAAGACTAGAGATATATAGGTACTCCTTTAACACGGCATTTAGCTGTTATTATTCTAGAATTCAAGTGTAAATTTGTATTTAAGATGGGATTTAGAAAAACTCTTTTTTCAACCCGGCAAAAAAAAAGCTACACTGTCCACTGTACTATCCCAATAGGTATCTGTCTACCAATCTCTTCAACGCACCTCATCGTTCAATTTTGTTAAATTCACCAGTTAATATATTTTTAATCACCTTATTGAATAACAGAATAATAATTATTATTATTATTAAATTCTCTGAATAATGGAATTAAAAATGCCTCAGAACCATTGTTGAAGATTGTCTCGCTCTCATGTGGCCAAGCGCAACTGGTCTAGTGTGAGTGCGTCACCTTGCTGGTATCATTGGCTAGAGGTCGCAAGTAGATCAATCAACCGTATCTTGAAGCCGAGGCGAAATTCTCAATTTTTTCCAATTTTAGTTTTGCTGATTTGTGTTATACGACCAAATTCTTTAAATTGAAGATATTGGGAGGACAGAAGTTATTGTGGGGGCTCCAACGATTGGAAAACGACTTTTGTGGCTCGAGTAGTTTTTGAGTTATTAAGTATTAGAGGAAACTCCTAAACGGTTGAAGCTGCGGCCGTGGCGATGGTCTCATTCGATTCAGCATAGAAAAATCTATAGAAAATGATGCCTCACATGCCTATGTTGCAAATTTCCTTAAAAAGACGAATTTTTTCCCACTTCAACAGCTGTTTTACTGGCCTTAAAAATAAGGTAGGGTTCTGTCGAGACGCTAGGACCAACTAGATTCAAGTGGGAAAAAATTCGTCTTTTTAAGGAAATTTGCAACATAGGCTTGTGAGGTATCATTTTCTATAGATTTCTCGATTCTGAATCGAATGAGACCACGGTAGCTCCAACCGTTTAGGATTTATTGCAGTTTTAGTGAGACATTTCTGAGTTTTCCAACATTTTCCCAATTCTTAATAAATCAAAAACTACTAGAGCCACAAAATTCGTTTTCCACTCTTTGGAATCCCTACAAAAACTTCTGTCCGCCCAGTATCTTCAATTTAAAGAATTTGGTCGTACTACACAAATCAGCAAAACTAAAATTGGAAAAAGTTGAGAATTGGGCCTTGGTTCTTGGATACGGTTGATTGATCCACTTACGACCACTATAGTGGCTAATAGGCTATAGCCTACAGTGTTGCCAAGGTGCGGCCGTCAAAAACCCCTGAGACAACGTCAAAAAACCCCCAAATCCCCCCAAATGTGAAAGAAAATCCCCGAAAAACCCAAAAGATAAGAACGATAAAAAAGTATACTATTTCACATAAAACATACCTAACTCCATACACAGAAAAGTAATGTGCACATGTCACTGATCTACTTAGCAGCGTTTTTCCCTGACCGATTACAAAGGTGCATTTCTTAAAAATGAACCAAAAATTGAAAAATATTTTTGGAAAAACCCCTATCCTATGGTAAATCAACCTTCTTTTTCTACCATTGACAGAGCCTCAAAACCAAGCCGGCGCAGCCCTCTCTTTGCTCCCTCTTTTAGTCAAAGGCGGACTCAGCCAATGCCAGGCTGTGAAAGTCAGCGCGCTACAGTCTTCAGAACATTTTATCCTGCGGGCTCAATCCCTTGAAGTTGCTCGTCAAATCCTGCAGCAGAGGCGCAACAATATTCGACCTTCCCGCTCTGGTAGGCAGGGCCTCGTGAGGTTTGCTGGACGAGTGCAGCCACTGATTGTGGCAATAGGTGGCGACGGCAAGGGGTGGACTGAGATAACTGAGTACTGGGTCTACATTGATAGATTTTTATATAGTTTTCCAACTTTACTAGAAGCAGTGGAAATTTGCTTCAGAGCAATATTCGTATTCAATCTGCACTACTCCCCTGAGTGCGAAGCAGTCTGGCAGGTAATCCAGACAAAACTATTCGATTTGTGGTTGCCAAGCGTGTCGCTCTACCGGTCGGCCGAAGAGTTCAACGAGCTGTTGAGTAGCACCTTGGAAAACGAAGGTTCCGAAATCTGAAAATCTTTATTTCATTTCACTTGCATTTGACTTTATTTTATCTATCACTTGTTCAAATTTCGATAAACGTCAGTTTTTTGATCTGACTAATTACCTACATTTTTCTGCTTTTCAAATAAATAAAAAATTTCATTGATTGCCTTACTTGTCGTATAGTAGGATTATTTCAAAGCAATGAAGTGTTACTACTGTAAGGCGAATTTTACCACGATCCAGGACATTTACGATCACACTCGCGACCTCTGTCATACTAGAATATCTAGGCGGGAGGTGGGATACCGATGCAGCGAGTGTTTATCCCTGTATGCTGATTGTTATGGCTGGCGTAGACATTTATTAAATAGGCATCCGGATCTGCCTGGCACTCCTGCCCGTGCTAGGGCTGTAGAATTGAGTGAGGGCTCAGCATTAACCTCTCCGTACCGTTGCTCGCCTTGTGAGGTTACGCCTCATCGCGATAGTTTCTCAGCATCCTTCCCAAGTAGCACTCCTGGGACCAGTCGACAGCTGTTCTCGCCAGCATCGGTTGCAGTTGACCAAGTACAGCATCCTGAGTGTCCCCCAACCCCTGATGCAGTAACAAGAATTGCTGCCCCTGACGCTCATTCCGTTGAGTACATGACCACACTGTTTGCTCGGGTCTTCAGCTGTCTCCATGCTGATAGTGGAGTGACCACGAGTTTAGTTCAGCAGTTTGCTGACTTACTCTCCATGATCTTGACAGATGGGTTCGAGCGAGCCATGGAATCTACCATTATGTCCAATTTGAGGAGCAATGGCGAAGTGTGCCCGCATCTAGTTGATGGTTTTGCTCATTTGAAACAAGTATTTCGCGGGGGCTTCAAACATTTTCTAACTGCCCACTTGAGGGAGAAATATTTCAGAAATCTTGGCACTTACATCGAGCCCATTTGTGTCACATTGGGCCCTCAAATTACTGCTACTGGTCGGAACCCCCCACGATCACGACCTCCACTGCCCAGTTGATACCCCTTACGGAAACCCTCCAGCGAATCTTCAGCATACCAGGGATGATGGAAGAGGTCGATGCATTTATAAATGGCACCTCCTTGGATGATGATGTCAAAAACATTATCCACAGTTCATCGTGGAAGGAAACGCTGGAGGACCTAGGTCTCTCAAGCCATGGCGGATCGATGGTTGTGCCGATTTTGTTGTACTTTGACGAATTTGAAACTGGCAACCCCCTAGGTAGTCACGCAGGGATCCACAAATTAGGTGGTGTCTACGTGTCAGTACCCTGCTTTCCTCCAAGAATGTCTTCCCAACTCTCGTACATTTTTTTGCTGTATTTATTCCACGCGAGTGATCGTTTGACATACGGGAACAGTAGCGTATTTTCAGCTGTGATCGGCCAACTGAACGCATTGGCTACGGAGGGCATTCAAATCGACACTGACTACTTCAAAGGAAGCATTCGGTTTTTGGTAGCTGCCATCGTTGGTGACAATTTAGGCCTTCATGGAATGTTAGGATTTGCTGAGGGGTTCACAGCCAAGTACCCGTGTAGGATTTGTAGGGCGACTAGGGAGCAGTGCGGGCAGATGCTGGTCGAGGACGAAACTTTGCTGAGGAACCAGAACAATTACGAAAATGACTTGCTTGCTAACAATTTGAAAACAACTGGCGTGCGTGAGAAATGCGTTTGGCTCCAACTTCATGGGTTCGATTTATTTCGAAATGTGGGAGTGGACCCAATGCATGATTTATACGAGGGGGTAGCAAAGTATGTGATGAGGCTTGCTATCAACGTCCTCATCCAAGAGAAGATTTTTGAATTAAATCACCTCAACAGTCGCCTTCTTGAATTCAATTATGGCCCAGATTCGGACAACAAGCCCCCCCAATTGTTATATGAACAGCAGAGCGTTAAAATTCGGATGAGTTCAGCAGAATGCAGCCGTTTCCTCTCCTATTTTGGTATGCTGGTTGGTCACAATGTGCCACGTTTTGATGTGGATAGCAGCAAACTCACACGTGCTCAGAAGGCGTATAAATTATACATTTTATTGAGAAAGTGTGAAGAGCTAATTATGACAAGGGAAGTAGGTGAGGGAACAGCTGCTATTCTGCGAGATTTCGTAGCTGAAATGAACCACTTGTATATTGAGCTGAGTTGTGGCTCGCTCCAACCCAAATTCCATCATCTTGTCCACTATCCGAGGATGCTCCTGAAATTCGGTCCTGTTGCTCATCTGTGGTCAATGAGGTTTGAGGCCAAGCACAAAGTTGGCAAGAAAGCAGCCAGGGCTACTGCCAGTCGAGTTAACATATGCAAAACTGTGGCGAAAAAAATTCAACTTCAACTCAACGATGTGTTTGTGCAAAATAAGTTGAGGCCACCAATATTCACAACGTCTTTGGGAAATTCTGTGTCACCCTATGCTGTTTCAGAACTGGCCCTGCATTTTCCCAGCCTTCCCCCAATCCCTCAATTACGTCCCATTCGTTCGTTACGTCACCCCTTAATATCACGTACAGGCGCAAAGACGTCATACATTTACGTCTTGATGACGAGTGCATGTACCCAGTATTCGGTGAAATCCAAGAATTATTTTATGAAAAATCAACTGGGGAATGTTACGCTTCTTATCTCTCCCTTGAAACAGAGTTCTTTGACGATCATTATTTTGCATATAAGGTCTCTAGGACACGGATTCGGAAATACATCGATTTAAGAAATTTGGATTACCCTTTGCCCAATACATTGGGTTATACTGCAGAGCCAGAACCACAGTTAATGGTTGTTTCCAGAAATTTCATTGTGTAATAGAAGATGGATTGTACCATGCCACACTATTTTGTTGCCTCCCCCTGCAAACTGCTGTATTCATGTGGTAGGCAAAGATATTGTTTGTATTGTTGACTCCACAGTTCAACTAGGTATCTTGAAAAGACTGATGTGATATTTTTCTGTTGGATTTTTAAAACCAATAGACTGCATAAGTATGCCTGCTGACTGATCTATAATAATAAAAGCAAGTTTAATGTGTCTGTCTGTCTTACTGAGCTCTCCAGCCAAATCTATCGCACGCAGGGACCTGGAATTTTTTACACGGAAGCACAAAGGGGCTGGACACCAGACCTCGAAGCCCGATTTTTGATTTTTGAATTAGAAAAATTAAACAGATTTTTTTTTAATTTTAAAAAAATGACGTTCTCATTTAAACTAATTTTTTAACAGATTGTTTCTTTTTATCGACGGGGAATGTTGTGTGTGGGGGGGGGGAGAGCGAGAGTCTACCTAATTAATTAATCACGGTTTTTTGACACGTGTAACGCCGGGCAGGTACAGCTAGTAAAGAAATATATGACAGCATAGTGATGAAAAAACTTAGAATATGTACCTACTGAATTCGCCTTTTGAATGTTTCATTGTAGCTACTACTGCTCACTTAAAGTTACCATTATTGTAAAAATTTGTACAAATAAAAAATATCTGTACCTATTGACCAGAGTTGGATAGTAATGATTACTTCGCGTAATGATTACTTTTTACTGTATGCGTAATGATTATTATATTTGCGTAATCATTATTATTATGATTGTTATTGCGTATTTACTGTTCGCGTAATGATTACTCGTAAATTACTGTTTAAATAACGCTGAGATTAATTGCAATTCCCATTCCAATTCCTGTAATGGTAATCGAAATTTTAATTACTTTTTTAATTACATGTTATGGGAATGGGTTTTTTGAATTCCCATAACAGGAATTGGAATGCCGTAATCCAATTACTCGCCTGTAATCCGATTACTCGCCTGTAATTAGATTGCACTGAATAAACATTGATTTCTCTAAATTGTTTGACGCTGAATCGAACGGTGACAACGCCATGTCTCTCCTACAGCTGAAAACGGAGTTTTAGCGAATTTTTGGAAAACATTGAGCCCTGTAGGTATGTATTATGTATGCATTATATTATTATGCATTATTAATTGTATTATGTATTATGTTATGTATTATATCATTATATATTATGTATGTATTATTAGGTAGGTATGTATTATGTATGCATTACCTACCTTATAATACCTACAAGGCTCAATTTTTTTCAAAAATTCGCTAAAATTCCGTTTTTAGCTGTAGGAGAGACATGGCGTTGTCACCGTTCGATTCAGCGTCAAAAAATAAAGCGAAATCAATGTTTACTCAGTGTAATCTGATTACAGGCGAGTAATTGGATTAGGTACTCCATTCCCATTACTCCATTCCAATTCCTGTAATGGGAATTCAAAAAACTCATTCCCATTATATGTAATCAAAAAAGTAATTGCAATTCTGATTACCATTACAGGAATTGGAATGGGAATTGCAATTACATTCGTTCAAAGACATGGGAATTTGTAATGGGTAATGGGATTCCTTTTTTACCAACACTGCTATTATTGACTATGGACTGTATGGATGAATGTTTATTTTAAACTAAATAATTTCACCAGAAAAAGCTTTACTAGGTTTAAAATGTTTTGTTAGCAAACCTATTTTAGCAACTGCATACATCACATTTATAACTTGAAATGTTGAGATGTTCCTGTTATGCTAGTCAAATTTTATTTACAGGTCGCATATTCATGTATTACATACCTACTACATCCTGAAGTGTCTGACTTACCTTTGTGTTATTTTTTCGGAGTAATACAATTCGTTTTTGATAGAAATTAGTTTTCACATTTCCCTATTGAGCCCCGAAATGTCTTATTTTTTTCAATTGATGGAAATTTTGTAATTCACTACATTAGGTACTAAAAGGTTTTTCATTCGTATGTTTTGCTCATTAGGTAATTTTACGTTGGTTTCATTGTTCAAAATCTCATTATTCTCAATTCTATAATTGTTCATCTGCATTCTCAATAGGTTGCGTATTGCTTGAATCAGCTCTGCTTTTTATATCGTGTGAACTAGTCAATCGGTGTTACTTATTGAACACCTTTCGACTAACGCACACGATGACAATTTAAATTAATTTCTAAATTCGGCTGTACCATATTCCGTCGGGTAGTACGCTACATTAACCGTATTTCTGGTCGGTTGAGGTATATGGTCAATACAGTACCATGACCGACTAGGCATGCGGTCAATGTAGGACCACAACCGAGTAGGTATGCGGTCAACGCACTTCATTAACCGACTAGGCATACGGTCAGTACAGAACCATGACCGGCTAGGCATGCGGTCAATGTAGGACTACAACCGAGTAGGTATGCGGTTAATGCACTTCATTAACCGACTAGGCATGCGGTCAATGTAGAACCATGACCGAATAGGCATGCGGTCAATGTAGGACTTCAACCGAGTAGGTATGCGGTTAATGCACTTCATTAACCGACTAGGCATGCGGTCAATGTAGAACCATGACCGGCTAGGTATGCGGTCAATGTAGAACCATGACCGACTAGGTATGCGGTCAATGTAGGACTTCAACCGAGTAGGTATGCGGTTAATGCACTTCATTAACCGACTAGGCATGCGGTCAATGTAGAACCATGACCGGCTAGGTATGCGGTCAATGCACTTCATTAACCGACTAGGCATACGGTCAGTACAGAACCATGACCGGCTAGGCATGCGGTCAATGTAGGACTACAACCGAGTAGGTATGCGGTTAATGCACTTCATTAACCGAATAGGCATGCGGTCAATGTAGGACTTCAACCGAGTAGGTATGCGGTTAATGCACTTCATTAACCGACTAGGCATGCGGTCAATGTAGAACCATGACCGGCTAGGTATGCGGTCAATGTAGAACCATGACCGACTAGGCATGCGGTCAATGTAGGACCACAACCGAGTAGGTATGCGGTTAATGCACTTCATTAACCGACTAGGCATGCGGTCAATGTAGAACCATGACCGGCTAGGTATGCGGTCAATGTAGAACCATGACCGACTAGGTATGCGGTCAATGTAGGACTTCAACCGAGTAGGTATGCGGTCAATGCACTTCATTAACCAACTAGGCATGCGGTCAATGTAGGACCACAACCGAGTAGGTATGCGGTCAATGCACTTCATTAACCGACTAGGCATACGGTCAGTACAGAACCATGACCGGCTAGGCATGCGGTCAATGTAGGACTACAACCGAGTAGGTATGCGGTCAATGCACTTCATTAACCGACTAGGCATGCGGTCAATGTAGAACCATGACCGGCTAGGTATGCGGTCAATGTAGAACCATGACCGAATAGGCATGCGGTCAATGTAGGACTTCAACCGAGTAGGTATGCGGTCAATGCACTTCATTAACCGGCTAGGTATGCGGTCAATGTAGAACCATGACCGACTAGGTATGCGGTCAATGCAGGACTACAACCGAGTAGGTATGCGGTCAATGCACTTCATTAACCGACTAGGCATGCGGTCGATGTAGGACTACAACCGAGTAGGTATGCGGTCAATGCACCTCATTAACCGACAAGGCATGCGGTTAATGTAGAACCATGACCGACCAGGCATGCGGTCAATGTTGGACTACAACCGAGTAGGTATGCGGTCAATGCACTTCATTAACCGACTAGGCATGCGGTCAATGTAGAACCATGACCGACCAGGCATGCGGTCAATGCACTTCATTTACCGACTAGGCATACGGTCAGTATAGAACCATGACCGACCAGGCATGCGGTCAATGCAGGACTACAACCGAGTAGGTATGCGGTCAATGTACTTTATTAACCGACTAGGCATACGGTCAGTATAGAACCATGACCGACTAGGCATGCGGTCAACGTAGGACTACAACCGAGCAGCTACTGCTTTAACCGATTAGATGCCATGCAGGTTTTTACCTACTTTTCTTGTGGTTTAACCGACTAATATGCGGTTGCTAGCCATTAACCGCATCCACGTACATTGACCGACTTTTGTATTAACCGTTTTGGCTGGGGGCGGCCCTACATTAACCAACTCCGGGGGCGGCATTTGTATTAACCGACTTTTGACATTAACCAAGTACCAATGCGGTTGCTAGCCATTAACCGCATTCCCGCAACCGACTTTTGCCCTATTTTTTTTCTCAGTGTAGGGAAAAATGCCCATCTTCCCGGGAATCACATCGGAAATACCTCGCAGCCAACGACATGGAGGTCGTAATTTATAGCAAGATTGGAAATTTTTAACTTAAAATTCTACTATTTGGGGATGGATAGAAGGTTGCAGACCGCCTCCCGTAGAAATCTCATTTCAAAATTTTAGATCCTTCTACTAAACGACGTACTTTTTCGGAATCCAAAAACTTGGCAATGCAGACAGAAATGAATCTTTTGCCAGATATTGGCGCTATTGAGCCTTATCATCCAGAGCCCAATCCGTTCATTTCACCAAGTTTCATTGCGGACAAACCTTGCGGGAAGAAAAGGATTATAGGGCCACGGCTCAACTTTCTATTGAGCCACAATCGACCTCCGCGAGGCGTATTGCATGCTATCAGTGGATCCTCGAGTTATTTACGTTTCTTTTTCACGACAGGCTCTATTAATTCACTTGTCTCTGTTTTGGATGTCCATCAGCCCCATACACGTCCTCCAAACTCTGTAGGCCGATCTTACAAGAGTTGCGGTCCCCAGGGGATAATTGGTTTGAATTACTTGGATGATTTCCGCGTCATTGTAAAAAAATTACCAGCCTTGTGATCGACATACTATGTCGAAAACAGTGAGATTTTTGAGAAATCTCGGGTTCACCATGGTCATGGAAACGAATGAATCGGTCCTCAGGCGTCTAAAAATTTTCTTACCAGTATTCTCCTCATCTGTTGGAAATTACGGACTTGATAATCGAAATTACGGACCCATACCATTCGAGATAATCAATTTTGCGATAATCACATTCGTTTCTAGGACTCCAAACCATTTTCTTACATTAGTTCGTCGGACAGTTATGAAGACGATTATGGCTATAGAACTCTGCCCGACGACAAAGCAAAGCCTTCTGATTCAGAGTGTGCTCTGAATTTGGAGGTATTTGACGAAAGCATTCGCGAATCAGGTCAGTCGACCGGAAGTCGACTTATTTGCCTCTTCTTAACATGTAACTTCGAAGCGCTAAGTGCCGGCGATTCGTTTCCTGGCATCCTGACATTGCCTCCTGGAAGATGGATGCGTTCACATTGGCCCGTAACCGTGAAAAGTTTTATGCGTTTCCTTGTATTTGAAAACCTGAATTTGAAAATTCTCCCAAAAAATTGTTGTTGATAAGGCTAAAGGGATTGTTGTGATACCACGCAGGGCCCAAAGCTCCTGTTTGTAAAACTTGCAATTTTACAACTTCATTTCGACCCATCTAACGACCTTCCAGATCCTCCTCCGAGCTCTGAGGGCCTTCATCCACTTTTGCCAGACCCTTATCCTGGTGGTAAGGTTTATCCTTTTGTGAGGGAAGCATTTCTCGCAGTGGCAAATTCTAAGTTAGAAACAGAGCATAAATTTTTTCCTTCAGAACCATGAACGTGAGTTATGGTATGCTAGTTCTTGAGTAACGATTGTCAAGTCCTGCTTGCCCTGATTGCTCCGTGAGACCTCGCCACTGATTCCTCGGGAAAGGTATCCCGGATAACGTAAGCGACTTGCTACTAGAAAGTATCTCCCCTTCCACGATGCAGCAGTACGAATCGTCACTCAGGCTGTATTGGAAATTCTGTGTATAGAGAAAGTGACCTCCACTCACGACCAAGATCCCAAAAGCTCTCTCGTTTTTTGTCAACAAGTTTTGAAAAATCGCCCCATTTGTATGGAACGCTTAATACCCATCGCGTAGCTATATCACTGATTGCAGATAGAGATATTAGCCATGATCCTTCCATCAAAAGAGTTCTTAAAGGGGTTTTTTCTTCGTTAACGTCCGCCTAACCCGCCATATTCCAACACTTGGGACCCCAAGTTGTCCTCAACTATGTTAAAGCCACCATTGATGGCGACGTTGACTGTGTGGTAAAAGGGTGGGTTGCTTTTCTCTGTTTAGCTACACTACATAGACTTCAGACTATACATTGCATCAGGATTTCATACATTCAGAGGCATGCCTGAGGGTTTACATTCCCAATCCTTTGAAGTCTTCCTTCCAAACAATCCACAGCCTGGCCAGGATTTGCCTTTCTTATCCGAAGATTCAACATTGTGTGTGACAAGCTGCTTGGAGCAATACTTGCTACTCACACGCCCTTGACGACCTCCCGAATGTAAAAAATTATTCATCACTTAGACTAGTCCATCTTCGGCCGCATCAAGACAAACCCAGAGTCGCTGGGTGAGAGTCGGGTTAACCACCACTGGGGTCGACTGCCAAATTGTAAACCCCTCTCAGTCCGGCATGCCTCGACTTCGACAGCCTACCGTCGTGGTAAGACCATGGAAGCCATTAAAAAAGCCTTCAAGCTGAAGGGCGCAGGCTGCGTAGTTTGCGAAATCTGGCTATCGAAGTGTGGAAGGATCAAATACGGGTAAAAATACTAAAATACGGGTAAATACTTCATACGGGTATTTTTTCCAGTACCCCTTAGTGAAATGATTTAATTGTCTATATTTCACTGCGGCCGACTTAGATTAAGTAACATCTACTGTAACCTTATTGCTGTATCTCAGACCAGAATCTCTGAGGTTGATGCAGATTTGGATATCTTTGAACATCTGCAATTGTTCTCACGTGGTGTCTGAGGACTGGGATGACACATAATTGGACGATTAAACGAACTTACCTGTGAAGTTCAATCGTAATTATGTGCATCCCAGTCCGAAGACACCACGTCCCCTGTACTACCCTCCCACCCGTGGTCAAAATCTTCATCAACTTCAGAAAATCTTTGAATGACTGAAATTTATGTAGCAGGCGCGCGAGCAGATGATATGGGCAGAGGCCGAAGTGTCCTCCTCTGCAGAGAGCATGATAGACATTTTTGTCTCTTTAAAAGTATCGGTGTTTGCGCTCCCTGACCGAGGAGCTGCAATTGTTCTCACGTGGTGTCTTCGGACTGGGATGCACATAATTACGATTGAACTTCACAGGTAAGTTCGTTTAATCGTCCAATTAGAATGAAACAGTTTTGAACAACCTCGTGACAGAATGAGGACGATTTTCGCGAACTACTAAAACACAAGGATTGAAGATGATCCGCGACCATTTTTTTATGTAACTTAACTCAAGAAGTTGATTATTATTTATAGGTAGGTTGGATTGTAGGCTACGTTTATGGAATCCATCACTTTAACCGCTATGATTGGCACATCCCACCCTGAAAGATGTGATCAAATCGAATGAAGGGGCGATTGTTGGTTAACTGGTCGATAAAAGTTCGCTTCGGAATATCTTCGCTTTAACGTAGACTGCTTCAAAACAGCTCGCTATTACAGGTACCTACTAATCGATAACTTGTCTTCAAGCCGAGGACTTTCTGTTCAGAACTTCCCTTTCGGGATCAAGAGCCCCGGCTAAGTTCCGAGTATCGAACTCATTAGTTTCAGTGCTCTCCTTGTTACGAATCATTGACGCCTCATCGGCCGCATCAACTAGTTCTAAACGCTTTCTAGGTCTGAATCCCCTATTTACTCGCTTCATTGTAAAAAGGGACCCCAGCCTTGCTGTTACAAAGTTGAAATAGCTGCTTACAATTTACTTAATGTACCTACTGTTAATCAAGCCAAATGAACTGATATACTTTGGTTGGCTACAGGGATATTTCCTAGGGTTCCTAAAAAAAACCTATAATATATCAAGGCCAGTTTATAAATTTTTAAAACTAGATTTGTCCATAAACTACTTGCCAAGAAATTTTCGGTTTAGAGGTTGAAGCCCGGTTTATTGACAAAATTTATCCATCCGTTATACAAGAGAGCTTCAGATGAACATTCCCAATGAAATTTTTACTTGAAGCTTACTTGGCTATCGGATCAATAAGATTTGTCAATAAACCGACCCATTCACTATCCGATTGATGACTGTTAGAGTAGGGATGAACATTGAAAACGTGGTCTGGAAAAAAGAATCGAATTTATTCGGTTCAACGCCAACGCCACTTCGGCCAATCACAGCAATGCCGATTCGTAGTCAAACTCGAAAACTAACTCACAATGAAACATGAACTCAAACTCACAATCGAAATCGAGGTCAAACTCACAATAAAACAGAAACTCAAACTCATAATCGAAATCGAAGTCGGACTCCAAATGAAACAGAAACTCAAACTCATGATCGAAAACAAAGACAAACTCACAATGAAACAGAAAGTCAAACTTATAATCAACAACAAAATCAAAATCACAATGAAACAGAAACTCCAGATCATAATCGGAATCGAAGTGAAACTCAGAATGAAACAAAAACTCAAACTCATGATCAAACTCGAATTAAAACCCACAATTCACAACAGAAAGTCAAACTTATAATCGATATCAAAGATAAACCCACAATGAAACAGAAACTCAAACTCATCATCGAAATCGAAGTCGAACTCCAAATGAAACAGAAACTCAAACTCATGATCGAAAACGAAGTCAAACTCACAATGAAACAGAAACTCAAACTTATAATCGAAACCGAAGTCAAACTCTCAATGAAACAGAAAGTCAAACTCATAATCGAAATCGAAGTCAAACTCACAATTAAACCGAAATTCAAACTTATAATCGAAATCGAAGTCAAACTCACAATGAAACAGAAACTCAAACTCATGATCGAAAACGAAGTCAAACTCAGAATGAAACAGAAACTCAAACTCATCATTAAAATCGAAGTCAAACTAATAATCGAAACCGAAGTCAAACTCTCAATGAAACAGAAAGTCAAACTCATAATGAAACAGAAACTCCAGATCATAATCGAAAACGAAGTCAAACTCACAATGGAACAGAAAATCAAACTCATAATCGAAATCGAAGTCAAACTCACAATGAAAAAGAAACTCAAACTCATAATCGAAATCGAAGTCGAACTGATAATGAAACAGAAAGTCGAACTAATAATCGAAACCGAAGTCAAACTCCAAATGAAACAGAAAGTCAAACTCATAATCGAAATCGAAGTCAAACTCACAATGAAACCGAAATTCAAACTTATAATCGAAATCGAAGTCAAACTCACAATGAAACAGAAACTCAAACTCATGATCGAAAACGAAGTCAAACTCAGAATGAAACAGAAACTCAAACTCATCATTAAAATCGAAGTCAAACTAATAATCGAAACCGAAGTCAAACTCTCAATGAAACAGAAAGTCAAACTCATAATCATAACCGAAGTCAAACTCACAATGAAACAGAAACTCCAGATCATAATCGAAAACGAAGTCAAACTCACAATGGAACAGAAAATCAAACTCATAATCGAAATCGAAGTCAAACTCACAATGAAACAGAAACTCCAGATCATAATCGAAACCGAAGTCAAACTCCAAATGAAACAGAAAGTCAAACTCATGATCGAAATCGAAGTCAAACTCACAATGAAACAGAAACTCCAGATCATAATCGAAACCGAAGTCAAACTCACAATGAAACAGAAAGTCAAACTCATAATCGAAATCGAAGTCAAACTCACAATGAAACAGAAAGTCAAACTTATAATTGGACGATTAAACGAACTTACCTGTGAAGTTCAATCGTAATTATGTGCATCCCAGTCCGAAGACACCACGTGAGAACAATTGCAGCTCCTCGGTCAGGGAGCGCAAACACCGATACTTTTAAAGAGACAAAAATGTCTATCATGCTCTCTGCAGAGGAGGACACTTCGGCCTCTGCCCATATCATCTGCTCGCGCGCCTGCTACATAAATTTCAGTCTTCGTGTTCGGTGCGCGCGACATCGGTACTTTTAGGCTCTCTCTTTTTACATTTTGCTTGAAATGTAATTAAATCGCCTTTTCTCGACCGGTGATTGTTGAAATTAGTCGTTGTCCGACTAATGATTACCGGAGACCGCGGAAGTTCGCCGTTTTTTGGTGAAGTGCAGTAGCTGGAGACCGCGGAAATTCGCTGTTTTTTTGGGGAAGTGTAGTAGTTGGTCAACGGAGGTAGCCGACCTTGAGGCCATTCAACCTCTTCCAGGAATCGACTTGAGTTAAGGTCGTAAGTGGTCATCTCCTTTTACCTTTGTAATTCTAAGTTGGCCAATAATTCACGTTTTTCAGGATAGAATCTACGTTCAGATTCGGATGCGGTTTTCCGACATCGACAGTTGTTGAACAAGTTGAGGAAGTTGGGAAGAAACGTCCGTCGACTCTCGGCTCGTAGGAATGAGCACGATCGACGCAGGCGCCATTCCTCTTCCTCGTCGCACGAAGGGCTCGCGTTCCACATCCGACAGAGCTCGGCCTTATGATGCATAAGGCTCGCTCTGTGCGTCGACAAGATGGAACTCGACCAGTTCCACGCAAGAGTGTGGATTCTGGTCGTCAGCGCAAGAGCGTTGATTCTGGTGACCGAACACAAGAGTGTTCGAGCGACTGACACAGGAGTGTCGATTCTTCCGACCGCCACATCCGACAGAGCTCGGCCTTATGGTGCATAAGTCTCGCTTATGGTGCATAAGGCTCGCTCTGTGCGTCGACGAGATGCAGCTCGACCAGTTCTACGCAAGAGTGTGGATTCTGGTCGTCAGCGCAAGAGCGCTGATTCTGGTGACAGAACACAAGAGTGTTCGAGCGACTGACACAGGAGTGTCGATTCTTCCGACCGCCACATCCGACAGAGCTCGGCCTTATGGTGCATAAGTCTCGCTTATGGTGCATAAGGCTCGCTCTGTGCGTCGACAAGATGCAGCTCGACCAGTTCTACGCAAGAGTGTGGATTCTGGTCGTCAGCGCAAGAGCGCTGATTCTGGTGACCGAACACAAGAGTGTTCGAGCGACTGACACAGGAGTGTCGATTCTTCCGACCGCCACATCCGACAGAGCTCGGCCTTATGGTGCATAAGTCTCGCTTATGGTGCATAAGGCTCGCTCTGTGCGTCGACGAGATGCAGCTCGACCAGTTCTACGCAAGAGTGTGGATTCTGGTCGTCAGCGCAAGCGCGCTCATTCTGGTGTCCGAACACAAGAGTGTTTTGGACGAATGACACAGGAGTGTTGATTCTCCCGATCGACACAGGTTTGTCAATTCTATTAACCGACACAGGTTTTTTTGTCAATTCTATTAATCAACATAAGATTGTCGATTCTAATAACCTACACAGGTTTTTTCGATTCTATTAATCAACATAGGATTGTCGATTCTATTAACCTACACAGGATTGTTGATTCTATTAACCTTCGCAGGATTGTCGATTCTATTAACCTTCACAGGATTGTCGATTCTATTAACCTTCACAGGATTGTCGATTCTATTAACCGTCACTGGGGTGGTGAAAGTTGAGTCGGATGCCTCAAAAGGTTCGTTCGCGGTGCGAGTTCTGGGGGTGCCCACTCACTGTCCGAATGCTGGCTGCTAGAAGGAAAATTACCATAGGACCATTACGTGGTTTTGAACGCTAATGAAATCTATTTGAGTAGTTTATTGAATAATCGCAACCAATTAAAGCAATGAGTTGATTTGGCCCCACGACTAGCGGTCGGATGAGGTCTGTTCAGAGCGGTTCTGCGCATGCGCCATTGCGCAGTCGGGTTTTGTCGTTCGCGGTGACAGAATTCCTAGTTCGGAACTGGGGGAACCGTTAAGCTGCGAGCGCGGAGCCCAGGAACGCAGGTGCGTAAACAACAGATAAAAATTTCGAGTACTGGTAGACAGAAACTTGTAACAAACATGGTACCTATACAAAATGATAAGTTATGGAAATAATTCCCATATGATGTTTTGAGTTCAGGAGACTGTTCTGTGGACTGGGGGCGGTGTGTCTTGGGAGGTCAATATTGATTTGCCATGGCAAACCTGATGGCAACGTATGACAATTTGGGTAATGAGTCGATAGCGACTGCCAGGACATATTGCTTCGGATTTGCGGAGTAGGCCCCTGAAATCGTTTGCAGTGCAAAAATAAATGCCACAGTTCCAGGACTCTACGGATTTTTAGTCCCATTCGCATGAATTCGGGAGATCATAAAAACGATGTTCTCATCACGGGACCATGGGACCCTCTATACAGGATTGAGAGAGTTTTTGGCTAAATACAATCCTCCAAGCATCTTAGATCTCCTCTCCCCACCAACCCTGACCTGCCATGATGACCCCACTATGATCCATGATTCCCCAGACCCTTAAAATTTGTGCTGAGGTAAGTCAGCCATTGACGTCACCCTTACGGAACTAGGGAAAAATGCCCATCTTCCCGGGAATCATATCGGAAATACCTCGCAGCCAACGACATGGAGGTCGTAATTTATAGCAAGATTGGAAATTTTTAACTTAAAATTCTACTATTTGGGGATGGATAGAAGGTTGCAGACCGCCTCCCGTAGAAATCTCATTTCAAAATTTTAGATCCTTCTACTAAACGACGTACTTTTTCGGAATCCAAAAACTTGGCAATGCAGACAGAAATGAATCTTTTGCCAGATATTGGCGCTATTGAGTCTTATCATCCAGAGCCCAATCCGTTCATTTCACCAAGTTTCATTGCGGACAAACCTTGCGGGAAGAAAAGGATTATAGGGCCACGGCTCAACTTTCTATTGAGCCACAATCGACCTCCGCGAGGCGTATTGCATGCTATCAGTGGATCCTCGAGTTATTTACGTTTCTTTTTCACGACAGGCTCTATTAATTCACTTGTCTCTGTTTTGGATGTCCATCAGCCCCATACACGTCCTCCAAACTCTGTAGGCCGATCTTACAAGAGTTGCGGTCCCCAGGGGATAATTGGTTTGAATTACTTGGATGATTTCCGCGTCATTGCAAAAAATTACCAGCCTTGTGATCGACATACTATGTCGAAAACAGTGAGATTGTTGAGAAATCTCGGGTTCACCATGGTCATGGAAACGAATGAATCGGTCCTCAGGCGTCTAAAAATTTTCTTACCAGTATTCTCCTCATCTGTTGGAAATTACGGACTTGATAATCGTAATTACGGACCCATACCATTCGAAATAATCAATTTTGCGATAATCACATTCGTTTCTAGGACTCCAAACCATTTTCTTACATTAGTTCGTCGGACAGTTATGAAGACGATTATGGCTATAGAACTCTGCCCGACGACAAAGCAAAGCCTTCTGATTCAGAGTGTGCTCTGAATTTGGAGGTATTTGACGAAAGCATTCGCGAATCAGGTCAGTCGACCGGAAGTCGACTTATTTGCCTCTTCTTAACATGTTACTTCGAAGCGCTAAGTGCCGGCGATTCGTTTCCTGGCATCCTGACATTGCCTCCTGGAAGATGGATGCGTTCACATTGGCCCGTAACCGTGAAAAGTTTTATGCGTTTCCTTGTATTTGAAAACCTGAATTTGAAAATTCTCCCAAAAGATTGTTGTTGATAAGGCTAAAGGGATTGTTGTGATACCACGCAGGGCCCAAAGCTCCTGTTTGTAAAACTTGCAATTTTACAACTTCATTTCGACCCATCTAACGACCTTCCAGATCCTCCTCCGAGCTCTGAGGGCCTTCATCCACTTTTGCCAGACCCTTATCCTGGTGGTAAGGTTTATCCTTTTGTGAGGGAAGCATTTCTCGCAGTGGCAAATTCTAAGTTAGAAACAGAGCATAAATTTTTTTTTTTTCCTTCAGAACCATGAACGTGAGTTATGGTATGCTAGTTCTTGAGTAACGATTGTCAAGTCCTGCTTGCCCTGATTGCTCCGTGAGACCTCGCCACTGATTCCTCGGGAAAGGTATCCCGGATAACGTAAGCGACTTGCTACTAGAAAGTATCACCCCTTCCACGATGCAGCAGTACGAATCGTCACTCAGGCTGTATTGGAAATTCTGTGTATAGAGAAAGTGACCTCCACTCACGACCAAGATCCCAAAAGCTCTCTCGTTTTTTGTCAACAAGTTTTGAAAATCGCCCCATTTGTATGGAACGCTTAATACCCATCGCGTAGCTATATCACTGGTTGCAGATAGAGATATTAGCCATGATCCTTCCATCAAAAGAGTGCTTAAAGGGGTTTTTTCTTTGTTAACGTCCGCCTAACCCGCCATATTCCAACACTTGGGACCCCAAGTTGTCCTCAACTATGTTAAAGCCACCATTGATGGCGACGTTGACTGTGTGGCAAAAGGGTGGGTTGCTTTTCTCTGTTTAGCTACACTACATAGACTTCAGACTATACATTGCATCAGGATTTCATACATTCAGAGGCATGCCTGAGGGTTTACATTCCCAATCCTTTGAAGTCTTCCTTCCAAACAATCCACAGCCTGGCCAGGATTTGCCTTTCTTCTCCGAAGATTCAACATTGTGTGTGACAAGCTGCTTGGAGCAATACGTGCTACTCACACGCTCTTGGCGACCTCCCGAATGTAAAAAATTATTCATCTCTTAGACTAGTCCATCCTCGGCCGCATCAAGACAAACCCAGAGTCGCTGGGTGAGAGTCGGGTTAACCACCACTGGGGTCGACTGCCAAAATTATAAACCCCTCTCAGTCCGGCATGCCTCGACTTCGACAGCCTACCGTCGTGGTAAGACCATGGAAGCCATTAAAAAAGCCTTCAAGCTGAAGGGCGCAGGCTGCGTAGTTTGCGAAATCTGGCTATCGAAGTGTGGAAGGATCAAATAGCTTACTTCATACGGGTATTTTTTCCAGTACCCCTTAGTGAAATGATTAAATTGTCTATATTTCACTGCGGCCGACTTAGATTAAGTAACATCTACTGTAACCTTATTGCTGTATCTCAGACCAGAATCTCTGAGGTTGATGCAGATTTGGATATCTTTGAACATCTGCAATTGTTCTCACGTGGTGTCTGAGGACTGGGATGACACATAATTGGACGATTAAACGAACTTACCTGTGAAGTTCAATCGTAATTATGTGCATCCCAGTCCGAAGACACCACGTCCCCTGTACTACCCTCCCACCCGTGGTCAAATCTTCATCAACTTCAGAAAATCTTTGAATGACTGAAATTTATGTAGCAGGCGCGCGAGCAGATGATATGGGCAGAGGCCGAAGTGTCCTCCTCTGCAGAGAGCATGATAGACATTTTTGTCTCTTTAAAAGTATCGGTGTTTGCGCTCCCTGACCGAGGAGCTGCAATTGTTCTCACGTGGTGTCTGAGGACTGGGATGACACATAATCGACATCGAAGTGAAGTCTCAATGAAACAGAAACTCAAACTCATGATCGAAAACGAATTCAAACTCACAATGAAAAAGTGACTTCAATTTCAAACTCATCATCGAAATCGAAGTCGAACTGATAATGAAACAGAAAGTCAAGTTGTGAGTGTGACTTCAATTTCGATTATACGAGTTTTCGTAAGTTTGACTTTCGGTTTCATTGTGAGTTTGACTTCGATTTCGATTATGAGTTTGACTTTCTGTTTCATTGAGAGTTTGACTTCGGTTTCGATTATAAGTTTGAGTTTCTGTTTCATTGCGAGTTCGACTTCGTTTTCGATCATGAGTTTGAGTTTCTGTTTCATTGTGAGTTTGACTTCGAAGTCGATTATAAGTTTGACTTTCTGTATCAATGTGACTTTGACTTCGATTTCGATAATGAGTTTGACTTTCTGTTTCATTGAGAGTTTGACTTCGATTTCGATTATAAGTTTGACTTTCTGTTTCATTATGAGTTCGACTTCGATTTCGATTATGAGTTTGAGTTTCTGTTTCATTGTGAGTTTGACTTCGTTTTCGATCATGAGTTTGAGTTTCTGTTTCATTTGGAGTTCGACTTCGATTTCGATTATGAGTTTGAGTTTCTGTTTCATTGTGAGTTTGACTTCGTTTTCGATGATGAGTTTGAGTTTCTGTTTCATTGTGAGTTTGACTTCGTTTTCGATCATGAGCTTGAGTTTCTGTTTCATTGTGAGTTTGACTTCGATTTTGATGATGAGTTTGAGTTTGTTTCATTGTGAGTTTGACTTCGGTTTCGATTATGAGTTTGACTTTCTGTTTCATTGTGAGTTTGACTTCGATTTTGATTGTAAGTTTGACTTTCTGTTACATTGTGACTTCGACTTCGATTTCGATTATGAGTTTGAGTTTCTGTTTCATTGCGAGTTTGACTGTGATTTCGATTATGAGGTTCTGTTTCATTGTGAGTTTGACTTCGATTTCGATTATGAGTTTGAGTGTCAGATTCATTGTGAGTTTGACTTCGATTTCGATGATGAGTTTGAGTTTCTGTTTCATTGTGAGTTTGACTTTGATTTCGATTATGAGTTTCTGTTTCATTGTGAGTTTGACTTCGATTTCGATTATGAGTTTGAGTGTCAGATTCATTGTGAGTTTGACTTCGTTTTCGATCATGAGCTTGAGTTCCGGTTTCATTGTGAGTTTGGCTTCGATCATGAGCTTGAGTTTCGGTTTCATTGTGAGTTTGACTTCGAGTTTGAGTTTCTGTTTCGTTGTGAGTTTGACTTCGAGTTCGAGTATGAGTTTGAGTTTTTTTTCATTGTGAGTTTGACTATGAGTATGACTATGAGGTTTGGGTTCGAGGTTTAACCGAAAAACATTATTCATAAACTAGTTGAACAACTTCAATACCCTGAAATTGAGTATCTATTCTGACTATTGTGTTCCACTACCTCTTCTCAAATTATTCAATTCTGCGTTCATTCAGCTACATGTTTGGACCTAAGGCCTATGTGGCTTCTGAACACGACCGAAGGTAATCGAGCTCTAAAAAAAGAACAACGATTTCGGGAAAACGATTTTGGGAAATGGCAAAATCCGCCTAACAATGTTATTTACACCAAGTACCTAACTGTGTATCAATTGCAAAATAATCCGCTCTTTGAGATGCCGCCAACTAGAGCCATTTTGATGCGATTGCACTGCATGATCAATAATTGCATCAAGCGGGTGCGGTTGCTTTGATTGTTGATTTCCCTTTCCATTTGAATCAACTCAGCCGTCTAGCTATTCGGATTATGTGGTTTTCGCCGTAAGTCATTTCTCGGTCAGTTGCTTTTGGAAATCATGATAGATTGCTATGCTGAGACTGGAGGCGAAATGAAACATCCTCTGCTGTAATTAGCTGCATGAAACGGCCTGGCAACCGTTGCATCTCAATTTCCCAGCCGACGATAAGACGGTGGCAAGATATTAAAATCGGATTGTAAATAAAGGAATCTCATCTCTGAAATTATTCATCTTTCTAGCGGAGAACATTGAGTAAAAAGAGCGAACGGTCGGCCGGGGAAAGTGCAGCGGTCGGTATTGGATGGGAGTGATAGAGAATGATGGAAAACGACTCTTTCATCCTCGTAATGACACCGAGGTTTGGTCGTGAAGGATGAGAAATATTACATCGGAAATGCCGGTCTGCGAGCGAAGGGGTGTACGAGTGGGTTATAGTCCCCGTGAATCGATTTTTTACGTAGTATAGACAAAGAAGAAGTTGGTGGGATAATCCAGAAAAAATAAAAAATATCTCAACCAATAGATAAATTAACCAGTACGACTCAACCAGTAGATAAATTTGCATTTTTTGGATGCCTTCATTTTGAACCAAATTCACTTAATGGCTCCTTAAGCGGCTTCCTTGAGTTGAGAAAATCATAGATCGAATTGCAAGAAAATATTTATCGACAGTGAAACTGGAAAACCACCTAGTATTTTGGAAAATGAGGTTCCGAGCTTCCCAGGTAAAACAACTCGTTACGCATGTCCTCTAGTCAAGAAATTATGCCACTTCTAAGGCATCCATTCACTATTCAAAAGCTGATCGATGGGTCGAGACAATTTATTAATTTAATTGGTCGAGGTGCCTTCAGAGATGAATCCATTAAATTTGATTGGCGTTTCCAAACCACAGCGCAGCCAGAAATATTGGAAGTTTTTTTCACCTCCTGTAAAATTCTGGGTTTTAGACATAGTGCAAGATTTTCCAGAATTACTTTCGTTATATTGCTTTTTTATTCTACGAAGAACACGACAAGTAAAATCGAGTCTCTTTCATCGTCGACCGACTATGCGGAAAATCGAATCATCCAGGAAGCAGCTGGCTAATATCATTGAGCAGCGGAGAGGGGAATTCTAATAGTTTTCCATTAAGCCACTCTCGAAAAATGAAAGATATTGGAGAAAATTATAGCGAAGTTTAAAAATAACACCGTCGAAGAAGAATTAATAAAGCCGGAGACTCCGGGGGAAAAACTTGAGATTAATTTTGGCAATTAAAAATTTGAAACCGGTGTGCTGTCGGCTCGTTAGGATGACGGTAATGTAAAAAACGTCGCTTAACTGAAGCTGACCTCCGTGACGGCGGTTCTACTTCAGCAGCAGAATGAAAGAAAACCCTCCCACCGACTTTTCCGGCTCCTCTTTTCAGCCGAACCCACCTCAATTCCTCATTAATTTTTTGCCCCGGGAAAATGGAGAAGCGAAGGACACCCGGCGGCCTGAAGGGATTTTTTAAAATCTATCTTTGTATTCATTCCTGTTGCAAAGGCCGATGAAAAATTTCACTCTTTACTGTCCAGATGTTTTATGTTCATCTACCTGGCGAAAAAACCGGTTACTGATACTGGCACGCTAAATCGTCGGAATGTGGAAGGCTGCTGGCCTCCCTTCACTATATATAGTGAAGTATACTTCTGGGATTGTTTACTGGAAATTTTGACCCGCTAACGAATATGGTCCGCGTCAAAAGTCTTGACACGGCGCTCTTGAGGGCTTGAAATAGGTACGCATGATCTGCAAAATCTGTTAGCATAATCGCTCCAGCCGGTATGTATATAAATAGCATAACATCAAACTTTCATATTTCTCAAAAACAAAACACGTTATTCAGTCTATTGAATTTTATTTCCCCATCAGAATGTTACAAGCTGATTTCCTGATTGATTCTCATAATTTTCAAGTCCCAAGAGAAAAAAATTCAAAATTTCATTTTTATTTATTATTTTACATTTTGTTTGTTACTTGGCTTGGTCTGACGTCAAAGCAGAAGCCATGAAAATGACATTAGCCGCGATGGGTAGTAGTACACATTTCTAAAAATGCAGCCTGATCATAACACTCAAGATTAGGGTGTCCCTTATTTTTCAACTTCAATATTTTTGGACGCATACCCTCTCATTTTTTTCTCTTAGGTCTAAAACTATCGTATGTGAAATAGTTTCCCCCTAGGATGACGTTAACCCGTGCCGAATCGTCGCCAAAGTTGGAATATACGAATTTGGGCTTTTTCGCTAAAATCGCCCCTTTCTTGAGACGCTCTGAAATTTCTTCTGGCAGTCGCGGTTGTTTGATTGACGTGAAATTTATACCATATATTTGAGTAATATTAACGAAGATCTGGTAAAAATTTGAAGAGGATTGGATGGAAATTGCGGGCTACAGAAATCTTGTAAGTCTATTGTTGGTGCCCGTTTTATCGGAAACTTGCATTCAGACGGTTTTACTGACTCTTAAGATAATAATATCTCTGACGAATCGACTTTAATGTTCACCTCGTCTTCAGAGAGGCTTTCAAAGAACTGCTGGGAGTAGAAGAAGAAGAAAAATAAGAGTTTATTTGTATAAAGCCAATAAGGCCATTACAAAAGTTGGCAAGATTTCATTAGGCACAAAAGTGAAGATAAAATAAATATTTTCCTTTTGGAGAAAAGATTAGCTTCTAATTGAGCGATAATATTATGCATCGGAGTTTTTTTTAATTTCTTAAGTAAGCATCTACCAAAAATATCTATTGGCCAAAAGCGGAAAGTACGTAATACATTTTTTCCTCAGAAAACAGTTCCCTCTGAAACCTTGAAGGCCCTGAGCCTAAGGACCTCTGCAGGAAACCAATAAAACTTGCAGGGTTCTTGATAGTCATGACTAGCAGCAATTCGCCCTTGGAGAGCGTGCAACCACCCAAAAATTTGAGCCCCTCGGCTCGAAACACTGCGCATTCTGCGATTAGGTGTTTTAAGGTGTCTGGCTTTGTCAGATCACAAACTTGGCAGTTCCGATCTGCTGAGAATTTTATACAGAGCCTGTTCAAGTATACCCGACAGAAGGGGAGACCTAAGCTCTTGTCTAAGCTAGGAGTCGCTTAGCGCACAGTGGCAGGGCAGCCTCCAAGAACGGAAGGCCCCCCAGACATCCTACGTTTCTTGGGACTCGGTTGAAAAAAGATTGACTCGCGCCCTCAACGTCCTCCAGGCAGAGCGGAGCGTCCTCCAAAGAGTTCTCGCTGTTGTTTCAGTCCGGCATAATCCTGCGGTTCCAGGAGTCCCTCGCAGTCCGCCTGAGCGAGCAGCTGCCTGAACTGCAGGGGTCAGCGAGCTTCCAAGCTCTAGAAGCCTGTAAAAGCCAGTCCTAGGAAGCCGCTCTTTACCCATACTTTGGAGTTTCAGAAACCAGCTAAACATTCCCTTCCCAATATGCAGTTTGAGGTGGGTTGTAGTTGAAGCCCTGACGAGGTAATACGGCGTGCTCCATCCCAAGCCAAGCAGGGCCGCTGTAACTTGAACTCTTTCGAGCAGCTCACAGTGGTAAAAACTCCATGCTTCTGCAGCGTAAAGGGCTGTACTTGCTATCACTGCCGAAAAAAGTGTCTTCCACGAAGAGGGCGTATTGGCTTGAGACCTGAATACGATCGGCCAGACACTTTTATAATCCGCAATCTCCTTCTCAGCTGCCAATTTGGTATGCCATGTGAACAAGCCTGAAGAGGAGAACTCGACCCCGAGGAAGGCAACAGACTTTTGGACAATGACAAAGGGTTACTGAGGAGAATATGAAACATTGGCAGAGCGCGAATCCAGAATCGACATGTTGCTGCACGTTTATGCATGGTTGCGATGATCCCGGATTTGAGATAATATAATACGAATTCACCCCACATTTTTGAATGTTAGTTCAAGCACCTTATCTAATGCCTATGAAGATGCATGAACTGACAGGTTCATGTAAACATCTTACGGGGTGAGTGCAAGAGCTAAATTATTTTCGGAAAAACGAGACAACATCTGAATAGGTACTCAACCTTTTCTACCAATCGTATTTTTCGATCAATCCTCTTCAAATTTTTACCAGATCTTCGTTAATATTACTCAAATATATGGTATAAATTTCACGTCAATCAGACAACCGCGACTACCAGAAGAAATTTCAGAGCGTCTCAAGAAAGGGGCGATTTTAGCGAAAAAGCCCAAATTCGTGTATTCCAACTTTGGCGACGATTCGGCACGGGTTAACGTCATCCTAGGGGGAAACTATTTCACATACGATAGTTTTAGACCTAAGAGAAAAAAATGAGAGGGTATGCGTATCAAATTTCCCAAAAAAAATTTTTTCTCCGATATAAGGGACACCCTACTCAAGATGGTAAGTAAGGTGGAAGGTAACGAGGAAAATGAGAAAAGACAGTTTTTGGGGAAAAAGGTTTTTTTTTGGTTCCGATTATGAAAAAAATCAAAACGATATTGTTTGGAGGACGTGTAAGTGGGAAATATTATCACTTGCATTACCTAAATTTTCTATATGCCTATTTTTATTGCGACGATGATTATTACGTACATAACAATTTTCGTCGTAAGCTTCTTCGGTTTGTCGGAAGAGGTCTGGCCAAGGCTCGTCTAAGTAGCCGAGGTACTAAGTTATTATTCTCAAGGTTAGCCTCGAGGGCGTTGGAAGGCAATGAGAAGTAAAAGGGCGTCGGTGTTTCCGGCGTTATAATCCGTTCGGAAGGAATTTGCATGAGAATAGCGGCGGCTACGGGCGTAAAGCAGGACGCCACTAATTCCCTATTCTAACCTCCGAGCTTTGGTGTACATAGGTGCGAACTTGAGGGAAGCTCAAATTTAGAGACGAAACGGCATTTCCGAGCTACACGATTTTTGGAATAACATCGTTAACTGCCGACACCTTTGAGCAACCAGTTGTGTTTATAAGGACATCATCCGCAATACTTCCGTATTTGGTATGTAAGTAGGTAGGTAAAATTTGGAATCGTATTGGTGAGGTACATTATTTTGAGTAACGTGAATATTATTTTGACTCCTACGATGAAAAAAAAAACTTGGAATAGAGATTGGTGACACTCATAGTAGGGTGATTCCCCTAAAAGTGGCGAAATTGGGGTCAGCAAATTCCGTTTTACCAATGATGAAATTTTGCATGTTTCTCGACGAGAAATTGTTCATTTGCCTGCTATTAATGAAAACTATATACCAGCAGTGTAGTTTCATCACCCAGAGAGGGTTTACAGACATGATTAGATAATAATCAGTGGTCCAGGGGAATGACAAAATCGAGAGACTTAAAAAAATCTATTTAAACCTCAAATTAAACGCTGCTAAGTAGATTAGTGACATGGGTACATTATTTGTCTGGGTATCTCAGAAAATAAAGTTCAAATAATTGGAGTAGGTACGTCGGTTCATCATCATATCATTTGAGGAGTAATGGTCAATGGTGAATTCGATGATGCCAAAATGGTACGTTCTCACACTGATGAATAAATAGGTGTAAAAAGAAAACCAATGGTGCGTAGATAACACACAAAACTTCCATATTTTGAAACGTAAAATTGAGACACAATTTGATCATATTTTGACTGTTTTTAGGGGTGTTTTGGTCAAAAACTCAAAAAATCCACTATTCAAATTTTAAAATTCACCCAAAATAAAAATACACCACAATATTGGAATATAAAAAATATCCACATATTCTGCTAAGTAAAAAAAAGATTTTAATACCAAGAACGCTCAAATCGGTTCATTTTTGTGGCCGGAAAAAAATAAAATAGAAAACACTATAAATTCAAATATATCGGAAGTACTGTGCGTTATCCAAATTTCGATTAAACAGGGTGTTAGGTCTTGCCGAGACAAACATTTCAGTTCAAGAAATTTGAAAAAAGGTTGAGAATTGAGGGAGCAGCGCCCTAGCTGACAAACCTCCATCCAGAACATGCAGGGGAATGACGGCCAGGGGAATGACAAATCGCGGTTTTTCCCATTTCTTTCCTCCTCCTTTCACTACCTAAATTTTGAAAAAAATACGCTGGGAGGTGCACCTCCAGACTTAAAGAATAGTGGCAGAGGGAAAAATCTACTACTTCAATTTGATAAGATATTGAATACAGGGGAATGACACATAATGAAAATACTCACCATATATGAGGCTGTTTTTTGCCTCTCAATGGCTTCTCAACAAACACTAGTGTTATCTTGCAGATCAGGCACGTTCTAGAGTTCCAGAGCTACCGAATGCCGTTTTCAAAATTACCGAAACTGTAATAGTTTCCCATTTATGGGGGTGACCAGTTTTGATAGGGGAATAACGCAAAAAGGCGGGGACACGCTGTGCTTTGCTTCTAACATTGAAGCCTATGCATCTAAAATTATGAGAACAGAGGAGCTAATACGGGACTATATACTGAGTGCATTCGTTTTAGCAGATTCTGAAAATCTCGATCCGAATAACCAGGGTTGGTTGAAGAAGTAGTGTACCTAGGGGTGGGGACATGCCAGGGGAATGACATTTCGGCTATATTTATATATTTTTCTCCACTTGCTAATAATATTTTTGGACAGTTTACACGTGCGGAGCATGGGGACCAACGATCTAATCACAACGCTTTTTGTTCCATCGCAATACTACGAATAGTTTTCAAGATATGAAGAAAAGACACGATTTCGCCACTTTTAGTGGAATCACCCAGTACAGCTAATTTGAGCTCGAGCGCTTTCGGCCGTGCGGCCCTCCTCAGGAGTTTTTCGTGACGTTATCAAATCCTGACATTACCTCGTCAGTATACTGTCAGTATACGTCAGTATACGTTCTATAGAACGCGGCTTTTTGGGTCTGTGCTTTTTGAAAACAACGCATCGTTATCAAGCTTTATTCTCATCAAACCGACTACGGCTATTTCCTGTGGGACCTCGCACTTCTCATTACACCGACCAATTATATCCGCGCGATACGCGTGCGGCTGCGCCTGTTCGGCTTTGTTCGTCGCTTTTTGTTGTCTTCCCCGTTTTCCACAATTTTGTGCCCTTTCGACTAAACTTTTTCTACCAGCCATTCTTCTCGGAAATAAAGGATTTTTTTTTGCAGAGAACGAGTTTCATAAATTTTCTCCCGCGTACCGTATCGCGTCCTGCTGGATTTCAAATGGTGGGCGCACGTATTGCAGGATAACGCCGTCATGTAATCCTCAGATGGTAGGCCGCTCTCGGTCTACCCAATTTCTCTGCGAGTTTTCATTTATTCGCGCACCTGCTGGTAGGCCATTATGTTACAACGTTAAAATCCAATATTTTTATTGGCGCCTGGCTTTTGAAATGAAAAATTCGCTACGTAGTGAAATTTCCCATTTCTCGGATAAATCATATGAAAAAAAAATGTAGGCGCAAGAAAATAAACATGCTCTGTGGAACATTTTTTCAAAACATCGCTAAAAACCTGCATATTGGTTAATTTTTTATAAAAGTGACATACCTCGTAGGTACCTATATAAAGTATTTAATTAAAATGTGTGGCATCAGGGAAAATGAACAAGTTCATGCAACAATATTTATAAATGAAAAATAATAAAAATTGGTATGTACAGATTAAAAATATCAAAAACTGATACTTATGAATTCGAATTAGGAATCAAAAGAGAACATAAATTTATTCAAAAACCGATTACATAGGTACATTATTTCTGGAAATAATGTACCAAAATCTCTATAATTCCTCTTTGTACGCGTCTATTGCAGAGGGTGCCTGGATTTTTTAATCGCCAGATATTCTACACTCAAACTTACACACATCTCTTTTTTTCAATGTCATAGATGACAAAAAGCGTTCATTAATATGAGGGAGACCATACAAATTTCAACAGCAGTTCAACAGTGCGAGAAACGCTGCGTATAACTCAACGTTATCATCCCTCGAGTTGCCTGGCAGCGCAAAATGAAATTTAATAATGGCACTACGTGGAAAACTGCGACTCAAATGTAGTCCTGATTAAAAACTGATGGAAATTACTCGCTCCTCTAAATAGAAATTATATCGTTCCTTTCTTTTGTCCGCAATCTGCGATAAAGTCCACAGCCTCGGAAAAACTTGGTTTCTCAAGCTTGCGCGAAAACTTTCTAATTGACTCAGCACCGGCGCTCAGAATTTCTTTCGTCCGGGACTGTAAAAAGAGGTACTTCCTAAGGCGAGCGCTTATTAAGTAATTCAAAATTACAGTGACACAGTTTCGGAAATTATTTCCCCTCGAAAATGAGAAGGAGTCGCAATTTTTCCGAGGCGTTTTACTTATTGTAACTTATTGTCGGGTAAGGAAATTTCCGAGGCGAAAACTTTCGTCTAGCTCGAAATATTCACGCAGAAGATACGAGAACATCTACCGTACTGATGTGAGATACAGCTGAACTTTTTCGTTCTTGGGTTTCTAAAGCCTTGAGGCAAAGAGATATAAAGGGGTCGGAGGTTGACACTTCAGATACGTCGTCGACAATGGGTGACAAAACGACGCCAGTACGTGCAAAGGGAGGCTCGAAGGTCTGTTTACTTTTGTTCCTCGTCCCCGGAGGCGGCCATTTTCGTTGATGTTGTTTTATCAACATGTTAGAGTTGGGGTAAAATGAGATGCTTTTCCTGCGCCGCTTGAATCTCCATACATTTACGAATGACGTTGCACCGGGGGCGAGATTGGGAAAATGGAGAATCCGCCGACGAAGATGGACGCCGGACTTTGTTTTAAGTTCAGAAAAAGAGTCGAGAAGAATAGTCAAAAAAGCTCTGCGAATTCTGCTCATGATTTCATTTCTGCGCAGTTCTAGTCTAGCAAATTTTGGAATTTTTCGTTTTTTTTGTATACTATAGTACCTATATCGTAGGTGCCTACCTAATTTTTATATATATATTTTTAAATTTCTATAAATTGCTTCAAGGAAATCAATAAAAACGCTAATGTAGAAGATCTGATGTATTGAATTACGGTCATCTTCTGAAACATCCGATAATGGCAAACATTAATTTCATTACATTTTCTATTTTGTTACAGACGGGCTGAGACATGTCCGCGCCCTTGTACCTGTAGCTGTACGAGAAGGAGACGACGCTGTGCTGAGGTGTCTCTTCGACCTGAACGGTGACGCTTTGTATTCGGTCAAATGGTACAAGGGTAGCCGCGAACTCTTCCGCTACATGCCTAGAGAAATTCCTTCAGTCAAAGTCTTCCCCGTTAATGGTCTTTACGATCTCGTTATAGAGGTTAGTGCGCCAAAATACTTTATGAGGCGATTGTGCGCCAGACAAATCTCAAATTTTTTATACAAATTTTTGATACAAAATTTTCGAATTAGCGATTCTCAAATTCGTAAAAATATTCAAGGAGGCATAACTTCAAAAATCGTTTTTCCTAAAACACGGAGGTCGGGTTGGGCGTTCCTGTGCCGCCGCGTACCGGAATCCGCTAGTTAACGGAACATTGGATTATTCCGGTCAGACAGAAGGCGTTATACCGCCGCGTTTTTTCCGAACGCCGCGTTATAGGCGTTGGGGTTGTACCGGTTGTGCATTAGGGTGTCCCTTATTTTTCAACTTCAATATTTTTGGACGCATACCCTCTCATTTTTTTCTCTTAGGTCTAAAACTATCGTATGTGAAATAGTTTCCCCCTAGGATGACGTTAACCCGTGCCGAATCGTCGCCAAAGTTGGAATATACGAATTTGGGCTTTTTCGCTAAAATCGCCCCTTTCTTGAGACGCTCTGAAATTTCTACTGGCAGTCGCGGTTGTTTGATTGACGTGAAATTTATACCATATATTTGAGTAATATTAACGAAGATCTGGTAAAAATTTGAAGAGGATTGGATGGAAATTGCGGGCTACAGAAATCTTGTAAGTCTATTGTTGGTGCCCGTTTTATCGGAAACTTGCATTCAGACGGTTTTACTGACTCTTAAGATAACATCTCTGACGAATCGACTTCAAATGTTCACCCCGTCTCCAGAGAGGCTGTCAAAGAACTGCTGGGAGTAGAAGAAGAAGAAAAATAAGAGTTTATTTGTATAAAGCCAATAAGGCCATTACAAAAGTTGGCAAGATTTCATTAGGCACAAAAGTGAAGATAAAATATATATTTTCCTTTTGGAGAAAAGATTAGCTCCTACTTGAGCGTTAAATATTATGCATCGGAGTTTTTTTTAGTTTCTTAAGTAAGCATCTACCAAAAATATCTATTGGCCAAAAGCGGAAAGTACGTAGGTAATACATTTTTTCCTCAGAAAACAGTTCCCTCTGAAACCTTGAAGGCCCTGAGCCTAAGGACCGTCTGCAGGAAACCAATAAAACTTGCAGGGTTCTTGATAGTCATGACTAGCAGCAATTCGCCCTTGGAGAGCGTGCAACCACCCAAAAATTTGAGCCCCTCGGCTCGAAACACTGCGCATTCTGCGATTAGGTTTTCTGAGGTGTCTGGCTTTGTCAGATCACAAACTTGGCAGTTCCGATCTGCTGAGAATTTTATACAGAGCCTGTTCAAGTATACCCGACAGAAGGGGAGACCTGCTAGTCTTGTCTGAGCTAGGAGTCGCTTAGCGCACAGTGGCAGGGCAGCCTCCAAGTACGGAAGGCCCCCCAGACATCCTACGTTTCTTGGGACTCGGTTAAAAGAAGATTGACTCGCGCCCTCAACGTCCTCCAGGCGGAGCGGAGCGTCCTCCAAAGAGTTCTCGCTGTTGTTTTAGTCGGGCATAATCCTGCGGTTCCAGGAGTCCCTCGCATTCCGCCTGAGCGAGCAGCTGCCTGAACTGCAGGGGTCAGCGAGCTTCCAAGCTCTAGAAGCCTGTAAAAGCCAGTCCTAGGAAGCCGCTCTTTACCCATACTTTGGAGTTTCAGAAACCAGCTAAACATTCCCTTCCCAATATGCAGTTTGAGGTGGGTTCTAGTTGAAGCCCTGACGAGGCTCCATCCCAAGCCAAGAAGGGCCGCTGTAACTTGAACTCTTTCGAGCAGCTCACAGTGGTAAAAACTCCATGTTTCTGCAGCGTAAAGGGCTTTACTTGCTATCACTGCCGAAAAAAGTGTCTTCCACGAAGAGGGCGTATTGGCTTGAGACCTGAATACGATCGGCCAGACACTTTTATAATCCGCAATCTCCTTCTCAACTGCCAATTTGGTATGCCATGTGAACAAACCTGAAGAGGAGAACTCGACCCCTAGGAAGGCAACAGACTTTTGGACAATGACAAAGGGTTACTGAGGAGAATATGAAACATTGGCAGAGCGCGAATCCAGAATCGACATGTTGCTGCACGTTTATGCGCGGTTGCGATGATCCCGGATTTGAGATAATATAATACGAATTCACCCCACATTTTTGAATGTTAGTTCAAGCACCTTATCTAATGCCTATGAAGATGCATGAACTGAAAGGTTCATGATCTTACGGGGTGAGTGCAAGAGCTAAATTATTTTCGGAAAAACGAGACAACATCTGAATAGGTACTCAACCTTTTCTAACAATCGTATTTTTCGATCAATCCTCTTCAAATTTTTACCAGATCTTCGTTAATATTACTCAAATATATGGTATAAATTTCACGTCAATCAAACAACCGCGACTGCCAGTAGAAATTTCAGAGCGTCTCAAGAAAGGGGCGATTTTAGCGAAAAAGCCCAAATTCGTATATTCCAACTTTGGCGACGATTCGGCACGGGTTAACGTCATCCTAGGGGGAAACTATTTCACATACGATAGTTTTAGACCTAAGAGAAAAAAACGAGAGGGTATGCGTATCAAATTTCCCAAAAAAAAATTTTTCTCCGATATAAGGGACACCCTATTGTGCATTCGTCATTTTTACAACCCCAACGGCTGGAACACTCGTAACGCGGTCGTATAACTTCTTGAGTATGGCAGGGATGACCTAAAGTTGTGTTAAATACCGGATTTCGTTCTCCGATCCTCTCCCATTAAAGTTTTTCTTATCACGGTGATTCTGGAAAAGCAACTTTTTGAGGCAGGTTGCGTAAAAATTTTACCGCTCAAAAAAGGTTTTGATTCCTACCTAATTTTTCATTTTTAATTAAGCAATAAAGTTTTTTAGAACCTCCCATTACAAGAATTTTTCATCCTCCGCTTTTGCCGAATGCAATCCATCCCATCACCCCTAAAACCTACTTGATCAGTTCTGAGTAAGAGCCAACCTAAAATATAATTTAATACAATACGAATGCCAAACGTCATCATAAGAGTGTTAAAGTGCGGAAAATAGTGCACCTAACTATTTCTGGGTCCTCCTAATCCAATCGTTCTCCAGATTGAAGAAAATTCCATAGCCGCGCGGTATAATAATAAACTTTTTTGGAAAAGTCAATATTGTCGGCGGATTTTCTCGCTCGGCAGTGTCAGCAAGACGTTCCTTTATTGTCTTTACGAACTTAATCCAAAGAACATCCATTCCCCTTAGCTTCCATACCTCTTTTGCATTCAAACTCTTCAAACTTTCCCGAGTAATCCTCGGCACCATCGTTTCTACAGTTCTTCCAAAAAGTAAAAGTTCATTTCTCTATAATAAAACAATCGTGGGGGGAAAGAGAAAAATGAAAAGGAAAAGTCGACGGAGAATGAGATGGAATTCGGCTCTCTGTCCGTCACATTCGACCGGAGGTAGCGATGTAGGGTAGTATGTCAGTGGGGAATTGAAGAAACCCTCTCAGGACATGGGGGTAGGGGGATCGTGGAAAAAGAAAATGAAGATGGCCGGTTGTTGGACTGGAGAGCAAGGGCTGGGATCATTAAGTGATTACAAAGTTTCCACGCCTAAGGGCTGACAAGGCCCTTGCAACAATTTTCCAACCCACCCCTCCGACGGTGGAACTTTTGTGGGATTGGGACCCTTGCACGGCGATCGGTCCCTGTCTGATCACTTTGAGCAATCAGCAACGCGAATTATTTCTTTGGGAATGTAATTCCTGCCTTCTTTTTTGGTCGGAAGCTTTCCTCTCGGGCCCCCCAGTTCATATACCATGAAATTGTATAAAATAACTTAAATCTGAGAACTGATTTGTTGCGTCATATTTAGATACTGAATAGAAGTGATATAATCCTCCTAAAATTGAAAATCGGATCGGAGGCTCGGAAAAAATGTCGCAAACACACTTTCTGCACAAGTGTCTGTGAACAAACCCAAACCATATCTTTATCATTTTTCAACCTTTTCCTAGTTGGAGTGTTCGTCTAGGCAAGACCCATCTGTATAGTCGAAATTTTGATTCATTCTATTTCCAATATAATATATTCAATCCAATTCCAGATTTTTACCAAGGCGCCAAAATGTAGAAGTATTGGGTGTTATTCATCACCTCTGGTTTTGTTATTTACTCCTTCAAAGTAATGAAGGCACAAAATTATTTTTCATTTTTTACTTCCATATTTACAGAGTAAATGGAAGTATTGTGATCGTCCTAAAATCGAGAATCGGAACGGAGCCTCAGAAAAAACTTTTTCTTATACACATTTACTCAGAATCACTTCCTGAACAAGTGTCTGTGTGTCCGTGTGTCCGTGTGTCCGTTAGTCCGTGTGTCCGTCTGTCCGTCTGTCCGTGTGTCCGTCTGTGGTCATTTACAAAAATGGCCATATCTCCCTCATTTCTCAACCTTTTTTCAAATTTCTTGAACTGAAATGTTTGTCTCGGCAAGACCTAACACCCTGTTTAATCGGAATTTGGATAACGCACAGTACTTCCGAGATATTTGCATTTTTAGTGTTTTCTATTTTATTTTTTTCCGGCCGCAAAAATGAACCGATTTGAGCGTTCTTGGTCTCAAAATCTTCGTTTTACCTTGCAGAATATGTGGATATTTTTTACATTCCGAAAATGTGGCGTTTTTTCATTTTGGGCGAATTTTAAAATTCTAATACTGAATTTTTCGATATTTTTGACCTAAACACTTTCAAAAGCAGTCAAAATATGATCAAATTGTGTCACAATTTTACGTTTCAAAATATGGAAGTATTGTGTGTTATCTACGCACCACTGGTTCATTTTAGAATAGGAATTATAATTCGAGATTATTTCAGGATTGTTGTAATAAGGGGGTTCAGGGTTGTTGGATAATTATAGAAGTAGGACCCATTCAAAATCAAGTTCGAAATTTGGGAAAAATTTACCGGCGTTTTTACCCAAGATGAAAAGATTTAATAATCCCGGTAAATCAATGCGCTTAGGTTGTCTACCTCTGATTTGTGACTTCCTAGTTTCCAACTTGGAAAATCTTCCAAGTTTTCAATGTTTGAATTTTCGATGAAGGTCCATGCATACGAAATTTTCTTAAAGTATAGGATCGTCTCCAAAAATCAGCTTAAAGTCAGTTCCATGGCTTTTGTCCAATATTTCAAGTAGATAATGACAATTGCACTGTGCGTTAGCTGATTTGGCTTATGCAGTGCCGTATTACACTCTTGTAGCGATGCATGACCGCAGATTCCAGGGTTATATTATGTTTGCGGTTCGTTGAATTTCATTGGACCATATAATTATAATAATTAGACTGCAAGCAATTGATGCTTTTGCATGGGTAGGAATTGATTCGTAAATTTATATCGGTACGTTAATAATTAATGTTTCGTCTCGTTACTGTTTATCGCAAATGCGGCGATAGGTAACATTTCGGCTAGGTACATTACTGTTGAATATACGTTCCAATGAATTGGCCTTCGGGGGCCCCTATTGTTTCAACTGCGGCCAAGATCCAATATCAGGAAGAAAAATCTTCGACATGAGTTAACAATCCTTGCCCAAGTCCGATGGGCTTGTCAAACGAACTCTGGACCTATGAACCATTGGTTCTATTTAATGTCCAACGCGTTGGATCCTGTTCCTTTCCATACTATGGCAATCAGTAGCCGTGTATCATATGGGTGCTGTGAAACGTAGGCTACATGTCCTGACTAGTTCCACTCTCTCCTTAAGGGCGGCAGGGCAAGCCTGGGGCAGCTTAGGTTATCGGGCTCTAAACCGGCTTCTCCATTCTATGGTTAAGTTTCACCTTTAGCAGTCCTCAAGTTTAGCTCCCAGTCGCTGTTGGACACATCCATCAATGGAATTATCATGGTTAACGAACCTCAATGCTAACCTGATGGATCGTTTGGTGATGATTGATCTGATGACATGTAAATTTCTTCCAACCTTCATCAGTTAACTTGGGCGTTTCTTTTGACGAATATTACGAACGTCAAAGGAGAATAAGTTCAAAAATAATAATCATAATACTTCATTTTTCCTGAAAAGAAAAATCGAGAGATTTTCTTTTAATAAACAGTTTGACGGCCCTTCTCTTTTGCCAGTTTTCTTCAGTGTTTTTCTCCCTCGGCTTTTTCGAAATCAAATTAAGGAGGAGGCATGCAGAATTAAATCTCGAGTTGTGCAAAAGGAAGAAACGCGAGCAGTAATGAATTTAGAAGGAAATACGACGTTACGATTTATTCGTTTTTCAAAACATTTCCAACTCCAATAATTGGTTAGCTAGTCTGAAGTTCATGCGACCGAAAACGTCCCTTAACTCGATCAAAAATTTTACCTTTATATTTAAATTTTATTTTGGTGAACTCAGTCTGATATACCAATTATAGCATTTCCAAGTCAAATTGAGAATTTTTCCAACCGAATTTCCTTAGAAAGTTTTCAACTTGGTTTGGAAAATTCGATTTGAAAATGCTATAGACCTAAGTACCTGTACCTATTCACTTAATAACAGATCTGATTTCACTTTGAGTGACGACGCATCTATTATGCTGTTATTCATTGCAGAAATCTAAAAGCAACGGAACTCACCTGTTTCTGAAAAAAGTGACAATAAATTTGTCGGGACGGTACAGCTGCGAAGTATCCGCCGACGCTCCTTCATTCCGAACTGCTTTCGCTTCCGGAGACATGAACATTGTTGGTAAGTGATGAAGAAAATTGTACATAAATTGTTGGGCGGCTAGTACCGCAGGGAAAGATACAAATCTGTCGGAATTGCAATTGAAATTGCAACCGGTCGGTATTGCTCCCACATTAAATGAAATTTTCGATACGATCGTACATAGTTTTCGACTATGCACTTCCTGAAGAACCTGGACGTCGTGATGGTTAGCATAAGCTTGAATACAAGGCGGTACTGTAGTAGCTGGAGTTGCTGCCCATGGCCAGCGTTGTACCCAAGTTTTGCCATCCTAAATTTGTCATTTTGTCTTTTGTCATTCTAAATTTCATATAAAGATAACACAAAATAACTAATAGAATTTTTTCCTCACTTTATTAGTAAATAGGAGCTCTAAGAAAGGGGAAAATAAATTTGCTTCCATGTGCATAGAGAAAAAATCTGAGATTTCTCCAATTCTCATGCTCCCAATCGCAACAGTTCAATCAACAACAACAACAGTTCAACACGTTCATCTACAACGATGGCGGGACGTTGCAGTGGGCTGGGCCCTTATCATTCATTCGAGAAAAACTACGTGCCCCCAACTATAACAATGTAGGTACTGAGAAGTATTGAAATTTATTTAAAATTATCCAAATCCAAAACAAGATCATCCAGTATCAAGATCATTCATAAACCAAATAAGAATGAAAGTCTCCTTTTACCTAGGTGCCAAGACGTTTTTACATAACCACGATGTCGTCTTCAACGTCATTGATCCCAAAATTTGTTCGAACCAACACCCTTAAAAGCAGTCAAAATATGATCAATTTTTGACAAAAATTTACGTTTCAAGATATAAGAGTATTGTGTGTTATCTACGTTTTACTGGGTTTTTTACTTTGTGCTACTATGAGCATATTGTGAAACTGACGAACGAACGGGAACGAGAAGGCGATTCCTACAAGTTCGGACTCGAACGCTTTGTATGAGGAATGCATGATTAGTTAGGAGCTAGCAGCTACGTTCCAACTTCGTTTTCCATCTGACCTAGCCAACTAGGGTAAGGTACTATTAATAGTACCTAATTAGGTACACGGCTAATTTTGAGGAGAGAACTACTTGACTGTCAATTATTACCAAACCATCAACTTGCGTTATAGGCTGCGTGTAGAATTCCTTTAAGTTTTAGCCGTCAAGAGTGAGAATTAAATTTTTAATGACTTACATCTTTTAGAATACTAGAATTCCCCATTTTAGAGTTAGGTATACTATACTAGGTACCTATACCTACTAGGGTGTTCTTGGGTAAAAACAAGAATGTTGATCGATGACTGGCGATAATGCTTTGGTCAGGACCGACCGGCTTTTGAATCTGAGCTCCTACACGATTGCAGTCTCCTAATAGTGAAGCAACCTCTTCTCCTTCGAGACCGTTCCGGTCTCACTCGATATCGCTTCCGTTGAACGTTCCAGCCAAATTTTACTTTAACGGCTACAAAAGTTTTACTTTAACAGCTACAGTTGGATTACCAAATAAATACTGAAATTTTGAATAATAACCTTGATACCTTGAAAACAATTTATAGTCTACTTAAATTGAACAAGTCACCGACTCATGTAAATTCCTCAAGACACGATAAAATTAATTTGAAATTTAACAATAAAATGTGCCGAATTTTTTTTTTTTTTTTTTTGGAGCACCTATTGACTACAGGAAGGCTCCTGGGCAAGGGAACTTCCATAATATTGTGTACCTAATAGGTAATATTGAAATATACTTACAAAGGTCTCTTATAGCGATGGTGTTTTTCAAGTTGGTTTCAATTATTTGTGTTTCAGTTGTTCCAAGCTCCTTTCCTGTGATTCAAGGGATGAAACCTCGCTACAAACTTGGTGACACGCTGGAAGTGCAATGCGTGTCGAAAAGCTCCCGCCCCGCTGCCAATCTGAGTTGGTCGCTCAACGGGAAAATGGTACTTGCCTAATAATTTCGTTTGTTCTAATTTTGACGGATTGTTTAGAATTTTGCCAAACTAGATATGTACCTCTGCAAAGATTTGGTGGTATCCGATTGACAAAAAAAAATTGGTGAAAAAAATGTCAAAACGTTTGCCGTTGGGGTGGATTTTCAAGTAACATTTACGTACCAACTTTACATTTACCTACTTACGCACTGATTTTTCAGCTCGATTCGGAGTATGTGAAACAAACTAACGTCAAGAAGGATTCAGAAAATGGCCTGGAAACATCAATCTCTACGCTGATGTTGGTTCTTCACCACCATCATTTCGTCGGTGGTAGAATAAAGGTAGAGATGCTCCTATCAGTAGGTAGTTACCTACTCAAGGTACCTACTTACGCCTAACTAAAAAATATCGATGGGAAATCATCTTGTTCAGCATAGAAGTACTTGCCAAAAACTATTTCAGACTGTCCTTCAAAAAATCAGCATTCATTTCATCTTGAGGTGGCTGAATTTACTTATGAAATTCATTTTCATTATGCAGGTGAAGTGTACGGCCAGTGTGCACAATATTTATTGGAAAACGACGGAAAACAGCGCCGAAGAAGAAAAACCTAAGGATGCTGAACCATCAACCTACAGATCCAAAGATGCTGTCCAGCCGTCGAATGTGCCCAAGAAAGATGGTGAGCATCTACTTCAGCATGTCGGTAATGAATGGGTGATTCTAAAAAAAACCAATTCCCAAGGTCTGAATTCTGAAAAAGTGAACCTTCTCCAAAAAATTTTAAAAAATTCACAGAGCTTTGCGGGATCATAAGAAAGAATTATCAGCTCAAGACGCAACTCAATTTCAATCTTAGGCCTTCTATATGGAATTTATAAAATTGATACGGTGGTGGTAATGAGAAGCGCAGGCGGTAATGAGAACTGCTGGACTAACAACACAAATTAATGATTGTGGTAATTGGTCTGCGGGGTATATGGACCTTGGGCCGTTTTGGCGCCCTTAGGGCGGCTAGGGTCACCAATCGCGCCACTAACCGCCGCGGCTCCATACGAAAGTCCATCTTCCAACCCCCAAAATTGAGTCTCAAAAAAGTTGAAGCATTGTATTCCGTAATTTTTTCCACATGACTCTGAATCGTTAAAATTATGAATTAATCGTTGTTTTTTCTTTTTTTCAATATTTTTGCAGATGACTCCGAATCGATGGCATCAAGAGCTGACCACTCGCACCGTCTGAGCCACGTTGTTTTCGAGCGGTTGAAAAACACCGGGTTCAGAATACCTTCGATCGTTCAACTCATATGCTTGTACATCCTGCGGTACAATATAATCAGCTGAACTTAATTGTTTTCGATCAAAAAGACTTTAAATTTGTATATTGTGTAAATATTTGTTAAATTTAAATATATATTGTGTATTTTGTTATTTTATTACGACTCCGCCAGAATAACACCATTAACCCTTAATAGTTGGTGGGTGGGTTTTGAGAAAGTCCAGCTGTGCCGGCGGACAAGGATTTTTCGAACGCCAATTCAAAGCAATAGCTCCATTATATATTTGAGACGCAACAAATAATACAAATCAGTCAGCTGACGACGTGCAGTTGTTTTCAACTGAGCACGGCTTGAAAAAATACGACTCAAAATTGGAAAGTTGTGTTACACAATCCACAGAGCTAAGTCAGCACATATTCGCAGCAAGCATCAACCTTCAAGACCTATCTCTTCCAACATCCTAAAACACTAAATTTAAAATAAAATTCCACATTTTTAAATTTAGTAACGGTGAAAAACGGTAACAGCACTGTGGAAGCTTAAGCATCACAGACAATACGTGATAGCTACGGATTAAGCAATACTTACAGACGAAAAATATTACATAAAAACCTAAATGTTTACAACATCAAAGCACATTTTTGCTCCCGAAACCACCTTAGATCAGACAGCTAGTAAAAATAAATTTTAAAGTCTTTGGCGATCGTGTCGTTTTCTGTGTGTTGGAGGCGTTTTGAGGGTAAGAGTGATGGCACGACGTACTCTCTCAAAATCCGTGTTTCAAAATTCGTTCAATAAAAATGAAAAACGAGTGGTTTTTCGAACCTTCATGCATAATTAAATTCTATGTTAAAATGTGTTAAAAGGCTCATTTTCAGGTTCGAAAAACCAGTCGTTTTTCATTTTTATTGAACGAATTTTGAAACACGGATTTTGATTATTCAAGGCTCATTATCTCCAAATCAACCTCCCAAATTCCTTGAAATTCCAACGTTTTCATAAAGCCATCATCGAAAGACCTCAACAACCAAAAATTGTTAATAATTAGAAAAACCGTTGAGATTTTTGCGCTATCTTGAGCGTATTGTCAATAAAGAAGGCACAGCAAAATACATAATATTATACCAAGCTTATAGGTAGGTATTCGTTGGCTACAAAGGAGGCCCAATAAGCATTATTATTCATAACTGACAACCTACAGCTGATTTTCTAAACCACGCCATGATAAATCAAATTTAAAACTCGATTAATTCTGAAGCGCCAGAGAAATTTTTGGTAGTACCTAAAACCTTTCAAATAAGGTCTCAATTTGAAGAAGAAATACTTCAGACTTTCATCGTTTCCCCCTGCAGGCTTTATACCAACAGCCCCAGAACGAAAATGAGAATCGCATCCGTTGCAAAACAACGACAACAAGATTAAAATTCGGTACATTTCAAAAAATATAGCGAAAGCGCATAGCGCCTAATTATGGGGGTACAATAACCATCAATAAATTTCCAATTAATAAATAATTCAGCAAAATTCTTCAATTTGCCATACACAACCAACAGTCTGATATGAAGCGATATTGCAATTAAGAATTTTCGAACGCGGTTTGAAAATCGAAAAACGCGATTCAGCAGGCGAACAACTCGGGGAACAGCTGTTCGAATATCGGCGGCTTCTCGGGCACGAAATGGATCGAAGATGGCGTCTTGTCAAGGATGTCGTGCAATTTTTTCTGCAATGTATCTTCATCTTTGACGGTATTGTTGTTGACGATATCTTCAAAAGCGCTGTGTCGGAAAACTTCGAAAAGCTCTTTTTGCTTGAGGCGTTCGCGCTCCTTGAAGGTAGCGCAGCTTTCGTCGGTTAGCACTTTCTTGACAGCGTCGAAAGTCAGTCCCTCTGAGGGGAATTTCTTCGTGATCCTTGGTGTCGAGTTGTTGGACCCTAGTTCGGAAGCCGAGTCGGATATGGAGCCTCGCATTTGCGAAGAGGCCGTTTCCACCCAGGAATGCCTGTGTGTCAGAGCTTTGGACATGTCCGTGACGTCGACGCCACACTGTTTCAAGCATTCGCCAAGCTTCTTCTCGTTTAGCAGAGCGAGCGGATCGATCTTCAACGGCTCGACGATCGGGTTGTGCCTGATGTCGGGAAGGAGGTAGGGGGCGTTCATCATTCGGAATTCGATAAGCTCAGAGACGTACCTCTGCAGATGCGGCAGTTCCAGAATGTCAGAAGCAAGATTCAGCAGAGCAATTGTCATGCAGTGAAGGTTACATTTCTGGGCAGAATCCAGCTGACATGGCTTGACGGCAGCGTCTTGGATTTTGTACAACATGGTGATGAAAGCGGCCACCGTGTTCCTGGAGAGAAGTTCGACGACAATCAGAGCCAGCGTGGTATACGCTGTTTTCAAATTGTCGACGCTGTTGGCCTCGTTGGCGACCACAAGCAGCATACAGCTGTAGATTTCCTCCTCGTTCTTCCTCAAGAACATCGTGTCGGCTCGAGACGGCTCTTCTCTCACCAAATTGTGAATCCTGAGTTTCGGCTCTTCCAATTGGGCCAGATTGTTATGCCGATCGATGAGCGTGTGGAGAACTTGTTGAGAGAGAATGCACAGCTCTGCCGTAAAGCTCAGATGGAGGAGCGGCTTGAGAAGAGACGGCGGAACGGAGGCGCTCATGATAACAGAGGTATAATTCTTCCCTACAATGAGCAAACTCTTCAGTAGCATCTCCCTGAGCAGAATGTCGGTCGAGAAATCTTCACTCGGGATTTTGGACACGATGAAAACCATAATTTCAACTTTCTGGTAGTCCGGAAGGTGCGCGGTGAACTCGCCGAGGCAGGTGACCAGCGACTCCAGGTACACGGTCTCTTCGTTGTCTTGACGACGGCCGGCTGAATTTCGAATATGAGCCAGCAGCGAGTTGATGATTTCCAAAACCGAAGGACCCACACTTTCTCCGGCAGCTATGGCGATAATTTTCGATAACACGTTCGTCATGCTCGTCCTGATTTTGGCCGGAGACTTCGAATGCGAGTCAAGATGGTACATGAGACTCTCGACTACTGCGTAGCTGTACTGGGTCTGGATCGAGAACATGATCACCTTGAAGGTATGCACAGCGAACTCATTAGGTACCCAGAGATGGTGCCGGTCCAGATGTTCCAGTACGGGCCGGACGACCGACCGGACGTGTCCGAAAGACGCTCGCCCGAACAATTCCTGGATACACTCGTCGGCGAGAACGCCTGGATCAGCGTCGTTCGCTTCTCGCGTATCGGAGAGATCTTTTTTGTAATAACTAGAATCCTGCATGTTGAACAACAAGGATGGAATAATCTTCGCCATATGATTGGCCTCCCAAATATTTTCCACGAGATCGTCAACTACCGTCTTTCGTATGACGCCGCGGAGGCCGCGGATTCCAGCAACGCGCAGCATGTTCCGAGTCGTCGGGTCGTCCCGATTGTTGTGACACATGGACGAGAATTTCGACACGAAAAACTCGTATCTCCTGTGATAAGACGGTGTGTCTTCTTCGATATTCGAAAACTTGACGAACGACTGCGTCGCCTGTATTTGCAGATCGGCTTCGGGCGATTCCAAAAGACGTTGAATCATCTTTAGGAAACTCTCCACGTATAAATTCAACGCCTGGGCGTGACAGGCGCCCAAAAGTTGGTCCATCGCTTCCATCGCAATTACGACAAAACCGATACGAGACGTTCTAGTGATGTCTCGGCTCGCTCTCTGATACAAGTACTCACCTATACGATCCAACTTCTCAGGCGATGACAACGAATGGAAAATCAATTTATCCATGTTATTTTTCACCAACCCCTCCTCGGGATATTGCGGAAATATGTTGTCAACCAGCTTCTTGTAGCGGGGGCGAAAACAGCTACAGGTCAAACACTCGAGACACATTTTGACGAAGGATATCTATACGGAACGCAGCTCAAGGCTGTTAAAGAATCGGAAGAGGCTCAAAAAATTGACAATAGCTTGAACAATTACATGGCATTGAAAAATACTGCCTCCGACAAACTATTATAAGCACGAGAGAAAAAATTAAAACCCCAATTGCCTTGCGCTTATCTCAGGTTGACTTACGAGTGAGTGGGAGAGAGAGAATCAAAATAAAAATCGAGAGGGCCGAATAGGTACGATAAGCTTATCAGCGTACTTGCTATAGAAGATGGTAATTCTCGACGGTGGCGCGCCTAGCGGCCGATGGCACATTTTCGTCCTACAGATCTTGTTGTCTCCTGTGTGTTCCTTATGGGGGCCCCTGGCTTGTCCAACAAAAACTATTTTTGGCTCGAAAACTGTTGGGTTATCGGCATTTTCTCACATAATCTCATTTATTCTCGATTAAATTTTGAATCGATTGGTGGCTGCCGGAAAATTATCGATTGATCCGTTCAGAAGCTATGGTGGATTGAAACGGTATTGTTGTTGATTTTTCTCGATTCAACTCGGCATCGATTGACCTTGAAGTGAAACTTGCCTAGGTAGGCCCCTTACAGTGTTGCCAAGTTGTGGGGGTTTCCCCCCAAATTTGAGGGTTTTTGTGGAAGTCAGAGGGACTAGAAAAAAGTATAAAAATGAAGAAATACCAGGTAAGTGCTGCAGATAAATTACAGCTAAGGCTGCCACTGCACAGCTAACTGAATTGAGAGATAGGTACTCAAATAAAAGCCATTTGGGTTTGGGATGTACGTCTACCAACTTGTGGGTAGGTACAAACCTAATTTTTATTGGTGTTTTAGTATGTTAATTTACTGACTTTACTGATTCTTGTATGAATGCTCGACTGAAGTATTCAGAAAGATTTAGTAATAAATGGTTTATAGTTTTAGGTAACATTTAAAATTTTAGTTGTATATTATGGAGTTAGGTATGTTTTATGAGAAATAGTACCTATATTTTTAATGCTTAAAAATGAATTATTCATCCTTAACTTTTGGGGTTTTTGGGGATTTTTTCATATATGGGGGGATTTGGGGTTTTTTTGGCGTTGCCGCAGGGGGTTTTGACGGCCACACCTTGGCAACACTGGTACCTTATTGTAAACAAACCGTGGGACGAAAATGCCGGCAGTGACCGCTACGCACCGCTCGCAAGTCAACTCTTACCATCTTCTATACGGAGTCCAAACAGACCATGAAGAACGTATCAGAACTCTCAACCCGCAAATCGCGCGCACGGTTTGCACTTAGGTCTTTTGTCCTTGATTCTCGCGGGTTGAGCGCTTAGATTAGAACGAACCTGAAAAAACTATTACTAGGACATTAGGGGGCATGATTTTTAATAAGTTCGAAAGGCGTCAGGTCTTAAAATTTAGCGCTTTTGAGCTTGCAAATTTTTGTAGCGCTGACCACAGTCTCATGTGCTCTATTGAATCGTATGATCTGTTCCCATCTCCTCCTTGCACGTGCCAGGTTCCACTCCCACTGCCTCGTTTCTCCTTCTCTCCTCGTCATCACTCAAAGCAAGACTGCGAGAAGCGAAAACTTCTTGTTCCCTCTTGTGAATCAACTTTTTCGACCTCTTCGCAGCGTGCACCACGTTTCGTGTCAATTTGACTTAAACGTAAGTAGTTTCTGAATTATTGACACCAAATTGGTTTTAGTTTAGGCAATTAGAGTTATGCGAATTATCAAAAAAATGCGTTTCAACCGCTGCACCACGAATGTTAGGATTTTTATGGTATGGTCTTGAAACCACGTGGACTTAAGTTTTGCGTGATGAGGAGTACCACATCTCGATACCAAGCTTTGGGAATGATTCAAGGCATTGAACTAATTTCGTTTTTTCTTACGAATTAGTTTATTGAAAAACGGAATTGAGTTTATATTGCCGTGCAATTCTTCCTACGGAGTGGTGACTGATGCGTGATACAGCGACCGTCTCGTAGGGGTTTGAGGTTATGCCGCTCTCCTATTCGTAGTTCTGAACAAAGTAGAATTCTCACCTGACATATTTACTTATTTATTTAAATAATTACAAGATTTATTGTTCTTCTATACCCCTTTTTTGTATCGCAACCGTAGATTAGTTGGTAGGTGTCTTTTAGCGAGTCGGTGGCGTTTTGCGTTGAAGAATGACGATGAATATGGGATCAACCTCGTTAATTTATTTATATTTACCTCGTTCGATTGAGCATTCGCTATCCCCATGAACCAAGATGCCAATCATGAGCAAGGATGTTGTATGATCATGAGTACCTTACCTTTAATTGAAGGTCTGTTCGGACAGGCAGTCCCGGACTACTCTAGGACTTGTTGCCAACGACGCCAAGCCATGTCGTTGGATGAACAACTTCATGAATAAATAATTTGTTTGTGGATGAATTATTCATCTTATGATTTGACTTGGATTTGTTTGCCGTCTTTAGCAACTAGTCCTAGAGTAGTCCGGGACTGCCTGTCCGAACAGACCGTACACTGTTCTGAATCGTGGTAGGAGAGAAAACCTTACCGAAACGAACGTCTACCATTGGCAAATCTTTCTGTTGGAAATTTCATTTTCCTTCAGAAATCAAAATCATCATCGAAATCTCATTATATTCGTATTTCAATGATTTTTTGGCAGCATGCGTTACGTGGCCGCTTACCTCCTGGCCGCCCTTGGCGGCAAAGAAAACCCCAGCTCTGCTGATATCGAGAAGATCCTCAGCTCCGTAGGTATCGAAGCCGATTCCGAGAAGCTGAACAAAGTTATCGGCGAGCTCAAGGGCAAAAACGTCGAGGAAGTGATCAGCAAAGGTTGGTTCCATTTTTGAGTTACGTTTGAGCAAAACGACTTGTGTTTCTCGCTTTTTCCATGTTCATGCGATATTCGATTCTTGAAAAAAAGTAGTTCCAATTCATTTTTCCCCTATTGTTGAATCTATTTCTAATTTTTTTTTAATCACTTATATCGATGATGTCCATTTTGCACTCGGAGATCATTGATGATAGATGTACCTACATGATGATAGAATTGTCGGCTCATTTTACAGGTAAGGAAAAGCTTGCGACGGTACCCGCTGGAGGCGGAGCTGCTGCCCCTGCCGCCGCTGGTGGCGCTGCACCTGCTGCCGACTCACCCTCCAAGGCTGCCGGTTTGTACTTTTTGACTTTTTCCTCATAAACCTTAATCTTATCGGGGTTATTCATAATTTATGTTCATTAAAAAATGTTCTCAGACGTTCCGCGAATACGAAAACTTTTTTTGCTTTTGGCGGTAAGAACTTCTCTCTTCTTTTGTAAGAAGCGAGTCAAAATTTCCGCCTATATCAATCTAGTGAATTCCAAGGTGTGGAGGTAGCCGATACCCTTGCATCATTTCACATCACTTACATGTAATTTATTAGATGATTTTCTATTACTTGGTTAAGTGCAGCTTTATAAAAAAAAATCATTTTTTTGAAATTTTAACATTTTTTAAAAGTTAATTTAAAACTTGAAATCAAATTTCAAAAATGCATGTTGAAAATCTTGAAAAACTGGAATTTCCGGAGTTTTTGTTTGCTTTTGTTATAACTGCGGGTAGACGGAGACGCAGACATCGGTTGAGAAAGCAAATCTGAATAACAGTGGAACAAGTGAAGTTCCATTCTGATTTTCGGTTATCCCAATTTTTCTATCCTCTTTATAATTATCTCGTGTCTCTCGTCCTTCGAACAAAAACTTACTGTATGATGTATAATATAGGTACACTACAATTGACCTATATTTAACCAATGTTTCAATATTTTGATCCCTTTGCAGAGTCCAAAAAGGAAGAAAAGAAGGAAGAGTCTGACCAATCAGATGACGACATGGGCTTCGGGCTGTTCGATTGAATTCCATGTAAGTTTCTTTAAATTTCAATTTATCCTGCCAGTTTCGACCCAATTTTCGATAGTTGACGATGGATTTTTTATTGCAGATTTGTGGTCTCAATGGTACTACTCCAAGTCTGAACGTGATTTTACCTTTTTATTTTGTACTATCATGTACTGATTAAAGGATTTTTTAACTTCCGAGTTTTGCTCTTGTACAAAAACCTATCAATAATAAAAAGTTGATTTAGGGCCATATTTGCGTTTTTACGTTTATCGTCTAGTAAAAAAAGTCGGTCGTTTCAAGGAATGTGAATTATAATTTCTGTTTAGGTTTTGCTGATCTCTCGAGGCGGTTAATTCGAAAAAGTCATGAAATTTCTATGAAACCCCAACTTTTTTGTATAGTATCTCACCGTGATTGTGTAGTTACCTAAATATGGCCTTAATCTCAATCATTGAAGCTAGTGAATGATGGCTGTCGGTGAACTGGATTCAATCGGTGAGTACTTTTTAATGTATACGTGCATTAGTGTAGTTGAACTGTAGTGTAATGTTTTTGAGTCTTTATTGCAGAAACCCAGTACTTGGATAACGACTCCGAACCAAAGCTGTTGCCGGATCACAACAAAAGTAAGTATCCTTTCTCTAACTTGTTTAAATTTAAAGAAAATTTAATACTAGAAGTACCTAATTAAAAAGTCGGTAATCGTGTCTTCATATGACAACCGAATTTTTATAAAATAAAATGTATTTTTATTAATTATTCATTATTATTCAATTTATGATGAGATTCTTTTATTTTACCATCTTTCGGGGCTGATCGACCGTGATGCTAAATTATCTCTGAGAACATTCCCAATCTCCGCATCGTGTTTAAAATTTTACTCCACAGTAGTAGAATAATCTGGTCTATTTTCCAGATCTCAAAACTCTCTTCAACGATTTACCCTTGCGGAAAATTTGAGGCATTTTTCCTGATTTTCTTAATGAAGGTGCGTAATTTTTAGTTTATTCATTTCTACCGGTTGCTGTCGATTCAGGCGATTTATCCATGATGAGAATATCTTATTACCATCTTTCGGGGCTGATGAGCCATGATGCCAAATAGACCTCTGATGCTTGAATTTTTTTTTAAACTTTCTTCGAATTAATTTTTTTAAATATATATTTTATTATTTTTCAGGGCTGTTTGCTCAAGGTTCAACATTTTCCGAGTATAACTTTTTTCCCCCATATGAGTAAGTTCAAACTGAATTTATGGCAGATGAATAATATCCTTAGTATTATTTTGCTCCTTATCGATCTTTCACGATGATGATACTCTTTTTTTACCATCTTTCGGGGCTGAAAAGTCTTGATGATAATTGTATTCTGATATTATCCATTTTGTTAGCCGTTCTCGCAATCCTGAAGCTAGTAGTATGCTTCTATAAAATATTTTCATCTTTTGTTTCAGCGGAGAATTGGGAATTGAAAATCGGGCTGCTGGGCAGTGTGAGTAGATTTCGATTACTAATTCTATTCAAGGGAACTTTCATAAATATGGCCGTATGCCCTTTTTGAAAATTCCAAAAAACCGAAAACCTAGTTAAATTACCTTACGTGAGAGCTCTTCGTGATGATATCAATTACTTATCACCATCTTTCGGATGAAACATTGTGATTAAGATACGGTTCTGAAAAACGCTTTATATATTGATTATGACTTTTTTGTTAGCAATATTTAATTTTTCCGTTTTGGTACATTATTTCCAGAAATAATGTACCTATGTAATTGTTCAAGAAAATTTTTTTTACAACACCCCCTGAAAATTTGTTCTTTCACGTTTCAGAGGTTCTAGAACAAGAATCTGCAATAAAAATTTTTTGTCCGTCCGCCGTACGCCGTACGCCGTCAGCAGCAAAACGCATAGAAGGAGTGGTCCGATTTCAAAAAAAAAAAAAACGAGCGTTTAGCAAATTTTCCTGTGACGTGCACCTCCTATAAGGGAATCCTCTGAATCAACTCTAGACTACTCAAAAACGATCAAATGTAAAAAAAGTCATGATCTCAAAAACAGTTTTTTTGGGTTTTCGACCCCTTAAAATTTTTTGATCGGATTCCCCTGACAATATGCCTCAAGTTGGAGCAAAACACAACTTTTAGGACCAACCGCACCAAAATCGGATCAGCGGTTCGATACGAAGTGGACGGACGAAATTTTGGCCAAAAATTTCGTCCAGCCACTTCGTATTGAAATACTGATCCGATTTTGACTAAATTAGTCTTGAAAGTTGTGGTTTGCTCCAACTTGAGGCATATTGTCCGGGCAATCCGATCGGAGAAGGTTAACGGGTCCAATTCGGCATAATTAGGGTATATTTTTGAAAAAACACAAAATCTCAATTTTGAAGGTGATGCCGTGGGTTTAGAACTTTGGAGTATTTTTCCCGTGTTTCTCGCTTGATTTACCATAAGATAGGGTGGTTTTTCCGAAAAAATTCGAAAATTTGGTTTTTGAATCGGTTTGGCTTGAATTTCTTAATGCGATTTCTGCGTTTTCGCGTTTTTGGCAATTTGAGGGAGTCCTACTGAACCGATTTTGAATTTTTTGAGCTCGTTGGATTCCTTGAAGGTTTTTACACATTTTTCACTCCCTATAAGTCAAAATCGATTGGGGTTTAGTAATCAAAAACTGGTTTAAAGACTAATTTTTGACCTAAACAAAAAATATTTTTTTGACCCTTTAAAAAAAATGTTAAAATTCCAAAAAAAATATTTTTGAGTAGGTTTTGGGCAGGTACATGACACAAAAAATTTGCAATTTTCTACAACTCTCCAGGACTAAGAAAAATGAAAAAAACCGATTTCAGCTGGAAAATCCAAGGTCCTAGCCTAGGAAAAATTTCAAAAAAATGATGGATTTGACTTCGGGGTTTTTTGGCGGGAATATTTAGATATTGACTATGAAACATGAAATTTGGCATTTTTTCGAGATTTTGGTCAACAGGGTCAATTTTGGGGGCAGTGACACTGCTGAAATTGCGGTTTTGCAGTTTTCTTGGGTTCACGGCACATGTTCCAATCGGTTCAAGGCGTGAGGAATACGAAATGGCGGCTGTAACATTCCCACCCTTGATCTTGGTAGGGTGGGGAAGTAGGGGACTTCCCCTACCCCTACCGGCTCTTTCGTCGTCTATTGGCTCAGATTTATTAGAAACTGAAAGTGTGAAGCTGGGATTGGAAAGCTTATGTTAATGGGGCGGATCTTGATAACAGTTGTCACCTGTTAACGCGGTTAACAAAATGGCTGCCTTCTTGCCGCCAGGCCTCAGGAAATATTTCTTTGAAAGCAGCCGCCAGGTATTTTCTTTTTATACCTACCTATTTATTATCATTGTGAAAACGTACCTTTTCGGCATAATTGAATTCACGATTGACCATTACTCCACAAATGATATGATGATAAACCGACCTACTCCAACTATTTGAACTTTATTTTCTGAGGTACCCAGACAAATAATGTACCCATGTCACTAATCTACTTAGCAGCGTTTCTTTCTGTTGCAGTCGGTTCCTGTTTCCTTTTTGGGGTGGAACGATGGGGTAAATGAAGCAATCAGTTCAAATGCAGGTAAATCATCCCCAAATTATTGTCCGTATTTTGACTTGTAAATATGATGATCTCTAAAGCAATCACCATCTTTCGGATGAGTTGATATGATTATGCGTTTAGATCTGAAGAATTCTCCTACAAATCGTAGATTTACAATATTTCTTAGCGTTTTTCAGTGCTTAATTTTGTATTGTTTTAGCTGGTGAACTGCTCGAACGAAGCTTCACGTTATTTCATCTGCAATTTGATAAGGGGCTATCTTATCACACCGCAAACTTAACTTTCATACGATCCGCGGTATACTGATATTGAATGTAAGTAATTTGTCAAAATGTTAACGATGCATTGCAGAAAGATTGATAAGTTTGTCATGATTATACGAGTGGTTAACTTTTTTTAAATCCCTGAAGCCTCAAAATCTGTACGATTATCGTGCAACGGGTAGGAAATGGGTATGGAAATTTGAATCCTGAGCAGTGGGCCTTTCTTTTGATTGGACCTAGTGAAAACGGGTGAGAAATGGCTAGTAGTCTCCAGCAGGACTCGAACCTGGCATCTACTCACAAGTCAGGAGACTTGTGGCAACGGAGGGTGCTCTCAAGCTGCACTTAAGTAGAAGAAAACCTCCACCTTTTTTTGCTAAATATTGGTAAAAAATTGTTAATTTTTAGTAAAAATGATTTTCTGTCACAGCTGTCTGGAGGCGGGATTATATTGAAAAAGATAGATAAATCCTTGGAAAAACCTAGAAAGATTGAAAAAGAAAAAACTTTTCACTTTTTTGGTTAAATAAATTTAGTTGGAGTTTAAAACGATGGGAGTTGCGAGCTAAAACGAAGCTACCTGGTCAAAAATATTGGTCGACAAGGGATACGCTGAACACAATTAACTTATTAAATCGTATTATATTAAGGATAATCCGTATATTTGACGTCAGATTACATGAGTTTTTAATGTACCAGAAAGCTGACACAAGATACCAAGAATGAAATAACTTCTAATTTCATTCTTTTTTATAGTCCATATTTTCATCACAGCAAGTATTTTTTACCGTACAATTGCACTTTCTTCTCGAACGATGGACACTTGATGGGAGTGTTCATCTTGTAGAATGGATTCATTGAATACTGGAAACGAAAAATGGAATAGCTGCCATGAAGCGTAGATATATTTTGAACTTAAGAAGGTTCATAAATTGGATGAACTTTCAACGCCCTCTTTACTGTGAAATTCAATCAGACAAAAAAAAGGTGACCCCACGATGCATCAAGTAATAAACTTGGAAAAATACTCGAAAAATTCTAACTTTTGGCAATAGGTATCTCGAAAATATTTTTTTCCGTGTTTACGAAACAAACCATATCAATGACAGTTTGGGCCCCATAACCTGTTGCGGGTCCGCTGACGTTGCCTACGCCCCAAATCGGACCATACTCGCATTTTCGAGAATTGGTTCAAAATCGGATCATCAAAATTTTGTCGACTCGACATTTTATTCAAGCATTGATCCGATTCTGGCCCCAAAAATTCTAGTATGATCCTACTTGAAGCGATTCAAAATTGAAAAAAGTTCTTCGGATTTTGACATTTTTCAGAATAACGTTACTACAGAAATCTCAACATTTTTCTCACCTTTATAAAAAGTTCGTAAATATCCATAAAGAAATTTTTTATGCCGTCCTCGTTTTTAGTGTCGTGAACCATCACGAACCTCATTCGACTGGCTGTGACGAAAGCCGAAACGAACCATTGGTTGAACTTGTCCACCGACTTGAGGTATAAATTGTTAGTTTTCCAAAGATGTTCGTCGACCAAATCGAGAGCGGCGTGAGCGATGAATTGATTCAAATGGCGGTGCTCCTCTTTCTGGAAATCATTTTTGAAAATTTTGAATTGTGAGATTACCTAGTAGAACTTTAACCTAAATCTCGTCTGGTAATTACGCAGCAAAAATGGGGCAACCATAGCGGAAATTCCGGACAAATTGAGGGAAAAACATTCTAGCGTCGGTATCCTTGGACACCAATGTCCCGAGATTTCGGATTGACGGATGGGAATTGAGATGAGATTTTTCTTACCTTAGCATCCTTGTTAGCTGGGAGAAGCTCATATTCGAAAAGAGGGTTGTCGTTGTGCCCTACGATGACAAAATAGTACGTTCCTCCCGACATGTTAACACAAATTTGCAACAATACAGTGCACTACTTTCTATCGCGCTATTTTGTTAATATTTAGGTATGTCATTCTGGGCAAATATTATTGTGGAATATTATTTTCCTCAATGCCTAATCTAAAGATGTAGAATCTATCTGATACAAAATACCTAATGAACGAGAAATAATGATTTGATTTCAAAGAGATAAATAATAATGATTAGTATCAACATCGGCAAAACATCAGAATGAAATAATGATCCCGTCTTATCAAATTAGCAGTTGCCTGACCAGTAATCTGGTACAGTGATTGGCATAACTGTTCGATTTTGATTGATTTTGCGTGAATATTACATTTGGTTCTCAGTTTTACGACCCAAGTAAAATAACATGAAAGGACAATAAAACTTAGCTAAGCTTCAGTTCGCCTGGGTTGCTTGAGTTCTGAATTCCAAAATCAGGAACACGAGGGGATCCTGAGGGGACCGGAGTGACGTCATTGACATCTCATCACCTTAGAGTAGGCAATAGCAAGTTCTCTTCCGAGGGCCAATGTTCCTGTCAGCGTCAATCGTCACACCAAAACAAACTTCTGTCAAAAATTTTAAAATGATCCAAATTGAACTGTTTTATTAGCCAGGCGTTCCATCCCGACGTATTTCGAGCAAATTATTGCGATAATACAATACCCAATCAATTTTGCTCCTCACGTCATTCGAGAAGTAAGTTTGGAATGTATTGAAATTATTTGCAGATTATAATCTAATACAGAAGATCCAATAGAACCTCTAGAATAGAAGATCTAATACAGAACCTTAAACAAAAAAAAAGCGTAGGCAATGAAAAATCACGCGGTATCTGATACTGCGTTATTTTTCATTGCCTACGTTTTTTTGTATAAGGTATAACCCACGCCGCCACAATTGATACATGGTAATTCTTCATTAAACTACGCAAGTTGATTGGTTACCAAATATTTAATTCCTAAGTATTCGTATAATTTTTAATTATCTACTTACTTAACTAGAAGAAGAATCTTCTCTTGATTATCATATAATTACGCTCTGATTTTCAGAACTTCTACATCTTTTGAAGTTCAGATGTAGGATTTCATCCCTTTGAGCTACTTCTGGCTAAAAAATGGACCAGGAAAGGTATCGGTAAACTATTCATGAAAATTATAACATAATGTACATAGACTGCTCATTATTTCAACTGGTACTTGCTTCAGACACGAATTAGGAGGCAGTTAACATACCTAATATGTTATGTTAACCCCATATTATAGGGTCAATTTTCTGGAATCGAGAGTCTCTGTTTAGTCAAACCTTCCACCTCACTACTGCAATCAACCACGAGGTCAAATTCAGAATCGTATTACTGTTTTGCTCTGTAAGCATAACAGTAACACTTTTAGTAAATTGAAGAGAACACATTTTTTTTCTATTCCATTGAACTGCAGGTACTTAACTGCGGGACGCGGGAGTAAAACTTTAAATATAATACAGGCAATCTTGAAAAAAGTCAAGTACCTACCTAGGTAGGTATCTAAAATCCTATGATAATAATGGCAAGCCTTGAATGATGAAAATCGTTCCAGTATTTTGAAAGCTCTTGAAAAATACCTCGTCGCTTCATAACCTAACCCGCACTGGTAAATTACGTTTCTGACATTTTAGGATTTCTGGCTTGGATTTCGACTACCACAACCCTCTGACATGCACCAAATTGGCGAGGGCGATTCGAGCCAAAAACATAGCGGAAGTGAAGCGGCTTCTGAACAAAGGCCTGTCCCCCGATGTACCGGATAACCGTGGGTACACAACGCTCCACGAGGCGTCCAAATCGAACGACATGTTGGACATTGCCAAGCTTCTCATCGAATCGGGAGCCTACATTGAGCATAAGACAGTCGATGGAGAAACGCCATTGTATCTTGCGACGACTTTTTCGAGCGAGAAAATCGTCGAGTTCTTCCTGTCATGCGGATGCCTGGTTAACAATGCCACGATTGATAATGTGACTCCGCTCCACGTAGCGTGCACCAAGCGGAATGATAATATTTTAAGAATGCTACTTAAAGCTGGGGCCAATTTGAACGCCAAAGACAATAAAATGTTCACTCCACTTTTTTACGCCATCCAATTTGAAAATGCGTCAGCGGTAAAAATACTTCTGGAGGCTGGCTGCGATTCGGGCACTGTCGATTATTTTAACCGCTCTCCTCTCCAATTCTCGTGTATGATCGGTAATTTGGAGATTTTCGACTTACTTATCGAACATCTGGGTCTCTCGAAAGAGTTGGTCAACCAGCAGACGTCCGACGGTTGGACGTTGCTGATGGAAGCAGTTCAGTTCAAGAATTACAACATCGCTGAAAAGCTGATCAGTTACGGGGCTGAAACGACGTTAGTGGATTCCAGAGGATTGCTGGCCTTGCATTTGGCCGCCCATTGCAACCGGACAGACTGCCTCGAGCTGATAATACGCCATACGCCCAAGGACGTGATCGAAAGGTACGCCACAGCCAAGGGAAACCTGACTCACACCAGAAGCATCCCCTGCCTTCTTATCGACAAGGACATGTTCGACGGTCTCAAATTGTTGTTCGAATATGGCGTCAGCAACGAGATCCTCGCTTGTCCTGCCAGAATGGGTGACAACCTGGTCTCGCCCGTCAGCTTCCTGCTCCTCCACGGTAGCAATATCGAAGCGGACGATAAAGTCAAATATTTGGAGCTGCTACTGTCGAAGGAAGCGCTCAAAGATCCGGTGTACGATATAGAAAATCTAAATACGATTAGATCTGTCGAAGCTGCCGTCAAAGCCCATAAAATCGACCACGTTGACTGCAACTGCGAACTTCTCCTGTCCATGCTGCTTAACGAAGGCGTCGACCCGGATGTGCCTCTGGATTTTCGCATCCCTCCGCCGTTCATTCTAGCCATGGATACTTCGTTCGTCCGAGGCCTCTGCTTGCTTTTGGCCCATTCGAACTCCGTCGACCCGGAGCAGTTGTTGTTGTTTTTCATCGATCGGCTCTCATCGCCGACCTACCGTTCGACATCGAGGGACAAACTTTTCATGGAATTCCTCGTCTGGGCGTCGACTGATTTCAAATACGCCTATACCCATATCAAAGACGCGGTGCGGCTGGCGTCTGACGAACTAGCGCCATCCATTCGCCCGATGCTGGAAATCGTGAAAGCCAAAGCGTTGAGAGTCCAGCCGCTCAAATATTTGGCCCGACTCGCCATCAGGAAGCAGATTCTTCTGTCGGGACTGAAGCTCAGAAACGCTTTAAAGTCAATCGTCCTGCCCACTGGCCTGAAAGAATTTCTTTGCTACACAGATTTGCTATCTTACCATGTTTAAAGCTGTAGAAATTTCCTGTACATTTTGCCTGTTTTATTTATTTTTTTATAAACTTGTTTGAGTAAGGATGAAATTTTTTTGGCGCCCGATTATATTTATCATTATTTTTCGAGTTTCGCATTCTTGAGATCCCTTGAACCTGCCAGCTTTCCGTCAAAAATATGGAAATCCGACCGAGAATAAGGATTGGAAATTTCAGGTCGAGAGAGTGCGGGTGAGATTGGAGGGAATTACCTCTGTGGGAATTTGGTTTTTGAAAAAATTCGAATCTTCAATTTTGAGAGCTCTCAAAAACTTATATTCGGAATTTTTCAAAAATTCTTCCTTACACCTCTATGAGGAGAGTTGGGACAAATCTTTTTGAATTGTGGAAATTCGTTCATTCATTCTCGAGAAAATCGGTCTGATAGAGTAGCACGCATTTCGAGGAACCGTAGGCCCCGAGTCAATTATGGTCTCTTTCTATTGTTACGAGTTCGTTTTCCATGATTAGCCTGCCCAGCCAAGCAACGCGATGTAGGTGCCTACCCCGATCCGATCAATTTACTTGACTTCAATGACAATCGTCACCTTCAATCCGTTTTTTTTTAATTTAATAGGTGTAGTGCGTATATAACGCACAATACTTCCATATTTTTGAACCAAAGCGATTTAATTTTGACCATCTTGGTGCCTGAATGATGAAAAATGTCAAAAAACCCACTATGCATGCTTCAAAACCCGCCTAATATCAAAATACGTCTAGTTACCAGGATAGGTATGAAAAATATCCACGTACTTTTCGAGGTAAAACAAAGATTTTACGACCAAGAACGCTCAAATCGGTTCATTTTTGTGACCAGAAAACAATACAATAGAAAACACTAAAAGTGCTAAAATGTCCAAAAAAGTATTGTGTGAGCCAGACTAAGTACAGCTGAACCATAGTAAAATCGTGGGGGTTGAATCTAGACATTATCTCATTTTACCCAGTCTGACAGGAATATTATCCTCAGGCTTTCTAGACTAGGCTTTACAAAAACTCGGGACAAAAAACTGTTGCATGGGTCGTTCAGTTCTGTATGAGCGCTCGGATTTTCGCATTGGCGCGGTTTAAATTGCCGTTCAAGACTCTTAAAACCAACTCGAAGCTTTATAAGCAGAACGGCTTTGCGATGAATGAAATAATTGTTCTCGAGCTGAGACTGTTTCAAAACTATTGCACGACTTTGTAACACAATGGCTAAAGAGCCCGAGCAAGTCTGCGATTTACCCAGTTATACAGACCAGACTCTCAGAAATCTGTACGGGGCTTTGAAAACATTCGGAGCCAGCCAACCTTTCTCTGCTCGTAAAATAGACTGGTTAATGCAAAAAACACGTTCGCACTTTAACTTTCACACGCACGCCGGCTGAAGTTACAAAGCAGACCTTAGCTGGTTTTTTTTCTTCAACTACTTACTGTCATACGTGACATCTTACTCCTACCGTGGCTTCTATAAACATTCCGCCTCCGTAGGGTTGACAGTTGTGTCGTAAGGCCAAAAAACCCTACAATACCTAGGTACTGAAAAATATATTCCAATTTGCGAACCCTCATCCTTCGCTGTCCAAAATGTTATAAAAGCAATCAAAGAAGAAAAAAAACTCCCACATACAATTTGAACTTAATTAATAATTAATTACGTGCTCCGCAGAGACAATGGTTTCATCAACAACATTCTATTTGAATTGATTCAAGTCGAGTGAAACAGAAAATTGGCATTAAAAAAGCCTGAAGCTGATCAAAGTCACTCCAGGCGACGGTACCTTCCATATAGATACCTGCTTTTTTGAGTAACTATAATAGTTACTGGCTGACATCATATACGAACCTTGGGAAGACGGCCCAATGTCATCTCGTTATCGTTAACTGTATCACGTAGGTAAGCTGACAAAAAACTACAATCATCCTTGACTAATGTAGTTGTGTATACACACAGCACCATTGAAACGCATAACAGGTGAGGCGCAGCCACTTGCAAAATCCAGTTCTTTAGGCAACTATCCGCGGTACGGAGGGACCTATATTCTCTATCCTGTGTGTTCTACCTGGGGAGTCTACAGGTGACTATGATTAGACTGAGTGCTTTGACAATTGACAAACGATTCGCTATGCGTTCTACATTGCCCTGATACTGCGCAGATGTGACCGCGAATGTAAAACCAGTGTGAAACACGCAGTACTTCCATAATTCGATAGGTAAAATTACGCACCGAGTTCATGATATTTGGGTTAATTTTGACGGGAATCATAATTAGGCAAACACTCCATTGAAAAAAAGCTCAAAATTGTATGGCCTCTAATGTATATGTATACCTACAAGGACATCCAGAGGTACTTCAGTCAACTGAATCAACTTCGAGATCAGAGTCAACTTCGAGTTCAAACTCAACTTCGAGATGAAACTCAACTTCGAGATCAAACTCAAATTCGAGATCATAGTCAACTTCGAGATCAAACTCAACTTTGAGATCAAAGTCAACTTCGATATCAAAGTCAACTTCGAGATCACAGTCAACTTCGAGATCACAGTCAACTTCGAGATCAAAGTCAACTTCGATATCGAACTCAACTTCGAGATCAAAGTCAACTTCGAGTTCAAAGTCAACTTCGAGTTCAAAGTCAACTTCGAGATCAAAGTCAACTTCGCGATCAAAGTCAACTTCGAGATCAAACTCAACTTCGAGATCGAACTCAACTTCGAGTTCAAAGTCAACTTTGAGTTCAAAGTCAACTTCGAGTACAAACTCAACTTCGAGATCATAGTCAACGTCGAGATCAAACTCAACTTCGAGTTCAAACTCAACTCAAAGTTTACTTCGAGTTCAAACTCAACTTCGAGTTCAAAGTCAACTTCGAGTTCAAACTCAACTCAAAGTTTACTTCGAGTTCAAAGTCAAAGTCAACTTCGAGTTCAAACTCTACTTCGAGATCAAAGTCAACTTCGAGTTCAAAGTCAACTTCGAGATCAAAGTCAGCTTCGAGTTCAAACTCAACTTCTGATACTGGTAATATGTGACAAACTGATAATATGTGATACCTAATAATTTTCTATTCAGAGTTGGTATTTTAAAAAATTCAATCAATTTTAATTAATTTTAGAGGTTTAAATTGGTCATTTTTACCTATGAAAGATTAAGATAAAAGATTTTCACCAATAAAATAAAAGTTTGCTATGCCAAATCATAACTAGAAAGGCACAAAAAAAAATCGTGTTATCGCAGAAAGTAGTTGCTGATAGGTCCTATCGCACCAGTTTTTCTATCTAATGTATTTTTTATTATTTTCCTATTTTAATATTTTAATATTAGTCCTGTTATCGGATTATAAAATATAACCACATATTCCGCAAGGTAAATCAATGATTTCAACACCAAGAACGCTCGGTTCATTTTTCTGGCCAGAGAAAAATAGAACAGAAAACACTGAAACCGCTAATATATCGGAAGTACTGTGTGTAATTCGGATTTAGGTTAAACGTGATTATAGGTTTTGCCAAGACGAACATTTCAGTTCAAGAAATTTGAAAAAAGGTTGAGAATTGACGGAGATATGGCCATTCTTGGCGGCAAGGCCTTCAAGCTAGTTGGAAGTGAAAGGCGCCTCCGCGGGCGCGCGGCATCTGGGTCTGCTCCTTGCGGTCCGGTTACAGAGGACGTCAGGTCACCCCTTTTCGCGCACCTTAGCCTCTTAGCTAGAAGCGCCAAGTTTTGATTATTATGGCGTACATCAAATTAGTGGTTGAAACTGATTTATCGTCGGTCTTGGTCTTAAAATCTTTGTGTATTTTGTGTAAAAATTTGTGTATTATTGTAAAATCTTTGTGTATTTTTTATGGTACAATACCTTTACGTATTTTGATTTTGGGCGAGTTTTAAAGTTCGCACAGTGAGGCGTGTGTATTATTGTAAAATCTTTGTGTATTTTTTATGGTACAATACCTTTACGTATTTTGATTTTGGGCGAGTTTTAAAGTTCGCACAGTGAGGCGTTTTAGCAGTCAACTGATCGGGATTAGGGTCAAACAAACCAGACGCCTCTTTTGCCGAGCTTTCGATTAGCTATGTAATCATCCTCAGGGCCTACAAAAAACAATAGTGTGATAAACACAGATGGCAATAGACATTAATAACTGCAGTACCTAACGATAACTTAAAATAAAACAAAACATACTTAGAGGCCGTTAGGTGTGAACAACACCGTCAGGGTTCATGAGAAGGAACTGGTAGATAAAAACTAAAACAAAAAATTTTTAACAATCAAACATAACAACAATCAACAACGTAACAAACCCTGGTCAGTTCCTAACTCTAAATGATACATACCATGAACTATTGCAACTGATGATTTAATAATTTTAGCACCTGGAATTTAACTATTATTACAGAATCGGCAGATAAATAATTAAAAATAAATAACTAGTCAACAATTTAAAAAAACTTTTTAAAAATGCAGCATGGCAGTCAACTGGTCAGATTTAATATGAATAAACATTGATAGTAAGAGATAACTGGTGAACAAACCGGTCCACAGTATAGCAACAGACAACATGACTTTTCCATATGGGTACCATAGAATATCACAGCTGGAATGTGCGTCTTTTATTTGTGTTTTTTATTGTATTGTGAGTGTTTTATGTGTAGGGTGTGTTATGCATTTTATGTGTAAGTTTGTGTACATAGTGTGTTTGTGGTGTGTGGTGTGTGGTGGTGTGTTTTTGTTTTTGTTATGTCAGTGTAGTGTGTGTGTGTGTGTGTGTGTGGCGCACAGGGTGCACAAATCAGGAGCGGGCTGCTTTAACATCAGCCAAGATTCCTGCATACACCGAGCTAATTCCATTTACATCTGTTCTTTTATTACAGCAGTTGTCGGTTAACAATATATGCAGCTTCTCTTTAAATTCTCGCCTGCCTCTTTTTCTTTCCCGGTCCTCAATCGTCACGTTATCAAAATCGAATTCGTGGCCCGTCTCAATAGCATGGTGGGAGAGCATCGTACCGTCCTCCAAACGTCCGCGGCAATCCCGGCCGTGCCTAGCCATACGGACTTTCAAATACGAGATGGTATGCCCCACGTAGCTAGTCGAACAATCTCTACACGGCACTTTGTAGACCACTCCAGACTGCAGCTGAACCGGATCTGGAGCCTTTAATTTCGTGTGGATGCGCGATATCTTGTTGTTATACTTGAACGCTATTTTTACCCTTGGCAGCTCTTTTTCCAGGAGAACCCTCAGCTTCGGGGAGATTCTCTCCACGTACGTGAGCCCAGCGTAGAACGTCCCCACCTCTTCAGGGTTCCGCGAAGCATCACCTCTACCGGCAGGATCCGTCGCCCTCCCCCGATCACCAAAGGGCCAGCTAGAAATCAGTCTGGACACCAGAGAACTCGGGTAGCCGTTTTCAAGAAGCATTTTCCTGACCTGTAACTTGTTGTCTTCTTGGTACTGCGCGGAGCTCAGCCGCAGCGCCCTTCCAATCAGCTCCTTGGCACAGGCCACCCTCATGGAGAACGCGTGGGCCGAGCGGAAGTCCATGCATCGATCGCTGGCGGAAGGCTTTCGGTACCAGTCCACCGAGACCAGACCAGACTCATCCCGGATCACCAGAAGGTCAAGGAACGGGAGCCTGCCGTCCACCTCCCTCTCACATGTGAAGCGAAGCTTTTCATGGTATTCATTAAACAGGGCCAACGTATCTTCAACATGCATGCGCGGGAGTACAAGAAACAAATCATCCACGTACCGCCTCACCATACGAAGCTGGAACGGCAGCCGAGGAATCACCCAGTTCAACAGGTCCACCATCACCAGGCCTGCCACCTCTGATGAGAGAACTCCCCCCATTGCCACGCCCGCAAGCTGCCGAACGAACTGGTCGTTATGCTGGAAATAACCCCGCATACAGGTGAGGTCGAGCAGGTCAAGGAAGCCGCTCGACCTGACCTGTATGCGGGGCTATTTCCAGCATAATGACCAGTTCGTGCGGCAGCTCGCAGGCGTGGCAATGGGGGGTGTTCTCTCATCAGAAGTGGCAGGTCTGGTGATGGTGGACCTGCTGAACTGGGTCATTCCTCGGCTGCCGTTCCAGCTCCGTATGGTGAGGCGGTACGTGGACGACTTGTTCCTTGTGCTTCCGCGTACGCAAGTTGAAGATACACTAGCCCTGTTCAATGAATATCATGAAAAGCTTCGTTTCACATGTGAGAGGGAGGTTGATGGCAGGCTCCCGTTCCTTGACCTTCTGGTGATCCGGGATGAGTCTGGTCTGGTCTCGGTGGACTGGTACCGAAAGCCTTCCGCCAGCGATCGATGCATGGACTTCCGCTCGGCCCACGCGTTCTCCATGAGGGTGGCCTGTGCCAAGGAGCTGATTGGAAGGGCGCTGCGGCTGAGCTCCGCGCAGTACCAAGAAGACAACAAGTTACAGGTCAGGAAAATGCTTCTTGAAAACGGCTACCCGAGTTCTCTGGTGTCCAGACTGATTTCTAGCTGGCCCTTTGGTGATCGGGGGAGGGCGACGGATCCTGCCGGTAGAGGTGATGCTTCGCGGAACCCTGAAGAGGTGGGGACGTTCTACGCTGGGCTCACGTACGTGGAGAGAATCTCCCCGAAGCTGAGGGTTCTCCTGGAAAAAGAGCTGCCAAGGGTAAAAATAGCGTTCAAGTATAATAACAAGGTATCGCGCATTCACACCAGATTAAAGGCCCCGGATCCGCTCCAGCTGCAGTCAGGAGTCGTGTATAAAGTGCCGTGTAAAGAGTGTCCAACTAGCTACGTGGGGCACACCATCTCTTATCTGAGGGTCCGTATGGCTAGGCACGCCCGGGACTGCCGCGGACGTCTGGAAGATGGTACCATGCTCTCCCACCATGCTATAGAGACAGGACACGGTTTCGATTTTGATAACGTCACGATTGAAGACCGGGAAAGAAAAAGAGGCAGGCGAGAATTTAAAGAAAAGCTGCATATACTGTTAACCGACAACTGCTGTAATAAAAGAACAGATGTAAATGGAATTAGCTCGGTGTATGCAGGAATCTTGGCTGATGTTAAAGCAGCCCGCTCCTGATTTGTGCGCCACACACACACACACACACACACACTACACTGACATAACAAAAACAAAAACACACCACAAACACACCACACACCACAAACACACTATGTACACAAACTTACACATAAAATGCATAACACACCCTACACATAAAACACTCACAATACAATAAAAAACACAAATAAAAGACGCACATTCCAGCTGTGATATTCTATGGTACCCATATGGAAAAGTCATGTTGTCTGTTGCTATACTGTGGACCGGTTTGTTCACCAGTTATCTCTTACTATCAATGTTTATTCTTATTAAATCTGACCAGTTGACTGCCATGCTGCATTTTTAAAATTTTTTAAATTGTTGACTAGTATATTTATTTTTAATTATTTATCTGCCGATTCTGTAATAATAGTTAAATTCCAGGTGCTAAAATTATTAAATCATCAGTTGCAATAGTTCATGGTATGTATCATTTAGAGTTAGGAACTGACCAGGGTTTGTTACGTTGTTGATTGTTGTTATGTTTGATTGTTAAAAATTTTTTGTTTTAGTTTTTATCTACCAGTTCCTTCTCATGAACCCTGACGGTGTTGTTCACACCTAACGGCCTCTAAGTATGTTTTGTTTTATTTTAAGTTATCGTTAGGTACTGCAGTTATTAATGTCTATTGCCATCTGTGTTTATCACACTATTGTTTTTTGTAGGCCCTGAGGATGATTACATAGCTAATCGAAAGCTCGGCAAAAGAGGCGTCTGGTTTGTTTGACCCTAATCCCGATCAGTTGACTGCTACATCAATTCGCGGGTCGATATTTCCATCTTCAGTGAGGCGTTTGGTATTTTGAGCTAAACACCCTCAAAAGTAGTCAAAATAAAATCAAATTGTGTAAAAAATGTACGTATCGGAATAAGTAAGTATTGTGTGTTATCTGCGCGGTTTCCGTCAATAACGATAGGACTTGCCACCAATTGGACCTGTAATTTTGTTGACTTCCATTAATTTTGTAAAACAATTGATGGATTAAAAAGGATGCCCATGTGCAAAAATGGGCCCTGAAATCGAGATGCATCTTCCAGCTCAGAAAAAATGTTCGTCTTTGTAACGAACCTCTCGGCGTTCGACAACTTTCTCTGCCGCATGAGTGAACGATTGTCCAATAAAATTTCGAGAATCTGTTTCATTGCGTGTTCGACATTGGGCTGGACCATCCCCTAACGAGTTCCTCTAACGACGTAAGAACTAGCTCAGAAATTGATATGTGTGAGTTCCGGTTCACATGGTGCGTAGAACGATCCTGGTTAAATCGAAGATTGTAATGACGTTCAATGCGTATATGCGGGTCATTGCATATTGGAAACTACTGATGGCGTTTCTAAAAGATCTGATGGAAACTCGTATTCTGTCCAATGAAATGCAAAGAGGGACGATACGGGGCCACGGACCGGAAGCCAAATGGTAGACTTTACTCATACCCATAAATTCATAACCAAACCATACTCATGACCAAACTCAAACTCATACCAATAATCAAATTTGAACACTAACTCGAATTGAAACAAAAACTTACAGTCATGGTCATACAAAAAGCCAAACTCGAACTGAAACCGTAACTGAAATTCAAAACACTCAATTCAAACTCAACTCGTGCTCATAATCAAATTCAAAGTCAAACTCGAGTTCAAACCGAAACTGAAATTCAAACCCTAACTCAAAGTCAAACTCATAGTCAAAACTCATAATCAAACTGAATCTGGAACCTCAAGTGAAACACGAACTCAATCTGAAAGACTTACTCTAACTGAAACGGAATCCGAAACTAAAATTCAAACTCAGACTGAATCTCATACTCATAATCAATCTCTAACTGAAACTCAGTTTGAGTTTGAGTTAAAGTTCGAGCTTGTTTAGGAGTTTGAGTTTGATTATGTATTTGAGTATGTGTTTCTGTTTGACTTTGAGTTTCAGTTTGGGTCTGATCGTGAATTTCCGTTTGAGTTCGAGTACCTATCAGTATTAAGTTGAACTTGAGTATCAGTACGAGTTTGAATTTTAGTTTCAGTTTGAGTTCCAGTTCCAATTCGAGGTTCAGTTTCAGTTTGAGTTTGACTTTGATTATGAGTTTGAGTTCGAGTCTCAGGTTTAGTTGAAGTTTTAATTTGACTTTGAGTGTTATTATGAGTATGAGTCTGCGTTTGATAATGCTGAGTTTTTGAGGCGATGATGAGTTTGAGTTCGAGTCTCAGGTTCGGTTTGAGTTGACGTTGAGTTCGATAATGAGGATGACTTCGATTTTGAGGTTGATTATGAGCTTGTATATGAGTCTCAGGTTCGGTTTCAGTTTGAGTTCGATTATGAGCATGACCATTTGTTTGAGTATGAGTTTGAGTTTGGTAATGAGAATTTTCTGAGAAGATTATGAGTTTGAGTCTCACGTTCGGTTTCGGTTTGAGTGTGACATTGAGTTCGATTATGAGTATGACTTCGATTTTGAGGTTGATAACGACTATGAGCATGAGTTTCAGTTTGAGTTTGACTTTGAGTTAGATTATGAGCATGACCATTTGTTTGAGTATGAGTTTGGGTTTGGTAATGAGAATTTTGTGAGAAGATTATGAGTTTGAGTCTCAGGTTCGGTTTCGGTTTGAGTTGACGTTGAGTTCGATAACGAGGATGACTTCGATTTTGAGGTTGATTATGACTCATAATTTATGAGCTTGTATATGAGTCTCAGGTTCGGTTTCTGTTTGAGTTCGATTATGAGCATGGCTATTTGTTTGAGTTGGAGTATTTTATGAGTATGAGTTTGAGTTTGACTATGAGTTTCAGTTTGGCTTTGAGTTCGATTATGAATATGATTTAACATTTTAGTTCGACTATTATTATGGGTATGAGTTTGATTATGAGTATGAGTACGAGTTTCAGCTTGAGTTTGACTTTGAGAGTACCTCGAAAATGCAGATCGTCAAAATTTAAGTTTCAACACACTTTTAATGTAAAAACCACTGGAGGGAATCATGATATAAAATTTTGGGCACGACGGCGGTATTTCGACTCAATGGATAACATCAAGGCCTGCCTGGCGTCTATAAGAACAGCATTTCCGCAAAGTATATATCTGCCTAGAATGTGAACCAGGGAGAAATAACGCCCTTCTCTCGCCAGGGGAACCGGTAACAGCGGAACTTGATGTCTCGAATGATGCCAACACAGCAGCGGCACTTCCTACTTGAGTTGGACATCAAGTTCTTGTAGACGGCTCGGCCCAGACGAGTTCCAGCGCCGTCTGGTTTCTCGTTCTATGCCGTAAGCCCGTGATGATGAACGTTACCGTCAACATATATTATTCTTGAAGTACAGGGAATAATGATTAATATCTACCAGGTACCTTTCTGCATGTCATAATGCGTTTGGTGACCTTCTGGCTACCCTGGCAATATTTCGCCCCTGCTCGGTGGAAAATTACAATTCGACCAATCAACCAGCATTTTGTTTGGATAGATTTCACTGCATCAATTTATCTCCAAGCTCGCAGAGTAAATTGAAGTAGGTAAATAGGTATTGTAGTAGTTTGCAATTTGGCAACTGAATGAAAGTTTTAGAATGAATCGCTTATTTTTTATCCACATCAGCCCTGAATTACTTTGATGAACAATCGTGGCTGCGCGTCCGTGGTGATTAATGGTCTGTCAGTTGGAAGTATTCTGCACCTATGCACAGAAAATTTTTTTTATTCATAATATTTTTTTAAATCATAATATTTGTTAAGATAGGTACTAATTAGTAGTAATTTAAATTTTTTTCCTGGAGGGAAAATGCTACCACCATGACAGGATCATAGCCTGTAAGCTGGTAAAACAGTATCGCTATGGAATATTTTGAAAATTTGTCATAGGATTTTGCTCGGCAGCAGTGATGCCAAGCAGAAAAAAAATTCGAAAGGTCACGGAATAGGAGCCCAGGACCGTAGTATAACATTCCCTATCGATTATTTCGGATTCGTTAGCCTCTGTAGGTGGCGCATAAGATTCTAAGGAGGTTTTTATCCCAGGATTGAGATTCTTCTTTTGGGAGGCCATCTCGTATATAAGATGATTACAATGAGATTTCTTTCCTTTCTGACACAGAAATCCTAGTATCACTTTTCGAGGACATAACCTTTCGCCAATATCCTCTTGCAAAATGAAGAATTCATTCCGATACGCTCTACGAAAAACGGCTTTTGTGCGATCTCTGTTCCAGAATTATTCAAACAAGGTCACGCTTGTGACAGAGAATGACCAATCTGTATCTATGATCTGTTTACACACGCGTACGAAAATGTCTTTATACAAAAAAAATTTTTTCGGCTTTTAAAAATATTCTCAAGGAGAATCTCGCTGCAAATCGAGCGTGTCTTTCCTCCGTAGAGCATAGAAAATGTGCGTAGAAAACCTCCGTTTTGATATAGTTGTTTACAAGGGGCGGCACGATCAGGTGTTAATCAGTCATGCTGGCAAAATGTAGTTGAGACGATATAGACGATTTTGGAAGATATTGACGATTTTGGCAATAAATTTTGATCTTTGTTGTCGCAGGTATGTATAAAAAGAAAAAAAATTATCACAAAAAATTTCGTCTCATCTTCCGGTTCAAATTTTATGTTCTGATTAAGCAGATAATACACAATACTTCGATCCATATTTTAGGATTATCCTACTCAAGATTTTGAACCATATTGATTTTTTTTTGGTCTAATTTGGAGCAAATGCAGCAATCAGAAATGTCGGAATAAAAACACTGCAAAACCGGTGTAGGTCATTTACGTCAAGCTACATTAATTAAATACCTATTTACGTAAATGATGTAAGTCTAATTTGGATGCAAAAAAAAAATAAATTCTTTGGTTTCGCCCTTGAAAAAATAGGTATGATTTTGTGTCCTTCCCCAACTTTTAAACGCAGGTGGCCTTTGCCTCGCCCTCTACTCTCCGACTGTCTCTCGCTTTGCAGGAACAAAGCAAACAGCGAAAATCCGTTCATCCAAGGATTTCCCGTGACTAGCGTAAAATCTATTCATCGGCTATAGGCCAATGTTACCGTATTGGTACTTTTTCCATGAAAATTCACATAATGGAATCCCGTGAATTTGTATCACGCACTTGGGAAACTCCAAAAAGCACGAATCATTGTCAGGTTTGTTTTGAGAAAAGTGTAACAGATCTACTATAATATTGATAGTATGACACAGCTTTCTAGTCCAACTATGTGCTAGTGAATTAGATACGGGGTCACACAATAATAATCAATAGGCACCTCTTGAATACCATATTTTTATTCATTTATTATTTTTTTAAGTATCAACATTTTGCCTGATTGCATTACAAAAGTCGTGAACTTATATCTGAGTTTTCCTTTTTGAAAGAGTTCGTAATAAAGTAAACCGAATTTCTAGCTCCTCAACAACTTATTTTTCACCAACCTTTCCATCAACCGAGAAATAAAAACGGACGCAATTGTTTGAATATTCTAGAACACTTTAGGATATTTTAAAAATTTTGTGATCGTATTTTATTTGAATTTCCAACATCTGCCGAAATTCAAAAATTTGGAAAATTAATTTAGATTTGACCATTGGGCCGATTGCTTGAAAATGATCGAAAATCGACGATTGACGGATTTCGTTGCACATCACAGTTGCATTTTTGACAAGGTCTGCAGTTGCACGTTGTTATTAGATAACGCCGGGTCTTCAGTCCTTCGATTCTGCGCGTCCGAACTGGAAAGGCGCCTAAAGAAAATTCGCCTGAAGTCGGAAAGTGTAAAACCGTGAAACAAGGCCGGGGCTAGAGGTTAACTGTCCCCGGGGCGCTTTCCATGACCTGCAAAAGTCCATTCGGTTTAACAAAACAATATAGATAAACTAGCTAGCTGTACCCGCCCGGCGTTGCCCGTGCAAAAAAATAAGAAAATGCAGATAAGTGAATAGCGCAGGAATCTCTCTCTCTCTCTCTCCCCCCCCCCCATAGCTATAGCTGTACCCGCCCGTGTCTCCGTGTGCCCGTGTTGTCACTTTTTTCACTTAATTCACTTTTTTCACGTTTAAAACTCACTTTTTCCCCTTTTTTAAAACTTAAAAACTCACTTTTTTAAAATTCACTTTTTTCACTTTTTTAAAATTTAAAAAAAAAATTGGAACGTATGCCTTCATTTGAATATTATTATCTTTACGTCGAGTACGAATGTTTTCATAAGTCCCTAAGTCAATTGAGCATTGGGTACAATAAATTGTAATACGATTATAATTGTAATATGATTGTAATTACTCGTAGTAGGTGCCTATACCCAATGTTGATCGGTCTACAATTTTATTCCGACTCAAGGCCGGTTTATTGACAAAATATCTCTCTCCAATATCCAAGGAAGCTTTAAATAGACAATTCCAATGAAATTTCAACATTAGAATTTGATATAAATACCATCGTGGTGAATTTTATCCGAAGCTTCCTTGAATATAAGATGGATCAATTTTGTAAATAAACCGGGCTTAAGGAACGGTTTATCAATTCAGTTTATTCATCAAATTTGCATTATTCTAAAAATAAAATTTAAAAAATGTAATAAAAATAAAAGCATAAATCAAAATAATGAAATTATCAAAATAAAAAATATACTTATATAAAATTTTCCATGGATACGTTGACCATGAAATTCATAGTCTGCATTTCCTAGAAAATACTTTTTTCGGAGAATAATGTTTGTTTGACGAATAAATTGAATTGACGATCCCACCCTAAATCATTTCTTAGTAACAGCGCCTTACTGCAGCAAAAAGGAGCTCACAATTTTACTGCATGTTTCCAAATACTATGTTTTACTAATACTATTACCATAAATAAATATTATTTAATAAATTACCAATAAAATAAATAAATATTTATTTAATAAATTACCATCCTAATACTATGTTTCCAAAAAGGTGCTCAATTTCTCAAAGTGTCGCTTTTATTTGTGATGTAGTCAACAGGCGGGTAAAATGAACAGAAATGCCCATTGTACCCCATGGACGGAGAATAACCGGGACCCTCCGTGGGGGCCCAGTGCCGGGATATAAGAGTCTGGGGGGGAGGCCTCTGGGCTAGTGCCGTGTCAGTGAGTGAGGTGTCCAGTCTACAGATCGCCAAGTGAAGCAGGATATTCTTTCTCCGGCTACAGAGGAGTGGAATACTTTGGTATATTTTGAGTCCTTCGGTCTCGTGTCCACTATTTGAAACACCACCAAAGGATATCAGACGCAATGTTTCTGGTAAGTATTCCAACTTTATTAAGTAATTTATCGATTCAACTACAATTTTAAAACGTGTTGACTACTGCAGGAGAGGAGCTCATCAAAGTATTACACCAAAGTTCCTCATTGTAGAATTGAGCATATAGGAAAAATAATTAAAAAATGTGGCGAGGGGGGCCACATACTCAGTTTCGGTTTATAGTTGGGTCCACTCGAAAACCTTTATAGGCATTAAAAATGGGTTTCAAATTAAGCTGATTTTTACCTATCAAGATAGTTCAGTATTGTATGAAAGTGGATTACCTGCATTAAGCTTTGGGCAAACGAAAGTTGGAAGATTTCCAATTTTACGTCAAGCGAAAAAACATAGTGCCTGAAAACAGCGTGTCTGTGCAAATATCACAAAAAGCACCACCACCATCTAAATATTCTCAGATTATCAATTTAAGATCAACCTGCCATTTTTTTTTTTTTTGACATTGGCAGTGGTTCTCTAGTGGCTATAATGTACCAAAAAATAATGGACCGGTTTTGACGTTCCTGGTATCAAAATACAAATAATGCCTATACAAACTATACAAATAGTTTCAGTTTATAAATTGGAGGACAAAAATCTAAATTTTTTAGTTTTTAAGGCGTTGAAGATTAAGTAGCTCCCACCTAAATAGGCCAAACTTCTACGAAGCAATTTAATGAACCTCAGAAAAATGTTACGTTCCAGCTCGCACGAGTGCGTATAAGTAGATAGTGACTTTTTCAAACTGAGAAGATTTTATTTATTAGTAGCTACAGATGCGGTACTGATGAAAATTTTTTTTAAAAGTGTCACAAAGTATGAAGGGCTTTTGTACAAAAAATTTTTCCACACCAATAAATTAATTCGGAAAGCAGATAATATATTATGAACTTGAATGTATCTCAGGCTACTACTAAATTGTTGCAAATTTAAAATAGGTATTTATTTATGTAGTTAATCAGGAGCTACGCATCCGGGCAAAATCTATACAAACATTTGCTGTAATTACCCCATTCGCAGCTACTTATGAGTATGAGCATCAGATACTCATAGATACTACTACTACAGATACTCAGGTACTAAAAGATTCTATTACCTATAATGGGATATTGATCCTTGGCATGAAGTGCATATCATTCATTACGAATATCAGAATTTAATGTCATGCCTCTAGTGACTGAATGTTTATAATGAAATTTAAGGGACTTCACCTAACCTCACTAACCTAAGGGTAGATGTGCCATACCAGACAAACAAATTGAGGGACATTGATGCAAGGGCAATCGTGTCGATGATCATATTCTTCGATCGAAACTAGATTTTTCGCTTGTCACCATGTATATACCAATGCAACGATACCGATCGTCACGTACAAGAACTCGGCCATCTGTCGATTATGTAGCCCAAGAGACGAATAGAGCGCCAGATCTGCCATTATAGATATAGCCTACATTGAGGTGTATACTCGCGAATCGGTGGAAACCTTTACAATGAACTGAGTCTCACAACGGCGAATACCTAATCCGAAGGGAAAATGGATTTATATCGGTTTAGCTACGGTGCGATGTTAGGTCAACGTAGGCCTGGCCTAGGCACCAGTTGGTCGAGCCTATGGTAGTGTTCACCCCAGCCTGTACGGGTTAGGCCATCCATCAGCCAACCTATGTTGCCTCTAATCGGGTGATGAGGACAGAAAAAAATATGAAAAATTGCGTATGAAAATTTAACATGAAAAAATTCAGATCATGATCGGACAATACTAGCCGTATTCAAGTAATAATTAAATAAACCAGTGGTGCGTAGATAACACACAATACTTCCATATTTTGAAACGTAGTATTGTGACACAATTGATCATAATTTGTCTACTTTTAAGGGTGTTTAGGTCAAAAATATCAAAAAATTAGCTTTGCAAATTTTAAAATTCGCAAAAAAAAATATCGCTACATTTTTGAAATATAAAAATATCCACATATTCTGCAAGGTAAAACGAAGATTTTGAGACCAAGAACGCTCAAATCGGTCCAGTTTTGTGGCCGGAAAAAAATAAAATATAAAACACTAAAAATGCAAATATATCGGAAGTACTGTGAGTAATTCAAAATCCGATTAAACAGGGTGTTAGGTCTTGCCGAGACAAACATTTCAGTTCAAGAAATTCGAAAAAAGGTTGAGAATTGAGGGAGCTATGGCCATTTTTGTAAATGACCACAGACGGACACACGGACAGACGGACACACGGACAGACGGACACACAGACTCAGAGTGATTCTGAGTAAATGTGTAAAAGAAAAAGTTTTTTCTGAAGCTCCGTTCCGATTCTCGATTTTAGGACGATCACAATACTTCCATTTACTCTGTAAATATGGAAGTAAAAATGAATTAATAAAATAGGCAGTAGTTCCCTACATTTTGGCGAACCTAGCTTTATTTTATCACCAAATGCTTGGCACTTAGTAGGTAGGCAAAAGGAGTAAAATCAGGGTTTTTTTTCGGCAAAAATTCCTACAGGGCTTTGTTTTCGTCCTGATCCTGCGAAGGCTTCCTGAAAATTATCCATTTCAAATCCTGAGGCTTTCTAAGATCATCAGAAACGAATGAATGATCCGCCAGTAACGTTTGGTCGATTCGCCTGTCAGAAGTGCACGTCACAAGAGACAGACGCCCGCTACTTTTTCTATCTGAGCCAAGCGCCTGTCTCTAATTCCGCTTGTCTAGATAGACACAGATTGACGCTTGTTCGAATGCCGAAAACAAACGTTACACAATGATTGATTTGAAGCGTTAGGCGTTCCAGGACCACTGACCCATTTAAGCGTTTACCCATTTACGCTTTTGACTTTGCCGACCAACTAATTGAATGAAATCAGCAGTGTGACCAAGACTGATTTGCAAACACTTTACTGTCACATGCAAATTGACTTTTGAATCCCACTGTGGGGGTTTTGATATAGCAGACATGTGGATATGGATTCAAATCCATCAGTTTTACGCTTATGGAGAGGTTTGGTTGGGGTCAGTTGCGCCGGAGTAATGGGATGATGACGAAGCCGATCATTATGCTTCAATTCCGAGGGCCCCTAACAGAAATATGCCTAAACCCATTTAAAACACAAGTCCAGTTAGTTAGGTACAGTGAAAAAAAAAAACGTTCCTGTACCTACTTTTCCTGTCGGAACCTGCATTTCTAAACCTTTATCTATGATGAAGAATTAAGTGGGTATTTTTCCTCGAACGAAATTTAAATTTTTTAAAATCAAAATCAATGACAAAAAATGCACACAAATTTACTCCGACTCTGCATAGCTTCAACCTACCCAGCGGTGGTAGTGCTGATGTCAATCTTGCCAAGAACATAGACGTGATGTGTGTTAACTAACCACTTCCCTACTCAGAAGCTCGCCTTTTACTTTAAGTGCTATATTGGTCTGTGATCACGATTCACAGCGAAACAGCAGTCGCTGTTGCATAAAACTGTCGACATGCATCTAAGTAAATTGGGCGATCTCCTCCTTCGGGAGAATTGAAACGAAACTGGAAACACGAAGGTCCCGATTACAAAACTCAAAAGGACGGCCCACGATTCACGACAATGGCCCAGAAAATCTGGAGTCTGGCAGAACCATTTGCATGGCAAAGATTGGCAGACGATCTCATTCCTTTGTCGGAGATAATTGCGAAGACATCCGCTTTCATCAGTTGGTCAGTAGGTACCCTGATACAACTGTCCGCAAAACGGTTTTCCATTACGAAACAATCCAAGAGCAACAATTCGTTAACCAATCTTGAAATCACTCGATTAGTTACGAACTTCCTTAATTTCATTCAGAGGAGTGGTGGTCTAAGAGCCTCTGATACCAACAGATTAATTAGGTATAGGGAGAATTCTTTCAGAAAATGTTCGTAACAAGTCATTTTATAATTTCACCAGCCTCGGATCAGAGTTAATGAGGATATAGTTACATATATGTTTAAACAAAGTTTCCCAGAGCAACCCTGTTCAGATTAACTCTAATCCAAGGTTGGAGAAATCGCCCGTTAAAGACGTATTCCCATGCCGGCTCAATCTACATTCAAAGTTTCATGAAAATTATATACGAGATTATTAGATAAAGTTGGTGCAGGTGAAATCCAGTAGCCCCCTCTTCAAAAGCCATTCTGCGTTCGCCTGTTAACGAGAGGACATATACCTACCTAAATAAATCCCCAAAATTCAGTCTGATGCATAAAGAATGCTCAACTTACGTCAATATCTATCTGTACGCAATTTTGGATGAAATATACTGATAATTCAATTTCACACAATATGAGATGTTATTTTACGTTTTTTCAGAGATTGGGCTTGGCTGTCGTAGTTATTTTGGCGATCAGCTCTCCGCTGGAGAGCGCCGCCGCCAAAAAAACGCGCCGACCACGACTCCCGGCTCCTACGCCGATCCCGCACTTCGAAGAACACCAGACAGCCGAGGAAGCCGAAGCTGAACGCCTGTACAGGCAACAGCTCGAAGAGCGCGATCGTGAAGAAGGTGACGGCGGTTTCGAACATTTCACCGCCCCTCACCAAAGCAACGGCCACCAACAGAATAGCTACTATAACCGGTACCATAACCAAGGCTATGCCGGCCACTACAACAACGGCTATCGTGGCGGCGATTATTCGAGCAAGGGCTACATAGGACAGCAGGGTGGCAGTTACGCCGCTCAACCATTGAGCCACAATGATATCGGAAGTGGGAGCCAGAAATATTACAACGGCTACGAAAATCTTCAAGAAACGCATTCTTCACCAGAGGAGTATGTTTTTGTACCGCTGATCACAGTAAATGTGATCAATTACCTACCTGTCGTACTATTACCTACCTGTCGCGTACTAAAACGTTAATGAGCTGGGACGTTCCTGAATTTTCTGGATTGCCCTTGAGTATTCAGGAACGTTCTTGAATACTCTGGAGCGTTCATGAATTTTCTGGATTGCTCTTGAATATTCAGGAGCGTTCTTGAATACTCCAAGATGTTTATGAGTTTTCCGGATTGCTCTTGAATGTTCAGGAACTTTCTTGAATGTTCATGAATGTTCAAGAGCCTTCATGAAAGTTCTGGGCGTTCTTGAATACTCTGGAACAATCTTGAATGTTCTGGAACGTTTTAGAATCGCTTGGGTTTTCTGAATTGATCTTGAAAATTTAGGATCGTTCGTTAACTTTTGAAACGTTCGTGAATGTTTTAGGGAGTTCTTGAATTTTGAGGATTGCTGTTGAATGTTCAGAAACGTTTTTGATTGCTCTGAAAAATCTTGGTTGTCCTGGAACGGTCTTGAATACTCTGGAACCATCTTGAATGTTCTGGAACATTCTTGAATTTTCTGGATTGCTCTTGAATGTTCAGAAACGTTTTTGATTACTCGGGAAAAATGTTGAATGTCCTGGAACCTTCTTGAATTTTCTTGATTGTTCCTGAATGCTCGGGAATGTTCTTGAATGCGCTCGAACAATGCCCGCCTAGTGTACTGGAATCTTGATACGTCTTCAGAACCCAGCAAACATGTTTCACGTTCTTCAAATGCTCTCCCGTAAGAATGTCTGAACGTGAATATTCACGAAAGATCTTTTGTTTTCAGAGGTTATGGAAACGAATATGCAAACTATGCTACGAACTACAGTCCATCATCGGAACACGGTGAAGCTGACGTTGGACTCCAGACCTATCAGCAAGTGCATGATGTCCAGCATGAGCAATTGCAGCAGCAAAATTACGAGGAACAGTTGAACAACTATCATCCGCAGAGCCACGTGGAGCATTACGTGGAGCAATCTGAGAATTCTGCCAATAGCGGGAAGAACAAGGCCTACGATGAGGATGGGGCCTACGATTACCAGAAGTACCACAAGGACGACGAACAAGTGGTAAGCGGATTCGGCAGCCTCTCTTTCTAACGTTGCGAATTTCCCGAAACTAAATCTTCTGGGCGTTGAAATAAAAATTTATTTTAACGAAAATGTCAAAACCCATCAATATTTACGTCTAAATTCTGTTTACAGTCTCACCCCAAGTACACATTCAAGTATGGAGTTGAAGACCACCACACGGGGGATATGAAATCGGCCAAAGAAGAACGTGATGGTGACGTCGTCAGAGGCGAGTACAGCCTTGTTGAGCCGGATGGGTCAATTCGTACCGTCAAGTACACGGCCGACGATAAAAATGGTTTCAACGCTGTCGTCCATGTGCACCATGGCGCCAAATTTCAGGACATCAAGGATCTTGGAGATTATTGAAGATAGTTTACAATCCAAGTTGAATAAACGTCATACATAGGAAGCTTCACGTTTGGAGAGCCAAATCAAGCGCCCCAAGCTTTTGAAAAGTTGAGCTCATTTGAGGAATGAGATATTTTATTAGTAGGTCCGAAAAATAGTAATCTCCAAAAATCAGGGTAGTTATATATTTTTCAGTATTCCAACAAAGGTACCGAAGCGGGCTTCTGTAATTGTTAAAAAAGTGAAAACGACTGGGTTCCCCCGGGGGTACCTGGATGAATAGGTATTGATTACATTTCTGGTTTACATGAATGGTTCGAACGACTAGCATCACTAACATTAATAATGAATGATGAATAGTTTTCGTACGTATTTTCCTGCCAGATGTGATTGATAGTTTTTATTTTGGAGTTTCTTATGAAGACAGGAGTTTCCCTCAGGGCCGGACTTTCATAAATACCTATAGTTATTGAATTTCATTTTTATAACTACCTACCAACAACCAGTTGTATTTTGTTATTGTTAAGTTTGAATTTGTATTGTTCTGGTTTTTATTCTTGTTACTTACGTTGATTTGTTAGATTTGTAATTGCTTATTAATTAATTTTAATTATTGACAATTTGATTTGCTCGGATTGTTTCAGTAATAATCATAAATATTGGCGATTTTTTTCGTATCGGAAAACGAATAAGGCAGAACTAAATTTATATACTACCTGCTAATATTGTCAAAAAAAGGCTCCAGTGTTGCTCAAATTTGGTGCTTACCTACATCAAAAGTACAAAGAAGGGTGATCCCACCAACACTCCAAATAAAGCCATAAAAAAATTATACCTAGGTAAGTAATTTTTCTAGGTAGGTATTTTTACCTATAGCTTTTTGAATAATTGTGCTTCTTGAAATCGTTCATATTAGGTACCTATCAATTGTGACAGACAGACTCGTTTTCAGTAAATTGCCTACTTTTAAACCCTCTGGTTAAAATGTACAATTATTTTGGGCAAAATTACGCACATGAAAAACTTTTTGAAGCATTTTTATCGTGTATCTTGTATATCCAATGGATATTATCCATAACAATGTTGAATTGAATGAGCTTCCTATACTATTTAAATTAGTTTTAAGGAAGTCTAGTCAACCGCTTGGGACCAATTCGTCTCAATTGTCCTAATTCACTTCATTTAAACTTCAATTTTAATTAAAGGATCGTTAAGTTTACCATTTTTTTGGAAAAGCGTTACCAACCTATTTTATGTCTATTTTTATCGAATGATTTAAGATGCTTGTTCTGTTTTTATACATCGCTTACGTGCAAATGTGATGAGAGTGGAGTTTTTGTACTACTTTTATTATAACGATTGAAACTCTCTTACTCTTATAAAGTATTGAAATTATATTGATTGTTTTTCTTGATTTTATTGCCCATCTTCAATATTTTAACGACCGCTTTTTGGCATACAGATCCAATACATTGAAATGCCTGTTCCGATTACCTCGTTTCTAAACGAAAAACAAAGCATGGGATTACCTCTTAAGCATGAGCAGTTATGATATAATTATTCGGGTAGTGGGGGGAAAATTTTTTCGTAAGGCTGGTGTGCAAAGTGTGTGAAGTATATCTGAAGCTTCCTTGGATATCGGAGAGATTAATTTTGTCAATAAACCGGCCCTTAGTCTTTAATAGCGCAAATTATTATTATATTATTCTGATAAAAAACAAAAAAATTCTTTTATTCTAAAGAAGTCTACATTAGATCACTCCGATTCAGAAAGGTACGTCTAGGATCCGAGAGAGAGCGCCTGAATGAACTGGGACGGAATGGCGCATGATACTAAACCTGCAATGCGCAAGCGTTTCGATGCATAGCATACCATCATAACAATCTACGAAGCGAATTTCGATGTTTTTGATTGAGCAAAGGGCAATTGGGTAAGTTGGGCCATGGGTCATTTAGGCCATGGGTCCTTTTTCTACCTTAAATATAAATACTATTGAAAAAATTATAATAAAATAATAGGTAAATACCTACCTAGTTACAAAGTTCTTGCTAATATCCCCCGAAGTCTCGCAAAAATACCCAAGTTTCAAAACCCTATATAGGGTTTCACTTTTTATATTCGCTATATATAATATTATAAGCTCTGTAATATAGAGGTTATATATAATATTATGTAATATAAAGGTAATATATTATATTATGTCACAAATGTCTCTACCCTACCAGCAGAACTTTCCGAGGACAAATATCAAAATTAGAGTACACGTCAACACCTCGGTAACTTTTTTGGTACTAATGGGGTTTTTTACTGTTTCAGTTAGGAGTACCACCCACTGTTTCAATTGAGCATTATTCTTTTTTAACGTAAAACTATGGACGACCCGAAATCTGAAAGTCCTCAGGAAGGCCTTGTTACTTATATCATTTATGGTTACAGATCCTTCTCTACGAAAAAATTTCAAAATCTATAATAATAAAAGCAAGTGTTTGTTTGTTGGTTGTCTCCAGCCAAATCTATCGCACGCAGGGACCTGGAATTTTTTACACGGAAGCACAAAGGGGCTGGCAACAAGACCTCGGAGCCCGATTTTCAATTTTTGAAAAAAAATTTTTTTTTTTAATTTTAAAAAAGTGAAAAAAGTGAATTTAGAAAAATTGAGTTTTTAAGTTTAAAAGAAGTGAAAAAAGTGAGTTTTAAACGTCAAAAAAAGTTAATTAAGTGCAAAAAGTGACAACACGGGCACACGGGGGGGTACAGCTATAGCTATGGGGGGGGAGAGAGAGAGAGAGATTCCTGCGCTATTCACTTATCTGCATTTTCTTATTTTTTTGCACGGGCAACGCCGGGCGGGTACAGCTAGTATTTATATAAAATAGCGTACCTACTCATTACAGTTAATTTGTCGTTAAAGCGTTAGCAATTTCACAAAATCTATTTTTTTTTTGTTGTTATTATATTCTATACATTTGATCTCCTGAATGCCGTCCGTTGGAACTTCCTCGAGTTCCAAATGCCACCCCGTTATTTCCTTTAAAGAAAACCCCTGAGTCACAAGTCGATCCGATATTATTCGACCTTGTCTAAATGTCCGCCAGGGTGTGGGTGTCGGCCGGAGTGCTAAAACTCGGAATTGTAATTTCTCAACATTGCTATGTAACATTTATGTTCCAATCGCTGGACGTGGATCCGCCTCCTTCCCACGACCGATATAAGTTCAAGGACGTATCAGCTCCTCCCCCGTGGCGGTCGTTATGGTTTTTTAAACAACAAATAAGAAGTGTTGCCTGCTCAAAAAATGAGAAGTCTGATCCTCAAAAGTGTAAAACTTGACGCGTAGGTAGGAATAATAAATTTGATTTTATCGGGAAGATTCGAACGACTCGTAGGAAATAACTTAATAGCAAGGTCGTTGAGACTTTACGCATTACACCGAGATACCTACCCCACTGATTTGTTTTATGTAAACGTAAATATTGGAAAAACTCCAATTATAAATAGGCCTGGATAGGTAGGCAAATATAAAAACTAAATTAGGTAGGTAATTATTTAAACTTAAATATATTTAGCTCCAAAAATTATTTTGCGTTACAAATAATTTGGTATATTTATATGTTTATAAACATGAATTTTGAGTAAACCAAAAATACTAGGTAAAAAATTTATCATCAATTTGTCGCTATTGTAGAAAATAATATTTTCCCGAGAAACTACCCTAACCCTACAGTACAACAAACAACCCAACAATACAAAATGCAATTTTCAACATACAGTAGGTATGCCCCACTTGGTTCTAAATCAATTCAAAGGTGAATTACACAGGTACATTATTTCTGGGAAATAATGTACCGAAATTGCAATGTTATTATGAATATTGTACTTTGGCATCCATGGGGACCCCATTCAAATAATCATTCTGGTTTTTCTGCTCGAGCCTAATAGCTGCGGACGCGTTTTGACTCGTCCCGACCCTGCTCTTCGGAGCGGCAGGGCTAGCCCGCGACAACTTCGGTGCCTGGAAAGGCGGTTCACTTAATTTTACTTGCTCAATAACTCCAGATGACCTCCTCAGTTGCAAATAATATATTTCTATTTTGTCAGAGCAGAGTAAACTAATTTGAAGTAAGAAACGTCATAAAGTGAACATACTCGTCGAATATCATTTAGAAATAAGTCTACAAAATGAAAGAGATAATCTACCTACTACCTACTTGCGTTTTCGCTAGCGATCTGTGAGCCATGTGCTCTTTGCAGAAAATTATCGTTATAGTATTCCGGGCGGCCTTGTTGTAAAAAAACGTCGCTAAATTACTAGGAATATCAGAGCTAGTTACGACTAATTGGTTCGCTTTTTAAGCTTCAATGCAACGTGGAATGCTGCAATTACTTCAAAGCAATCTGGAGCTCGACCCACATGAAGAGCGTTTTTTATTCCGAACAAAAACATCGAACAAGATCTAAATTTTAATCGAGAAGTCAGAATTTTTTTAAATCAAAAGTCAGCGCTCGCAAATATCGTAGTAATTTAATTTGCATGATACACGCCCGGATTGGCCACTGGCAGTTGGAAAATGAATAAACATTATTCATATGAATAGCTGCGTCTTGAATGTCAAAAAAATCCCGTTGTTGCCAGGGAGGCGCTTATTTAAGTTGACTGTTGGATTATTGATAGCAAAGCAGAAAGTTTAGGTGAATAAACCATCGGCAGTACCAGCTTAAGTACCTACTCGACTATTACTGATGATGATCAATAATTATCAATTAATTATAATGATACTTACGCACCAAAACCGTATTCCGGAGACCGGTTTTTTGTACTCATAACTTTTTATCCAGATTTTGACTTTTTTATCGATTTTTACTTCCATATTTACAGAGTAAATGGAAGTATTGGAATCGTCCTAAAACGAGAATCGGAACGGAGCTTCAGAAAAAACTTTTTCTTATACACATTTACTCAGAATCACTTCCTGAACAAGTTTCTGTGTGTCCGTGTGTCCGTGTGTCCGTCCGTCCGTCTGTTCGTCTGTCCGTGTGTCCGTCTGTGGTCATTTACAAAAATGACCATAACTCCCTCAATTCTCAACCTTTTTTCAAATTTCTTGAACTGAGATGTTTGTCTCGGCAAGACCTAACACCCTGTTTAATTGGAATTTGAATAACTCACAGTACTTCCGATATATTTGCATTTTTAGGGTTTTCTATTTTATTTTTTTCCGGCCACAAACATGAACCGATTTGAGCGTTCTTGGTCTCAAAATCTTCGTTTTACCTTGCAGAATATGTGGGTATTTTTTATATTCCGATATTGTAACGTATTTTTATTTTGAGCGAATTTTAAAATTTGAATAGTGAATTTTTTGAGATTTTTGACCTAAACCCCCTTAAAAGCAGTCAAAATATGATCAAATTGTGCCTCAATTTTACGTTTCAAAATATGGAAGTATTGTGTGTTATCTACGCACCACTGGTTTATATTTATTTTTATTGATTTTATAGGATTTTTTATTCTGATTTTGATTCTGAGTGTTCAATCGAAATTAGAGAATTCACAATTTCTCAATAACTGTACCTGGCTATCTTCTAACTTCATCGGTGCCTCGGAATTTACTCCTGACCGGGTCTAGAGCTACTTGTGCCATTTCCAAACAATCTTGCCCTTCACGGTCTTTGAATATTGCGGTTAACGAGAAATGGTAGTTGCTGACAAATAATTCGTCGGATTTTACGAACCGGGAATTTCACTCGAATTGGAACACCAAGTAAGCCGACAATGCTTGCCTTCGAATGCTGGGAAAATACCTAAATAATAAGGCACATTTTTGTATTATCATTGAAAATGTGAGCAGTTTGAAATTCCGCAAATTTGATACCGACGCATCCATGATTTTTTAAATTACTGGAACATTTTTTATTCCGTCTGAAACAAAAATAATTGAAAACCCAAGAGTAGGCAGGTACCTAACTAATTTATCTTCCAATAGTTAGGCAATTCGGCCATAATTAACTCAATTACTGCGGTCCGTGTATCACACACATTCAATTACTGACGTCCTCATCCCTAACAAATCCGCTGATTAGACTCGGACCCGGATGAAAAGAATCAATCAGTTACACTTTTTGTTCCAAGTTTTGTGACATGTCGCACTGCCGAGATTGTCAATTAGGCGGACCTACAGGAGCGTGACATATGGCGTGACAGTTTCACCCCCGGGCGCTTTCGACTTGTGTGGCATCTCAATTGCACTGTAGCAAATCCAAGATTCACCCCTGTAAAATAAAAGTAAATCGATCGAAACTCTTGGAAAATCACGTAGGTATGCAACGTATAGTATGCCGTACCTCACACCAAATAGATTTTCATTTGATTTATGTCTCAAAAGATTGATTTTTAGATTTTGCTATCAAAACATAATATTGATACGAGATAGTTTTATTATCGGAAATACTCGTCGAGGCCTAACGATTGTACAAAAAATAATTTCGCCTTTTTCTCAAAATGCAATTTTCGGACTTGGTTCCAAAATTATGCATATCCAATGATGTGTGTGCGAATATTGATGATTGATATTGATGATACTAATCCTATATACCAGTCGAAGGAAAACCAGTAAGCATTAAATGCAGGAGGGAGATAACTAATTCCGCATTTTGGTAATTGAGATTTCGAACCAAATCGACCATATTTTGGGGTATAATAATGAGTGTGTTGTATGAAAATTATGGGTCCGTTTCACTTGGTGTGGGGAATTTTAGTAGATATCGATTATGGGCTGGGTGTAAAAATGTGTTGTACAAATTTTGGTGGAAGTGAAGTTCAAATCTCACAACGCTAATCGGAAAATGAAAATACTATCTATCGCCTTCAGCCTGAGTTGGTGCATTCTGTCAACGATGAAACTATTGTTTTCTGATAAATTAACATCTTTTCCGTCTTTTCATTCTGCGAAGTCGGCGACTTAATTTTTGCAGTGTCTTCGGCGGATATTGACGTAACCGCCCATTTCCATCGATGGTCTTAGTCGAGTGACGCCCTTAACCGCTTTTCTGACGATCTTGACGAGAGCGGCGTCTCCTGATCGTCGAGGCTTTCATTTTCTAACCGAAGGTGAATATTGCGACACGCCCATCGCGTGCGGCCTTGCGATGCGTACGCGTTATTAAATTACCCCGTACGCGATCTGACAGTGAGAATTGGGCTCCTCATCCTTACTGTGATCCCGATTGGTATTACTGAGCAATACGGTGTCTGATCGGCCTCAAACGAAACAAAGTAGAACATGCGAAAAATCACACGACAATCCATCGACAGCTATCGGTAACACGCGAACGAATTCCAACACGAAATTGTTCAAAATGCTTTGGTAAACTTTTAATACAAAACGATGATTTTTTACTTCCATATTTACAGAATAAATGGAAGTATTGTGATCGTCCTAAAATCGAGAATCGGAACGGAGCTTCAGAAAAAACTTTTTCTTATACACATTTACTCGGAATCACTTCATGAACAAGTGTCTGTGCGTCCGTGTGTCCGTCTGTCCGTGTGTCCGTCTGTCCGTGTGTCCGTCTGTCCGTGTGTCCGTCTGTGGTCATTTACAAAAATGGCCATAACTCCCTCATTTCTCAACCATTTTTCAAATTTCTTGAACTGAAATGTTTGTCTCGCCAAGACCTAACACCCTGTTTAATCGGAATTTGGATAACGCACAGTACTTCCGATATATTTGCATTTTTAGTGTTTTCTATTTTATTTTTTTCCGGCCACAAAAATGAACCGATTTGAGCGTTCTTGGCCTTAAAATCTTTGTTTTACCTTGCAGAATATGTGGATATTTTTTACATTCCGAAAATGTGGCGTTTTCCCATTATGGTCAAATTTTAAAATTTTAGTAGTGAATTTTTCGATATTTTTGGCCTAAACACCCTTAAAATCAGTCAAAATATTATCAAATTGTGTCTCAATTTTACGTTTCAAAATATGGGAGTACTGTGTGTTATCTACGCACCGCTGGTTTCACCTTGCCGAATACGTGGATTTTTATTATGCTTCGAAAACGTGACGTATTTCGATTTTAGGCGAGTTTTAAAATTTGCATAGAGAGGTTTTTGATATTTTGACCTACACAGCGTTAAAGTAGTCAAAATATAGTCAAATCGAGTTAAGTATGGTTGACAATAAAATTATACCGAATCATTGATGGAACCGACCCATGTATTACTGATGCCTATTATGGAGGTACCGTGTGTGGTCTATTCGCCCCTACCCCTTCCCAATAAATTTGAGATAACTCCCAATATCTCATCGACCCCTCCGGCTGACAAACTCGTCGAACGGGACTTGAGGACTTCACAACCTTTCTCACAACACTCGATTCAAGTCCGCCGACAACTGTTTGGACTGCACCTCGTGTTACCCCATACAGATCCTGCGAGGTATTACAAAACACTAACCAACACAAGATACAAGGTCTTATTTGGAAGTTCAGAGCAGCTTTAAACGACTGATCACACTTACGAGGAATGGGAACATTATTATTTGGTACGTAAATACCAGTTATCCTGCTATCCCACAGAATGGAAAACAGTTTTGAGCGCTTGCATTTTTTATCATTAATTTAGTAGTTTGGCAGTTTTATTATTAACTAGCTGTACCCGCCCGTGTCCCCGTGTGCCCGCGTTGTCACTTAATTCACTTTTTTTACGTTTAAAACTCACTTTTTTCACTTTTTAAAACTTAAAAACTCACTTTTTTAAAATTCACTTTTTTCACTTTTTTAAAATTAAAATTTTTTTTTTTTTTGCGCAGGAATCTCTCTCTCTCTCTCCCCCCCATAGCTATAGCTGTACCCGCCCGTGACCCCGTGTGCCCGTGTTGTCACTTTTTGCACTTAATTCACTTTTTTTGACGTTTAAAACTCACTTTTTTCACTTCTTTTAAACTTAAAAACTCAATTTTTTTTAAATTCACTTTTTTAAAATTAAAAAAAAAATTTTTTTTTCAAAAATTGAAAATCTGGCTCCGAGGTCTTGTTGCCAGCCCCTTTGTGCTTCCGTGTAAAAAATTCCAGGTCCCTGCGTGCGATAGATTCGGCTGGAGACAACCAACAAACAAACACTTGCTTTTATTATTATAGATTGGTCGTACCTATCTATTTCAATGGATTATCAAGTCCCTGTCAACTATCAAATAACTTGGTGGGCACAACCGTGCGCAGATAACACATAAACATAACACAAGTAGGTAGGTACCATCATATTTGAAAACGTAAAATTTCGGCTCAGTAATTCATTTTTTGTTAAACTGATAAGGGCCACCACTAGACCAACCCTTGAACCCCAGTAATGCGTAAATAACACAAAATGCTTTCATATAATCATATGAATTTGAGGTACTATTCATTTGAGGTACTATGAGCAATCAAAATTCCAGCTGAACAGAATTTAGCTTTCAAAAACTAACATTTCAGTCCAAGAAAAGACGATTGAGGGAGCCTACAATTATTCAGAAAGGGATTTTGGGCGAAGAACTGTTCAATAAATAAATCAATAAATTTTAACAGAAATACGAATTCGGTTTTTACGCATTATCCGTATTCCGTCCTCGCCGTGTGAACAGGACGGACTGACGGGTTAGCACGCCCATTCCAAGTTGTTTATTGAGTCAGTCTCCCCTGCATTTCTATCACTTCTTTGCTCTAGTTGTATTGCTTTTCTATTATTCTCTTCCCCACTTTGTGACACCGGTTGTGCACTACAGAAACCGCATTCTTCGACAAACCTTAGACCGGTACTTAGCCAAGTACGGGCTTCGCCAGGCATTGGAAGAATTGCCGAAGATTTCGTGAGACTTCGATTGCATTACAATCGTTTGGCGCTTCATTTTGCAAGAATTTACGCGTAAGGACAAGTTGCTGGTAATGGGACCGACATTTCCAACCCGGACCTGCATTATTCGGAAACATCCTAGTTTATAGAACGATTTTTGATCATTTAGTTTGATCGAAGAAAGTTGTGCCACAAGGTAGTTTCGAAGAGAAAGGCGAGCTATTATTTATTATACTAGCATTATTCAAAAACAGGTATGTCTAATGCTTAAAATAATTCAAAAACTAAAACTTCCACGAAAAGTTTTTGGTGCATGAAGATTTTACTGCATGTTACTGTGAACGTTTTTTGTACGTTTTCCTTTTTTGTATAATATACATATTATACAACGGACATATATTATATGATAACATACATAATATATTATATTAGGTATGTGTATAATATAGCTATAAGATGTGCTATAAGATATGTATAATAAGATACCGTTTTTGCTGTACCTGTATTTACTTGTAGGTACCTGTATTTACTTGTATGAACAACGAACGACGTTTTATTTTCAAAAAAAAATTGTATGTACCCTAATGTGGGGGAATCATCAATTGCCGTCGCCTTACCAATGCAGTTGATTGTATAAAAATCAAGTTTCATTCAGAACGATGGCAACCAACCTTTGTTAGATCCGGATGACCGAGGATCGTTCCTTCCGAGACTGATGAACTCTGATCACGGTCCTCAGACGTAATTCAAGGTCTCCAATTCAAAGAAACGACTCCACGAGATCAGAAGTCAGAACTGCAGTCGTTGAACTACAAGGAAATTGAACTGATTGAGCAACGCATTTGGTATGTCCTCTGTTCTGTGCCCTTTCAATATCGAGACATTGGGAACTGGATCTCATTGAACATAGGTAACGAGTAACCCCTTCCACACCTATGGGAGGGCCCTGTTGTCTTCATGGATAGGAAATGTCGTGACACAAGTCACGAAGACTTACCAAGATCATTATATCAGACATTTTAATTAGATTTTGCTCATAATAAAAGTCAATGGTCCCCCGATATTACTCGGTGCTTTTATAAAGGGTGCACCAAGTGCACCAAGTCTTGGTGTATCTGTAGGTAAGTAGGTACCTCTTTGAACGGGAAATGAAAAAATGTTTCTCCAAATGAGACCATACGTACTGGTTCAAAACGCTGAAATCCGCATCTCAATCCGTTCCCAAAATGCATGTTTTTCACGGTTTTTTGAAGAAAAAAAAAAACGTTGAGTCTAAACACGCCCACGTAACACAAGTTTTTTTTCCAATCGCAGTTTTGCATTTAATCGCATTTCAACATCATCTCGTGTGTGTAGGGCAGAGGTCTGATCGAATAGAAATATTTACCTAATAAGAGCAGTACTTGTTACCTAAATTTGACCAAACCTAGAAACTCTAACCTGCAATATTCTAACGTTGTCTATAACCGTAGACGGAGACCTCCAGTGTAATAAAAATATAGACGTTTCACTATTTTGGAATTGTGAGTTCTTTCCGAAATTCCAATCAGTTATTAGGTCCATCAGTTTTTGTTTCAATTTTTAACGTTTTTCAAAATGAGAAAATTTCGAGAGACATCCCTAAATGTTCCTAACTAAGATTTTTTACGATTATTCACCTTTGAAAACGACGTTTGAAGAGATGGAATTTTCTCGTCCCGCAAATTTAGCCGACTCAATTTCAATTCAAGTGCCGATCGAATCGGATCTTTGATCCGAAGTTCAGAGTCCCACGGTGGCAACGAACTCGCACGTCGATTCTTTTCACAGCCGCTGCCTTTTTCACCCGACGATAAAACACTGGAGATGAGAAAAGTAGCGACGCGGCGACGTCAGTCTCGTCATGTTTCCATCTCATTCTTCAAAAGATCTTTCGTTCCAGCTGCTGTCCGATTCTGTTTTTACCGCGAACGTGTTTTGTTGCGTACGTGCTTCCGCGGATTCGCACGTTTCTCGTTCAGCATGTGCCATCTACGATGATGCTTTCTTAGAATTGGAACGCTTAAGCAGCCTATCCCATTCCGATAGTCGACGTGCAGGTAAGTGACCGTGCTGATAATCGCGGATGCGGAATTCCCATTCACCACGGTCAGGGACCTAAGTCGAGTTCGTTTTTAAAGTTCAACAATCAATTATTATCCTTATCGAGAATTCCGGACAATTTCAGCCAGGATAATCATATAGCTACAGGAAAATCATATACCTATATTTTTACTTCCATATATTTACAGAGTATGTACGAATCTTGTCAAAAATTTCACGTATCAAAATAAGTTTTTTTTGTCATATACGTACCGCTGGTTTGAACTATCACGTCACCTTGAAAAAAGCGACAGAAGGGAAATTCTCGTCGAATTATGCTCGAAACTATGCCAACGGCGGAGTCGTCTCCGTCACGGGCGATTGGTTCCTCCCCGCGTTCTTGAGAGATGTTGGACGAACCAAGAAAAAACCAGGAAGGACATGGCGCGGTTAGAGGACAGGATCGGAAGAGTTTTACAAGAGATTTATCCGTCGGTGAAAGGATGACAATGACTCGAGCGACAACAGGTGCCAACCTCAAAAACGGGTAGGAGGTCGTCCAGTAGCTCGGTTTGAGTTTGACGCCGCTGATGGGCGTCAAGCTTTGTTCTCATTCGGCGTCCCTTCTCCTTGAACGCCAGTCCGATGAAGCCTGTCGACTGATGATGACTTTGAATTGTTGAATATTCATATTCATTATCTATGGTTTCAGAAGGTTAAAGTGAGACTAGAAAGCTTAGAAGTGAATACCATATTGAGCTAATCAAGATGAAAACGCTTAGTAGATTAGTGACATCGGTACATTATTTATCTGCGTATCACAGAAGATAATGTTCAAATATTGGGAGTTGGTAGGTTTATATGAGTCAAAATTTGTGTAAAAATAGAAAAACACCTAAAAAATGTCTTCGGAACCACGCGATCAACATTTCGACCAATAGATAGAGTGATAGATAAATGTTTTTATTTGCCTAAACCCGATGGGTACTTTGGCCGTAAAACAATGAAAACATTTAAAAAACGCGATTTTGGCGATTTGACCCCTGAAATTGACCATGTTGAACAAAATCTCAAAAAAAAAACGCCAAATTTCATGCTTTTAAGTCAAGATTCTCGCCAAAAAACCCGAAGTCACATCCATAATTTTTTTTAAATTTTTCCTAGGCTCATAGGCATCTTGAATAATTCAAGAGAAATTATTTCTCATGCGGAATTTGGATTTTTCTCTCCATTTCATGTTTTTCGCATTTTTCTCAGTCTTGGAGAGGCGTCAATTGCCAATTTTTGTGTCGGTACCTTCCCAAAACCTACTCAAAAAAATTTTTTTTTTTTGATTTTTGAATTTTTTAGAGGGTTAAAAATTTTTTTTATTTTAAATTTCAAAAATTAGTATAGCATAATATTATTTTTACTTCTTGCGGACCACAAAGTAATATTTAATATCATTTATGGGCGCTTTCATGTTCAAACATGGATTTTCAAAGTTTCTAATTCTTTCCCATTAGTACCACTATACTACAGAAACAATTGGTTTCCTTGAAAATTACTTCCCAAAGCAACTATCTCTTAACAGTAAATTTAAAAAAATAGGTACTAGCCAAATTTTTGCTATCTCGTTTCCACTCAAATTCGCGTACTTAATTACCACATCCAACAAAACTCTACCGTTCCTTTCCAAAATGTCCAAAAAGAAGGTGGCAATCGATAGCTTCGATTCGACTTCTATCGGCAACGAAGCTGAATATCTGAACATTCTGATAGCGTCCAACGATTTCATGGTGTTCCTCAAAACAGGATGTCCGTTCACCTTCAAATTGAAACAATTGTTGGATTCGTTCAATGTGAGCGACAATTGCGGGGGCACAGTTTATTTAACAAAATGTAAAACGTTTATGTTGAGTATACACTGCAATAACTCTAATTTTGATCGATCCAGGTAAAATACACGGATTTGTATTTGAACAATCACATCAACGGGCCTCGTCTTCAAGGAAAGTTGAACGAATGGACGAATCAAGAAAGCCCTTACGTTTACGTCAAGAAAGTGTTCATAGGAGGCTTCAAGTAAACATTTTTCTCCAAAAAATGAAATTCCCAAAACTCGCACTTTACACGGCTTTGTATTCCCATACAACCCATTCTTCTGGGTTGTTCATTCATTGTCTAAGATTGTATTATGACTCAAAAGCTAAAACCATAACAGTAGGTACATAAAAGATTAGCAGTGAGAAAAATGTGGAGATTTGGAAAATATTAAAAAGTAGACAACAAAGTGAAAGTAAACGTAGAGGTAAAAGTACGTTCTGAATGCAGGGAGACTGCTGAATTGCTGACCTCAGGCATCCTTAAGGATGTTATCGCAGGAGTCGATTTGAGCAAGTTCGAGTACGATCTTGTGGTGATCGGTGGTGGCATCGCGGGCATCACCGCTGCTTTGGAGGCATCGAAATACGGTTAATTCCCTATTTTATAACGTACAATTACCCATAATCAGTTAAAAATTGAAGCAATTAGGAAGCATAAAGAGCCACTTCAAGGAAACGCATACAAATCAAATTCATCATACAATTAATACAATACTAATCAATACTGAAATAGGTAGGTAATAAGTTGGTTCATTATTGTTGGTAAATTTCTAAATTTTCATTTTTTAGTACTGCACTACAGGTAGGTATTCAAAATCCCCCCAAAAAAAGGTTTTTTGAAACAATTTGGCAAGGTAATCCTGGTGGGAATTTAAATCATTCTTGTATAAAAAAATGAGCTGTCAGATGCAAAATTACAAACTTTCCTTACCCATAGGTATTCCTACAAAATACATCCTGAGCACAAAGAATAGATTGACCAAGTGGCAAAGTTCCTCGACGTTTTTGCTTATGGACCGCTCAAATCGGATCACAATTTTTCGCTACCAAGTGCCATTTGCGCAACACTGCTTTCCAAATCACAACCCACAGTAATCCTCAAACGCGACAATCGGCATAAATTGAAAATCGGGAATATCGACTCCTAGGATCAGACTTTTATTCATAGATGATCGTACCGTCCTTTTGTAAGGTTGTCCGTAGGTTTTGATTTGACACGAATCCCCCGGCGGTTGAGTGAGCCCTTTGATCGATAGCTGTCCCACCGATCACCGATCATTGCGGTTCGGACGCCTCTGATTTTCAACAGGACGTGCGGTCGACGAACGATTTTGTTATTCGTATTGGGCAACCGGCCGCCTCTTCTTGGCTGTCCCGAGTCCACGTGGCTGTCCCTGTAGGCTGTGGAATACTACATGAAATTTTTTGTTTTCCGTGAACAACAGAACCGATTTTGACCATTAAGGCTCGCCCTCCTCAGACAAACCCCATCAGCAGCATACCTGCCTAGACCAACAAAAACATTTACTGAATGTTCACCCTTAAGATTGTCATCCTTAAACTGGTCAATTCATCATCTCATTTGCTACAAATTTTCTTCTACAAATTTTTTTGTGAGCCCGAGAAAACGAGCCTTTTCCGGCTTGAATTTTTTCTGTGTTTTCAATTTAGTCTCAGTAAAATTGCCATAAGTCCCTTTAATATGAGAGTAATAGCAAAAATGAGGATACCGTTGAAAAGAGCGTTAAATTTCCCATAAATTTACGGTATTATCAGTTTTCTAACATTTAGTTAAGGTAGCGAAAATTACATCAAAGTCGTGAAATTCTTAATTTTAAAAATTACAATTTTTTCGCCGTTTGTTTAGGACTAGAAAAAATTGGAAAACTCCCGCGCACGTTCCAGGATAAACTGACTCACAATGTCAGCTTTCCAGCGGTATAGTAATTTTTTAATGTATCCCTCGTTTCAGGGGAGAAATCAACGTTTGAATGGAAAAGAACGTGTTTTTTGCTGCAATCGGTTATTTGGCAGTGTCTAAACGTTTCAAGTTTTTTGAAATTTACACGCTGAATCAAAGGTTGACTCATTCCATCATTCATTTACAGTACTTCCGATATATTAACACTTTTTGTGGTTTCTATTTTATTTCTTATTTTTCTATTTTTTTCAATTTTTTCATTTCCTGGCCACAGAAATGAACAGATTTGAGCATTCTTAGTCTCGAAATCTTTGTTTAATCTTGTTTATTTCTGAAGGAAAAAAGGTTGCATTATGCGACTCGCCTATTCCGACCGCTCATGGCACCACCTGGGGCATCGGAGGGTCACCTGCGGGCAGCGGATCGGTTTCAAAAGTGTTGTTCCATAGAGCAGCCACGATTCAGCATGATTTCAAAGTGAGTGTCAAAAAGGTGTTGCCTACATCTAGACAAGTTTGTATGCCTGCTCATAAGTCCAACAGTTCGAACATGTTTGGATAGAACCTTCTATAAGGACAATGAAATAAATGTAAATCTATAATGAACGTTGTTCCATGAGTTTTGGTCACGGTTTATTGTGTTATCGTCAAGCAGTCAACCTCTTTTATAGTTCTTGATAAAGGTTTTGTGTTACTTCCTTCGATCCCCTCCAAATCACACCTGCAGACGCACAGACCCTATTCTCTGCTTGGCAGATCCTATGGATATGGATATGTTGTAATTATTCATCTATGGAACCTTGTTTTCGGTAAAAATCACTAATTAAATTCCATAATATTCCATTACCGAAGAATCGGCCTGTCCAGACAGTCTGATGGATGGGGAGGAGAACGGTCTGAAATGTGATACGGGCTTTAGCGTGTGAAGTACTTCTTAAGCATACCGTTACTTTGTAGAACCTCCTGCTTTATGTCTGTGGGATTGCTCTCGACGGAACTGATTAGGCTTAACTGCGAACTAACAGTTCCACGTTTTATTGTAACGCGTCACACGCACAGGAGCCGTTGACAATCTTATAATGAGACGGCATACCTTAGCAACACTCAGGAGTCTTCTGGCAGGAAACAATTCGATATGCGTCCTCCTCGGATTTGTCCGGTCACTGGGGTTCCACGTCCTTGTTCGAACCTCGCGAAAACAACAGGGACGTTCCACGCCTTTCAGCGACACCATTATGTTCATGGTGACATTTTACGGTCTGAACTGCCCGCTATTTTTCTATAAGGGTCAGACCATTCGATGCGCTATGCGTCATAGGCAACGTGCTATCTGTTATGCTCGCAAGTGGAACTCAAGGTTCATGCGCTTTATCCGGTATTCGTAGCTGTCAGAGCCTACGAAAAAGACTGACTTCCATGATATTGTTAGATGGTCCAAAAAACGAGCAGGCCACTCCGTCTGACGAGCAGTTATAGCTTCAAAATTGACCCTATAATAAAAAGCAGGAGTGTTCGGTAATGGTTACAGTCCACGTAAATCTAATCATGATGTTTGTTGAAATTTGGCCTCAGATATAACTTATTATGGTGTTCACACTTGTCTTCCATGAGGGAGTCGATTCTTCAGCTAATTTTCTATACAATTATTGTTCTATAACATTTTTGGTGAACCCCATGGAAGAAGGAACCATGGGTGAGCCTTACAAACAGGTAGCAAAAAGCACCTGCTTGACAAATAAGCTTCCGAGATGCTGCACCGCCGTTCCGAGGGTGGGCCCAGTAAAAAACCAAATTTTTGTAAAACCTCAAACATTGATTTTTTACAGGATGGAAAATATTTTGGCTGGGAAATCGAAAATCTCCCATCGCACGATTGGTCCTCGATGGCTAAAAATCTTTCGGAGCAGTTGAACTCGAGGTCGTTCGAGTACCAAAAGAATCTGAGAGATTCCGGAATCGAATATATCCAAGGGTGGGCTCGGCTTAAGAACAATCATGAAATCACTGTGACAAATGCGGAGGGGGAAAACTTCGAGAAATCTTCGAAAACATTCATAATTGCTACTGGCTCGCGGCACCAGTATCTTGAAATACAAGGTAATTTCGCTCTAAATTATTTCGGAAGTTCGAAAAAACGTTTTTGGATCGTAATAACGACTTAGAAATAGTTGGTATTCCTCAGTGAATGGTCTTTTTTACATTTTCTCTGATATATAGGAGAACAAGAAAATACACTGGCTGTTGAAGACATTCTGTCTCTGCCTACCTTCGAGGGAAAACGAATATTAATTGTTGGCAGTGGTAAAGACGCTTTAGAAGTCGCCGGATTTCTCGGAGGCCTTGGAATCGACACAACTGTGATCGTGAGGAGGAAAATATTACCACGCGTTGACCAGGAAATAGTCGAACTATTGAAGAAAAGCATTGAATGCTGCGGCGTCAAATTCGTGTCAGGAGTGACGGTCGTGCGCTTTTCCAAAGTAGGTAACTCGATACGCGTCGAAGGCAAAAGGACCCGCTCAGAGTCGAGGAGATCCTCGAAGATTTTGGATTTTTCACAAAGGAAACTCAGCGAGCTTGGGTCGAAAAAGAGCCCACCCCCAACGCCATTGCCTGAGCTTGCAGATGAGGTAGCTAAAGACGCAGGTGATAAGTCAACAATTGCTGTTCCAAGTGCGAATAAAGTTGAAAATTCCGCGCCTGACGACAAGGAACAGACTATAGAAGTTTCAAAAAATGATAGCAACAAGGAGGCATCGGGGGTTGGCTCGACTGGAGGGTGAGTCATAATCGGGGCTTACAAGAAGTTTGAACTTGATTTTGTTATCTTACTTGGCTATGTTGTATGCATCTCTCTTCAAGCGCTATACAGAAAACTGATAAGCTTATAACAGATTTCTCTGCTTCCTTGAAGTGGGACTGGTGACGTTGACAAGGAAAAGTCGACAGCTGAAGACAAAAAGCCTACCGGCGCCAAGAGCGAGGAGGATGTCAGCGAAGAATACTTCGAGGAATTCGATCTGGTGAATTTTCCATTTTTTATGCCTCAAAATATGCGATAACTGCAAGATACAGCTCTAACAGTAATATTCTCTAAGGTTGTAGTTGCTGCGGGCAGGCGTCCTAACGTCGCTGACCTTGGAATCCAGAATTTAAATCTCAAACTCTGTCGCAACACGTGCAAAATCGAGGTCAACGATTTAGATCAAACATCGGTCGAAAACATATTCGCAATCGGAAAAGTAAGAACTTGAAGCGAACAGTTTTTCACTTCCAAATTGAAAGCTCTGGGACGCGCCTAATATTCACTTTTCAGGTTACCACTGCCCTGAATGCCGATACACAAGGAGTGGCCAGAAAAGCAGCTCAACTTTTGGTCCGACGTATGTTCAATCTAAGCCAAGTGAAAATGAATTACAATAAAACGCCGCAAATGATTCTAACGCCTATCGAATACGCCGCGCTGGGAGATACAGAAGAAAACGCCGTGGCTGTTCACGGTCCGAAGATCGAAGTGTACCGCGGCGAATACACCATGGTGACCAGTGCTGTGTCGAACAGGTTTGACAGCAGGTAACAATCTGGAATGAAAGATTTGATCATGGGGTTTGTTCTGGGTGCTTGAGTGTAACATTTGTTGGTAGCTTGGATAGCTGGACGACGCCCTAAGCAGTAATAGCTTGGTAAGCCGATAGTTGCAGCGCTGGGAGCTGTCCACAGCATCCTATGGCAGGAGGGGAGGTGCCACCCACATCTGATACCCTGTCCTACTGATGAGAGGGGGTTTAAATGTCCGTGACGTCACGCATGCGCAGCAGGCACGTCTACAACTGCGGGAGAGGTGGAGGTTGACGTCATTGATAAGAGCTGATAAGCTACAACCGCCAAAATAACACTACTACTTTAACACCAAGCAAATTCGAGGTACCGCTGTAGTTTGGTGGCTGTTTGGCGACACTAGTATTACAAGTCTGTTACTTCCCAAGATTGGCCAGTCCCAAAAAACCTTATAAGTGGATAAAACTTTCCCAAGGACGTGAACCATGTAAAAAAAAATCAACCAAAATGTTGGTTAGGTTCATGGATGTACCGACTTTCTCCAAAGTCTTTTATTCTTGGCTCCCGAATTGGGGGAGAGGGAACCAAGGAGAACGCCTTAATCTATCCAGAATGGGCCGATTACGACAACTTCAGCCACCATGCATGAATTTTTTTTCACATCGGGGTGTATAATTCGCCATTAATACACCTTCTTTACTTTTCAAGGTCGTTCGTGAAGGCCATTTGTGCGCCGACAGTGCCAGGAGTCGGGCGGCAAGTCGTCGGCGTCCACGTGATAGCTCCACGAGCTGGTGAAGTCGTTCAGGGGCTCGTTCCAGCGTTTCTTGCTGGCACCCTGACGAAGGAACGGCTCGACGAAATGGCGGAGCTCCAACCGTCAAGAGCGGCTTTACTGTCGGATCTCGACAGCATCAAATCGGTCACTATTCCCGCTGGGTCGAGCACAATCCGATGAGACTCCTGGCAGTTTCGATGTCTGCATTGATTTATCAATAAACTGCACCTATCTATGTGTTTGAATTTCTACATCAGAGAAAAATTGAGACACGATTCAATAAAAATTTGGATATCAGCAGTTGAAATTAATTTCAATGACGTCACCATGGTCACAAAAAGCATACCGAAGGAAAGCCCCTGCAAACATGACACTGGGTTTCTTACGACGGCAACACTTTTATGAAACTCATTGTGAACCAGTGCGCTACCATCTGCGTTTATTGGCACCTGTAGGTGTAGAATTATTCGATTTTCTTGACGTGAAAAAATTCAGCTGATAGAGACATTTCGTACTGACACCCGAATTGAGGAAGGAAACCCCGGCACGACCTCAGGGAATTCTGATTCATCGCCGCATTAGTCGCTGTTGCGAAGGAATTCGCGATCTGGCGCAGAGCTGACAGTCGAAGTTGGTGTAAAATACGGCCTCCCAAACTACGTACTAATGATAGTCTGCGGCCAGATCCTTCCCAAGGTCAGTGAAGCCAATCTAAAGTTAAAGACTATAACGCCAAAAGCGTCTACCCACAGTACATAATCCAGCCTCCGCCCGAAACCCACTTACTCCTTTTCGAGACTTGGGCGGCGGATTATTCAAAAAGTCTCAAAACCCCCCGGTGTCACAATATTTTCGGAGATATCGAGAGCAGGACAAGTTGGGCAACGGCGGTGTCGAATATTTATTAACGTCCAATCACAAGATTGTATGTAAATTGACAGCTTTTCGTTGAAGCCTCAAGGACAGAACATTTGATAGAGGGAAGTATGGGAGGACAATTAAAAAAATTCAAAAAATGTTGGGCATTATTTGATAATGTCTTGCCGGCCTCGTGCACATTGATGAGAGCGCTCCACAGACAACTATTTTTGGGCCCCTAGTTGAAGAGGGCAGGACCTTTTTGGTCTATCAGGAAAAATTTATTTTGAAGTATGTGGACCTCCAGCTTGCGGGCATCGTAAGTCTTCAAAGTGACGGCGTGTCATACGTTTTTTCTTGGGAACCCTACCCATACCATAAAATGTGACTGCTACAGCAAAAATACTGCAGAAGGGAAAATATGACATGAAAATCAGTTCTTTTCTTAGATAAGTTTTTTTATCAAGAGTAAATAATGGCACAAAAAATAAAAAAAATATTGAAGAATCTGTGATCAAATTTAACTCAACTGCTGCAGTTTATGGGGATGTGAACATTCTTGATATTTCTTTGTCGGTTTTCGCCATTTTTTCGGGGGAGGACTGATGTGACGAGCCACAGAACCCCACAGACCCATGGGCATGTTTTGACATGGTCGCCTCGTCCTGATGACACCGGCTTCTGAGCCATCGGCCTCTGTCCTCAGGACGAGGCGACCATGTCAAAACATGCCCATGGGTCTGTGGGGTTCTGTGACTCGTCATAATGCATTTATTGTCAAGAAATGAAGGTGGTCGAAAAAATAATGAATGTCAGCGGGGTCCGTATGAATGGAAATAGGATGTAATAGAGCGATAGGAGTAGTTGAGAAATTCATCGTGATTTCTAATATCGGTATCTCATTAAAGTATAATATATTTTTCATAATAAACGCATTCGTAGGTAGGCATTTCGTGATAATCGTCGAGGAATGCGCTGTACCTAATTTTCAGCAGCTTGCGCCCTTGGATCCGTCAGCATGAAAGTAATAGAAGATAGCGAGTCTGTCGGTGTTATAGCGATTATTATCGTACACGGATCGTTGATCTATACTCGCCCGGTTCCGGCTACTCCTCCGCCACCTTGGCAACCGCAGCGAGTCAAGGCCGTCAATCTCACTCCAGGAGCGTATCCCTTCGCTTGTAACCCATTAATAATTTTGGAAATATACGAGAATTTCATCCCACGCGGAGACACTGGACTGTAAAATTCTGATATAGGATGAGATACAATTGAATAATACAATAAAAATACAATAAGGTATATGCAAATTATTTGTACTGCCCTTATTTGCAACCCATTGATAAAAGCTGGAAACGGTGATTCAACCCACGGAAGTTTGAGGGCGTTGTTCTCACCACGATAATCCCTCACATCCCCGATACCGGAGGTGCAAAAATGAACCCAGTTTTTGCTTTCCACGTATAAATAAAAGTACCTTATGTATACCTAATGTATAGTCCTTTGACTCACCTAAAAAATATAATATATTATAAACAATTGATAAAATAGAATAAATCGACAGTGAACCTGCAAAACCTCGTATGTTCAAAATCCAAAATTTTAGAGAAGGTGAAAAAATTTGGTCCAAAAGGCGTTGCAGGGTGAATTGATCATGAACTTGGGAAAAAAGTTAATTTCGGAAAAACATGGCCATTTTGAAACTATGCGCCTCAATTATAATCAATTTCCAGGAATAGTTTCATCTAGGGAACACCCACTGACAGTCAATTATTAAAATGAATAATCGACTCAAAATCCCATGCCTCGCCATAGAAAAATCTACAAAGCATCAAATTTATTGTTTTTAGGACCTTGAAAATTATGGGTCCAGCTACACAATGTGCGGAAAGGTTAAATCAAGTGACATTTTCGTTCTTCGTCGGGACGTTTTCTATTGTGAGTCGCTTCCCGATTCAGCCGGTGTAGCTCCAATTACAGCAACGGTTACTTTATAGTGTTACTGACACAACAGGTGCACGCCCTAACCTTGAGCAGATTCTCACTTTCCAAGAAACTGCTCTCCTTTTCCAAAGCTGAGTCCACCGGGTGACATTGACGGCCCGGTGTCCGACCCTCTGACTCATCCAGGGGTCGGAACATTTTCTGCAAGATTTTGTAACTTCTTGCGCAATTTATCGGTGAAATATGACTAAGGAATCGACGGCCTTCCAAAAAGCGCGAATCTGTTGGCGGCACAGGGTTTGTCCGTTTTTGAAGCACAATAATTCAAAACATTACAGTTCCTATGTACCTATAAGGATAATACCTACAGCTTTTCTTCAGCACAACTTTTCTCAATACTTTGGAAGGGGGGTCTTGTTTCACATTATTGGCAGCAAAAATAACATCCCGTTCTGTTAAGACCTCACGATTATTTTGGCATTCCACAATTGATTTATCTTCATTATTCATTTTTCTCGTTCCTTCATTTATATCCTAATTTAATTTTATTTTTTTATTTTTTCGAGGCTGAGCGGTTGGTATAAGGGCATTTTCATCCTGTGACCTTTGCAGGTCCTTCCTTCCCATACTTTTTGGAAAAGTCCCTGCGTCTTGGCAGGGCTCTTCTAATGTCATTCGTACGTCTTAGACCAAAATAATTTTGCACTCTGTTTTGTTTCATTTTTCTATAGGAATGAACCTTTGTAATCGGTCAGGAAAAAAATTTTTTTAACACCCCCTGAAAATTTGTTGGTTTACGTTTCAAGGGGTGTAGAATCCAAATCTGCAATAAAAATTTTTTGTCCGTCCGCCGTCCGCCGTCCGCCGTCCGCCGTCCGGGGTTTTTCAGGGGGAAGGAGTTATCGAAAAATTTTGAAATTTTTACCAAAAATCAAGTTCCGTATCTAGTTGGTCCTAACATCTCGACAGAACCCTACCTTAATTTTAAGGCCAGTAAAACAGCTGTTGAAGTGGGAAAAAATTCGTGTTTTTCTGGAAATTTGAAACATAGGCATGTGACGCATCATTTTCTATAGATTTTTCTATGCTGAATCGAATGAGACCATCGCCACGCCGGTAGCTCCAACCGTTCAGGATTTATTGCAGTTTTAGTGAGACATTTTTGAGTTTTTCAAAATTTCTACAATTCTTAATAACTCGAAAACTACTCGAGCCACAAAATTCGTTTTCCACTCGTTGGAATCCCCACAAAAACTTCTGTCCTCCCAATATCTTCAATTTAAAGAATTTGGTCGAATTACACAAATCAGCAAAACAAAAATTGGAAAAAGTTGGGAACTCGGCATCGGTTCTTAGACACAGTTGATTGATCTACTTACGACCACTAGCCTATGACACCAACAAAGTGACGCACTCACACTAGGCCAGTTGCGCTTGGCAACGTGAGAGCGAGTCAAGCTTCAACAATGGTTCTGAGGCATTCTTGACGCATTTTTAAGTTAATTATTATAAATTTTATTTAATTATAAAATAATATATAAATAATAATAATAAATAAATTTATTTAATTATTCAGATATTTTAATAATTATTATTATTCTGTTAGTTACGTAGGTAAATAAGAATAGATTAAATGATGATTTCAACAAAAATTAACGACGCGCTGCGTTGAAAAGATAGATAGGTAGGTCAAGCAAGGAGGACCAAGCAAAGAGGATGATTATTTTTTGCCGGGTTGAAAAAACGTTTTTTCAAATCCCCATCTAGAACACCAATTTATACTGAAATTCTAGAATAATAACAACTAAATTCCGTGTTTGAGGAGAACCTATATATCGTAAGAATTGTCTTTGCAATCGAAAAATGAACCCCTGTGCAAAATTTGCAGAGTTCTTCGGCTACACCAAAAACTGATGTGCACATGCCACTGATCTACTTAGCAGCGTTTTTTTTTTAAATTCTTAATTATTAAGAATTAATTTTTTTGTAACTTGGTACCTAAATAGTACCTACTTACCTTTTGTTTAGTTCTCTAATTTCATAGTGTCAAGTCACTTGTCACTCATACTCTAAAACGTTCAGTCACACCTGCTGCACATAAAATAGGTCCATAACATGGCGTAGACTTGGTTTCTGTTAGGCCTCACGAAAATCAAACGCTTGGAAAAATTTAGACAATCTCTGAAAAAGATGAGCTACTTTCGTATTGAAGTACGGAAGGTACAGTACCGTGCCTTATCTATTGGTCTTTTTCACAACGAAAATCCCGCGATTGCTGCGGGCCCTGAAAATCGGCATGAATACAGAAAATGAAAAGCTGGCGAAATAGTTGCCAGCCCGTAACTTAACTGATGTAGGACATGTTCTTTAACCATTTTATCATCATTTAGAGAGAATCCCTATTTGTCGCTTGAGACATTATATTATTTCTTAGTATTTATTTTAATAAATACCTACCTATAGGGGTGTCACATTGAACTTAAATATAGAAACTGAAAAATGAAAGTTTTTTCCCTCAAAATCATGTTATGTTCACCCTAAATGAATTTTCTCTCCAATTTCAGGGTTTTTCAATTCTTTATTTGACGAGTTTCATTCGAAGTCTGCTATTTTTTATTCCGATTGATAAAACCTCTACATCCTTCCTAAGAGGGGGCTCGGGGGTCCTGCCCACTGTCCTGCCGCCAGGACCCTCCCCCCACAGAAAGGATAGCGTCCCGGCCCCCTGGTATAAAACCGCACGAAACGACCCACCACTCGCAAACGAGACCGTGTCGCACTATTCATCGCAGGCAGAAAATGGCAATCATCCAGGTACAGCAGGCATCAATTCTGTTCATTTTCCGATTGTTGTGATTTCAAAAAGTGAACGCGAAAAGTGTGTTTTGTTGTTCGTTCTGCAAATTTCGGCGTCCGGACGCGTCAGCTCTTCGGCCGGTGTCAGTTTGGTTGATTTGCAGGTCCAAATCGAAGACTAAATGGACCGATCAGGTTGTAGAGTATCAATTGTTTTGAAACTGCACAAGCCATTCTATCTCATACCATCAGTAAAATTATGACTGAACTTTTACGAATTTAATTATGAGAAAATTGGTAGGTAGGTAAGCTAGAGAATTTTAGTCATTTTCATTGGAGCATTCATTTACTCGAGAAATCTCGTCTTACATTTGTTTAATGAAATATTCTTTCTTCTAAAATATTTATTCTGAAATATTATTTCTTAAATATTGGAGGGGTAATAACCAAATTTAATGTATCTTGATGACATTTTGCTGCATTTCATCATCATGTTAAATTCAAGTTAACGGGAGCAAGCTTCAATTTTAGAAAAACCTGAAAACCATACTTTTTAACAAATCGTGCCATCAATCCTGAGCGAGTAGGTCTACTGTGATTGAAACAAACATTGTTTTAAATTTAGAACTTTTTTTTTGTTTTATGTATAAAGAACACCGATGTTTCATTTTTTAGAGCAGATTTTTTATTAATTACAACCCTTTAGATTGCATTGAGAATTTCTAGTCATCAGTAGGTATTGATTAGCTTTTTAAAAAACTCTAAAAAAATAACATGGTACTTGAGTTCTTTTTTTGCAACTCTTGGTCAAATTTTAGAGGGCTTATAATTTTCGTAGTTAAAAGTTACAGCACTCGAACCTTCAATGTGTCAATATGTATAGCCATCCGTTTTATAAATATCAAAGAGGTATCACCAAATTCAACGACTGCATATTATATGTATAAATATGGATATAGAAAAAACATGTTAGATGGGCATTTCTGTAAGCGATTATGAATCATGAAAATCTAATTTGGCTCAATAATCAGATTTCTAATAATGAACCTATGTACCCATGCTGGGAAATGAAGTTGATGAAAAAAATACACCAAAATTGCAAAAAACCTATATTATAATTTATGTGGTCACCAATGCGATAATGTACAGTACTTACATGAGTCCAGTATTGAATTGAAATGAACCTACCTTCTAGAAAAATAATCAAATCAAAATGTGTAATTGGTAGGTATTTCGATGACGTTTGTGGCTGAATGGCTTGAAGTTTGCAGTTGTAACTCAATTATTGTCACCGACCAAACTGACACTAGATGGCCGTGTTGGATTAAATGGGCTGTGCTTTGGTCAAAGAGCCTAGAAAACCTACTCATAGAAAAGAATATTTAATATTAATTTAATATGTTAGAGTAATATTGCATACCCTAAAAATCAAATCAAGCTCATTTGCTCAAAAATAAAAAAATAAAATAAAATAAATAAAAAAGAAACTTGAGAGACGTACGAGGGCTATAAACATTTATGCAATTCAAAGTTGAAAAAATCCAAAAATCAGGAACAGTATAATGAAATAATGACAATCTAGGCGAAAGCCCTAGAACTGTTGAGATTTCATTAAAATCAGAAATAATTTCGCCTAACAGAATTATGTTTTCACGTAGGAGTCAACTTTTAAGACCCAAGTTGAAAGCCGAACGTACAACGGTACAGGACATACGGTCCGCTGGCAAGCGATGTTTCACAATCCGGCCCGTCCTTGCGGGGGTCCTCCCAAAACACGTAATAATTCCTCGAATTAATTCCCTGGAAAACTATGATTCGATAATCCCGTGTTCACACGAGATATGTTGGCATTCCAGTGGCCTGAAAAATCAATCGCATTTGCGTTTTTTCAAATATCGAAGCGAGAAATTTGAGAATGATAGAGAAATAGATTACGGAAAATGATAGAAAATAGATTAATTTAGTAGGTATTTTTAATGATTTTTTTCAATGATCAAATTCCCCATTTTTTTCTATTCCTGAATAAATTAAATATTTATTTTACTAAAATCTTATTTCTTATTTTTCCAGTCGACATTTGTAGCGGCGTTATGCCTAGCAGCGGCCACCGCTGGAGTCATCGATGCCGGCTACTATAACGAACCCTACGCGAACTACGCCGGTCCGGAGAACTACGCCCATTACGCCGCCCCTGCCCCTATCCAGTACGCCATCGCCAGCCACGGTCCCTCCCCCGGCTACGGTTACGCTCCCGCGCCCAGCTACGGTTACTCCCACGGTCCCAGCTACGGTTACGCGCCGGCTCCCATCGCGTACTCCGCCCCGGCCCCGATCGCCTACGCTGCACCCGTTGCCGCCCCCGTCGCCCCTGTGGCGCCCGTTGCCGTCGCTCATCATCCGTCGCCGTTGATCCCCTACGAAGGCGTCGAATACGCGTCGTACGCGCCCAACCACGATCACGAACATTACGTGAGTAAAAAGTTGAATATTTAGAAAAATAGGCACCTACTCATGATAAATAACAATGGCAAAAGTCTCAATATTTGGTTTGAAAAATTATTTGAAAAATTGGCTTCGGCACTTCCGGCGTTGTCCGATGTGAGCCCAATCGTCTGTCTGTAGGTCTGGGTACAAAAACTTCCCCAATTTTCGAGCGCTTTTTTACTTTCATTTGCCGAGACCAACCACCCTGTTTTGTCAAAATTTCGCCAATAATGAAATATTGGCACTTTCTGCGTTATTTGTTTTATTTTGTTCTGGAAATCCTCTACTAAGTATTCCCACTCTGGGCTTTCAAAAAAATTGTGATACCACCGTTTTCTATCAGTATCAAAACACTAGAAGTGCGATTTCCCATCGTTTTTCTATATTTATGTTGACAGAAGTCCCTAAATCTCGAAAAAATCGTTTCATTTCCTCACGCGAAAGACGCCTTCATTAGAAATAAATGAATCAGCCTATCTTTGTAGTGGTTTTAAGGAAGTAATTCCATGCACTCACCATTAATAAAAATCCTAACTGTAATTTTTCAAATCCCCGCTTCTTTTCGCGAAGAAATCGATTTATTAACCATCATAATCGAGTTTCCTTGAAAGGTCGCCCAAGGTTAACGCTTTACGTTCACTCGGCAGTTCATCATATTCCAGTTGAGTGACTATCCTTTTTCTTGTTCGTTCTCTAGGCCACCACGCCCCGGGATCTCTATTTTTTACCTCAATTTCTTTGTCCGAGTTTTAATGCGCTTTTTACGGCGCAGCTTCGCCAAGGACGCGCCGCCTTCTGAAGGGTCCGTTTTCCCACCGATAAAATCGTGACTTCGGTTTTTTCACGTTTCGAGTGGACCGTACAATTTTTCTAAGATCAGAAAGTTGCATCAAGTTATCACCATTGACTTACAAGAAACGATTTGACCCAAGTCAGTAAGAAAAAGTCAGTAAAGTACCTACGAATATAGGAATAGTGAAACGAATTAGTTGAATTTGAAATTAATTTGGGAAGAAAAATAAGTTTGAGAACCCGGTTGAATATTTGGGTAGAAATAATTTTTAGCGGCAGCATATTATAAACTGGTAAAACTGCACTAGTAGCACCAATAAATTATTTTCCAAATTAAAAAAGAGGTTTGGTCAAGAAAAATTTTTATGAAAAACTGCAGCATCATCACCTTTATTATTATAAATTAGACTTTTATCGTACTCTGCTACTGTTATAGCATTTCCGAGTCAAACTGAGAATAATTTTACTTAATTTGAAAATTTTTCAAATCAATTTGAAAATTTTTCAAATCAAATTGAGAATTTTTCAAACCAAAATTGAAAGTTTTCAAAACAGAATTGCCTTAAAATTGCTCAAATTAATTTGAAAAATTATTTTCAATTTTACATGGAAATGCTATATTATGGCTTTTTTTCTGATTATGTGAGCAAAACTTGTATTGGACCTATAATTTTTTATTTTTTCCCAAATTCAAATAGATATGGTTTTTAGCTTTAGCAAACTTTTACTTGGCGGATATAAGAACAATAGACGGGGATGAGGACACATTGTTAATGAAGTTGTGGGCTTTGAAAAATTATCTTTTCCGTTTGTTTAGTTGGTTGACAGGAACGAAGAAGACATTTTCGCTAATTACCGATCCGTGAACGATAAGGCATTCAAATCATCAAAGAAACACCTACGTTTTCCAATGTATAAGCGAGTTTTTTAGATGGTAGATTTGCGAAGTAGTGGCAAGGTAAAAAATCGAAGCATGGACGAAAAAATTCGTAAAACTGTCGTTAAGTTATTATCATTATTTGGTAACCTTGGCAATTTTTCCAAAATACGGATTTTTTGGTTTTACTTCCAAAACTGATCTGAAAAATTTTTCAATGCCGTTTTCCGACGTAAAACCGGTGACGTCACGATTTCGCAACGGCCCGCGTAACTGATCCGCTTACTTATCAAACGGGAAGGATCTCCGCTTCCAGAATAGCGCACACACACTCATATGTACCACATATCACGTACACACAGATCAGCAGTAAAGCGGCGATTAGAGCCTCAGTCCGTAATAATAGTTCGAATAGCTAAGCACGTAAGCTCTTGGGAACTTCTGAATAGGTCGTGAGAAAAAGTGTTAATTGCCATTTTATGGATCCTGCGTTATGTTGCAAGATCTGACTAGTTATGAGGGCTAGTTTTGTTACGGGCTTCCTATTATTATTATGGCGCTGTTATCGATATGCTGAAAAATCCATGAATTGAGTCATTTTACTGGAGCAAAATTTCAACATTTCAATTTTTCGAATCACCTTTCACAAAAATTCATCATTTTAATTTTAATTTTTTTCTTTTTGCTTTTACGCCAAATTTATAAACAATAGTTATTGATTCACCTATAGGTACAAATGTTTATTGCTCAAAACAATACTTTAGATCTCTTTGTTCATGTTTCTTCCTCTTTCCGGAGCTAAAATCCCTTGATCAGTAGACGCAAGAATTCCGACTGCCAGAATGATACCTCCACTTCCATAATTCGGTTAGATTAAAATTGCGCAACCTCCATAATTGATTGTCTGAACTTCAGGGCTAGGTTGCTGCACTTTTTTGGTTTTTCGTCCACCAATTAACCAATGATGAGGGGTTCGCTCTAATTAGGTGGCACTCGCCTTTCCCATTCGCAGTCGTAACCTTGGGCCAGATTGCATCTTTCGGTCCAAACCGAAGGAGAGATTGTCTTTCTCAACAACTGCCCAGTCCACCTGTGGACTGTTTGGAATTCAAGTTTGATTAATGTGTCGAGATATATTAAGGTGTCGAAAATATCTTATTTGAAATGGCGATAATTCGATAAAATTTATCGAATATTTAATATTAAAAAATATATTATAAAATCTAAAACCTAAAAATCTCCAAGATTCTCTCGTTCTAAAAAAGTTTTTTTTAATTTTCTAGATTTCTTCTAAAAAAAATTTGTCCCCAGTTTTCACCGATTCTAAAGTTGGAAAACCCCTATTCTTGGCAAAAACCGGAATTTCTGTTTTGGAAACGCAGCCATTTCGACATAGCTATATTGTACATGAGCCGGACCTGAAAAAATGTGGCTTATTTTAGGCTTGACCGTAGATTATGAAAAACTAGTACATTCCAGAAAGTCCTGAAGTTTTGATTTGCTGTTTGGGTTAATTAGAAGGTAGATAATCCAAGTTTTTGTATTCCGATCATGCTTACTTTCTCCAGAATCATCGAAAACCCACGCCATTTTTCAATTTTTTGTTTTTCACCCGTAGCTGCTTCCCATTGCATTTTTCGGCTTTCAGGGCTATTAGAAAAGTTGTAGATCAATAAATTTGCAACACAATTTATCCTATGACTTTTGTGTGTAGGCTCAACAGTTTCGGAGTTACGGGCCGCCAAACAAATTGCTAACGTTTCCAAAATTGTGAAATTATGGACTGCTGTACTTTCCTGAGTGTATCCTAGTATGCCACAGCAACAGAAAGTCATATTTTCTCCGTTTGTACCTGATAACAGGTGGTAATATTATACAGAAAGTTAAGCAACTGACCTGCTGACACTGGCCTAGGTGGGGTTCCTGTCTACGGGTTCTTGTGCCACCTGACTGAGTCTCCGGTCAGTCCAATGCCAAAACCGAAGGTCGAATGTTTTTCGACCGTTGCGAGAAAATTTTGTGTAGGTAACTAACGTTTTAGTAAATAAGAATTTGAAATTTTATCCTACAATTCAGAGTAAGGTCAATATAATAATAATAATATGGCTATAATATAATATAATAATAATAATAATATGGCTATAAAATATAATAATAATATCAATATCATCAATTAATTAATAAATTAATATAATAAAATCAATAATATCAATATAATAATAATATGACTATAAATTTTACCAAACACTCAGCCATGGAAGTTATTTGTGTAAAAAATATTACCTATAGGGAATCAATCAACAGAATATCTCATTAGGTTGCTAAAACTAAAAAACTCAAAAATACCCCTTTTGAAATAAAAATGCCGGCAAGATTGATCGAATAATTAGGTATTTTTCCCTCACTTTCCTTCGCGGGATGATTCTTGCCCAGTTCCTCCACGTTTAGAAATGTCGATCCAAAGAATCTTTGATCAGGATTCCACAAACGAGTAAACTTGTCCGATCAAGTTGCATTCTGCACAGCTTTCACTCCTGAACGACATTTCCTAACATGTTGCATCCGCTAATGGCTACGTTACAGATTTAGGCGTACAGTGATCTTAACATCAATGGTGTGCAGGTCACACGCTCACATTTTGGTGGGTGTTCTGCTGTTTTGCATTGATCATAATTAACCTGATTCGTGGGCCGCTAGAATAAAAAAATCCGAAAAACTCATAGCCAACAATGTCAAAATTTAAATTAATTTACGTATTTTTGATCCAAATAAATTTGATTGACTATAATTTGAAGGCTGCAATGATAAAAAATGTCTAAAAACACGTCTGATTCCGTTACCAAAATAAAAAAATCCGACTATTCGGTTGATTTTTTGTGGCCATGAAAAAATTAAATAAAAAACACTAAAGTGCTAATATATTGAAATTATTTTGAATAATCTGAATTCCAGTTAGACAGGGCGATGGGTCTTGCTGAGACGAGCATTCCAGCTCAAGAAATTTGGAAAAAGGTTGAGAATTGAGGGAGATACGGCTTGCTAAAAAAAAAACAATTTTGGATTCTTGTCAGACATTACTGACCTCGCATACGCATTTCGCTTGAAGACTTAGAATTTCTGAAATGAACATGAAGAACGCAGAAGAGGAAAATGAAGGGACTTTTCAAGGATATAGCCTTTCCTATACCTCTCAACTGTAATCCAACTAAGTGAAGGTTCGGATAAAATTAGGTATACACCTAACATCCTCATTCTACTATTGCGTACCTTCTTCCGCGGTATGTATTTCAAAAACTAGGTACAAGGCTTTCGATCCTATGGCGGATGTACGCTCGTCTGCCGGTCTGCGAGACGGACTGCATCTTGGGACGGGATGTTGTAATTGTCTATGTGAGCTTCGTAACTGTTGAGAGCATCTGGTGCAATGTGTCTTGTTCTTCATTTGGTACCGTATACCTAATGCGATTACACTTGTCTCCGCCGCTGACCCGATTTTGAGAAACTCGATTGTCTCGCAATAGCATCATGTTCAATAATGCCATGCGAGTTAACTTTTAGGGCGGGTTCATCAATCCAGTTTATTCGACAAATAAACATTATTCCCGAGTTTCATGGGAATGTAGACTATGAATTTCCCTGTCAACTCATCCGTGGAAAATTTCATTCGGAAAATAATGGATATTCGATTAATAAACTGAATTGCACCATCCAGTTTTTTCAAACGATTAAATTCACTGAACAATTGCTTATTGAGCGATGGCTGTCGTATTGTTCAGAAGCAAGCCCGAATTCGTTCTCAGCGGATCACTTGTGAAATATCAATGGACAATATAACCATGTGAATGCTTTTCATTTTTACAACATCGCCAGCGTTATCATGACCGACGAAAGCACAAATTACGTCATTTAACTTGGGAACTGTTAAGTTTCAGAATAGCAGCGCAGACATTCGTGTCTGCACCATGTGAACTATTATTTTCGTGGCTCTGAACAATTATTTCTGTCTAGGGAATCGATCGCTACATGAATTTCATATGACTGAGCATTCAACCTTGTGATACTTTACTCTGTGCGAATATGATGAATGCTTGATAATAGGTTGCTGGTTGGCGCCATAAATTAGATAATTTTCTTGGAAAAATGTTACTATGCCTATTTAACGTCAGCAGACGTCCTTAAGGCGGAGTCGACCTTCTGACCAGAGAATTTAATAAATTTCACAGTTTTTCGTTAAATTCAGCATTTTTTTATAAACGTGAATCAAAAATTTTTTTTTGAATTTCTGAACCAAAAACATAAAACTTTTTGGTTCATTTTTCTTAAGAAATGAACCTTTGTAATCGGTCGGGAAAAAAATTTTTTTAACACCCCCTGAAAATTTGTTGGTTTACGTTTCAAGGGGTGTAGAATCCGAATCTGCAATAAAAATTTTTTGTCCGTCCGCCGTACGCCGTACGCCGTGCGCCGTACGCCGTACGCCGTACGCCGTACGCCGTACGCCGTCCGCCGTCCGGGGTTTTTCAGGGGGAAGGAGTTATCGAAAAATTTTGAAATTTTTACCAAAAATCAAGTTCCGTATCTAGTTGGTCCTAACGTCTCGGCAGAACCCTACCTTAATTTTAAGGACAGTAAAACAGCTGTTGAAGTGGTAAAAAATTCGCCGTTTTAAGGAAATTTGCAACATAGGCATGTGAGGTATCATTTTCAATAGATTTTTCTATGCTGAATCGAATGAGACCATCGCCACGCCGGTAGCTTCAACCGTTTAGGAGTTATTGCAGTTTTAGTGAAGCATTTTTGAGTTTTTTAAAATTTCTCCAATTCTGAATAACTCGAAAACGACTAGAGCCACAAAAATCGTTTTCCACTCGTTGGAATCCCCACAAAAACTTCTGTCCTCCCGATATCTTCAATTTAAAGAATTTGGTCGCATTACACAAATCAGCAAAACAAAAATTCGAAAAATTTGAGAATTTTGCCTCGGCTCTTAGATACGGTTGATTGATCTACTTACGACCACTAGCCTATTACACCAACGAGGTAACACACACACTATGACCAGTTGCGCTTGGCAACATGAAAGCGAGTCAGGCTTTAACAATGGTTCTGAGGCATTCTTTAGGCATTTTTAATTTCATTATTCAGAGAATTTAATAGTTATTATTATTCAGCTAATAATGAAGGTGATTAAGAATAGATTAAATGGTTAATTTAACGGAATTAAACGATCTGAAAAGATAGATAGGTAAGTATTTATCAAGCGAAGAGGATGATCATTTTTTGCCGGGTTGAAAAAACGTTTTTCTGAATCCCCCTCTAAAATACAAATTTATAGGTACCTACTGAAATTATAGAATAATAACAACTAAATTCTGAGTTTAAGGAGTACCGATATATCGTGAGGTTTGTCTTTGCAATCGAAAAATGAACCCCTGTGCAAAATTTGCAGAATTCTTCGGACATACCGAAAACTAATCTGCACAAGCCACTGATCTACTTAGCAGCGTTTTTTGTTTGCCGATCACAATGGAATTTATTATGTTAGACTGGAATTTATTCTGTTAGACAAAATGTAGGTAATTCTTACCCAAATGTAAATGGGAAAAAATACATAAATGAAAATAATTGAAAATAAAAATAAAGAATAAAATTAAATAACTTAGTGCCTACCTGATAAATGAAATGATGAAATTTAAAAAAATTATTTTAAGCAGAATAGATGAAAATGGTACCCCTCTGATTTTCCTTGAAATTCCCCTAAAAGTCTCCAAATTACTCATTTCGGCCCAAAATATTAATTCCTAATCTGGTTCCTTTTTTACATGGAATTCGAAAATTCTTGGCTTCTCAGTCTGTTATGGTCGTTCAATCCGAAATATGATGGGTTCAGACACATAATGGAGCATTATGAAAGATGATCCCACAGTCACACGACGTACCCAAAGTCATTTGATGATTCCCATCATGTGAAAACTGGCAGCGGAATGCCATCATGTTCTATTCGAAACTGTAATTAGGGGAATCCACGATTTATGAGGATACCATCGTGCGAATTTTTCTGAAACTGAAAACTAGGACAGAAACAGTCAGAATGGTGTTGCTATACAGATTACTATATCTCCGTCTAAATTCTTTTGTATAAAGTGAATATTGCCAACTCGAACAACCCTCCCACAATACAAAGTTAGAGTTGTCTTTTTCACCATTTTCCAAAATCGAATGCGTTTCAGGTAGATTGTTAGAAAAAATTATTTTTTTAAAGACACCAGGATAATAAAAAGTAGAAGTGAAGGTACCTCAATATCGACCTTCACCTGGACGCTGCCGCAGAACGTCAAGCCGTCTGACGTAACCCGCGGCCGGGATCGTTGAACTCGAGGGCAAACTATGTTAGTAAACAAAGATACTGACCGGTAGGACACATCGATCAAGCGTGAACTGTATAACCCAGTACGTCGATTTGTGCTTTCAATCAACACCTTTTGAAAACATTTGAGAAAAATTCATAATTCGCAATTGAGGGGTCTATTTTTGTGTTTCGTGTATTTCCTTTGCAGGATACAATGAGCCAAATTGAACCATACTGATTTATTTATTTTATTCTAAAATATTTTTGGTCGTTTTGTTGCGCAGAGCTACCCGAAATACGCTTTCAACTACGGCGTCCACGATCCCCATACCGGAGACATCAAGAGCCAATACGAAGAGCGTGATGGCGACGTCGTCAAGGGAGCGTACAGCCTCGTCGAGCCCGACGGTTCAGTCCGTATCGTCGAGTATACGGCCGACGACCACAACGGATTCAACGCCGTCGTCAAGAAGATCGGACCGTCGGCACATCCGGCGCCTATCGCTCACCCCGCCCCGGTCGCCTACGCTCACTCGCCCATCCACGCTCCGCTCGCTCTTGAGGTGGGGATTTAAAAATCATATTCATTGTATCAATTACAAATAAGAATAGCTTACACCTCGAATGACGAGAGAGAGAACAATTGATAATATCAGAGATGAATTTGTAGAATAAATTTACTTAGAACGTAGGAGGAAAGAAAATAAATATTCACGCGCCACATCTCTTGAGAAAATGAATTAATAATGATTATATAATAGATTTAAAAATCTGTATAGCATGAGTGAGCATTCAAATTTTTGCTTGGACAAATATTCCTTAAAATTTGCTTTAAAATTACCTTTTGACTGAAAATAGGCCTGAAACTCGAAAATCTATACCTACTGCTGCTTCATTATGGAGTATGTCAAATCTTCCAGTAATAACTACCTATAGGTTGGAATTATTTCGAGCTGATTTTTCACTTATTATCTTTTTATTAAACTTATATTATTTCACTTATTTCACTTATTCGTCTCATTTCAGGTCCCTTCATACGGAGGCTACTACCACCACAAGAAGTAAAAAGCCGACTAACGAAGCGATAACTCATTTCAATTGACGAAAAACAACGAATCAACCCACGTGAATGAATGATGCAGATGAGGAGGGTGCAATGATGCATCTCGACGCCAAAGAAGACACCTTGTTGCACTCGACTCGCTCGTCATTGGGGAGGAAAATATTTATTTTTTACTGCAGCGTGAAGCGAATAGACGTTCGAGGGGTGAACATTAACGTACCTTTTTGATATGACAAACGATCCACAGAGATCTTAGCTGTATTTATTACGAATAAAGAGGCAAATTTATACGTAATACGTGATTACGTTTTTGTGTTTCCTGGGCCACTTATCCACGTTTTTTATTCATGAACATTTCACACAGGCCATAATATATTTTTCATTATCAAACTGCCAAGCGTCAACACAAACTCATACTCGAAATCGAAGTCTAACTCACATTGAAACACAAACTCAAACTCATGATCGAAGTATTGTAATCGTCTCAAAATCGAAAGTCGGTTCGGAGCTTGAGAAAAAATCTTCACTCACACACTTTCATTCTGAATCACATCCTGAACAAGTGTCTGAAATGAAAACACAGATATACTCTACTCAACGTACTCGACTTGAAATGTGCCAAAAAATAACGTATCAAAATTTGGGAGTACTGTCTGTTATATTCCACATGCGCATTCAGGCCCGTACTTTAATATTTGAGGAGGGGATGAGGGGGGTCTCGAAATCTCGAAGACAGTCTCACAATAAAACTGAAACGCAGACTCGAAGTTTAACTCACAATGTCCGTTTCACAAAACTCACAATCGAAGTCGAAGTCAAACTCGCAATGAAACCATAACTCAAACTCAGAATCGAAATCGAAGTCAAACTCGCAATGAAACAGAAACTCGAACTCATAATCGAAGTCGAAGTCAAACCACAATGGAACAAAAACGCCAACTCATCATTGAAATCGAAGTCAAACTCACATTAAAACGTACACCCAAACTCATACATGAAATCAAAGTCAAACTCACATTGAAACTGAAACACAAACTTATAATCGAAATCGTAGTCAAACTCACAATGAAACAGAAGCTCAAACTCATACCTATTCGAAATCGAAGACCAACTCACAATTGAACATACACCCAAACTCATAATTGAAATCGAAGTCAAACTCACATTGAACAGAAACTCAAACTCATAATCGGAATCGAAGTCAAACTCACAATTGAACAGAAACTCAAACTCATGATCGAAGTCGAAGTCAAACTCACGAAGAAACCAATACTCAAACTCACAATCGAAATCGAAGTCAAACTCACATTGAAACAGAAACTCAATCTCATAATCGAAGTCGAAGTCAAACTCCCAATTGAACATACACTCAAACTCATAATTGAAATCGAAGTCAAACTCACATTGAAACACAAACTCAAACTCATAATCGAAATCGAAGTCAAACTCACAATAGAACAGAAACTCGAACTCATAATCGAAGTCGAAGTCAAACCAAAATGGAACAAAAACGCCAACTCATCATTGAAATCGAAGTCAAACTCACATTGAAACTGAAACACAAACTTATAATCGAAATCGTAGTCAAACTCACAATGAAACAGAAGCTCAAACTCATACCTATTCGAAATCGAAGACCAACTCACAATTGAACATACACCCAAACTCATAATTGAAATCGAAGTCAAACTCACATTGAAACAAAAACTCAAACTCATAATCGAAGTCGAAGTCAAACTCACATTGAAACAAAAACTCAAACTCATAATTGAAATCGAAGTCAAACTCACATTGAAACAAAAACTCAAACTCATAATCGAAGTCGAAGTCAAACTCACAATGAAACCGAAGCTCAAACTCATAATCGAAATCGAAGTCAAACTTCCAATTGCAACTTGCAAATGAAACTTCACCCACTCATTGGACTTCGAGCTCGATTATGAGTTTAAGTTTCTGTTTCGTTGTGAGTTTGACTTCGACTTTGATTATGAGTTTGAGTTTTCGTTTCAATGTGAGTTTGACTTCGATTTCAATTATGAGTTTGAGTTTCTGTTCCATTGTGAGTTTGACTTCGATTTCGATTATGAGTTTGAGTTTCTGTTCCATTGTGAGTTTGACTTCGATTTCGATTATGAGTTTGAGTTTCTGTTCCATTGTGAGTTTGACTACGATTTCGATTATGAGTTTGAGTTTCTGTTCCATTGTGAGTTTGACTTCGATTTCAATTATGAGTTTGTGTGTATGTTCAATTGTGAGTATGACTTCGACTTCGATTATGAGTTTGAGTTTCTGTTCCATTGTGAGTTTGACTTCGATTTCGATTATGAGTTTGAGTTTCTGTTCCATTGTGAGTTTGACTTCGATTTCGATTATGAGTTTGAGTTTCTGTTCCATTGTGAGTTTGACTTCGATTTCGATTATGAGTTTGAGTTTCTGTTCCATTGTGAGTTTGACTACGATTTCGATTATGAGTTTGAGTTTCTGTTTCAATGTGAGTTTGACTTCGATTTCGATTATGAGTTTGAGTTTCTGTTCCATTGTGAGTTTGACTTCGATTTCAATTATGAGTTTGTGTGTATGTTCAATTGTGAGTATGACTTCGACTTCGATTATGAGTTTGAGTTTCTGTTCCATTGTGAGTTTGACTTCGATTTCGATTATGAGTTTGAGTTTCTGTTCCATTGTGAGTTTGACTTCGATTTCGATTATGAGTTTGAGTTTCTGTTCCATTGTGAGTTTGACTTCGATTTCGATTATGAGTTTGAGTTTCTGTTCCATTGTGAGTTTGACTACGATTTCGATTATGAGTTTGAGTTTCTGTTTCAATGTGAGTTTGACTTCGATTTCGATTATGAGTTTGAGTTTCTGTTCCATTGTGAGTTTGACTTCGATTTCGATTATGAGTTTGAGTGTATGTTCCATTGTGAGTTTGACTTCGACTTCGATTATGAGTTTGAGTTTCCGTTTCAATGTGAGTTTGACTTCGATTTCAATTATGAGTTTGTGTGTATGTTCAATTGTGAGTTTGACTTCGACTTCGATTATGAGTTTGAGTTTCTGTTTCAGTGTGACTTTGACTTCGATTTCAATTATGAGTTTGTGTGTATGTTCAATTGTGAGTTTGACTTCGACTTCGATTATGAGTTTGAGTTTCTGTTCCATTGTGAGTTTGACTTCGATTTCGATTATGAGTTTGAGTTTCTGTTCCATTGTGAGTTTGACTACGATTTCGATTATGAGTTTGAGTTTCTGTTTCAATGTGAGTTTGACTTCGATTTCGATTATGAGTTTAAGTTTCTGTTCCATTGTGAGTTTGACTTCGATTTCGATTATGAGTTTGAGCTTCTGTTTCATTGTGAGTTTGACTTCGATTTCGATTATGAGTTTAAGTTTCTGTTCCATTGTGAGTTTGACTTCGATTTCGATTATGAGTTTGAGCTTCTGTTTCATTGTGAGTTTAACATCGATTTCAATTATGAGTTTGTGTGTATGTTCAATTGTGAGTTTGACTTTGAGCATGAGTTTGAGTTTCTAATTCAGTCGTTTCCTAATGTTAAAGTGATTCGATTTTTAAGCCTTCTCCCCCCTCCCCAACTAAAATCCTATTATCAACTTATATTTAGCGAAGAAAAGGAAATAACGAAATAAAGCGAAATTCGTCTACAAAAACATTTAATATTCTGCCTGCAGGCTGTACAACGTAACTATCATGCTTTTCCGTAGTTTCTGTTAAAAAGGTTCGTTTATATTCTAAATTATCAACAGTAAAATCGTACCAAAAAGGTTAATATTATTATCTTTAAATTATCCGAATGGAAATTCTATTTACACAAATTACAACAACCTCGACCATGTTAATGGGATTCGTAAAAAACACCACTACACTAAGAAACCGCCCTATATCACTGAATTATGGCCAATATTCTCATGTTTCATGGTCTACAGAAATTATAAAGAAATTGCCAGGCCAAAATCACTTATTCGACATGCCGATTTTTCAATCGTCCAGTATCTAATTTGAAATACAGTCGTTCAAATGAATTCATTAATAAAATGATATTTTATCTATTGATGGTTTAATTTGTAGGTTAATAAACCGGCTTTGCCTATCGGTAATGGATATGACTATATCAAAGATAAAAATGTAAGAAATTGGTTGCAGAGCTAAAGAATTGGAGCATCCTTGAATCATCAGTTTACGCATCTTTGTTTATTTTAGATATGTGGATTGACCTTGAGCAATAAGATTGGTTAAATAAACAAGTGCAGCATGTGGCCGGCAGATTCCAACAGTCAGCCTGGTTCGATCAATTTTAAAATTTAGGCCGTTCCAACTAATGCAGACCAAAATGCGTAGAATCTAAATGCAACAACAGTTTTCAGTACGACAAGTTCCCAACAATTAACATTCGGTATTCATTGCATTGAGGTTAGTATTCAGTAAAGTGCATCACTCCTTCACCATTAAATGCCATCAATTCTAATTGCTCGTATCACTTACCAATTTTGAATTACCTAATTTAGTATCTTTCAACATTTTCAGCCTTCATTTTATCGAAAATTAACGCACAACACAAATTCTGGCATTTAACAAAATTGCTTATCCGGGGCTGGTTGGTCCCAAAAATTGGAAATGCAAAAGGAGGCTATGAAATGCAAAAAATTGGATCGAAAAACAAGTTGTAGTCTCGGGAGTGAACTTGAACAAAACGTAGATAAGAAAAAAAGCACAAAGTGAATTTGGTTTACTTATTTGGCTTACTTAAAACATTAGTTTTACCCATTAGGTACCTGTTTAATGAATTTTCGAAAACAAAAATTTAGGTGACTTATTGAAAACTCGCGAAAACTTTTCTGCCTGCGTCAGCACATTGGTTTATTTATATTGCAATTTAATCAAGATTTAGGTACGCGAGAATTATTGAAGCGATAAACCGGCCCAAGGGGAGCAACTTTAACAATACTCATCAGCCTGATCATCTCTCAAAACTGGGAAGCCTTCGTTCACAATGAATACATGGCGTAGGAAGGGGTTGTGCCAATTACAAGTGCTGTAGAGTACCAGGTAGGCAGTATTAGTAACAAAATAGTAACGCAATGTTTAACAGTTCAGCCTCAAACGAGAACTAATGATTTTCCCAGGACAGTCAACCGAAGATTACTGAGTCAACATGTATTGATAAAAAATTGTATATTTCTTGGGTATACCTGGTGAGAGTGTAACATACACTGCGGGATTGCGACAATCGAGATTGGACATTGAAAACGAAGCGGCAGCCATCTTGTGGAATAATCGATAGCAAAGACGTTCTTCGCGAATGGCGTTTTTCAAAAAATTTCTCAGTCGTGTCCCGATTTTCGGTGGGGGATCAAAAACCAACGCGTTCACTGGACGCGCGAAATGATACGTTCTCTCGAATCTTCCCTGTTCGCCGAATTGCGCCGCGGCGGCGACGCGTTGAGTCGCGATTTCCGCGATCGTTTGATTTTGTCTTCGCCGAAAACGTCGCCCGTCCGGAGAGCCGAGATCAGATCGTCGAATTCACCTTTGGCGCTTCCGTTTTGCTGCAAGGTCCCCGTGCTGCCATTGTGGTGGGAGAGGAGTCCGCCCCGTTCGGCAGTTCGGGAATTTTTCCGCTCCATTGTACGCTTCTTCATCTGCAAGTTCGAAAGAAATTGAAGACATCGGTTGGAAATTATTGTGGAAATAACTTGAGGCGTGTACTTTCAAAACCGCTCAATCCGAATTTGAAATTTTTGAGGAAATATACAAAAAACTTTTTCACGTGTAGCATACTATTAAAACCACTGATTTGGAAGCGCATTTCTATCGAATTGAGCTGGATTTGGTCCATAAGGCGTTGCAGGGTGATAGAATGGATCATGAACTTGGGAAAAATGGAAAATAGTTAATTTCGGAAAAACATGGATTGAGCCAGGTTTGAAACTGCACGCCTCTCTTATAATGTTTTGAACGTATTTGGTCGCAGTCGTTCTTGTCTCGTTCGTATCTAGAAAGTGTGAGCATTGTTCAGAACATTCATGAATTCCCCTTGATTGTTCATGAATGTTCTGGATCGTTCATGAATGTTCCGAAACTTTCATGAATGTTCTTGAACTCTCGAACAGAGTTGAACGTTCTCGAATGTTCCTCAGTGCCCGAGAACGTTCGTTAACAAAGCTTAATAGGTGCCCTAGAATCTTTACAGAGTATTAAAGAACATGATCAAGCATTCATGAGTGTAGCCGTTCAACTCGGTTCTGCTCAAGCTACAGGTCTACTGTATCAAATACATGATAGAATATAATTTTTCAAGGTTTCTCGGACTCTTGAAAAAATGAAAGAACAGTGCGCTTATAGCTCGTTAAGGTACGAGATTGGGCTGTTGTACGATTGTTATGGAGATGGCATTCCCCAAGGTACGGGCAGCAAACCAACTGCAGTTCCTGGATCCCTTTAAAATGCATATACATGCATTTTTCCAGTGGGGGAGTGAATATATGTGTCGAATCGTTGTGAGGTCCCACCACCATAGCATAAGTGACTAATTTATCCATTGCAAATAACTCAATACGCAATTTCCGCAACGGGAGACAAGTCGGGAATTTTTTATGGGAATTTGAAAAGTTGCGTTTGATGCGGCGCGAGTGGGCACACCTTTCTAACTGTTCCAGCACCTTAAGCCAAGTGATGGGTTGGATGAAAAAATTGATGTGCTGCATCGTTCCAGAATGTCTGGTGGCGTATAGTGGCATTTCTGGTTCATCACGGGTCTGTCAGTCTGTTAATGTCTTGCACAATATTTCCGTAAACTGATGAGTGGTGATTCTTATTTTGTCGCACCTGCTTTGGACAAAGGTGAACGCAATCCAGAAAATTCAAATTGCATTTACTATCGTTCAGTGCAGGAAACAAAGCTTTTCAAGCTGTGAAAATCCCCAGTGCAGCTCCACATTCATCCCGGCCGATCGCTGAACGGCTCGATAGCCATCGCACGATTAACGCCATACTTCGCTTTGATCGACGGTCGGCCGTCTTGATTGGTGTAGGAACATTGGTTATCACTTGACTAGAGCGCCCTTCGATGGCCTGACTGACTAGAAGATGACATCCCATTGCTCGATTTTCGTCGTAGACGTGACGCGGGTCGATTTGCCCTGTTTGTGAAGACCTTTGGCCTGAGGATGTGTCGCCAGGTCGACTCCGGACCGCCGGCGACGTCGTATCAACTCTTTCATCTGTCGTGCCCAGACCCCCCACAACACGTTTAAAACAATAGATAATCACAGGCTAAACTGGAATACCTGCTGGAAAGTAATTACTTGAAAAGGTGGAAAAATGTTGGGGGAAATCAATTCGGTCGCCCGTTTGAGTTGGAATCGATAGGAAGGTAAGTACTGATGAATCGGGATTGTATTTGAGAGAAAATAAAACCTTCTCTTACCTGGTCCTTACGATTTTGTAATCGGTTAACTATTCAGATCAATGGTTTATTTAACAACTGGGTACGGAACATGAATTCAAGACGTTGCATGAATCTTGTGCCTCAAGATTATACACGCTGAAAAATTTATTCAATTTCACGACAGGGTTAACATTTACCTCGGCTTCCTGCCTCGCCCTCTTCTCCTCTTCCTCCTTCCGCCGTCGAGAGTTCTCGTTGTCAGAACGCGCCTCGGCGAACGAGCAAAGAAACGCGTCGAAAATGCCGAAGAAATCGTCAGGCTGGATTGACGAATTGTCTTCGCCGAAAACTCGGACTGCACGATCGAACTGCAAAGGTAAAAGGTCCGAGATTGAGGCAGAGGAAAAAGGTATGATTTCTTTGTCATATTATTCGTTAAAAATGGCGACTCCTCTAAGCAGTAGGAGCAGTTTTGATGTAGGTATACCCAAGTTCCCAAGGGCCACCGCCATCGTGGATTCCTATGAGGCCACACACGAAGAAAGCGCGTTGGAAGAATAACAGTTCAAAATATGCGGCTGTCATCATATCGCACCCTCAACCATCAACATGGTTTTCCCACCTTGAATTTTTAATATCATTAAAAATGTGCAAAACCATTACCCTCGTCTTCATGTCGTGGAATCGATCCTCAAGTTCTGACAGCCGACAGGTGGCGACGGCCACGAATTCCTTCATTACGGGCAAAAATCTGTCACCAGGCGTCACCGGCTGGACCCGCTGGAACTCCAACTCTCGTTCCGCTTCTTTCAGATTGGCTTTGAGTTGGGCCATGTCTTTTTCTAGCTCAGCCATGCTAGAGTGAACGAAAAAAACATAAACTGGAGGGAATTTCCAAAACTGGAGGGCCTCGTTAGCGTCGTGGGGAAATTCCAATTTTCATCTACCACCAATTGAAGTATCTTCCGGTGATTTAGTCCGTCAAGTGATTCGGGTGAGTGGATAAGGTGAAATCGAACGTCCTGCGTCAAGTGAGTATCGTACTTAGATTATCAAGTGAGTCAGTGAGTTTGTATTTTCAGTGCTGGAGGATTCGATTCATCTCGGATTCTTCCGGATACGGATGTATCTTTCTGTGCCTTTATAATGATAGGAACTACCTGCACGATGATGCATGATGTTCGCCCTTACATGATGTTCAGCGTCGGGCAATGATTAACGGTTCATGAGTCGTATAATAAACGTCGTTCGTTAGAGTCGTATATAAATATAAACATTGTTACAATAAATATTGAGATAGCTTCATTTTTTGATATTTCCTCGTACATCCCTCTCAGTACCTGAAGTGCCGAGGAATATGACCTACCTGACTTTGGCTGCTTCCTTGACGTGGGGCATGTCTTCTTCCAACTTCAGGGCATCTTTGAACTGCAGAAGAGATACGATTAAATAGTGCTGAACAAACAAGTTTATGGGGTCTAAAAATGGGTGCTTGATTAAAAAATCCGATCGTCAATACTAGAAATTAAAGTCGTCCTTTAAAGGAAACATTGGAGATCACACTTGGAAAAATGCCTCACCTTGTTCTGAAGGATTTCGACTAGGTAGTGAAGAAGCGTTATGCCTTTCGATTGACTAGATTTCGTGTCTGCTAGGCGGTTCAGCGACGCCAAACGGAAACCGCAGGCGTTCCCGCGCGCACCTCGATTCATGTAGTTTCCGAGTGCAAGCACGACTTCCAAAACCTGAAAAATTACTAAGTTATGAGGGGTTTTCAAGAACACCCCTAAAGGTGTTTGCTTCAGATGTCGAAATATTTCACCTTTCTAAGCCTCCGTGATCGTGTTGTCTCCCTCGATGCTTCCATTACGGCCTTGATTCTTGGTTCAACTTCTCCGGTCCAAACGGCGAATCGTTTTTTGAAGTGGAGGGAGCGCAGTCTTTGTTCGTAATGTGGGATCCTGAGAGGTCGAATTAGATTAAATTGGATCTAATTTAGTTAAAATAAAATTTTGATACATAGGAATGAAGAAGACGATAGTGTGACAATAATGCACCCCCTTACTCCCATAGCATAGTAACAATAGGAGTAATTTACTTCGATATTTCGTAAAGGAACCGGTCAGCCCTGGCGAGGTTGTCGATTTCTTCGGAATGTTCTTCAAGAAGAGCAGCCTCTTCTGAGGACGGCGTGAATTTGAGCAATTGTTCGACCATATCTGGCGGTAGCTCATCCCGTGAATCCATGCTCATTATTACCCTGGAAATAAAATGTACATAGTAAAAAACGTTATTTGCTCGAACTCATACTTCGAGGGCTTTTCTCGGGAAAAGAGAAAAATATTTGATTTTTTAGACACCATTTTCGAAGTTTAAGGTAAGTAGCCTCTCTATAGTATAACTCACTTGGTGATCTCTTCATCGGATAGTTTGAGCTTCGACAGGAGAATGGTGCAATTTTGAGCTCGCCTTCCGTCGATGACGCTGAGAATCTTCGTCTTGTTCTTTCCAAGCTGCCTCAAATCTTCAATGGAGCCGTCGTTCTGTTGAAAACGATGAAATTTATTCGAATTTCCAATTTTCGGAAACAAAATTTTTTCAAATCATATAGCGTGCATTTTCATGTATTCCATGAAACATGACAATACATGACAATTCCATGTGATCAAAATCCGAATTAGATAATTTTTTCTCAACGATAAACTTACTGCTACGCCGTTCTTCTGATAGGCGCAGAACAATTTATCGATGCAGTCGAGGTCCATGGAATTGTACAATTTGGTGTCATCGAGTTCCGACCAAACCGTCCCTTGAAGTTTGGTGTCCGGCAGTTTGGACCAGTTGAAGGACTTGAGCGGATTAGACGGTTTTGGGACGTTCTTGGCCGGGCGGGACACGGGGGCCGGTGGCGGCGGAGCGGGCGACGCGGACGAGGCCATGGGCGGCGGCGCTGGGGCGGCTGGCGGCGGCGGGGGGCCGGGAGGAGCCGGGGGCGGTGGGGGAGGGGCTGGACGGCTTGAATGACCGTTGACCATGTTCAATCCTTCAGCCTGAAAATCAGGTATTTGTATAATTTAAATCAATTTTGGAATTTTTGTAGCCGAATTCTTCAATTGAATTCTAAGTTGAGAATAATTAGAAACGGTCATACAGGGCCCTATTTTCGAACCGCCACAAAAAACTCCTATTCATTCGGATTATTCACCCTGATAAGGAAGGTAGAAGAAATTCAAATTTTCAGATATTTCGACGATGTCCCAAAACTCTCAAATTTTACCACACTTGGAGTTGGTGACTGAACTTATTGTTATACCTTTGCATCATCTGGAATGCAACCCATGCTCAGCAATGTTTCCAGCCGTTTCTTTTCCCTTTCCTCGATTTGCAGCCGATCCTCGAGCTCGGATTTGACATCTTCGAGAGCCGACACTCGTTGGCGGGCCTCAAGATGGGCGGCAGTCTCTTTTTCCAGTCTTTCCTTCGTACGAGCAACGCTTGCCTCTAGATCTTCCTGCAGTTGTACACAAAAAATTTGTTTGAAATTTCTGAATATTTGAGAAAAATAATCATAGCAATATTCAAAAATGTATCAACAAAATATAAGACCTTCTCTTGCGTCCGCTGGTCAAGTTCTTGCTCCTTCTTCGCAACTTTGGTTGCAAGTTCAGAATTTTCTTTTTCGAGCTCTTCGGCCTTCGTTCGGGCGGCGATCAGCTCCTCTTCTTTGGCCAACCTATTTTGACAATGATCGCAATCAATAAAATCGTATTTCTGCCTATGAAAATAATGATTATAATCCAGCTCAGGTATACTTACAGGTGAACGATTTCCTTGACGTCAATATCGAGTATTGAGATGTCGTGGTTCGATCCGTTTTCAGTCTGCGTCACGATCTGCTGCACGATCCGATCGAACAGAAGCCAATGCTGAGGTTGGCAGCCGTAGTCGACTGCGGTAATAAACGTTAAAATTTATAAACTCTGCTTATGACAGAAGCGAAATTTTCGCAAATAGCTTACAGCATTTCAATGACGAATTGACCATTTCCCGAACCGATTTGACAATTTTCCAAATTCACCAATTTATCAAGCCGAATTGATAATTTTACAATTAATAAATTAAATTTCAGCTTGAAAAATCTTAATTTAATTTGGAAAATTCACAATTTGACATGGGAAAGCTATATTTCGAAAATCGCTACCTGTGTCACTGATTCTGCTACAGTCTTCGACGCATTTCCCTCCCGATGGCATTACTTTAAGAGTTGAAATTATCAAAGCGGATGGGCGATAATTAATCTTACGATAAATTAGAGCCAAACTTAACAAGTAGCACAAAAATTATTAATAATAATATTATTATTTGAATAGCAGTTAAGATGTTGATATTTAAAAGCAGTTGCTATACTTCCCATGAAACTTGACTTTAATTTCCATGAAAAACCAACCTTGTAGGTGTATTTTAGCGAACGTTAGTGTCCCTCAAATTGAGCAAGATCTGAAATCTGGATCTACCTACCTATTAATTAAACTTGATCATCTTGATTTTATTGTGGTCATCTGAATGAAATCACTCTTGGAATGTGAAATAAGGCAACTAATTTGCTAATTGTAATTAAGTATTAAGTAATTAATAGTTATGTACCTAATTAATTGTGATTGAGTAATTTAATTACTTCATTGCAATAACGTTAAGCAATAAAAAACCTAGCGATAAAAAACGAATGCTTAAATCTTGCATTCTGGAAGCCTCCATAAGGTGAACGTGACAGAATTCCTGATGCCCATAACGAGATTCGGTTATGTAAATGTTTTTAAAAATATCCGTACGAAAGATGAATGTGAATATGGGAAGTTTGATTGATTTCCGGAGACAACCTATTATCGAGATTTTGACTGCATTAACGAGTCACGTCTTGAGAGCTGGTAGTGCGAGCCTCAGGTCATTGCATAGAAGGTTAGGTTCACACTGGTGCGGTTTAGAAGCAAGTACACGGCTCTTGATACATAATGAAGGATACAATTGTAAGCTTTCTATCCGTGGATCATCAAAACTTGGTCTCAGAGTTCATATCCATATAAGAGAAAGCCAAACTTTTAAATAAAAGGAAATGAAGTATCTTAAGTTTTAAATAGAAGGAAATAAAAGTAGGTATCCTAAGTTTTAAATAAAAGGAAATAAAATTATCTCGAGTTTTAAATAGAAGGAAATAAAAGTATCTCAAGTTTTGAATAAAAGGAAATAAAAGTATATATAAAAGAAAATAATAAACTATCACTTTTCCATCTCGCTCCGCCACAATGTGAACCTAACTGTAAAAGAACTTGGTCACAGAGTTCATATCCATATAGGGGGGAAATGCGTAATTGAACGTGGGCGTACGCGCACGAACAGGTTCACTGGACTTCATAGACAAGTTCACTTTCACTTACGGGGCAAGAGCAAAAGGTGCTGCAGCAGTGACAGGAGGTGAGGGTAAGCAGCCGTGTGGCTAAGTTTCCGCCTCAGCACGTCGAACATCCCGGAGGCGGAATTGGTGTCGACGTCTTTTTCCTGTGGAGAGTATTCAAAAAATTCAAAATCCAATTCAATGCGAACATTTTGTAGAAATCAATTTTTTATCCCACGTAGAATAGTAGAAAATTGAAAAATCAAAATGGCAAACTGATCGAGCTATTTACCAATTCGAATTTTCTGGCCAGCTCCTTTTCGTCCTCTTTCCGCAGCATTTCGAAGAAATCAAGATGCCTGAAAGAGAGATTGATTGCTCAGATAAATCTGCATGGCATTCCATGGGGTATGACCCTAAAATGTAATTAAGGCGTTTTATTCATCAGGTAATTACATTTAAAATATTTAGGTACTCATAAAAATTTTTCTGAATGGTTTTCCGAAACTCACCGATCCAACGTCTGATTGTCATGTCTTCTCAGCTTCTGCATGACATGCTGTATGCCCAGCATGAGGAACTCGTACCGAAGGTGCAGCCGGAATTCCAGCGATTCCTGGCCTGGCCCATAGCTGAGAACGGCGTTGACAAACGACATAACTGCCGTTTTCAGGCAAACCTCATCCCTGTATTCTCCAGTCGAGCGGTCCAAGTCGTTGATGATGCCCTAAGAACAAATTTACGTTAGGTTCGGTTTTTAAAGAAGTAAAATAAAATATAAACTAGGAAAATAGCAAAATTTTTAATTTTAAAATGAAGTTGAACAAAAAAAAAAAAATTATTAATAAAATAAAATTCCAAGCTCAAAAAAAATAAATTATTTAATTTTTATTATTTAATTATTTTTACTTCCATATTTACAGAGTAAATGGAAGTATTGTGATCGTCCTAAAATCAAGAATCGGAACGGAGCTTCAGAAAAAACTTTTTCTTATACACATTTACTCAGAATCACTTCCTGAACAAGTGTCTGTGTGTCCGTCTGTCCGTCTGTCCGTCTGTCCGTCTGTCCGTCTGTCCGTCTGTCCGTCTGTCCGTCTGTCCGTCTGTGGTCTTTTACAAAAATGGCCATAACTCCCTCATTTCTCAACCTTTTTTCAAATTTCTTGAACTGAAATGTTTGTCTCGGCAAGACCTAACACCCTGTTTAATCGGAATTTGGATAACGCACAGTACTTCCGATATATTTGCATTTTTAGTGTTTTCTATTTTATTTTTTTCCGGCCACAAAAATGAACCGATTTGAGCGTTCTTGGTCTTAAAATCTTTGTTTTACCTTGCAGAATATGTGGATATTTTTTACATTCCGAAAATGTGGCATTTTTTCATTTTGGGCGAATGTTAAAATTTTAATAGTGAATTTTTCGATATTTTTGGCCTAAACACCCTTAAAAGCAGTCAAAATATGATCAAATTGTGTCACAATTTTACGTTTCAAAATATGGAAGTATTGTGTGTTATCTACGCACCACTGGTTTAAATTAATGATTTAATTTAATTCATTCAAAACAACTTATTTTAAATAATTATAATTTTACTACGGCCTGTCAGCTCACCTGGAATCTAGACCTTTCGCATGTGTAAGCTTGATAATGCGTCATAGCGTCGAGCACTTTTTTGTGACCACCAGGCACCAGGCATACAGCGCCGAGGATTTCCAAAGCTGCCACTTTCGTCTTGATATTTTCCGACGCCAAACTTTGAGCAATTGTATTGATGGCCGTTGGATGAGCGAGAACATGCGCTCTTCCCGTCTACGTAGATCAAAAACGAAATAATGAATCATCAGGAAATGATTAAAAAATTCTGAAAATAAGGGGGAGCTGACAATAAATTTTCCTAATTTAGTGATCAAATGGATGATTTTTATTTTTTATCTCACGATGAGTCAGTTTCATTTTTTGTGAAATTTTTTTACTCTGAAAATGCCGTTCTCCCGATTTTGACTCGTAGTAATTATACATCAATACTAACAAGAGAGTGGTGATTTTTTCACCCATTGGCCCCCATACCTCCAAAATTGTTTACACACACCCCAGGAAGTCTAGTCTCGTTTAATTGAAGGGGCGGCCGGCAAGCCTTTCATTCATTCATTAGTGAAGACAAGCAATGCATTTTCGACCGGTAACTCTTATCATCTGCACGTCTAATTAGCGTAGAAGAGAATAATTGCTCGATGATTTTCGCACTAATGGGGGGAAGGACGAAATGCTTTTGTTGGCTAACGCTCGAGGAGTGTGCAATCTTTTCGGAGGCAACAGAGCGCTAAACGTTCGATCCTTACAGTGCCTACAATGAACTTCCTCCCTTTGGAACTTGCTAGAAAAAGAGGCACGAGGAAAAAACCTTAAGAAGTGAATGCAAGACAATGGATGAAACTGCTACTTTCGCAGAGTAAAGTGCAGTTAGAAACAGTAATGAGAGTGCATTGTTTTTCAAAAATAGATTATCAACGATCTCACAGAGTAAAAAATAGCTAAAACATATAAAATACGTTGAAATTGAAAATAACTTCCCGCAGTACAGTATTCATGTACAAATTGGCAACACCCAATTGGATAATTCAATTGTATCTCCCTAACATTTGTCTCAGGTTCGAGTCCTGCCGGAGAGGGAAACGTTTTCGAAAAATTCCCTCTTGATCTCATGTATACTTGACAGTCAGCCACACACTATCCGATTGCGGGCCGTTTAAGGAAGGATGAGTATGGGAACATTGCTTGGGAAACGCCATTAAATTTATTGGGTCTAACGCCGGCGCCACCTCGGCCAATCACAGCAATTCACTGTATGACCGATTAATACCCGATCTTAAGAAAGGAATTCGTAAAAATCGTTTGATAAGTTTTTCTCGAGAATTTAAATTTGTGAAACTCCGTATTTTGAGTTACCAAAAATCAACTTAGTTTTTCAAAAAATTCCGTGTGGATACGAGTCCTCTTATACTGACTTATTCGATTACATCTTCAGTTCTTTCCATCAAGTACTCCCATTTTTATGTATTTTTCGCGCTAGTATGCTGGATGTATAATATATTATCCAGTCAATGGCGTACCGAGTTGTTCATCAGCGCTTTGAGGCATCCTATGAGCGAAGTTTGGAGTGCCGTATAGGAAGGGCTCTCCGTTCCGCGGCTGGCGTGCACTCCGTCCAGCAGAGAGAGGAGCGCGCAGAGTCCGTCCGATTCCAGGAAGCCCTGGACGAAGGAGTGCGGCTGCGTTCTCAGCGCCGTTTTCATCCCTTCCAACGTGCGAATCCAGTTTCCAGGAGACGAAGAATCCGTCGTAGTTTCCTCCGCCCAAGCCTGTAATGGGGGGTGGCATTATTGTTCAATTTCAAAAAATGAAAATGGGGATATACAGAAATGTTCAAACTTCATACAAAAGTATTTTTGACGAAAAGTTTTTGACAGAATTCGTACATTTTTTTTGTAATTCGCAGATTTTTTTTTGAAAAAATTTTTGAATTTTTTTTTGAAAAAATTTGTAAATTTATTTTGAAAAAATTTGTAAATTTTTTTGAAAAAAATTGTAAATTTTTTTTGAAAAAATTGTAAATTTTTTTTGAAAAAATTTGTAAATTTTTTTTGAAAAAAATTTGTAAATTTTTTTGAAAAAATTTGTAAATTCTTTTTGAAAAAATTCGTGTTTTTTTTTGAAAAATTTGTAAATTTTTTGGAAAAAATTCTTGATTTTTTTTAATTTGTGAATTTTCTTCAAAAAATTTGTGATTTTTTTAAATTCATGAATTTTCTTCAAAAGATTCGTAATTTGTAAATGTTTTTGAAAAAAATTCCTGATTTTTTTTTAATTTGTGAATTTTCTTCTAAAAATTCGTGATTTTTTTTGAAAAAATTTGTGAATTAGAAAGGCTAAATTTCTCCTTTATCGACAAAATACGTAAATTCAATTGGAAAGGTTAAATTTCTCTTTTTTTGAATTCATAATGTATTGTATCTCATAGGAGAGCAATTGGTGCATTTATTTTCCACGTTTACCTCATCAGAAAAGGTAACTTTAACTAACACTTTTTTTGTTCATTCCTGGGTACCTCCCGTGTGTCACTTTTGAGGGATATTCAGGTTTTGATCGAAAATTCTCAATTCTCTATTTATAGGCACTTCCATTCTCACCTCGTCATCAGATAGTTCCATTTCATGTTGGGCTCTAATCATTCATTATTTTCGAGCCAATGTTTCAAAACCTCTTGCTGCAGATGTTACCAACGAAATTTCACGAGTGATGGGCATATGAAAGGAGCTTTTTTATAGAGCTAAATAGCGAGTATACTATGTAAGGTTGAATTTATAGGAAATTTTTGCATGATGTGCCGAGTCGGAGGATTAGCTTATGGAGGCATCGTGTTCAACGTCTACCTCTCGATCGCTACTTGGTATTTTCCACAATAACAACAATCAGCAACAAGGGAATTTCGGCCGCCGAGGATACAAACGGCGATACAATGTATGAAATTTCTCTTCGATAAAAATCTGAAACCTTATTTTCAGGGAAGTAGGTAAATTAATCAAAAACATGATTGATCATAGTGAGTTTTTGACATGTTCGATCCACCCAGCCTTCAAAGTAGTCAAAATATGATTGAATCGTGTCAAACTATGGAAGTTTTGCGTGTTGTCTACGCGCTACTGGTTCGGTTCTAATTTACCTTTTTTCTTATAAATAAGAAATTTTTCTTATAATGTATTAAATGGCTGTCATATTCATGGAACGATTTACTAAGGACTTTTTTAGGTGATCAAATTTTTCTCAATGAAGGGCTCCCGTTCCACAATAAAAATAATGGGAGCCCATAAGTTTTTGGACTGGCGATAAGAAAAACCCGGTTCCATGCGGTCAACTGTTTTGATGACTTGGCCCAGCTCTTGGGGGAAAGTCCGATTAGGAAATGGTTTATGGCATGAGGAATTGTAACGATTCTTCAAATGGCATAAGATGCCGTCAGGCGATACCACGGTCTGTGGATCCTTAAAACTATAAGCATAACCCTACATCTCGTTATTACAATATCCGCATTCGTTAGGTATTATTTAAAAAACATCTCTTACACAGGTTACTGGCGCCAGATCTCCATCTGTATGAATACATTATGTATCCTGACAGACGCACACGAAAACGTTCATGATTGTATGTTACCCGCTGATAATTTCACGAATCGGCGCTTTTCACATAGGAAAACTCGGCCATCCCCCGAAGATCGGCCAAGGCTTGAGGGAAGCAGATCCGAGGATTTCGCTGAATACAACTATTTCGCAATCGGATTGCACGTAACCTCCCGATATTATCGTGATTCAGCGGAGGTAATCAGCAAATTTGTTTTCTCCATAAGAAATTCCCTCGTCTATACTACGTAGACGGTACATGATCGTTACATTATAGCGCAAAGAGAATAACGCACCGAAATGGCATTTGAGAAAAATGCAAAATATGTGTTTGATCAATTGACGAAAAATTGCCTTTTTTCATAATCTCCACATATTTTTCGACTAATAAAAAATTCTCTGAATTAAAACTGTTTGTTCAGTCGAGGACTACAACCTCGTTCAACCGGACTTTCGAGCCGCACAGCACTTTCAAGATATACGCACTTTTAGTACCTATTCGCCATTTTTCTAATTTATCGTTAACTGGCCACAAAAATGGATATCTGGATCATGATTTTGGGTGCAATCGATTGGTCCTGATAAGATAGTACAAAAATACCGAAATCTGGAAATCACCTTCTTGGGTGACAGGATGTTTGATACGTAATTGATTGCAAACTGAGATTCAGTAAATTGCGAAACTGAGGGAAGAAGTTTGTCGTAGGTACACCCCATCGCAATTGTATTTTTGGGTCTAAAATCATGTTTTTCCGTTTTACTTGAAATCCTTGAGTTTGTCATACCGTAAGGTAAGGTCGTGTACAATCATTGCGTTTAGTTTGTCATGTCCCTACTGTTCTGATTTTTTCCACGTTCGTATTCCTAGATAAACGTGCTTTTCTTTTTCCGACCGTCACAAATTTATGGGGGAGAACAGTAATTTATTTGAGCAACTGGGTTGAGCCTTATCTTAATGTTCCAGTTGAAGTTCGGAAGATAAGACTGTTCCTCTAATGACTTCAAATCAATCTTTACAAATATTTTGCGGGCAAACACGAACTGTCGACTTTCCAAGAACAATTTCCGTCCGTTCATCAATTCGTTTCAACCGAAAAATACACATAAAATCGAAGACATTGAATTAAATTTTTATGCTTTGAAATTTGTTTTGCAAATTAAATGTTTATCGATCGAATCAATCGAAAAACTTTTTCCGGCAACCCAAATTGTCTCAAACAAATTAATTAATTATTTTCTTGGTCATACAACAGCCAACTTGTCTTGATCGACCTTCGTACTGCGAGATTTTCTGTTGGCGATCCTGCCAGATTTGTATGAAGTATAGACACTATTGTATAAACTCTATTTGTATGAAATTGTATAAGCACTCACATTTAAAATAGCTTTCATCGCCTCGATGTAATTTTCCGGTAGAGGGGAAAGATCGGTGGTGCCATCTTGATCCTAAAGAAGAAAAAATCGTTATGTTTTATAAAAGCTGTAACATTCATGGGATTTCATAAATATCGTTAGTTGTGAGAAATTCGCAATGCATAAAAAATATGACATGCCTATGATGCATTATTTTATTCAAATTGAACTATTCATTTTGCAAGAAAAAATTTACTGTTGAAAAAAATATCCTAAAATTCAAACCTATCTTCCAGCCTGTAAACCATTTACAATCCTTCAAATCCCATTTTTACCGGATGAGCAAGTAAAGAAATAGGTCAGGCAGCATAGGTACTCAGATTCTTCCTCTTTACTAGGAAAGGCTATTAACGGGCACGAGACAAATAAAAATGAATGATTCCTGGTAAAAAGTAGGAATCCTTATCTGCAATTGTGAGCACGAAAGTAGGCAGGGTAAGATAAACTAAGCACATGAAGATAGCAAATGTCATCGGCCTCTCTACGTCTACAGTCAAGTCGCAAACTTATTCCTTTTGAAAGTATGTTATAACGGTTTACCATTTTATTGCATTTCGGCATTACAAAAGTATGCACACAGCTGGATGGGTACTTAAGTGTTTTTTTTTTTTTTTTGAGAAGGTGTCAGATACGCCACTTTCTCGACTAATAGACGCAGACGTATAAAAATCGAATTGAACGTTTCCCAAACAAGTGTGAGAATTTTCCAAATAAAATTTAGACTTTTTAAGCGAATGTCTGGAAAATTCTCAATTCAATTTGGATATTTCCCAAATAAATGTGGAAAATTTTAAATTTCGCTTAGAAAATGTTCGATGTGAGTTGGAAATGCTGATGTAGTTCTTATGTTTTCCTCAGGCAAACGATAGCTTTACTAATGGTCGTTAGTGACTGGTCCGGGACTCCATAACGAATGAAGGAAGAAGTTCTTGAAAGCGGGAAAAAATCATTCACCTTTTTCCTTGAGCAGTAGATTTGCCATTTTTTCTGCGAAGGCAACGCCAGCATGGCCGCCTTGTTCGGAGCTGTCAGGTCCAATTCCTCGACGAGTTCGGCGAATTTCAGGTCAAGCTCATCCTGAGGCGGGATCGGCTGAGTCGGCGTGAGCGTCTGAAGACTTAGCGTTCCCGTGTGGTCGACCACGCAATACGTGATCTCGGGAGGTTCGTCATCCTGGGACACAAAGTGACCACAAATGATGAGTCAAGGCAGGCAATGATAATTTGCGAGTTGGGGCTGCGCCTTGAACTGTAGATGCAATGTAAAGGATATGAAGCTGTATAACTTGAAATGAAGCTGATGTTGATCATGATCATTAGAGCCTACCGTCCATGTCCTGATGCGAAAATATTTTCAATCCTTCGATAAATTCAAGAATATTTAAGCGAATTATTATTTTTGCTAAACGAGGGTAAAGGGCTGAAAAGATTCTAAACGGTGTTTATTGGCTATTGGTTCAAGTTACCACAAATGATGAGTCGAGGTAGACAATGATAGTTAACAAGTTGTGGCTATGTCTTGAACACTAAACGCAATGTAAGGGATATAAAGCTGTATAACTTGTAATGAAGATGATATTGATCATGATCATTGCAGCTACTATCGTCTATGTTTTGATGAAAAAATCTTTTCAATCCTTCGATAAATTCAGGAATATTTTAGCAAATTATTATTAAATATTGTGCAGCTCGAGGTTAAAGGGATGCTGGGAGGTTAAGATGCTGAAGGGTGTTCATATAATTTTTTCATGAACCAGTCATTCAACAGATTAGAATTTTTCAAAACCAATCTCAAAATGACTTTAAAAATTTGGAAAACATTACCAATCAATTCATCAGGCTAATCTTTGACCAGCTAACGGTCTGTATGGTCAAATAATTGATAATGCTACCCTTAATTAGGCATAGGTCCTCAATTTTTTATTTTTGAAAAATACTTTTTTTCTCGTATCTTATGGTTTTTATTTGGAGAATTTTGACATGATTTATCGAGTATTTCATGAAAAGATATAGAAATATTGTGTAATCCCTGTCCAATAATGGTTTTGTAGCATTTCCAAGTCGACTTGAAAGTTTTAAAGTCAAATATAGAGTTTTTAGAGTTAAGACAGTCTTGACTTGGAAAGTTCTCGGCTTGGCTGTGGAAATTCTCAATTCGACTAAACAATTCTCAATTCGACTCGGAAAATCCTCACTTTGATTTTGGGAATTTCTTGACAAATTTGACTCGAGCATTTTCCAATTTGACTCTCACATTTCTCAATTTGACGTGAGAAACTCTCAATTTGACTTGGAAATTCCTCATTTTGACTATAAAAATCCTCAATTTGACTCGGAAAATTCTTGATTTGACTTGATCTAGTACATTCTTATTTCGCCTCTGAGGAAAGACCTCCCTGAACAAGTTCGGGCATTTCACTGCGGAGAAATTCTCTCAGATGCAACCGCCTCGTTATAGATTTGATCAGGTCACATCCGACTTGTTGCTAGACAAACCTTGGAAAATCGCTTTCCATTTTTCGAAAACATTCGATCGATTTTCCCGGGACACGTCCAAATCGAAGAAGAACTCTCGGTACGTGATATTGTGTTTGGGACATTGTTGTGTCACAATGGGAACGGACGACTTTGTAAAGGACGGTCAATCGATGACAATGGACATCGCAAGTTACGCAAACAGTCTCGTGTACGAGGTTTTATACGTTAAAGAGCAATTCCAGACTTCCAAGCATTTCTCAGGATTTCTCTTCTAAGCTAACGAACTCTGAGCAGTTCCGCATTTGCCGTCCATCAGGGGACGTGTACGACTCTAATCTGACTGCGAGGAAGTACAGAAATTTCTCTGCGACACAATAAAAAAAGTACGAGTGACGTCAGCGGCGGGTTGCTATAATGGTCGAAAGCGGAAGCAATAATTTCAAAATGCATCTGAAGTGCCTAAGAAAATGTTGTGAGTTGGAAATCGCGTGAAATGCAGAAACATTTTTTCAATAGTAAAACGTCATTTTTATCGGTTCCGCGTTAGATGGAGGAAAAAAATTCTCTAATCTGCCTGCACCAGCAACAAATCAAGGGTATCGTCCTTCTAATTTTAGTTCGCCGCATCAGCAGTGCTATTTATACACCAGCAGTAGCACCTGTTGAGCGATTCCGTGCGAATTGTGAGACCGTTTTAGAAAACGCCGATTGGATAGAATTTCCGCTTTCTACCGAGAAACCGTCGTTTTTCCAGTGGGAAAATTGAGCAATCGAGTAATTTCCGGCATACCTATAGTCAGAATGCACGAAATTATAGGTATGGAACACTTTTTCCAAAAATAGGATATCAAGATCAAAAATCGAACCAGGCCTAAAAAGGTATCACAGATACCTTTATAAGTTTATTTTATCATTATTTTATTTATTTATTTTTTGACAATTGAGGCGTTGATAGCCAGAGTGGACCATTCCACAAACTGGCCGAAAATGAGTTATACAGTGCAATGGGTCTGTGGTTGCTCTATCTATCGAATTATTATTAAAATTTGACTCGTTCTCGAATGTGCTAAGAGAGAGCGCAACTTTTCAAATGGTCCGTCTGCAAATTGGCCGCCGATTTTGATGGCCAGAGTGGACCTTGTGGCTTGTAGAAATGTCCCTATGGTTCATGAGTCATCTGTTCACCCAAGAATGCTTGTATTTTTTTCTTCAAAACACCATAACAAGGCCCTTAATCAATCACATGAAATTAGTCGAAATTTTCAAATGCGATTTTCTCAGTTCAACACCTGTGTGGAATGGTCCACTCTGGCTATCAACGCCTCAATTGTGGAAGTCGCAAATTTTCTCATCTAGTTTTAATGAAGACACCTAATTTCCCATAACAGACAATAATTCTGTAATTATAAGCAAATTAATCTGATTGTATGATCAGAATGTGAAAGGCGAAGGCTAATGAACCGATTTTACGCGATAAAAACTATACAAACGATCGGAGAACGCAGTGTATCTTTTGTTTTGAGCTCAGAGTCTTTCCTATTCACTAATCGAAGTTTCGCATCATCAATCACATTGTTTTGAATTTGATAGACCGGAATCAGCTAACGGCCGATACAGGTACGAAAATAGCCAGGCAAGAGGCTGATATTAAAATTTTCATTAAAATTATTCTGAGATAATAGCACATCAAAAAATTATGTTTGGTATTTGACATGAATTCACTTAATTTTTTTGGGTTCGAAAAAGTATGAACAGTAGATTGATGACATCATGAAAAAATTAGGTAGGTACATGAGTGAACAAGTATAACGCATAATTTTATATTACCGTTGATTAATGATGGCATAATGATGTTGACATGAGAATAGAATGAGTTTTTTTAATTCGATGACATTTTTGTCGTACCTACCTAATTTTACAATTCTGGAAATATCGAAACCTAAATAAAATAGAAGTATATCAAGTCCTCAAAATGAGTACAAAAAAATTAGGTGTAAGTAATTTTTTTTTCCGGACGATGTTAATAAAAACAGAGAACAGATAATCTTGAATCGAAGGATAAGTAAAATTTTATAATCTGGCTTGAGAAACCAGCAATTTCGCAAGAATTAAAGTCAAATTATGCACGCACGTAAACTTGCGGAATCGGATCGAAACCCGATTGAACAGGAAACGGATCCAAATTACTTTTACTCTCGGCGAAGGAAATCATTACCTAGAACTGAAATCTATCGCGAGCAAGGGGATAATCGGTCCGAAAAGCATTCAAAAACGATTCGCCGCAAAGCGCGAAAAAGAAGAAAGTTGGTCGTAAAAGGATCTCGAAAAGTCGAATCCAGTTCGAGTCCAGATTTCTGGTATTACCAACTTTCTTGCCAGAACTCGTATCATTGGAAGAAAGCCGGCAGGAATATGGACTTTAATGTACGATACATTCCTAAAAGTGTGACAAATTGTCATCTGGAATAAAAATAATAAAGTAAAGAATCCCGAGGTTCCAGGAAGTGGATTGAAGCCCGATAAGATGTTCTGGACGTGCACCGTCGATCTTCAAGTCTCTTCTTAAGTATTGTAAAAAATAACATAACTCAATTTTCAAGTCATTCAAAAATATTGTACCAATATTACGTTATTCCTCACACGCTCACCACATCTTGAATAAATGTGCTCTTATCGTGATGAGAAATTAGGCCTAATATTCCATATCAAGCGAGAGACTGACCAGTGAATCCGGACTTCCAAAATCCCATAACAGGATAAGGAATAAGAACACGAGATCAAGACTGAGAAATTCTAATGAGAAGGTACGGGCGTGAAGAATATTATCATTAATCATGCTGTCTGTAGGGAAGTAATGCAGCAAAATGAATAATAACTCTTCTCTGCGTATTCTCATTTCGCGTCCCATGAGCGGAAAATTTCATGTTAATTCGCGTAGCAGCTTCCTGACAAAACAGCCTACATAATCATTTATCCACATCGCGAATGTTTTCGTAGTGTTTACTAAAGGAAAAATCTCATTGGCAGTTTTATTGAGAATGTATCACCCTTAAAAATTGCATTACCGAATAGTACGATTGGAGAAAATCAGGACTTTCAAATGAGGAGAAAATTATTTTTTTCTATAAAATAGGTATATTGTGCTTACAAAATAATTTAATTTAATTAATTATAATTAAATTGTACTTAAAATATATTCAGTAAAATATAATATTGAGGAGATTCGAACCCCGAGTCCTCGACCGTGACAAAAAACGGATAATCCCTGTGCGAAAATCACGCAAACGGCTTAGCCCGCAACCGCCGAGTCCGCGGAGCCGCCCGGTTGTGCGGCGCCCAGCCGGCCCGTTGGGCCCGAAAGTGCGGCGCTCAATCAGGAAGCCCACCCTCAAGCCGCCGGCCGAGTAGGATTCAATTGTCGAAGGTTCCGAGCCGGCCGTGGCCGCCCTCATAGCGGGTTGAGCCGTTCGGCTGATAGGTAGTGCCTTGGCCACACCGGACCCTCAATATGTCCCTCCAATCACAACATTTTGTAAAATTTCTTACACTTTAATGTTCGTCAAGGCAAAACCCACAATCCTGATGAGTCGGAATTTCGATTACTCACTATACTTCTGAGATATTGGCATTTTTAACGTGTTCTCTCTGCTCATTTTTAATGCTTTTACATTTATAGAGTAAATAGAAGTATAATTGTAAACGTTCAAAAATTAGAGATCGGATCAGAGGCACACGAAAAAATCACTCACACGCTTCCACTCCATGATGGACTCGTTCACCTCCAAAACGAACGTGAGAAACACTATGGAAATTTTTCCTTCAACATTGCCTTGTGCGGCAATGGATTCTTTTCTGTTTCCACTTCAATATTCTACACAAAACTTCTATTCCGAACCTTTCGAAACGCGCTATTCTCAGTTGCTTCTTTTGGAATTATTTCGCTTTCAAGCGTCGGCTCCGTCTTATCCGTTTTTTGTGACTGGTTTATGCATGAGGCCGTTTCCTACGCGCGTTCCTGTTTATTTTTTATGCAGCAGGTCTTCTTCAGAGACGAAAGCGTAGTTTTTGTAGACTGACTTTCGGCTGTTTGCGAAGTACTCAACCAGTGAACATCACTTCATTCAATTATGGATTTTGAGATCGGTGAATTGCATTTTTAGAGTTTATTTCTTATACTGAGCACACCTAATACCCAATTTTGAAGTCTTGCATTAAAAAAATATACAATAAAAAATGTTGATTTTTACTCACAACTTTGCCTAATTCAATTTTTGACGAATTCTTAGCTTATTTTTCCTGATTGTTCAACCCTACTAGCCTCCAAAACATGAGTGATAAATCCGGTTTTTTTACGTATTTACGTATTTACGGGAAAACTGTTCTATCCAGGTGGACGTTTTGTTAGAAAAACCGTTCACGTGTCTCAGCTTTGTAACGAGGCTAAGGTTGGGGGTTAAGAGCACCTTATCGATCGAAATAAGGGTTGATAGCGAGGGTTGTGGCAATGGAACTCGACTAGGAGCAAAAGTTGGCTTCACGTGCGACGTCCATTTCCATTGAATCGATGACGTTGAATGTCATTCAAGCGTTTGTACTCCTTTGTCCATGTTCAGGCTGTCCTTTTCAGATTGTAAACGTAGACTGCCATTCCATGGATAGATTACTCAAATGAACGTTTTAGTGGCAAAGTGATTTTTAGTGAATTAAAATCATTCAAAAACACTGGTTGAATTGACCAGCTGATTGGTACAGTTGAAATTTTGATTCAAGTCACTAATGAAAAGATGTTTATTATTTGGACAATCACAATAAATGTGATCAAATTGTTGAAAACGAGAGATCATAGCGCGATAACCGGTCCGATCTGAGAACAGGTCCGTTCTCGAGGCCAGCTTTTTCGGGTGATATCATCCCATGTGACGTCACCTGGTGCCGATAAGCGGGCAGCTTAGGATTCGAAGCTATCGGGCCTCATTACAGGGCCGGTCGGCGGCGAAAGTGAGCGGATGTTTTGGCGAATGACGTGATCCGCAAGGAAGTCCATCTGCGTACGCCTACTCGCGCTTCCTCTTGCGGTTAACTGCGCTACTCAATCATTATGAGAAATATGAAATTTTCCTGTATATGTACCTACACTGAGAAATAATTTAGGTTATTTCCGACATACTCGCATTTCTAGTGTTTCCTATTTTATTTTTTTTCGGCCACATAAATGAACCGATTTGAGCATTCTTGGTCTAGAATCTTTCTTTCACCTAGCAGAATATTTTTTTTAATGTTCCAATAACTTGGAGTATTTTTATTTCTGGCTAGCTATAAAATTCGCATAGTGAGTTTTGATATTTTCGACCTAAACATCCTCAAAAGCAGTCAAAATTCGATCAAATTGTGTCACCCTTTTACGTTTCACGTGTATTGCATTATTAGTATATTGTATCGATAATTTATGAGTTTCCTCCAAAACTGCATTCATCCACTTTCGAGTTTTGTCGATATCGATTTAGTTTTTTCGATTTTCGATTGCTTATAGGTACCAAAACTGCTATGTATCGAAATCGAAAATCAAAAAACGAAATCGATAACGACAAAACTCGAAAGTGGATGAATGCAGTTTTGAAGGAAAACTCTTCAATTGTGTGTATGAGAATCCTTTTTCGCTAGAGTGCCAAAAAAATATATTTTTACCTTGTGCGTACTAAAATTTTCTCTTTTTAAGATAACTTTTGCCAAAAAACGTTGTAACTTATTTACTTTTTTTGGGAGAGATTATTGAATAGACGATTCGATGGTTTATAACGCTCGATAGGGTGAAAGTGAAGTAAACCACCCGTCGTTGTTTTGCCGGTAACCAAAGCTGTTCCCGGCGTGCTCTGCCGCCCTCGAAGGCTAACCAGGACATAACGCTCAAGCGTTCGAAATCAAAGATCTGAATATTCTCAGCAGACATTTGCTTTATACGACTACCACGTTGACTAATAATAATAATTATTATTGGTGTATCTGTTCAAGGTATAGAAACTTGCAACAGACTTGACTGAATCTGTTCGCTGCTTGCGTGACGGGAAGTTGGCGTTTTTTCCGTTCGGAAATGTCGGCCATCTTCGCATCAATTCTGACTGATTTTCCTCACGTTTCCGGACACTCCTACGTTATCCATTTCAAGTGCTGACCGGCGGGAAGATAAAGAAAGAATTGCCGGTCGCTGCACTTTTCGAGGAAAATACTCCAGCAGGAAAAGTTCCGAGTTCTGCTGTCGATGCCTCGATATTAATAATATTAATTAACCATATTACGGATAATTCCGCGTACAAACCGACTTTTCATAAAGAAAGCACTTGTTCATTTTCGATTTATCAAAATTAAATTCCACGATAAATAAATAATTAACGAAGAAGATAAGGTAGAAAATTATTATTAGTTAACAACTTATTTATTATTATCGACTAATACTGCTAAAATTTAATAACAAACGTCCACTTTTTTTTTTAAATAAAACGTCCAAAAATGATCAACTTTAATTATTTATGTTGACATAATAAATCTATTCGCGTGGATGTTTGAAATAGGTACCTACTCCAAATCAAAAAATTTTTTTATTCGAAATGTTAAAAACTTTTCTAGTACATAGGTAGGTACAATGATTGTGAAAAACATGAAAAATTATCGTTTAAGGTTGATTTTTACTTCCATATTTACAGAGTAAATGGAAGTATTGTGATCGTCCTAAAATCGAGAATCGGAACGGAGCTTCAGAAAAAACTTTTTCTTATACACATTTACTCAGAATCACTTCCCGAACAAGTGTCTGTGTGTCCGTGTGTCCGTGTGTCCGTGTGTCCGTCTGTCCGTCTGTCCGTCTGTCCGTGTGTCCGTCTGTCCGTCTGTGGTCATTTACAAAAATGGCCATAACTCCCTCATTTCTCAACCTTTTTTCAAATTTCTTGAACTGAAATGTTTGTCTCGGAAAGCCCTAACACCCTGTTTAATCGGAATTTGGATAACGCACAGTACTTCCGATATATTTGCATTTTTAGTGTTTTCTATTTCATTTTTTTCCGGCCACAAAAATGGACCGATTTGAGCGTTCTTGGTCTCAAAATCTTCGTTTTACCTTGCAGAATATGTGGATATTTTTTTATATTCCAAAAATGTACCGAATTTTTTTTTTGGCGAATTTTAAAATTTGCAAAGCGAATTTTTTGACATTTTTGACCTAAACACCCTTAAAAGCAGTCAAAATATGATCAAATTGTGTCTCAATTTTACGTTTAAAAATATGGAAGTATTGTGTGTTATCTACGCACCACTGGTTTCAAACAGCTCCCCTAACCTGTGGTCCATGGCAAGCGAAATAAAGAAGAAGAATTTTATCCTTTTTTTCGACGAATTGCATTTCTAACGGATGAGCGAACGTCAAGCACATGCTTGAAACTACTTGAATGGCAAAGGAAACTGCAGCTCGACTACTAATCGGGTACAAAATTTTCATACTTATTGTCTTCAACTTCGGAACTAACGGTAAGTCGATGTTTACCATTGGAACAAAACGTTCCGCACAATTCATTCATGAGATGACGCGTCGCATAGTAAACGATACCTACTAGTAGGCCATAATAATACCTACCTGACTTGGGTCGAATATCAGAGATAACAAGGATTTCAGGTCGCGTACGTTTCGATCGGGTCAGTGTATCAGGTCATTGGGGCAGCTTTATTGATATTGTCATGTTGCGACTGTATGACCAGAATGGAACTTCTCCAAAACGTGATCATAATGCATGATATTGATCAGTATGCATGATATTGATCAAAGTGCATGACATTGATTAAAATGCATTGTGCGCTGATACCTGGTGTTAAAAAAGTTAATATGGAATTATCGTAATGAACCTAAAATTCATGCAGTTTCTGATAAATTCAGAACTCATAAATAGAACGTTGAACCAGCGATGCGTATGAAATAACAAACAATACGTCCATCTTTTGGCAGGTAAATTTACAAATGAAGTACAAAATATTTTGACTGCTTTGGAGCTTATAAGGTTAAAAGAAATTTACATATTATTTATTTTTGACATTTAATTTCAAACCTTAAATGAATGATTTTTGTTTTTCACAGACAAGTTCTCATTCATTAAAATAATGAAAAAATGGTTTTAAAATTGGCATGGTGAGTTTTTTAACATTTTTGATCTACACAGCTAAGTGGACAAAAATTATGATGAATTCTTGTCAAATATTTATGCATCAAAATATCGAAGTATTGTGTGTTGTGTACGCACCACTGGTCGCTTAGAGTGTATCTAATTGCATATATCTCACATAATAAATGGAATCATTGAAATTTAAAATTGCTCAACATCAGTTTCTCTTTTTGTGGATCCATAGCCAAGGAACTTTGCAAAAGAAATCGGAAGTCCGACAATAAAAAGCAAACATTCCTCCGAAAAAAAAGTGTTTTTTCGCACATCGTGTCCGTACAATAGGCGCTTGAAGATCGACAAGTTTCCCGCTTGTCACATCAGCGTTATCGTTGACATAACTCTATAACAACAACAATAACTCTCTCTCAGTCTCTCGTATCTTCGTAATCGCGTCATTCTTTCTCCATTGTGCCCGGCGCACAATGGGCGAGTGGAACGACTCAAACCGTCTCAAGGTCGTTCCTCTGGACCTTCTCTAATTGGCTGACGATAATAAAAGCCTGTTATCTCCATAATAGGTACCCGTCATCTATCTCACACAGATGATCTGACAGATTGTTTTGTCACCGGATAGATGAGTTTTGCGGGAAATAGAGTAACGACTAAAAGTCGCGAATTTTCGGGAAACGATCGCCATTTTTTGGGGCCGTTTCCTTCAGACGACTTACAAGTATTTCCTTGGGGAAAGAAGTTCTCGAGATGATGTCATTGGGAAATGTATTTCTATAGGGACCGATACTGCGATATTAACTTCTATACACTTCCAACTCTCATTACTTCCATATTTCGTTAGGTGAAATCATTATTAATGAAACGTAAACCAACTAATTTTCAGGGGGTGTAAAATTCCTTTTTTTCCGGACCAAATACAAAGGTTCATTTCTTAATTATACCTACTATAGTCTTTTATACTACAATATTATTTTATACTACAATAATTTGTTATACCTAGGTTGTTATACTTTTATAAAAACTTGTCAATGTTACCATGTTATACTATCAGGTATAATACATCGATTAGGTAAGTAGCGCCTAGATTTAGATAACAATTTCTGAATCATTTTCAGTTGGTAGGTAAGTCCGCAAAGTCCAATAGTAGGAAATCTACTTTCCATCGCGGAATCCGCGCCTCCTTCGAGCCTGTCTAGTAGATAAGCCTTGTTACAAGGCAGCCTTATAACAAGGGGCCGGCACGGATCGGCCTCCGAATCCATTCGGCGGGTGGACCTTAAAAAATAGCAAAAGGACTTTCTAGAGGGAACTTTCCCTTTCGGGCGGGCTTATATTTTTAAAGCAACTGGGCCTTTCACTGTACGCGAGCGCGGATTATTTCCAACGATGACACACGCGGAGTACGGCCTTAAAAATTGAATAAGATAAGGTCAAACGGGCGGTTGATTTTATGCGGGCACCGGCGGCGTTTGCCCGACGAGCGGCACTTTCACGAACCGCCGTTACGGGATAACGCACAGTAATTCCAATATTATCGATCTAGCCCGGATCCAGGAAGAAATTGATACTCCGCAAGTCAAAAATTTGCTATCGGAAAAAATCTGAAAAATTTTTAGACTCTATATCGAGCTTTTAATAAATCTTTAGGTATCGACAAGAAAACATAAACGAAGAAAATTAACTTAAAATTAATTATTGCCAGCGGCGATTAGCCTTTCCTTAGCTTATAAGCTCCGTATAAAACGTATAAAAACGGGCGTGTTATCATAAATTCGATCAAATTTTTTTTTATATGCCTATTGGTTTTTTTTTCTATAAATAAATTAATCAATTTTTTAAATAAATAAATGAATTAATTTTTTTATTAATTTATCAAAATTTACGTATTTGTCACAGTGGCGATCGTGAATTGAAGAAGTTGTCAGTTTCACTTGGCCAGTTGACGGTAATTCTGATTTCACGGTGACATGGCAATGAATAATGAATTAACCGAGAGCGCCTACCGTGGCAGATGCAGTTAGCGTACCGCCAGTGCATTGTCGGATCCTTTTTACTGAATTGCATAATTAACAACCGGCAGATTGGCTAATTTGTCTTGGGAAGCTTTATCGCTAATTCACCATTTCGCGAATTTTAGTAGTCAAATAGTAGTCCGCAATCGAGGAAGTGGATAATATTTATTTTTTACGCAAAAAGAGAGCTAAGTTTCACTCATTTCTCCTCAAAATTAAAGTTTGACAAATTCACGTAAATTAACACGAATTTTGTAATAGCCACCAATAATTGGATAACCAATAATTGAATTTTTAATTTTTTTAAATTACCACGAATTTTGTAATACATAATCACTTATCCAGATTTCAGGTACCTATAAGTATTTTGCGTATACGCACACTATAGGTACCTATGCGTATACGCACGTGCAAAAATAATATTCTTTTTGTCCAAAGTAAAAAAGTTGGGTGAACTTCAATTTGCTAAGCTCGTCGAACCACAAATGATGAAAATGTTGCCAGTTTTTATAAATAATGAATAGCCAATCCTAGTGGCCCATAATGGAGAAATTCCTCACTGAGTCATCATAATCAGTACTGCTTAAGGTACACTGAGAAAAAAAATAGGGCAAAAATCGGTTGCGGGAATGCGGTTAATGGCTAGCAACCGCATTGCAACTTGGTTAATGTCAAAAGTCGGTTAATACAAATGCCGCCCCCGGAGTTGGTTAATGTAGGGCCGCCCCCAGCCAAAGTCGGTTAATACAAAAGTCGGTTAATTTACGTGAATGCGGTTAATGGCTAGCAACCGCCTAATAGTCGGTTAAACCCTAAGAAAAGTCGGTAAAACCTGCATTGCATCTAATCGGTTAAAGCAGTACATTAGCCGTATATTTAGTCGGTTGTAGTCCTACATTGGCCGCATGCCTAATCGGTCATGGTACTTCATTGACCGTATGCGTAGTCGGTTATAGTTCTACTTTAACCGCATGCCTAGTCGGTCATGGTACTTCATTGACCGCATACCTATTCGGTTATATTCGTACATTGACCGCATGCCTAATCGGTCATGGTACTTCATTGACCGTATGCCTAGTCGGTCATGGTACTTCATTGACCGCATACCTATTCGGTTATATTCCTACATTGACCGCATGCCTAATCGGTCATGGTGCTTCATTGACCGTATGCGTAGTCGGTTATAGTTCTACTTTAACCGCATACCTAGTCGGTCAAGGTACTTCATTGACCGCATACCTATTCGGTTATATTCGTACATTGACCGCATGCCTAATCGGTCATGGTACTTCATTGACCGTATGCGTAGTCGGTCACTGTACTACATTGACCGCATTCCACAGTGGAGTACATCAACCGACCAGAAATACGGTTAATGTAGCCCACTTGAAATGGAATTTCAAACATGTGATCTGAAAATGAAATTTGAGTAGGTAACATTTTGGTAATATATTGTTTAATAAAAACGAATTAGGTATACATATTATTAGAATGATAATGAGAAAGTGGGCCTGATTCTTCATGGTACATAACTGTTTTCCAAATATGCGACCTAAAAATAAAATTTGACTAGCATAACAGGAACATCTCAACATTTTAAGTTATAAATGTGATGGATGAAGTTGTTAACATACGTTTACTAATAAAACATTTTAAACCTGTATGATACAGTCAATAGGTACCTACATATGTTTTTTTTATTTGTACAAATTCTTACAATAATGGTAACTATAAGTGAGCCTCAATATAGCGTTTTTCAACTTGGCGACGTTCTTCGGCAGGGCGATACTGTCAAGTGCCGGGTATAGTTGTTGGAAATCAAGGGATAGCTGAGAAACCAAACACGAAACACTGTTAATACATCTGAGGGCTGAAAATTACAACCGAGCAAGTACCACTCAAAAAAAAAAATTAGTTTCTCACCAGCTTATGGCCGATTATGGGAAGTCCGATAATTATCACCGTGTCGAGGTAGTCTTCAAAACTCGCGACCTTTGCGTAAGCTATTCGCTTACCGGCCGTTTTCTTCCAAGATTCGAGGAATGTAGATGATTCAGCGCCGCCCTGCACCCCTCCTGCAGCTCTTGCACTATTTGAGAATTGGGGTCGTCGAGAAGAGCCGTTTTTATTTCTGGGAAAAACGTTTGTTAGATCGTGAAAAAAATGCTCAATGCACAATGAACCTGACAATCAATCTCTCTTCATTCAATAGTATTTACCCTCAACGTCGATCACGTCTTCAATCTTCCTTTTTTTTTATTGCTGGCTGCAGGCGTCGTCCGTCAGTTCCTCAGAACTAAATGGAAAAAAATCAGAAAGACAGCCTGATGCACACACAGCCTCAACCAATATACTGCAAATCATCCACCGAACGTACACAATTACTTACCATTTTCTTGTCCAAAAATAGGCGTACCCGTGTTAGCCAGGAAGTAGGAAGAATCAAGAGAAGAGCCGAGGTCAAGCCGAAGTGAGAAATATCCGATCCGTGAGAGCCGATTGCCGAGAAACGCGCGAGTCAAAGCCGGAATAAATGACGGATAAGTTGCTGATGAAGCAGAGGTGATGGGAGTAGATCTCTCAAAAACTGTGGACGCACAAACGTTTTAACTACGACCGAGGTTGAAAGAGGACTGATCCCTACTTCTCCTTACAGCCAAGTAGAGGCTACAAGTTGGAGGGGGAGCACATGCGCAGGGCGCCTCTCTACTCTGTTACTGCTATGTTTCAACGGTATTGCATACGGTGAAAGTAGTGCAATAACCGACTATAAGTTGGAGGGGTGGGGAAAGGTACAAGTCAATGTCAATCGGCCAATGACCTTTAGGACGGAAAGAGAAAGATATTCGGTCTCTACTCTGTTACTGCTATGTTTTAACCGTATTGCATACGGTGAAAGTACTGCAATAACCGACTATAAGCTGGAGGAGTGGGGAAAGGTTCAAGTTAATGTCAATCGGCCAGACCTGTGTTGGTACGAATTCGGTCAAAACTATGCGTTAACCGACTATACACGAGTATGCTTTAACCGACTCACCTTATGTAAAACAACCGGCTTCTTGTAGTGGTTTGACCGTAATTGACGGAAATGGGGTGCAATAACAGACTTATACGGTCAAAAGTATGGGTTAACCGACTGGGCTCCAGTACGCTTTAACCGACTTAACTTATGTAAAACAACTGACTTGGTTTCTTTAACCGTGTTCACGGCACATTAACCAACTTGAACGGTCAATTGAACAACCCATACGCGGTTGAAGTATGAACAGTAACCGACTTCTGGTTTCCTAACCTCACCTATTCTTAGTTTCGGCGCAAATATTTTCCACTTTGACAGACCTTTGTATACGGTTAGTGTTTCAAGGTCATCCTTAGACCGCATTTTACGGTTGCCGCGAGACAAACGTCGGTCAAATCTGTAGGATAGTTGGTTAAAATGGCCTGGGGGGCGGCATTTTCAACATTTCGGCATTTCTCGGTTTTTCGTAGTCTGTTGATGTCGGAAATTTGACCGCATTTCGTCATTAACCGCATATTTTCAAAATTTTTAACCGACGATTTTTCTCAGTGTAACTAGGTTAGGGAAGCCTCGACTCTTGTTCCACCGGATTACGATATTCAGCTTCCCGTTGCGGTCGGAAGTTTTAAGCGGAAAAGGACAGAACCAGAGCGATCGAACTCGGAATGGTAACTTGCTTTGCACCTGACCACTGCCCCAGTGGCTTCCTGTTCGAATTCTCGTGACGCACATGAGATTTCCTCTGGTTTTTACTCTGAAACCAGTGGTGCGTAGATAACTCACAATACATCCATATTTTGAGATGCAAATGTGTGACACAATTCGATCATATTTTGCTTTTGAGGGTGTTCAAGTTAGTACTATCAAAAAAACTCATGAATGAGTTCGAGTACCTAAAGTTCAAGTTTGAGATTGTGTTTTAGTTTGAGTTTGATTATGAGTTCAAGTTTGAGTTTCAGTTGGAGTTTTTGTTTGAGTTTCAGATTAAGTTTCAGTTTTGAGTTGGAGTTTACGTTTCTTTCGATCCTTGAGTTGTACCAGTTCCAGTATCAATTTTAGTTTGAGTTTAGTGTCAGTATCAGTTTGTGTTAGTGTATCAGTTTCAGTTTGAGTTCCACTTTGAGGTTCAGGTTCACTTTCAGTTTGAGTATGAGCTTGTGAATCAGTAACAATTTGAGTTTCAGTTTGAGTTTTTTAGCATGGAACATGCTTTGACCTAGCTGGCAAAAAACGTTAAGCTGGATTCAGATGTTCGTCGACGAATTTGAGAGAAATAGAACACAAAACTCTGAAAAATTTACGTCATCGGATTACAGCAAGGAATACTTCTATTAGTCTATCAGAGCTCTATAGAATTACATCATTCCCAGACGTACTATACGCGTTCAATTAAGAGAAATGCGTCGAAAAGCCGCTGCCGCATCATTAGATCGTTGAGCAAGGCGATTATTTTCTGTTAAAGGCCCGAGTGAGATATGAGTATTGTGTAAAAAACCGTCTGTCGTAACTCGACAAAATAAAAAGAAACAGGCATCGTTTTCGGTCGGAGTCTGACACACTGAAGTCTCGAAGTGCCGTCGCTTCCATGGAAAAGGACTGAACGCAAGGTCGTCTACTAATCGTTTTATGCTCACGCATTAGGCAATAGGAGAGAAAAATGTGAAGACTGAGCCCAACGGACGTAAACATAAAAGGGCTGATAACGAAAGTAGTAGAACTCGACGGCCGAGGAATGGAAAATAAACAACGGAAGATTGATATTCATGGAATCGGATTCTTTGAGGTGGAAAGGATCGGCAATGCCTGCAGCCTTGAACTTGAACTCTGACGGTACGAGGACTGAATACCTGTCCCAACAGGTGATTAAAAGAATACCGATTGAAAAACGGTCGATTCATTTGTTTCTAATGGGATTTCTTAATTTCGTTCTCATCTTTGTAGATCTAACAAGCGACAGAATATCAGCTTTAACCAAGTTTCATCAAAATCGGTCACCGAAATGTTTCACTACCAGATTCGGTTTTATTGTGGATGGATGATCGACTCGTGAAGCAATTACTGATGTCAGCAGATCAGGGGTAGGGTCATGTAAGAAAAACTGCCTCGGTGACCCTACCCCTGATCTGCTGACATCAGAGATTCCGTTTTGATGGAAATGTAAGTATTTTGATTCTTTATGGACCCCTCCCTACTCGAAAACGAGATTTTTTCGTGATTGGGGGCTTAGAAATATAAAGATTGACTGAGCGCTTATGTGGCTTTCACTCTGATAGGAAATAATCAATCGGCATAAGAATATCGAGAGAAGATTTTCCAAAACCGCAATGTTTCAGGAAGGAAGGTCAATTACCTTCCGGTTGCGTAGACTTGGTTCATCGTCAGAGCTGTACGTCTGAAAAGTGTTTATCCTCCTCGAACAAACCCTAGGATTGGCTAACCATTTTTAGCGTTCAAATTTGAATTTCACCGTGAAATCGATATGGAATCGCGAGTTGACAACCATCGAAAAACTGATTAAATTCGCAAGTTTTCATGACTTTCGAAATCCCCGGTTCTTTTTGTACCCGGTGTTTTTCGGTTTTGGTGTACATAAAGTACGACCCCCCTCCCCTCCCCAAATATTCATTTTCACCAAAATCCAATTATTCCATGAGAAAGCGTCAATATTGTGGTGGGAATTTGAGTTCTCCTAGTGGAATAACATAAAATCGGGCCATCGTGCGATTTTTTCGAAACGTCGTAACGCAACTGGAAACTGCGGTCACTTCTAGGCCAACAGTTGGAGATGTCAGTTGATATGTGACACGAGATCTATGATTACTGGCGTAATCGGAGAAAAGATGCTGCTCGAAGGTGGAGCGGATGTTCGTAAGCTGCTGTTGGCTAAATCGTACGACCATATCGTATGTTATACCTATTAATAATTACGTGTTTAGAGATGGTCGACGGGCGATACGTCACAGGCCGATGAACAATTCTTCTAGGGGATGTTCATCAGAGCGGATTTACCTGGACTGCTGGATCCCCACGATAGAGTGGTCGAACTAGTAAAAAAAATTTCTGGATTTTTTCTCCTAGTCTTGTGCACAATGGCTCTTGCAGAGCACAAATCAAATTCAATTTTGAAAAACCCTTCAAAAAGGTATTTTTTCTTTGATCCTGCCATGGGCGCTTTTTCCATTCATCTTGGAGAGCTGGAGGGTCTCATGCTTGAGCTAGCATGAGCTTGCGCTGAAGGAGCTTAAAGAGCTCAAACTTGAGATCAAGGAGCTCAAACTTGAGATCAAGGAGCTCAAACTTGAGATCAAGGAGCTCAAACTTGAGATCAAGGAGCTCAAACTTGAGATCAAGGAGCTCAAACTTGAGATCAAGGAGCCCTAGCTTGAGATTGGGCTTGAGGGTTTTGACCTAGAGCTTGATTTCAAGGTGTTCGACCTTGAGCTTGAGATTAAGTAGTTCGAGCTTGGGATTTAGTAGTTCGAGCTTGAGATGAAGGTGCTCAAGCTTGAGATTGAGAAGCTTAAGCTTGAGATTAAGGACCTCAAGATTCCTTGAGACCTTGAGAAGCTGAAGTATGGGCTTAAGGAGATCAATCTTTAGCTCAGCAATATCAAACTTAAGCTCACAGAGCACTAACTTGAGATTGGGCTCATGGATTTCGATCTTGAGCTTGGGATTAAGGAGTTGAAGCTTGAGACTAAAAAGCTCGAGCTTTGAGATTAAAGAGAGCGCTCAAGGAGGCCAAGGAGCTTGAGCTTCAGATTAGGCTTGAGGAGCTTGACCAACAGCTTGAGCTTGGGCATGTCAAACCCTCAGGTAGATTTTTAAGCCAAAATAAACCAGACCTCTTGCTATGAAAGTTACTCCCCCCCCCCCCGTTTCAATAGCTAATCATTTACCTACTCGATATATTTTCCAGAAATGAGTTTTTTGGCATGATTGATACTACGTAATACCCCCCACACTTTTTTTTCTGCACGTTTGAACATTATTAAAGCGTAAAGTAACACTTGAACTAGCGCCTCGGAAATAGAATAACAGCTGTTTTCGAGTGTAGCGATGCGCGATACGACGTAATGTAACGCTACTTACGTACACTGCTACAGTTGGGTACACTACGTTAGTTCAATGCGGAGTGGGCGCTGTTAATTTGGTCTCATTTCCCTAATGCTCGTATGATTATGTACTTTTGCCCTATCGGTTGTCCATACTGGCTCGGCTATTTAACCTCGCGATTGAGGAAAATATACCTTACGCGCAAGCCGTGAAATTATCGACAATTCAGTCGATTCTTATCTCTACAAGTTCGCTAGCCTTTGGTGAGAGAATTATCTCCTTTACGACTGTTTTTCCTTACAACGCTGAATATTTTTGAGACATCGCCGATGAAAAATGCAAAAATTTAATTGGTAAGTGCACATTTTCAAGTTATGCTTGTAGCATAAGCATAGTTAGAATAAAATAGGTACTCGTACTTTTCCTTTATCTTTCGCATATAACATGGCCCTAATATTATCAGGGAAGTTTCTTTACGGAGGAACTGAAAAGTGATAGTGACTGAATGTCCGTCCATCTTCGGTTACCTATCTACATTCCTATAGTTTCAGCATTCCAGAGGGCTGAGCCTGAGATTGTTAACGACAGATTTACGATCTGTTTCGGGCGATAATGGCCTGTTTGAGTTCGTTTGTATTATTGCTTCAAATTCTAGTAATTCATCAGGGCTAGAGACAAACTTACGCGACCAGAGTGTGACCAGTGCATGGGCTGGGTACGTGAAGTTTTTTTTCTTATGGGAGATCTTCAAAAAATTATAGATTGCTATGGATTCAAAAAAATTATAATTCCCCCGTTCAACCGATCGACCACAAGAAAAGATTCTGAATGGTATAATAGGTTGGTAGATACCCGCATCCAAGTTCATCGTGCGTCGTTAACAAAGATGCGAGGGGAATAAAAAATAGAATTTATCCGTTTGTTTTTTATGTTCGACTCGATTTTTACTGCCTGCAGGTTCCAAGAATGAAACCAGATTTCTCAAAAGATGGGATACAGCAATCAGTGGTTCCCGGGAGGATTCGTGGTCAGATGTCGGATTCACATTAGTCCGATGCTGTCGAACTCGAATCAAAATCTGAAGAAATTGATTCCAGAAAATGTGCACCATCCAATTTTCACGCCGGAATTTTGGTGGGAAAAATTTAGGACTGCATACGTAATTGTTTTTGGATCGATTTTGTGGCCGTGAAATGTTTACGAATTGGAAAATCTAAATACATATTCATTGCCTATAATATTCGTCGAAATCGCTTGATTTTGTGTGACTTCACTCCGGCTTAACTTTTGGTATACGTGTGAACCGTGTTTTTGTCGGAATTCGGATAAGGCTCAACAACAGGACGAAGCCCTACTGGCAAGTTACAGCGATTTTATGGTATTCTGTTTCTCTAACCTTCCGTGTAACCTTCTAATCCACTTACTGTCGCGTGTAATGAAATCAGTGTCTAGTCTAGCAACCCTTCTCCGCATCGATTGGTGTTTCCAATATTGAGAAATATCGTAAAACTCGAAACCTTGTTCTTTATATAGAACGGCACTTGCTTCCAAGTTTGGAAATGTGAAGATTAATAGGTTAGTTTTGTTGGAATGGATAGCAAGGGATTGATATTTTTGGTTTTTTCAATGCTTCGGAATTAAACCTGCCTATTTAATTAGTTCGTCTATGAGGTAGATTAAACAGAGTAGAGGCATTATAACTATCAACTTTGAGTTGATTCCAGCAAAAAAGAATCAGGAGAAAGCTAGATGCGACATCAGACGGTCGCATCATTAATCCATCATGGTAATCCATCCAAAAAACGTTTGCCCAGTGCTTGGGAAAGGCTCATTATCAGAGTCAACTTTGCAACCCAGCCTGCACACATTACAGCTATGATGATGATGAAGTATGCAATCATCGTTCATTCTCTTGTGAATCATAGGGCCACCCTGTAGGAATGAGTCAAACTCAACCAACGATAGAGATAAAGTTTGTCCACAAGACCATCATTCCCTAGCTTCTTCTTTCGTTTCTTACTTACAATTGAATCATCAAAATTCCATTACTTCACACCCCCATTACTCAATTTTGGGATTATTGTGGAGGTGCCTAATCTAGGAAAAAATACAGACTTTTCTTCACCTCTGTTCAGCGGCCTTTGAGGTTCTTCCTCTGAATTAAACGATTTGTCTATATTCATCTGAAAATCGCGTATTTTCTCAGTTTCAAGAAGTTGTAACGACTCCTGAAAATCAAATTATTAAAAAACCCCGATTTACGGCCCCATATTTAAGAAAACCAATTTCGACGCATTCGCATAATCAAAATTATTGAAGGTATTTTAGTTCTTTTTTCAAAAAATTAACCTCTTTGATTTCAACTCGAGAGGAGTCCAACTGAAAGCTAGTTATCGCCACAAGGGGCATGAAAACGTGGGAACACTTTTGCTTTCCCAAAACACCTTTCCATTCGAATGCAAGCAACTGCAAGCAATGAGAAATCTAGCATGCACACGACCTGCGATCTCCCTCGTAAATCATGATGTACATACTTATGTCATTATTAATACCATCAGGTATCGTTATCTTTCATTATAAGGCATTGTAAAACGCAATAACTAATTTTTTTAAATTTTGAAATTCGTCCTTTTAAAATTCTTTCAGTATGCAAATTTTTTCTGAAGAGGCCTGTCTAGGCGAAAGCGCTAGAGAAAATCTAATTGCAGAGAGACTGTCGGGATTTTGTCGGAACTTCGAACAAATTCGATCAAACTCAACTTCGAGATCAAAATCGACTTCGATATCAAAGTCAACTTCAAGTTCAAAGCCAACTTCGAGTTTAAACTCAACTTCGAGTTCAAACTCAACTTCGAGATCAAAGTCAACTTCGAGATCAAAGTCAACTTCGAGATCAAAGTCAACTTCGAGATCAAAGTCAACTTCGAGATAAAACTCAACTTCGAGATCAAGTCAACTTTGAGTTCAAACTCAACTTCGAGTTTAAACTCAACTTCAATTTCAAAGTCACCTTCGAGTTTAAACTCAACTTCGAGATCAAAGTCAACTTCGAGTTCAAGTCAACTTCGAGATCAAAGTCAACTTCGAGATCAAAATCAACTTCGAGTTCAAACTCAACTTTGAGATCAAAGTCAACTTCGAGATAAAACTCAACTTCGAGATCAAGTCAACTTTGAGTTCAAAATCAACCTGTTAGTTCTTAAGCGACGATTTAGGAAATTTATTTCACAATTAGGAACAACCTAGGTCCGTATACAAACCGGTTCAACGGTCGGGAAAACGGACTGTGTCGGTTATTTTCCGAAATTTTCCCACAGACCGAGTTCAAGCTCAACTTCGAGATCAAGTCAACTTTGAGTTCAAACTCAACTTTGAGATCAAAGTCAACTTCGAGATCAAAGTCAACTTCGAGATAAAACTCAACTTCGAGATCAAGTCAACTTTGAGTTTAAACTCAACTTCGAGTTCAAACTCAACTTCGAGTTCAAACTCAACTTCGAGATCAAAGTCAACTTCGAGATAAAACTCAACTTCGAGATCAAGTCAACTTTGAGTTCAAACTCAACTTCGAGTTTAAACTCAACTTCAATTTCAAAGTCACCTTCGAGTTTAAACTCAACTTCGAGATCAAAGTCAACTTCGAGTTCAAGTCAACTTCGAGATCAAAGTCAACTTCGAGATCAAAATCAACTTCGAGTTCAAACTCAACTTTGAGATCAAAGTCAACTTCGAGATAAAACTCAACTTCGAGATCAAGTCAACTTTGAGTTCAAAATCAACCTGTTAGTTCTTAAGCGACGATTTAGGAAATTTATTTCACAATTAGGAACAACCTAGGTCCGTATACAAACCGGTTCAACGGTCGGGAAAACGGACTGTGTCGGTTATTTTCCGAAATTTTCCCACAGACCGAGTTCAAGCTCAACTTCGAGATCAAGTCAACTTTGAGATCAAAGTCAACTTCGAGATCAAAGTCAACATCGAGATCTAAGTCAACTTCGAGATCAAAATCAACTTCGAGATCAAAATCAACTTCGAGATCAAACTCAACTTCGAGTTCAAGTCAACTTGGAGATATAACTCAACTTCGAGATCAAAGTCAACTTCGAGATCAAAGTCAACTTTGAGTTCAAACTCAACTTTGAGATCAAAGTCAACTTCAAGTTCAAAGTCACCTTCGAGTTTAAACTCAACTTCGAGTTCAAACTCAACTTCGAGATCAAAGTCAACTTCGAGATCAAAGTCAACTTCAAGTTCAAAGCCAACTTCGAGTTTAAACTCAACTTCGAGTTCAAACTCAACTTCGAGATCAAAGTCAACTTCGAGATCAAAGTCAACTTCGAGATCAAAGTCAACTTCGAGATAAAACTCAACTTCGAGATCAAGTCAACTTTGAGTTCAAACTCAACTTCGAGTTTAAACTCAACTTCAATTTCAAAGTCACCTTCGAGTTTAAACTCAACTTCGAGATCAAAGTCAACTTCGAGTTCAAGTCAACTTCGAGATCAAAGTCAACTTCGAGATCAAAATCAACTTCGAGTTCAAACTCAACTTTGAGATCAAAGTCAACTTCGAGATAAAACTCAACTTCGAGATCAAGTCAACTTTGAGTTCAAAATCAACCTGTTAGTTCTTAAGCGACGATTTAGGAAATTTATTTCACAATTAGGAACAACCTAGTATATACACCGGTTCAACGGTCGGGAAAACGGACTGTGTCGGTTATTTTCCGAAATTTTCCCACAGACCGAGTTCAAGCTCAACTTCGAGATCAAGTCAACTTTGAGTTCAAACTCAACTTTGAGATCAAAGTCAACTTCGAGATCAAAGTCAACTTCGAGATAAAACTCAACTTCGAGATCAAGTCAACTTTGAGTTTAAACTCAACTTCGAGTTCAAACTCAACTTCGAGTTCAAACTCAACTTCGAGATCAAAGTCAACTTCGAGATAAAACTCAACTTCGAGATCAAGTCAACTTTGAGTTCAAACTCAACTTCGAGTTTAAACTCAACTTCAATTTCAAAGTCACCTTCGAGTTTAAACTCAACTTCGAGATCAAAGTCAACTTCGAGTTCAAGTCAACTTCGAGATCAAAGTCAACTTCGAGATCAAAATCAACTTCGAGTTCAAACTCAACTTTGAGATCAAAGTCAACTTCGAGATAAAACTCAACTTCGAGATCAAGTCAACTTTGAGTTCAAAATCAACCTGTTAGTTCTTAAGCGACGATTTAGGAAATTTATTTCACAATTAGGAACAACCTAGGTCCGTATACAAACCGGTTCAACGGTCGGGAAAACGGACTGTGTCGGTTATTTTCCGAAATTTTCCCACAGACCGAGTTCAAGCTCAACTTCGAGATCAAGTCAACTTTGAGTTCAAACTCAACTTTGAGATCAAAGTCAACTTCGAGATCAAAGTCAACATCGAGATCTAAGTCAACTTCGAGATCAAAATCAACTTCGAGATCAAAATCAACTTCGAGATCAAACTCAACTTCGAGTTCAAGTCAACTTGGAGATATAACTCAACTTCGAGATCAAAGTCAACTTCGAGATCAAAGTCAACTTTGAGTTCAAACTCAACTTTGAGATCAAAGTCAACTTCAAGTTCAAAGTCACCTTCGAGTTTAAACTCAACTTCGAGTTCAAACTCAACTTCGAGATCAAAGTCAACTTCGAGATCAAAATCAACTTCGAGATCAAACTCAACTTCGAGATCAAAGTCAACTTCGAGATCAAAGTCAACTTCAAGTTCAAAGTCACCTTCAAGTTTAAACTCAACTTCGAGTTCAAACTCAACTTCGAGTTCAAGTCAACTTGGAGATATAACTCAACTTTGAGATCACAATCAACTTCAAGTTCAAAGTCACCTTCGAGTTTAAACTCATCTTCGAGTTCAAGTCAACTTGGAGATATAACTCAACTTTGAGATCAAAATCAACTTCGAGATCAAAGTCAACTTCGAGATCAAAGTCAACTTCGAGATCAAAGTCAACTTCGAGAGCAATGTCAACTTCGAGTTCAAAATCAACTTCGAGTTGAAGTCAACTTTGAGATCAAAGTCAACTTCGAGTTCAAGTCAACTTCGCGATCAAACTCAACTTCGAGATCAAAATCAACTTCGAGTTCAAAATCAACTTCGAGTTGAAGTCAACTTTGAGATCAAAGTCAACTTCGAGTTCAAGTCAACTTCGCGATCAAACTCAACTTCGAGATCAAAATCAACTTCGAGTTCAAAATCAACTTCGAGTTGAAGTCAACTTCGAGATCAAACTCAACTTCGAGACCAAACTCAACTTCGAGATCAAACTCAACTTCGAGATCAAAGTCAACTTTGAGATCAAAGTCAACTTCGAGATCAAAGTCAACTTCGAGATCAAAGTCAACTTCGAGATCAAACTCATCTTCGAGATCAAACTCAACTTCAGGATCAAACTCAACTTCGAGATCAAACTAAACTTCGAGATCAAAATCAACTTCGAGTCTAAAGTCAACTTCGAGTTCAAACTCAACTTCGAGATCAAAGTCAACTTCGAGTTCATGTCAACTTCGAGATCAAAGTCAACTTCGAGATCAAAGTCAACTTCGAGATCAAACTCATCTTCGAGATCAAACTCAACTTCAGGATCAAACTCAACTTCGAGATCAAACTAAACTTCGAGATCAAAATCAACTTCGAGTCTAAAGTCAACTTCGAGTTCAAACTCAACTTCGAGATCAAAGTCAACTTCGAGTTCATGTCAACTTCGAGATCAAACTCAACTTCGAGATCAAACTCAACTTCGAGATCAAACTCAACTTCGAGATCAAAGTCAACTTTGAGATCAAAGTCAACTTCGAGATCAAAGTCAACTTCGAGATCAAAGTCAACTTCGAGATCAAACTCATCTTCGAGATCAAACTCAACTTCAGGATCAAACTCAACTTCGAGATCAAACTCAACTTCGAGATCAAACTCAACTTCGAGATCAAAATCAACTTCGAGATCAAACTCAACTTCGAGATCAAATTCAACTTCGAGATCAAACTCAACTTCGCGATCAAAATCAACTTCGAGATCAAAGTCAACTTCGAGATCAAAATCATCTTCGAGATCAAAGTCAACTTCGAGTTCAAACTCAACCTGTTAGTTCTTAAGCGACGATTTAGGAAGTTTATTTCACAATTAGGAACAACCTAGGTCCGTATACAAACCGGTTCAATGGTCGGGAAAACGGACTGTGTCGGTTATTTTCCGAAATTTTCCCACAGACCGAGTCGGTTGTTGAGTCAGCTGCCGTATCGTTGGACCGATACGCTATTTTACGGTATCGGTTGATTTGTGCAACGTTTTTCCGCCGAGCCTCGACTGACTCCGCAATAATCACAACGGTGTAACCGATTACTGAAAGGCCGATCGACTGCTGAATTATGCGCTCTAATTAGCGGAAAAAGTGGCTCAATGATCTGAAGTTGAAAATGCCGAGTTGCCGAATTTTATTTGTGTAGGAAATATCAGTGGCAAGACATCTCCGTAAAAGAATCCGTCCGTCCGCCGTCCACCGTCCGCCGTCTACCGTCCGGCGTCCACCGTCCGCCGTTCACCGTACGCCGTCCGCCTTGAACACTTATTCTCCCAAACGGCTGGAGAATTTTTTTGAAATTTTCAGGCACAATCAACCCTACTTTAACGCCGAATTTAACTACTCTTGTCTGAAAATATTTTTATTGATGAATGTCAAAGCAACAATATGGCTATTTGATATTTGGATACAAGGTTACCTGTATACATGGATGATTATAGGAGTGCAATCGAATGTCAAGAATTGGTACTGAGTTAAATAATAATTGACAAGTTTTTAACATAGGTAGGTAATGAGTAAGAATTAAACAAGCCACGTTAATTATTATTATTATAATAAACCCCTGTGTAAGAATTTGAGTGTTATATTTTGAGTGATTAGCCCCCATTGCGGCTTAGCAACGATTTCTCAGTGTTGGTTTTCCTTACTGAAGATTGCCCGCTTTCGAAACGTTGCAATGCTTTTACTTAGCTGGAATTGTTTATGCGCGTTCTAACTTGTTTGCTCGGTTAATGATTCGACGCCTGGAAGGCGCCAGTTATGAATTTTCCCTGTCCACTTCAAGGTCGACGCGAATCGATGCGTAGGATCGAGAAGACGGAAGCCTCAGCTCGAGGGCAAAAGTCACTCGCGAACAGAAGCTCTGGAATGCTAATTGTCAAATCGTCAGCCCGTCAGAAAAAGTCTGCCGATCGGCGACTTTGCGAAGGCCGAATCGAACACGGCCTTTTCTCTTCCAAGATCGCACTCCGTACACACGGTACGGATAAATGTGGAATTTTTCGGAAAAAGTGTTATTTTTGTCTGAATAAATAGCAAATTTTTAGGGATGTGTAGATTGTTTACGTTTGTACGATAGGTAAAAAATTTAATTTAATTTAGTTTAGGCTAACGCGATTTTACCCATCGTAAACTTCAGAATGTCGATGTTTTCTCTAGACTTACGACTTTTTCCAAGTAGGTATATGAGATATGTTATACTTATTAAGAAATTCTTTCTGAAGCATTGCTGCAGCATTTGCGATTTTAGGACGATTACAATACTTCCATTTTTACGAAGTAGATAATAGCATTGTAATAATCCGTAATAATGCACCAATTTCCGCACCGTCTGAACGCGTCAGGACCTTTTTCAAGGACCAGTCTTCCGAATCGGGCGGGGTTCTCATTCAATGCCCCGTTTCGCAGAATTTGAGTTACTCGACGGGTCGTTTTTCAGGATAATCGGCTCACGTAATGGGAGTCGTTCAGCTCTAATAGCTCAGTAGCTAATGTCTCGAATTAATTGGTCCTCCGTTGCTGTCCGATACAGGCAAAAATAACAACGTCGCTCTTGCGGGAAAACTGACGTCTCCGATGAGTCGACATCGTCGTTTTTTTAATTCTTCCCGAATAATCATCGTCGGGTGGTGGTGTTTGAATAAAATTACACTTTTCCTCGGAACTGATACCTGGCCACGTTATATCACGATGTATCGTCGATATGGACTCTTTTATTTCCGTATTTACGATGAAAATAGAAAAAACTATATTATCGTGATGACCAAAAAAATTAAAATCGAATCGGAGGTTTAGAAGGGAGTTGTTCTTACAAATTTTTTCGCTGAATGCGAGGGTAGGTACTTTTTCCATTCAAAATCATATCATCAAATAAAAATTCACAAAAATTTGAAGCATTAATGGAAGAATTGAGTGTTATATCTATACGAAATACTGGACATTCACTCCAGGTCATGAAAGATGCACTGATGGAATATTGCAGGCAAGGTAGGCAATAAAAGAGGCAAGCAAGGTTATGTAATGCATGTACCTACCTAGATAAGACTGTATAATTACAATCACCAGCTTCCCGGAATACATAAAAGCGCAAGGATATCCTCTGAGTGGTTTGTTCATCTTTTACTAATGGCCTCCATTGATAGGGGCGTTGTCATTCTTTCTGCACAATCACTTTATTGATTTACGGGTCGAGAATGGAATGAATGGGGTCGAACTGTAACACGTTAATGGATCATTCCATCTATGGTTTGGCATGAGTCCAATGTACACCTTGCACCGCCTGATACCTAAAACGTCTTGACGGCCTTGCAACTGCCCCCGGGGGTCAAGAACGGACGAGTTCGACGTATAAGTCTACGTGGACCCAATCGGCCATGGATAATTCTTCCGTGCTTTTCATTCCAGCTGCCATTGAATATTGACAACTAACAACATCGAGGAATTATTGTCGGCTTCACCAGGTTTTTTCAACTGGAAATATTTTTAATAGCTTAAAATATCTTTCCTAATATTTTTTTTGTTGGTCAAATGCTTTTATAAAAATTTTAAGGTGCTGTAAGGTGTGTGCGTCGTTTGAGATACAGGTAGGTAACGTTATGTTTTCAAAAACTTTCGACGGAAATCCTAAATTTTTTTTTTCATAAAATTATAAAATAGGTAGGTATGTCAAATGAATGTGACTTTTTTGATGTTATGTATCTCTCATCGTAAAATTTCAACTTCCACTTGTTACAAAAAAATATTAACAATAATTTTCAAAACATTTGAGTTTTAACTCAAACTTTAAAAGATTTAAAAATCTTTTTTACTCTACAAGAGCAGAAACGAAATTCCCCACCATACTTGGCCAACTTCCCTTCGTAAGTGAAAATCCTGCTCAAAATTTCATATTGGGATGACTCATTGCAAAAACGCTCAACTGTCGTAACATGATTGACGAGTGAAAGTTCAAACACGAATTTGCGGTGCTTCCAGACAAGGAACGAGACTTTCTTCGCTTGCAAATTGAAACAACCCTTGAATGTTAAACATCAATAACTGCTAAGCAAACAGACGTGACCGACAAGGTGGGATGGATTGATCGAATTTCGAACACTATTCCGTATAAGGAGCCGGAAGAATACGATGACCTAATAGATACGTTACATGACTATGACGAACATATTTGTAAGGGTAACGCGCTAAAATTGAGTAACACTCCTCTATGTAAATTTATGATATACCTTCTTCGTCAATATGGACTGCAGTAGGAAATATATAGGATATGTGGTATGTAATATACGTCATTTAATATTGTGAGATTCGTTCATACTATTGGGTTCAAAAACTTTGAGCCAAGTTGATCATATCAAAACGGATCCACTCTGCAACAAACTAAATCAGCAGTTTGCTGACAAATATTTTATTTAACTTTACAAAAAATTAATGTTGTTCGCTTAGATTTTCTACCTTCTTACTCAGTTGAAAGTAAGTGAATTGCTTCCACAATTTAGTAAAAATTTGATTAATTTTCTACAGAAATTATCAGTCTGCATTTATCTAAATACACGAACTGGACTAAGCTAACGTAGATAATAATGATATAAACGTACCTGGAGACAGCCACACCATCCCCTGTTGGCCCGGATGGCTGGCATCGTGGGACGCGGTAAGGACGCTGCAAGGCGCGCTGCGACTCCACTCAAACACCACCCGGACCACCACTCTCCGTTCTGTAACATAAGCGCCCAAAATAGTGTTAAAAATATGATGGAGAGTCCTCAAACATATTTAGGTACCTTCATTCATTCAACTACGCATGAGCAAGGATATTAATTTTAATATAATAAAGACTGCCATTGTTGAATGATTGAAATTAAAATTATCGTACCCATGTTTGAACAAGGACTTATCACGCAGTAAAGATAATAAGATAATATTCCAAGCCATTGAACTTGGAAAACGATTCTATTCTCACTAGAATCGGTAAAGTACTTGAAATGTCCTTTCTACGAAGGTTTTTTTGAGGAAATATTTTTCAGGTGCTGTACCAGTCTAATACAATTCAATTCAAATCGATTCAAAATGGAATAGATCAAATCATTATTGATATTTTTTGGTACATTATTTCCAGAAATAATGTACCTATGTAATTGTTCAAGAAAATTTTTTTTACAACACCCCCTGAAAATTTGTTCTTTCACGTTTCAGAGGTTCTAGAACAAGAATCTGCAATAAAAATTTTTTGTCCGTCCGCCGTACGCCGTACGCCGTACGCCGTACGCCGTACGCCGTACGCCGTACGCCGTCAGCAGCAAAACGCATAGAAGGAGTGGTCCGATTTCAAAAAAAAAAAACGAGCGTTTAGCAAATTTTCCTGTGACGTGCACCTCCTATAAGGGAATCCTCTGAATCAACTCTAGACTACTCAAAAACGATCAAATGTAAAAAAAGTCATGATCTCAAAAACAGTTTTTTTGGTTTTTCGACCCCTTAAAATTTTTTGATCGGATTCCCCTGACAATATGCCTCAAGTTGGAGCAAAACACAACTTTTAGGACCAACCGCACCAAAATCGGATCAGGGGTTCGATACGAAGTGGACGGACGAAATTTTGGCCAAAAATTTCGTCCAGCCACTTCGTATTGAAATACTGATCCGATTTTGACTAAATTAGTCTTGAAAGTTGTGGTTTGCTCCAACTTGAGGCATATTGTCCGGGCAATCCGATCGGAGAAGGTTAACGGGTCCAATTCGGCATAATTAGGGTATATTTTTGAAAAAACACAAAATCTCAATTTTGACGGTGATGCCGTGGGTTTAGAATTTTTTGAGTATTTTTCCCGTGTTTCTCGCTTGATTTACCATAAGATAGGGTGGTTTTTCCGAAAAAATTCGAAAATTTGGTTTTTGAATCGGTTTGGCTTGAATTTCTTAATGCGATTTCTGCGTTTTCGCGTTTTTGGCAATTTGAGGGAGTCCTACTGAACCGATTTTGAATTTTTTGAGCTCGTTGGATTCCTTGAAGGTTTTTACACATTTTTCACTCCCTATAAGTCAAAATCGATTGGGGTTTAGTAATCAAAAACTGGTTTAAAGACTAATTTTTGACCTAAACAAAAAATATTTTTTTGAGCCTTTAAAAAAAATGTTAAAATTCCAAAAAGAATATTTTTGAGTAGGTTTTGGGCAGGTACATGACACAAAAAATTCGCAATTTTCTACAACTCTCCAGGACTAAGAAAAATGAAAAAAACCGATTTCAGCTGGAAAATCCAAGGTCCTAGCCTAGGAAAAATTTCAAAAAAATGATGGATTTGACTTCGGGGTTTTTTGGCGGGAATCTTTAGATATTGACTATGAAACATGAAATTTGGCATTTTTTCGAGATTTTGGTCAACAGGGTCAATTTTGGGGGCAGTGACACTGCTGAAATTGCGGTTTTGCAGTTTTCATGGGTTCACGGCACATGTTCCAATCGGTTCAAGGCGTGAGGAATACGAAATGGCGGCTGTAACATTCCCACCCTTGATCTTGGTAGGGTGGGGAAGTAGGGGACTTCCTACCCCTACCGGCTCTTTCGTCGTCTATTGGCTCAGATTTATTAGAAACTGAAAGTGTGAAGCTGGGATTGGACAGCTTATGTTAATTGGGCGGATCTTGATAACAGTTGTCACCTGTTAACGCGGTTAACAAAATGGCTGCCTTCTTGCCGCCAGGCCTCAGGAAATATTTCTTTGAAAGCAGCCGCCAGGTATTTTCTTTTTATACCTACCTATTTATTATCATTGTGAAAACGTACCTTTTCGGCATAATTGAATTCACGATTGACCATTAGGTACTCCACAAATGATATGATGATAAACCGACCTACTCCAACTATTTGAACTTTATTTTCTGAGGTACCCAGACAAATAATGTACCCATGTCACTAATCTACTTAGCAGCGTTTTATATTATTCAGAGCAGATATATCCGAAACGAGGATACCCGGGATGCGGGTACGGTATCCCTTAAATGCGCCCCGACGACCGTCCCCAAGTTCACGGTTACTGGCCAACGGCCATCTGGGCTAATCAATTGACATGCAGAGCGCAGTTAGATCAGTGTCAGGTCGACGTACGGCACCGTCTTGCGCCGGATTTCAAATCGAGAGCGACCCGGCGCGCCATTCGAGGCCTCGTGACCTCGTACGTAGGATTCGGTTTCACTCAATTCGTATTCAACCGAGTCCTACGCGATGTGTAGCATCCGACACCGTATTCGCTCTCCCGATTTCGAAGAAAGGCGAACCTAACGGGCCCTCCGCCGTTTGCGCTGATTACCTGCTTTGTTTTTCTGTTTTTACTTCCATATTTACAGAGTAAATGAAAGTATTGTGATCGTCCTAAAATCGAGAATCGGAACGGAGCTTCAGAAAAAACTTTTTCTTATACACATTTACTCAGAATCACTTCCTGAACAAGTGTCTGTGTGTCCGTTAGTCCGTCCGTCCGTCTGTCCGTCCGTCCGTCTGTCCGTCTGTGGTCATTAACAAAAACGACCATAACTCCCTCAATTCTCAACCTTTTTTCAAATTTCTTGAACTGAAATGTTTGTCTCGGCAAGACCTAACACCCTGTTTAATCGAAATTTGGATAACGCACAGTACTTCCGATATATTTGCATTTTTAGTGTTTTCTATTTTATTTTTTTCCGGCCAGAAAAATGAACCGATTTGAGCGTTCTTGGTCTTAAAATCTTTGTTTTACCTTGCAGAATATGTGGATATTTTTTGTATTCCGATAATGTGGTGTATTTTTATTTTGGGCAAATTTTACTTCTGGTTTCCTGTAACTAGAACATGCTGCAAGAATATAATTTTTTTAATCTCGATTTTTTGTAGGCTTTACAAACGAAAAAAAGGTGAAAACAGATGAAAAGACTTGGTGAATTGAAGACACTCGCTGATTTCAAAACTTATTGTATAAACGAAGTATTTAATTTTTTTGTATTTTTATTTTTTCGCCCACGCAGCGACTTTTTTTTTTGTTAAAAGACAATTTTAACTAGTATCTAAAATACAATTTACGCGCCTTAAAAGACAACGCAGGAAAACACAATTCCGTTTGAACATTGGTCGAGAGCCGACTCTCCCGCCATGGAGACGCGCCGCGCTGCCGGAACCTGAGCCGGGCGGTGCCGAGCCGGGCAATCCGAGCCCTTCGATCAACGATATTACTAGCCGCCCTAGCGGAATTTCGGACCAGCCGCCCGGCACGGCTCAGCAAGCCGTAGGCGCTACGAATCCGAAAATCTACGACCCGCGCGCATGTTCGTTCGTGTAATTCCATGTTCGGCTATCCTGCTTGTGCGAATCGCCTGTTCGCGGCCTCAGTCTTCCGCCGTCTTCCCTCCGGGTCGGTCGCGTCGCGCTCGCGTAAGTAAATTTTCCTTTTTGCCCCCCCTAGGATAGGAAAAAACACTTCGAAAAATATTTTACATAGAAAAACTTCGTTTCTAATTGTCCTTTTTCTGATTTCCTTCTTCAAATTTCTTGAACTAAGAGATTTTTCTCAGTAAGACCTATCACCCTGTTGAATCGAAATTTGAATTACTCGCAGTACTTCCGATAAATTAGCACTTTTAGCGTTTTCAATTTTATTTTTTCCTGACCACAAAATTGAACCGATTTCAGCGTTCCTAGTCTTAAAATCTTCGGTTTAGACTGCAGAATACGTTGGTATTTTTCATGTTCCGATAACTTTTCATATTTTTAGGCGAGTTTTAAAATTTGCATCATGAGTCCTGGTATTTCTGAGCCATAAAGCCTCCAAAGTAGTAAAAATGTGATACAATCGTGTCGGAAATTTGCGAATCATAATATGGAAGTATTGTGTGTACCACTGGTTTGAGTGAAGGTTTTCGATAATTCAATTACTGATTATTTCGGTCATTTCTGCTTGAAAGCAAGTGAGTTCGGCATAGTGCGGGCTTAATATCGATAATAAGTTAAGAAAAATGCCATTCTTTTCGCCCGTTAACCGAATTTATCCCGAATTTTACCGAATTTTTCCGATTTTATCGGAGAGAGGGTCGGAGCTAGTTAGGGCATGTCGCTCTAGCCTCATAGCTTAATATGTACTTTGGTACACTGCGGTCATTGCCTCGCCGCCTCGAGCGGACTGGATCCAGCGTGTTGAGGGCGTTGGGTGGAATGGAGGGAATTGTATTGCACGCTCATGAGGGTGCATAGCGCTGCGTCTACGGAAAAAATAGTCGGCGGCGCATCGCCGCGTAGACGCAGCGCCGCGCTCCCGGGTTTCGCCAGTGGAGCGGGGCCGTGTAAATTGAATTGTGCCCTCGCTAATCGATACTATCGATAGTTTGTGTTTGTTATTCAATAACCAATCTTTGTAATCGCCCAAGTTTCAAATAATTTTAAAATTTTCCCTAGGTAGGTACTCTCACGATTATTTCTCATTATCAGAAAATTTCTTTCTACTCCGACTGGTTTATTTCTTGGTAAGAAAAGATAGTTTTGGTAAATTTCTTGGACTTTTGTTGTTAATAAAGATAAATAATATAAATGTAAATATAATATAAATAAAGGTAAATAAAGATAGATTGGTCAATTTGTTAATAAATATAAATAATATTAATAAAGATAAATAATATAAATATAAATAAAATATAAATACATAAATAAAGGTAAATAAAGATAGTTTTGGTAAATTTCTTGGACTTTCGTTGACCTATCGATAGTATTGGTTAATTTCTCGGACTTTCGTTGGTAAATAAAGATAAATAATATAAATAAAGGTCCCCAAGGCCGATGAGCGCCGACTCCCTTGCTAATTTGGACTACCGTTGACCTAGTGATAGTTTTGGTTTATCATTCAGTATTAATAAATCTTCGTAATCGTCCAAGTTTCAAAAAATTTTACCTTTTTTCGCATTCAACTGTAACTGTAAAGTAGAATTTGATTATTTTATTATTATTATTTATACATTATTATATTAGGTACCTATATATTGTTTTATATTATTATGGCATAATACAGATAATACATTGTATCATTACTTATATACATTACCTATTATATTATTATTTTTATTATTGCCAACCTATCTATTATTTTATTATTAATTAATAGTTCAATACTTAGTTAATTATTGTGGTTTTCTCTAGCTCGGTGTACTGATATCTATGGTAAGATTTGGTATCTAGCATGGTTGTTTTGGGTCATCCAGATCCGGAATGAGGACAAATATCTTTTTTTTAATAAAAGATTCCAAATAATTTGGAAATTTAATAAGATCATTATTCAACATCATTATTACGACCCATTAATCAGCGTAAATGCTGTCTTCTTGATTTATTTTTATTTCTCAGGACTTCAGGCTATTATAGTAGGGACTTGAAGAGCGTTTTTCGTTTTTTAGGTTGAGTAAAAATTTTCAGGTTCAAATATATTATTCTGTCGACCTATCGATAACACGGAACTATCGATAGCACCGATCGATTATTACTATCGATATTAAGCCAGCACTATTCCGTAATAATAATTCCACGAAATCTCGGATTCGATGAATATAACCGACAATTTTTTGCAAAATACTCATTTCATTTTCTTACCGTCCCGTTTCGCTCGTTCCGATTCGCGTCCGTCCGATTTCTCGTGCCGGTTGAGGGAACAACAATTTTTAAATGGTTCTGTGTTGTGTCGCTGTGTCGTGTTGTGTGGTGGATTCGCTTTGGACTTTGTGTCTGCCGCCCTGGTAACGCCACAAGTCAAGATTCCATCGGTTCGATGAAAGTAAGTGCTAGAATAGTGTCGAAAATCTTTCATCCTATGCTCGTTCTGGCGCATTCTTATGCTCGTAGCTGTCGTTTTCATAATCAACTTGGAAATTCAGATTTTTTTATGATTGATATTTCCATCTTACATTTTTATGAACTTGTCCTCGCTGTAGTCTACAGCTAATCCAGTGTAGTAAGCAATATTTTTTTCTCTCGATTTTATTCAAAATTTGACGTCTAACCGCAATGCTTCTTCTTGTTTGTTGCAGGTGTGATCAAGTGCCGTGTTTATTCTCAAGGGAGTGCAATTCCAAACATTTGATCAATATTAGTAGGTGATTACGTTAGGTTTGAAAATTTCGGTTTGGTGTTCATCTGATCAAACTTCAAAGTTCAAAAAGTTTCAATTCCTGACTGGAGCCTTTGACAATTGAGTCGGTAGGTATTTCTTTGCTTTAAATTTTCACCATAGAAAGCAATTCGACACAAAAGCTTTGAGTAAAACCTAGTTTGAAAAATTCAAAAATCCCTTAAATTCGTAAATTGAACTGTTTTCTGGATTTTTCTCCTAAAATCAAGTTTTATTTTGACAAAAAAAGTGTCGTGCTGTGGAAACATTCTGTGGTTCGAGAAGTGCAACACCTCGGAGTATGCAGCCGGAGGACATCGGCCAACGAGGAGCGACGCGGCCAAACGTAAGTTACCATTAAATGATAAATTTTATCATTTTTGATAAATTTATGATTTATATCACACTATTTCTATTATTTTTGCTTCCCTGAAGCAAATGGAGCTTCAACGGATTTTCCATTTTTTTGTTACAGGTATGTCCGAACTTGTCTGCGTTTGGTCCAAAGGTAAGAGTTTTTCATTTGAAATCGAAGAGATGCATGGCTTACGAACGAAAAATAGGTAAATAGGTAGGTAGGTATTGTAGCGAAGGATCCCCACATTTTGGCACTTTATCGACCCGTTACATTCCCATAAACTAGAATTTCGCGTTTTTTATTATCTCGTGTCCTGTCCAGTTTTTCTTGACATTTCTGAAGTGTTTCTCGAAAAGTCTTCGCGATTTATTGTGACTCGGGTTTCTCCTGATGTTCGAGCGTTCAATTAAGTCGTGGGAATAGGTAAGTACGATTCATAAAAAAAAAATGCCAATTATTAGATACGAAAATTACCTTGAATAGTTTTTTGTCCTTTGAATATCCACTGTTCGTAATCATGTTACGGCCATCGATCAGAAATTAGGCTGTAACTCGATCGGAAATTCACTATTTGTTTTCACACAATGTCATTGCAGTGATGGACAATACTACAACTATCCGTAACATCTTCGGGCTGAGGATTCATATAATTTCGACCGAACTTCAGGTAAGTTCGATTGGTCGTCAGTTTATTAAAATCATCATATTATATTACTATGAGTATAAGTACCTATGAGTATAAGTACCTCAATTTTTGAAATTTTTGATTTTTGTTAAATAATATTTATTTAAATGAATAATAAAAAATATTTATTTTTTAAAAAGTATTAATTAATATTTATTTAAATAAATAATAAAAAGTATTTATTTTAAACAATATTAGGTCTTGGTCTTAAAATCTTTCTTTTACCTTGCAGAATATGTGGATATTTTTTATGTTCCGAAAAACTGGCGGTTTTTTATTTTGGGCGAATTTTGAAATTTGAATAGTGAATTTTTTGATATTTTTGACCTAAACACCCTCAAAAGCAGTCAAAATATGATCAAATTGTGTCACAATTTTACGTTCCAAAATATGGAAGTATTGTGTGTTATCTACGCACCACTGGTTTATTTTTTAGGTCGGGAATTTTAGAGCTTTCTATTTTTATTTCCTATTTTTCAGATTCGCGGCGTTTTTATCGTATTTTTGTATAGACACCTACAAGTTAAATGTTTTATTTATTTCGTAAAAATACAACATACCAACGATCGTTATAGTTAGGTGCCTAATGAAATAAGGGCCGTATTCACAGCACTTCCTAGGCATAGGAGCCGCTCGATGCGCCAGCGCTTCCTTTGCACATTTTATTGGTCAATTTCAAAGAAACAAACATTCCGTTTCCGTAAAACTCGCATGTTATGGAGACGGTCACAGAGCAACTTGAGTGCTGTAAATCGCAACCACAATTTTTGAAGTTCCAATTTTGAGGTAGCAAGCGTTTTTGTAAAACAATATCGTATAGGCGTTTTGACTTTACTTAGGGCTGATCTCACCTACAAACCCAGTTTGAGAGGCCATATTTTCAGCGCAAAGTATCAGCATCTATCTGCAGATAACCCCCACGAATAACTTTCATACCCCAAAGGAAACTTGGAGTTCTCGAGTCGTTGTCCTTATGAAAGGATATTAGCCTTTATCGTGTGAATGCTATCTAACCTATCATTACAGTCACCACAAGGTCCATTCAATAATGTACATGTATAGAGATGATAGGTACCTGCAGGACCAAACGCGTCTGTGATACTGGAAACCGCACCCTACCATTGTTTTAGCACAGTACATCATTCGGAGATTTTCGAGATGCCGAAACTCCACAAATCGTAGGTACATACGTTATTTCAGGTACATCTATCAAGAGGTAATGACAGAATACGAATGCGTGCGAGGTATTTATAACGTAAACCTATCTTGTTCTTCCTTGGAGGAGAAAACTAATTTTTTCAACGCCCCCACAATTTTCAAATTTTTTCCTTCCAAGTTTTTTTTTTTCATTTGTATATGATTCTGCACTAACAGCCGTTTCCAAGTGCCACATTTTTGTTTTTTCAAATTTAATTTTTCAGGCCACAACAATAATTAATTTGAGTGTTCAGAGCATTTTTGAAATTTTTAAATCATGTTTTCCTCAAAAATTGTTCAAATATATTGCTGACAGTTCTTCAAACACGCGAGAAAAATTAATAACGCTATGCGTAAATACATACAACTGCTATCCTTATTAGGTATTAAAAAATGTAACTGTCTATTACACGCGTTCGTGAGATCTTCACGCTTCGCTAACATTGTATACGTGGGTCACACAGCCAGCCGAAAAAAGTTACATTGTGGTACCCGAAACCCCTAATCTTCGACACCTCTTGTTTTCAAGCACCGATTTTTTCATCAACTCCGAGGGCGATGGTTTCATCTTTTTATCGCGCCGATAATTCCGAATATTGTTTTCGACAGCTTCAAAACGGTTTAGGACAAAGGACCTGCTAGTCATTTCCGCTACGTGTGTTTCTTATGGATTATTCACGGTTGGAATAAGGCAACGGGGTAGAAAAAGATGTTTAAACTCAAGTGAACTCTGGCGCAGGGGCAAAATGCGGTGACAATTTGAAAGAAATTCATTATTCGTCAAAACAAGTGCTGGCACGCTGTTAACACAATATACTTTCATTTTTTGAAAATTGTGGAAGATCGATCAGTGAAAGAAGCGAACATTTTTATTTATTTTTATGAAATGTCTCAAAGAATGAACTTTTTAGTGGTTGTGTCTCGACATCATTCCCCCAAGTTCATACGTGTTGCCAGAAAAATATTACAGATTATATCTGGAAAAGAAATTTGACCAAATTTCAGTAATTGTGAGAGGCACGGCTGTTTTCAGATATAGGTAGTACCTATGTAACTCAGACGCCCTTTATGGAAAGCAAACATTGATGAGACCAGCAATGAGAACCAGTCCAATCGAAAAGGTAACTTTTACCAATTTTTTCACAGGATAGATGCTTTATTTATCCTGTTTGCTACCGGTAGATAACTGGCATCCGGTCCGTGAAAGCGAATTCTGTGGAAGGGGAGAAATGTCAGGACATTTAAAGGGAGTCACGAGCCGGTGCTCCTGGTGGTGCAAGACGTGTCGATATTTCCCTCGAGCGAATACTTTGCCTACACACGGCACATACCGAGAATCGCCTGTGTTGCCACACGTGAAAACAAATATCCTGCATGCGTTTGCAACTTGGAAAACTATCAAATTCTTATCATTCAGGATTCGATTTTACCAGCTGAAAAACTCAATTATGCCTAAAAACATGAATTGAAAAGATATTAAATAAACCGTTTAAAAATTTTATTTGTTTAGGCTCATTTTCCCCCGTCTAGTTCCAAGCCTAGCCACCACGTGGTGTTTTAAAATGAGCGAAATTCCAGGGGAGGATAGATAAGTATCATATTTTAAACCAGTGGTGCGTAGATAACACACAATACTTCCATATTTTGGAACGTAAAATTGTGACGCAATTTGATCATATTTTGACTGCTTTTAAGGGTGTTTAGGTCAAAAATATCAAAAAATTCACTATTCAAATTTCAAAATTCGCCCAAAATCAAAAAACGCCAGTTGTTCGGAACATAAAAAATATCCACATATTCTGCAAGGAAAAACAAAGATTTTAAGACCAAGAACGCTCAAATCGGTTCATTTTTGTAGCCAGAAAAAAATAAAATAGAAAAAACTAAAAATGCAAATATATCGGAAGTACTGTGCGTTATCTAAATTTCGATTGAACAGGGTGTTAGATCTTACCGAGACGCACATTTCAGTTCAAGAAATTTGAAAAAAGGTTGAGAATTGAGGGAGTTATGGTCATTTTTGTAAATGACCACAGACGGACAGACGGACTAACGGACTAACGGACACACGGACTAACGGACTAACGGACACACGGACACACAGACACTTGTTCAGGAAGTGATTCTGAGTAAATGTGTATGAGAAAAAGTTTTTTCTGAAGCTCCGTTCCGATTCTCGATTTTAGGACGATCACAATACTTCCATTTACTCTGTAAATATGGAAGTAAAAACATTACCTAAAGTAGGTAAAATAATTTTTTTCTTCAATTAATTGAAAGTTCTACTATAGCATCTTATAGAGCACTTCTCTTGCCCTTAAAAGAGACTATGCCGTTCACCCGATCCAAATCGTTTGAATAGATCCGTCCTAATGAGTAATTTGTACAAACATTGACCCTGCAATTGTCTTATTAGCTGCACAGGCCTGCTGCACACGCCACAATCCGTGTGCGACGTTGCCAGATCTTCTACAACGTTGCAGCAGCTTGATCATTTTTGTAAACATGCAAGTAGGTTCAAATCAAGTCAATTCAATTTTCGCTCTGTCGCAACAACCACTCGCGTTTGTCGTTTGCCGGCCAAATACAACGGAAATAATGGAACTGAGAACATTCTTCATGAATCATGCTTAGAAAATGATACCCCAGACACCATTGTAGGAAAACCCATACAGAAAACGCCTGCCGTTTCAATCTGGACGTCAATATAACGGTCTCGGGTGAAAAGAGGCGCATCCCACCCTCCTGGTTACTTATTGCTATTTCTCCGACTCAGGGGGAAAACCTCGCTATTTTATGAGGGGATGCTGCCGACAAACAACCTAACCCTTCCAAGATTCCTTTACACCACATCGAGCACAAGTCTGTATACGATCCATTAGGCTTGGAGTGTCTTTGGCAGACAACCAGGGCCATTGTGACATTTTTGTAGAAGTAATTCAATTGTTACACCTAAATTTATTGTGGATTTTGAAGGTGGGACATTAACCACGGCGTTTTCCCATCATTTTAATGTTTAATATAGGAAGAGTAGATAATTATTTGACAACATCGTGGTATTTCTCACCTTCAACTTACACATCAATCCAATACAACGCTAGAGGGGTCCGTAAATTTGTGTATTTAATTGTTTTTACATCAATTTTTACGGGTTTATGAGATTTACAATTACACTATAGAAAAGCCGTTCATCAATGGTGCAATGTCAATTGCCCATGGCATCAAGTCAATGGCGCCTTCGAAACGGTGCGGTCGATTAGGTACGAATTGAGCCTGAAACTCTCAGCAATATTGAGCGATGGCAGGATTGCTTTTTACGCAGGCTGTTGACTTTGGCTTGGCCATTCCGTGAGTTGCGGTTTTCCCCCCGAACCGATGTGCTAATAGGATAATCACATTTTTCCATCATGATGCAGCACGAATGCTCAATAATCCTCAAAACCACCGAATTTACAGGGCAGTAACGCAACACCTCACATCCCTGCCTCTCCATACCAGGCGCAGCGGTCATTTAGCAATAACGAAAAATTCACATCAAACTAAAAATACCAATATCTCGGAAGTATAGTAGGCAGTCTGAATTTCGGCCGAGGAGGATAAAAGGTCATGCTAAAAAACATGCCAGTGAAAAAAAAATCCAGAACATTTAATAAGATGCACTTTTGGGACAAATGCCTGTCAGTTTGTCTCTGGGATATCCTGTGCCATCTCTGAAATATCAATCCTCGGATTCATGTCTTAGTGGTATGTATATTCATGCTGTTTAAAGTGCGAGACCATTGGGCACGGAACGGTTTCACGGAGCATAAGCATCCTTCAAGATCCTTGAAGATCTCCCTTCACGCATGACAACAAGATAGCACACGGCCAAAGGGAGCTTAGGTCGTTAGGGTATTTCGACCCTTTGCGTAGGAAGGTACATCTGTCATCCACGCAACGTCAAGTGAGGTCGGATCTAATGAGCCTTCCTGGCCGGGGGTTGGCAATCCAAGGGTTAAGGATGTGGATGCATGGAGATCGTTCGGTTTTAGGTCCTAATGATACAGAATTCTTGGAGTAAGGCAACAATAGCAGGAGAACAGGTGACGTCGCGACAGGTGCGCCATTGTCCGGCTCATCCGAAAGAAGAGGTGTCGAGGAGGTGGGTTCCGCTCACGTAACGATACCGGAACACATTTTTGATACCAGAAATTGAATTTGAAGGAGAAATACGATTTTTGAAAAACAGTGCGTAGATAACACACAATACTTCCATATTTTGAATCGTAAAAGTGTGACACAATTTGATCATATTTTGACTGCTTTTGAGGGTGTTTAGGTCAAAAATATCCAATAGCTCACTCAATATTTCGAAAATTCACAATCAATTTTTTTGGCAAACCGACTTTTTTCACTCTACGTGTTTTCCAAACTGAAAGTCCGATCGAAAGACAAAAGTGAAAGTACTATGCGATACGAATCATATTGTCGGCAGGTTGCAGGTTACCTCAAACAAGACCGTAGGGAATACCGTTGAGAAATATCCAACGGTTAAATAGAGCGGCGATCAAGAGTATTTGGAAGTGGGCGGTCAGAAATGATAACGCAAGACACGACGCGATTATCATCCGGCGAGAGGGAGAGTGTGAGATTCAAATCAGCTGATTACCATAATCTTGGTATAACGTGCAGTGCCTGTGTGGCCTCGCACCATGGGACAAGTCTTCGTCAATGGGACGCACGATGTTATACAACTCGCCGGACTAGATCACGAATATGTCACATAGACTTTGGCATGGTAGGTATCTCAGAAGCTATTACCTACGCGTATACAATTATTAAACTTGGTCAAAATATTTTTTTTTTTTTTTTTTTGAGGCCTGGTTTAGGTGCTTTGAGATAGATCTTCAATCAGCACAAAAGATCAGAAATAGGCTAAACATAATGTATTTAGCCCTTATATTCTAAGGAGTATCCTTGTTCCTCGGCGAGCATATAATTGAACAGGCAGCATAGTAAGTCTACTCATTCCAAATTGCAGGCAGTCAACGAAAAATTTCAATTTGCACACAAGTGTTGCCAATTTTGACGAAATTTCACAGGTATCTATTTGAACATGAAATAAAACGTTTGGCTTATGTTGGTTGAATTGGTAGCAGAGCGTGGTTTAGGTCAAATCTGTATAATAATACCTCAAAAGCGCCATTACTAGAAGAGATTTTGAACCAGAGATTTCAAACCAAACTTTTCATGCATGAGTCCATACACAAATCAAACAATCCATACGCTCCACCCTGACGGACAGTTGAGGCCATTTTGCACACCGTTTAGAATAAAAAACCGATTGTGCGCCTGTGGAACATAGAAAAATTGACTCTTCCTGGTGGACTAGTAAACTTTGGGATGCACGACTCTCACAATCACGGCACACTATTTAGAGAAGCACGAAGAAAACGTTGAAGGTCAAACCGCAAAGCATTGTTTGCATAGTGAGGCTCCAAAGTCCAAGCATTGCAAAGGATCCTCGAACTCTTCACTTTCTACGCAATTAGAAACTGACGAGGGAAAGAACATCGACTTTTACGTGAAACGAGAACAGCAGTTACGTCGGTTTTTTGTCGAGATAATGGAAACAATTACGTTCAAGTCTGGAAGTGCAGTCGGACATTGATGGCCAATAAAAAACGAGTGGGATAAAATGTTACTTTCATAGCACCTTAGAAAAGGATTGTAAAACTATTAGGCCTGCCTTAACCTTACACCTATCCGACATTAAGCTAAAAGGAGCTGGGAACGAGTTTTTTTCGAGAAAGTAGAAGGCTTTCAAAAAGTCTTCGGACTAATACAAGCCGTCGTTTCATGTGCTTACTGGGCGTTTCTGGAGTAAGTATTGACCCGATTTTGGTTCAATCGACAGTGTCATCGAATTTAGTTTTATAACTAATAATAATGAAATAGGCCCTTACAATTTGTATATACTTGAATCGTGAAGGGGATTCAAAACTTATCCATCTCTTTTATGCTAAACTATAGTTTTTGATTGCGAGGATAAGTAGTCGTATAGTATTTTTCAAATAATTATATTACAAATAATTGTAATGCAACTAGAACATTGTCTATCCTAAAAAACGAGCGGTTCAAGAACGTGGTTTTCCCTTTCAAACAATTACAAACTTCACGAAACGGCCGTCAAAAAATATTTGGCAATTTCGGATTTGGCAAGTTTCCGATCAAGCAATATCGAACTTTTCTCGGATAAAGCTGGAATAAACTGATATTGCAAAAGCTTCGTGACCGATCTATAGGTTGAAAGTGCCGCAACTCCTGAAATGAGGATGGCCGCACGAAATGGGTATTTGCCGCAAGTGCCATTGCTGTACAATATTGAAGCTGTAGTAGTTATTGTCGGCATGCTACCACGAGAAGATGCTAGAGCTATTTGGCACAAATCTTCGCAAGTTGCATACCAACTTCGGTGTCACGCGCGTCTTGTGGCCATAACGCCTTTCACATATTTTCTATCGAGAATTCTTGGATTTTTTATCCCGTCAATATTTCATCGGATTTGCCTCGAAGGACAAACAGAACTAATTTTTCAACCCTGAATCCAAACGGCTAAAGTGTGGAAGAAAATGGGTGTTGAAAAAGTGTATAAGCTTTTCTCGAGAAAATGGAAAATTAGACTTCTGGTTCGTTTTTTTCGTGGAGAGGGATGAAAATCCGTCCATCCCTAATAAGTTACCCCAATCTTTCTTTCTATTTTTGGCCTCTTATCTCCGGTTTCTCAAAAATATTCAAACTCTACCTCGCTCCAGGTCAAAGCTCCCGAAGTTGAAGAAGTTGTTTCTCCGAGTTTTTTCTATTTGTTCCATCGATTTGCAGACTAGATGAGAGCACTTGAAGCAAGTTCTTCCCCATTTCGAAGTGAAAATTAAAGGGAAGAACGGTGTGATGATTGGGCGGTAATTGGTAGCAGAACTGGATTTAGATGCTGCATGCTTCCGTGCGAGCTGAAGATTAACCTCACGCAGCTCTTGAGTTATTTCAACTCTTCACACGCAAACTTGTTCTTAAAATTGCACCGCACTTGGCTATTTTTCAGGTCTTTGCCCCCATGAGGGCATCTTCAGTTTATTAAGAAAATTTATCATGCTGTATATTATTCAAAATCAGGAAGTCCAGATTGCTGTTATGCCATTATTTGGGAAAAAATGTAAACTGATTGGATTTGACTGCTAATCACGGAATTACTGTGTGTAACCAACGCACCATAAAATGTTATGATTTTGATTTTTTTTTTTGCACACCGGCTCTTCGGTAGTCGTAGCTTTTCGGAGTTGGCGCTCAGTCATCGGACCGCGCCGCTCGGTCGCTTTCACTTCCCGGACAAGTTCACGGCCATCGCTCCTTCTCGATCATGAGAACCCCCGCAACTCGCTACCGGCCTTTTCGACAAAACAAGTCCGATTCTCATTGGGGAAGGAAAACGGTTTCGAATAGTGATGGGCGATACCACAAAATATTCGATACCAGTACTCGATACTAGTATCGAAACAAATATTCGATACTTCTCAGATATCGAAAGAAAATATTCGATACTGAAGAGTATCGAATCATATGAGTACTTTTTAATTTCACACACCGAATTAAATGTTAATAAAATGGAAATAACAGATTAAATAACACTATTAAGCCCTGACGTTATTTATTTTACGTTATATTACTTTTCAACCTAGGTTAATAGGTCATTTCTATGTGTAAAAGTTATTTATAAGATCAAACGAATGTCGAAGAAGTGGTGATGGAGATGGGGAGGAAAACGACATCAACGGTGTCATTCACTCTGTCAAGTTTTAGAACTGCTTCCCTACTCCACGCAGGAATGTCAATCGGCAACCATAGCTGGCGAAAGTCGGTCCCTTTTGTAAATTTTATTAGTTAGTATAAATAAAGTAGGCAGGTAATTTCGAGACTACTCATTTGAGTATTTTTCCTGAAGTCGGGAAAAATACTCGATACCTACACTAGTATCGAAGCAAAATATTCGATACCAAATGTACTTGGTATCGAAAGAAGATATTCGATACCATACTCATATCGATAAGTATCGCCCATCACTAGTTTCGAAATTTTGCCCAATGAGAACGTAGTGTGTCAAAACGAAAGCCCGATCGTCTTCCGGCAGGAAATCTTTATATACCAACTAACTTAGTCGAACTATGTAACTATACAGCATCATCTGAACAACCCTCAATGCATCATAAACTTATTCACCTGTACGGGTTTACTCTTGGTTCAACCAAAATGTCAAAAAGTGCTAGCAACTTGAGGGAATTCTCTACAACCATCTTCCTCTACACTTCTGGTGCGCCGAGACTTGTGTTTCCCGTGGGAAGTGGAGAGAAAATCTAAATTCAAATTTTGGACATTTCAGTCGTTCCTTCTTTTCAAGGCTGGCGCTCTCTATTTAAAGCTACTCATGACACAAGTATAGAAATTTGCGAGAATGTGGTTAAAAACGTCAAAATATATTCGAAACATTTTTCGGCTTACTGGTTCCACCACAGCCCCTGTGGCCTCGCTCCTCAAAAATGTTCAAGATGTGGATATGCTTCTCGGCTTAGCTTCATTGTCCATAATATATTATGGAGTTATAACTTGTATAATAGATCGACTATTCTTATAGAATCTTCTGGGTCAACGGGATGACACCGATTTTACTAGTTGCATAACCTCGTCCAAGTTTTAGAGATATCAAGTCATAAAGTTTCCCAATAGTTCACGCCCTGACCTGGTAACACGGCGTTCTTGCCAAGGGACTTTATTACGACCCACTTGTCCATAAAACGGGAATTTTAGTTCCTGCTCTACAACTCTTATGTCATGCAGAACAACATCATCTTACGAATTCCAAGAAAGGTTTTTTATAGGCTGTGACAAACTTAGTTATATTATGGAATGAAGGTGTAAGGTATAATATTGTCGGAGCAGCGTCTCTTTTGTGTTTGAATAAAGCCTGTAACAAGCAAAACTTCTCTAGCAGGTAAAGTTAAATGTAAAAAAAAGTTTTAAAATCATTTTTTTTTTTCAATTGATTTTAGAATCAAATTTTTTCAATCAGTGTCAAAATCAAATTTTTCAATTGATTCAAAATCAAATTGTTTCTTTTGATTTAAAAAACAAATATGATTTTTTCAAATTTTTACCCTGGTTTTACCTAATTGATGAATTGAAAAACCGGGTCCGAGCTTTTTATCGTTAAAATAGGTAAGTAATAAAGGATAAATTTTCCCTGCCATAATTATTGGAGTATACTTTAATATAAAATAAAATCAATTTTGAACGACTAGTACATATTCAGAAAATAATTTATAAAGTGAAATTAATAAAGGCAAAAAATGGAGGTTGGCCGTTAATGGTCGATGTCACAATATCGGTTTTATGTCAAAAATACGCTTAGATATAAATATAATAATATAGCATATTATGCTCTTATTAACAAAAATATATAGAAATACGTTCATACCTATTAAAAATGAATGAAATTATAAATTTGATAAATTATTAATTCCTACGCCGACATTCACAATAATTACCTATGGATTCTGAAATTAGGTATTTCAGAAATAAAAAACAAGTTGGAAAAGTAAATTTAAAAAATACCATGTATATCTTCCCCATGACGATCGCTACTTGTGGAAAAGGTCCATCAGCAAAACCATCGACCGTCCAACGAACGCGCGGGCTGAACGCGCGCAACTGACTCGATCCTCGACAGGTGCCGGCCGATGTTCCTGGGGAGTCGGACTCCTTGGAGGGGAACAGAATAGGCAGAACGTGGCCCGTACCAGAACCTGGCGACCTGACTACGTGACCGAACCAAAGCCGACGAGGATGATGGGTGTATAGTCGTATACTATACTGAAGCGTCCCGAATAGTATAACACGGTCACAGCAAATGGTTTTTGGGCTCTGCTGCGCGAATAAGTTTGAAAAGAGAATTTTGAAGACTTCCAACCTAAGGTGCGCAGAAAATATTAAACTTCCATATCGACAGTGTATCAGATTCTGCGAAACTTAGTTTGGGTTTTCAACATACGAGGATTTACAGATTCACTGTCGATATTTTGGTATGTACCGAAAGAGAGTGATAATTTTGCAAAAATTATAATCGCATGATACAAGGTGTAATCCCGAGACCCTTTGCTCCACAAGCGGATGTCCTAACCAATAGACTACCTGGCGACCGTCCGTATCAATTTCCCGAGGGTTTGAATTGGATGCTCAGTGTTAGGTTGGTTTTTGGTGTTGGTTTTTCTGACGACTCAACTTTCCATGTTGTCACTTGTACGTAAAATAAACATCGTCTTCGAATTTCGAATCTTTTTTCATATTTACAGCATTTCCAAGTCAAATTGGAAAAATTCTCACCGAATTGAGAATTTCCCAAACCAAATCGAGAATTTCCACACCGAATTGCGATTTTCCCATACCACATTGAATTTTTGAATTGATTTGAGGACTTTTAAATCCAGATCGAGAATTTTCCAAAAGTGTATATCTTTAAGCAGTAATTATTACTGAGCCTAGAAGCCTCGAAACGAGTTCTGAATATCATTGATTAGGTTCAAAATGTTACGGGCAAAAAAATGGAATTATAACCATAATGTCATTTCCGCACCTGTGGTGGTACATGACGCCAAAAAACGGGATCACGTAGGGCCCAGGAGTCGTGCCTATAGGCCAACTTCGACCACTTTTCATGCTCCGAAGTCTCCAGTGATGTTTCAACTTGATCCAAAGTTTGGATTCCAAACCAAAGATAAAAGGTGAGTTTTATTGTGGTTTGGGTCGCTGGTTTGGTGGCTATATAAAGTCTTACAGCTTCTGGGTGATGAGGGCCAATCGACAAAGTTCTGGATCTTTGTAGTGACCTAAGGTGACCTCTGGTGCCCCTTGCGGTTCTACTAGTGCATGAGTGAATACAGGTAGGACGACGAATGACAAAAAATTCTGCAGGGTTGTTTCATGTGCAAATTTACCTCTAGAATAGTATGTTCATTTATGAATTTCGTTTTGTTTTGAATTCGAATGAACATGGTTGACTTCTTAGAGGATTTTCGTCCTTGAAGAAAAGTTCGACGTTGTACCAGGTGAACCTCCAGCGTACGACTGACTCAGTGCCCTATATCCAGATTTGGGTATTATTAGGTAGGCATACGCGGGGGTGGGTATCGCCTCGGCTGAACGGGTCAAAACGGTTCGCACAGGTTCGTTCACCTCCAACCGCCCCTTTCCGCCCCACGGCTGTTAGGGTCGATAAACTCACCCCCACCAGACACAAGGCTAAGGACCTCCCAGGGCTCGTTGTCCTATCATTTCGTCCTTAAAGCGCCAACTACTATTTCGAGAGCTCTTTCCTGCGGACGTTTTGGTCCGTCGATTTTTGGAAAAAGGGTCTGACACTCGGTCGCTTCCATGACGACATGACGCCAAAGGACACCAGAGGAGCGTTCCAAACTCTACATAGTTACCCCTTTATAGGCATTAGTTCAAATTAACCTTTCCAACAACTACCATTACCTGGCTTATCAGTTATGAACGTAAACGTGTGTCTTTAGAAACCCCTGAGACATTTGAACTATGCTATAACGCATTACATATTAGCATGGTGGGTCAGATCGCTTCGATCTGTCGAGGCGCTATAAACTATTATGAGCGTTCATAACAAGTCGGTTTTCAACGAATTCGTTTTTTGAGTAGATTGTGCGATATGAAAGGAAGAACCTTCATTTAGGAGCCAATAAAATCGAGGGCTTAGACAGGAATTTAAAAGGAATAAACCGAAACATAACCATCGAAGAATTGATAAACGTACTCTTTCAAATTCACTTCAACCAGCGGTTGTACGAGGAACGCACCCGTACGTATATTGTGTTTTTACTCATCTCTAGCGTGCCTGAAAACCAGTGATTAAGATGAATTGAAGGTTTTAGGAAGGCTCCCTTCGTATAACAATGGCTCAGCTTTAAATAACGCATCAGGTTTTATTTGAGGTCAGTTTTACATACACGGACCAGATGCACGCTGACGTCGGGAATGAACATAATAAATAAGCCACACCCTCCATGAAACCCCATACCCTTCCTGTTTCCTAGGCCTAGGTATAAAGCCCACGCTCCCCTAATGTCAGCTCTAGATAAGGCTCAGATAGCCCTGAAACAAATGAAGATTTCTTAGGTTAGGGGAAGCGAAATCAAATTTACTGCGCAGGGTAGAAAAATAAGGATGGAAAAAGACACAAGGCTTTCAATAAAAACCTCAGGATAATGGGACCTATACAAATTTTGCCGTTTTCACAAAATATTCGGTTTCAATGGTCTTCATCAGCTAGGCTGTTACTTACAATTAGATACAATATTTCATAAACTGAATAGATAAATAAAAGTATGTTGATGGGTTTTGGCGCCCAAATGAAAATTGAATCAAAGCCTTTGATTCAAAGGTAAAACATTTCTTGTACCTATTTCAAAAATCTACTCAAAAAAAGTTCCTAAATCAATGTCTGTTTTTCGTCCACGAGCACTTGAACATTGAAACTGTCATAAACATCTTTCGTAATTTTCTTCCACTAGAACGTTCAATGATCTATAAACCCGTTAACCGATGTTTAAAAAACGCACAGTAACGGCTAATTTCACGGACAATGAAATCCTCGCTCAACTTTGTTCTATAGTATGGTAGGTAATGTGTAATGCCGAATCCAGGCGTTGGCCCTTTGGACCAGTAACCGAAGTTGCCTCGGGCGAGCCCTGCCGCCCTTATGGAGAGGGTCGGTTTAACTCAAGAGAAGTCGATCTATCATGTTATTCTGATGTTCTGTAGAAAATTTTGCTCTAAAACGCACAGTATTTTCTGTAACGAATCTTTGCATTGACTAACAAAATACGCTCGTTCTGTAAGGGCTTTTACCTATTAGTGCAATTCAATTTTACGCTCTTTTGAGCTTAGTCCCCACAAAATCATTCCAAATGTCATGGATCTGGTCCAAACTTTTACATACCAGAAAATGGAAGAATTGTGAGTAATCTAATCACTGGCTTCATGCTCATAAAATAAAAAGGTCCACCATACTTCGACACAGTACGATCCTAACGCCAGTTGGCTTCCAGAACTCTTTCAATACTGCTTACCCATCAATCGAAAAACGTTCGAGGGGGTTCCTTGGTGTTCTGTTTCCCTTTTAGCCCTTACGAGCTCCATTTCCAGCACAGAAGCGGTCGTAAACATTACAGCGCACTCGAAGGCAGTTAAAAGATTTTAAAAATCGATGCCTAGACATCGTAAGGCCCCCCTATGAACCCTCTTGAAAGAACTATGAAAATAGACCCCCTATAGTCGACCGAATGCTCGTTGAACGCCACTTCACTCCATTTCGAAGAAATGTTAAGGCCTGAATAACTTGAAGAGCGAGAAAGTTGTAAATTTGAATGGATAATGTAAATTAGAACAAATAGCTCTACAAGGGAAAAATAAACAATAGATCCGTTCTGGTGTAAAATAATAAGAATGATTTATCATTCTGGTTGGTGTTTGAACTATTCGTACCATATTTAGTTATTCATATTGTTATTGCCAATTTTCGGGTAAGGCAATTTATGGTAATATAATATTTTTGAACTTTCAGCAGAAGAAATTTGAAGAAAAGGATAAGAATTCACGGAATTTATGGTTCCTTCGTAGTTGTTTTTGCAAATTTGGGAAGACGGACAAAAAAATGAGGAATAATATCAATACTCGAAGGGAAATTATAGTTGTTGACCCTTCAGGGCCCGATACTTTCATTTACGTCGCAAAAGTAAAATAACACAACTCAAGGCCGTTCAATGACACTTCCTACGAATAACAGGCGCGGGTTTAATGAGAAATAAAGACGGTTTTTTGAGCTTGAAATCGCCAGTCACACTTCTGCTCCACCGGGGAAAATCAATTTAAGCCCATCCGCACCAGGAACGCGAGATATCCGGCCTCGAGGGCGGAATCATTGTTCCCGGATCGAGTACCAGCGACGATGACACAACTATTGTGCCGCTCGAGCGAGCAACGAGAACAATATAATTTGGCGGTTCAGTTTCCCAGCTAAACCAACAAAATGTTGGTAATAAGCAGGCCAATTTATTGTAGCCATTCGACTCACGTTCCCACCGCTTCGTTTTGATTGGAAAGCGAATCAAGGAATTAGTTATAGAAATCACCAAATGAGGAAAATGGTTAAAGGTAAATTATGACAAAAATATCGGACAGGTTGAGGTGAAATTTAAGCTCTACATTCATCCCAAAGGTATCTATAGCTAACCTGAGGGAACCTTTTCCATCAGGGCAACAGGTAGGTGCTATTTCTCTCCACGAGCACCATCATCAGCAGAAATTTATTTATTTGGTTGTAATTAATCATTTCAGTGATTCAGCAATCCGAAATCTACTCAGTCACTCTGACGTAGCAGCATCATCAATGGTGAGATATTACCTATTTTTGCACTGTAGATGGTTCGATGAACAGAGCAGTTCACAAATCGCAGAAAATATGCCAACTATATAATACCATTTTGTCTCCTCTTATTCAATTTTGATTTAATTTTTCTATATTCTCCTCAAAATAACGAGATTAAAAATTCTTAACGAGCGATCATTGGCCCAGAAATCTATGTAGTTATTCACAATTCAACAGTTCGCAATTTTCGTCGAAACATTCGCAACCCGTATCGCATCCCGAGATTTCTCCATCATGAAGGGATATCTCATCGACTATCGTCCACTCGACAGAAAAGGAAAGATTGTGATTCAAAGTCGCACGATCTTGTGGCATCATCCGGTCTTACATGGCAGTCGCAACTCTTGTCAACTGCAAAGAGTGAAAGCGTTACTGAACGAATTAGCTGTTCCGCAGCAGCGCAAATCACCTTGAGACTAAACGCGGATTTTCAAGGGAGTACCGAAAATACGTCGGAAAATCTAATATCAAAATTTCTTCGTTCGTTGTTGTACGAAAAATTGTTCAAGAACTAGAAGAACATGGCATGTGAGGTATGAAGAACAATTATTGTCCTTGGTACGTTTAATACTTTCTAGATTTCCTATTTGTTTCTAAAAAAGACCAGTTTTTTCAAAGAATTTCTTTAAGGCTGGAGATACATAGGTCTACTTCCTGAATTTGCCACATATCTATCTATAGCAATTTCTTTTTTTAGAGATAGGTACCTATGTATGTCTTTCCCTGAATTTGTCGCACACGTAGGTCCCATGTCATTACCTTTTTCAATACCTACCTAATGTTTTATAAGAAAAAGTAATGTAATCAAGTTGAAGGATTTTTCGTATGCTGGGTCAGGCGAGGATTTGATAATAAAGTATATCACCATCAACTGTGACAAGATATCGTGATCAAGGACGTATCGATTTGGAAAAATGACGTCGACTAGTTTGACCTCCGTTTAAGCTTTAGATAAGGTCGGAGCGTTCGTGATTGGTTCTGTCATCCGCTGACCGCATTGTGATGGGTCGACATTTTAAGATAAATATTGAAAATATTTCGAACCTCAACATTCGCATTAAATACAATCATTTTATGATCGTTGATAGATTTTATATCATTTCATGGTGCACAAAATATTATTTTGTATATGTTTAAATCTTCGGAATTAATAGATATAAATCAATAAAATAATATCAGACATTTTTCTCTATAAAATATCGTGGAAGCCATCAATGATTATTTTTGTAAAGAGTAGATAGGTCATATTAGGTACCTATCATTCTTACCTCGGCCATATCAAACGCGTTGTCAACATGATGGGTTAATCCAAACTGAACTACAGCTGCGTTACACCAAGTTCACATTTGCACACACACATTTCAATGGCAAACTGAATTAAACACAAAACAATTGTCATCGATCCGAAGGACGCCAAGCGGACTGAAAAAATCTGATTCCTAGAAAACAACACCGGTGATCGTTGAATTTTATAGAAATTTCATCCAATAGATAAAAGCATCATAGGTACCTTTTTCTATGAGAACGAATCAGTAATACGGAAAATTATCAGCAAAATGCCGCAATTTCAAACAATTTAAAACGCGCCGCGATTAACGTTTAGCGACAGGATTGGACAGACGCTGGAGGCGCGTACGGATTGACTGAATTGAATGGGCGACTGTTAGAAGAGGGGAGGCTCAACATCGGAGGGTGCGAGGTGCGAGACAGACCGACCAAGGGGTTGTTCTATGTCGGATGTGGGGAACCCGTTTAGAAATGTTGCTAAAACTCGCTTAGAATTGCATTTCATTTCTCCATGAAGGGAGAAATATGTTGTTGATCAAAAACCGTCGGAGATTGTTACAACCAGGAACCAACATAATAGTAACGATTTTACCAATTGAGTGCCGATCATTAGGTAGTGTAATTGGTCTCTGGGTTTACTGGACATAAATGTCCACCAAATGGAGAAAAATCATTTTTGCCTGTACCTAAAATGATTTTGCACACAAAAGCGTTAAGCTAGTTCAGGGAATTTACATTTCATCTTTATTAATTTTAGATTTTATTGATATTCTTCAATGTGCTCTATATCTGATTAGCAGAATCATGATGGAGGATAAAGTAGAATTTTGGAAGAATATGGTACTTACCTAAGGAATATTTTAAAGCTAAAAAGAAATTCTATTTGTCCTGAATTCAGAATAAAGTTAGAATTCTTTATTCGTATTCTAACTTGACAGGAAAGAATCCATGATAAAATCATCCCACACCACTTAATAAAGTTAACTATAAATGAGATCAAGAGGGGATTGGCGAAAATTTCCCCATGGGAATGTGCTCCTATAAATTCTTGTTGAATCACCTACACTCAAATCCCCAATGCCAATAATCCAAAAAGGCAATAACGGTGACTGTATTTCGCGATCATTAGCGACATCGTCGGATGGTCCAAGTACGAGAGAATCCATAGGGTGCAGGGTAGCACAGCGACTCGATTGAGGGGACTGTTCTAATCATGAGAACAGCTGGTTGGCTTTTTGCTCTTATCGAAAGAGCTAAAACCACTTTTCAAACTAAAGCTCAACGTAAAAACGCCCGAGAAGGTAGGTGCGTATTAGGTGGCCATAACATATACGCGAAGAGTTATTTGAAAATGTTTCAAAGAGTTTTCCAGGGTGTCTGAGAAAATTGCACCATCGACACCACTCTATGAAAATTCGTTTGACTTCAATGCGGTGCAAGGATAAACCGCATTCATGATTTTCATAAATTTGATGTTTTCCTGGTAAATTCCATTATTTTCATCCTTTTCATTTATTTTCTTCTAATCTCGGTCTCGGTGTATTTGATTTTTTCTCAAATTCCTCCAGTCAAATGCGACTGCGGCTCCGTTTTGGACATCCAGCACATCACATCCCAGTAACCCACTGGAGGCCCGATGGGCTCAAGCGTACGCCAGCCAGGCCGGTAGCGGCAGATGTGTTCCGGATCCGCCGAACTGCCGCATGCCGCACAGCTGGAGCAATAGGATCCCGATTTAGGTAGGTAACAGACACTTATCACGCACGAGGGCAACCGGTGTGCATAAACGCGTGCAACGCCAGGGCTGGTCCCTTTTACCCACAAGGGAGACTGAAAATAAAACTGCAAATTACACGGAGAGATAATTATTAATTTTTGGTTTATTATTCAATAATAAACCATTGTAATCGCCCAAGAAAAAAATGTCTAACCTACCCTGAAAATTTTATGGATAATTTTCAGAGGGTGTAGAATCCGAATCTGCAATAAAAAAATATCCGACCGTCCGCCGTCCCCCGTCATAATAAATTATTGCCTAATAGGTACCGTAATAAAAGGCGGACCAGACCAAGACTCTTCCAAATAAATGAGAAAATGTTGATTAATAAAGTTCAATACCTTCGTTTTCGAAATTCATGGTTCAATTCAAATCCTGAACGGGTTGCATGAATAAGAAAAATTAGCCTTTGTTGTCGCGTTATCGATGAGTTTTCTCTGGAAAATTTGTTCTCTGAGTCAATCCAATTTCTCCTTCTTCGAAGAAATCACTGACTCGAGTGGAAGCTCCACTTGAGTGATTTTGAAGAGCGCCAGAACGAGTCACAGAAAGCATTTCAAAGACGTTGAATTGAATCTGTCGTGATTCATTCGGATAAAATTATTTATTGCCTCTGGCATTGGAGCGTTGAGATCAATATCGATAATAAACTCATCCCGCTTTTTCTGATAGTCCGTCATCCTGTCGATAAAGTTTGTCGGGGACTATCCGTTTTAAACTACCTATTGTGACAGTGAGACTGATTCAAACGGTTTTGACTCTACTCTGGTTAAATCCGAAATAGGAGGTGCCAGAAATTCGGAATCTATACGTGAAAAACTGGAGGAATAAACCGACAAACAAAAAAACGTAGTATTTTAGAAAATGTCAAAAAACCGTTGTTTTTTTTAAAGTTAAAAAAGGAAAATTAAAAAAAAAATACGATTGACAGTACTTGGGTTGCGACGATCTTCTCCATGCCATGCGGGTTTTATGGGAACGGAATGTTTGTTTTTTTAAAATTGACCAATAAAATGAGCAAAATCTATTTGGCGCATCGGACAGAAACTTTTCTGAATACGGCCCTTTACCTTTGAGAAAACAAAGGCCAAAAAAAATCCAACAGAGTCTTGTTACCTAGGAGAACTCATTTGCACAAGTTGGCACAGAATCACGACTTGATTATAAGTGTGGACATGGGTCCATCTGTTGCGCGAACTGAGTTGATATGAATGCATGAATTGACGTTTACTTTGAACCTCCGATCCAAATTTTATTGTTTTGGTCGGTCGACATATATTTGGATTAACGTTGGAAATACGAAAGCAAAGAATTCCCAAACCAGCTGAGCGCCAGTCAGTAATCAAAGAAATTGTTCATTCACAATAAAACCCGAGACGAATTCTTCGTTCTACGGAAAACAAGCCTACAATGAGCAATAGGCTAAGGATGCCATTTAATAACAAACTTTTAACTTTGATAATAAACTTACAAAAAATGCGTGAATTTCGAATAATCGTTTCATCATCAAAATATTTAAAAGGCACTTCATTGCCAAATAGGCAACATATTCTTGGTAGTCAAATTTTCAGCACAATGTTTATCGGCATTTGTTTTTGTATAGTTGGCCGTGAAGATTGTTTTGTCGATGTTGGACCAATATTTCACCAACGCTTGAAAAACGCTCAGTAAACCGATGAACTAAGCGTTGGTGAAATTATGGCTGAACCCCGAGCCATAAGCCATAATGGTATAGATTGCAATCAAAATACGGGAGTAAATAAAAATGGCAAAACGACATACGAAAATGTCAGGCAAGGATTTTTATTGAATCGCAATAATCAGCTCACCTACGATTCACCAGGGTGCCACACCAATCGCTGGTGACGAATCCCTTCCGGCTATGCACAATCTCAAGCGGAAATGGCGAAAATATAACGCGACACCCGGGCGAGAGTGGGAGGCGATAGCTCGCACCAGGGCACCACGAGGTTCGCAACTGAGCGTCGGGAGCCCCAACTGCGTGGGTGGGTTTGTGTGCTGGGGTCTGGCAATGGTAGTAGCTTCGGCATACACAGTCAGACAGACAGATCAATACAAGAGAGAACGCGAGTCCAGCCGAAGGGAGGAAGGCCCCAGGATCGCAGGCGCTTCGACGCTTCTCCTGCGCCTGACGAAGCCGAGGTTCCCTTCTTCGGGGCGATCATTTCCTGAAAGTCTTCCTCGCAGAGCCGATGGTAACTCGATTGATGACTCGTTCACTATCTCTTGAGACCGGTGAAAAGTTAGGATCAATCACTGCGTACCAACCCTTAGATGAAACGATGGTGCGAGAAGCGGGGCGAATCATGCCAAAAAAGAAACGACCCGATTCATTGGCAAGCATATAAAATATAGGTAATCCACCGGGATCGCCCGAAGTGGGCAATGTTGGTAAACTTACCAACTTACCAACATAACTGACTCACTGAAACCCAACCCACAAGACGAAACATGCAGCTCAACGCACGAATTCAACTCACACACTCAACCCAAAAACTGAACGGACAAACTCAACCCACAAACTAAACTGACAAACTCAACCCACAAACTTGAACTGGCAAACTCAACTTTCAAACTCAACTCACAAACTGATCTGATAAATCATTTTTTGAACTCAACATTCAATCTCAACGTCCAACTATCAAACTCGACTTACAAACTCAACTTACAAAGTCAACTCACTGAACTGACAAACTCAACTTTCAAACTCTACTCACAAACTGAACGGGCTAACTCAACTTTCGAACTGAACTGACAAACTCAACTCACAAACTGAACTGACAAACTCAACTTTCATACTCAACCTACAAACTCGACTCACAGACTCAACTCTAAAACTCAACCCACAAACTCAACTTTCGAAATCGACTTTCAAACTCAACTTACAAAGTCAACTCACAAACTCAACTCTAACTGACCTGAGAAATTTAACTATTGAACTCAACATTCAATGTCAACGTACAAACTCCAACTATCATCCTCGACTATCAAACTCAACTCACAAACTGAACTGACTAACTCAACTTCCAAACTCAACCCACAAACTGAACTGAGAAATCATCTTTTGAACTCAACATCAAACTCAACATACAAACTATCAAACTCGACTCAACATCCCAACTTTCAAACTCAACTTACAAACTGAACTGACAAATCAACTTTCGAACTCGACTCTCAAACTCAACTTACAAAGTCAACTCTCAATCTCAACTTTCGAAATCGACTTTCAAACTCAACTTACAAAGTCAACTCACAAACTCAACTCTAACTGACCTGAGAAATTATCTATTGAACTCAACATTCAATCTCAACGTACAAACTCCAACTATCAAACTCAACTCACAAACTGAACTGACTAACTCAACTTCCAAACTCAACCCACAAATTGAACTGAGAAATCATCTTTTGAACTCAACATACAAACTATCAAACTCGACTCAACATCCCAACTTTCAAACTCAACTTACAAACTGGACTGACAAATCAACTTTCGAACTCGACTCTCAAACTCAACTTACAAAGTCAACTCTCAATCTCAACTTTCGAACTCGACTTTCAAACTCAACTTACCTACAAAGTCAACTCTCAATCTCAACTTTCAAACTCAACTCACCTTTCAAAACAACTCACAAACTGGACTGACAAACCAACTTTCGAACTCAACTCACAAACTAAACTGACAAACTCAACCTCAACTCTACCTCAGGAAAGGTTGGTCAGGAAAACAAAGTTTCAACAACCCCTGAAAATATGTTGGTATACAAACGTTTCAAGGGGTGTAGAATCCGAATAAGTCATAAAAAATGTTTGTCCGTCCGCCGTATTTTTTTGTTTTTCAGCCAGACAGCTGACTTTTTCAGCGGAGTTGACACATCAGAACTATCTTCCAGTATTTCTACACATGTTAGATGCTTGAAACCGAACCAAGGAAGGGAATCAACAACTCGCATAGTATTTAAAAGTTATATTATAGACAAGTCACCAAAATAACATCATTAAAGTAAAAAATATCAGTTTGTGGTGAAATAATAAAAATATTTTTTTCTCAAATTCCATAAATTTACAAAAATTTCAAACTCTCGGAAAATTAGATCCTCTTGAGGTTAAACGCTCATACTGTCGACCAGAACTCCGGCCCCGTTCGGTTTGACGTCATCGGCGGCCATTTTGATCCGATCGTAAGCGTTTTTGTCGAAAATTTCGTGCGCAGTCGCCGAACTTGATAACGTCTTTAGGAGAGCGATTTTCGCAGTTTTCGACTCGGCAGTCAATTCTTTCGAATCGTCAAATAGGAAGTCCATCAATGCTGAAATATTCAAAAATTCCGATTGGCAACGCTTTTTTATTAAAAAATAATAACAACAAAAAATATGAAAATTCAACAAAAAAATCCTAACCTCGATGTTTGGAAATTTTCTCTTGCCCCCATTTCATGTGAGCAATGGCGTCGAGCACTTGAAGTGCAGCAGGGCTGATATCGGGGAACGGCTGTCGGGCCATGTCGGCTACCGAATCAAAACCGTGGGGACCCATGGCTTCGAACCATGTTTTGGCGGCATTCGCAAACTCCGAGGAAACATCTTTCGACTGGAAAAAAATGAATCGCTAGCACAACTGTTTGCAATTTTGATTCGAGTTATTTTGTCATTACATAATGAACATACCTCGACGTGAACAATGTTAGTGAGGGCGGACAATGTCCGCACTCGCCATTCGGCAGGGTCTTGCGTGATACCCTCGTGGACCCGTTTCATGAAATTTATCATTCGCTCTGAAAATTTAAAAGAAAAATGGTTGGTAACTGATTTTAGCCCAAACACTCCTAGTGATAACAATTACCCTATTTTTCTCTCTCATCTCATCTAATTATTTTATTATGATCATAAAAAAATTCCATTTTAGGTCGTTACCGTCTTTCATGAGCAGATGTTTGCCATGCCTCGTGTATAGAATTCTTCCGATTGCCTCGATCGATGTAATATAAATCGTCTCTTCGATAGACTCGGACGCTTTTTGGAAAATCGTATCGAATATTTGCGGATATGTTTCCATCAGTGGTTTGCAGTGTTTTTGGCCAAGAACACCGAAAAATTGGACCAACGCTGAAATCATGATGGTTTCAGTGAGAAAAACTAATCATTAAAGATTAATCGAATTTCGATATTCAAATAGTAAATACCGGGGTAAAAAATTGAGGTTAACGGCAGAGAGTCGGCTGATACCAAAGTGTCGACCAAAACTTTGAGGATTCCATGCTCGGAAAAAAATTGATACCCATGCCAATGCTGGCCCAATGGAGTGATCACCTGATGAAACAACCAAAATCGATTAAACTGGTATTTCCAAAATTAGGGTGATTGATTAATGACATATTTTCATAATCACAGACCTCAAGATGAGTGACGTTGGCAAGAATGTCATCAGATTTCAGGGCAGTCACTAGATCTTTGAAATAACCGTGAGTTTCCAGCTGTCTCAATGTTTCTCCTGAATTGGCCGACATTTCAACGAGCGCCTGATGAAAAAATCCCAAAATTCTTCACTGGGTGCTTCTCAAACAGCAGTTTACCCCATTTTCATGACTTATTTTGCAGCGAAAAAGGACCGAAGAAATAAATACAAATCCGCTAGAAGTCCTAACCTCGTTCAATCGTATTTGATACGTTTGACTCAGTCTCGTCATCTCGATGACTTTTTGCGCAAAATGAAGCTGACAGATGAGGCTGCGGCCGGCGCCATTTTTCCCGAGTTGGGCGATAAATTTCGTAGCTCTGACACCGACTGCTGTATCTTCGTCGCAAAGACAGTCGATGACCAGAAGGAGCAGTTCATCTTCCCCGTTAGAGCTGAACAACGTCAATAGTTTAGAGTCGTTGACATGCCTGTTGAGCTGTAAAATTAGATTAGAGGAATTAACCGCTCGGCTCAACCATTTTGATGAGTGGGACTGGGGGTAGACACTCGTTTTGATACAATTACACGTCGGTTCATCCCTTTATTTCAGATTGTGGGTCTTCCGTGGGGGCGAGCGAGCTTTTATCAACAGCTCGAGCGCTTTCGGCCGTACGGACCTCATCGGGAGTAATTTCCAACGCTTACGATCCAGCCGTACAATGAAAATCACTGCAGAAGAGGGCCGTACGACCAAAAGCGCCGGAGCTGATTAAAATGAAGTTATGAAGCCGGATGTTCTCTTGACCTCTTCCCACATAATAAATTGATGAAACGACAAAACCCAAAAATACTACTTGAAATTTTCCTTCAACCATACCTCGTCAAGGCCTAGTCGTTTAACACTGGAATGAGAGTGTGCCAAACATCGTCGAATGTATGTTGTATAGTTATCGTCCAGCAAAATTTCCGCCGGTAGACCCGAAAACAACAGCTGCAGGACGACACAAGTCATTGAGAGCTGGCTCCTAAAAAGTCACCACGAATTTTACAAGCTGAAAATCCAACAGTCCAAACGAGGGATTCGCACAAAAGCTACACCTACTCATTTTCTGTGTTTAAGGCGCCCAAAAGGTTGTCCGCTTTGAAGCGCGTGGCTACGAATTTGAGGTCTTCCTTAGTCAATGTTTTGAGTTTCCATTTCAGCTTGTCGAGATTCTCTTCCACGGCGACTCCGTTTTTGACATTTGTGAAAAGCGGCGACACTTCATCGAGGATATTGCCGGCCGTCATGATCGAGAATAACCTGCAATCCTGTCGGGTTTAACCATAATTTCACCTTAGGAATAGTTCATCGATGCATTCGTCCATTTCCTTACTAGACATTCGCCGAATAGCAAAACTTTTTTTGGGGCTCATTTGTGTTGGTCTGGTATTTCGTAAATTCAGTTTCGGTTAATCATTTCGGTTCAGTAAGTGGTTGTTATTTTTACGGTGTTTTGACTGATTCTTTAACATTTCGCCAATAAGGAAATTCATGATGCATGGATGTATGGCATCAGAATTACTGGATAATGAAGTTCTTGCGTTAAAATAACTTACCGGCTTGGAGCGCTACGAGATTTTCTGTGTACAAAACTGAAAGAAACAAGAGAAGGGAACTCGCAACTAAACTTTCGACCACAGCGCTTCATAAACATGATCTCACGCACACCAAGACATGACATGACTTTCACAAATTGTTGTTGTTCGTACCTTATTTTGTCTGGTGTGCTTGAAGGCGTTTACTTGTCTTTAGCTGATTTGGAAAAACACCCAAGCCCTATTTTGACCGAGTTGAGATTTGATAGCAAAAGTATGATAATACCTAAATGAGATTTTGCCGTAAGTACTTACTAAGTATAGTATAGGAAAGAAGTAGATTTTCATTGAAAAAATCGTTGACTAGATATTCGAAGTTGGTCCGAGTTGGGGTTTCAATTAAAGAAAATGTCTTTCATTTTGCCAACATACAACAATAACAAGAAAAAAGAATTCTAGTTTTTCAATATTTTCTTGTTTCTTCTTGGCGTGTACAGACTCAATAGTCAAAACTCAACAGCTTTTCTTTCTCAGCTCAACAATTTTTCCATTTTCTCAAAGAAAGCGGTACGAATAGTGAAAAAAATTAATCTCTTATAGTGAAGAGCGTGCAAATAACTTGCTAAGATGGCTCAGGTTCCTCCACACGAATTTTTGTGGGATATTTTCCAAAAGTAAGTCACATCAAGATAATTTTTTCGAGTATTTTTTCGAACTGTATCAAATTAATAACTAATGCATGCTTCTTCGTGCATTGATAAACAGTCGAACAGCTCCTACAGTATGAGACTCCCAAATTGTAGAATGATCAATGATGGCATCCATGATCAACCACCATCATCAGTCATAATATTGTGACATCATTCTTCTAATTAGTAACGAGTGACTTGTCCTTCCAACTTTGGTGGATTGAGAGTGGATTTGAGGAGTGACGTGTGATTGAGAGTTAATGGAGTTCGCCTGATGTGCTTGAGCAGGGGCTGATGGTAGTATCCAGATTTTGGTGGTTGTAATATTTCACTGTATTGCGGGGTGTGGGAGGGGAATGACTTGAAGGCTGATGTAGCCTGAAATCTGACAAAATAGTGGGTTCAGGAAGCTGGAAGGTCTCCATACTGCTCGTCCGGAATTCGGACTAGTTTCCTGGGTTGCAACTTTTGCCCACAGGCTTGCCCTTTCGCCATCAGGACAGAGGTTGATATTCATCTCAAGGCTCGCAAAGAAAAGCTTTCCCAACCCTAAAGTCACGGGTTGCGGTGCCAGAATAACCCTAGAATACTAAAATTAATCTTTCACTATTCTCAGGGTTGACAAGGACAGAAGCGGGCATATATCTGCGACAGAGCTTCAAACGGCTCTATCGAACGGCACGTGGAGCCCCTTCAATCCAGAAACCGTTCGTCTGATGATAGGTCTGTATTTCTACCTGCTGTTCCATCGATTTCTGCTGCCACTGTCAAACTCTAAAGCCGATCGATTTCGAGATTCATTTATCATCCATTCATCGGTTAACCTTACTTCGCTAAACTACTGGCCGTAGTCAAGAAACTATTAACCTCTCAACAGTCCTTCAGACAGCTTGCCGTTAGTCAATTCCTATTGCCCGGTTTCCAGGGATGTTCGACAAGCACAAACAGGGCACGATCGGATTCGAAGATTTCGGCGCTCTGTGGAAATACGTCGTCGAATGGCAGAACTGTTTCCGCTCTTTCGACCGCGACAATTCGGGGAGCATCGATAAGAACGAGTTGTCCATCGCTCTGACCACATTCGGCTATCACCTCACACCTGCGACTGTTGAGACGATAATGAGAAAATTCGACCGATTCGGCAAAGGGACGATACTTTTCGACGATTTTATCCAGTGTGCCGTCCTCTTGCACGTAAGTATTGATGTAATTGTTAAATCTGCTATTATTAGTAAAATATTCAAAAGAATCCGATGAAATCCAATGCCATTGAGGTTGAAAGTCTACTTTACGTCCTGGTTTAGACACGTTTCAGCTAATGAGAAATCCCCCCACTTTTCAGACATTGACCGATTCGTTCCGGAAATACGACACGGACCAAGATGGTGTTATCACTCTGCAGTACGAGCAGTTCGTTGATATGGTATTTTCTATAAAAACCTAAAGCATATCAAGCGGAGTACCTACTTTTCCCAAACAATTTTTTTCTCTTCAAAACTTTGGATTTTATATTGACATTCCTATTATTGCACTACCAAAGGTAACTTCCATCAACGGCTATGCTATTCAAATACTCTTAGTTCGTTATTTATCCCCTCTCAACATTAGCTGCTGTTTATCTGAAAGATGGATATTTGGTATTTTACTGCCCAAGAGGCGAATTATATAGTATGAGTTTGTACCGCTCAAATGTGAACCTCAATATTATTTTTGATAAACTTTGTACGACAATGTCTAACTAGGCTTTTACGCTCTATGGCTTCGTTCAGCGAATGAGAATGCTCCTGCCTAAACGTTCTCCTACGGAAATGCCTGTAATTCCAGCTATTGAGTCGATTAAACATATTTTATTCTCCATGTTCAAATTTCCTTTCGTCAGGAGGCAGACTGGTATAAGATTTTGGCTTCGCTCGCATCTTGTTCCATTCCTCGCGAATTTTCCCTGGAAAAACCGACTGACAAGATTCTTGTGGTTTCAGCTGTTTCAAATCTTTCATTTGAATCTCTTCCTGTTGATTCTTCGTTATTTCTTCATCGAATGATGTTCGGAAGCAGATAGGTTTTGTCGAGTCAATGTTTGACCCTTGAGCTTCAGCAGCTTGATCCGCAGTATCAAGCGTTTTACTGTCGATGATAGCCTTGTGTTTTACAAGCTCAGCACCTTCCGTTTTCAACGTTTTCTCCGCCACTTTAGCACCGTAAAATGGTTCGTTGGTACCTCGGGGTTCGGCTGTCGGTGGAGCCTGCAGAGTGAACTTGAAGACCCTTTGTACGACAGAGTCGAGGCCTCCAGTTCCATCGACAACAATACAGTCATCTTTACAGTAATCTAACATTCCCTAAAAAAACGTAAGAGCTAACATTGTACAACGCTTCTGCAGCGTATTAATTTATTAGCAAATCACCGAAATTCGACTCACTTGTACATTTTCGTCGAACTCGGTCTGCTGCTTGATGATCTCTCTCAAATCGTCATCTGGGTGGATGACGTATTGTTTCGCCAAAGTTCGGTCTTCCAACTCGTCGATCTCATTCTGCTGCCTGTACTCACCGGTGTACAAGTTGATACGGCGATTTTTCAGTCGTTCGAGAGCTTCGAGCGAATTATTCGTTATGAAAATCACCCTTGAAATCAGATTTTACGTTAACCGCCTTCACAGCTGCAGATTGTCGCCCGATAAACACTGAGCGAGAGTTAAACTCAGAAATAAGTTATGTATCTCCCGCCAATATTACTGGTGTTTTCATCTTTTTAGTGGCAGAAACCGTGTATTCGGGCGTTTAACTGATAGTTTAATCAAATCTTCTAAATGTCAATGTTCCATTTTATACCCTAGAAATCTTTACCTGTTTGGGCGTGTGTCGAACATATCGAGCGCTGCCAAATCTCTTGCGTCACGGGGAAACCCGGTTAGAACCCATCCTTTGTTTAAACAGTCGTAGTCGAGAAGGCGGTTCTACACAATCAGTACTTGTCAAAGCGGCAACACCAGCTATCTCAGTGTGCATCATACGGGATAGCTGGTGCTACCACTTCTGCGGCGATATTGCCTTATTTGATGTTATACGATAAATTGTTGTAAAGAGCCTTTGCCTATGAAGATACCTCGAGAACAGCTACAACTAGTTTTCCATAGATTCGAACGTTCCTACTTTCCAATTCTCTCAATTCTCGGCCCAACTGATTGTCTTGCAGAAGAGTTTGAGCTATCAGTTCGTCCATGTTCACTGAAAAGTTTGCCCAAAACTTATCAATTTCGTGTTCCATCTTCTTGCCTACTGGAAATCGATTTTACTTGTATGGATAACTCTGAAGCATACCATGGACGATGCCCATTTTCTCCGCCATTTTACAAGCCACTGTCTGCTTGAAGCTGCCTCGGGTCCCAATCAGCACAACTCTCGGAAGGCTTGGGCCCCCCCTGTGATGTGACTGCCTGCCAAGTATTGCCAGGCTCTTGGCCACTTGCTCCAGGCTACGTCTATGTAGCGGGATCTCCTGTTACCGAGGGATTCGTAGAAATAATTAACCAAACTTTGATTTATGCGGATGAAACGCTAAAGCGACAAAATTGTTCACCCACTGCACGCTCGTCTATGGAACCGCAGACGCGTTTCCTTATTTTAGTCGTAAGTAGCAGTGTCGAAAGTGGTACGAGTACTTCAACTAAAACTGCGCACCTTCAGAACATTTTTCACCGTAGGCCGCATACCCGCCAGTCGTTGGCGATATTCATTCATCAGGTCAACTAATTCATCGACTCGCTTGCCGATGAACGATTCGTTCCACAGATCTCTTTCGGCGACTGAGAATTACAGAAGATTGAAATTGAACCAGCCAATTGTAGGGATAGACTAGACAGAAAGGTCTATAGAGATAGATCCAATTATAGACATTATTGGCTCACTGTTTTCCGGGGATGGTATCAGCTGGAATGCGTGAGAAGGTCTGATCCCTATTTTCTGGAGGGCGGTAACTTCCGACCTGTCTGACGGGTAGTCTGGAAATTTTTCAGTAAAGACCAAAATATTATGGATTTTTTTTATGGCGGAAAAAATTGAAAAAGGTCAAGGGAGACACAGAAAACTAGGTTATAGTCGTTGGGACATTTGGCATTTTCATAGAGAAGATACCAACCGTTCAGCTATGCAGAAATCGTTTACTCCTACGTTTTCCAAATATTACGTCAGTTTCGGTATTTCCTGGGGTGGGTAACTTTATTGTTTCTTACCATAGAGTATCCAGCCTTCGTCAATGAGTCGTTTGTTTTGGAGAAACGACTTGAAAGTAGAAGCGAGCTGTTCAGCATTTTTGACGAGCTATGACAAATTATTGGCGAATTATTGACGCCTTATAAAACAAGCAAGTAGCTAAGTAAAGCCTGTAGCCCAAGAACGGACGGCTCAACCCACAACCACGCGACGGTCGGCCCAGAAGATTTGACAATCGAGTCTTCTACGGCCGGCGGTTTGCACTGTCCAGCTGTGGCGATCGCGACTGATTGCACGTTCCAGCATAACGGCTGATGGACAGTGCCGCTCGACAGACTACGGACTTGTGGCGAAGGGCGGTTTGCTGTAGTGCTAAATGCCTTATCAAGGAAACCAACTCACTTTTTTATCGCCTTTCGCAAAATCGCATAACGATATGACTGGCAATTTCAAAAGATGCCCAACAGCTTTGGCCAAACTTTTTTTATCTGAAAAATCCATATTTTTTGGTAGGCTGTTTTCAATTATTTAGGACCCTACCCCCCTCATGATTGGATTTTTCAGCTACAAAAGAAAATCATTGTGCTATGCTGTGACCAATTTTTAGACTAACCAATCATATGAGGGCCGATGATCATAATTCTTGCTCTACCGCTGTTGGTACCCATTTCCACCAGAAGGTTGCGCAAGTATAAAATATGGTCGTCCGGCATTGTCATCGCTAGTGCCGTCGTCATATCCTACCGGAGGAGAATTGGCTGGTGAAATGACCAAATAATCATAGAATGAAGACTCTCCATAAGAGAGCAATCATACCTTGAGTAACCTCTTTCGTTTTGGAGTCGGTTAAAAAATTATCCCAATAACGGATTCTTTCACTGTGAATAAATTTCGGGGTCTTCAATTTGGAACTTACGTAGAACAAATTATGGACTCGATGTTTTTCCAAATAGGATACAAAATGAGGCGGGATGACCAATTTGCGCTCAGTGTTCGGGATGGCCATTCTACCCGATATTCTTCGACTTGTCCAAATTCAATCAGGAGTTATTCAACCTTTCTTTCCTCTTTCGATGTTTAGCAGATGAACCTGAGAGATTGAATCCAAACTTTGTACACCTAGCAACTTGAAGTGAAAAATGTGCTCGATAACTTGGTGACGGGGATAAAGGTGGTCGGGGATGTCGTACCTTGGAAACAACGATGAAATTTGTTTGGGTTATTTTAAGTCAACTCGACCAATTAACTCTTCAAAAGTTTTGATAGTTTTTCGAGTACCCAATATCCACAGGCGCCTCACGCACTATTATAAATTTTGAATGGGCGCGGTGTAGAGCCCAATAAAATTCAATTTTTGCATCTTCAAAACGGCGCCTCCTCAAGGCCCCCGCTCAACCCGCAACTGCTGGCCGTGCGGCACTCCACTGGTCGGCGAGCCTGTTGCGCGGCACTCAGCCCGACCACCGCCGGGCCCATTGGGGTCAAGTTTGACTCCTTCAGGTGGCCGTAGGCACTAGTTACCCTGGAGTTGCCTGGTCGCCTAATTAATTGGCTCAGGGCCTAATTAATTGGTTCATTTTATGTGGTGCGCACGCACCTTGCTATTTGTATAAATAACCTACAACAAATATAGGCAAATGCATAATGATATTTTTATATTTCAAATATTGCACATGGTTCTAAGTATGATTATTTTTAAAGCAGCTGCGGCCGCAGCATGAAATCAATTTGACAGATTTAATTAATAACTAGATGAAAATCAAAAAATTTATTAATGCGCCAAGTGAATCCAAGGATAGAAACGAGGCACTAGCAAGAACCCTAAATCGGCAGTACTCACCATGGAAAATTGGAAACACACGGACTCAGTTGAGCAGCCTTTATTAACATAAGTATAAACACATCGTTCAAAATTCTTGAATACCCGAGAACTGAAACTCTCATTCGGTTATGTACATTAGTGAAAATTTCAAATTGCAACTATATACAGTACAAATGAAAAATGCTTCAAAATGGCAAAGTAACTAAGTATTGATTTGTCCTCCCATCCAATAAAATCAATTCAAGTTCAGAGGTAATTCGTTCAGAAGCTGCTTCTGTGTCCATTGAAATCGAAATTAGTCAAATGATGATAACTCAATTTGTATACCGTGCATACAAAATATTCAAATATTATAGAAACTAAAATGGAAATGTATTATAAAAAATAATGTTTCGGTGATCAAATTAGGTGCTCAAGTATCGCTCTTCCACAGTTTGATGGTTTTGTCCTGTTCTAGAGCTGCTGATGCGATTATGTTCTCAGTCGGGTGACATGTGGTGCAGAGTACAACGTCTGAAACGAAATGGGAAGTTTGGTTTTTGGGCCCAAAAAATGCTGGTGATTGGAAAGAATGGTCAAAACTGAATTTTCCCCTCAAGTACACGTCAAAATCGATCGACTCACCTGTATGGCCCGATAGCTTTTGTACGATTTCTTTCGTCTGGAGGTTCCAGATGTAAACGAGGTTATCTTCAGAGCCTGACACGATCCACTGAAACAGAGAAAATTATTGATTCGAACATTCTGATCCGCGTCTTTCGTCCACAAATTATACTAACAATAATTTTTGATTGTCAAAAAAAATTGATTTCAATAAATAATTAACAAACTTGTTATGAAACCAGTGGTGCGTAGATAACACACAATACTTCCATATTTTGAAACGTAAAATTGTGACACAATTTGATCATATTTTGATTGCTTTTGAAAGTGTTTAGGTCAAAAATATCAAAAAATTCAGTATTAAAATTTTAAAATTCGCCCAAAATGAAAAAACGCCACGTTTTCGGAATGTAAAAAATATCCACATATTCTGCAAGGTAAAACGAAGATTTTGAGACCAAGAACGCTCAAATCGGTTCATTTTTGCGGACGGAAAAAAATAAAATAGAAAACACTAAAAATGCAAATATCTCGGAAGTACTGTGCGTTATCCAAATTCCGATTAAACAGGGTGTTAGGTCTTGCCGAGACAAACATTTCAGTTCAAGAAATTTGAAAAAAGGTTGAGAAATGAGGGAGATATGGCCATTTTTGTAAATGACCACAGACGGACAGACGGACACACGGACAGACGGACACACGGACACACAGACACTTGTTCAGGAAGTGATTCTGAGTAAATGTGTATAAGAAAAAGTTTTTTCTGAGGCTCCGTTCCGATTCTCGATTTTAGGACGATCACAATACTTCCATTTACTCTGTACATATGGAAGTAAAAACAGTCAAATCCGATAAAAACGGGTTCAAATCAAAAAACTCAATTTCAAAACTCACTTTGCCTCCGGTGACAGAAAAATTAGCAAAAATGCAATATTTCTCGTTCTTGTGGCCGGTGTAGGTTTTGAGGCATTTGCCTTTACTGTAGTCCCACAATTTGAGGGTGTTGTCGAGCGTGGCGGCCAAAATGTATTTACCGTTGGGTGAGAATTTGACAAACGATACTGGCGGATTGTCGTCGTCGATAAGCGTTTTCAAACATTGGCCGGAAGAAGTGTCCCAAATACGGCTGTAACAAACAGTATTTTTGAACATCGATGGACCGTAGATTCGGTCGTAATTGTAGGGAGCCTGCTTCCAAAAAAAAAATCGGTTCGGAGGTTCAGACTCGAGATCCTTTTGACGGAAAATTCTGAACCTCCGATAAGATACCAGACTATTCATTTTTTGACGAGTTACAATAAAATATTTGACTTTACCATAGGCCATCGTAGCTACTGGAGACGATGAGTGAACCGTCGCGATTGAAGTGAACAGCGCTCACCGGGTCCGAATGTGCGGGCAACGTTTTCAGACACTTGCCAGTCCGTACGTCCCATATTCTTACGCTCTCGTCAAACTAATAAAAAAAAATTGTAAAAATATTTCCCTCATTTTTAGAATTTCTAGAAGCTCACAGAATATGGGTTCATTATCTATTTTGTTTTGGCCCTCCAAAAGTTCATCCAATTAGGAAAACCGGAAACTATCCTTATCGGAACACCCTTGAAAAATATCCCTTCAAATATTAACAACTGGGAGATCCCTAAACTCCATGGGTGCCACCCAAAAACTGAAAATCGGTTGAATTCACCAGCATTGGCTGATGGTGTCAAAGACTTTTGGGAGAAAAATAGTGATACGGAGACAACATCGTGTTTTATGTATCCTCCTCAACTAGATCTTCAACAAAACATAACCACAAAATACTCACCGAACCGGATACAATGAGATTCGACTGTGGATTGAAGTTGCAGCAGAAAACGTAGTTACTATGGCCTTTCAACGTTTTCAAACATTTAGCCTGAAGCCAAAACGGGTAAAAGCGCAATTTTAGTGAATAGCAAAATTGATATTTTTTTACTAGGAAAGCAATTTATTCTCCTTAATTTTATTTACCGAGCTCAATTCCCAGATTTTAAGTGTTTTATCGTCCGAAGCGGAGACGAGAAGGCGGCTGTCGCTAGACCAAGCGACGTCGGAAATTCCCAGTTTATGACCGGCGATCGTCTTCTCGAATTTGCCATCGTACGCTCCCCAAATTTTGATAAGTTTGTCGGCAGCTGAAATTTAGCAATTCTATTTATAGTCCGTCTTCGCTGGTTGAGGTTGGCCTAATGGCAAGCAGTGATGCGTTGCCTGCCCTAACGTTTTTCCCAGGCAAGCCACCCAAAATTCCCAGATTGGCTTCAAAATTCCCACACTCCAAAAAAGCCTAGAAATCACTTAAAAATCTTAGAAATCGCATAAAACGAGATAAACTTTCAAATTTTGCCTTGAATTATTAAATCATGTGGTTATGGTTTCTTGGCTCATTTGCACTGAAGATGGTTCAATAAAGTTGCCAACTACTTCGTCCTACCTTGGAACAGTAAATTAACAATAGCTCAATTTCTCAGATTTTCCCAAAATTACTCCAAAAATCCCCTTTTCCCATTCCTCTTTTGCTTGCGAAAAAAACCCCAGTTAGGTATGGGGAAATTCCCGACATTGCAACACTGATTTGCGCTTTCGATACGAACACATCATTTTCAACCCCTCCAACTCTTCAAACTCGGGTACGCTGGATGAAAAATCCTCCATCCAGAGGAATTGTCTGGACGCTGCCCCATCCAACCATTGCTCGATGGAGATCCTTATCAACTTACTGATTATCAAGCTGGCCTACCATACCCAGCAGTTGGTTGGATCGTGTGTGGTACTACTTTCAACACACTCCAAGAACAGAGGGCCAACTCGATACCAATGAATGAGTCGTGAGCGGTATCATTTATCGCGGCATAAAAAATTATTCCTACTCCTAATTAACCAACAGTTTCCATTGATTAAAAAGGTACGTAGAAGGGATACTTACACGAACTAGCCAACCATTCGCCGTTCGGACTGAATTTTACTGACGAGACAGCCTTCGTGTGACCGGCCAAGGTGAACTTCAAGGAATAGTTGGGCTTCTGCAATATTACAACCGAAGTGCTCAATAGTCGTGTTCTTATACAATTTCGCTCAGACCAAATTCCAGAGCTCAACAACGAAATGAATACAATTCTTTACCAAAGCTGATGATTGTTTGTTGACGGAGGAGGCGTTTAGGCCGCCCAGCTGGTGAGCGCCGCTTTGCATGGCTTGCGACGGTCCCAGAGGCACCATGTCAAATTGAACAACACCTTAAATAACTGCCAGTTCACTAGCGAACAATTAAAATCTATTTCCCTAGAAAAGCAGAAGCAGGCGGATCGAGACGAATAAAAAATAGCGAACACGTTCCGAAATGTTGATATTGCCGAATTCACGACTTGTCGGTGTTCACACTGTGAAAAGACAAAATGAAACTCACAACACAATGCATTTCACAGCATGGAGTAACATGAGACTAGCGATTTGAACTATGTGTCGAATGAACGGCACTATTATAATGGAGGCATTGACAATTTTTAACCAATGAAAGAAGGTCTTGGTCAGCACCGAGTCTCACCGAAGCGTCAGAAGCCTTGGCGTTATGAAGATTCTTCACCAGAAGGAAACGTATACGATTTCCAATCTTGACGTCACTCTGATCAGTAACCTGCTAGTCAATACTCGACTGTAATACCGGCCGGACGTAGCCGTGGGTAGTTTTGACAAATTTCGGAAAAAAATAGAAATGAGGAAAAACAGGTAAATAAAATATTTTTTCATGCAAGAACAATTCATAGAAACAATCTAATTTTACTCAAGACATTTCTAACATATTTTAGGCCATTTTGTTCTCGTAAATCCGAAAGAAAGCTGGATATTTGAGGGGCAGTCAAGGCAAACTTAAGTATTAAAATAATTGAAAATTTCTGATTAACCTAATCGAGATTTTTTTATATTTATCCCTGGAAATTGTTTCCAACTTTTCCATGGGCTGTCCTCCCTGTAGATCCCAGCATAACCCTTGAAAGAGAAAATCTGTACGGCTCGCTCAGCAAAAATCGATTCTCTGAACGACCTCCTCGCCAGCGCCAGTAAAAAAGCCAAAAAAACGTCCTCCCGCCCCCTCGTCAAAGCGTCGTTTGGTCTTCCGTCGATCGTTGTCGCTCACGACGACGCAACGTTGATACAAGAGGGTACACACTACACACATCGTACATGAGAAGATGGCGGTGAGTTCGATCGCTGTTGGTTCACACTTCAGACTTTTCTGAAGCTGGATAGTGTTGAACTATTTCGCCGATTTTAAACGCATCCTATCGCTGTCGAGCACCGACAAGTCGCTGCGTCGAAATGCCTCCTCCTCGCCTTTGTAAGGTCAGAGAATTTACCTTTTATTTCGTCGGAATGTTATGTCTCGAATCGAGTCTACACATACCTGCCTTGCAAGCCTCGACTCACCCCCAGGATGTGTCCGATGCCCTGCTTTCTAACCGTGCGGTCCTCGGTGCTGTTGAACTTATGTGTAATCCGCTGAAAATCAACGGTTTGGTCAACCTGAGATTTCTGTTCTTGTTGATGCCTTTGTTTCTTTCACAAGTCATGCGGAATGGGCCCCGGTAGAAACAACCAATGTCTATCGCTAAAAAGTAAAAATGCTCGACTCGGATATTGTGATTCATTTTGCTCTCTAGCTGACGTCCGTCCGCAGACGATGTGCGTCTATTTGCCTAAATTTTTTTAGAGTGCTAAATTATCTTCTTTTTTTTCTGCGGGTTGCCTATGGCAGCTTGACTTTGTTGCATGAGCTGCGAATAAAAAAAAGTAAAGCAATGTTTGAAAAAATTCCTGTCTATTGTCACTAATGTTTTGTTTTGATATACCTATTTATTAATTTCACCAAAGTTGTGGTTGGTACCTGGATGAAGTGGAATATTAACGGAATACATTTACGAGAGAAAATGTTCCATGGTTATGGCAAAACCTATGTCATGGTTATGGCAAAATATTTTTTCTGGCTGCAGAAAAGGTGGTAAAAACACCCTTGGTTGGCTGTAGAAGGCTGTAACTGACCGTGAAATTTTCCTCACCATCAATATGAGGCCGCGTCGAGCTACCATAAATTAAATATTCTCAATTTTTTGGTTCTATTCACAATTTTTAGGAACCTGAAAATTGCATGAATCGCGGTAGTGTTGCTGTTACGAGCGTGTGCCAGAAAACTGCTACACGATTCACAAACTTGGGTATTTTTTAGATAAAATAATGTCAAAAAGCTTTTTCGTGGAAATATTTTTGTGCGACTGCACTTAATTATTCTCTGTTATATAAAATTGTAGGGAGTCAAAAATATACCTAAAATTTTCAAATTTCCCATCGGACTTCGGTCACATTTTTTCTTATTCTACGCCTCAGAAGCATGTATAAATATACCGCAACCTCCATAAGCATGAATAGACGAAAATAGTTAAAAATTATCCAACTATTTCAAAAAATAAAATGCATGATAATATCAGGTATATTATACCTACTCCATTTATACATTTTTTAATAACTTCGGCAATTTTCGAATTCAATCCAGATGTAAATTACAGGAAATAAAAATTAGGTACAGGAAAAATGAAAATATGCATAAGGGTTGCCCTGCCCATATTGCATAGTAGAAAAATATTAGAAAAAATATTATTTTCATTTTCTCATATCGTTTATCTCTATGTTTGGTTTACAGGACAAGGAGTGGACCACCGACCTCGATATTCAACTAATTCATGCTGTTCACGAACATCGTGCAATTTGGGACTCCTCCTCCACGGACTACCACAACCCGTTGGTGAAATATATGTCATGGCAAGCTATCGAGACGTCCACTGGGATCGAATGTAAGTTTTTGAGAATGGAATGTAATATCCTGTAATTATAATGTTTATAATGGCTACTCATATGTTGAAAGCCAGTATCACTGTAGGAAAGTAGTGCTGTGCACGAATCTAGTTTTGGCAAGATAAAAAAATCGAATCATCAAATTAAAAATTAAGTTTTATCTTGATCACACAAGTTTTTACGTTATTATCCCTCAGGTGGTGTTGTAAAGAAGAGATGGACAACTCTGCGCGACAGCTTCACAAAAGCTTTTCGAAGGTTACAGACGGCGAAGCAATCTGGTGAGTTGGGTGATTTTTTTGATTTTCCCTTCAGAAAACCCAGCATAACTCTGGAATATCTTCGGAAATTATATCAAAATTCCTCTTTATTCGACAGGTGCTGGTTCTCGTAAAGTCAAATACAAATATTATTACGACATGTTGTTCCTCGCTCCGACATTACGCCAGACTATCGAGCTGAACTCGCCTAGCGTAAGTAAAAAGAACCTAAGGAATGAATAAAGCGTGAACAAAATGAATGAAGAGTGAGGGGAAACTTGCTCATCGACTTGACATTGTTGCAGGATTTTAAGGACGAAGATTACAGCGATCCGGACTCTCCTTTCACGGTTCTTTACCCTGAACAGTCGAACGAAGAACAAACCGCCTCCAATTGTGCTAATTCCGAGGCTGAATCGACCGGCAATGGTGACGACCAATGCTCGACCGGCTCTCCACCTAAAAGCCCTTCACCTTCACCGAATCAAAGGCCTCGGAGAACGAAAAAGGAAACCACGGTTTTCGATCCAGGTTGGTGTAATTTTGTTGCTGTTCAAATATTGAGGCATTTTTCGATAAAAATTCAACTTATAACAGAAGTGGTAGAAATGACGTGTTCAAAAAACATCACTTTATTAAAACTCTCTTAATAAACTGAAATTATTTTCTTTTTCAAATGAAAATTCACAGACCCATTAGACGATGGCATTGAGCCAGATGAAAAAGTCAAAGATACCGAAGACGATCTTTACTTACCCCCTGGGAAGAGAAGAAAGTCATTGCGGAATGCCGATGGCGATGGTGAGGATTTTGACACTTCAAGGCGCTGTACTCGTCAATAATTATAGACAGCAAGTAATTTTTCATGCCTTTGGAGATTTCCTTAAAAACGTTCAATTCTCCGAACAGAAACCCCACTTCCGAAAAAGCGAGGGAGGCCGCCGCTCATCTCGAAAATGTCGACCGTGTCTTCCGTGTCGATGAAAACGAGGCTGAAGGACGTCCTCGCCAAAGCCAATTCTTCAGCCGCCTCCACCTCGGATAAGCCGCCCCTTTCCAAGGAAGATGCTCTCTGTGAAGCCGCTGGCCGACTCGTTGCTGCAAGTCTCAAAGGTCGGTCGGACCTTTTTTCCATATACCTAACATTTAATTCAGCAACTTCAAAAAACCATGTTAGTCTTCTTTAGCAAATTTCACTGGAGGGACCAAAAATTATTTTTATTAAAATTGTAAAACGTCTTTTTTTATTCCTTTGATACACTCAGTAACTGCATCCAACAGCCGATGTTATGTAGCATTCCTATCAATATTATGCGCAAAGATAGATGAGGATTTTCCGTGTTTTTCTGTGTTGAAATGGAATGGTCCAGATTTGAGTGTTATTTCTTTCGACGCTATAGGGCAGAACTCAAATCTTTATTTTCGAAAAAAAATCGGCCTCACATGGTTTTCTGAAGTTAGTGTTGGAAAAATTCAAGAATTTGATAAAATTTTTGAAATTGAAAAAAATTTAAAAATTTAATTAAAACTTGGTGAGGCATGGATTCTCGTTTGTTTTTCAAGCCAGTACCTAATTTTTTTTCTTTCCTCAGATCTTCCCCATGGCGCCATAAAAAAGAAGATCGCCCAGATAATGAACTTGCTGGCCACTTCGGACTCGTAATCGCTGCCGTTGCAGAATCGTCGATATTTCTCAGGGCTACCCATCGTATCGTAGGTTTTTTAATTCTCGTTTTTACCTGATACTAGCGTGCAATCGAACAAGATTCTGGCCAGGTATTATGCAGGCTTTTACGAATATTCAATTCAGAACCACCTCCCTCTCCGACCTGGTACAGCAAAGTGATAACACTGGTACCTGTCAATGTTTTGCTGTTATTGATAGCTAGGCCATCAGAATATGAATACGTTTGGCTAAGAAGTCGACCTTTAATGAGTGCTACTTGTGTTATTTCGGGGAATGGAACAAAATACTAAATTGTGTTTTTTATTGAGTTACATCAGGCCTACACTAGGTTCAAGCTACAGTGGAACCTCAGCCTACCTATGGGACTCATGGATCTCAAGCTTATGTTAAAATAGAAAACCCGCTCTAGCCAGTATTAAGCGATAGTGCAATAGGTTGTACCTATTCTTGATTTTTACATTTCTGATGGATGCCTCCTTCCTTGTTCAACTTTTGTCTGAGAACAATTTGCGTCATCAAACAGTGGGCGTCCTATTGGTGGATTCTGAGACCAATAGCGGTTTGTTACGTAAAGTGCATCGCAATTTTACTTCCGACGTGAAAAAAGCGTTTTCGATCCAGCAGTTTGCATTGGTGACTTTGCGGTCAACTTTGCTTCGCTTAGATCGATAGTTCTTCGAAAACTGGCCGAACTGTGGTTGTTCTGTTGGCAACCATTATCACACTGCGTGCAATAAAATTGAAAATGGGTAGCCCTTGTAACTGAATCCGATTTTTTTTTTGCTGCCTATTTTATTTGGGTTGGTTCAGACAGGCTTGGTAAGTCCCAAATTAATCTGCACAGATTGGGCCTCTTGCAACTGGGGTTACAGAATTTGCAGAAATTGCGGTCTCTTCAGTCTCTCATTGACAGTGTCCAGCTTGAGAGACAGTCTTTCAAGCTTACAGTATAGCCCTGCACCCCCCGCTTAATGACTCCTAACAAATTCAAGTCGGGTGATTGAAACATAGAAAGCAAATTTTGCTTTCCGTCGTTAGCCACTTATTTGGGACTTTCCCTCGACTGCCTGCCCGACTCTATTCTTTATTTCATCCCGTGAACCCTGAAAATCTGATCTTCGGGTGAAATTTAAATGAAGGTCTCCAAGTCCTTGGCGAAAGGTATCTGCAACAAACAGAACGTTAGTACCACCACCTACGCTATATGTTCATTATTAATGGCCACAACTTTAATTTATTGTTTTAGGCTTGTAAATAAAAAATGATTTTAGCATGGAATTTCTTATTACCTGATATCTGCCACCTATCGGAGCCTATTTGTCGACCCAAGAGTGCCACTCTTTTGGGGGGGCCAGGGCTGCGGGCACCGCGGCCCCGACGGATCCGCCATCGAGTAAACCGTACTTGTCGGGGTCTGGAGTCTGTTGTTGACGGAAAAAAATCGAAATACGAAGTGCCGAAGAGATTTTCTGTGGAAATTCGGTCAGAAAAACAAAATTCTGAGGAAAAATCTTGGAAGACAAAATTTTGGACGGAAAATTTTCGAGGGAAAACATTTTTGAAGGAAATGGTTGATGAGATTTTTATAAGCCCAACGCCATCAGAATCTGATGGTAGTAGAATCAGATTCTACCAGTAGATTCTACTGAATCTGATTCTACTAGGAAGTACCGACCCAGGGAGTAGGGAAAGCCTCCGTGGCTAATCTTTACTCTGCGGGCTTGATAATAAATGTTCTTTATCAAATGAAGTGCACAATGTAAATAAACAAACAGACCCTACTCCGTCGTCCGTTCTGGATATTGGTGCCTGACCGATTACCTGTTGATCACCCGGTTCTTTATTTTTCATCTGAATAGCGGTAAAATCAGGCAAATTTAGCGACATGACATCCACCAATAAAGACGTTTACTGGAAGCTCAACAGCCTGGCAAGTCTTGCCTCCGGTCTAATCGGGCACTACGTGATCGTCGATCTGCGCAACGACGCGTCGGCAAACGGCAAAATTGAACAAATCGACGGGTTCGTCTCTGAATTCTTCATTTTCTACAATTTGGAGCAAGTGGTCGGGTTTTTGATCGAAATTGAATTTGCAGGTTCATCAACCTGACGATGAGTGACGTTATCCTGACCGACCCCGGCGGCAACGAGTCGTATCATGGCCAGTTTTTCATAAGGGAGAGGAACGTTCGCTATGTCCACATACCTAAACATGTGAGTACCGGTACATGTCGGGAAATTTTCCAATTTTTATTCCACTCTGCTTCCCCGTCATCGTGTTCGCAAATAGGTTAGGTAAAGGTTTCCGTAACCTTCTCGCGTCCTGATTTGCCATCGAATCCGTGCAATACGCGTCTCGCGGAATTTATTTTGATTTACGGTCACGGTCGTTTTCCCCGAATAGACGTCCATTGAGTCCCCCCCTGCCGCGTTGCTAGGAGATCCTGTCATGGATCGCAATTACGCAACGGATTTATTTCTACTCCCTCCGGGTGTCGCCAGTTCTCGTGCGATTTGCATCCCGAAATTATGTTGAAGTCCTCCAGAGTGTTATTCCAGTGCCTTAGCAAACATATCGAAGTGACAGTACGGACAGCCTTGGTGACGCGTAAAGTTAGTGCGTTCTCTCCAAACCGAAAGTGCCAGTATCACAAATCCGCGGATAAGATGGATATCCTATTCTGCGATTACGACTTTGTCGGGTTCGACTTGGACTGCACGCTCTGCGAGTATCACGTCAGCGATATGGCTCGCATGGAGTACGACGTTATGGCCGATTTCCTCATAGGACGCGGATACCCGAGCGATAAATTGAAACTTGGCCTAGACGGGTTCGGCTTGGATTTCATCCAGCGAGGCTTGATACTCGACTTCCAGAGAGGGAACGTGCTCAAATTGGACCGAAACGGCGGCATCATGAAGGCCACTCACGGCACCAAAGTTCTCGACCCCGAAGTGACCGTGGAAGTGTACGGCCGCCGGACGACCAACTGTCCTTTTCTCGCGAGAATCAAGGAAAACATGTTATCAGCCTGGGAGCCGGACTGCCGGAGCAGGTATCGCCTCCTTTTGGACTATTTCGACTTCCCAGCTGGCCTGGCGTTTGCGAGATGCGTCGACCACTTCGACGAAAGGGGAGAAACCGACTTCACCAAGTGCGGCGAGGACACGTTAGCGGTACTGAGGTACATGTACAACAGGGACCATTTTGCCGACGGGCGGAGCGAATATTTCAAACGGATGCGGGCCGAGCCGAGCAAGTATATCAGAAGAAGCGATCCCAGATTGATCGTATGGCTGAGGAATCTGCACAGGAAGAAGCGAACATTTTTAATCACAGGGTCGAACTGCGATTTGGCCGATTTCGTCGCAACGCATTCCCTCGGCCCCGACTGGAGAGATCTCTTCGACGTCGTCGTATGCTTCGCTAATAAGCCCTTCTTCTTCACAGAACGGCGGCCCTACCTATCGGTGACGAACGACCTGAAAGAGGGCCAGCCGACTGAGAATCTCTCCCTCCCCGGTATCTTCAGCCAGGGCAACTGGGCCGATCTGGCGCATCTGTTCTGCGTCAATTTGAACAAACCGGAAGCGCGCGGTTTGTATTTCGGCGACAATCTCGTCCAGGACGTTTTCACTCCTTTGAAATTCGGCTGTTGCGATACGGTGGCCGTAGTCGAAGAGAAGAACGAAGACCATCCGAGTCGCGAGGCTGTGCACTCGGAATTCTGGGGAGCGATGCACGCGAGAGGCTCCTGGTGGGGCAACGTCATCGAAATTTACGCCAAAGCGTCCATCCCATCAATGAATGCGCTACCTCGGTGAATCGCCGAAGATAACGATTGATTTTCAGAGGCTAATCGGAGGATTATATTATATTTTGTACAAAAACTTAAGAGCAACGTTATTAGTTCCATATTAACGGCGTGAGTAAATGGAAAGTATTGTACCTAATCTTCCGAAAATTGAAAACGGAACGGAGCTTCAGAAAAAATTCTACACTTTCTACTTTAATCAGAATTTATTTCTCAACGAAGGTCCGACACCCGCTCATGGATCTCCCTCAGCTCTCAACCTTTTTCCGAATTTCTTATATTACCTCCCAGTTTCTACAATTTTTGTTGCATAGTATTTTTTTGTGAGCCCATTAGCACTTCTGGTGTTTTCTTTTTTTCTGGCAAAAAAAAAAATGAATTAATTTGAGCGTTGCTGGCATTAAAATCTTTTGATGCCTTCATCTGGATTTCCAAAAATTTGGGATCCGCCATTCGACCATTGTTTGGTTCCGTTCATAAAAGTAATCCGCGTTGATACCTTTCTCCATGGTGTTTTATGGTTTCAATGGGTTGCTCATTTCAGTTGAATGTGAACGAGACTATACTGCGTCAGCTGTACAAAATCAAAAATCCCCGTTCGAGGTTGGTAAAAAGCGGATCTGCTGGTTTCAAGGCGACTCGACTCATACAAAAACAGATGGAAACGTTGAAAAGGGTCGAAGAAATTAAAAAAGAACGAGCAAGAAAAAAGAAGGAAAAAGAAGAAGCCGAAGCCGCTCAGAGAGCTGAAGCAGCCCTTGAAGCTTCGGATTCCTCGTAGAAATCGGGTAATCCAAATGAATTTTTTCGAACATGATTTTGGCTGTGAATTTTTAGCTATGAGTTAGGCTGCTTTGGGCACTGAAGTTCAAAAATCATCATAATTATGGATAGTGCCTAAATTGCTCGGAGAGTGCGAACTTTTTGAAACTATTCTGGTTTCAGCCGCAGGTCTAGTAGATAAGTGTATGTAGAGAACAGGAATCACACGAACGGCTCAACCCGCAACGACGCGACTAGGTGGCGTTTGGGGTGCCGCTCCGTTGTGCGGCACTCAGCTAGCCAATGAGCGGCACTCTGCCAGCCGAAGAGCGGCACTCAGCCAACCGGCGAATCCATCATGCTGGATCGTGACGGACTCAAGAAGATTCGATCGACGAACCTTTCGGGCCAGCCGTGACGGCCCCGTCGCGTCATTGTAGGAACAGCCGTTCGTCTGGCAAAGCCTTTGATGTGAGTGTTTTTCCGATCAATAGTGTTAACTGTAATATGCAGGTAGGTTTACCTACAATGTTAATGTTCTTTTTAAACATATGTATGACTAATGTACCTACGCATTTGCTGGTCATTGGGGGGTCGATGTCAAGCGCTTTTGATGGCAATTAGTGATTTCTTTGCCTGGAATGTCAGTGTCTGGCAGAAATGTCCTCCGCCTCGATTGATGCCTTTATGATCGAAAGCGCTTGCAATCACCTCCCAAAGAATCAACTCATAGTTTGCGATAACGCCTTTACTCATGAATCCACCCCCTAATTATTGCCGATATCAGTATGTACCTGTTCATTTGTTTTCTCGTACGACGATTCGCCATAACACGCACATTGATGCCAGGCTGAAGTCAATACACTTTTTATATGTTCACATTTATTTGCTGTAAGTATGTTATTGTAACAATTTCTCAATAAATATGAAATAATAATTGCTATATCTAATAGATAATTGTCACATTTTTACGAATTTCATGAGACTGGTACATAGAATTGCAGGATAAATTAACGGATGATAGACATTCGACTCAACAATAACATAATTCGGGCCTCGGGTTTACCGAAGATATACCATATGCAAACAATTCCATCTCAACTTGAACGTAGGTACTTTGATTGACAGTGGGTAAAATAATCTCATCCAACACCTAAACACAAATGAAAAAATACTGATTTAAAAAATACATTTTTTCTCTTACCTTTTCCTCCTTCCAAGAACGATGACTTGTTTGTGAATTTCCGAACTTGCTATGCCTACGCTACATTATGAAGTCCGTTAAAATAAAAATAGGAGCATAAACTTTTAGCCAAATTTTTAGCTCGATTTCCTTTCGAATAGATTTTAAAATGTGTCAAAATCTCCTCCTGCAGTTCCGCAGTTGGAAAACGGAGTCGAATTTGAGAGTTATCACGAAAAGGTCGAAAAGCAGTGAAAACAACGTCATCACAGGTCATACGAGGCACTCGAAATGCCGAAGGTGCATCGAATCACAAACCGCATCACGTGAATGCCTGTCACGATACGTCCGGCTATTTTCAATACTAAAATGAAAATACTGAATAGTGAAAATGAGGATCGACATCATTTACAGCATTTCTATGGCGATAGCTACCCCCATACCCCCTCCGACGCAAAGGGAAGCGACTCCTTTCCGACCCCCTGTCCGTTTCAATGCGTAGATCAGCGTAACGAGGACACGAGTACCTGAGGAAAAACAAGGAACACTAGAAACGAACACAGAAATCACTGGACTATTGGTACCTACTGGGGAAATCATGGTAGTCGAAATAGTATTGCCGTAGCAATGAAAGTGACGAAAATACGGTGTTGAATGTCGATTTGACATTCGATACGACGGCGATACTGAAAAGTGACATAAAATAGTCAAAAATCATCCCCGGTTGCCATCTCGATGTGTGGCATATCAAAGGCCTATATCAAAATAAGCGTAACCAGCTTATTGCAGATGATTCTTCAAAGAAACCTTTCCCAGGTGTACCAACTACCAATACGCTTGTTATCAAATTACACGCTCCCTCCTGCGTAGTTTTGTAAAAATTTACAACAATCGTTCATACCTGAGGCTCCGATCGGATGTCCAAGAGCGATAGCTCCTCCGTTAATGTTGACTTTTTTATCGTCCAATCCAAGTCCTTTGAGGACAGCGATGGCTTGCGCGGCGAAAGCTTCGTTCAATTCGAACAGGTCCACTTCATCCTTCGACCAGCCGATTTTCTTTAGCTGAACAGAAATGAGGGGTTTTTTATGGTAATGTTGGAAAAATTGATCATGTTTTCCCCTTAAGATTATCTGCAGAATAAAATAGATAACATTTATCTGGGGAGAAATAGCGATTCAACTCATCAATAAACGATAAATGGATAAAAAAAGATCTATCAAGGTACCTACCTGCCCCTTCCACGTTTATGGCTCTCCTGAAAAGTTGAATTGGGCCTCTAACCTGAACTATTACTCATCGGAGGAACTAGCCAACCGATTTTATTCTTGTTCTTTATTTATTGTGACTTTGATGAAAAAACTCACTAGAACTTCAACGGCAGTTATCGGTCCAAGGCCCATGACATCAGGTTCGATTCCAGATTGCGACGTTCCGACGATTTTCGCTATCGGTTTTATGCCTCGCGCAGACGCTTCCCCTGCTGACATCAGCACGACGGCAGCAGCTCCGTCATTGATACCTGACGCGTTACCAGATGTAACCGTTCCCGTTCCGTCCTGAAATGAAGTGCAAGGTGATGAGAAAAGTTGCCGCACTTCACAACACAGCACAAAGCTTTGTTAATTTCAGAACCCCGCCATTTCTTACCCTTATGAAGACAGGCTTAAGGGCTGACAAATTGTCGAGAGTTGTACCGTGTTTGGGAAACTCGTCCACCTCAATTCGTGTCACTCGATTGCGAATTTTAACATCGACCGGGACGATCTCTTCGGCGAAATAGCCCGACTTTTGAGCGATCTCGGCTCGCCGTTGCGACTCCGCGGCCGCCGCGTCTTGTTCCGCCCGAGACACGGAGCATTTCTTCGCCACATTTTCAGCTGGAAAAATTCGACCGATTTCCCCAAACTTAATAAACGTCTCAAGTATTACCGGTATTAAATACCAAAATAAAGGTTAAGGATGCGGAGGGCTTTTAGAATAGAGGAGGGGAATGCCCCCGGCGCCTTGGTAAACAAAAATCATTCAAATCAAATAGTTTGGTAGGGAGGTCCACGTCAGGAACGAGGACAGACCCACCCATGAATGAATACCTGTTTTTTAGGGTCACGTATAATCGAGACGCCAAGATTTATGAAAATCGAAAAATGGCTCGATCGCTTTCTTTGCTTTTCTTTCGAAGGCAATTTACAGAAATGACTGATATTTTTTGAAGGGCGCCGATTTTAAAGTGAAGCATTTTACCATTTCAATGCTTCATTGACTTTCAGATTGTGTAAATTTGTGAGCTATTTACGAAGCGATAACCTTATCTACGGTTTGAGAGTGCATCTACTCGACAAACTGAGGTTATGTAAATGTCTAGAATGAGTTATCCAAAACCGTAAGGTGAGATAACTGTATGTTTATTAAGCCGGCTGGCAATCAGCTCGAAGGAACAGCCGAAGAATCGAGGGTTGGTAGTTTTAAATAATGAGGATAAGACATGGTACCTACTTCTAATACATGCAGTAATAACAGAGTAATTATACATTCCGAATAGAAACTCAAATTGAGTGAATTGAAGTAGTCTCGACCCAAAAACGACTCTTGACCTAACGGCATGGATGAGGTGAGGGCCCCACGGCCGAAAGCGCTAGAAATGGAAATCAACAATTCAAGAGAAACTCGCCACTCTCTTGCGCACCTATAAAAACAGACAACTGTTGAAGAAATCGCCAAAAATCTGCAAATTCTGCCTCACCAGTAATGCCCATGTGGCAGTTAACAAATGCGTCCGTCAGCCCATCGTGAAGCATCGTGTCCACCATGCTGGCGTTGCCCATCTTGACCGGATCTCTGAGACGGATGCAATGCGGAGCTTGCGACATGGATTCTTGCCCGCCGCATACGACGATTTTCGACTCGCCAGCAAGAATGTTGTTGCGGCCAAGCGTGACGGATCTAGGAAAAAGATTCAACGAATTTTCGAATTTCTCAAAAAAATTTTAATCCTAATGAATTGAAAAATTTGGCATTTATTGGTGACAAAGTAATGCAAAGATGTTATAAGAATGGGTTAGGTGTTGGCAGATTCTCTACGATATGGTCAGTTCACTTACTTAAGGCCGGAGCCGCAGAGCATGTTAACAGAAAATGCAGTTACGCTGTTCGGTAGTCCAGCTTTTTTAGACGCCTGCCTCGCCGGATTTTGACCTTCGCCCGTTTGAAGAGTCTAAACAATCATAGGGCGTTGGGCAGAGCAGAAAAATGTCGAAAAATAGTATTCTAAAATTCATTCGCTCATTATTCTGAAAAAGTTTAGTGGAAATTACTTGACCAATGATGACTTCAGAGACATCCTCAGCCGGTACGTTGGCCCTTCGTAAACATTCCCTGATGGCAGTTGCACCTAAATCGCTAGCTGGAAGCGTCGAAAGGCCACCGCAGAAATTGCCTATGCAATAAGCAATTTCAATAAGCCAAGAGTTGAATCAATTTTTAATCGATTTTTTACCTTAATTAAATTTTGTAATTTGTCTGAAAAACAACCATTTCAACCACGGCTTTTCACAAAAATTTAATCCCTTTTAACATAGAGCGAATGCAAGCTGCCTACAGGTAAGTACCTACCTAGGTTCTTATTGATGATAGAATGAGGAAAGGGGAGATGAAGGCAGTACGTAGCTACCAATAAATTCGCAAAAAAAGTTTGAATAGAATCACAATTTATTTTTGTCGAATCCGTATCATTCTAAACACTAGTCGTGTTGACAAGGTCTGACCAGTGTCCACTTTCTCTCTCAAGTTAGGAAGATACGAGTCGCACCTAATGGAATTTTTGGTGAAAGTCTACTCAACGTCACGTCGACCCCCCCCCCACTCCCGACTGAAAATGTACATGTACAGAAGATTGTGTACATTATGGTAATACCTACTTACTAATGACTAACTTACTTAATGAATTGAAACTATTTTATTTTAAGAAGTTTCAGAAAGATATTTTAGTTAGTTTTAGTTAAGTTAGTTCATCTTATTTTGTCAAGTTTTTAATTAGGTATTTTAGTTATTTCAAAGAAGTTTTAGAAAGATATTTTGTTCCTTTTTTAGCTCTAAATGCAGAAATTTGCTTTTGGGAATTTAACCCCATAGGCAGACAATGACTTTTACCTACCTACCTGTAACTCAAAAATTAAAATTAAGTTAAGTACAATAAAAATTAAAAGAATATAATACATTATTATTATTTTTAAAAATTCTTTTTATATAAATATTATTTTTAAAAATTGAATTAACTATTTTTATAGCACATTGGCTTGGTAATGTGAAAATCTGCCGATTCTGAATCGTGTTACTGCCACCTCGGTGAATTAGGTTGAAACATGAGAATGAAAAACGGTCAGGTGCATATGAATAGCAATCGTGTTGCTGCTACTTGTAGGAATTAAATAATTACTGTAGAGACGGATTAATGTAATGACGGTGACAATAAAAAACACATTTTTCTACACCGAAAAATCCCCAATTATTGCAGTTGAGATGAGCAGAGACAAAAAATATTTTGCCTGTCCCTCTCGCTCATGGATTTGGGAACATCGATGGTTAATTAATTTAAATAAAAAACCTTCGCATGACTGGCAATGATGGATGACAGTAATTTATGAATTTATGCGGCTCTCCAGCGCTTACCAATTGGTGTTCGGGCAGCTCCCACTATCACGACACTGTCCATTTTTCGGTCGGGTGGGTGAGAAATTTTTTTTATTCCTACGAACCGAATGTAACTGTACACCTCTAGGGAAATTCAGAGACGTCACCACACTGTTCGGCGTGTGGAAAATAAAGTCCGTTTGCGAAGAGAGCCGGAATGGAATTCATTTCATCAGCAGTCATCCCCTACTTACCTTCATTGTGTTGAGGTGAGGGGAGGTGTTGGGCTACCACCTCCCAGATAATAGGAAAGGTGAGGTTTATTTTAAAAATACTGCTCGAAAATAGCGAAGCTACTGCGAAAATAGTTTTCGTCAAATATAGCAATAGTTGCTTATAGCAGCGGTTCCTGAAAAAATCTCATTTTACTTTCATTGGATCTATCCATCTCCTGAGAACAAAAAACAATATTTTAACGAAAAAGAGGTTATTTTTAAATAACATTACATATAACCTTTCTTCTCGTGAATCTTGAAGTCACGTTGTTTATGTCATGTACAAAACAATATTCTGTAGAAAAATGATTTTTTAGCGTTCGCTAACATATTTTTTATCGAGCGCAATTTTCTTTTAAACCATCTTTCGCAATTTTCCACTTTGAAAATTACTTCGAGCTGACGATAGGCTCAGAATGACTCAACTTGCCGATACCGGGTCATGGGTCAGCGAAAACGGCGTGGAGTTTTTCGCTTGCGTTTCTGCCGCTTGTCAGCGAAGAAGTCCCATCTACTATAATAAAGACTACGATTTTAACAGGTAGGTAAGTACCGATTCGAATAAATTCCCTTCTAATCTATGGAAAAAATTAAATTCCTAAATGTCCTTGGCCAGTTGGCGTCTGACGTAATCGTGCCGCCATTTTAAAACGCCTACCGATGTTTCCGTGCCGCTGACATTGCCTTATCGAGAGTTTTGTCAAAATGCGGGTCTTCTTTTATTTTGTTTTTGGAAATATCGCGCGGTATGAACTTTCCAAAGTGAACCCGTAGCGCGTTGAACTGAAAGCTTTCATCGACAAGTGGGTCATCGACTGTCTGTGTCTGCATATAGTGCGATAGTGCGTATTTTTCTTTAGTTATTTCGTGATAACTCGTGCCTTCTTACCGACGATTCTGTGAAAAATGGGGAATCCTCCGGTTGTGATTCCAGTAACGATATTGAACTAATATCCACCATACGCTGACCGGCGTACCTACTATTAAAATATGGACCCAAGAAAACATACCGCACTTCACGACATGTTGTTTTTAATTTTGATGTTCAAATTCATCTCCACGACTCATCCGGCATCGTCGAGTTGGAAAGACTTGAATTTGCCAGAGACCCACTTGCCGTACTACTTCTCCAATTTCCCAATCATCGGCGACGAATGCCTTGCCGACGATTCTTGCCCCTACAAGGATGCCGTCACATCCAGCCGGTCGGGTAGCAAGAAATGCTGGGGCTACGAAAGAGGTTGTCCCAAGGATGCTGCCTATTCGAGACCCGACTGCTCGGGTGACCACAAGGGCTGGGTTCGTTCTAAGGAAGAGCAAGAGGACACATTTTACCGTCAGGGCGACTTCGGCTACGTCAAGGAGCGTCTGGACGAAATGTCAGTCATATGCGAGCCGACGTTCAGGGAAGATTCTTCTCTCGAGTGCAGCAAGCATCTGAGGTTTTGTCGCGGCCGGAACATTCGGATCGACTTTGGACGGCTTGTCAATCGAACGGAACTGCTGCGGTACAAGATGGACGTGCTTGGTCAGGGCGACATATCCGGCAAGTGCCGCCTGCACCAGGAACGTCTGGACGAAGAATGCGACCAGATCAGCCCCTTGCAATCGTGGGGCCCAGAGATGAGATACTTCACAACCCTGGACGCGCCCTTATCCCATGAGAAAGATTGCGACGTCGTCGTCGAAAGGCCGACGTACATTTTGAAAATCGACGCCGCCGTCAATATGTATCATCATTTTTGCGATTTCTTCAACCTCTACGCTTCTCAACATCTGAACAGTTCGCATCCGTCAGCGTTTTCGACGGACGTTCACATCATTATTTGGGAGTCGTACAGGTACAACTCGAATTTCATGTCGACCTTCGAGGCCTTCACGAGACATCCTCTCTGGGATCTGAATACGTTCAGGGGGCGGAAAGTCTGTTTTTCGAATGTTGTCTTCCCATTGCTGCCTCGCATGATCTTCGGCCTCTACTACAACACGCCGATCATTTGGGGATGCGAAGGCAGCGGTTTGTTCCATGCTTTTTCCGAACACGTTTTGCACAGATTGAAAATTCCTCTGCACCCGGCACCATCGGCTGAAGTCGACGGCACGGCGCCAAAACTTCGCGTTACGTTCCTCGCCCGGGAATCATCGTACAGGAACGTCCTCAACGAGAAAAAGCTTCTCGACAAACTGCGGAGAGACGAACGCTACGAAGTTCAGCGTGTGGTTTTCAACAGCCGCATACCCTTCAAACGGCAGCTGGAAATCGTAAGGAATTCCGACATATTCATCGGGATCCACGGCGCGGGCTTGGCTCACCTGCTATTCCTGCCCAGTTGGGCTGCCGTCTTTGAGCTTTACAACTGCGAGGACGAGAGCTGCTATTTGGACTTGGCCCGCCTGAGGGGAGTCGGGTACTTCACGTGGGAGAAAAAGGCCAAAGTCTGGCCCCAGGATGAAGGCCATCACCCCGAAGGTGGGGCACACGCGAAGTTCACCAACTACAAGTTCGATCCTGCCGAATTTCTGAGGTTGGTCTCCAAGGCAGCCAAGCACGTTCTGAGGCATCCAGCCTACCGCAAATTTGTTTCCCTCAAGCCGCTGAAGGATGAACTTTAGCAGTTGCAGATTTTGGGCGAACTTTAACTTGACTTGATCCATTCCGTCTAAGTTGAGGATGAGAGATTGAATTCTTTCGATATTTTTAGTCCTCCTAGCGCTTTTGGCAGTATGGCCATCTTCAGGGAGAATTTGAACTGAGGGAATTTTTATTCATGAACTTCAATCTTTCTTCAACGGCTGCGTAAATCACGCTTACCCATTTTACAATTTTGGTATTGTATCTTTGAAGCAACAAATGTGTCAAACGTTTTTCTGCACCACCTGGAGGGATGGTTGGAAGTACCTAAGGCTGTCCACCTGCAGCACCTGTTGGACTTATTTTCATCTCTCATGAGTCAAACCCTCGAAATAACCCACCCAAAGATGGCAACACTGCCGAAAGCGCTTGAAAAAATGAAAATATCGAGTGATAGCCGCTTTAACTCTCTTGTCCATGTCAAGTTGGGAGTTCCAACTTCAATCATTTCTCAAGATCTATATAATAAATTCACTCTGCGCCTTAAAATGAAATGTGATACTAATGAATAATGATATTTTTATGTATTATTAAATCGATGGTCTCTATTACTGGATTATTTCCTCCTGCAACCTCCAAATGGAGTTCTTCCTATTGACTTAGGTAGGTCGACTTTCATATTTTGAATTTATGACCTAATGTTTTCAAGAATAAATTAAACAATTTCGAATATTGTATTTATCATGTACTTGAGCCGGTTTTTGGGCTTGAAGCCTTACTTTCTGAATTCGTTGTGGGAGGAACACGCCAATGTTCAAAACACCAATTTCTAGTTCGGCAAGATATTTTTGATTTTCAGATCGTTAGTATTAGCGGTCTTGGAGGAGTATGTCGAAAGCGGACTGTCCAAATCAAAACCTGCCCGATGCCTCGACCTTCTGGCCGGTCCAGGTATCAACGGTCTTCTTTGGGCCAAGCGTTTAGCTCGGCGCGTTGAGGTTATTCTCAATTGCTCGAAGGCGTCGGCTGAAATTGTGGAGCGGAATCTCCAAAGAAATTCGTTGGTCGCTGAAATCGAAACGAAGGATCCTTGCGCTTTGTTGCACGAGCGTGGCTACAACTTCGTGTATGTTATTCAAGTTGAGCTTGATAAATATTTTTTGTATGCATCGTATTGATATAAAATGTCCCGCACCGGCTCAATTTTCAAAATTTCCAGCTACATCGACTGCGTGGGTGAAGGTTGCATATATTTCGACGCCGTATTTAGAAACCTTGCTAGAAACGGAGTTGTCATTTTCACCGGTAAAGACGACAGCTTGCTGCATGGCGGATCTTACGACGCGGCAATGCGCAAATACGGAGGCCGCATTATTCGGACTCATTACGCCAGGGAGCTTGGTATCAGATTGTTCCTGGGGGCATTGGCCAGGTTGGTAGTTCTTGGAGCCATCGCAGTCCTCGATGATTCCGTTGTTGATAATATCAATTAGCATTGTTGGTAGGTAAGTGCTGCAATCTACTGTTCTAGGGCAGCAATACGGTACAACAAAATGATCAATGTGCTGTTCTGCACCATCCATAAAAACTCATTCACAGTTGCTGTCATGGCGGAGAAGGGGTGCGATTCCGTTGATCAATACATGAACAAACTGCGATTACTAAAGCATTGTAATGTTTGCGAAGAGCGAGCATTCTACCCGTTCCATAACGGCTTTCCTGTAGGTAGGTTGTTAAATTCAAACAATTTTTTGGAATTTTTTTAGGTTAATGCATCAATAAATTTACTTATTTTCATGAATTTATTCCAAAAATGGAAAAACTGTTTTTTAGGTTATGTTGTCCCAATGACGCTTCTTGTTCTTTCAGACGGCAAAAGTGTCAATTTGGGATGCGATTGCGCCCTGAACAATAAGCCTAACAATGCCATGGAGATTTCTGGGGCTGCAACGGTCGCAGAATCGTCTCACGAGCTCGGGCCGCTTTGGGCTGGAGACATTTTTGACGCCAGCTTCATTGAGAAATTGATTGACAATAAAAGAAGCGACGACCCCAAAGTTGTGTATACTTTGAAGTGTATGCTCGAAGAGGCCAGGTTAACATTTTTTGTGCATTGTAGGCTGGTCATAGAAAAACGTTCTAATTGAAGTGCATACCAAGTTGATTTGGTAAGGTTGGGGTTAGGATGAATTTTTTTGAAACGTATTGGTTTAGCCGATTTTCAAATGTTTTGCGAAAAATATGTTCCTTAAATAAATTAAGATAATCTTTCCAGTTGGTTTCATAGAAAAAAAACTCCAATCGAAAAAAGTCAATATTTTTAAACTAGGTACCTGTTATTACCCCTACCTGAAGGGTTGACTAAAATTGTCATAATTTTAACCGTCCTTATTTCAGATGTGTTTCCAACGGCAACGTGAAAATATCCGCCGGCTCGCCTCCGTTTTACTACAATCTTCACAAACACCATCCGAAGATCGCACAGCAGTGCAAACTGTCCAAAGTCATCGTCCTATTGCGAAATTTAGGATACCGAGCCAGCTCGACGCATTTTGACCCGCTGGCCGTCCGGACGGACGCCCGAGCCAAAATCATATGTCAAATCATGGAATCCGAAGCGAAAAAATCGGCCGACAAAATGGACACGTTTTGAATAAAATTATTTTTTTACGGATTATTGACTTTTTTATATGGAGCCACGAAAAAGGTTTGTGATCGTGAGGGGGAGAGTGATAATCGTTGTAAACTTTGATGCGACAAAATGATGAAAAAGGAATGATAAACAGGTTTGAGTCATTTCATAATTTAATGTTAATCGTATTCGTCTACAAAAAACAAATGCGCGGAGGTACTGAAATTGTTTTGGTAAACCATAATCCTACATAGCTATTTTATCACAGTTAAGTCAGGCAACGTTTGTCTGAAATCAGTAAACTAACGATTGTTTTGCGAAGATAAGAAATTTTCGACGAAATTCGCTATTTGCAGGAATTTCTGAGCCTGGAAATAGCACAAAATGGAATTAGTTAAGAAGTTACTACTCTATGGTGAAATGGAGTTAAACTAATCATAATAAATGGAATAAATGATAAGTTTACCTTGAAGCTATTTGGATCTTGAACTATCGCCGGTTTGATAATTGCATCTCTTTCACAAGTCAGAGGTATCTCGGTTATGAGTGGAACGCCTAAAAAATTCGTTATTAAACGTTGATTATCTAAAGTAATATTTTCCAAATCGCAAATTACCTACTAGTTATAATCAGGGAATATTTTACCCAAATCGGCAGCAAGCTTTTCACTTCCGTCTCCGAATATGGGAATATCCGTGTGACAATTGTTGCAGATGACTGAGCTCATGTTGGATACAATTCCTACAATAGGCACTCCAAGTTTTTGGATCATAGTTGCTCCCCTCCTCGCCACCTGGAGTGCCAGCGTTTCAGGCGTCGTTACCATCACTACACCTGTAAGCATTGTCATATTACGGCTTAACGGAATGCGTGAATTTCGAAATTCTCCTGATTCCTGACGAAAAAGTTTTATTTTAGCAATGAATAAATGAGCGAGTAACTGAAAAATACGGGCATTTGCAAAACCAAGACAGTTTTTTGAAAAGTTAGGTATTTGCATTATATATCCCATTATATTAGTATCTCATTAAAGGGAACTAAAAATACGTGACAAACTTGAAAGTTATTTCTAGTGAAATGAACGAATCGCAAAATGCTCTTTTAAAGTCAAAATCGAATTTTCCATCACCTGAAACAGGAACGGTCTGGAATAGTGAGAGAAGTGTGTCGCCGGTTCCTGGAGGCGTATCGACGATCAGACACTCCGTGTCCGTCCAGTCAACTTGGCGCGTCATTTGCTCCAAAGCCTTCATCACCATAAGCCCGCGCCAAATCACAGCCGACGATTCGCTCAATAGGAATCCCATCGACATGCTGGAAAATGAACAAAATGAAAATTGACAAAATCCATGACAATTTCGACGCAAACTCCAATTTTAACCTATTTAATTTTTAAACTCACCATTTGACTCCATAATTAACGAGCGGAATCATGTGATTATCTGAAATACAAGATAATTTGAGTATGTATATCTGTGAAGCGTTAATTTCAAGCCTCTCTTATTCGAAAGCTTGAAGGTTCGAGGCTCGACGTGAAATATTACCTTTATTAACTTCGGGGGTCAAATCGCCAAAATTCATCATCAACGGGATCGAAGGGCCAAAAATGTCAGCGTCCAGGAGGCCGATTTTCGAGGGCCTCCCTCGAGCGAGAGCTGAGGCAACGTTCACTGTAAAAATTGGAGTATGGATTAATGGCATCAATTACCATTGGAACCATTGACAATCAAAAAAATTGTTGATAAATTTTTTTTTCAATCAAATGAATGCTTTTCACCTGCAACAGTTGATTTGCCTACACCACCTTTGGCAGAAACGACTAGAATAATGTCTTTCACCCCTGGAATTGCTTTCTTTTTAGGAAGACCCTTCGCCATGAGTTCGGCTTGTCGTTTTTTAACCACATCTTCGCTGTTCGGTGAGTTGAATGCTGACGTTCCTAGCTGGAAAAATAAAAGAGTCACTTTCACTAATCGTATTCAAGTCAATAATGAAACGAACTGTCAGTAACACGATTCAGAATAATCATCTCCGTTGGTAACTTCACTCTGGTTTGAATGAAGAGGGGACCAATCTTTATTCGAGAACTTCTACAAGAAATATTGAAGCGATTTATCCATGGGATGCATTTCAGAATAGTACAATTGTCAAATTGGTTACCAAATGCAAAAATGTAGATTAGTTTGAGAACCAAAATATTTAGGTCTACTGACTTACCGAAAAATACGATTTTTGACATGAATCCAAAATAGCCTTCTGACGTAATTGGCAAGCGCTTGGCCCATAATGTCTGAAAAAACATATGTTTTAAAATAGCCCAATTTCCTGTTAGACATTTGATTTTTCGCTCAACGTTATTTTCATAAGTATTTACCTACCTTGAACAAGGCGAGCAGCTTTCAATCAAAATCAATTGCCTAATGGACTGCAGAATGTTCCTTGAAATTATCATACCTACACCTACGATATAGGCGAGCAGGTAGGGGTGTAATAAGTACCTTCCTTATAAGGAGAGTAGGGGTAGGTGCTTATACGATGAAAGGTCTTCTTTAAAATGAACTAAAACCGGTAGGTACACGGTAGGAAAATAACTCAGCTAAGCGAAGATAACGGACAGAGGCGAGCTTATCAGTAACCCTTTGGAACTGGGATTTAAAATTATCCTAAATGTCTTAGCTATTCTACATAAAAAGGTTTACAGAAACAATCTACGTTAGTTCACAAACAAGCAGATTCGAGACTTGGCCGTTGAATAATGATGCTATAAAATAATTTAGTTCATAAGATTAAAATATGTTTAACTATTAATAAAGTCAGACACATTTTACAGGAAAATCACGTTATCTAATCATTCTTGGTTGATAGTGAGTGATAGTGTTGGGCTTCGTTTCTTGTTTACTGTGTACTAATACTATACTTATTTATACTTAATACTCCAATTACTCACTATACTTACAGGCAGAATTCACTTTCCAAGTGTAAGTAGTTTAATATTAGTTCACAATAGTACAATGAAATAACGTAACACTGCCTAGCCTGCTCAAATTCAGGGCACAGGCTTCGAAAGTATTGACATTTTTTGGAATTCCTACCTAAGTAAATAACTCTGTCTTGGTGAGTTGCAATTTCCTTCAACATAATGATACTCATGATTATAATACCTACCCAATAAGTCAGTGGCAATCGAATCTGCAGGTCTCCACGCTGTACTCCAGACACAGACGAAAGCATAGCCCATTACTTTTTAAGAAAAACCTCATTTTTTTGAGTTGATATCTCAAAAGTGCCACCGCCCTAAGAACACTATTATGATTATCAAATTTTAGTCTGGCCCTCCAAAGATGTCAATTCCTCTATTCCCGGACCTCACCCCTCGTATCATCGACCCGCTGTGGTTCGGCATTGACAAATCCGCGAGCGACGAGACGGAACTTCTTCAGCTGGAACACGAGCACAAATCTTGGGTGAGGTTAACGATTTTTCTTTCCCGAAATTCTGCTTCTCACCCCTGATCTCGTAGCCATCTACCGTACCTATCGTTCCTGGGGTCGCATGTTCCTTGGGATGCCTAATTGTGGTATATTCCTCGGTACCTAATCTGCCTGTGTGTCTTGCAGCTGCAGAAAATTGCGCAAAAAGACAGTGACGTCATCCCAATAGGCAAAACCGCCACTGAGGTAAGCTGTTGTGAAGGTTCCTGCTTTTCTAACCCTTAAAGGCGGGTTCACAAGAGTGCGGACTGCGGCAATTGCGGAAGGGCGTGGACTCTGGATTTTGATTACAAAACAAAATCGATGAGATGACTTGGAAAGCGAAAGTTACAAAAAGGACAACTACGCACGAAGACCAATTTCACTAGACTGATACAGCAACAGCAACCCTTTCCGCATCATGCCGCACTGAAAATATTACTTGTGTTGAATGATGACAGTCAACAACAAAAGTGGCTTCCGCACCCTTGTGAACCCTACTTTACACCTATTACGCAACGAAAGTGATTTTTAATTTTTTCACAACAGAGAGAAGAAGATGACGAAGAAGAAGAGGATGAAGATGATTCAAACGATGACGAAGAAAGCGAATCTCAAGATGAAGAGGATGAAGACATGGAAGTGGACGTCACGTACGACAGGGGCGATCCCACTCCCAGGTCAGTGCACTGATTGGATAAATACGTTTATTGACAACAAAACGAAATTATTGCCCTTTAGGAAGGGGCTTTGATTCAAACCGATAACCAAAGTTGTCCCGGACGTGACCTGCCGCCCTCCAAAGAGGAGGGCTAGAAGGCTGCCATCGTTGTCGTATTGGTTTTACTTTGAAAATGAGGTACCTACCTAAAACAGAAAAACAAAGTTTACGCATGCTCACCTGAAGCTGTCTTGTTGGAATCCACTTTTAACTAACTTCTATTACCTACTAAAGTTATTGTGTCGTTTTCAGTGCTGATTCATAATGCGGCCAGCTTGAGAGTTACCAGCGAAGCTGAACCGGCCAAGAAAAATTTCATATCGGCTAAGGGCTGATTGTAGCCAATAATTATTTATTTTGATAAAAATTATTTCTAAATAGATGGGTACTGAAATGAATTTTCGAACACTGATTAATCTCTTGATTAATTTTTGTGATTGCCAATTTTTACTGTTTCTCTTTATCATACCCATGAATGACGGGCCCTCAAGGGAAGGATTGGTAAGTATGGGCGTCGATCGCGTTTGGCTCTGCGAAGCAATAACCAACACTACGGTTTATTGTCGAAATCCAAAGAATACTGTAAGGTTACACGGTAGGCTGTACCTGGTAGCAGAGCGTGGTTGGGAAGAAGTTATACAGCCTAAACCTACAGATTTATGCAAAAAAAACTGAAGTCAAATCCATATTTTTTTAAAGAAATTTTTCCACTCACGAAACAGTAGGTATTGGTATTGATTGGAGACATTAGTGCAGCTATGCTCGACTCCTAGATGATTCCATCGCCCTCCAAAACTGATGTCTCATTTTTAAATGAAATTCTCTGTAATTTCCGAAAATTATGATTCGAAACAAGTTTTTTGATTCTTTTGCTTGATAGGGCAGCCTACGACTCGCAAAGCTCCCTAGCAACTTGTAAAGTATGACAAAATTTAAATTCGCGTTCAGCTTAATAAAAATCTTAAAAATTGTACATACACAAGTATTGGGTTTATAGTTTAGAAATCTTTTCGGATTTATCAGGCCTTCTATAGTAATCTATTTGGCCAGCCAATTCGACTGCGGAGATAACAGGACGAGCCACAAAAATCCGTCCGAGATAAGAAAAAGTAAAAGTGATTCCGAAGCACAGGCGGTTAACGAGCATGCAAAGATGTCTGAAGGGAGTCGGATAAAAACTGGCTCCGCTGAGTAGCTGGGCCCGTTCCCTGTTTGGAGAAAGTTTTGGAGTGAAAATCCTCCGAAGGCCTCCAAACAAGTACCTACTTCAGTATCGTATTACGTTCTTTCTTATTTCGTCCGGTCAAATGAGGCAAACGATCAGCTGAAATGGAAAGTTACGTCGGATTTTCTAATACAGTGGTAGAAGTGGTTCTTTCGTTACCATATTTATATTTACAGAGAAAATGGAAGTGCCTACCTTATCGTCCGAAAATTGTATCTATCAAAGGTTCAGAGAATATCCCCATTTTTACTTAGAATTAATTTTTATCAACAAGCCATAAAAAGCAAAATTGAACAAATCTCCTTCGATTCTCAAATTTTTTAAAATTAAAAATTTAATTCACTAAAATTATTGGTAATTCTTACTACTTTTTTATAAATTTATACCACACTTTCACGTTTCAAATTATGGAAGTATTGTGCGTTATCACCACTGGTCTTTTTTTCTCTCTAAAAAGAAGACCTCTTCAAAAACCCGTGACGGGTTTTTTAGATCAAATTCATTGTTTCTTTCCTCCCCTCCCCCTGCTGTCAATAGTAATTCCCCCATTCACCAATATACGGGACCATTAATTTACCTCAACAATGGTACGCTGTTATCGCCTACACCATATTTATCGAGAGAGGTGGCCATGATGGCATAATAATAGCGATCATGCGGCCACCGATCAAGCGTACGAATATAATAAACTCAGGAACGCCGGGGAGAGTAAGTCAATAATAATAGATGCTTGCACGAGAAGGTTGTTGAACTCTGGCGAGAAGGTTTTCTGCCGAGAAAGCGAGACGAACAATTTGTCATCGGAGTCTGAAAGATGGCGTGTCCGTGATGGCGCGAGATTACCATAAATAATGCCTAACCGCCAATCAGTATTGACATTTTGGCAAATTTTAGGAACCCTGAAACCCTTCGGTCTAAATTAACTACTGATGAGCGGAGAAAATTTATATTCTTTATTGCCACATTAGCTTGCAGTTTCAGAAATGCTTCTTCTGGAATATTTACTTCCGTATTAGCTAAACAAGCTGAAGATGCCATAATCGAGACAAGAAATGTTTTTTACTTATCGGAATTTGAGTAAGTATTTGGTCATCCGAAACAGAAACGTTTTTTTTCAAAATTGTATTTTAAATCTTTTTTTTCAAGTTTTTGTACATTTTTTTAAAATTTTTGTTTTACAAATTTTTTGAATTTTTCCCAGAATAGTAGGTATTTAAAATTTTCCCCAAAAATTGTATTCAAAATTTTCCCCCAAAAATTGTATTTACTTAGGTACCTACTAAACTTTTTATTCAAAATTCTATCCATTAGCTGTAAAAATTTTGGGTATGAGTGGAGGAAGTAAAGGGCGTGAGTACCATACCTAGTAGTCGAAAACCTGTAGGTACTTGAATACTTGATTGTTGAACCTTAACTTGGTCTTTCGGATACTTGGTCCGAACATTCTCACAATCCCGTAGAGATATTGATCTCCGGAGTGATCTTCTCCATTGTCCATCTGCGGTCGATCGCCCGACCGTTTCGCCCGGCGGTAGTCATTTTCACATTTTTCGGGTACCGATCGCAGTTGGCCCAGTTTCGAAACTCGTCAGCCAGCTGATCTCACGCCCGGCGTTCGGCGTATTCTCTCGCACTTTCTTCCCAAGGGCGCCCTAATTAATTGGGCGAAAACCAGAAATTCGAGAAGGGGAATTGCGGTTGATGGAATCACGAGTTGGTCGAATTGCTAAAACGCTGGTTGATTTATTTAATCCGCTGAAGCTCGCATTCGTTGATCTTTGACGGGTTGGTTACGGGTTATTCACCAATTAAATGTAGGTAGTTAGTTCCCATCCTTTCCTCAAGGGCGGCAGGGCAAGCCCGGGACAACTTTGGTTATCGGGCGAAACCGCCCGGAACGGCGGTTTACTTCATTTTTGTATCAATTTAATTGGTTTAGCTTATTTCGTTTCAAATGGGGTAACCTTTGGTTTTTAGCATGAGCTATCAGCTACACCAGAATACAGATTTTTAATCAATTCGAACTTTGAACGCGAAACATAAATATGCCGATGAACTTATGGGAATCTCCAGGTAAGGTATACTATCCGGCAAGATCGGAGAGTATTGCATGTCGAACTCGGACGTATCTTGTTCACGCCCAAACTCATTCATCTTCCGTATAGGTACAACTGTTTGACTGATCTGGCACTGAGACTCAAACTGAAACTGTAACTGATGCGGAATTCTTGTATTGAATTGTCTTTCAGTTCGAGTTTGAACGTCAGTTTGAGTTTAACTTCGAGTTTTAGTTCGAGTTTGAACTTCAGTTTGAGTTTAACTTTGACTTTAAGTTCGAGTTTGAACGTCAGTTTGAGTTAAACTTTGACTTTCAGTTCGAGCTAGAACTTCAGTTTGAGTATGACTTCAAGTTTTAGTTCGAGTTTGAACTTCAGTTTGAGTTAAACTTCGAGTTTCAGTTCGAGTTTGAACGTCAGTTTGAGTTAAACTTTGACTTTCAGTTCGAGTTTGAACTTCAGTTTGAGTTTAACTTTGACGTTCAGTTCGAGTTAGAACTTCAGTTTGAGTATGACTTCAAGTTTTAGTTCGAGTTTGAACTTCAGTTTGAGTATGACTTCGAGTTTTAGTTCGAGTTTGAACGTCAGTTTGAGTTAAACTTTGACTTTCAGTTCGAGTTTGAACGTCAGTTTGAGTTTGACTTTGAGTTTCAGGTCGAGTTTGAACTACAGTTTAAGTTTAACTTCGAGTTTCAGTTCGAGTTTGAACGTCAGTTTGAGTTTGACTTCGAGTTTCAGGTCGAGTTTGAACTTCAGTTTGAGTATGACTTCGAGTTTTAGTTCGAGTTTGAACGTCAGTTTGAGTTAAACTTTGACTTTCAGTTCGAGTTTGAACTTCAGTTTGAGTTTAACTTTGACGTTCAGTTCGAGTTAGAACTTCAGTTTGAGTATGACTTCAAGTTTTAGTTCGAGTTTGAACTTCAGTTTGAGTATGACTTCGAGTTTTAGTTCGAGTTTGAACGTCAGTTTGAGTTAAACTTTGACTTTCAGTTCGAGTTTGAACGTCAGTTTGAGTTTGACTTTGACGTTCAGTTCGAGTTAGAACTTCAGTTTGAGTATGACTTCAAGTTTTAGTTCGAGTTTGAACGTCAGTTTGAGTTTGACTTTGAGTTTCAGGTCGAGTTTGAACTACAGTTTAAGTTTAACTTCGAGTTCTAGTTCGAGTTTGAACTTCAGTTTGAGTATGACTTCGAGTTTTAGTTCGAGTTTGAACTTCAGTTTGATTTAACTTTGACTTTCAGTTCAAGTTTGAACGACAGTTTGAGTTTGACTTCGAGTTACAGGTCGAGTTTGAACTACAGTTTAAGTTTAACTTCGAGTTTTAGTTCGAGTTTCAACGTCAGTTTGAGTTTAACTTTGACTTTCAGTTCAAGTTTGAACGTCAGTTTGAGTTTGACTTCGCGTTTCAGGTCGAGTTTGAACTACAGTTTAAGTTTAACTTCGAGTTCTAGTTCGAGTTTGAACTTCAGTTTGAGTATGACTTCGAGTTTTAGTTCGAGTTTCAACGTCAGTTTGAGTTTAACTTTGACTTTCAGTTCGAGTTTTAACGTCAGTTTGAGTTTGACTTCGCGTTTCAGGTCGAGTTTGAACTACAGTTTAAGTTTAACTTCGACTTCAAGTTCGAGTTTGAACTCCAGTTTGAGTTCAACTTCGACTTTCAGTTCAAGTTTGAACGTCAGTTTGAGTTTGACTTCGCGTTTCAGGTCGAGTTTGAACTACAGTTTAAGTTTAACTTCGAGTTCTAGTTCGAGTTTGAACTTCAGTTTGAGTATGACTTCGAGTTGTAGTTCGAGTTTCAACGTCAGTTTGAGTTTAACTTTGACTTTCAGTTCGAGTTTTAACGTCAGTTTGTGTTTGACTTCGAGTTTCAGTTCGAGTTTGAACTTCAGTTTGAGTATGACTTCCAGTTTCAACGACAGTTTGAGTTTAACTTTGACTTGCAGTTCGAGTTTGAACTTCAGTTTGAGCATGACTTCGAGTTTTAGTTCGAGTTAGAACGTCAGTTTGAGTTTGAGCTCGAGTTATGAGTATGATTATGAGTTTAAGTTTGATGATGAGTTTTAGCTCGAGTTTTGAGTTTGAGCTAGAGTTCGAGTATCAGTTTGAGTTTGAGACTGTGCATCATTATTAGTTTGAGTTTGAGTTAAGGATGTGAACAGGTTTATTGTACCGATTCTCTTACATTCGCGTTTTAGCTGAAAGTGTTAGGCCATAGGAAAGGGGCAGTTTTCATCGCCGTCCGTGTCATTGACCTTGCGAGCCTCAGTTGCGTTCGATATCCAAAACCTTTCCACTCTCCATTGCGTTCTTCCCTTTCCCGACACTTTGTAGCCAACGTCGTTCCACGAATCTCATCCTGTGAGAGCCTACGGTCCGAATTGATTTCATTCATCTTTTCGGCGAACGATGAACCCTGATTGTTTGCCTTGTTGAAAATTATTTTCCGTTTCTCGCATTCAACGAGGTTGGTACGTTAACCTGTGGCCGTCTTTGGAGCTTAAACCTTACCCTCTCGGATAAAAAGCGGATGTTAATTTTTACCTCCATATTTACAGAGTAAATGGAAGTATTGCAATCCTCCTAAAATTGAGAAACGGAGCGGAGCTTCAGAATTTTTTTTTGCTTAACGAACTAGTGTCTGTGTATTTACAAAAATGGTCACAGCTCCCTCAATTCTCAACTTTTTTCAAATTTCTTGAACTGAAATGTTTGTCTAGCATGCACCCCTACGCACGAATATCACATTATCTGTAATATTACCTGTGCCTTCGGATCATGGCTGATATTGAGGGCAAAAATAGAATGAATGGATTGTGGTTGTGGTTCTCAACATAATATGTTGAATCCTCCATATAATGGAGGAAAAATTCAAGTTCTCCGATAAATACTGTTAAAATTGGTTAAAAAAACGCATTTGTACCCTGCCAACCATAGCAACCATGATAATTATTGTTATGGAATATAACGTGCCAGTGACGGAACATCGGAAGTGACTCGGTAATGAAGTGAATCTCGCATAGGGCCTTGAAGAATCCTTGCCCTAGGCCCCTACTCGCTATTGAAACGACTTTTTTATTGATGGCAAATCTAGGCCAAGCTCTCTCACGCCGGACTTATTAATAGGCCAATGTCGATCGTGATTTTAGTCATAATATTTCCAATACAAGAGAGGAAAAATTGGCAAGACTGACTCGAGGGAATTGAATTTTGAAGGTTATAAAAAAACGATAATGATTAATTTTGAGAATGAATAGGCAACTCTTCGCAAATAGAGGTATTGCTCTAGCGAAAGTGACACCCTATCCGCCAATAGCAAAACTGGTGTTCTAGGTGAAAGCAAGACTCGCCCACGCTTTCATTGGCAAATCTTGCAACGGCACTCTAGTGCTGAAGTGCGGGGCTGAAGTAGTTTGCCGAGTAACCACAAGTGCGGTTGCTAATCGTGCGTAGAATTTCCAGCTTTGAATTGGAAAACAGTCGGTGATAACGCACGTCACTCGGCGCTTCGGTGAATGAGCGACAAAAACATGTTAAGTGCTGAGGTGAGGGAGGTACTCGCATTACTATTTATTTACCGGGCACTTTCGCCCCTTTGGGCCTCCCTCGCCAGGTGACATTGTTCTAGATGGATTCTATCCCATTTAAACTTCTTCCCCTCGCATTGATTCATCATGAAGGATGGGGAGGAGTAAAAACAAGCATTTTTCTCGTTATCTGCATAACTATTTGAATTTTGAAGCTGAAAATTGGTTTAGGGTTGTTCCAGAAGGGAACTCGTGAAATTTCTTCGACGACGAAATTTCTTCTATGCTCTGTTCAAAAAAAGTGGATTGCTGGTCAACTGCATTTCATTAGAATTTCTGAATTTTGTTGCCGCCTGAATTGATTGGTACACAAAAGGGCTTGTTTTGTCGATGTACTTGCATGCCAAACAGGCTTTAGTTTTCGAAGAGTGTGTCGTCTGTTTACGAATCAAGTTCTACTAAAAGTAAGTTGATAATTTTAATCGCAACATTCCGTAACATCGCAACAGAAGTACATGACCATATTGGCACATAGATATACATTTTTGGTTCCTGTAAGAAAAGCTGATGATGAATTGCGAAGTCATTACTTTTTGTGGCTTAGGCATTTGTGGCATTGTTGTATTTTGTAGTTTTGTAGTGGTGTTTTGAATTCAAAAACCATACTCGGAAAAAAGGAGAGGAAAAGAGGGAAAATCAACATGTAGGTACATTCCTTCAAAGTAGGTCCAAATATATCGGTTCCTAAGCAGATGAAAAATGCACTTTTTGGCAGCCTATTGCTGCACACATCTGGCAATTGAGCTGAAAGAGAGGTCGCGAAAATAAAATTGTTTGTGGTGACTCGCTCCATAGGCCTCTGTGGCTATTTCTAGGATTGTTCAGCTATGAAATTCTATCGTTGTTCGCCGGACCTAACAAAGGCGGCCCTTTTGTCGGTTATCCAGGCAGTCCAAACGGCCCATAGGCTTTCGAGCTATTTCAGGCCCAGCTCACTGATCGTAAGTTGAAGCTTACTGCTATAAAGCGAAAGCCTCATGTGCAGGAAAAATGGAAATAGGCTTTTGGTAATTTAAAAAAGTGATATGCATCTATTATTTCTTCATTGTAATTTTGACATTTATACTAAAATATTTATAAAAATTATTTTGAAAAAACGTAAAAATCCCTAAGAATCCTCCACAAAACATTTCACCCCCTTTGGCATGAAAAAAACCCCCAAATTTAGGGAAGAAAACTCCCAACTTGGCGACACTGTTCCGAACACCAGCTAGCACCACCTAATCAAAATGTGGAGCAGCTCGTCAGGTCCTTGGGTGGTTTCCATTCGCTTAGCCGTGACTTTGGTAACGAATTGAAGGCCATTCCGAATCGCTGGACCCTCCAATCGCGCGATGGTGTTGGTAGTCTGATACAACTGCCTCCCCGTCACCTTGGTCGTGTACAGTTGGTATTCATTGAACCTAACTGACTGGTAGGGGTACGTATTGAGTGTCGAACCAAGGACGACCAGGATACCTGGACCTTGCTATCCCTTCCAGCAATGGCTCCATAGATGTACAACATATTCGAAGCCTCCGAGGACCTGCGGACCTTGTACTTGGGACGTAACATTGGCCCACTGACTGGTACGGACTGACATGGTGACCCAGTGACTTTGAAGGGGCCACATGCCCCTCTATAGGACATGTGAAGGGGTCTGGAACATGTCTGATGAGAGTACATGGCCCCTAGGATATAGATTCGAGATAAAAACGATCCTCCGGTTGCCCACATTATCCGGCCAATATGGAGAGTCTACGAATGTTTTAGGCTTAGGTAGGTGTTTTTTTTTCTACTGAATTAAAAACCTAAAAATGAAAAAAAAATTAGTAAAAATTTCCTTAATGTAAATTACATCACACAGACCAACGAGCAATGGCAAAATAAGATCAAAAACATTCCAACATGATTATATTTCGATGGTATGCAGTTGTATTTCCTTCCGTGCTAACCGGACATTCTTCAATTCAGAAGTCCTATTTCGAGCTGACGATTTGACCGCAATCCCTTGGTATCTGTAAAATTATCAGAACGGGAAGTGCAAATCTTATTGCGGACTAAATCCTTGTATCCATTGCATTTCCTCTTTACAAAGCTTTTGTTATCGACCCGGCATATAAATAAACGCTTAGAAAAAGTGTCAAAAGTAAAACTATCATCACTTCCTCGTATCGTCGAGTTCGTCGTTAGGTAACAAATTTACGATTTCGTAGAACGCTTGCGTGCAGTTCCATTCATCGACCAAGTGCATAAAATACAGGTTGAATTTATTGCATTATTAGCGTTGATAAGTCACAGCGAAAAGCAACAATCGCACTGTACATCACGATACCCTCTCAAATACGCATAACAGAAAACCAAGCAGACCGGAAGTCCGACGAATTTGTTCGTAATACAGTTTTTGTATGGAGGATATGAGGTTAGGTCGTGGCGGAGGGGGAATGCTGATGGGTGATGACCAAATCGTAAAATAAATTGTCGCGTAGGGTTTTTATATTGAAATATTAGATAGCTCCTGAAGAGGGCCGTACGGGCGAAAGCGCTCGGGCTTCCTCCCAATAATCATCCAAACATTTGCAAAACGACGGACATACCCCATAAAAAATATGGGACGATGCCATGAAATATCCCTTTGCTTTAAACTACTTAATAAATAAGTTAAAGAACAATAATTTGTTCCTTTGTTCTGTGGGTAATGTTCATACAGTGAGCTAGGACTATGCAAGAATATTAGAATGAGATTTTCATGAATTAATAACATAAAGAACAATAATTATTTATTTGTTCCATTGTTCTATGGATAATGTGACCTCATACGTGAGCTACGACTGATGAGTCAGAGTAGGAAGCCCGAATAAGGAAGTCATCGATGGCAGGTAATATGCATTGTTGCTAATAATTTATGTTTGGGGCTGATAAGGGGAGCTATCCTTGCAGTTGCACAATGCACCTGAGTTTTAGTCGCTTTGCAAGGCCTTGCGTCCTCTGACTAGAACCGCAGCCCCGTCCTATGGCTATGCAGGCGAGAGACCTTGCACTTCGGCTGTTCTAGGAAGACCTCGAGTCCGTATCAAGGATCACGATGACCTTGCACCTCGAGAACTACCTCGGCAGTACCTAATCGGAGCTACAATAGCCCCACTAATATTCAGTTGGAGCAACAGGGATCTCGTTTAAGTCATTCCAGAGCAATTTCGGATTTAACAAGAAATTCAGAAATAAAATTTCCAGCTGCGGGTTTTGGGAGGGGGTAGGTACACCCGATCAGGTTTGCAGGTCTTCCGAAGGGTCTAAAATAATTCCTGATAGCCAGAGCCAACAGAAGATTGAAGGGGGAAAATTAATTTTTTGAGCAGTTTTCCTAAATTGATTGAAAACTTTGAGAGGAACCTTTGAAAAATTTCTCGTTCCAACGCAGCTTACCCATGAGAAGAGATGAGGACATACAATTTCGGCTTTTGGAGGGTAAGGGGGATCATTTTGTAAATTACGGGTGTGAGATGTTGATGTTGATATAGTTTTTCGTAGAATAGTTGGACTGTATTTGGATAAAATCCGTCACCATAGGTTGCACTTATATGACGAATGAAATAATCTTTTTTTACGATTCCGAAATGAATTGGCATCCAAAAAAAAAAACTGTTCAACTCTGGAAATTCCGAATAATAACGTACATAAAAGTCCGAACCGAGAAGATGAGTTTACTGTAGACCGTTCGAGTACATCCGAGAGCATAAGAATGGATAATCAGCTGAGACTGGAGATCAGATGATCAGTGGCGCGAAGTGGAAGCTCCCGCCACAATAAAAGGCGGTTTCGATTGTGATGCCGGTGAGCACCCGAACTGTAGTAATGGCGCGCACAACGGTTTACAAAAAATCTAGTTTTCTAATCACTATCACCCCATTCAGGAGCTGGGATTTTCCTAAGGTTTGAAAACGGACCTAGGAAATAAAATAACAGCCATGCCAAAGCTCTGCAGTTGTTTTGGCGTCATTGTTGAAACAGAAAGCGTTTTGTTCGACGGTCCCCATCGGCCCATGACAGGGAATCTAATGAGGCAGAAACGACAGAATTTTCACTTTTAAGGTCACTTATTGAACGGATGTCTCTGAAAATGAATAATAAGCTATCCAATGGTGTGTGAAATGGCCAGAGAGGAAAGTTACATGGGCTTTTCTAAGTGTGTAATTTCCGAAAGTGGAAAAAGGTTTTACAAGGAGATATTAGATACGTCTTGGTTGAGATCTGTTTCTGTTCAGCTTGAATTCCCACAGGATTACTCTCAATTTCTCGTAGTAGCAACCGCACGTCCAAATATCAGGGAACCAAATTTTGGCGTCACAAAATGTGAAGGCAATGAATTATTTCATAACATGAACATTAGTTACCTACCTGCCTATAAGCAGAAAGGCAGGAACTTGGATGTTTCATAATATTCAATTATAAATCTAGGCATATGTCCAGCCTTTGTAGGTGACAGGTACGATACTTTACTAATGCCATGTGCATAACGTAAATCTAAATCTAAGGAAGGAATAGTTTCGGTGGTTTCGGTTTCTCGGTATATCTGTTCATTTAATTTTATCATGATTTTATTCATTATCAAATTTTGCTGTATTGCATAAAACACTACATGCAAAGCGGTGGGCTCGAAATGGAACTATCTCCAACTGGCAGCGGTCATCACTTTGATTCGGATGATGCGACGTTGAAATGAGTTGTATAAGCAGACCGGGATGCCAGAGTCGGTCGCCAAATATTTTCGGGGGCACTGTCCTGGCAGAACTCATTTAGAAGCATTCACCCTCAGTTCGCATTATAATCATTCGTATGTCTCTTTCGTATATATTTGTCGGTGCCAATCAACTCTGCCAGTGATCAATCTCTGTTCTGGACGCATTCGATCGGACTATAAGGTGAATTATGAGTCATCGGATTATTGAATTATTGTTCACCCATTCACGGAATCGAACGCAATCACATTCAAACTTTTTTTCATGTTTTTCCAAATCTTCAGGTAGAATTTTGTTCCCAAGAATCCCAATTCATACCTACGTTCTTTTATATCGACGGCGAAGTGGTGAGATCTCGTATCTCCATTTTGTTAAGACCGCCACTATTCCTATATGTACCCGACGATCCACCACCTGACGATGTCTCCTAATATATAATGTAAGGCATTATTATTGTTCATTTTCACTATTGTCCATTACTTGTATGGGTGCAATGTCTGATGCCTATTTGAATGGGGCAATTATTTTTGTATATATCCACCCCACTTCCATGATATCAACCTTATCCATTAACTATCAATAAATCAGGGTTCCGCGCGTTTTGAATACCTAGTGACCGAATTGGAAAAAATTAGGTTAAGATCGTGCCAAGGTTACCAAGCCTCCGTCTCCTACTATCATCAGTATTGGAAGAGATCAGACGAGAGCGTGAAACCAGGGCAAGTTTGAATATCAAAAGACTTATTGAAGGATAGAGCTGAGATGACATCAAGCCAGTGCCTCGGGGCGGAGTTGTTCGGTATGATTTTCCTTGCACGAAAGGATGAGTGAGCGAATATCTTGGTACCAACCCGCATTTTCATGTTCTTATTGGTGGTGCGGTATGGGAGCTGAGATTTAGTAAATTCTGGTAATTTCTCTCTTCTAGTAATCTTATTTGGCTAATTAAAAATTTAGGAGATCAACGTGAAATACAAAAGTCTTTCAATTGTAAAACATCTGTTCCTCTTACATTCTTTGTCGCTAATAATTTTCTCTGCAAATTTGAATACACAACTCATCGATAAGTGGGTACGATCATCAGGAATAAGAATAAATTTTTTATTTTTATTAGCTCTCATTTCAGAATTCATAACAACTGTAGATCAATACGCATTGTCTGATCAATTTTATTATTTTTTCCCCAATTGAGGCGCGCAGTTATAAAACCGGCTCAATCCAAATTAGAAAATTTTCCAGGAAAAAAACACGTTTTCCTAGGAAGCATACGACTGAATCGAAACCCCGGCGTCGGAAGCGTTTTTCTATCGGATTGAGCCGGATTTGGTCCATACGGCGTTAAAGGGTCATAAAATGGGCCATAAACTTTGGAAAGGAAAAAATGGAAAAAAGTTAATTTTGGAAAAACGTGGATTGAGCCGGGGTTAAAACGCATCGGTTGAAAAAATTACCGATGTCCTCCATTTCACGTTTTCTAGTGTGAAAATCCAGACTCTTGAAAAATATCGACGACGAACCAAACAACCAGTTTGAAATTGTTTAAGATCCCATCTGAGTCGTGGATCAAGAAATCCATCATAGTCATTCTGAACAAACAGCGTCTGGCCTCGAGACTGAATATCATGAGCGACTTGAACGACTCAAGCTGAGCACCCAGCAAGGAAGATGGAGAGGGCACAAGGACTCGCGACTTTATGGGAGCCCCTTGACACGGATAACCAGAACTCCGGTTCAACTTTAACGTCCTCATGTTGGGGCGAATTGTCAGAACGATCTCAAGTGAAATGTCAATTGACAAAGATAGCAACTCGCAGCATCGGCCGATTTTGAGACATAACGGCATTAGCTTGAGGAGATTTTCAAGAGTACCTATCGAAAACTAGTCAATTTATTCAAAACAACGAATTTCGTCTAAAATATCACCAATGAAGCGTAGGTAGATGTGATTTAGAAAATTTAAGTTTTAAGAAATTATTTTTTTTTAATTTTAGTTAGGGTGAGTCGGGGTAAGTGAATACTTATTTTTCATAATCTGTCTTTGCGATTCTGCCATTTCGCTCACACTTGAAATCTACTACCGTCGCAATTTTCTTCGGAAAAAAGATTTCAAGAGTTTCATTCAAAAGATTCATGCAAACACAAATAGGGAAAAGATGAAATGGGAAATCGAAGATATTGAAATAGTTTCAGTACTGAGAATTGTTGGAAAAGTGGACGAACCTTTGAATTGCACTTTATGTGGAAGGGTTCGCAAAACTAGGTGAAAATAAAGGGGCCGTAATTATGTCAGTTGTTCATAGAGAACTGTTTTGTAAGTTTCTTGGAAATGAATTTATTAAAGTGGCCTCATGAAGAGAGAGAACGGAGAAACGCAATTACCTCGAAGACGCACTTACCCCGCCTCGCCCTAGGTAGTTTTCAATTTTTGACACGATTTGGATAATATTTGCGATTTTATTTATAATAAATCTATGGAAACCATTAACTCGATAACGCGTAATGCATTGAAAACATGCATCCATTTTCAATGTTGAAACACCAGAAGCTGCGATTTTTTAGTTAATGGGTATCATATAAAAAGTTTCCTCCATACCGATTCCAATTATTAGGAGTTCGACATTCCAAGCTTGGCTTTGGATTTTCTTCCCACACGTGGAAGGGGAAAAGTTTGAAATTGGGCATAGGCTCTTTCCCTGCCTCTTCTCCGGCCCACCAGCTTTAACGACGATGCCGCAAGTAAATCGGAATGTTGAAAAATTTGACCTTCGTCCCACAATCGGCTCAACTCGAAGCGGTTACCTTGACTATTTTGCGAAGCCATATTTTCCGACTGACATCGGCCAATGTCGGCTATAGTTGACATTTAACCTTGCTCATCCCCTCGTAACGGAGGCAGAAAATAGAGTCGCGCGAAAAGGTTTTTCCAGAAGTCGCCCATCTGCGACATCATCCCTTGGTCGGTGGCCAATATCCGTTAGTATAACGCGCGGATTTATGTACCAACAGCCGACTCGCGGCATTTACGCGTCTCTTTGTGCCCGGCGTTGCTGACATTGCCGCGACTGAGTCAGCTTTTATCGGTTTTGAAAACCTTTGCCCGGTTATTAAAATGTAAAGGTATTGTAGGAATGATTCACGCAACGCACGACTCGTTATTATCATCTTTTATCCTTCCATAGCAACAAAATCATAAATCCTTCGGGTGGGGGGGGATATAGGTATGATTATGTGTGTTTTTTTTCAACCAGAAGGATGATTTTCTTTTTTCACCAGAAGGATGATTAGGTATGAGTCTTAAGGAGGTATCCATGGACTTTAAAATACACGGTTAGACACGGTCAGATATAGACCTATAATAATAGACATAATGGGAGAAGATTGTGTAGAGAAGAAGAAGGTTGTTTGTTGTTGCGAATGGGAGGGGGCATACTTGTGGCTGGCACGAAGATAAGGGTCTTGGCTTTTGCGGACGACCTGGTTCTGCTGGCGACGGACCCAGCCTCGCTTCAGCTCATGATCAGAGACTTCGATGCATACTGCAAAAAGTGGAGCTTGACAATAAATTTGGATCAATCGAAAGTTATGATTTTTAAAAATGGAGGGAAAAAAGCAAAAGCTGAAGCCTGGAGGTTGGGGGGTGAGCCAATTGAGGTGGTCCGGGGCTACAAGTACTTGGGTGTCACCATGACCTCATCCTTGTCGCTCACGGACCATTTCCAGGACAGAGCAATGGCAGCCAGCATGGCCGTGAACAAGCTGTGGCCCATGATGACCAGGTCGGGCATTGCCGTCGGAGACAAGTGGAGAGTTTACGACTCGGCGGCCAAGTCTGTGATCCTGTACGCCGCCCAGGTGTGGGGATATAGGGAGTGCAGCATCGTGGAGCGATCCCAATACAATTTCATCAGAAGACTGTTCGCCCTGCCCATGCACACGCCCCGATACGTGCTCATGCTGGAGACCGGGCGCACTTCAATGTTTTTGATGGCCCTCCCTATACATGTGCAATACATTCTACGGGCGCTGGCGCTGCCGGATGGCCGACTGCCAAGGAATCTGGCATGGGAAGGAATTCGCCAACAGCTCCCCTGGGTAGTGGAGTGGCGCAGTATGGCGCGGACTTGTGGGGTCGACCTCGATGGCGCCTGGGACCCAGTGCGACTGAAGGCGGAATGGCAGAGGATCTACGAGCAGCTTCGGGTGCGCGAGCGTCAGCGCTGGATGGAGGGGGCGTCGATGTCGCGTTTCCACATGCACTACGTGAGGATAATCAACAGTCACGACCCGCCCAACTTCAATACCATCACGGATTTGCGACAGGCGCGGTGGGTTCTCAAGGCTCGGGGGGGCGTGCTGTACCTTAATTATGTGCCGTGGCGGGATGAGGCAGCGCAGCGATGCGCGCTCTGCTATATGGGCGTGAAGGAGGACATCGTGCACTTCCTGGCCTGCTGCCCGGTGTTGAATGAGGTCCGCCGGAAGTGGTTTGGGGCTGGTGCTCTAACGGAGGAGGAGTGCCTCCAGATTCTGCGGGCCCCAGATTTGAGGGATGTAACCGAAATCTGCTCGGCGGCATGGCGGTACAGGTGGGAGCTTGTGCAGGAATTCAATTATTAATAGCTTTGAAGAAAATGTACCTAATAGTTTAAAAAGAAAGAAATGTCAATATTATTTTACTTTAGTAATTTCTTTTGAGTGCCAACCCAGGTGACGGCTTAGAAAGCCATTCTGTAAAAAAAGGAAGATGTAAGAAGAACGGTATTAATTTGTATTCAATAAACCTTTATTTCATTCATTCATTCATTCATTCAATCTCAGTTCAATCTCAGTTCAATCTCAGTTCAATCTCAGTTCAATCTCAGTTCAATCTCAGTTCAATCTCAGTTTAATCTCAGTTCAATCTCAGTTCAATCTCAGTTCAACCTCAGTTCAATCTCAGTTCAATCTCAGTTCAATCTCAGTTCAATCTCAGTTCAATCTCAGTTCAATCTCAGTTCAATCTCAGTTCAATCTCAGTTCAATCTCAGTTCAATCTCAGTTCAATCTGCAGTTCAATCTTCAGTTCAATCTGCAGTTCAATCTGCAGTTCAATCTGCAGTTCAATCTGCAGTTCAATCTGCAGTTCAATCTGCAGTTCAATCTGCAGTTCAATCTGCAGTTCAATCTGCAGTTCAATCTTCAGTTCAATCTTCAGTTCAATCTTCAATTCAATCTTCAGTTCAATCTTCAGTTCAATCTTCAGTTCAATCATCAGTTCAATCTTCAGTTCAATCTTCAGTTCAATCTTCAGTTCAATCTTCAGTTCAATCTTCAGTTCAATCTTCAGTTCAATCTTCAGTTCAATCTTCAGTTCAATCTTCAGTTCAATCTTCAGTTCAATCTGCAGTTCTGCCGTTCAATCCGCCGTTCAATCCGCCGTTCAATCCGCCGTTCAATCCGCCGTTCAATCTGCCGTTCAAACTGCCGTTCAATCTGCCGTTCAATCTGCCGTTCAATCTGCCGTTCAATCTGCCGTTCAATCTGCCGTTCAATCTGCCGTTCAATCTGCGGTTCAATCTGCCGTTCAATCTGCGGTTCAATCTGCGGTTCAATCTGCGGTTCAATCTGCAGTTCAATCTGCGGTTCAATCTGCAGTTCAATCTGCCGTTCAATCTGCAGTTCAATCTGCCGTTCAATCTGCCGATCTGAACTGAAGATTGAACTGCAGATTGAACTGCAGATTGAACTGCAGATTGAACTGCAGATTGAACTGCAGATTGAACTGCAGATTGAACTGCAGATTGAACTGCAGATTGAACTGCAGATTGAACTGCAGATTGAACTGCAGATTGAACTGCAGATTGAACTGCAGATTGAACTGCAGATTGAACTGCAGATTGAACTGCAGATTGAACTGCAGATTGAACTGCAGATTGAACTGCAGATTGAACTGCAGTTTGAACTGCAGTTTGAACTGCAGATTGAACTGCAGATTGAACTGCAGATTGAACTGCAGTTTGAACTGCAGTTTGAACTGCAGATTGAACTGCAGATTGAACTGCAGATTGAACTGCAGATTGAACTGCAGATTGAACTGCAGATTGAACTGCAGATTGAACTGCAGATTGAACTGCAGATTGAACTGCAGATTGAACTGCAGATTGAACTGCAGATTGAACTGCAGATTGAACTGCAGATTGAACTGCAGATTGAACTGCAGATTGAACTGCAGATTGAACTGCAGATTGAACTGCAGATTGAACTGCAGATTGAACTGCAGATTGAACTGCAGATTGAACTGCAGATTGAACTGCAGATTGAACTGCAGATTGAACTGCAGATTGAACTGCAGATTGAACTGCAGATTGAACTGCAGATTGAACTGCAGATTGAACTGCAGATTGAACTGCAGATTGAACTGCAGATTGAACTGCAGATTGAACTGCAGATTGAACTGCAGATTGAACTGCAGATTGAACTGCAGATTGAACTGCAGATTGAACTGCAGATTGAACTGCAGTTTGAACTGCAGATTGAACTGCAGATTGAACTGCAGATTGAACTGCAGATTGAACTGCAGATTGAACTGCAGATTGAACTGCAGATTGAACTGCAGATTGAACTGCAGATTGAACTGCAGATTGAACTGCAGATTGAACTGCAGATTGAACTGCAGATTGAACTGCAGATTGAACTGCAGATTGAACTGCAGATTGAACTGCAGATTGAACTGCAGATTGAACTGCAGATTGAACTGCAGATTGAACTGCAGATTGAACTGCAGATTGAACTGCAGATTGAACTGCAGATTGAACTGCAGATTGAACTGCAGATTGAACTGCAGATTGAACTGCAGATTGAACTGCAGATTGAACTGCAGATTGAACTGCAGATTGAACTGCAGATTGAACTGCAGATTGAACTGCAGATTGAACTGCAGATTGAACTGCAGATTGAACTGCAGATTGAACTGCAGATTGAACTGCAGATTGAACTGCAGTTTGAACTGCAGATTGAACTGCAGTTTGAACTGCAGATTGAACTGCAGATTGAACTGCAGTTTGAACTGCAGATTGAACTGCAGTTTGAACTGCAGATTGAACTGCAGATTGAACTGCAGATTGAACTGCAGATTGAACTGCAGTTTGAACTGCAGATTGAACTGCAGATTGAACTGCAGATTGAACTGCAGATTGAACTGCAGATTGAACTGCAGATTGAACTGCAGATTGAACTGCAGATTGAACTGCAGATTGAACTGCAGATTGAACTGCAGATTGAACTGCAGATTGAACTGCAGATTGAACTGCAGATTGAACTGCAGATTGAACTGCAGATTGAACTGCAGATTGAACTGCAGATTGAACTGCAGATTGAACTGCAGATTGAACTGCAGATTGAACTGCAGATTGAACTGCAGATTGAACTGCAGATTGAACTGCAGATTGAACTGCAGATTGAACTGCAGTTTGAACTGCAGATTGAACTGCAGATTGAACTGCAGATTGAACTGCAGATTGAACTGCAGATTGAACTGCAGATTGAACTGCAGATTGAACTGCAGATTGAACTGCAGATTGAACTGCAGATTGAACTGCAGTTTGAACTGCAGATTGAACTGCAGATTGAACTGCAGATTGAACTGCAGATTGAACTGCAGATTGAACTGCAGATTGAACTGCAGATTGAACTGCAGATTGAACTGCAGATTGAACTGCAGATTGAACTGCAGATTGAACTGCAGATTGAACTGCAGATTGAACTGCAGATTGAACTGCAGATTGAACTGCAGTTTGAACTGCAGATTGAACTGCAGTTTGAACTGCAGATTGAACTGCAGATTGAACTGCAGATTGAACTGCAGATTGAACTGCAGATTGAACTGCAGATTGAACTGCAGATTGAACTGCAGATTGAACTGCAGATTGAACTGCAGATTGAACTGCAGATTGAACTGCAGATTGAACTGCAGATTGAACTGCAGATTGAACTGCAGATTGAACTGCAGATTGAACTGCAGATTGAACTGCAGATTGAACTGCAGATTGAACTGCAGATTGAACTGCAGATTGAACTGCAGATTGAACTGCAGATTGAACTGCAGATTGAACTGCAGATTGAACTGCAGATTGAACTGCAGATTGAACTGCAGATTGAACTGCAGATTGAACTGCAGATTGAACTGCAGATTGAACTGCAGATTGAACTGCAGATTGAACTGCAGATTGAACTGCAGATTGAACTGCAGATTGAACTGCAGATTGAACTGCAGATTGAACTGCAGATTGAACTGCAGATTGAACTGCAGATTGAACTGCAGATTGAACTGCAGATTGAACTGCAGATTGAACTGCAGATTGAACTGCAGATTGAACTGCAGTTTGAACTGCAGTTTGAACTGCAGATTGAACTGCAGATTGAACTGCAGATTGAACTGCAGATTGAACTGCAGTTTGAACTGCAGTTTGAACTGCAGATTGAACTGCAGATTGAACTGCAGATTGAACTGCAGATTGAACTGCAGATTGAACTGCAGATTGAACTGCAGATTGAACTGCAGATTGAACTGCAGATTGAACTGCAGTTTGAACTGCAGTTTGAACTGCAGATTGAACTGCAGATTGAACTGCAGATTGAACTGCAGTTTGAACTGCAGTTTGAACTGCAGATTGAACTGCAGATTGAACTGCAGATTGAACTGCAGATTGAACTGCAGATTGAACTGCAGATTGAACTGCAGATTGAACTGCAGATTGAACTGCAGATTGAACTGCAGATTGAACTGCAGATTGAACTGCAGATTGAACTGCAGATTGAACTGCAGATTGAACTGCAGATTGAACTGCAGATTGAACTGCAGATTGAACTGCAGATTGAACTGCAGATTGAACTGCAGATTGAACTGCAGATTGAACTGCAGATTGAACTGCAGATTGAACTGCAGTTTGAACTGCAGTTTGAACTGCAGATTGAACTGCAGATTGAACTGCAGATTGAACTGCAGATTGAACTGCAGATTGAACTGCAGATTGAACTGCAGATTGAACTGCAGATTGAACTGCAGATTGAACTGCAGATTGAACTGCAGATTGAACTGCAGATTGAACTGCAGATTGAACTGCAGATTGAACTGCAGATTGAACTGCAGATTGAACTGCAGATTGAACTGCAGATTGAACTGCAGATTGAACTGCAGATTGAACTGCAGATTGAACTGCAGTTTGAACTGCAGATTGAACTGCAGATTGAACTGCAGATTGAACTGCAGTTTGAACTGCAGATTGAACTGCAGATTGAACTGCAGATTGAACTGCAGATTGAACTGCAGATTGAACTGCAGATTGAACTGCAGATTGAACTGCAGTTTGAACTGCAGATTGAACTGCAGATTGAACTGCAGATTGAACTGCAGATTGAACTGCAGATTGAACTGCAGATTGAACTGCAGATTGAACTGCAGATTGAACTGCAGATTGAACTGCAGATTGAACTGCAGATTGAACTGCAGATTGAACTGCAGATTGAACTGCAGATTGAACTGCAGATTGAACTGCAGATTGAACTGCAGATTGAACTGCAGATTGAACTGCAGATTGAACTGCAGATTGAACTGCAGATTGAACTGCAGATTGAACTGCAGATTGAACTGCAGATTGAACTGCAGATTGAACTGCAGATTGAACTGCAGATTGAACTGCAGATTGAACTGCAGATTGAACTGCAGATTGAACTGCAGATTGAACTGCAGATTGAACTGCAGATTGAACTGCAGATTGAACTGCAGATTGAACTGCAGATTGAACTGCAGATTGAACTGCAGATTGAACTGCAGATTGAACTGCAGATTGAACTGCAGATTGAACTGCAGATTGAACTGCAGATTGAACTGCAGATTGAACTGCAGATTGAACTGCAGATTGAACTGCAGATTGAACTGCAGATTGAACTGCAGATTGAACTGCAGATTGAACTGCAGATTGAACTGCAGATTGAACTGCAGATTGAACTGCAGATTGAACTGCAGATTGAACTGCAGATTGAACTGCAGATTGAACTGCAGATTGAACTGCAGATTGAACTGCAGATTGAACTGCAGATTGAACTGCAGATTGAACTGCAGATTGAACTGCAGATTGAACTGCAGATTGAACTGCAGATTGAACTGCAGATTGAACTGCAGATTGAACTGCAGATTGAACTGCAGATTGAACTGCAGATTGAACTGCAGATTGAACTGCAGATTGAACTGCAGATTGAACTGCAGATTGAACTGCAGATTGAACTGCAGATTGAACTGCAGATTGAACTGCAGATTGAACTGCAGATTGAACTGCAGATTGAACTGCAGATTGAACTGCAGATTGAACTGCAGATTGAACTGCAGATTGAACTGCAGATTGAACTGCAGATTGAACTGCAGATTGAACTGCAGATTGAACTGCAGATTGAACTGCAGATTGAACTGCAGATTGAACTGCAGATTGAACTGCAGATTGAACTGCAGATTGAACTGCAGATTGAACTGCAGATTGAACTGCAGATTGAACTGCAGATTGAACTGCAGATTGAACTGCAGATTGAACTGCAGATTGAACTGCAGATTGAACTGCAGATTGAACTGCAGATTGAACTGCAGATTGAACTGCAGATTGAACTGCAGATTGAACTGCAGATTGAACTGCAGATTGAACTGCAGATTGAACTGCAGATTGAACTGCAGATTGAACTGCAGATTGAACTGCAGATTGAACTGCAGATTGAACTGCAGATTGAACTGCAGATTGAACTGCAGATTGAACTGCAGATTGAACTGCAGATTGAACTGCAGATTGAACTGCAGATTGAACTGCAGATTGAACTGCAGATTGAACTGCAGATTGAACTGCAGATTGAACTGCAGATTGAACTGCAGATTGAACTGCAGATTGAACTGCAGATTGAACTGCAGATTGAACTGCAGATTGAACTGCAGATTGAACTGCAGATTGAACTGCAGATTGAACTGCAGATTGAACTGCAGATTGAACTGCAGATTGAACTGCAGATTGAACTGCAGATTGAACTGCAGATTGAACTGCAGTTTGAACTGCAGATTGAACTGCAGATTGAACTGCAGATTGAACTGCAGATTGAACTGCAGTTTGAACTGCAGATTGAACTGCAGTTTGAACTGCAGATTGAACTGCAGTTTGAACTGCAGTTTGAACTGCAGTTTGAACTGCAGATTGAACTGCAGTTTGAACTGCAGATTGAACTGCAGATTGAACTGCAGATTGAACTGCAGATTGAACTGCAGATTGAACTGCAGTTTGAACTGCAGTTTGAACTGCAGTTTGAACTGCAGATTGAACTGCAGTTTGAACTGCAGATTGAACTGCAGATTGAACTGCAGTTTGAACTGCAGTTTGAACTGCAGATTGAACTGCAGATTGAACTGCAGATTGAACTGCAGTTTGAACTGCAGATTGAACTGCAGATTGAACTGCAGATTGAACTGCAGTTTGAACTGCAGTTTGAACTGCAGATTGAACTGCAGATTGAACTGCAGATTGAACTGCAGATTGAACTGCAGATTGAACTGCAGATTGAACTGCAGATTGAACTGCAGATTGAACTGCAGATTGAACTGCAGATTGAACTGCAGTTTGAACTGCAGTTTGAACTGCAGTTTGAACTGCAGTTTGAACTGCAGTTTGAACTGCAGATTGAACTGCAGTTTGAACTGCAGATTGAACTGCAGATTGAACTGCAGATTGAACTGCAGATTGAACTGCAGATTGAACTGCAGATTGAACTGCAGATTGAACTGCAGATTGAACTGCAGATTGAACTGCAGATTGAACTGCAGATTGAACTGCAGATTGAACTGCAGATTGAACTGCAGATTGAACTGCAGATTGAACTGCAGATTGAACTGCAGATTGAACTGCAGATTGAACTGCAGATTGAACTGCAGATTGAACTGCAGATTGAACTGCAGATTGAACTGCAGATTGAACTGCAGATTGAACTGCAGATTGAACTGCAGATTGAACTGCAGATTGAACTGCAGATTGAACTGCAGATTGAACTGCAGATTGAACTGCAGATTGAACTGCAGATTGAACTGCAGATTGAACTGCAGATTGAACTGCAGATTGAACTGCAGATTGAACTGCAGATTGAACTGCAGATTGAACTGCAGATTGAACTGCAGATTGAACTGCAGATTGAACTGCAGATTGAACTGCAGATTGAACTGCAGATTGAACTGCAGATTGAACTGCAGATTGAACTGCAGATTGAACTGCAGATTGAACTGCAGATTGAACTGCAGATTGAACTGCAGATTGAACTGCAGATTGAACTGCAGATTGAACTGCAGATTGAACTGCAGATTGAACTGCAGATTGAACTGCAGATTGAACTGCAGATTGAACTGCAGATTGAACTGCAGTTTGAACTGCAGATTGAACTGCAGATTGAACTGCAGTTTGAACTGCAGATTGAACTGCAGATTGAACTGCAGATTGAACTGCAGATTGAACTGCAGATTGAACTGCAGATTGAACTGCAGATTGAACTGCAGATTGAACTGCAGATTGAACTGCAGATTGAACTGCAGATTGAACTGCAGATTGAACTGCAGATTGAACTGCAGATTGAACTGCAGATTGAACTGCAGATTGAACTGCAGATTGAACTGCAGATTGAACTGCAGATTGAACTGCAGTTTGAACTGCAGTTTGAACTGCAGTTTGAACTGCAGATTGAACTGCAGATTGAACTGCAGATTGAACTGCAGATTGAACTGCAGATTGAACTGCAGATTGAACTGCAGATTGAACTGCAGATTGAACTGCAGATTGAACTGCAGATTGAACTGCAGATTGAACTGCAGATTGAACTGCAGATTGAACTGCAGTTTGAACTGCAGTTTGAACTGCAGTTTGAACTGCAGATTGAACTGCAGATTGAACTGCAGATTGAACTGCAGATTGAACTGCAGATTGAACTGCAGATTGAACTGCAGATTGAACTGCAGATTGAACTGCAGATTGAACTGCAGATTGAACTGCAGATTGAACTGCAGATTGAACTGCAGATTGAACTGCAGATTGAACTGCAGATTGAACTGCAGATTGAACTGCAGATTGAACTGCAGATTGAACTGCAGATTGAACTGCAGATTGAACTGCAGATTGAACTGCAGATTGAACTGCAGATTGAACTGCAGATTGAACTGCAGATTGAACTGCAGATTGAACTGCAGATTGAACTGCAGATTGAACTGCAGATTGAACTGCAGATTGAACTGCAGATTGAACTGCAGATTGAACTGCAGATTGAACTGCAGATTGAACTGCAGATTGAACTGCAGATTGAACTGCAGTTTGAACTGCAGTTTGAACTGCAGATTGAACTGCAGATTGAACTGCAGATTGAACTGCAGATTGAACTGCAGATTGAACTGCAGATTGAACTGCAGATTGAACTGCAGATTGAACTGCAGATTGAACTGCAGATTGAACTGCAGTTTGAACTGCAGTTTGAACTGCAGATTGAACTGCAGATTGAACTGCAGATTGAACTGCAGATTGAACTGCAGATTGAACTGCAGTTTGAACTGCAGATTGAACTGCAGATTGAACTGCAGATTGAACTGCAGATTGAACTGCAGATTGAACTGCAGTTTGAACTGCAGATTGAACTGCAGTTTGAACTGCAGATTGAACTGCAGATTGAACTGCAGTTTGAACTGCAGATTGAACTGCAGATTGAACTGCAGATTGAACTGCAGTTTGAACTGCAGATTGAACTGCAGATTGAACTGCAGATTGAACTGCAGATTGAACTGCAGATTGAACTGCAGATTGAACTGCAGTTTGAACTGCAGATTGAACTGCAGTTTGAACTGCAGATTGAACTGCAGATTGAACTGCAGTTTGAACTGCAGATTGAACTGCAGTTTGAACTGCAGATTGAACTGCAGATTGAACTGCAGATTGAACTGCAGATTGAACTGCAGTTTGAACTGCAGATTGAACTGCAGATTGAACTGCAGATTGAACTGCAGATTGAACTGCAGATTGAACTGCAGATTGAACTGCAGATTGAACTGCAGATTGAACTGCAGTTTGAACTGCAGTTTGAACTGCAGATTGAACTGCAGATTGAACTGCAGATTGAACTGCAGATTGAACTGCAGATTGAACTGCAGATTGAACTGCAGATTGAACTGCAGATTGAACTGCAGTTTGAACTGCAGTTTGAACTGCAGATTGAACTGCAGATTGAACTGCAGATTGAACTGCAGATTGAACTGCAGTTTGAACTGCAGTTTGAACTGCAGATTGAACTGCAGATTGAACTGCAGATTGAACTGCAGATTGAACTGCAGATTGAACTGCAGATTGAACTGCAGATTGAACTGCAGATTGAACTGCAGTTTGAACTGCAGTTTGAACTGCAGATTGAACTGCAGATTGAACTGCAGATTGAACTGCAGATTGAACTGCAGATTGAACTGCAGATTGAACTGCAGATTGAACTGCAGATTGAACTGCAGATTGAACTGCAGATTGAACTGCAGATTGAACTGCAGATTGAACTGCAGATTGAACTGCAGATTGAACTGCAGATTGAACTGCAGTTTGAACTGCAGTTTGAACTGCAGATTGAACTGCAGATTGAACTGCAGATTGAACTGCAGATTGAACTGCAGATTGAACTGCAGATTGAACTGCAGATTGAACTGCAGATTGAACTGCAGATTGAACTGCAGATTGAACTGCAGATTGAACTGCAGATTGAACTGCAGATTGAACTGCAGATTGAACTGCAGATTGAACTGCAGATTGAACTGCAGATTGAACTGCAGATTGAACTGCAGATTGAACTGCAGATTGAACTGCAGATTGAACTGCAGATTGAACTGCAGATTGAACTGCAGATTGAACTGCAGATTGAACTGCAGATTGAACTGCAGATTGAACTGCAGATTGAACTGCAGATTGAACTGCAGATTGAACTGCAGATTGAACTGCAGATTGAACTGCAGATTGAACTGCAGATTGAACTGCAGATTGAACTGCAGATTGAACTGCAGATTGAACTGCAGATTGAACTGCAGATTGAACTGCAGATTGAACTGCAGATTGAACTGCAGATTGAACTGCAGATTGAACTGCAGATTGAACTGCAGATTGAACTGCAGATTGAACTGCAGATTGAACTGCAGATTGAACTGCAGATTGAACTGCAGATTGAACTGCAGATTGAACTGCAGATTGAACTGCAGATTGAACTGCAGATTGAACTGCAGATTGAACTGCAGATTGAACTGCAGTTTGAACTGCAGATTGAACTGCAGATTGAACTGCAGATTGAACTGCAGATTGAACTGCAGATTGAACTGCAGATTGAACTGCAGATTGAACTGCAGATTGAACTGCAGATTGAACTGCAGATTGAACTGCAGATTGAACTGCAGATTGAACTGCAGTTTGAACTGCAGTTTGAACTGCAGATTGAACTGCAGTTTGAACTGCAGATTGAACTGCAGATTGAACTGCAGATTGAACTGCAGATTGAACTGCAGATTGAACTGCAGATTGAACTGCAGATTGAACTGCAGATTGAACTGCAGTTTGAACTGCAGTTTGAACTGCAGATTGAACTGCAGTTTGAACTGCAGATTGAACTGCAGATTGAACTGCAGATTGAACTGCAGATTGAACTGCAGATTGAACTGCAGATTGAACTGCAGATTGAACTGCAGATTGAACTGCAGATTGAACTGCAGATTGAACTGCAGATTGAACTGCAGATTGAACTGCAGATTGAACTGCAGATTGAACTGCAGATTGAACTGCAGATTGAACTGCAGATTGAACTGCAGATTGAACTGCAGATTGAACTGCAGATTGAACTGCAGATTGAACTGCAGATTGAACTGCAGATTGAACTGCAGATTGAACTGCAGATTGAACTGCAGATTGAACTGCAGTTTGAACTGCAGTTTGAACTGCAGATTGAACTGCAGATTGAACTGCAGATTGAACTGCAGATTGAACTGCAGATTGAACTGCAGATTGAACTGCAGATTGAACTGCAGATTGAACTGCAGATTGAACTGCAGATTGAACTGCAGATTGAACTGCAGTTTGAACTGCAGATTGAACTGCAGATTGAACTGCAGTTTGAACTGCAGATTGAACTGCAGATTGAACTGCAGATTGAACTGCAGATTGAACTGCAGATTGAACTGCAGATTGAACTGCAGATTGAACTGCAGATTGAACTGCAGATTGAACTGCAGATTGAACTGCAGTTTGAACTGCAGTTTGAACTGCAGATTGAACTGCAGATTGAACTGCAGATTGAACTGCAGATTGAACTGCAGATTGAACTGCAGATTGAACTGCAGATTGAACTGCAGATTGAACTGCAGTTTGAACTGCAGTTTGAACTGCAGATTGAACTGCAGATTGAACTGCAGATTGAACTGCAGATTGAACTGCAGATTGAACTGCAGATTGAACTGCAGATTGAACTGCAGATTGAACTGCAGATTGAACTGCAGATTGAACTGCAGATTGAACTGCAGATTGAACTGCAGATTGAACTGCAGATTGAACTGCAGATTGAACTGCAGATTGAACTGCAGATTGAACTGCAGATTGAACTGCAGATTGAACTGCAGATTGAACTGCAGATTGAACTGCAGATTGAACTGCAGATTGAACTGCAGATTGAACTGCAGATTGAACTGCAGATTGAACTGCAGATTGAACTGCAGATTGAACTGCAGATTGAACTGCAGATTGAACTGCAGATTGAACTGCAGATTGAACTGCAGATTGAACTGCAGATTGAACTGCAGATTGAACTGCAGATTGAACTGCAGATTGAACTGCAGATTGAACTGCAGATTGAACTGCAGATTGAACTGCAGATTGAACTGCAGATTGAACTGCAGATTGAACTGCAGATTGAACTGCAGATTGAACTGCAGATTGAACTGCAGATTGAACTGCAGATTGAACTGCAGATTGAACTGCAGATTGAACTGCAGATTGAACTGCAGATTGAACTGCAGATTGAACTGCAGATTGAACTGCAGATTGAACTGCAGATTGAACTGCAGATTGAACTGCAGATTGAACTGCAGATTGAACTGCAGATTGAACTGCAGATTGAACTGCAGATTGAACTGCAGATTGAACTGCAGATTGAACTGCAGTTTGAACTGCAGTTTGAACTGCAGATTGAACTGCAGATTGAACTGCAGATTGAACTGCAGATTGAACTGCAGATTGAACTGCAGTTTGAACTGCAGTTTGAACTGCAGATTGAACTGCAGATTGAACTGCAGTTTGAACTGCAGATTGAACTGCAGATTGAACTGCAGATTGAACTGCAGATTGAACTGCAGATTGAACTGCAGATTGAACTGCAGATTGAACTGCAGATTGAACTGCAGATTGAACTGCAGATTGAACTGCAGATTGAACTGCAGATTGAACTGCAGATTGAACTGCAGATTGAACTGCAGATTGAACTGCAGATTGAACTGCAGTTTGAACTGCAGTTTGAACTGCAGATTGAACTGCAGATTGAACTGCAGATTGAACTGCAGATTGAACTGCAGATTGAACTGCAGATTGAACTGCAGATTGAACTGCAGATTGAACTGCAGATTGAACTGCAGATTGAACTGCAGATTGAACTGCAGATTGAACTGCAGATTGAACTGCAGATTGAACTGCAGATTGAACTGCAGATTGAACTGCAGATTGAACTGCAGATTGAACTGCAGATTGAACTGCAGATTGAACTGCAGTTTGAACTGCAGATTGAACTGCAGATTGAACTGCAGTTTGAACTGCAGATTGAACTGCAGATTGAACTGCAGATTGAACTGCAGATTGAACTGCAGATTGAACTGCAGATTGAACTGCAGATTGAACTGCAGATTGAACTGCAGATTGAACTGCAGATTGAACTGCAGATTGAACTGCAGTTTGAACTGCAGATTGAACTGCAGATTGAACTGCAGATTGAACTGCAGATTGAACTGCAGATTGAACTGCAGATTGAACTGCAGATTGAACTGCAGATTGAACTGCAGATTGAACTGCAGATTGAACTGCAGATTGAACTGCAGATTGAACTGCAGATTGAACTGCAGATTGAACTGCAGATTGAACTGCAGATTGAACTGCAGATTGAACTGCAGATTGAACTGCAGATTGAACTGCAGATTGAACTGCAGATTGAACTGCAGATTGAACTGCAGATTGAACTGCAGATTGAACTGCAGATTGAACTGCAGATTGAACTGCAGATTGAACTGCAGATTGAACTGCAGATTGAACTGCAGATTGAACTGCAGATTGAACTGCAGATTGAACTGCAGATTGAACTGCAGATTGAACTGCAGATTGAACTGCAGATTGAACTGCAGATTGAACTGCAGATTGAACTGCAGATTGAACTGCAGATTGAACTGCAGATTGAACTGCAGATTGAACTGCAGATTGAACTGCAGATTGAACTGCAGATTGAACTGCAGATTGAACTGCAGATTGAACTGCAGATTGAACTGCAGATTGAACTGCAGATTGAACTGCAGATTGAACTGCAGATTGAACTGCAGATTGAACTGCAGTTTGAACTGCAGATTGAACTGCAGATTGAACTGCAGATTGAACTGCAGATTGAACTGCAGATTGAACTGCAGATTGAACTGCAGTTTGAACTGCAGATTGAACTGCAGATTGAACTGCAGATTGAACTGCAGATTGAACTGCAGTTTGAACTGCAGATTGAACTGCAGATTGAACTGCAGTTTGAACTGCAGATTGAACTGCAGATTGAACTGCAGATTGAACTGCAGATTGAACTGCAGATTGAACTGCAGATTGAACTGCAGATTGAACTGCAGATTGAACTGCAGATTGAACTGCAGATTGAACTGCAGATTGAACTGCAGATTGAACTGCAGATTGAACTGCAGATTGAACTGCAGATTGAACTGCAGATTGAACTGCAGATTGAACTGCAGATTGAACTGCAGATTGAACTGCAGATTGAACTGCAGATTGAACTGCAGATTGAACTGCAGATTGAACTGCAGATTGAACTGCAGATTGAACTGCAGATTGAACTGCAGATTGAACTGCAGATTGAACTGCAGATTGAACTGCAGATTGAACTGCAGATTGAACTGCAGATTGAACTGCAGATTGAACTGCAGATTGAACTGCAGATTGAACTGCAGATTGAACTGCAGATTGAACTGCAGATTGAACTGCAGATTGAACTGCAGATTGAACTGCAGATTGAACTGCAGATTGAACTGCAGATTGAACTGCAGATTGAACTGCAGATTGAACTGCAGATTGAACTGCAGATTGAACTGCAGATTGAACTGCAGATTGAACTGCAGATTGAACTGCAGATTGAACTGCAGATTGAACTGCAGATTGAACTGCAGATTGAACTGCAGATTGAACTGCAGATTGAACTGCAGATTGAACTGCAGATTGAACTGCAGATTGAACTGCAGATTGAACTGCAGATTGAACTGCAGATTGAACTGCAGATTGAACTGCAGATTGAACTGCAGATTGAACTGCAGATTGAACTGCAGATTGAACTGCAGATTGAACTGCAGATTGAACTGCAGATTGAACTGCAGATTGAACTGCAGATTGAACTGCAGATTGAACTGCAGATTGAACTGCAGATTGAACTGCAGATTGAACTGCAGATTGAACTGCAGATTGAACTGCAGATTGAACTGCAGATTGAACTGCAGATTGAACTGCAGATTGAACTGCAGATTGAACTGCAGATTGAACTGCAGATTGAACTGCAGATTGAACTGCAGATTGAACTGCAGATTGAACTGCAGATTGAACTGCAGATTGAACTGCAGATTGAACTGCAGATTGAACTGCAGATTGAACTGCAGATTGAACTGCAGATTGAACTGCAGATTGAACTGCAGATTGAACTGCAGATTGAACTGCAGATTGAACTGCAGATTGAACTGCAGATTGAACTGCAGATTGAACTGCAGATTGAACTGCAGATTGAACTGCAGATTGAACTGCAGATTGAACTGCAGATTGAACTGCAGTTTGAACTGCAGATTGAACTGCAGATTGAACTGCAGATTGAACTGCAGATTGAACTGCAGATTGAACTGCAGATTGAACTGCAGTTTGAACTGCAGTTTGAACTGCAGTTTGAACTGCAGTTTGAACTGCAGATTGAACTGCAGTTTGAACTGCAGATTGAACTGCAGATTGAACTGCAGATTGAACTGCAGTTTGAACTGCAGTTTGAACTGCAGATTGAACTGCAGTTTGAACTGCAGATTGAACTGCAGATTGAACTGCAGATTGAACTGCAGATTGAACTGCAGATTGAACTGCAGATTGAACTGCAGATTGAACTGCAGATTGAACTGCAGATTGAACTGCAGATTGAACTGCAGATTGAACTGCAGTTTGAACTGCAGATTGAACTGCAGATTGAACTGCAGATTGAACTGCAGATTGAACTGCAGATTGAACTGCAGATTGAACTGCAGATTGAACTGCAGATTGAACTGCAGATTGAACTGCAGATTGAACTGCAGATTGAACTGCAGATTGAACTGCAGATTGAACTGCAGATTGAACTGCAGATTGAACTGCAGATTGAACTGCAGATTGAACTGCAGATTGAACTGCAGATTGAACTGCAGATTGAACTGCAGATTGAACTGCAGATTGAACTGCAGATTGAACTGCAGATTGAACTGCAGATTGAACTGCAGATTGAACTGCAGATTGAACTGCAGATTGAACTGCAGATTGAACTGCAGATTGAACTGCAGATTGAACTGCAGATTGAACTGCAGATTGAACTGCAGATTGAACTGCAGATTGAACTGCAGATTGAACTGCAGATTGAACTGCAGATTGAACTGCAGATTGAACTGCAGATTGAACTGCAGATTGAACTGCAGATTGAACTGCAGATTGAACTGCAGATTGAACTGCAGATTGAACTGCAGATTGAACTGCAGATTGAACTGCAGATTGAACTGCAGATTGAACTGCAGATTGAACTGCAGATTGAACTGCAGATTGAACTGCAGATTGAACTGCAGATTGAACTGCAGATTGAACTGCAGATTGAACTGCAGATTGAACTGCAGATTGAACTGCAGATTGAACTGCAGATTGAACTGCAGATTGAACTGCAGATTGAACTGCAGATTGAACTGCAGATTGAACTGCAGATTGAACTGCAGATTGAACTGCAGATTGAACTGCAGATTGAACTGCAGTTTGAACTGCAGATTGAACTGCAGTTTGAACTGCAGTTTGAACTGCAGATTGAACTGCAGATTGAACTGCAGTTTGAACTGCAGATTGAACTGCAGATTGAACTGCAGATTGAACTGCAGATTGAACTGCAGATTGAACTGCAGATTGAACTGCAGATTGAACTGCAGATTGAACTGCAGATTGAACTGCAGATTGAACTGCAGATTGAACTGCAGTTTGAACTGCAGATTGAACTGCAGATTGAACTGCAGATTGAACTGCAGATTGAACTGCAGATTGAACTGCAGATTGAACTGCAGATTGAACTGCAGATTGAACTGCAGATTGAACTGCAGATTGAACTGCAGATTGAACTGCAGATTGAACTGCAGATTGAACTGCAGTTTGAACTGCAGATTGAACTGCAGATTGAACTGCAGATTGAACTGCAGATTGAACTGCAGATTGAACTGCAGATTGAACTGCAGATTGAACTGCAGATTGAACTGCAGATTGAACTGCAGATTGAACTGCAGATTGAACTGCAGATTGAACTGCAGATTGAACTGCAGATTGAACTGCAGATTGAACTGCAGATTGAACTGCAGATTGAACTGCAGATTGAACTGCAGATTGAACTGCAGATTGAACTGCAGATTGAACTGCAGATTGAACTGCAGATTGAACTGCAGATTGAACTGCAGATTGAACTGCAGATTGAACTGCAGATTGAACTGCAGATTGAACTGCAGATTGAACTGCAGATTGAACTGCAGATTGAACTGCAGATTGAACTGCAGATTGAACTGCAGATTGAACTGCAGATTGAACTGCAGATTGAACTGCAGATTGAACTGCAGATTGAACTGCAGATTGAACTGCAGATTGAACTGCAGATTGAACTGCAGATTGAACTGCAGATTGAACTGCAGTTTGAACTGCAGATTGAACTGCAGTTTGAACTGCAGTTTGAACTGCAGATTGAACTGCAGATTGAACTGCAGATTGAACTGCAGATTGAACTGCAGATTGAACTGCAGATTGAACTGCAGTTTGAACTGCAGATTGAACTGCAGATTGAACTGCAGATTGAACTGCAGTTTGAACTGCAGATTGAACTGCAGTTTGAACTGCAGTTTGAACTGCAGATTGAACTGCAGATTGAACTGCAGATTGAACTGCAGATTGAACTGCAGATTGAACTGCAGATTGAACTGCAGATTGAACTGCAGATTGAACTGCAGATTGAACTGCAGATTGAACTGCAGATTGAACTGCAGATTGAACTGCAGTTTGAACTGCAGATTGAACTGCAGATTGAACTGCAGATTGAACTGCAGATTGAACTGCAGATTGAACTGCAGATTGAACTGCAGATTGAACTGCAGATTGAACTGCAGATTGAACTGCAGTTTGAACTGCAGATTGAACTGCAGATTGAACTGCAGATTGAACTGCAGTTTGAACTGCAGATTGAACTGCAGATTGAACTGCAGATTGAACTGCAGATTGAACTGCAGATTGAACTGCAGATTGAACTGCAGATTGAACTGCAGTTTGAACTGCAGATTGAACTGCAGATTGAACTGCAGATTGAACTGCAGATTGAACTGCAGATTGAACTGCAGATTGAACTGCAGATTGAACTGCAGATTGAACTGCAGATTGAACTGCAGATTGAACTGCAGATTGAACTGCAGATTGAACTGCAGATTGAACTGCAGATTGAACTGCAGATTGAACTGCAGATTGAACTGCAGATTGAACTGCAGATTGAACTGCAGATTGAACTGCAGATTGAACTGCAGATTGAACTGCAGATTGAACTGCAGATTGAACTGCAGATTGAACTGCAGATTGAACTGCAGATTGAACTGCAGATTGAACTGCAGATTGAACTGCAGATTGAACTGCAGATTGAACTGCAGATTGAACTGCAGTTTGAACTGCAGATTGAACTGCAGATTGAACTGCAGATTGAACTGCAGATTGAACTGCAGATTGAACTGCAGATTGAACTGCAGATTGAACTGCAGTTTGAACTGCAGTTTGAACTGCAGATTGAACTGCAGTTTGAACTGCAGATTGAACTGCAGTTTGAACTGCAGATTGAACTGCAGATTGAACTGCAGATTGAACTGCAGATTGAACTGCAGATTGAACTGCAGATTGAACTGCAGATTGAACTGCAGATTGAACTGCAGTTTGAACTGCAGATTGAACTGCAGATTGAACTGCAGATTGAACTGCAGATTGAACTGCAGATTGAACTGCAGATTGAACTGCAGATTGAACTGCAGATTGAACTGCAGATTGAACTGCAGATTGAACTGCAGATTGAACTGCAGATTGAACTGCAGATTGAACTGCAGATTGAACTGCAGATTGAACTGCAGATTGAACTGCAGATTGAACTGCAGATTGAACTGCAGATTGAACTGCAGATTGAACTGCAGTTTGAACTGCAGATTGAACTGCAGATTGAACTGCAGATTGAACTGCAGATTGAACTGCAGATTGAACTGCAGATTGAACTGCAGATTGAACTGCAGTTTGAACTGCAGATTGAACTGCAGATTGAACTGCAGTTTGAACTGCAGATTGAACTGCAGTTTGAACTGCAGATTGAACTGCAGATTGAACTGCAGTTTGAACTGCAGATTGAACTGCAGATTGAACTGCAGATTGAACTGCAGATTGAACTGCAGATTGAACTGCAGATTGAACTGCAGATTGAACTGCAGATTGAACTGCAGATTGAACTGCAGATTGAACTGCAGATTGAACTGCAGATTGAACTGCAGATTGAACTGCAGTTTGAACTGCAGATTGAACTGCAGATTGAACTGCAGATTGAACTGCAGATTGAACTGCAGATTGAACTGCAGATTGAACTGCAGATTGAACTGCAGATTGAACTGCAGATTGAACTGCAGATTGAACTGCAGATTGAACTGCAGATTGAACTGCAGATTGAACTGCAGATTGAACTGCAGATTGAACTGCAGATTGAACTGCAGATTGAACTGCAGATTGAACTGCAGATTGAACTGCAGATTGAACTGCAGATTGAACTGCAGATTGAACTGCAGATTGAACTGCAGATTGAACTGCAGATTGAACTGCAGATTGAACTGCAGATTGAACTGCAGATTGAACTGCAGATTGAACTGCAGATTGAACTGCAGATTGAACTGCAGATTGAACTGCAGATTGAACTGCAGATTGAACTGCAGATTGAACTGCAGATTGAACTGCAGATTGAACTGCAGATTGAACTGCAGATTGAACTGCAGATTGAACTGCAGATTGAACTGCAGTTTGAACTGCAGATTGAACTGCAGATTGAACTGCAGATTGAACTGCAGATTGAACTGCAGATTGAACTGCAGATTGAACTGCAGATTGAACTGCAGATTGAACTGCAGATTGAACTGCAGATTGAACTGCAGATTGAACTGCAGATTGAACTGCAGATTGAACTGCAGATTGAACTGCAGTTTGAACTGCAGATTGAACTGCAGTTTGAACTGCAGATTGAACTGCAGATTGAACTGCAGATTGAACTGCAGATTGAACTGCAGATTGAACTGCAGATTGAACTGCAGATTGAACTGCAGATTGAACTGCAGATTGAACTGCAGATTGAACTGCAGATTGAACTGCAGTTTGAACTGCAGATTGAACTGCAGTTTGAACTGCAGATTGAACTGCAGATTGAACTGCAGATTGAACTGCAGATTGAACTGCAGATTGAACTGCAGATTGAACTGCAGATTGAACTGCAGATTGAACTGCAGATTGAACTGCAGATTGAACTGCAGATTGAACTGCAGATTGAACTGCAGATTGAACTGCAGATTGAACTGCAGATTGAACTGCAGATTGAACTGCAGATTGAACTGCAGATTGAACTGCAGATTGAACTGCAGATTGAACTGCAGATTGAACTGCAGATTGAACTGCAGATTGAACTGCAGATTGAACTGCAGATTGAACTGCAGATTGAACTGCAGATTGAACTGCAGATTGAACTGCAGATTGAACTGCAGATTGAACTGCAGATTGAACTGCAGATTGAACTGCAGATTGAACTGCAGATTGAACTGCAGATTGAACTGCAGATTGAACTGCAGATTGAACTGCAGATTGAACTGCAGATTGAACTGCAGATTGAACTGCAGATTGAACTGCAGATTGAACTGCAGTTTGAACTGCAGATTGAACTGCAGATTGAACTGCAGATTGAACTGCAGTTTGAACTGCAGATTGAACTGCAGATTGAACTGCAGATTGAACTGCAGATTGAACTGCAGATTGAACTGCAGTTTGAACTGCAGTTTGAACTGCAGATTGAACTGCAGATTGAACTGCAGATTGAACTGCAGATTGAACTGCAGATTGAACTGCAGATTGAACTGCAGATTGAACTGCAGTTTGAACTGCAGTTTGAACTGCAGATTGAACTGCAGATTGAACTGCAGATTGAACTGCAGTTTGAACTGCAGATTGAACTGCAGATTGAACTGCAGATTGAACTGCAGATTGAACTGCAGATTGAACTGCAGATTGAACTGCAGATTGAACTGCAGATTGAACTGCAGTTTGAACTGCAGTTTGAACTGCAGATTGAACTGCAGATTGAACTGCAGTTTGAACTGCAGATTGAACTGCAGATTGAACTGCAGATTGAACTGCAGATTGAACTGCAGATTGAACTGCAGTTTGAACTGCAGTTTGAACTGCAGATTGAACTGCAGATTGAACTGCAGTTTGAACTGCAGTTTGAACTGCAGATTGAACTGCAGATTGAACTGCAGATTGAACTGCAGATTTAACTGCAGATTGAACTGCAGATTGAACTGCAGATTGAACTGCAGATTGAACTGCAGATTGAACTGCAGATTGAACTGCAGATTGAACTGCAGATTGAACTGCAGATTGAACTGCAGATTGAACTGCAGATTGAACTGCAGATTGAACTGCAGATTGAACTGCAGATTGAACTGCAGATTGAACTGCAGATTGAACTGCAGATTGAACTGCAGATTGAACTGCAGTTTGAACTGCAGATTGAACTGCAGATTGAACTGCAGTTTGAACTGCAGATTGAACTGCAGATTGAACTGCAGATTGAACTGCAGATTGAACTGCAGATTGAACTGCAGATTGAACTGCAGATTGAACTGCAGATTGAACTGCAGATTGAACTGCAGATTGAACTGCAGATTGAACTGCAGATTGAACTGCAGATTGAACTGCAGATTGAACTGCAGATTGAACTGCAGATTGAACTGCAGATTGAACTGCAGATTGAACTGCAGATTGAACTGCAGATTGAACTGCAGATTGAACTGCAGATTGAACTGCAGATTGAACTGCAGATTGAACTGCAGATTGAACTGCAGATTGAACTGCAGATTGAACTGCAGATTGAACTGCAGTTTGAACTGCAGATTGAACTGCAGATTGAACTGCAGATTGAACTGCAGATTGAACTGCAGTTTGAACTGCAGATTGAACTGCAGATTGAACTGCAGATTGAACTGCAGATTGAACTGCAGATTGAACTGCAGATTGAACTGCAGATTGAACTGCAGATTGAACTGCAGATTGAACTGCAGATTGAACTGCAGATTGAACTGCAGATTGAACTGCAGATTGAACTGCAGATTGAACTGCAGATTGAACTGCAGATTGAACTGCAGATTGAACTGCAGATTGAACTGCAGTTTGAACTGCAGATTGAACTGCAGATTGAACTGCAGATTGAACTGCAGATTGAACTGCAGATTGAACTGCAGATTGAACTGCAGATTGAACTGCAGATTGAACTGCAGATTGAACTGCAGATTGAACTGCAGATTGAACTGCAGATTGAACTGCAGATTGAACTGCAGATTGAACTGCAGATTGAACTGCAGATTGAACTGCAGATTGAACTGCAGATTGAACTGCAGATTGAACTGCAGATTGAACTGCAGATTGAACTGCAGATTGAACTGCAGATTGAACTGCAGATTGAACTGCAGATTGAACTGCAGATTGAACTGCAGATTGAACTGCAGTTGAACTGCAGATTGAACTGCAGATTGAACTGCAGATTGAACTGCAGATTGAACTGCAGTTTGAACTGCAGTTTGAACTGCAGATTGAACTGCAGTTTGAACTGCAGATTGAACTGCAGATTGAACTGCAGATTGAACTGCAGATTGAACTGCAGATTGAACTGCAGTTTGAACTGCAGATTGAACTGCAGATTGAACTGCAGATTGAACTGCAGATTGAACTGCAGTTTGAACTGCAGTTTGAACTGCAGATTGAACTGCAGTTTGAACTGCAGATTGAACTGCAGATTGAACTGCAGATTGAACTGCAGATTGAACTGCAGATTGAACTGCAGATTGAACTGCAGATTGAACTGCAGATTGAACTGCAGATTGAACTGCAGATTGAACTGCAGATTGAACTGCAGATTGAACTGCAGATTGAACTGCAGATTGAACTGCAGATTGAACTGCAGATTGAACTGCAGATTGAACTGCAGATTGAACTGCAGATTGAACTGCAGATTGAACTGCAGATTGAACTGCAGATTGAACTGCAGATTGAACTGCAGATTGAACTGCAGATTGAACTGCAGATTGAACTGCAGATTGAACTGCAGATTGAACTGCAGATTGAACTGCAGATTGAACTGCAGTTTGAACTGCAGTTTGAACTGCAGATTGAACTGCAGATTGAACTGCAGTTTGAACTGCAGTTTGAACTGCAGATTGAACTGCAGATTGAACTGCAGATTGAACTGCAGATTGAACTGCAGATTGAACTGCAGATTGAACTGCAGATTGAACTGCAGATTGAACTGCAGATTGAACTGCAGATTGAACTGCAGATTGAACTGCAGATTGAACTGCAGATTGAACTGCAGATTGAACTGCAGATTGAACTGCAGATTGAACTGCAGATTGAACTGCAGATTGAACTGCAGATTGAACTGCAGATTGAACTGCAGATTGAACTGCAGATTGAACTGCAGATTGAACTGCTGATTGAACTGCAGATTGAACTGCAGACTGAACTGCAGATTGAACTGCAGATTGAACTGCAGACTGAACTGCAGACTGAACTGCAGATTGAACTGCAGACTGAACTGCAGATTGAACTGCAGATTGAACTGCAGACTGAACTGCAGATTGAACTGCAGATTGAACTGCAGATTGAACTGCAGATTGAACTGCAGATTGAACTGCAGATTGAACTGCAGATTGAACTGCAGATTGAACTGCAGACTGAACTGCAGATTGAACTGCAGATTGAACTGCAGATTGAACTGCAGATTGAACTGCAGATTGAACTGCAGATTGAACTGCAGATTGAACTGCAGATTGAACTGCAGATTGAACTGCAGATTGAACTGCAGATTGAACTGCAGATTGAACTGCAGATTGAACTGCAGATTGAACTGCAGATTGAACTGCAGATTGAACTGCAGATTGAACTGCAGATTGAACTGCAGATTGAACTGCAGACTGAACTGCAGACTGAACTGCAGATTGAACTGCAGATTGAACTGCAGATTGAACTGCAGATTGAACTGCAGATTGAACTGCAGACTGAACTGCAGACTGAACTGCAGATTGAACTGCAGATTGAACTGCAGATTGAACTGCAGACTGAACTGCAGATTGAACTGCAGACTGAACTGCAGATTGAACTGCAGATTGAACTGCAGACTGAACTGCAGACTGAACTGCAGACTGAACTGCAGATTGAACTGCAGTTTGAACTGCAGACTGAACTGCAGACTGAACTGCAGATTGAACTGCAGACTGAACTGCAGATTGAACTGCAGACTGAACTGCAGATTGAACTGCAGATTGAACTGCAGATTGAACTGCAGATTGAACTGCAGATTGAACTGCAGATTGAACTGCAGATTGAACTGCAGTTTGAACTGCAGACTGAACTGCAGATTGAACTGCAGATTGAACTGCAGATTGAACTGCAGTTTGAACTGCAGATTGAACTGCAGATTGAACTGCAGATTGAACTGCAGATTGAACTGCAGATTGAACTGCAGATTGAACTGCAGATTGAACTGCAGATTGAACTGCAGTTTGAACTGCAGATTGAACTGCAGATTGAACTGCAGATTGAACTGCAGTTTGAACTGCAGATTGAACTGCAGATTGAACTGCAGATTGAACTGCAGATTGAACTGCAGATTGAACTGCAGATTGAACTGCAGATTGAACTGCAGATTGAACTGCAGATTGAACTGCAGATTGAACTGCAGATTGAACTGCAGTTTGAACTGCAGATTGAACTGCAGATTGAACTGCAGATTGAACTGCAGATTGAACTGCAGATTGAACTGCAGATTGAACTGCAGATTGAACTGCAGATTGAACTGCAGTTTGAACTGCAGATTGAACTGCAGATTGAACTGCAGATTGAACTGCAGATTGAACTGCAGATTGAACTGCAGATTGAACTGCAGATTGAACTGCAGATTGAACTGCAGTTTGAACTGCAGATTGAACTGCAGATTGAACTGCAGATTGAACTGCAGTTTGAACTGCAGATTGAACTGCAGATTGAACTGCAGATTGAACTGCAGATTGAACTGCAGATTGAACTGCAGATTGAACTGCAGATTGAACTGCAGATTGAACTGCAGATTGAACTGCAGATTGAACTGCAGATTGAACTGCAGATTGAACTGCAGATTGAACTGCAGATTGAACTGCAGATTGAACTGCAGATTGAACTGCAGATTGAACTGCAGATTGAACTGCAGATTGAACTGCAGATTGAACTGCAGATTGAACTGCAGATTGAACTGCAGATTGAACTGCAGATTGAACTGCAGATTGAACTGCAGATTGAACTGCAGATTGAACTGCAGATTGAACTGCAGATTGAACTGCAGATTGAACTGCAGATTGAACTGCAGATTGAACTGCAGATTGAACTGCAGATTGAACTGCAGATTGAACTGCAGATTGAACTGCAGATTGAACTGCAGATTGAACTGCAGATTGAACTGCAGATTGAACTGCAGATTGAACTGCAGATTGAACTGCAGATTGAACTGCAGATTGAACTGCAGATTGAACTGCAGATTGAACTGCAGTTTGAACTGCAGATTGAACTGCAGATTGAACTGCAGTTTGAACTGCAGATTGAACTGCAGTTTGAACTGCAGATTGAACTGCAGATTGAACTGCAGTTTGAACTGCAGATTGAACTGCAGATTGAACTGCAGATTGAACTGCAGATTGAACTGCAGTTTGAACTGCAGATTGAACTGCAGATTGAACTGCAGATTGAACTGCAGTTTGAACTGCAGATTGAACTGCAGTTTGAACTGCAGATTGAACTGCAGATTGAACTGCAGATTGAACTGCAGATTGAACTGCAGATTGAACTGCAGATTGAACTGCAGTTTGAACTGCAGATTGAACTGCAGTTTGAACTGCAGATTGAACTGCAGATTGAACTGCAGATTGAACTGCAGATTGAACTGCAGATTGAACTGCAGATTGAACTGCAGATTGAACTGCAGATTGAACTGCAGATTGAACTGCAGATTGAACTGCAGATTGAACTGCAGATTGAACTGCAGATTGAACTGCAGATTGAACTGCAGATTGAACTGCAGATTGAACTGCAGATTGAACTGCAGATTGAACTGCAGATTGAACTGCAGATTGAACTGCAGATTGAACTGCAGTTTGAACTGCAGATTGAACTGCAGATTGAACTGCAGATTGAACTGCAGATTGAACTGCAGATTGAACTGCAGTTTGAACTGCAGATTGAACTGCAGTTTGAACTGCAGATTGAACTGCAGATTGAACTGCAGATTGAACTGCAGATTGAACTGCAGATTGAACTGCAGATTGAACTGCAGATTGAACTGCAGATTGAACTGCAGATTGAACTGCAGATTGAACTGCAGTTTGAACTGCAGATTGAACTGCAGTTTGAACTGCAGATTGAACTGCAGATTGAACTGCAGTTTGAACTGCAGATTGAACTGCAGATTGAACTGCAGATTGAACTGCAGATTGAACTGCAGATTGAACTGCAGATTGAACTGCAGATTGAACTGCAGATTGAACTGCAGATTGAACTGCAGATTGAACTGCAGATTGAACTGCAGATTGAACTGCAGATTGAACTGCAGATTGAACTGCAGATTGAACTGCAGATTGAACTGCAGATTGAACTGCAGATTGAACTGCAGATTGAACTGCAGATTGAACTGCAGATTGAACTGCAGATTGAACTGCAGATTGAACTGCAGATTGAACTGCAGATTGAACTGCAGATTGAACTGCAGATTGAACTGCAGATTGAACTGCAGATTGAACTGCAGATTGAACTGCAGATTGAACTGCAGATTGAACTGCAGTTTGAACTGCAGATTGAACTGCAGTTTGAACTGCAGATTGAACTGCAGATTGAACTGCAGTTTGAACTGCAGATTGAACTGCAGATTGAACTGCAGTTTGAACTGCAGATTGAACTGCAGTTTGAACTGCAGATTGAACTGCAGTTTGAACTGCAGATTGAACTGCAGATTGAACTGCAGTTTGAACTGCAGATTGAACTGCAGTTTGAACTGCAGATTGAACTGCAGTTTGAACTGCAGATTGAACTGCAGATTGAACTGCAGATTGAACTGCAGATTGAACTGCAGTTTGAACTGCAGATTGAACTGCAGATTGAACTGCAGTTTGAACTGCAGATTGAACTGCAGTTTGAACTGCAGATTGAACTTCAGATTGAACTGCAGATTGAACTGCAGATTGAACTGCAGATTGAACTGCAGATTGAACTGCAGTTTGAACTGCAGATTGAACTGCAGATTGAACTGCAGTTTGAACTGCAGTTTGAACTGCAGTTTGAACTGCAGTTTGAACTGCAGTTTGAACTGCAGTTTGAACTGCAGATTGAACTGCAGTTTGAACTGCAGATTGAACTGCAGATTGAACTGCAGATTGAACTGCAGATTGAACTGCAGATTGAACTGCAGTTTGAACTGCAGATTGAACTGCAGATTGAACTGCAGATTGAACTGCAGATTGAACTGCAGATTGAACTGCAGATTGAACTGCAGATTGAACTGCAGATTGAACTGCAGATTGAACTGCAGATTGAACTGCAGATTGAACTGCAGATTGAACTGCAGATTGAACTGCAGATTGAACTGCAGATTGAACTGCAGATTGAACTGCAGATTGAACTGCAGATTGAACTGCAGATTGAACTGCAGATTGAACTGCAGATTGAACTGCAGATTGAACTGCAGATTGAACTGCAGATTGAACTGCAGATTGAACTGCAGATTGAACTGCAGATTGAACTGCAGATTGAACTGCAGATTGAACTGCAGATTGAACTGCAGATTGAACTGCAGATTGAACTGCAGATTGAACTGCAGATTGAACTGCAGATTGAACTGCAGATTGAACTGCAGATTGAACTGCAGATTGAACTGCAGATTGAACTGCAGATTGAACTGCAGATTGAACTGCAGATTGAACTGCAGATTGAACTGCAGATTGAACTGCAGATTGAACTGCAGATTGAACTGCAGATTGAACTGCAGATTGAACTGCAGATTGAACTGCAGATTGAACTGCAGATTGAACTGCAGATTGAACTGCAGATTGAACTGCAGATTGAACTGCAGATTGAACTGCAGATTGAACTGCAGATTGAACTGCAGATTGAACTGCAGATTGAACTGCAGTTTGAACTGCAGATTGAACTGCAGATTGAACTGCAGATTGAACTGCAGATTGAACTGCAGATTGAACTGCAGATTGAACTGCAGATTGAACTGCAGATTGAACTGCAGATTGAACTGCAGATTGAACTGCAGATTGAACTGCAGATTGAACTGCAGATTGAACTGCAGATTGAACTGCAGATTGAACTGCAGATTGAACTGCAGATTGAACTGCAGATTGAACTGCAGATTGAACTGCAGATTGAACTGCAGATTGAACTGCAGATTGAACTGCAGATTGAACTGCAGATTGAACTGCAGATTGAACTGCAGATTGAACTGCAGATTGAACTGCAGATTGAACTGCAGATTGAACTGCAGATTGAACTGCAGATTGAACTGCAGATTGAACTGCAGATTGAACTGCAGATTGAACTGCAGATTGAACTGCAGATTGAACTGCAGATTGAACTGCAGTTTGAACTGCAGATTGAACTGCAGATTGAACTGCAGATTGAACTGCAGATTGAACTGCAGTTTGAACTGCAGATTGAACTGCAGATTGAACTGCAGATTGAACTGCAGTTTGAACTGCAGATTGAACTGCAGATTGAACTGCAGATTGAACTGCAGATTGAACTGCAGATTGAACTGCAGATTGAACTGCAGATTGAACTGCAGATTGAACTGCAGTTTGAACTGCAGATTGAACTGCAGATTGAACTGCAGTTTGAACTGCAGATTGAACTGCAGATTGAACTGCAGATTGAACTGCAGATTGAACTGCAGATTGAACTGCAGATTGAACTGCAGATTGAACTGCAGATTGAACTGCAGATTGAACTGCAGTTTGAACTGCAGATTGAACTGCAGATTGAACTGCAGATTGAACTGCAGATTGAACTGCAGATTGAACTGCAGATTGAACTGCAGATTGAACTGCAGATTGAACTGCAGATTGAACTGCAGATTGAACTGCAGATTGAACTGCAGATTGAACTGCAGTTTGAACTGCAGATTGAACTGCAGATTGAACTGCAGATTGAACTGCAGATTGAACTGCAGATTGAACTGCAGATTGAACTGCAGATTGAACTGCAGATTGAACTGCAGATTGAACTGCAGTTTGAACTGCAGATTGAACTGCAGATTGAACTGCAGATTGAACTGCAGATTGAACTGCAGATTGAACTGCAGATTGAACTGCAGATTGAACTGCAGATTGAACTGCAGATTGAACTGCAGATTGAACTGCAGATTGAACTGCAGATTGAACTGCAGATTGAACTGCAGATTGAACTGCAGATTGAACTGCAGATTGAACTGCAGATTGAACTGCAGATTGAACTGCAGATTGAACTGCAGATTGAACTGCAGATTGAACTGCAGATTGAACTGCAGATTGAACTGCAGATTGAACTGCAGATTGAACTGCAGATTGAACTGCAGATTGAACTGCAGATTGAACTGCAGATTGAACTGCAGATTGAACTGCAGATTGAACTGCAGATTGAACTGCAGATTGAACTGCAGATTGAACTGCAGATTGAACTGCAGATTGAACTGCAGATTGAACTGCAGATTGAACTGCAGATTGAACTGCAGATTGAACTGCAGATTGAACTGCAGATTGAACTGCAGATTGAACTGCAGATTGAACTGCAGATTGAACTGCAGATTGAACTGCAGATTGAACTGCAGATTGAACTGCAGATTGAACTGCAGATTGAACTGCAGATTGAACTGCAGATTGAACTGCAGATTGAACTGCAGATTGAACTGCAGATTGAACTGCAGATTGAACTGCAGATTGAACTGCAGATTGAACTGCAGATTGAACTGCAGATTGAACTGCAGATTGAACTGCAGATTGAACTGCAGATTGAACTGCAGATTGAACTGCAGATTGAATCTGCAGATTGAACTGCAGATTGAACTGCAGATTGAACTGCAGATTGAACTGCAGATTGAACTGCAGATTGAACTGCAGATTGAACTGCAGATTGAACTGCAGATTGAACTGCAGATTGAACTGCAGATTGAACTGCAGATTGAACTGCAGATTGAACTGCAGATTGAACTGCAGATTGAACTGCAGATTGAACTGCAGATTGAACTGCAGATTGAACTGCAGATTGAACTGCAGATTGAACTGCAGATTGAACTGCAGATTGAACTGCAGATTGAACTGCAGATTGAACTGCAGATTGAACTGCAGATTGAACTGCAGATTGAACTGCAGATTGAACTGCAGATTGAACTGCAGATTGAACTGCAGATTGAACTGCAGATTGAACTGCAGATTGAACTGCAGATTGAACTGCAGATTGAACTGCAGATTGAACTGCAGATTGAACTGCAGATTGAACTGCAGATTGAACTGCAGATTGAACTGCAGATTGAACTGCAGATTGAACTGCAGATTGAACTGCAGATTGAACTGCAGATTGAACTGCAGATTGAACTGCAGATTGAACTGCAGATTGAACTGCAGATTGAACTGCAGATTGAACTGCAGATTGAACTGCAGATTGAACTGCAGATTGAACTGCAGATTGAACTGCAGATTGAACTGCAGATTGAACTGCAGATTGAACTGCAGATTGAACTGCAGATTGAACTGCAGATTGAACTGCAGATTGAACTGCAGATTGAACTGCAGATTGAACTGCAGATTGAACTGCAGATTGAACTGCAGATTGAACTGCAGATTGAACTGCAGATTGAACTGCAGATTGAACTGCAGATTGAACTGCAGATTGAACTGCAGATTGAACTGCAGATTGAACTGCAGATTGAACTGCAGATTGAACTGCAGATTGAACTGCAGATTGAACTGCAGATTGAACTGCAGATTGAACTGCAGATTGAACTGCAGATTGAACTGCAGATTGAACTGCAGATTGAACTGCAGATTGAACTGCAGATTGAACTGCAGATTGAACTGCAGATTGAACTGCAGATTGAACTGCAGATTGAACTGCAGATTGAACTGCAGATTGAACTGCAGATTGAACTGCAGATTGAACTGCAGATTGAACTGCAGATTGAACTGCAGATTGAACTGCAGATTGAACTGCAGATTGAACTGCAGATTGAACTGCAGATTGAACTGCAGATTGAACTGCAGATTGAACTGCAGATTGAACTGCAGATTGAACTGCAGATTGAACTGCAGATTGAACTGCAGATTGAACTGCAGATTGAACTGCAGATTGAACTGCAGATTGAACTGCAGATTGAACTGCAGATTGAACTGCAGATTGAACTGCAGATTGAACTGCAGATTGAACTGCAGATTGAACTGCAGATTGAACTGCAGATTGAACTGCAGATTGAACTGCAGATTGAACTGCAGATTGAACTGCAGATTGAACTGCAGATTGAACTGCAGATTGAACTGCAGATTGAAGCTGCAGATTGAACTGCAGATTGAACTGCAGATTGAACTGCAGATTGAACTGCAGATTGAACTGCAGATTGAACTGCAGATTGAACTGCAGATTGAATCTGCAGATTGAACTGCAGATTGAACTGCAGATTGAACTGCAGATTGAACTGCAGATTGAACTGCAGATTGAACTGCAGATTGAACTGCAGATTGAACTGCAGATTGAACTGCAGATTGAACTGCAGATTGAACTGCAGATTGAACTGCAGATTGAACTGCAGATTGAACTGCAGTTTGAACTGCAGTTTGAACTGCAGTTTGAACTGCAGTTTGAACTGCAGATTGAACTGCAGTTTGAACTGCAGTTTGAACTGCAGATTGAACTGCAGATTGAACTGCAGATTGAACTGCAGTTTGAACTGCAGATTGAACTGCAGATTGAACTGCAGATTGAACTGCAGATTGAACTGCAGATTGAACTGCAGTTTGAACTGCAGTTTGAACTGCAGATTGAACTGCAGTTTGAACTGCAGATTGAACTGCAGATTGAACTGCAGATTGAACTGCAGATTGAACTGCAGATTGAACTGCAGATTGAACTGCAGATTGAACTGCAGATTGAACTGCAGATTGAACTGCAGATTGAACTGCAGATTGAACTGCAGATTGAACTGCAGATTGAACTGCAGATTGAACTGCAGATTGAACTGCAGATTGAACTGCAGATTGAACTGCAGATTGAACTGCAGATTGAACTGCAGATTGAACTGCAGATTGAACTGCAGATTGAACTGCAGATTGAACTGCAGATTGAACTGCAGATTGAACTGCAGATTGAACTGCGGGATTGAACTGCAGATTGAACTGCAGATTGAACTGCAGATTGAACTGCAGATTGAACTGCAGATTGAACTGCAGATTGAACTGCAGATTGAACTGCAGATTGAACTGCAGATTGAACTGCAGATTGAACTGCAGATTGAACTGCAGATTGAACTGCAGATTGAACTGCAGATTGAACTGCAGATTGAACTGCAGATTGAACTGCAGATTGAACTGCAGATTGAACTGCAGATTGAACTGCAGATTGAACTGCAGATTGAACTGCAGATTGAACTGCAGATTGAACTGCAGATTGAACTGCAGATTGAACTGCAGATTGAACTGCAGATTGAACTGCAGATTGAACTGCAGATTGAACTACAGATTGAACTGCAGATTGAACTGCAGATTGAACTGCAGATTGAACTGCAGATTGAACTGCAGATTGAACTGCAGATTGAACTGCAGATTGAACTGCAGATTGAACTGCAGATTGAACTGCAGATTGAACTGCAGATTGAACTGCAGATTGAACTGCAGATTGAACTGCAGATTGAACTGCAGATTGAACTGCAGATTGAACTGCAGATTGAACTGCAGATTGAACTGCAGATTGAACTGCAGATTGAACTGCAGATTGAACTGCAGATTGAACTGCAGATTGAACTGCAGATTGAACTGCAGATTGAACTGCAGATTGAACTGCAGATTGAACTGCAGATTGAACTGCAGATTGAACTGCAGATTGAACTGCAGATTGAACTGCAGATTGAACTGCAGATTGAACTGCAGATTGAACTGCAGATTGAACTGCAGATTGAACTGCAGATTGAACTGCAGATTGAACTGCAGATTGAACTGCAGATTGAACTGCAGATTGAACTGCAGATTGAACTGCAGATTGAACTGCAGATTGAACTGCAGATTGAACTACAGATTGAACTGCAGATTGAACTGCAGATTGAACTGCAGATTGAACTGTAGATTGAACTGCAGATTGAACTGCAGATTGAACTGCAGATTGAACTGCAGATTGAACTGCAGATTGAACTGCAGATTGAACTGCAGATTGAACTGCAGATTGAACTGCAGATTGAACTGCAGATTGAACTGCAGATTGAACTGCAGATTGAACTGCAGATTGAACTGCAGATTGAACTGCAGATTGAACTGCAGATTGAACTGCAGATTGAACTGCAGATTGAACTGCAGATTGAACTGCAGATTGAACTGCAGATTGAACTGCAGATTGAACTGCAGATTGAACTGCAGATTGAACTGCAGATTGAACTGCAGATTGAACTGCAGATTGAACTGCAGATTGAACTGCAGATTGAACTGCAGATTGAACTGCAGATTGAACTGCAGATTGAACTGCAGATTGAACTGCAGATTGAACTGCAGATTGAACTGCAGATTGAACTGCAGATTGAACTGCAGATTGAACTGCAGATTGAACTGCAGATTGAACTGCAGATTGAACTGCAGATTGAACTGCAGATTGAACTGCAGTTTGAACTGCAGATTGAACTGCAGATTGAACTGCAGATTGAACTGCAGATTGAACTGCAGATTGAACTGCAGATTGAACTGCAGATTGAACTGCAGATTGAACTGCAGATTGAACTGCAGATTGAACTGCAGATTGAACATGAGATTGAACTGCAGATTGAACTGCAGATTGAACTGCAGATTGAACTGCAGATTGAACTGCAGATTGAACTGCAGATTGAACTGCAGATTGAACTGCAGATTGAACTGCAGATTGAACTGCAGATTGAACTGCAGATTGAACTGCAGATTGAACTGCAGATTGAACTGCAGATTGAACTGCAGATTGAACTGCAGATTGAACTGCAGATTGAACTGCAGATTGAACTGCAGATTGAACTGCAGATTGAACTGCAGATTGAACTGCAGATTGAACTGCAGATTGAACTGCAGATTGAACTGCAGATTGAACTGCAGATTGAACTGCAGATTGAACTGTAGATTGAACTGCAGATTGAACTGCAGATTGAACTGCAGATTGAACTGCAGATTGAACTGCAGATTGAACTGCAGATTGAACTGCAGATTGAACTGCAGATTGAACTGCAGATTGAACTGCAGATTGAACTGCAGATTGAACTGCAGATTGAACTGCAGATTGAACTGCAGATTGAACTGCAGATTGAACTGCAGATTGAACTGCAGATTGAACTGCAGATTGAACTGCAGATTGAACTGCAGATTGAACTGCAGATTGAACTGCAGATTGAACTGCAGATTGAACTGCAGATTGAACTGCAGATTGAACTGCAGATTGAACTGCAGATTGAACTGCAGATTGAACTGCAGATTGAACTGCAGATTGAACTGCAGATTGAACTGCAGATTGAACTGCAGATTGAACTGCAGATTGAACTGCAGATTGAACTGCAGATTGAACTGCAGATTGAACTGCAGATTGAACTGCAGATTGAACTGCAGATTGAACTGCAGATTGAACTGCAGATTGAACTGCAGATTGAACTGCAGATTGAACTGCAGATTGAACTGCAGATTGAACTGCAGATTGAACTGCAGATTGAACTGCAGATTGAACTGCAGATTGAACTGCAGATTGAACTGCAGATTGAACTGCAGATTGAACTGCAGATTGAACTGCAGATTGAACTGCAGATTGAACTGCAGATTGAACTGCAGATTGAACTGCAGATTGAACTGCAGATTGAACTGCAGATTGAACTGCAGATTGAACTGCAGATTGAACTGCAGATTGAACTGCAGATTGAACTGCAGATTGAACTGCAGATTGAACTGCAGATTGAACTGCAGATTGAACTGCAGATTGAACTGCAGATTGAACTGCAGATTGAACTGCAGATTGAACTGTAGATTGAACTGCAGATTGAACTGCAGATTGAACTGCAGATTGAACTGCAGATTGAACTGCAGATTGAACTGCAGATTGAACTGCAGATTGAATCTGCAGATTGAACTGCAGATTGAACTGCAGATTGAACTGCAGATTGAACTGCAGATTGAACTGCAGATTGAACTGCAGATTGAACTGCAGATTGAACTGCAGATTGAACTGCAGATTGAACTGCAGATTGAACTGCAGATTGAACTGCAGATTGAACTGCAGATTGAACTGCAGATTGAACTGCAGATTGAACTGCAGATTGAACTGCAGATTGAACTGCAGATTGAACTGCAGATTGAACTGCAGATTGAACTGCAGATTGAACTGCAGATTGAACTGCAGATTGAACTGCAGATTGAACTGCAGATTGAACTGCAGATTGAACTGCAGATTGAACTGCAGATTGAACTGCAGATTGAACTGCAGATTGAACTGCAGATTGAACTGCAGATTGAACTGCAGATTGAACTGCAGATTGAACTGCAGATTGAACTGCAGATTGAACTGCAGATTGAACTGCAGATTGAACTGCAGATTGAACTGCAGATTGAACTGCAGATTGAACTGCAGATTGAACTGCAGATTGAACTGCAGATTGAACTGCAGATTGAACTGCAGATTGAACTGCAGATTGAACTGCAGATTGAACTGCAGATTGAACTGCAGATTGAACTGCAGATTGAACTGCAGATTGAACTGCAGATTGAACTGCAGATTGTACTGCAGATTGAACTGCAGATTGAACTGCAGATTGAACTGCAGATTGAACTGCAGATTGAACTGCAGATTTGAACTGCAGATTGAACTGCAGATTGAACTTGCAGATTGAACTGCAGATTGAACTTCTGCAGATTGAACTGCAGATTTGAACTGCAGATTGAACTGCAGATTGAACTGCAGATTGAACTGCAGATTGAACTGCAGATTGAACTGCAGATTTTCTGAACTGCAGATTGAACTGCAGATTGAACTGCAGATTTGAATCTGTAGAATTGAACTGCAGATTGAACTGCAGATTGAACTGCAGATTGAACTGCAGATTGAACTGCAGATTGAACTGCAGATTGAACTGCAGATTGAACTGCAGATCTGAACTGCAGATTGAACTGCAGATTGAACTGCAGATTGAACTGCAGATTGAACTGCAGATTGAACTACATAATCACCTGAAAACTCAACTCAACATAGAACTGCAGATTGAACTGCAGATTGAACTGCAGATTGAACTGCAGAGTGAACTGCAGATTGAACTGCAGATTTAACTGCAGATTGAACTGCAGTTTGAACTGCAGATTGAACTGCAGATTGAACTGCAGATTGAACTGCAGATTGAACTGCAGATTGAACATGCAGATTGAACTGCAGATTGAACTGCAGATTGAACTGCAGATTGAACTGCAGATTGAACTGCAGATTGAATCTGCAGATTGAACTGCAGATTGAACTGCATAGATTGAACTGCAGATTGAATCTGCAGATTGAACTGCAGATTGAACTGCAGAATTGAACTGCAGATTGAACTGCAGATTGAACTGCAGATTGAACTGCAGATTGAACTGCAGATTGAACTGCAGATTGAACTGCAGATTGAACTGGGGCAGGTTGAACTGGGGATTGAAACTGTGGTGATTGAACTTCCCCCAGAGAGAGATTGAACTGCAGATTGAACTGCAGATTGAACTGCAGATTGAACTGCAGATTGGAACTGCAGACGAAACTGCAGATTGAACTGCAGATTGAACTGCAGGATTGAACTGCAGATTGAACTGCAGATTGAACTGCAGATTGAACTGTAGATTGAACTGCAGATTGAACTGTAGATCGAACCGTAGATTGAACTGCAGATTGAACTGCAGATTGAATCAGCAGATTGAACTGCAGATTGAACTGCAGGATTTTGAACTGCAGATTGAACTGCAGATTGAACCGCAGATTGAACTGGTAGATTGAACTGCAGATTGAATCCTCAGTAGATTGAACTGCAGATTGAATTGCAGATTGAACTGCACGAATCGTATATCGAACTGCAGATTGAACTTAGATTTAACTAAGATTGAACTGCAGACGAACTGCAGATTGAACTGCAGATTGAACTGCAGATTGAACTGGTAGATTGAACTGCAGATTGAACTGTACTGTCTCGCAGATTGAATCGTATATCAACTGCAGACGAACTACAGATTGAACTGCAGATTGAACTGTGATTTTATTGCAGATTGAACTGCAGATTGAACTGCAGATTGAACTGCAGATTGAACTGCAGATTGAACTGCAGATTGAACTGCAGATTGAGAAACTGCAGAATATTGAACTGCAGATTGAACTGCAGATTGAACTGCAGATTGAACTGCAGATTGAACTGTAAGTATTGAATCAGGAGATTGAACTGCAGATTGAACTGCAGATTGAACTGCAGATTGAACTGCAGATTGAACTGCAGATTGAACTGCAGATTGAACTGGACAGATTGAACTGCAGATTGAACTGCAGATTGAATCTGCAGATTGACCTGCAGATTGAACTGCAGATTGAACTGCAGATTGAACTGCAGATTGAATCTGGACAGATTGAACTGCAGATTGAATCTGTAGATTGAAGCTGCAGATTGAATCTGTAGATTGAACTGCTAGATTGAATCTGCAGATTGAACTGCAGATTGAATCTGCAGGATTCGAATCTGCAAGATTGAAACTGCAGATTGAACTGCAGATTGAATCGTAGATTGAACTGCAGATTGAACTGCAGTTTGAACTGCAGATTGAATCTGCAGATTGAATCTGCAGATTTGAACTGCAGATTGAACTGGACAGATTGAACTGCAGAGATTGAAACTGCAGATTGAACTGCAGATTGAACTGCAGATTGAACTGGACAGTAGATTGAACTGCAGATTGAACTGGACAGATTGAACTGCAGATTGAACTGCAGATTGAACTGCAGATTGAACCTGCAGATTGAACTGCAGATTGAACTGCAGATTGAACTGCAGATTGAATCTGCAGATTGAACTGACGACAGATTGAACTGTAGATTGAACTGCAGATTGAACTGTACGATTGGACGAACTGCACGGATTGAGACGACCTGCAGATTGAACTGCAGATTGAACTGCAGATTGAACTGCAGATTGAACTGCAGATTGAACTGCAGATTGAACTGCAGATTGAATCTGCAGATTGAACTGTAGATTGGAACTGCAGATTGAACTGTAGATTGAACCTGCAAGATTGAACTTGCAGATTGAACTGCAGATTTTCAACTGCAGATTCGAAACTGCAGATTGAACTGCAGATTGAACTGCAGATTGAACTGGACAGATTGAACTGCAGATTGAATCTGCAGATTGAACTGCAGATTGAATCTGCAGATTGAACTGCAGATTGAACTGCAGATTGAACTGCAGATTGAACTGCAGATTGAACTGCAGATTGAACTGCAGATTGAACTGCAGATTGAACTGCAGATTGAACTGCAGATTGAACTGCAGATTGAACTGCAGATTGAACTGCAGATTGAACTAACACGACTGCAGATTGAACTGCAGATTGAATCTGCAGATTGAACTGCAGATGTGATTGAATCTGCAGATTGAACTGCAGATTGAACTGCAGATTGAATTCTGCAGATTGAACTGCAGATTGAACTGCAGATTGAACTGCAGATTGAACTGCAGATTGAACTGCAGATTGAACTGCAGGATTGAACTGCACGATTGAACTGCAAGATTGAACTGCAGATTGAACTGCAGATTGAACTGCAGATTGAACTGCAGAATTGAATCTGCAGATTGAACTGCAGATTGAACTGCAGATTGAACTGCAGATTGAACACGTATGCAGATTGAACTGCAGATTGAACTGCAGATTGAACTGCAGATTGAACTGCAGATTGAACTGCAGATTGAACTGCAGATTGAACTGCAGATTGAACTGCAGATTGAACTGCAGATTGAACTGCAGATTGAACTGCAGATTGAACTGCAGATTGAACTGCAGATTGAACTGCAGATTGAACTGCAGATTGAACTGCAGATTGAACTGCAGATTGAACTGCAGATTGAACTGCAGATTGAACTGCAGATTGAACTGCAGATTGAACTGCAGATTGAACTGCAGATTGAACTGCAGATTGAACTGCAGATTGAACTGCAGATTGAACTGCAGATTGAACTGCAGATTGAACTGCAGATTGAACTGCAGATTGAACTGCAGATTGAACTGCAGATTGAACTGCAGATTGAACTGCAGATTGAACTGCAGATTGAACTGCAGATTGAACTGCAGATTGAACTGCAGATTGAACTGCAGTTTGAACTGCAGATTGAACTGCAGATTGAACTGCAGATTGAACTGCAGATTGAACTGCAGATTGAACTGCAGATTGAACTGCAGATTGAACTGCAGATTGAACTGCAGATTGAACTGCAGATTGAACTGCAGATTGAACTGCAGATTGAACTGCAGATTGAACTGCAGATTGAACTGCAGATTGAACTGCAGATTGAACTGCAGATTGAACTGCAGATTGAACTGCAGATTGAACTGCAGATTGAACTGCAGATTGAACTGCAGATTGAACTTACCAGATTGAACTGCAGATTGAATGTAGATTGAACTGCAGATTGAACTGCAGATTGAACTGCAGATTGAACTGCAGATTGAACTGCAGATTGAACTGCAGATTGAACTGCAGATTGAACTGCAGATTGAACTGCAGATTGAACTGCAGATTGAACTGCAGATTGAACTGCAGATTGAACTGCAGATTGAACTGCAGATTGAACTGCAGATTGAACTGCAGATTGAACTGCAGATTGAACTGCAGATTGAACTGCAGATTGAACTGCAGATTGAACTGCAGATTGAACTGCAGATTGAACTGCAGATTGAACTGCAGATTGAACTGCAGATTGAACTGCAGATTGAACTGCAGATTGAACTGCAGATTGAACTGCAGATTGAACTGCAGATTGAACTGCAGATTGAACTGCAGATTGAACTGCAGATTGAACTGCAGATTGAACTGCAGATTGAACTGCAGATTGAACTGTAGATTGAACTGCAGATTGAACTGCAGATTGAACTGCAGATTGAACTGCAGATTGAACTGCAGATTGAACTGCAGATTGAACTGCAGATTGAACTGCAGATTGAACTGCAGATTGAACTGCAGATTGAACTGCAGATTGAACTGCAGATTGAACTGCAGATTGAACTGCAGATTGAACTGCAGATTGAACTGCAGATTGAACTGCAGATTGAACTGCAGATTGAACTGCAGATTGAACTGCAGATTGAACTGCAGATTGAACTGCAGATTGAACTGCAGATTGAACTGTAGATTGAACTGCAGATTGAACTGCAGATTGAACTGCAGATTGAACTGCAGATTGAACTGCAGATTGAACTGCAGATTGAACTGCAGATTGAACTGCAGATTGAACTGCAGATTGAACTGCAGATTGAACTGCAGATTGAACTGCAGATTGAACTGCAGATTGAACTGCAGATTGAACTGCAGATTGAACTGCAGATTGAACTGCAGATTGAACTGCAGATTGAACTGCAGATTGAACTGCAGATTGAACTGCAGATTGAACTGCAGATTGAACTGCAGATTGAACTGCAGATTGAACTGCAGATTGAACTGCAGATTGAACTGCAGATTGAACTGCAGATTGAACTGCAGATTGAACTGCAGATTGAACTGCAGATTGAACTGCAGATTGAACTGCAGATTGAACTGCAGATTGAACTGCAGATTGAACTGCAGATTGAACTGCAGATTGAACTGCAGATTGAACTGCAGATTGAACTGCAGATTGAACTGCAGATTGAACTGCAGATTGAACTGCAGATTGAACTGCAGATTGAACTGCAGATTGAACTGCAGATTGAACTGCAGATTGAACTGCAGATTGAACTGCAGATTGAACTGCAGATTGAACTGCAGATTGAACTGCAGATTGAACTGCAGATTGAACTGCAGATTGAACTGCAGATTGAACTGCAGATTGAACTGCAGATTGAACTGCAGATTGAACTGCAGATTGAACTGCAGATTGAACTGCAGATTGAACTGCAGATTGAATCTGCAGATTGAACTGCAGATTGAACTGCAGATTGAACTGCAGATTGAACTGCAGATTGAACTGCAGATTGAACTGCAGATTGAACTGCAGATTGAACTGCAGATTGAACTGCAGATTGAACTGCAGATTGAACTGCAGATTGAACTGCAGATTGAACTGCAGATTGAACTGCAGATTGAACTGCAGATTGAACTGCAGATTGAACTGCAGATTGAACTGCAGATTGAACTGCAGATTGAACTGCAGATTGAACTGCAGATTGAACTGCAGATTGAACTGCACCGTACCGGACCGGACAGGACCGGACCGGACTGGACCGAACCGGACCGGACCGGACCGGACCGGACCGAACCGAACCGAACTGAACCGAATGGAATTGAATATATAATATATTATTTTATGCAAGGCCAGACAAAAAGTAACAAGAAAAACACCCGAGAGCTGATTCGATTATGTGGAAGTGTTCTAACCTAAATTTTGTCAACACTTGATCCACAACGGTTATTTTGGTGCAATTAGGTAGGTACTCTGATGGAAAAATTGCAAATGATTAGACATGTGTCGTTTATGGCTATTAACAAACCGACAAGCAGTCGGAATATTTCAGCAAGCGATTCTGAACGAATGTAGAAAGATTCCTTCTATTCCATTAACGTTTTTCGGGCGATCGCCAGTCCCAAAGCGCGGTTCCCATCTGCAATGCCGACAAATTGATACCGTTTTCAGCAAAATTAAATGGGAATTCAACCAAGGTTTGATGTGTCCGGTATTTCACACTCCGTAAACGTATGCAGTAGTATATTGTAGTATTATCAATTTTTTTCATTTTTGGCGAACATTTTTTTGTTTTGGAAGTAGAAACATTCATCTTGGCAACATTCGTCCCTGAACATCGCCCCGGTAATTGCAACTCATTTAACGCGCCGGTACATCACGCGGAGCACCGAAGAAAGGACGTGCGGCACAAACGATCGTGAAAGAGGAGGTGAGACCTTTCCCTTTTGCTATGATTTATTTCCCAGTGTCGCCAACTTTCTCCGACTGGTTCACGACTTCGGGGGTCCCGGTCCCGTTCGCTCTTGGCAACATTCGTCCAAACTTGAGTGGTAACTTTGGCCCCGGTGATTGGTCAACTCGATTTAATTCGATCCGGTAGACGCATGATTGTGCTAATATTGTCGTCATTTCGGAGCACTGATAAAATATTTCTTCTGAAACGTGCGGCACAGGCAATGCTTATTCGTAGCTTATTACAGGTTCATTCTTTCCACCTTCTTACCACATTCTTACAACATGAATGTTGTAAGAATGAAGTTTGAGTTCTGAACACTGATCTGACAGGCAGCTCAGGCCACAGACAAGGTCCGGAGTCCATTAAGTTTGAAATGTAGATCACCTCCGAGCCAGACTGCGGAGGAGAATTGTGGTCAGTATGTGGATGTGGGGGAACGATTTCGGTGGTATAGGAACTAAATTCGACTATCCAGGTTGAATGCAGTCGACCGATTCGTCTAGTGGCCGTCCGAAAAACCATTTCATATTTCAAAATTTGTGTTCATCTAGTAGACATTTATGAAAAAGTCAGATTTTTCTGTACAAATTAGTTTTTTCTGTGAAGAGCCAAATCGCTCTTGATTTCGCCAAACTTGAGTGGTAACTTTGGAGGTGATTGGTCATCGATTTTATTCGATCCGGTAGACGCATGATTGTGCTAATATTGTCGTCATTTCGGACACTGATAAAATATTTCTTCTGAAACGTGGCACAGGCAATGCTTATTCGTAGCTTATTACAGGTTCATTCTTTCCACCTCTTACCACATTCTTACAACATGAATGTTGTAAGAATGAAGTTTGAGTTCTGAACACTGATCTGACAGGCAGCTCAGGAAAAAATCGGAATCCAAATCCGTCCACAGACAAGGTCCGGAGTCCATTAAGTTTGAAATAATACGTTCGAGCCAGACTGCGGTTGTGTTTTTATTGTGGTCAGTATGGGATGTGGGTGTACGATTTCGGTGGTATAGGCTAAATTCGCTATGGTCTATTTTCGCTCGGAGGTCAGAAGCGAGATGTCAATTTTTTGTAAAGAATATTGGCGTCGTCATTTACGATTCACGTGGTGCGTAGGCGATTTGGAAGAGTTTTCCCATTCAAGAGCTATCTATGATTCCCAAATTTTGTCTTGGACTGTATTTCAGTGTCTGATACGCTAATTTACTGCTTTAAGCAAACAGTTTAACAAAAATTGCCAAAATACAAGCGTTGGCACCTAGAAGCTATTTCCAGTTTTCAAATTTTGTTCCAGCCCTAATCTATCGTTAGTATACTTACCTATTTTATCGTGAAATAACCGAAGCATAGAAATTTTTGGAAAATCAATTTCATCATTTTCTTTTCGAGAGGTCTCTAAAAGGTTTTTCAAGTTTTATTAATAAAGGCCTTGGAAGCGTTTAAAAATCGCGCCAGTCGCTGATGGGGCCTCAATGTTCGAAATCCGTGTCAGGGCCTTCGCGTGGCCGAGTGATCTTGCCATTGCCACTAGTTCTCTTGAAAGCGAAGGCTACGAAGACTGAGGGTCGTCCTGGTCTGTAGGAGCCTCCACCTCCACAGATCCTGGGCCGACCCTGGCAAGGCCGCCGGTTTTCACTGTGCCTCAGGCGTCGGCGCGCAATGTTCGGTGTGGGCACAGCACGACATCCTTAACTCAAGAGGTGTTCTTCGAAGGATCCTTAATGCGGATTCACAAGTGCGCTTCTTCGTGCGTTAAGGAAAGGTCCGGAAAACACCATTTGAACACCATTTTTGTCATGATATCGATTAGTAATCATCTCCCTCAAACACAAAATCATATGCCTTCTCATAGACACTTGATTACAAAAATTGTTCAATATCCTCTGATTTTCCAGAATGGTATACTGATCTCTATGGAAAGAGTATTGTCGTTGCTTAGGCACATCCGCAACCGGAATTGCGGGAAATATTTATTCAATTTGATATGGCATCTTCAAAGCAATTTTTAAAGCATCTTTGACAAAAAATCAGGCGAGAAATTTAACAAAAAACGCGTAAAACTCAAAAAACAATAATTTCAACAAACAAACATGAACAATAAATCAGACAGGGGTCATAATGTGACTAAACAGACCTGTCTCCAAGCCCTGATGAAGAAAATATAAATTTTCGCAAGTTTGGCGAAGGAGACAGAGTTTTCTGAAGACCCTACCCCTGATATTTGACTACAAAATAGAGAGATTCTGGTCGTATTTTTATACTGTGGTTTCCAATATCTCCAAATGCAGGTTTCACCGCCGTTTTATGAATTTATTGCTGCCTTGAAAGTTGAGTGCGAAACAAATCGACACACCTTTGTTTTATCGTGAGGACAGGGTTTTAAGTTTACAACATTGCGCCACCTTTGATCTCATCGATGTCTTTTTATGTACACGGCACTCTGACATGAAGGTCGAAATAGATAAGATGGAATGTTTGATGTTGACGCTCGAGGGACAGATTCAATTTCGAGAGCCCTCCGAGGGCTGGTTAACAAATTCAATCATTATCATCAACTACCATCAATCAATTTACCGGTAGTTTCTATTTTCTTTGTATAAAAAATAAGTTTCAAATAAAGTTGAGATTTTATAGATAATATCTATAGATTTTATAGATAATATCTATAGCTTTTATAGATTACCTATATTTATAGCTAATATACGTAATATCAGGTATTATAATAGGTATGATATCTATAAATTCTATAGGTAGCTTTTATTGATAGTAGGTATAGCTTTTCTAATATTTTTTTACTGTATTGCGAACAGGGGGTAAATTTTTTTCATCAGAAAAATCTAGTTCAGTCCCGATAGGTAGGTATTTGAGTAAATTTTCGCTGGTGATACGAACTTCTTGAGATTCATCTGTACCTAGTAGTAATCCAATAAAATAATACACCCAGCGAAGGGTAAATGAAATGGTCGTTTGACCAAAAACCACAACATCAAAGACTTGTGGTTTTTAATGCGGGCTGTCCCAATTTTTCAAAAGCTGGTGACACACTTTGGAAGGCAAGGCCTTTTCGATAGTTAGCAGGTTTCTTGTGGTTTCTAGCACCTAACATCAAAGTGAGTTACGGATAGTTACCTACCATCTTGGTACGAAATTCTTGAGATCTAACCAGTCGATTGAGGTCGACTTTATTTTCAAACCTACAAAACTGGACTGATTACTTGCATCAATAAAATTCGTTTAGTATGTACCTTGAATGAAGAAGTCCAAAAGTTCGTGTGTTTTGGCAATTTTCGTTATGCAGCATCAAACAAAAAAAAAAAAATTTAGATGTTCAATTCTATTAAGTTTTGCGAGGAAGAAGGTTTCTTTCTCCGGTGGTTAACGGGTCAATTTCAGTTATAGGTTTTATGGGTTACTATAGTTAACGAATTATGGGTTACTAAGTTTGAACTTGTAGCTCGTTACAGTATTCTACGTGCCATACTTTACCAATAGTATCTGTAAAATAAGGTCTTTTTCAATTTCATTTCATAGCCATGTTTCGAGCAATAAAGCCTCATTTAAAAAGGCCTCTGAATCTGATTATTTGGCAATTTATTGCAAATTGTCAAGATCTGACACGCAAAGTTCGGTCGGAAGGTAATTAACCCAACAGCTACCATAATACTCGCTTTCCCGCTCATGATCTTGTCCTTCCTTGTCATTTCCTGGCTCCTGTTCCTGAACGTGACAATGTGATACTCTCGGCTCGTTGGTATCATAACTTGAATAAAGTTGAGCTCAACTTGACACCTTAGAGGCCTCACTCTTCCTAGGGTGAATGAACTTTTCTCGATGACGCTCATTTGTTCTACTTGGCACTTGGTAGGACAAGTAGGTACCTATAGGTATACTGTCCTGTGAAGAGGGAGTTAACAAAGCATGTAACATAGGTATAGGTAATATTCCTTGATTTGAAAAAAGTCAAGGAAAAATGTTTTTTGAACCAAATTGCACTTGAAGTTTTGCTAGCCATTCAATATCCTCAAACCAATCCATTCGTTCGGCAAAAAAAAAAGAAAAATAAAAAACACAGGGAATGTCTATAATTTTGAGGAGTGACACAGAAGTGACTTCCTGGTAAGGGCGGAACCGAAAAATTGAAAGTATAAAGAACCACAATAGTTAGGTACCTACCAAATTGGCTCTAATTCAGATCCATCCTTCACAAGCAAAAAAAAAATATTGATTCTCTATACCTAGTCTATAATAGTTATAGATATATATTTATTATTTATACTTACCAAATGGCTCAATTCGAAAACAAACCTAGGCTATAGTCTAATAAGGATTGAATGTCCACCCGACACAATCAATTAGGTCGGTGTTTTCCCGTTGTCTTGACCTACGACAATTCTCCTTATTTTGCAGTCTACGCTTCCTCCATCATGTTGTCCAGTTTCAGACATCCCCTAAACGGAAACGACTTCCCTGACGTCGCAGTCAATGCGCCGCGCTAATGCTTTGATGTGGTATAAATGGGAACGCTGATACCCCCAGTTCATCGAAGGGGGTGAACAACCTTTTTCCGTGAACAATAAGACGACCCCCTCCCCCTCGTTTCAACCCTTGCCCCACCCACGACCCCCGCGTGTCTCGACTTTCTATGGCTCGAACTGGGTCAATTTCCTACGAGTTTTCCAACCGGAGCTGACACCTCGGGTCGTAAAAGGCGAGGAAAATCTTCGAACCTAATGAAACCTGGAGTGCAGCGCATTGGAGACTGTAACGCGCTATTTACATTCCCCTTCACCGACCGAGTTTGAAGACCCTAGAAGAATAGACATTTCTGGAAATCGGACTATTTCTACTTCCATATTTCTACAGAGTAAATGGAAGTAACTGTAGTAACCGTCAGCAGAGCGACTCTCACAGACTAGTTCCAACATTCCCGTTGAGAGAGGCAGGGCAAGCCCGAAACATCTCCCTTTACTTGAGATCGTCCAAAAATTGAAAACGGATAGGAAACTCAGAGGAAGAGGTCCTTCCATAGCCTTGATTTTCTCGTCAAAAGTCAAGCTGACATCTCGTCATGGAAGACAAAAAAAAATAATAACCCTGGTCACACCTGAAGATTTCACCAAGTATGTTTGGAGCAGCCTTGGACAAATTGGAATGGCCAGGACCTACAGTCACCATCGGTAATAGTACAGGTGCTCGCAGGTAATGGGTTGAGACCTCGCTTCGGAGCGAGGCGACCTTACAATGCTCGCAGCGCAGAACTTGAAGGACTGAATACATTTATGATTAACTATGAATGCATTTTAAATTAATTGCCGTAATTATTCAGACCTGCCCAAGGCACTAATTGGGGCGTTACAACCAATGTTGGAACAATTTCCGGGATAGAGCTACGATCTGAAATCGGATAACGAGCACTGCGAAAACGAGGGACGGTAGACCACCGATCAATAGAAAAATAAATATGGATTTTTCCATTCCACCTTTCATTTGGAGTTCCTAACGTCGAGGACGAAGAACGTGCTCGCTGTGTTGTAGGATGTTGTACCTCTTTTTGGGCATGTCCTGTTCTCCAAAGCGAAAACGAGGGCGAGGTTTTGGCCAAGGGCGTTCTCTCGTAAGTGGTACCAAGTTCACGGTGCAGGTCCCCCACTTTCCTCAAACATCCCTCAAGGTTTCGGTTCAATAGAGTGAGCAACAGAATTGTCTCCGTCGTATCGTAATGCAACACTAAGTGGGGACCCTCCCCACGCTCTCGCCTATGGCAGTGCTGGTGCTCAACTTGACACCAATTCGCGCAATGAGGCACCCCTCAGTGCCCCAACCCTGGGGCCTCATCTTCGATTTGAAGCCGATAATAATATGGGTAGATACACCACCCCCGGATTCAACGCAGATACAATTGGAAGATATTTTTTTGGATTTTTTGAAAAGGCTTTGATGCCGAAGCTCTAAAAAATCGCCAAAATCCACCGCTACACTCAATTTTAATCAATGTTTTCCACTGGATTTACAAAAACTACTCAACCTAACGCAAAGGAGGTAGGTTCTCTGGAAACGTGAGGATTGAAATCACTGAAGTGAATGGACGAATGAAAAAAGGCGTGTATTTGAACAAAATATATACCAACTTCTGGAAATCATATCACAGATTTTAGAAGGGGTTTAATTTGCAACGGAAATTTTCCTTAAATCTTTACCCTATCAGCCTCCAAATATTTGAGGGGAAATCAGTTTATTTAGGTACGGTTCAAAATGCATAAGTTCTAAGTTAGAACTTCTAACCTACTAGAAAAATCCTGGAAAAAATGTTGTAAACTGCTTATCAATAATATTCAAAATTTGAATATTGGGTGCCATCTACGTCCCGCCGGAGCTATTCAAAAAAAATTTTTTTTAATAACAAATAAAACATGAATGTTATGACAGTTGTTGCAATCGAAGGGGGTTTGAAGAATCGAGACATGAGATGAGAATTCGTGTCAGGGTCGCTGTTGGCGCGCGGGTTGTCCCAATGATCTTGCCACTACTTCTTTGCCGATGGTCGCCCTGGGAGTCGTAGCCGTTCTGTCTCTCTCGCATACGTCGTGCAGACCCGTCGGCCATCCTTGTCTGCCAGTGAGTCAGTCGTTCAAGGATGCAGTGATCATGGTAGGCCCAAGTATACAGTAGTATAGCAGAATATACCTCGCAATTGATCCCTGCCACCTGTTTCGTCACCTCATCAGGAGCTCGTTCAAATGTCGGAATGTTCACCAGAAAGCAACGCAAGGACGATCATTACTCATAAGCCTCACATTTATTATTTGAAAAGTGCCACTCCATTCTAATGAGTTACCCGCATTTCTGTGTAGTTCATCATAAGGAAAACCCATATCTGGTTCTGGTATAAGGTCGGAAATTTCGGCATTGCTGGTCAGATACCTATTAATTTGTTTGGGCAGGCTCATATGTGGATAGGTACTCTAAGGTATCAGCTTACGACCGGGGAGTGATCTGAAGTAATTTTATGAATACATGAAAATCTTCCTCATCTCTCTCTTCCTCATACATAGAAATCTTTCTTCCAACCCAAAAATTTGAAATTTGTACCCAAAAACATAATGAGGTATGTGTAGTGAATACCTGCTTCGGTATTTTTGGCATATCACCTATATCGGTGGATAGGTGGATAGGCCCAATTCCTCTCAGAACACCGTTAACTTGCAGTAATCCAAAACCATGGTCTGAATTTGATTTTGTAAACACTGACAATCGTGACAAAATTCTTCACGGTATTCATTATGTCGCAGCTAGTTACACCAACGTTATTTCTCGATGAAGGGCGATTTGTTTCATTGTATCAATGAGATTTCTCGATGAAGGGCGATTTGTTTCATTGTATCAATGAGAAGCAAAAATTTTGAATTCAGGAATTTCCTACCGCCTCCATCGCCCTATCCCATAATTTGTAAAATAGAGTCTGCGAAACTCAGGGTTCAATCATGCCGCCGAATTCACTGTTTATCAAACATAGCGCTGTCGGATTAATTAAAAGTTTGCACTTTTCAACTAGGTACCTACTATAGTTTCAAGTGTTTCATTAAAATGTCGGATCCGAAACATGAAAGAACGTGTTTTCTATACAAGAAAGACAATTAGCTGCTGGTGTCCTTACCAAACAGACAAAGTTTTGAAGTGTTTTCAATTACGTAAACTTCAAGAACGATCGACATTTTCAAAACTGTTTTCGATAGATTTCTACTCTCTCATCAACCATGTCCGAGGGAACTATAGTTTTAAAGGTCCATTTTCTGGTCGAATCCCCATGGTATTAAATTCTTATTAAATTTCCGTGGCTGTCGAGTAATAACTCAAAGTCAAACTCGAAGCCAAACCCAAACTGATAATAAACTAAACATGAGCCAAACTGAACCCAATATAAATTCCCAAATTCATATTCATAGTCAAAGTCAACCTCTTACTCATAATCAAACTGTAACTCAAAGCCAAATTCAAACTCATGTTCAAACTGAAACTTTCAGTCTGAAAGTCAAACTAAAACTGAAACCCATACCTACTCATAATCAAACTCAAACTCGAAGTCAAACTAAAACTGAAACTCATATTAACAATCAAACTCAATGTCGAACTCAAACTCAAACTTAAACTGAAACTCAAGCTCAAACTGATACTCAAACTCAAACTCGAAGTCAAATTCAAACTCATGACCAAACTTGAAGTCCAACTACAACTGAACTACATTCTTACAATCAAACTCAAAGTCAAACTCGAACTCAAACTCATAATCAAACTTAAAGTCAAACTAAAACTGAAACTCATACTAACAATCAAACTCAAAGTCGAACTCAAACTGAAACTCAAAGTCAAACTTAAACTGAAACTCAAAATCAAACTCAATCTCTAACTGAAACTCATTCTCGAAATCGAACTCGAACTGAAGATCACTTTTCAGTTTAAGATCATTTTCATTTAGAGTTTGAGTTACAGTCTTAGTCTGAGTTTCAGTTTGAGTTTGAGTTCGACTTTGAGTTTGATTGTCAGTATGAGTTTCAATTTTAGTTTGACTTTAAGTTTGATCATGAGTTTGACTTTGACTTCGAGTTTGAGATTGACTTCGAGTTTGAGATTGACTTCGAGTTTGAGTCTGATTATGAGTATGAAATTGAGTTTGAGTCTGATTATGGGTATGAGTTTGAGTTTCATTATGAGTTCGTGTTTCAGTTTGAGTTTGATATTGAGGTTGATTATGAGTTTTAATATCAGTTTGAGTCTGATTATGAATTTGTGTGCAAGTTTGTATTTCAGTTTGAGTTTGATTTTCGAGTATGTGTCCAAGTTTGAACTTGGGTTTGAGTTTATGTTGAATTTGATTCAAGTTTGAGTTCGAACTCATGTTGTTCGATTATGGGTACTATGAGTCTGAGTTTAAGCTTGTGGTTTATTATGAGTTAGAGTTTCGGTATGTGTTTGAATCTGATTGTTAATATGATTTTGAGTTTCAGTTTTGGTTCAAGTTCTCAGTTATCAAAACTGGTCCAGTAACCAAAGAACTGGGGCATTTGAACGCTAAATAAGGCCTGGTCTTTCGTTTGGATCTAAGTAAGTCCTGCAAGGAATGACCTACAATTTGAGGATACATTGCCAAAATGAGCCAAACCGCCCAAATGTTTAAGGCGATCCTTTTTCTATTCCTCCGCAGATTGATGTTAATAACTGAGATCCTCGCCGGTTATTTCAATGATAACAGGGTTTGCCAAAAGACAAGGACGCCAATCCCACTAATTGCCAGGCCAGCCTCCCATTGGAGTCCTCGACGTCCTAGAGGCGGCCGAAAAATCGAAAGTTTCTCAATGAGAGGTAAAGACGTGGCAAAAAAAATCGCCTACTGGAAATCGAAAAGCCGGTAAACGTTTTGCGCACGTCCGGTTCTTGGAGGGCTCTTAAATCCTTGTATTAGTGAAACTGTTCCAAGGGCGGACTCTGGACTGGGTTAGGATGTCTAGGTCAGCCAGCTAGTGGGTAAATGTCCAGTCACGAAAATTTTCGTTAATTGGCTTAAACTGCCGTAATTGAGTGTAAACTTTGAAAGGATTTTTTAAGGATAAAATTTGGACGTCTACTCGTTCTTCCTCTACCCATTCCAACCCCTGTAAACTTGATTCCAAACGACCCCGGACGTTAATAATAACAGTTTACGTCAGTTTTTCTTGTCAGCGGTAAAAACCCTTGTTTACGGAAGCGATTGACGACGATCGTAGGTACGTATTCCCTTTGAAGAGGAATTCTTCTTTTTTTAAGCATGTCTTTACAGTTCAATGCAGCTGCAGCCGTTCAAGGTTACTCTTGCCGATCAGATGGTCATTTCTCGTGTTTTCCAAGTCAAACTCGTAGTCGGTGCTCGTTTCTTTCCCTCTAATCTGCGAGGCTGTCCCATTGATTTGAACAGCTCAAGATCCAATATCGTCCGTCCCAAGGCTGAAACTGCTCCGCCATTCCCACGTTGGTGCTTCAGCTTGACGACTGATTTGAAAGAAGTAGCAAATGCAAGAAGAATTTCGATTGCCTACTACATTGTTATGGGTCTTGGAAAACGATACCTGACGATACTTACCTCATGATCGACAATTTAACCGGGAAATTCCTGCCTCCCCTGAGAATGTCACAACACCTCGAGTTCATCTTAACCAGGTCGCAATCTTCGGCCATTCTGAGTGCTTTTTAGGCCCGGTTTATTGACAAAATTTATCCCCCCGATATCCGAGTTTAATTTTGCCATTAACCGTCACCAAGGACAGGATCCGATATCCAACGAAGCTTCAGATAATACCACGGAGGTATTCAATTGAAATTTCAATGTAAAAATCCCATTGGTAATATGTATCGGGGGCTTCTAGGATATTGGATGGATAAATTATATCGATAAACCTGCCCTTAGTATAGTACGATGGGATGTATATTACTGTATATTGGCTCGCATTGTTGGGCCACGGGGGAAACATTGAAATTCGAAAGGAAACCTCGGGTGGTTCAAGGATTTTTATGCACTATTCTCATTTAATTGACATAGATTTATGTGTAGGCACAGTTTTCAAGGTAGGCACCTATCTCCGCCCGTTACTGAGTAATCAGGGCCAATTTGGAAAATGGCCATCATCACATTTGTATGATTCGTCAAGTTTGTCGGACGAGATGAGCGACCCAGTTGTTGAGGCCTCTACCGATGGATCTGGGTCAATGTTGATATCTTGCACAACGAGACGCGACCGACGCCCGTCTTTCATGTGGGCTGTCCTGATCCTCACTGATCGTATATGAAGGATATTTATGTATCCCAGCTCTTTAAATTGTGTTTAATTAAAAAAAAAACTGTATTACGCTTCATGATTAACCCTCAAGTCTCAATTTCGGCGATCTGAGGGTTCAACGTCGTTGCAGGGCATTTTGGTGCTGTATTGATTTAACAGTTTTTCATAATAAGCAGGTTATTATGGTGATGAGTTGTGAAACCAACTTCGACTTTTGGGAAAACACGAAATAAATGTTCATTTCTCAAGAAAAATGAACCAAAACTGTTCCAATCAATAATTAACGTCCAAATCCGTTTTTCCTCATACAATTTCAAGGCAACTTGAAGATTTTGACAAAAATCGATCGATCACTCAGAAATGGGAAAATACGAACAGGAGTGGATTTGACGAGTCATGCAATCAATTGTGATGATTGGGTAGGTAAGGTATAGGCACTTTAGTATACTATAGGCAAGCACCACGATACTATAGTCTAAACTGCAAAAAATTCAAATCTTTATTCGAAAATCAATTTCACTTTAGTTTTGGATGGTTTAATTTAAATTTTTATTTCTATTTAGCCAACATTCACTCCGTACGTGAGTCCTGGGACGTAACACGACGCAAGGTCTCCTCCAGCGGGCCCCTCTCCTCCTTGAGACAGTCCCCTGTGTACCCCTACCCGTTTATAAAAATGTACAGCCCAGTAGGGACAAGCGGGGAAATATTTTTGACTGTGACCCAGTTTGCGAGTGAGTCAGTGGGTCAATGTCGAGAGGTGGAGAGGGCTCGCCTCCTCCTGATGCTCCTCCATCTTTATCACTATTGCTATCTCAATACTGACTAGTACCTGTCTGTACCTCATCGTTATTTTCCATGAATGCACATTTGCTTGCAGCATTGAGTCTGCGATACCTGATGGTTGCAGCTCACGGATTTATCGTGGAAATTTGGATATAATGGGAAAAACTATTCGAATTCTTTCACTATGGTTTAATTGCGTCTCTTATTTGATTCTGCGCAATAGTTCATTCAGACTCATGTTAAACCAGTGGTGCGTAGATAACACGCAGTGCTTCCATATTTTGGAACAAAAACGTGAGACACAATTTGATCATATTTTGGTTGCTTTTAAGGGTGTTTACGAGTAGGTCAAAAATATAGAAAACTCAATGAACAAAATTTGTCTGAATGCCTTTTTTTCTAAAATTTTGTGGAGGTTTTCTACAAATAATGTTTTACTAGACGGCCGGTGAACTTAGCTGGGATTCAGTTGAGGAAAATGAACGGGTACCTCTTCAAATCGGTGTTACGACTGGCTTTCACTTTTAGTGCAATTAATGGTTAATTGACTGTGAGCTTGATAATAATTATTTAATAATAGCTGCAGTTGCGAGGTGCTGCCAACCGAGCGATCTGAGCATGAGAAACCTTCACTTTCATCTGCCATTTCCCATCCGGTCCTCTCTTGATAAATTATGCTCAAATGGAAACGTTATGAGATAAATGCAAAAGCACGCACAGTAAGTCATTTCTTCCCAGAAAAGAAAAGCTGAGTCACGATTTTTGATATTAGGACAATTGAAATAGGTACTTCATTCATTTCGTAAATACCGAAGTAAATCATTGTTGGAAATTGAAAGAGATAATTGGCGAACCATCAGAAACTCTGATACTTGTTCAAAAAATAATTATGGGCGAAAGTGTAAAGTGAAATTTTTTCTGAACCTCCGACCCGGTTTTTGATTTTGGGGCGATCAATATATCAGTAAATTTTCCTTAAATATAGAAGTGAAAATTGCCTGGCGATCCTTCTTTCAGACTGTCAAAACTAATTGCAACAGTTGATCCAAAAAATTAACCGATTTTGGTCTCCTAGTAGGGGGAAGTTCGGCAACTTTGGCCGAGGCCGATGAACTTCCAGTTCGCGACTTATTAATAAGGGTAGAGGGTGGGTAATCAATCTTAATACTGCCTCCTTGGTTTCACCCGAACTTTCTGCTTCCACGTTCATCAGAGACGAGAATGGCGGGTGATTTGGACATTTATTTTGTGTAGATAATAATATAATGCATCATGTCAATGGCACAGGCTCAGGTAGTTCCAGCGTCGACCAACAGAAAAAATTAGTTCTATTGGGTCCAGTTTATCAATTTATTTAAAGCTAGATTTATCCAAGGACGCTAGCCTTAACTATATTCCAAGAAATTTTAGGTATGACGGTAAATGAGAATATGTCCTAGGTGAAATGTAGTACGAGCGTCCTTGGATAAATCTACCTTTATCTAAATGAATTGATAAACCGACCCTTAATCATACTATTGAGATGGTAGGTATTATACTATCTAAGGACCAACATTTCAAGGGTTGATCATCTTCCATAGATATCTTATACAAGGACCACTTTCAAAAACACAAATAATTTTGTTGTAGTTATCGCTACTGACTGTTTGGTTGGTTTTGGTAGCTTTGTAGATGGATACGTGACCAACAGTTACCATGTAATGCCTGAAAACACCGGTCCAAAATAAACCGTTTTGAGGCGCCTTCTTCAAAATCCCATTTAACTTCCGGTTGCGAGAAGAGGCTAAAGATGGTGCCTACCTTGGATTTCTTTTGATTGATCGTTTTCCACTTCCTCGCCCCTTAGGAATCTCTCTTCGTTAGGCCAATATCGAGCCGGTTCATTTTAGGGGTTGTCGCCCCCGAAGCCTCGGCCCCTCTACGGTCTTCAACCTCTAAATAGATCATTCGTCGTGATAATTCATGATCGAAAACATGGGTAACAGGAAAACCAGCTATGGATCATGGACAAAACCAGTGGTGCGTTGATAACACACAATACTACCATATTTTGAAACGTAAAAGTGTGACACAATTTGATCATATTTTGACTGCTTTTGAGGGTGTTTTTAAAGGTTTGTAAGGCCAAGTTTTTACTCGAGTCCTAATACAATAATACAGTTACAACACGATACAGTACATTACAGTAAAAGCAATTTGGAGAGATGAGGTTTTTGAATTTTTGCGGTTGCAAAATAATTCAAGTAATAGTTCAATCGTACAAGAATTGACCCCTACGATTTTATAAAATTCAGAATGTCAACATTTCCTGGAAAAAAAAATGTATTCGATCCAAAGAATTTTCCGCCGTGTTGGATTTTCCAGCGGATCCGTTCCTTCCAGGAGGTTAAGGGTTTGGTCGATGGTCGCTTAGGGTTACTGTATTCTCCAGACGTTTCTTGCGGTTGCGTGCATAAAGCGTAGAAACGCAAAGGCGTGCGTACCGTTACGTTCCACGATCGACTATTCGACCGCTATTCTTCAGCACAAATTTCCGTACTTGAGTTATAGACGTCGCTTTGTCAATTCACGAAATCAATCAATCATCTCTGATTTTCCATTTGATGTAATGCTGAAAAATGATTCACCTATGACTTATAGTACATATCATAGTATATGTTGAGTTGCAAAATCAGTAAGTTGAGCTCTAATTTACTGCGTCTAGGGATAGACAAAGAAATGGTTTTGGTAAATATTAAAAGTTTGAGGGGGAGAGATAATTGTATTGGTAAATACGACAGGTAAAGATTCAGTCGTATCTTCATTTGGCTTCCTGGAATAACTACGAGGTCCGTATTCGTCATAAACAAAACGTAACAGCAGACTTCATGCAAAAGAAAGGACCGTCCTAGGCAAAATCTAATAGTCTTCCGCGTAGATGCGCTAGATATAGAATTCACGTTTTCTAGAGAAAATACCAAGAAATGACGGTTCCCACGTGAATCGGCCATCGGTGCCTTTGACAGGCGACCGAGTCAAGCCCTTCCTACGCAACGCCTACGCCCTATAAATTGTTTCCCTTTGGGTTGCGGATCCAGAGCTCAAAATCGAACGACATTGATCGAAAGTGAAGCGAGAAAAGTCCAGAAGGATCTGGAGGAAGAAATCTGGACTGTTTGTTCCTCAGGTTTGTGGTCTCTCTACAGCATGAAAGTAACAGTTACTATGGACAGACATTCAAGATTTCTTGTTCAGCACTTCTCGTCCAATGTTTCTGATATTAATTATTTTTTTGACGTCGCTATGGAGGTATACTAGAGCTTGAGCAATGAACATTGTTGAAAGGAAGTCTTCATTAGTTGAAAATTGCCCTCGTCCTACGACTTATCATTTTTGTAACATTGTTCGTACTTCCATATTTACAGAGGAAAATCATGACTCGTCCTGCAATTGAAAATCAAATTCGCAACAAATGTCAACTTGCGAATAGATGTACCCAAAAAATGGCCATGTCGCCCTCAAATACCTGTTTTTTTTTTTTTAAATTTCTTGCAGCGGTATTTTTGTCTAATCAAGACCTATCACCCTGTTTAGACAGAATTTCGATTGCTCAACTAATGATTGGCTCGCTTTCTATTTTCTATATTTCATTTTTACTGGCCACAAGAATTGGAGCGTTTGGAGCGCCATTGGAGCGTTTTTAAATGTTGGCGTTAGTTTGCAGAATACGTGGGTATTTTTTTCTTCCCAAAGACTTGGCGTGGGTACTCCTATTTTATTCGGTTTTCAAAATGTTCATAGTTTTTTGTTTCGGTTTTTTGTTGTTCTAGAAGTCTTCAAATGAGTCGGAATGAAATAAATTTGGGTCGAAAGTTTTACTTACTTTGTGAATCATTAAAACATAGGTGCCATTCATAGTTCTGCAATTTCTGGTAGGCACTCGAGTCGAGCGATGACTGCAGTTGTGCAACGCGGTTCGATGCGTAGGGAAAGTAAGCACGGCGTAATTTTCATTTCCCCTGACTCGCAGGCGGCGATGACTACGCCCGAGTCAATGACTGCATCCTCCGGCAAGGACGGGAAAGGTTATTACACTGCATTGAGCTTCGATCATTGAAGGTACCAATTTGCATTATGCAAGTGCACTTTTCCGCCCCGTTGGGAGTGAGAGCATCCTTTCGAATTACCTTTCCGTACCGGCGCTTTCGCTTGCGCGGGCCTCTTTCTTACGCGCTACAAGTGCCATTGTCGACTGTTTTAGAATAATACGCAGAAAATAATTACTTAATAAGTCACATCAATTATAAAATATTTTATCTACCCCGACGATTTTCAGCAAAGTACACAGCAATCAAAAACTGTTCAGTGGAGTCAGTGGCTCGGTGGACAGTTTAGGCTCCGTGGGTTCGGATGCTGCTCAAACCCTTGCATTTGCCCTACTCAAGTACCATTTCCAGGGAACCCCCTTCGTCATGTCAGGCACTGATTGAAATAATAGGTAAACCTTTGACGTAATATATAAAACTTTTGTCATAAAATAACCAATAATTTTTAAGAAATTATGATTGAAATCGCGTTTTTTTGCGAATGATTTGGATACCTTCAAAAGGGTGACATGTTAAGTAAGTCAGTTGTCTGCTCAAGAACCAAATCCCCAGAAAGTGTCCCAAACGAATGTTTGACTGACTCCTATACCTACAGGATAGAATTCGAGGCAAAAACGTTTCAATTGAAAAATAGAAGACAATAAAAGGGAAAGTCACTTTGTTGTACAAGCTCCGTTAACATTAACTTTCCAGATTCACAGATCACAGGGGTCATTAAATGGCAATTGACAATGTTCGTAGCAGTTGGTACGATCGGATCAGTATTGTTCAAACAGCTGACGTCAATAATTTTTGTAGAAATCGTCTCGTAAACAGGTAGCACCTCCGTTTTCTAAGAAATATTTAATTTTAAGACAGGTAAAACCTTAGAATAACTCGAGACTAAGGATTATAGAAACAGATGAATACAGCTGCGCATTTTATCGGTGAAAATAAAATTTGGGTGGATTTTCATTCCCCATTACCCCCGTGCAAGTAAATGGCCCCAAATCGGATGACGTAACGGAAGTGCTTTCCTATTGTGGGAAAGACCGAGGAAACGGCAAGAAGCGCAGTCAATGGCCGCCGAGTGCAATGCACTTTTGCAGAAGTGAAAGTCCCAAGTCACCGCCCGCTCCGTTCACTTGCCCCCTACCCCCTGGCGTAATTGCATTTTCACTTTCTTCGGGCACTTGTGTCATTACTGGCATAGCTCGAAGATGATTTCGGTTTCGGCGTATTCCAATTCTTGGGCCCGCACGATCCGTAGATCACGTTCTTAACGAAAAACCGCCATGACGATTTCGGGAAACGATACGCGATTCGCAGCCAGGAAAATTCAGGCTCGGCTTTCGTAAACTTGAAACGAAGCGACCGAACGACCTTTCGAAAAATCGACCGGTCGCTCACGATTCGATCGACGGCTTTCAGCAGTTTTTGAGATCCGTTTTCCGCAATGTTCAGGGAAAGTCTTATCGACTGGGAAATTATGGAAAGTTCCCAGTTCGAAAGGTAAAGCCGTTTTAAGCGTAATAATACTTCCAGCTCGTTACGTATTTGCCTGCAGTGTCCGCAAGTTCCGTAAGCAAGTACGACTACCGACATCGCCTACGTAAATGGTGGAAGATCGTATAATTATGATGACTAAATTAAACCAGTGGTGCGTGGATAACACACAATACTTCCATATTTTGAAACGTAAAATTTTGACACAATTAGATCATATTTTGACTGCTTTTAAGGGTGTTCAGGTCAAAAATATCAAAAAATCAACTATTTAAATTTTAAAATTCACCCAAAATAAAAGTACGCCACATTATCGGAATATAAAAAATATCCACATATTCTGCAAGGTAATACAAAGATTTTAAGACCAAGAAAGCTCAAATCGATTCATTTTTGTGGCCGGAAAAAAATAAAATAGAAAACACTAAAAATTCGAATGTATCGGAAGTACTGTGAGTTATTCAAATTCCGATTAAACAGGGTGTTAGGCCTTGCCGGGACAAAAATTTCAGTTGAAGAAATTTGAAAAAAGGTTGAGAATCGAGGGAGTTATGGTCGTTTCTATCAATCCATAGGTCCAGACCATGAGTTGCACCATTATGCATACCTATTAGGTATATCGGCATAACTGCGCTTTCCTGAAATTATACGTAATGTTTCTCAGTTCGTGTGCGAATGATGCTGAAAGAATTTGTTGCCTCCATAGAACATTCTTGGTTTAAACTTTTTTTGTTTAATAATGTCAATTCTATAATTAAGAGTCAAGATGAAAGCCACGAGGTTCCTTATTGAGCTAATTTTTCGATTTCTTAAATTGATACGAGAAACCAGAATCGACTATCCAAATTGATGGATCAGTCATCCTCAAGGATAGCCATTCGTCGCGGTTATCTTGCGTCGAGGGAGAAAGTTCTTCAGGGGAAACTCGCTTTGCAGGTTCATCGTGAAGCCAGTGCCGTAGGTGGGCTTAAGCCATTCACAGACTGGGTTCACATAAGCTCGAAATTTTGTCCGAATGAATACAATAAATTTCGTACAAATCTCGCAAAATGGTCGTTCAAACAATCTCAAGCATGAAAAGTGGTGCATTCTTCTTGCTCGAACTGATTAAAAGCATGAGAAATTCTATTAGACAACATTGTCACTCTTGCCTACTCATTATTTCTTGATACCAGTGATGTGTCGTTTAACGATGGGAGATGCTGGGAAATCTAATCAGGATTGTACGAGATCAATTTAAACGGGATTTATTAACAATTTCACTCCACAGTCGGAAAAACTCGAAGACCATTTTCGAATAATTGGCGTAGACGGTTCTTCAAACTGCATAGTGTAGCCACTTCGGAAGTCAAAAAAATCTTATCCTCCGTGGGAATTTTTGTAGAATTTTATTTTAGGCGAAGGTGGATCGACCGCCGACATGTGTATGTTTTTCAAACTCAAGAATTCAAGCATTATCAGCATTTTCTATTAATTTTTACATGCCCTGTAATCTTCATTAATGCTTCCGAAACATTTTCCAAATCAGCATCCATGGAATTCTTCATGTATAAAGAATTGTATAAAATCGTAGGCACCTACAGAATCTTAAAATAGAGAACAGGGAAAACCCATATTTTTTGAAAAATCTGAACAATTCTTCGTTTTTTAGCTATCGAATTAATTTCATCGAGACCAAAAAAGTTCGCACTGAATGTAACAGTTACTCCTGTGTGAACCATGCTTCGGCTGCCTTCACAAAACTGACTTCCAAAAGGATTCGGTCGGCACCGACTGTTCATTTCTTCAATCACATCTGTACTTGGTACTCCTCGAATTCTTTTATGGTCCATACAGAGCGCATAATTCGCCTGGCTTCAGTCAGTGGCGAAGAAAGCGCTCTTGTCTGGCGCAGGAAAGGTTCTTGAAAAGAGATTCGCTTTCATCCATTCAACCTCATCCATCTCTTTTTTCTGAGATGAGTGAGAAACTTGTTCCCTCAACGAAAGGTTCATTAACCGGATGGGCGAGCAGTTCTCCGCATTTTTCCATAATCAGATCCGTCATCATAATCAGACTGGATGGAAAATAATGTTTACTTGATTTGCTCGTTTTTGAGCATAAGTTTGAAGCACCCTCAATTTTATTCGCTATGAAATTATTAAATTAATTTTTAATCAATTACTAAAAATTATTAAATTGTTATTAAATTTCGCATGGTATCGGTGGTAATTGATAAGTCGCATAATGTATGAAACATAAGTAAGTAGGTAAATACCCGAATTTTTCTTGCAATAAGAAGTTGTTGGGGGATTATTTCCATTATTATTTGATATAGCATTTCTGAGCCAAAACTGACCATTTTTAAAACCGAATTTAAATCTTTCCAAAACAACTTGAGAATTTTTCAAATCGAATTGAGAAATTTCTTCGAATTGCGCAATTTTGAGACCTTGAGGTTTCTATGGTCGGGTTTGGCTCGAAAAGTACCCAAGAGCCCTACACCAAACTTTTAATAGCTCTAGCAGAATTATCCTGTTTTTATTTTGTTATTTTTTTATACTTAGCTTCAGCATAATTAATATGCGAAATATTTTATCCTGAGTTTTCATCATAGCAATAATACGTCATTGCTCAACTGGAATTTCCTAAATTTGACAAAGAATTGCTTTTGGTTTTTATAGTGTAAGTCATTTTTGGCTGAAACTTCGCCATTTCTTGTAAATTTTAAAACATTTTTTAGCAGAATTTTTTTGGAGACAATCGATTTGGCATCTCCCCAGAAAGCCAACCGAAGAAAACCTTGATCTTCGGTCAGCTAAACGTGGCGTGACATCCGGAAGAAGGACGACATTGGTGTTGGAGCAATGTCAAGTCTATTCGAACAGAAGATGAGCTACCGCGTTAGCGATTTGTTTTTTTTTACGCACGAGTTCTTCCTGGATAGGTAAAAAAACAGGATGGAAAATTGTACCAACCTATGTTTTGTGCGTAGTGTCATTAAAGTATAGGATGAGACGATTTCCGGATTCCAAAACATCACAGCAGGCCACCTGAGGGCACGCTGATTTGTCGGAAGTGTAAGTGCCGTGGCACCACTTCTCTCTCCTGACAATAGATAAGTAACGCTTCAGAAAGATTTCCTATTGAGGGCCGTAAGTTCGAAAGCGCTAGAGCTGTGGGTCAGTAATTACTCTCTTCCCATCCTCTCAAACTGCAAAAAAAGTTACGTTGGCAACTCGGTTTGCAGATGAGGCCATTCACTGTCCACTCGTTGGTGGCTGTTGAGATCGGTCGAGGTGGCGCCGGCCAAAACCAATAAATGTCAGCGCCTTTCACGAGTCATACCTCCGAGCATCCACAGCCAGCAATTGAATCGTGAATGGCCAACCATAAAGACAAGTCGCAGTTACAAGTCGTAAACTATAGCTAAATCGAGAAACTCGCGCTAAAAACCCATAATTATAACGGCGGTGCAATAAAACAACGACACCTGAACTAATATTCGCTGATGATTGGTCTCAGCCATCTTGTTCAGCCAGTTGCTATGAGAATTGAGTCTTATAATAGCGCGTAACAAACTACAGGTGCTCATCATCCGTGAAATCATGGCCGCAGGAATGTTGTTCAATCAGTATAATAATTGTCATGTCACACTCGTACTTGCACCTCCGGTTAAAATGGCTGGAAAGTAATCAACCACTCGTAATTGCCATTCTCATGGGGAACGATACAATTTTTCTCGATTAGAAAGCCTCGCTCGTAGATTAGCATGAAATCATCGATGGGATATTATACGAACGAAAGGAAAAGTAATGCATGTTGAACAAGAGCAGTTTTCTCGCATGTGAACCGGTCGGTGGAGCTTGAAGTAATTAACGACAAAGTCTTCTGGCTCGTCTAACTTTTGAGCCGGGTTTCGTTGAAGAAAACGGAAAGTGAGAAATGCCAGTGGGGCAAATGGGAGCAGACGTTGAACCTGCTCAACTTGACGGGAGATCTCCTATCCCATAAAACAGCCGAGCTTTCCATCCGCCATCCGGAAATTCCTGTCCCTCTAGCATAACATGCTCGCCCTAGACTATTTATATTATAAATTACTATTTTCAATACCGAGAGCATAAATAATGATGAAAAGTTTATTCGAGTTGATACCTATTATTACAGTCCAACTTTTGGGGGTTTTTTGATGAACCGTATGGAACACAGTATTTCCAAATTTGAGTACGAAACAAACATTGACCCTCTGGCTCTTGCAAGTGCATGTCGAGTCGTTCTTATAGCCCGGATGTGGAGTCGTCGTGTTCGGGGACTTCTGGTGAAAAAAAATTTAACAGAAAAATAAAACGGAGTTCAAACAGGCAATGGTTTACTATTGAGTAATAAACCAAAACTTGTGTTTCATTTTGAGTAAGTTCCTTCTACTTAAAATATTTTACAAACCGAACATGTTCAGTGACATTGAAAAACTTTATTTTTTAAGTGTGGAGGCTAGGGAGATAGTGGTAGCCCATCATACTCTCATATTCTTTATTCTTCCAAGCGCTTTCGCCCCACTGGGCCTCTCCAGGGATTCTCTCACCTCCAAACTCAACCTCCTGGAGTAAAAAACGAACAATTCTCTACGTCCTTCGCAGCTGATGTGTCTTCTAGAGACGGAATACGCAGCGTTTTCGGAACTGTGACTTGCCGAATGTCGCCAAGGAAAATTACCGAGTTCAAACTCTACGATGAAGATGGGAACAAAGGAAAGCACCTGAACGTCTGCCAAGTCTGTCGGCATGTGATTTACATTGCATCTTTGGCTTGACAGTATGAGGATACGACGTATTTGATGTACGCGGAACATACGATGGGTTCATTTTTCTGAAGAAAGGAACATCAAAGAGAGAGAAATTTAGTTGTAATAGTTGACTGGAGTAAGGGCGACATTTTGATTATTTTAGTACATCAATCTATTCATACGAGCCATCGAAAACGTTGAATAAAATGATCGAACAAAAATCAAAATAGTGTTGGAGATTTTTCAGATTTGGAAAATTCTCAAATAGTTTGAAAATATCCACTGTCCGAGTTCTTCTTGCATACCGGAGTGCGCGCATGCGTCGAAAAGCCGATTCTCGTTGTGGGTCAGGCCGTCAGAACGCGTCCCGGGACTGCCATCCGTTTTGGGTAGGACCACTATAATTATTCGGCCGTTTAGTGAATCTCGTCCGGTTGGCAATCCTGGTAAACCCGGTTATTGATGATATAGGCAGTCTCGAGATGGCACCTGGCTCCCGGGGTCCATAACATTCGCTTTCATCTTTGGGAAGAACTTTCCTTTTCGCGGCAACACTTTCCCATCGCGAGCGTTTCAGGTTCTTTCTCGTTTGGATCTGAAAACCGCAGACTGAACCGCAACGGGCAAAAGATCTTCATCACCTCCGATCCGATCTGACGCCATACTGCACTCCCGTATACTTACGTAGTCGTTGCAGAGAATTTCTCCATTTTCCCGGCAACGATGCGCCATTTTTAGATAGGGAATATGCCGAGCAATTTTTCAGAATTCACGCCTATAGGTACACCTCCAGATTCCACGATGGTCAAGCCAAAACCTATATCTACTTATGAAAATTGTATGCGGACATTTTTGTCGATTTTTCAGCTAATTCAGCTAATTATGGTGCCGAAGCTTTGAATCAAGATTTCAGTGAGCTTCTTTCGAATGGGCAAAACTTGCCCAAAATTAAATATTTAATCGGAATCCCGATTTATCGAGGAGTATTCGAAATTTTAAAAAGTGTTGCATGTAAGACCAACGCTGGCGCAACCGATTTTCAGCTCTAGAATGGATTCCGACTTATCTCTGGAAGTAAACAGTTAAGGACTGTTCTTCTGGCTGAGGGGCAGGGGTTTTCAGTAGGCAGTTTGATGCTATTTTCACGGTCGGACAATCACAGAGGCGCAGGTCCAGAGCCTCGTACAGTTATCGTTCATTGGCCAAAGTCCAACTGGGACAATCGTTGACAACATATCCGACGTTATTTTAAGGCGGCATGACTCTTTCACCGCATATGTCGACCATTTGTCGCGAAGATTACCACAACTGAATCCAGAGTTGATAACAATGCGCTCAAGTAAGACTGGTCAGCCACATGTGGACACTTTGGGACTATTCTGATTTTATACCAGTTTATCCCCATAGTCACTGGCATAATACCAAATTTTGACGCCCTCTCCATCAATTTAACAACAGTGAATCCTCCCTTCGGTTCTCGACCTAATTTTTATCGTCAGGATTATCGAATAGTTGTTACGCTAATTTTCATCTAACAAAATGACGAACGAGAAAAAATTGTTCAACATTTCAAGGTTCCAACATCCGAAACTTTTTTTCCTCAAAATTGGTACAAAGATTAGTAAGGCAAAGGACAGTTATATTAGTGTAGGGCAGAGGCATAGAATGTTTTAGCTGTAGGTAGGCATGAATAAACATGCTTCGAACTTTTTCCCACATTTTTTCTTAAAAAACTCACATCATAAAACGTAAGTAACTACATTATGTCACAACATGAACGAGAGGGTAATTAACAAAATGCAATAATTAAATCATTATTTTGTTACAAAATTATTTTGTTCGTCATTGGTTGTTGTTGGTCGTTGTGGCAATGGCTGCAGGAGCGATAGGCGGACGCCCTCGACCCTGCTCCGAATTTCGGAACGCACTCCGTTCTTTGGACTCCTCTCCGCTGCACTTGACCCAATGCCACACATTGCACGCACGTATCGGGTCACAAAATATGCGTTTCCATCTCGACGTAAATGGTGAATAATCATGAGTACGGAATGGTATTTTTTAAACAGGGCCACAAAGAAGGGTATCTTGGTCAAAGAATTGACTATTTTGAGCATAAATTAGAAAAAATGAAAAAAGAATTTTGATTTTGGATCTGAAAAATTTCAAATTCTGAGAAAATTCTTGAATCTGAAAAACCGTCAAGTCTTAATTTTCAGTAAATAAGGCTACTTGTTACCAATCTTGAATAAAAATGTTTTCGTAAATTTGGACGACAATAACAAACGAGCCTTGCCTCTTTTGTGCATGCGTGCCGCGACTCACATTCCCGGATAAGAGTTGGTTTTATTCGAAGAGTGCTATCTCCTAATTAGCTGTTGAAAGTGTGCCTCAAATGTTTCATGCACCTGGGCGTATAAATCTTTCAGAAATATCCAACTTGTTCTCTCTTCTGGCTTAGGGCCACTTGAAACCCTAGTTCTCATAGCAACGGACTTTTAGCGAATGAGTAATCTGCAACATTTCATGACATTTTGCACGATTTATGGGTTGAAAATACGAAATCGTGGTTTTAATGTTTGGGCCATCGTCATTCGCCCATAAATTGGAATAAATCGATAAAATATCACCATTAATGATAGGTAATGAGTATGGGTCGATTTTTCAACGCATTCCGAAGGGCTGCTTTTTTATGGTGATCCAAAATGCGAACAGTGATGTCAATTTACGTCTATACGCAAAGGATGAAATAATATTTCGATATTTTATGCGTTATCAATGGCTGACAATAAAGACGACCTAAATGAATATTTTCCAGGCTGAAAAATACCATTGACTCTTTCAAAAGATGAATCAATCAGAACGTCCTTGGATAATCAATTAATTTTCTGAATATTGATAAATCCCCCCTCAGTTCGCCAATAGGATGAAGAATGATTTCGTTTTTCACCAGAAACCATTAGCTCATGGCCGTGGGGTAGGTTTGGGTAAAATTCCACCAAATTGGTCAGACCAGGGGCATCGGTGTCCCCTCTTCAGACGCGTAGTCTGCCGCGGCCGTTCCCCTCCACCGGCCCCTCCCCGCTCCGGCGCCCGCCTCGTCCGCCCCAACTGGTGCCTCAGTCAGCGACCCGCTGTCAACAAGCGCGTTTCGGGTGAATCCGTGAAATTCGTCGTGGTGCCGTGTCGTGAACCGATCGTGTGCTTTTCGAATCCCCCACCCCCCAGTGTCGAATTTTTGGTGACGATTTACTCGCGTCGCGTTTCTCGTGCCGTATTTTTTGGCGATTTTTTTGACCAACCGATGAATATACGTTTGTAGTGCGGTGACATTGGTGAGACACCACCGGCACTTTCAATTTTTGGTGGTGCAGTTCGTACGTCGCCGGTGACGCTGAAGTGGTTTTACACATTGGTGCACTTTTCTGGATTACGATTCCTCCACCTTCCACATTGGATATAGCTGCTGGTTCATCTTTTTTCACGCAACTGGATAACTTCAACACACTGGTAAGACTATGGAAAATAAATATTTTTTTTTTGTTGCTAATTCCTTCTAAAAATGTGTGGAATTACCACTTAACATTTCCGGCCTTAATCTGGAATCCTGGAGTATCCAAAGCAATTGGCTAAAAAATTCATTCGACTGGCCCTATACGAAATGGTAGCAAGATAAATTAAACAATTTAATGCTCCTACATTCTGACAATTAATATCTGTTTTTTTCGTAATTTTTAATTGAAAATAGAGCAAAAACATTTCGATCTTAACCCTTAAAATTTTGTTCTCTCTGGAGCTAATAATAGTGGCGAAAAAACGCACTGGACGTTTTTCAAGTACTTTTAATTTTTAAAAAGCTGGCTGAAAATTCTTTCTTTGAACTTAAACATCGAATGAAAACTTCAACAATTTTGCCTAATCTCCTAAAATTTGATAATTTTTTGAGGGAATGCAATGTTCATAATCCTTATGGAGATTTTTATTTTTTTCGTGGTTCAGGGGTGACTACAAAAAAAAAAAAAAATAAACAAATAAATGGTTCACTTTGAGCTTCTAGGAAATTTCTGCGAGGAGTCTACGACGTACGAAATTTTGACGGAATACCTACTGTCTGAAATTTGGTCTCAGAATAGGCATCAATTTTTCAACCAAGCTTTTCAATAGGTTAAAGGAAAACCCACAATCTAGTTTTTATGGTAAGCATTGGCAATTTAATGCGATTACTTCTTTTTAATATAATCATGTGAAAAAAGATGATGCTCAGGCATAATAGGCGTGCGCACTCGGAAGAATTTTTGAAAAACCCCAACACAAAAATGTTTGATCTGGGTAGGTAGAATTAAGATAGGTGTTGAAAAACTCCTTTTGAATAAGGTATCCGATTAGGACAGAATATTCAGGTTTACGGAAGAAGTACATATACATAATATGTACCCTGTTATTAGGTATGTGCCCTGTTATGTAGTGAACTGACTCAAACATTTCTAGACCGTGAACTACTGAATTAGATGTAAATTCAGATGTTAGGATTTAATGTTGAGCACACAATACTTCCATAATGAGCTTAGGTGGATAGGTAGGTAACACAGAAATTCCCACATTCCAGAAGAAATATGAGCATCTCTCTAATTGGCATTCTGAAGAAGCAGGATTATAGAATCTATCTGATGTAGCCCAATTTTAGGTAAACATTACGCTGAAAGAAATTGTTTAGGGTCGAGGGAGATATGGCTTTTATTGTAGGCGATATAATTTACGAATGCGGCGAATTGGATAGACGGAGTAACAATGGGGCGGATCGGCGGTAGCACGTATTCACCCCTTCAACCACAGACCCTACAATTTTCAAAAAATGCATTTTAAAAATTTTCAATTTTCAAAAATGCATTTTAAAATTTTCAAAAAAATGCATTTTAAAAATTTTCAATTTTCAAAATATGCATTTTAAAACTTTTCAAAAAAAGCATGAGAAATAAATTAAACTAGGTTTTTAAAAACTTACGTCAAAAGCCGTAATAGAGCATTCGCGCGGATTTTTTTTGTCCAACTAAACCCTTCTGCAAATGAGGCTTTCTTATTTATTCATATTAAATAAGAATAATTTTTATTCATATTTATTTTAAGGTGAGGAGTGTGGAACGAATTAGAAGGGTTTGCCGAATATTTCATCTCCTTCTATTTAATTAATGATGGAATTCATTAGTTGTTTATTTTCTCGATTGAAGGTCATCTAGGAAGAGAGAGAGAGACCGACAAGGTTATCCGAGCGGATGACCCTGCGGGCCTTAGCAAGTCCTTGCTCGCTAACCTCCCTCCCTAAATCGCATTCTGTCCAAGGCGTAGTTCACCAATTATAGTCATTACTGCTCGTCAAGAATCTCCCCCTTTCATGGGGTTGAAGCGTAGAATTTCAAAAATTTTTAATTGCTTTAAACTTCCAACACAAGTGAACAGGATTATGGGGCTTTCATTCCAAATTCGGAAAAAAGTGAGAATAGAGACCTATGGGAATTGCATGTGTAGGTAGTGAGTGGGCGCAGACGCACCGGTCACACATAGACTATTGTGACCGAATAATGTCAGATTAGACTAATAATTGTCCGAAAAGTGATTCTGGGTGGAAGCGAATAGGTACCTATGTGCTTTTTTGAAACCCCAATTCGATTTTCGGTTTAAGGGCGATTACAATAATGATAATACCAAGTTATACCTATTAGGTTAATATGGAAGTTGAGGCTCATTCTAATTTAACTGTTGTTAAACATCAACGCACGGCGACTTGTGGAAATATTATATCAAAGCACTGAAGTTAGGCCAAAACCAAATAATCTTCACGACCAATGACATAGGTACCTGCCTATGGAAAAAAATTGATACCTACTCTGGCTCAATCGATTGCGACACTTGTGCAACATCACTCATACGACACATTTACAATCGCTCATTTGCGTCAGCTCCTTTAATTTCAAGCACCAGATGTGTTAAACATGAGTCCCACATAAGGCCCGGTTTATTGACAAAATTTATCTATCCGACACCTGAGGAAGCTACAGATAAAATTATATCAAATTTGAATGTAAAAATCTCATTGGAAATGTTCATCTTTCTTGGATATAGGACAGATGAATTTTGTCAATGAACCGACCCTCAGTAAATTAGACGATCCCCTTGCATCCGACTTCACTAGAAAAATTTTCCAAGTCACAAAAGTTCGAATCGCAAAACTTGGGCCATCGGATTTGTAATGAAATTTTGCTGATTTTGAGACGTGACGTGGCGTCAATTTTAGGAACCCCTAGTAAGTACTTATAAGGCTTGAAGGCCCCCGACAATCGAAACCGAATTACAGCGAAATGAACATTTTTGATACTGGTCAATTTTCGGTCAAGAACATTACCTTGAAGATCAACTAGGGGTTGATCGATGATGAAATAGGCCCCTGAATGAGTTAATTCAGTGCCAAATTGGTTTCTTTAGTTTTCAAATTGTGTTTTGGCTGAAATTTTGATAGCAGCGAGTAGGTAGTAGCCATAGAATCGGTCAAAGAATGAATTCGCTGAAAACAACCCAACTTTTGCCTTGGAATTCATAAAATCGGCTCGAATATGGATTTTTTCACAAAACGTTCCATTTATCGAATATCGAATATTTTGTCAAAAAATGGTTCGTTGATCAAAATGGGGAAATGCGTGTTCTTTGCGTATTACCTACTGGTTGAGGATCGCCTCGTAGCTCTGAAAACGGTACCTACAAAAAGTACTAAAGAATTCTCCTTCTTGTGATTTGCAAAATGACGTAGATATCCTGAGCATTTCACAGTTTGAAAGGAGTGAACGTCTCCTAATCGCTCATTTACGTTACATTTCCTACATAATTTCAGTCGCCTGTTCCGGTTCATGGCGTGTAACTCCATGCCTAAGTAGTAAAACCTTCTTAGTTCCTTAGTGGACTTTCACTGCAGTTCTTTTGCAAGAAAATCGCCCGTCTCCCGCCCCAACTTTACAAAGGGAAGGACGAGAAATAGAAAGTGCATTTCACGGACCTTCCTTGAGCTTCCCGTTCGCCCGGGCCGGAACTTAATCCAGGACCGAACGTATCGGAAACGTGAGTTGCTGCACGAACCGTTCGAAACAATAGCAGCCGAAAAAATCGGGTGTGATGAAGGCACGACTTTCCTGAAGAGGCGCACCCCATTAGACTGAAGGGTGCGAGCCTAGGGATGCAGACTAAAGGCCCATTTAGACGGGCAATTTTTCACGGCAATTATTGCTCAAACTGAATTGCCGGCTGCAAAAAAAAAATTGCCGAGCAATTTTTTCCCTACGTTCGGCAACTTTCTCCCTACTTCCAGCAACTTTTTCCCTACTGGAAGTTGCTCATTATTGCCGACAATAATTGCCCCGAGTGGAGCAATATTTTCGGGAATTGACGTGAAGCCAGCAATTATTTTCAGGCAATTTTTGAAACCCATCGCCCGTGGGTTTTAATTGCTTGTTTTCGGCAATTTTTTCGTAACAGACAGAATTGGATGGAAAACATCTGTATTTTTATATTGTATTTATTTATTGTTGTAGGTATTTACTATTATTGTATGCTGCCTCCAAGAAGCCCTCAGCAATGCCTAAATTCTTCCTGATCAGCGGAGGAGCCCATTGCGCTAAATCCAATACCGTTGGTCGTACGATGCTGAAATTCGGTATGCTGCCTCCAAGAAGCTCCTCAGCATGACTGGCAAGACCTGAGTTCTTCCTGATCAGCTGAGGAGCCCATGGCGCTGATTTCAAAACCGTTGGTTGTACGATGCTGAAATTTGGTACACAGCCTCAGAGGAGTCCCTCAGCAAGATTTGCTGGGCCAAAATATGTTCTGATCAGCTGAGGAGCCCATTGCGCTAAATCCAATAGGTACCGTTGGTCGTACGATGCTGAAATTCGGTATGCTGCCTCCAAGAAGCCCCTCAGCATGACTGGCAAGGCCAAAATACTTTCTGATCAGCTGAGGGGCCAGTGGCGGTAATTTCAATACCGTTGGTCGTAGGATGCTGAAATTCGGTACTCAGCCTCAGAGGAGTCCCTCAGCATGACTGGCAAGGCCAAAATTCTTCCTGATCAGCTGAGGAGCCCATTGCGCTAAATCCAATACCGTTGGTCGTACGATACTGAAATTCGGTATGCTGCCTCCAAGACTGCCCTCAGCATGACTGGCAAGACCTGAGTTCTTCCTGATCAGCTGAGGATTTTGGCCCTACCAATCTTGCTGAGGAGCTATTCCGAGGGTCCATATCAAATTTCTGCATCATACGACCACTGGAAATTACCGCCACTGGCTCCTCAGCTGATCAGGACGTATTTTGGCCCAGCCAATCTTGCTGAGAGGCTCCTCTGAGGCTGTGTACCGAATTTCAGCATCCTACGACCAAGGGTATTGAAATTACCGCCACTGGCTCCTCAGCTGATCAGAAAGTATTTTGGCCTTGCCAGTCATGCTGATGGGCTTCTTGGAGGCAGCATACCGAATTTCATCATCGTACAACCAACGGTAATGAAATCAGAGCCATGGGCTCCTCAGCTGATCAGGAGGAAATTTGGTCTTGCCAATCTTGCTGAATGGCTCCTCTTATTCTGCATATCAAATTTCAGCATCCTACGACCAACGGTAACGAAATTGGTGTCATTGGGCCCACTACTGATCAGACATTCCTCGTGATTAATTTTCAAAATCTCGTGATAGGGCTCCTCTGTGGCTGCATACCAATTTTCAGTATTGTATGACGAGCGGTATGGGAAATGGCGAAATGGGTCCCTCTGCTGACAATTCGCCCACCCACACACACACACACCCAAACGCAAAAATGGAGCAACAATTATTGCCTGGAGTTGCTCCATTTTTTTCAAGCAATAAATTGCTGGCAATTAATTGCTTTTTCTCAAACAAGAGAACAGGGAAAAATTGCCGAATTGATCGGAGTTGCCGGCAATTTTAATTGCCGAGAATTGCTCAAGTTTCGGCAATTTAGTTGCCCGTCTAAATGGGGCTTTAGTTGACATATTCGATATTTCATGAACACCATATCGATGGCGTCACCTCGTATCTCAGAAAAACCAAATTCTCCAGGAGAGACAAAGAACTGTTACTACTGACACAGGGCCTATGTGAAAATCGAAATACGAGGTTTTCAAAAAGGGTGCTAGAGAGCAGAAAAACGCATTTTCCGGCAAAATTCGAATACTGGCCGATGAGATACGAGGATTTCATTCAGAAAATGCAACAAAACAAAAATGGCCAAAATTCGAGATACGAGGTTATAATATGATGCCATCATATCATATTCGATATTTGAACAGTCGTTCTAAGAAGAAGAACTGAAACTCAATCTCAAACTCAAAATCAAACGCGAACTCAAACTGAAACTCGAACTGAAATTCAAACTTGAGAACAACGCCTACTAAAACTTGGACATCGACTCAAACTTCAACTCATGGTTACTGAAACTCCAACTTGAACTGAAACAAAAACCCAAACTGAAACTCGAACTGAAATTCAAATTGAGAACAACGTCTTCTAACCAGTGGTGCGTAAATAACACACAATACTTCCATATTTTGAAACGTAAAATTGTGACACAATTTGATCATATTTTGACTGCTTTTGAAAGTGTTTAGGTCAAAAATATCAAAAAATTCAGTATTAAAATTTTAAAATTCGCCCAAAATGAAAAAACGCCACATTTTTGGAACGTAAAAAATATCCACATATTCTGCAAGGTAAAACGAAGATTTTGAGACCAAGAACGCTCAAATCGGTTCATTTTTGCGGCCGGAAAAAAATAAAATAGAAAACACTAAAAATGCAAATATCTCGGAAGTACTGAGCGTTATCCAAATTCCGATTAAACAGGGTGTTAGGTCTTGCCGAGACAAACATTTCAGTTCAAGAAATTTGAAAAAAGGTTGAGAAATGAGGGAGTTATGGCCATTTTTGTAAATGACCACAGACGGACAGACGGACACACGGACAGACGGACACACAGACACTTGTTCGGGAAGTGATTCTGAGTAAATGTGTACCTATAAGAAAAAGTTTTTTCTGAAGCTCCGTTCCGATTCTCGATTTTAGGACGATCACAATACTTCCATTTACTCTGTAAATATGGAAGTAAAAATGAACTTCGACTCAAACATCAACTCATAGGTACTGAGATTCAAAATTGAAATCAAACTTCTACTAACACATAAACTTCGACTCAAACCTAAAATGAAACTCAAACTCAAACTTGAACTGAGACTCAAACTTCAACTGAAACGTGAACTGAAAATAAACTCAAACTGAAACTCGAACATAAAGTCTAACTTCCACTATGTAAAACTTGAACTCCTACTCAAACTTCACCTCATACTGAAACTCGAACTGAAATTTAAACTTAAAATCAAAATGAAACTCGAACTGATATCCAAACATAAAATCAAACATAAATACAAACTGAAGCTCAAACTTCAACTCATACTCAAACTTGAACTGAAATTCAAACTTGAGCTGAAACGAAACTCAACCTAAAAATCGAATTAAAATTCAAACTTGAAATCGAACTTCAACTCATACGGAAACTCGAACTGAAATTCAAACTTAAAATGAAACTGAAATACAAACATAAACTTAAACGGAAACTTGAATTCAAACTGAAAGTCGAACTGAAACTCATACTTTATAATTTGAACTCAAACCGAAACTCGAAATTAATTTCAAACTCAGTTTCATTTTCAGTTTGAGTGTGGTTTCAGTTTCAGTTTCATTTTCACTTCCAGTATCATTTTTGGTTTATGTTTCGATCGAGTTTCAGTTGAAGTTTCATTCTCAGATTCAAGTTTCATTTTCATTCTCACTTCCAGTTTCCATTTCACTTCCAGTTTCAATTTTAGTTTATGTTTGTGTTTAAGTTTAAGTTTGATATTCAGCTACAGTTTGAGTTAAAGTTCGGGTTTCGGTTGAAGTTTAATTTTCAGTTTGAGTTTAATTTCAGTTTCCGTTTAATTTTCACTTCCAATATCAATTTTAGTTTATGTTTGCGCTTAAGTTTAAGTTACAGATTCAGCTTCAGTTTGAGTTCAAGTTTGATTTACAGCTTGAGTTCGAGTTTCAGTCTTCGTTTCAGTTGAAGCTTCATTTTCAGTTTGAGTTTGGTTTAAGTTTCATTTTCAATTCCAGTTTCAGTTTACGTTTGAGTTGGCGTAATAAGAATAAGTTTCGTTTAAGTTTAAAAATGCGAACTCTGGTCACTGGACGCAAGAGGGAAGATGATATTTTTAATCCTTACAAAACATGAAGGCTGGTCGAACATTTATGGCGATGCGATTGAAGTTTTTGCGATCTCGCAAGATCATAGGACGAGAATTAATTTCATTAACTTTTTTTCATCTATTTTATGCGACGACGAATCTTTTGTTTCTCAGAAAATAAACATGCATTGTTTTGTCATGGGTCCTGTTATTTCCGAAGATGTCCTCCCAAATTATTCATCTTGACCTCGTCAAGGAGGAGGAACCCTAATCTTGAGCGGATTGTCTGTTAGCACTTTCAAGACCGATTATGTTATAGTCGGATCAGTGGTCCGATAAAACACATATGATTTTATGAGGCAGAGCACGATTTAGAGTAATTGGTTCTTCTGATGACAGCACGTTAACGGACATTAAACGTGCGATAGGCCGTTCGAAGCTCACTGTTCGATCTTGTTGACGGAAGCGACTACTCTTCAGATCGAGAATAGGCCAGTGCGGGCCAAGTGAGCGGCCTCGAGCTGCCCCTAGACTCGTAGACCAGGAAGAGGTTGTAGTTCGGGCTCCGTCGTGACAGGCAATCTTCTCCTTGACGCGTACCGAGTAAACCATTGGTGCGTAGATAACGCACAATACTTCCCTATTTTGAAACGTAAAAGTGTGACACGATTTGATCATATTTTGACTGCGTTTGAAGGTGTTTAGGTCAAAAATATCAAAAAACTCACTACCTATGTAAATTTTAAAACTCGCCTAAAATAAAAATACGCCAGGAATATAGGAATATACACAAATTCTGCAAGGTAAAATAAAGATTTCAAGACCAAAAACGCTCAAATCTTCTGTGGCCGAAAAAAAAATAAAATAGATAGGTTACACTAAAAATGCAAATCTATCGGAAGTACTGTGAATTTAATTCCGATTAAACAGGGTCTTGCCGAGACAAAAATTTCAGTTCAGGAAATCTGGAAAAAGGATAAGAATTGAGCTATGGACCCGTTTGTAAATTACCACAGACGGACAGACGGATAAGCAGACACTTGTCCGGGAAGTGATTCTGAGTAAATGTGTATAAATAAAAGTTTTTTTCTGAAGCTCCTTTCCGATTATCGATTTTACGACGATTACAATACTTCCAAACACTCCTATTTGCAGAGTCCTAAAAAATCCTGCTTTACCTTTGAAACAGTTTTCAAGCCTATTGAAATCCACATTGAATCGACAATAATCATTGGAATCAAGGCTATGCCCATGCTGTAGGCCTATGCGAATATCAACTGATATCAACGATAGGTAGTTTATAAAAACACCGACGTCTTAACATCGACATCACATCGAGCACTGAAGTCGCACTGAACATCGACGTCGGGTACATCGTTACATGGCTCAGGCCTCTCGTCCAGTGCAACTCTTTGGTCACGGACATCCTTTGAATCTTCAGCAATCTGCCGAACCCGCCGTAATTCGCCAGATGAACGTCGGCGGACAAAAAACGCGTCATTTCGCCAAAACTTTTTCACGGTCGGCCGTGTCGGTTTCGCTGTTTTGATATCAAAAGTAAAAAGTGTTCACTTTCCCGTGACCTAGTGCTTGAGTGCTGGTGATCTTGCGTTCACTTTCGCCTCCGTTTTGCTTTCACCCGCGCCCGTCGGCCCGCGACCTGGATTCGCCTTCGACCGCCGCAATGTCTTCGATGAGGTTCGCCTGACGGTTACATAGCGAATATTGCAACCGATCGTCACATGAACTGCAGTCGATTGCACTGGGACTGATAATGTGGAAATCGCAAAACTAAGGGTCGTTTTGTCAATTGCCATAAATCTAGCATCAAAGTACGTGCAACTACTATTGACGAAATTTGCATGGACGCGCGTATGAAAAAATGCGAGGTGAAAATAAATCTACTACGAAAGTAGCTTCAAGTGCGACCCTTAGGACCGGTTTATCAATTCCCCTGAACCTAGTTTCAGAGTACCAGCAACTACAATTGGCAATATTTACATGGACGCGCATATAAAAAATGCAAGGAGAAAATAGGAGAACATTCGAATTTGAACAAAGGCAAAATACAAAATTCTACCGCCCAACTTCCTCGCCTATGCAGGAATGCAAACGGCTAGAAATTTCTAATGGAAAAGTTCCATCCGTATATTTTTCATTCGGCATTTTTACGAAGTAAATGTATACAAGTATTGTAATTGTCCTAACATTGAAAATCTGAACGGAGATTCAGAAAAAATTTTAACTTACACGCTTTTGCTGGGAATAACTTCCTGAACAAGTGTTCGGGTGTCCGACTGGCCGTTTTTCTAATTCATTAAACGGGAATGTTTGTCTGGGCAAAAATTATCATCCTGATAAACCGGAATTCGGATAACTTCCGGTACATCGCCACTTTTAATGTTTTTTATTTCATTTTCTTCCGACCCTAAAAATGAACCGATTTCAGCGTTATTGGTCTTAAAATCTTCGCACCTTGAAAAATACGTGGACATTTTTTATATTCCCGAAACATGAGGCATTTCGATTTGAGGCGGGTTTGAAAATTTGCATAGAGAGTTCTTTGACATTTTTGAACCACACATCCTCCAACGTAGTCAAAATGTATACAAATTGCATAAAAGATTTTCGCGCCAAAATTTGGAAGTATTGAGTGTTATCTACCAATGGTTTATTAATTACTTAGAAAACAACGTTTGATGAAGACCAAGTTTTGGTGTAGAAGAATCATTGGGAACAGAGGGCAGCAGCGTTGAAAATTCATAAAGTCAATATAGCAATTCACAGCAGAACGTCGACAATAGGTACTGCGTGTAGGGAAGCGGTTGGTGCGTTGGTTATACGCTTTGTTTTTCGACGTTCGGCCGTCGATCTAGTTTTGAATGATGAGTATGTCGAATTGGACTGGTAAATTTGTTTTCTCCTAGGAGATGCATCCGGAAGGCTTTATCTATATAGAATGGTAGATCTATTTGGACAGAATAATTCGACATTATGATAAAAATCGCCTCTTATTTTCAATTTTTTGCCTTGGATTGCGCGTTTACGTTCTGATACTTTCAGTTCAGCTACATCCATCTGGAATTGTCAATTCGTGGTAATGGAGAAGGACAATTTTCAATTTTACCCTTTCAGTTGTTTGTATAAAATGGGGCAATAGTCGTCCCACTGTGCCTGGTAGAGATTGGCAGCGACTGGATCACCCAGCTTGTACTTGCTGGCTAATTTCTGTATCGATGTCGATCCTCTGTTTTTCCCGGACGTTTTTTTGAGACGCGGTTCGTCGAATTTGAGTTTCGACGGCTGTTCATAGACCAAGAACACGTATCTGTGGAGGCCCGAGCCTTTCGGAGGCGCTGCACCAACGAACTCACTCAGAACTTCACCTTTGGAAACATCGGAGCCAGGAATGTTGCCAACGAGCCAGTGTTGCCATTCGCGGAATTTCGGCTCTTTCCGGCTCGGAGCATCGGGATCGGTTTTGCAAAGAAGATAGAATTTGTTCGGATCTGCCTCCCACTCAACCTTAGGCTCATCCTTGACTTGAGTCGGAGTCAGTTCATTTCCTTGATCAACTGTCGCACCGCTATTGTAGGTTACTTTCAAAACAGTTTTCGGCAGCTTCTTAATAACGTCGGGAACAATGGAATGTTTATCCATTCCGGCGGGTAAAATCCAGCTTCCAACCGAGCAATAATTTTGAAAGTAAAACACGAAATGCAGCAAGAGGAAAAAAATAGTTGCAGGCATAGAAAGCCCCTGTTGATATCATACTGAAACGGGTTTTCATTAAGGTCGGCCATCCGATTGCTGCTGTGGTGGAGGGGGTGAAATGTGTTACTGTGATTGGTCGAGGTGGCGTCGGCGTTGAGCTAGCTTAAATTTATTGGCGATGCCAAGCCACGTTCCCACGTTAATCTCCACTCCAACAGCCAGCAATCGGATTGTGTGTGGCCGACTTTAGTATCCGTGGATTTTATCAACTTGGATTCATTTCGTGAGCATTTTCTCAATAGTGGTGATAACGGTTCTTGGCTGGTGTTTCTTTGTTCTACCTTTCAGGATACATAGAAATTTCACCCCATGTTTGAGTTTTTTGACATGTTTGTTCCATAAAAATCAATTTTCATCAAAAACCAATTTCAATAAACAATTTTGTATTTGAAAAAATGTTATCAAAAATAGCCAACATACAATCAATTTGTGTATAAAATTTACCTACCAAAATATAGAAATATTATATAAATACTACTGGTTAGATTATCAGCTAGGTACTTAGCCCATGACAAAAAAAAGCCGGATATAGGATTCGTTAAATTTTCGGAAAATTAAGACATTTCTACTAAACCAGCGGTTGTGTTACCAAAATTCTATTTAACCAACATGAAAAAGGAAGGAGTTACTCGATTTTAGGCTTCATTATATTCAGGGAAGTAGGCATTATTTGTTTATTTCGGTCGTATATCCATAATGCACATTTCTCTGATGTAACTCAAAAGATCTCGTAATCACGAGGTACGCACTAAATTTTATTGCCCCTCAGTAATTGATAACATGCACAATGATGCACAAAATGAAGAGATTGCACATTTCGATGCGAGACACGACAGATAAGATAACTGGAAATCCTTGCAGTTCTTTAACGGCGTTAGGCATATTATCGGTGTAATAGTTACAAGGCGTGAGATGCAAAAATATAGTTCCACTGCAAAATGACAACAAAAATTTGTCACATTTTTGAAAAAAATTGATTCTATTTGGACTAATTTGATGACTGCTATTGGAAAAACTCTACTATGAAATAAAAAAAGAAGTAAAAACACGATTATAAAACCCAGGAAAAGATGTATGTACCCGGAAAAATCCATGAAATCTGTTAACCACCACCAACATTTTAAGACCAATTTCGGGTTTGAAAAATGAAAAGGCATGGGCGGTATGGCCTTTTCAGTTGATATCCATTCTTCCTTCCAACGAGCGGCCCTACCTATCTGAAGTGTTGAAAATTGCTCATAAAGAGGGCCGTATAGTCGAAAGCGCAAGAGCCCCAAGATTAGCAATGCCTGAAGTAGTCCGCGTACCGTAAAATCATATAAATAAATAATTGTCAATCATAAACATGATTGGATCCTGAGGTGTTGAATTGCAGGGCACAACCTACGCGTTGGTATTGCGAGAAATACCATTTTACGTGAATTGTGAGTTCAATAATGAGAGAGGCATATCACGAAAATTGACACCTTGGGTTATCAAGGTCGCGACCTTGCATTAGTATCAAAGGTTGTCAACAATCACATCCTACATCGCGTCTTCTTGTAATCTCTCAGGAATTCGCTCGATAGAGTATGATATCGATTGTTTGACGTTTGGGCCGACACGTGTCTAAAACATAGGCGCTGCTGACCACGGGAAATCGTCGAAACTGGACGAGAAGAAACCAGATCAACGCAGAACGTTTTTGTTGTCCATGTAATGACAATTTTTGATACGCTGGCTCCTTGAATCGAAATATCCTGTTGGATTTTGTCTCCGAAATTACTAGGGGCTCGAAAAAGTCCACAAAACCCGAAATCTTTTTGAAAACGGTCTACATCGATTTAAACCGCTAGAGCGAAATTCTCCATAATATTTTAATGATAAACCTGTAGATAACACACAATACTTACATATTTTGAAACGTAAAAGTGTGGCTTAATTTGATCATATTTTGACTGCTTTGGAGGGTGTTTAGTTCAAAAATACAAAAGAACTCACTATACAAATTTTAAAACTCGCCCACAATAAAAATAGGTCAAGTTATCCGGATATAGAAAATAGCCACATATTCTGCAAGATGAAACAAAGATTTTAAGACCAAGAACGCTCAAATCGGTCTATTTTTGTGGCCGGAAAAAAATAAAAAAGAAAACACTAAAAATGCAAATATATCGGAAGTACTGTGACTTATTTAAATTCCGATTAAACAGGGTGTTAGTCCTTGCCGAGAAAAACATTTCAGTTTAAGAAATATGAAAAAAGGTTGAAAATTGAGGGATCTATGGACATTTTTGTAAATGACCACAAACGGGCACACAGACACTTGTTCGGGAAGTGATTCTGAGTAAATTTGTATGAGTAAAATTTTTTTCTGAAGCTCTGTTCCAATTCTCGATTTTAGGACGATTCCAATACTTCGATATACCTACTATGTAAACATGGAAGTAAAAATGTTTGCCCGCAATAAACTTCTCTTTTGAGACCAAAAATGGCAAAATCGGTTCAGTAGTTCTCCATTACGCTCGGGAAGGCTTCCCGAATCGGTCAACTTGTGATCAGGAAAAAGTGCCGAAAATATGCGGAACTGCGACGTCATGAACCGTCCCTCTTACTCGCACTCTTTCCGAAGTCCCTGTCGTCAGCCGAAAAATTAGCCCTAACCAGCCCACCACAAACGTGACTTAGAGATTAAAATTAGGATCGCCATGATCACCACGGGGTTTTAGAGAATCGTGAATCCGAACATGGAGTCGGAAATAATAATTCCGAGCACAGCCTTTGATACGAAACTCCTCGTCTTCGTAATGTATAATAATTATGTATATCGAGTATATAATAATACATAGTGAACTACTTTCGGAGCCGATATGCCACAATTCAATTCCCATGCCTATACAAATAGGTTAGAAATTTTCGTTGGGCGCAATCTGTTTCTCATTAAGGAACCTGGTAAATATCCGCATTCCCAATTTTTACGCACGTTGGAGCTGGGATATAGCATTCTTGAGTTGAACGAATAATACCGTCGAATACGGCCATAAATAATGGGTTAATCGGCCTTATAAGATATAACATTTTGAATGGCTTAGAAGTCTTATTAGACCTAATATCATTTATGTAAAAACCCATGCTTACATTTTATATTGGATACAAATTTTTACTGTTTTTACTCATATTTACTTATCAAAAATTCAAAATCATGTGCAATAAAAAAATGGTTAATGGGCAAAGGTGATATATAATACATAGTCTAGTCGAATTTCAAAAAATAAATCAAATGAGCATTTTTCGGACGGCTTGATACGGCATGGCAGAACGACGAGTTCAACGACACTGCGTGCGGTCGTTTTATACGGGCGACTATTTAAATAAAAATAAATTCGTTAAGAGAAAAAATATTTCTTGGCAGTTGAAGCTCGTGGGAGTATTTGCAAAAAGTTCGGACAATTAAATGCGCGGCGGCTCATTATTTTGGCGAACTAGCAACACGGCCAACTTGACGAGGCATTGGACAAGGGTAGAAATTAGAATTGGTTATCTCCTATCGCACTCAGAAGGCATTTTAGACAAGACTAGTTTCTATACTTGTGCTGCATCTTATACTGTGTTGATTGAAGGGCCGAAGAACAATATTTTTTACAAAATTTTTGGAGTAATTTATTTTTTTAATGAGATTAACACTAAAACGATTGAACACTTCAATGACTTAAAATCTTGATTTTGGCCTGCAGAAGAGCAGGTTTAATTTTGGTGCTTGAAATTTTGGGCGGGGTTTAACATTTGCATGATACCTTTTTCTAGGCTCTTCATTCTGGATCCTATACCTGCAAGTGTAGATTCTTGAAATAACCGCCATTACAAAAAAGAATAAAATCTGCTCCGGTATTTTCATCACAAAACAAAAAGCTAATTTTTCCTAAAAATTTCAAAAAAAAATAGGTACTAGGTACTTACCTAATCTTCTGCCGTTTGGAAGAAAAAGTAAAAACAAAAAAATCTCCCGTCGTATGGGAGAAAAAGTGCTCACGGTGGACGGATTTTTTTAAACTGCAGATTCGGATTCTACACCCTTTGTAACGTAAACCATGAAATTTTCAGGGAAGGTTTGAAATTGTTTTTCTTGGGACCAATGACTACTTTGGAGACCACTCGTCAGGCCTCATTGTTTTATCATTTTAGTCGAGAGACAAAGGCAAGAGATAACGCGGCAGAAACAGCTCCTGAAGAGGGCCTTATGGCCGAAAGCGGAGCAACATTTCACCGCAGACGACAAATCAAGAAAATCCCTACAACGGGGGAAAAATTCGTTTTTCCCTCTTCACCGCCGAATCGAACGCCTTGTTGACGTTGAGCAGGGAAAGTGCGCGACTTTCACCCCGTCCTTCCACTCTGACCGAAGCGGCTCTTGAGATAAGAGCCCCTCGACTCCGGGCGGACCGACCGCCGAATCGGCTACGACTACAAACCGCCCGTTTCAAAGGTGAAAGTATCCCTACTCTTTCCACCTAATTCGCTCAAGTTTCAACTTCTTCCCCTTCAAGTCGTACTGGACTGGTACGACCTTCCAGACGGCCGTCTCGATTCCGTCATGTTCAAGAAGGTGACGTGATACCCGAAAACGTTGCCAGTAAATCAAGTTGAATGATCAACAAACTTGATTCCGATCTCAAATTCGTACTCATTTTCCAACAAAAATAATTTGGCACCAATATTACTCGAATCCATAAAATATCTATCAATTTAAATTTAGGGATCCCTCCCTTTTTCGCCAGTAATTACAAAATTATTCACATTCTCGAAACCAGTGGTGTGTAGATAAAGATACTTCCATATTTTGAAACGTAAAGGTGTGGCACAATTTGATCATATTTTGGACTGCTTTTGAGGGCGTTCAGATCAAATATATAAAAAAACTCACAATTTTTTAAACTCGCCTAAAATAAAGATACGCCAAGCTATCGAAAAATAAAAAAATATCCCGATATTCTGCAAGATAAAAAAAAGATTTTAGACCAAGAACGGTCAAATCGGTTCATTTTTGTGGCCGGAAAAAAATAAAAATGCAAATATATTGGAAGTACTGTGAGTTATTCAAATTCCGATTAAACTGGGTTTTAGGTCATGCCGAGACAAACATTTCAGTCCAAGAAATTTGAAAACCAGTGGTGCGTAGATAACACACAATACTTCCATATTTTGAAACGTAAAATTGTGACACAATTTGATCATATTTTGAGTTCTTTTAAGGGTGTTTAGCCCAAAAATATCGAAAAATTCACTATTAAAATGTTAAAATTCGCCCAAAATGAAAAAACGCCACATTTTCGGAATGTAAAAAATATCCACATATTCTGCAAGGTAAAACAAAGATTTTAAGACCAAGAACGCTCAAATCGGTTCATTTTTGCGGCCGGAAAAAAATAAAATAGAAAACACTAAAAATGCAAATATCTCGGAAGTACTGTGCGTTATCCAAATTCCGATTAAACAGGGTGTTAGGTCTTGCCGAGACAAACATTTCAGTCCAAGAAATTTGAAAAAAGGTTGAGAATTGAGGGAGCTATGGACATTTTTGTAAATGACCACAGACAGACAGACGGGCACACAGACACTTGTTCGGGAAGTGATTCTGAGTAAATTTGTATGTGTAAAATCGTCGGCGATGAGCCCATTAAATTTGATTGGGGTAGTTTTGAGCAATTTCTCCAATTCATTTTGAGTATGTGCGCCAGATTGGACTACTTTTCATTAAGATAGATTCATTGCATCAAGGTAGGTTGATATATCAAGGACATAAGTATCTAGTCAAACATTTTATTCTATTCAATAAAAACGTTCAATCTTTGGTAATTTGAAGGTAACATTACGCAATTTTCGATACCAAAACGATGTGCTCCCCTTTGAGCAAGATTTTGTCGACTTTTCGTTCGCACAATTCCATACCATTGCCGATGTTCTTTACTTGAACTAACGGAGCTTTCATCCTTCGACCGGCAGTGTCTGGGGGTATCTCCGCTGAATTTTCACCTGTAACAAAATGAACGAAAACAATTTTGATTTGACGAGAAAATTCAATTTAACCAGTTCGTAACCATGCTTGGTTTCATTTCAGTGAGAAATTTTCACTGAGAATGGTTTTTATGGTAAAGTCTCCGAAGTAACACTTTCAAAACCGATAGATCCTGGTAATAGAGTGAAGAACGTACGATCATCGATATTTTCTTATTTTAGCTATATCAGCGCCTCTAGCGTTAATTTAATGGTATTTTCCCCAAACAAGCTGAAGAATACCGCTGAACCCAACCAGCAGGTTTTCTATTCGACCCAGACCCATTTCAGTTTTTCAAAACAATCAATAAAATCTGTTGTTTTGAATGTTTCTGATGATAACAATACCAGCTATTCCGAGACAAAGAATCGCCCGGTCACGTCTCAACTGCTACCGAATTGGACAGGGAACGAAAAAGGTAACGTTTTGTTGCCTTACTGGATTATTGCTAGAATTTCTTTTCGAAAGTGGATCACGTTTTCAGGATAATTTTCAACTGGTTGACAACGCCTGAAAATCGTATTAATTAATAGGAAACCCCGTGTTTAAATGTTTACATAAAAGTTTACCGCGGTTCTGCAAAAATGCAAAATTAGTTACCCTAGGCTATTTTTTTTTCTAAGCATTTGTGTTCGTGCATAACACCGCTGGAATAATTCTGTCATTTCAGAGCTACCCGAGTCATTAGGGCGACTTGTTAGACCCCGGAAATTCACCTAGCAAAGCTCATTAGGAAGAAAATTATTAACTCATTTAGTTATGGTACCTAATAAGAATAATTTTGTACCTAAATTCGGAAAAATTACCAACGTTTTGACTATTTTCTCACTTATTTATTAATTTAATTCATTTTAATTGGAAATACATTCCAGTTAATTTTAAAGTCTGGAATTTCTCAAGCTCATATCCACCCGGGTGGTTAACCTTTGCTGCCAGTACGTACAATATGTACGGAAACAACGACGCGCAAATTCTGATGACAATGCTGACAAAATATCAATGACCCTGATGTTTGGTGTAGCATTGTCTCCACAATTGGACCTGCTGCCGACGTTCATTCTTAACAAAGTTGACAAATTCAGGTCATTTACCGCGACACATAACACATACTTTTGTTTATTTTCGTACTTGAAACCCTTACCTTTTTGACGCAATAAGCCGATCCTTAAAAATCATGTGGGGAGCGCTTAATAATTGAATTCGTACGACGGATTTATGTGCATTTTGAAAATTGAGAAATCAATGTACGAAATGAGAGAGCTGTGAGTTGAATTTGAGAGTAAATAATAGGTACATAATTATTGAGCATTGAAATTATGTTCATCTTCAGTTGGACATCTTTGAAATTGATCATTTTCAATCGTGCGTCTCGTCCTCGACTCGAACCGATTAGAAAGAGAAGGCTGTATCGGAATAAATAGCAGACCAACCTCCCAAGTCGAGATGATAGTTAACCATTGTATTCAACGACCGACTAACCGACTAAATAAAATGTATGCAAAGTACTCCGCATTTTTGCCTGCTCCTTGCGGCTATTGGGTAACCTATGAACTTTAAGGACCTCGGCTTTGTCTTTTATGCACGGTTATAACTTGCCTGGTTTACGGTGACCATATGAGGTTGACCTTGGGGGATTTTTCAATCCGCTATGCAGCACCAAGGTACTGAAAACCTCCAGATTTTCAAGCCATTGGTGTTCAACAAACACTCAACACTTCGACTGGTGAATTTTTGTCTGCTGACTCCCATATCGATACCTTAAAGCACTAAGGGCATTTGTCCCAAAATATCGATTTTGAGATTTCGGTACCGAAAGAATCTAGGACCTATCAGGACCTTTCGATTGCTCCAGGAATCATGATCCTTTTATCTATTTTTGGGGCCAAAAAACTACAAAATATAAAAACGACAATTATCTTGGAAGTGTGCTACCAAAGTTCTGGTTAAGCGAGGTTGTAGATCTTGGCCAGACAAGAATTTTTTATTTAGCAAATTTTTTCTATGGAATTGAAAACTATGGGAGAAATCTTCATTTTTGTAAATTGATCAAAAACTTATTTTGCATTTTTCTCATTATGCCATTTTTGGACATAATATGTCAGTATATGACGGTATATGGCATATTATGCCCTTCGTGCTTAAGGTATCGATATTAAAATCGATGGACAGCTTCAATTAGTGGCACAAGCGAGCAATATCGACAAACAGATGGATAAACATTTCTGCGAAGTATGAGAAAATGCAAAACTAGCGAATATTAATCAAATTGATCAACCCTTGTCAAATAACCACCAACTCGGCTAAACGAGTCGTAAAAATAGCAAGGAAATTGAGCCTTTCGTTTAGTTAAGCTTCACCACGGTGGTATTTGCGTAGAATTTCAAAGTAACATCAAAAATAACATTTTCTCCTATGCCGAGCAACGTTAACTTTTCATTACCAGCTAGCCTAACCTTCTCCAATTTTTATTTGCCTTCGGTGTAAAAAATTATTGCAGGATGTTTACAAATCTTTATTTGTTTTGCGCCTCCGGGTCGTAGATGTCGAGAAAATGCCGCTGTATTTTCTCTAGTCGGAAAAAATAGTTTTTTTGATGCGAGAACGTCAAAATCGTGAATATTTCATGTAAATATCGGTAAAATGACTTCAAACCATTATTTCGACGTTATTCTTCAAGGTGAAGTCATGACTTATAAATCGTTTTCAGAGAGTCCCCATTACATCATGGAGGTTGGCAAGCATAAAAGCAAACCTCTCATTTTCTGCCAAGGTGAACTCCAACCGTGCACTCGACCTGACGAATCTCGAGACTTCCTAGTTCTCATATCGGCATACCGTATTTAGACATCCCCCGAAGGGAGTACAAGTACGTCCTTCCTGGAATGCTGCGATTTCATTAGATTATTTCAGTAGATTTGATAAAGCACGGCTAATTGCTCATTCCGAATAAACAGGAATTTTGGAGCGTTTTCCTCGAAGGAAGCTTAAATTGGTACTTTTATTGAGGCGTGAATTGCAAAAATTTCGTTTTCATCTGATGTCATTTTTTCACTGTCTTCCGGGAGAGTGAGAGATCAAAATCGTAAATGGGGTTATAATAATTCCGAAAAAAAGTTGGCCATATAGAAAATTTTCATTTAAAAAAATTTCCATTTTTATTTCTCAATTTAGAATTTGAAATTTAAAGTTGTTTTCAAGCTTTTTGAGGTCAATTTTGGTGCGTGTGTTTTTTCTATAGCGCCAAAAATCGGAGTGAAATTGGATGCGTGAGAGCGGCACGAAAAAAAGAAAAAAAAAGCAATCAAAAAGGCAATCAGTCAACTTGTATAAACTTCCCCTGTTTAAAGTCGGTTACAATGCAATAAAAATAGCAATAGATATGAAAAATAACGATAGTCTTGACCTATATTTATTATGCATGACACTTAAAAAACACTTATTTGTTTAACATAATTTCCATCTGATTTGTGTGTTTTTACTACAACTTTTCCTTCAACAATGTCCTTGAATATTTGCACGGAGAGGGAAATAAAAGTAAATCGTTTATGTTCGAGAATAAAATACGACACTTCAGCCTCAGTTCGTTGATATTTTCTTCAGAAATATTTGCCTCGAAATCCCGTCCGCTCGTGTATACAAACAATAACAGATCAGCTCCAAGGAGGTTAGACTCAGATATTCTTACGTCGTCATTTGATCAAACTGAAAACACCTTATTGAGTTACAGGTGACCTAGCATTGGGGTAATTTATTTTCATGACCCAATTCTTCCCAGCTACGTAACTACCTCATTGTTGGGCGAGCTTGAAAGATTTTCCGAAGTTCAAAGCATTGGATTCACATGATCGGCGATGAAAAGTCCGAAAACCGACGCCCGTCATGTGAATCCAGCTGAAACCCCTCGGAAAACCCGAAGCCAGAAAACCAAGGTTATGAGTTACCGACCAGTTACCGTTTACTAAACGGCGTTTAGTACGTTTTCTCGAATAAATTGAAGTAAAAAATATCTACCTATTTATAAACTTGAGTACTAGGCATGCCAAAATATAGCAATAAAAATAGAGATACATTGGGTACATACGCAACATTTTGGCCTAAATCAACGATATTTGGACAGATTCAGGGCTTCGAGGATAAAATAAGCGGCCAAAGACATTGGTTGATACGTTGCATGAAAGCCCGTCTAATACTGTTGGTAAAGTTACCGGAACAAAAAGGATTGTGACCAGCAGTTGAGGACATTGATCATTCAAAAAACCTCAATTTCACGACCAGCAAAAAGCGGCTTGAGCCGTCGGTGGGCGGGCCCAGCCGTGGGGATCGCGCCTCTGATTGGCTGAGTGCCGCGCGTTCCGTTACCCCCTCAACAATGGGCCCGCCGGGCGGGCTGAGTGCCGCACGACGAGGTGTCGGCAATAGAGTGCCAATCCGCTCGTCTGTACTTACTTCAATTGACGACTTCCTCTTGACATTGTCTTTACGTCTAGCTCTTGCGCTTTCGACAGCATGGCCTTCTAAAGGTCTAAAGGGTCACCCTCCTGACGAAAGCTAATACATCAGGGATACCTCTTGATGAAAGCCATACTGCCGAAAGCGCTAGAGCTGGAAGTAAAGATAATATCAAGATTAAGTCGTCAAAATTTAATAGCTTTTTCCCTCGTCGTTCCGTCACCACTTTTTCCTCAGTTTATGATGATGCGTTTTACCAGCCAAGTGTTTTGGTTTCTTGAAGTGCGCTAACTTCGCCATCTAAGTTGGATACACGGTAAAATTAACGAAAAAGCAGCATAATTGTTCACGACCGAATAATTGGTTGCACGTATAAAAAGATCGATCGATGACTTGACGTTGCATTGAGAGTGAAAACGACAGTATAAAGAGACAAGGTATCCAGGCGTTCCGGTCTTGGACGAGTTGAGTTGCATGACTCTTGCCTATCCGGGTATTTCACTTTCGTTTGAGTCCGAAGGAAGGGGAACGGCAGGTAATACAAGGAGGCAGAAAATAGGCTTCCTACCTACTATAGCTTATCTACCGTACATCTAGAGTTGAGGGTACTTTCTATTCCACAGCCACTTGCCGTACGAATGAATGAAAAAAGGTTTATTTTCAAAGAAGTATACTATAATGTAGCTATTATTAAAAACACTAAATGCATATTGATAGGTATACCAAGGTATCAAAGTAGGTGTGTAATATTTTGAAATTCTTTAAATAATGAACCAAGTGTAGATTTTGTACTAAATATTAGGCATTCAAACTGATTTTGTGGCTCGGGTAATTTCATAGTGACAGGATCGAAAAGTCAGAAAACATAGAATACTACCTAGAACATTTTTTTTTTTGAAAATGCGCCTAACTGGAAGATAGTTGAGCTAAAATTGTGTACAACTTAACAGGAAAATCTTCTTTTTCAGGTGAGTACTTGCAATCATTCAGACGATCCCACGAAGAGCCAAGTGAGTAACCAGCTGGCTGTACAGTATGCCGCAAATTGCCATAATATACAAATTTCGATATCTACAGATTGCTGTAGCAATAGAAAGCGGTCTGCCCGTAATTTTGGGATGCCTTTTGAGACACAGAATACCGTTCAATACCCAGGGTAGGTACATGGCCGTTCGAAGTATCATTTTTTCAGAACGCACATTTTACATTAATTTAATGTTGAGATACCTAAAAATAGCGTTTCTGTACTTTTGACTGATGACAGGGTTTTCTGGGGCTGGGGATGAGGGGATGGGGCAGAAAGGCCATTGCCACGTTTCTGATTGGCGTTTAACATTCATAAATTTGAGAGCAAATGAAACATTCAAAAGTATGTTTTTAGATAGATTCACTTAGATTTAGATAGATTCATTTAGATAGATTGAATTTGTGCGCCCATCTTCCCAAAAAGAGCATAAAAGTGTTGTTTAACACTCCCGGCGTTTTTCATAAAATGAAAAAATTGGATTATTTTATATTGGATTATATTATAATTTATCCCCTGTGGTGTCTTGCTAGAATTCATTCCGAAAAAACCCTGAACAGAACGCTTGCGAGCCGGCCAAGATTCGTGGGCTAAGTGAAAGGAAAACTTGGCGTTTCTGCGAAAAGGAAACGAAATCGAAAAAGGTGCCGATTGAGAGAGAAAGAGACGTTTTTGGCAAAGCGGGTCAACCCGGTGAAGGTGGAGAGAAAGTTGCCAATGCTGAGTGGTTTTGGCGAAGGCCGCCTGGGAAGGATCTTCAAGCAACGGGGACCCTCGTGCGACCTACTTGCCGCTACTCTGCAGACCGAAAATGGTACCCGCCGAATTTCGAGTGCCGAATAGCAGTAGTTACATTGTTGGAAAATCCAAAGCCCCCGACCAAGTGAAGACATGTGATCGCACATAAAGCCCGGGTTCCGTTGGCTGGCCATAGCTCCGGATTGGAACAATGGGGTTTAGATACAGCGAGTAAGCTGTACCTATACTTTCCATATTGTAGTTCAAAGTCTCGTGGAGTAGAGAAAACGGTCGGCCATACGCCATCCGATTGCTGACCAAAGTTGACGATATTTATCAAATAACTATATTGTTTAAGAGTTCCTCATTTTGACTCCTGATCGAGGCACATAAGTTGATCACCGTCCCTGAAACTTCAATATGCTGGTATGGAAGGTTGAACCGATTCAAGAAGACCTTGATTGCGGATCAAGGACCCATCTATCGCCGGGCAGGAAAAGAATGATGTCACGATGAGAATTTCGCTTTCAAATGTTCGTAATGAGTGTCTACAATGGATTATTTTCGCGAATCCATCTACAGCCGAGGCTGTGAATGAGACATAACTGTCCTTCCTATTGGTGGGTACACACCTGCCTTTTATCTTCCATCTTTGATCGCTCTTGGAAATGTCACAGGTTGAAGGTTGTCCCGTAACGACCATACACGACTTGGACTATACCTAGTACACTTAATGTGCCACACCGTGTCCCAGTATGGAGTGGTGATGGCCGTTCGACCTATCAAAGGCATCTTGTAGATATTTATTGCTTCGGCCGGCGAAATCCGTGAGAAGAATTATCGGGAATTCTACGCCATAATTTGCTCGCTCGGCGTTATTTGAGCTGAGCGATAAATATTCTACAAATAAACGTAGAAGGTCTCCGTATCACGTAGTGTACCTGTATCGCAGTCACTGGGGTAGTGTACCTCCCCACATTTCCGACAAACAAGTTCGTTTGAATGATCATGATCAAGTTTATTGGTAAAATTCTAGATTTTTGAGATATTCCATCCTGAGAAGATTCAATTAACTATCTACAATTCGATGTTATTTGCAATACTTCAGCAGGCAGATGGGGGGGCCCATGGAATAATACATTTTTTCGAAATGTCCCAATGCTGAATAGTTTTCTCATAGTTCCCTTCTCACACGTTCGAAGATGAATGAAATGCGGATGACAAGATAAAAGGCGTATCAGAAGGACGCCACCGCACAATAAACGATTATGATAGTTCAAGGAATACACAAGGACCGACTATTAAACAAGTAACTTGATAAATGAAGCATCAAGCGCATTGTTGGTCAGGCCTATCGAGAATGAATTACGCGAACCTATTCTGTTCACACAACATACACGGCATTCATGAACATTATAGAACTGATGATCTGATCGAAGGAAAGTACAAGCAATCTGGAGGGCGAAACTCAAAAATATTTGACTGGTTTCAAAAAATGTTCATAGGCACTACAAATCGACCAAAAATCGACTGGCCGACCAAACATCGACTTACCGACCAATCAATCCACAGATCGACAGATGGACGACCGACAAAAGGACCGACTGCCCAACTCAGGCCCATACCCACGATTTTGATTTTGGAGGAGGAGGGTGGGGGAGGCAACGTCCAAAAATAAAATCACTTTCACGACCAACATTAGGTTATTGACAATAGGAAATCTCGAAGTCGAACTCACAATGAAACAGTAACTCAAATTCATAGTCAATCTCAAAGTATATCTCACATTCAAACAGAAACTCAAACTCATAATCAAACTCGAAGTCGAACTCACAATGATACAGAAACTCGAAATGACAATCAAACTCATAGTCAAACTCACAATGAAACAGAAACTCGAACTCATAGTCAAACTCACATTCAAACTCATAATCAAACTCTTAGTCAAACTCACAATGATACAGAAACTCGAAATGACAATCAAACTCGAAGTCAAACTCACAATGAAACAGTAAATCAAACTCAAAGTCAAACTCGAAGTCAAACTCAAAGTCAAACTCACAATCACACAGAAACTCAAACTCATAATCAAACTCGAAGTCGAACTCACAATGATACAGAAACTCGAAATGACAATCAAACTCGAAGTCAAACTCACAATGAAACAGTAACTCAAATTCATAGTCAAACTCAAAGTCAAAGTCACATTCAAACAGAAACTCAAACTCATAATCAATGTCGAAGTCGAACTCACAATGATACAGAAACTCGAAATGTCAATCAAACTCGAAGTCAAATTCACAATGAAACAGAAACTCGAAATGACAATCAAACTCATAGTCAGACTCAAAGTCAAACTCACATTCAAACAGAAACTCAATCTCATAATCAAATTCGAAGTCGAACTCACAATGATAGAGAAACTCGAAATGACAATCAAACTCGAAGTCAATCTGAAAGTCAAACTCACAATTAAAAAGAAACTCAAACTCGAAGTCGAACTCACAATGATACAGAAACTCGAAATGACAATCAAACTCAAAGTCAAACTCACAATGAAACATTACATCAAACTCACCATGAAACAGAAACTCAAACTCAAAGTCAAACTCACAAAGCAACAGAAACTCAAACAAATAATCAATCTCGAAGTCAAACTTATACGAGTTCGAGTTTCTGTTTCATTGTGAGTTTGACTTCGATTTCGAATTTGAGTTTGAGCATCGGTTTCATTGTCAGTTTGACTTCGAGTTCGATTATGAGTTCGAGTTTCTGTTTCATTGTGGTTTGACTTCGATTTCGAATATGAGGTTGAGTTTCTGTTTCATTATGGGTTTGACTTCGATTTCGAATATGAGGTTGAGTTTCTGTTTCATTGTAAGTTTGACTCCGATCTCGAATAGGAGGTTGAGTTTCTGATTCATTGTGAGTTTGACTTGGAGATTGATTATGAGGTTGAGTTTCTGTATCATTATGGGTTTCACTTCGATTTCGAATATGAGTTCGAGTTTCTGTTTCATTGTGAGTTTGACTCCGATTTCGAATATGAGTTCGAGTATCGGTTTAATTGTAAGTTTGACTTCGATTTCGATAATGAGTTTGAGTATCGGTTTCATTATGAGTTTGACTCCGATTTCGAATATGAGGTTGAGTTTCTGATTCATTGTGAGTTTGACTTCGAGATTGATTATGAGGTTGAGTTTCTGTTTCATTGTGGTTTGACTTCGATTTCGAATATGAGGTTGAGTTTCTGTTTCATTATGGGTTTGACTTCGATTTCGAATATGAGGTTGAGTTTCTGTTTCATTGTGAGTTTGACTTCGATTTCGAATATGAGGTTGAGTTTCTGTTTCATTGTAAGTTTGACTCCGATCTCGAATATGAGTTCGAGTATCGGTTTAATTGTAAGTTTGACTTCGATTTCGATAATGAGTTTGAGTATCGGTTTCATTATGAGTTTGACTCCGATTTCGAATATGAGGTTGAGTTTCTGATTCATTGTGAGTTTGACTTCGAGATTGATTATGAGGTTGAGTTTCTGTTTCATTGTGAGTTTGACTTCGATTTCGAATATGAGTTTGAGTTTCTGTTTCATTGTGAGTTTGACTTCGATTTCGAATATGAGTTTGAGTTTCTGTTTCATTGTGAGTTTGACTTCGATTTCGATTATGAGGTTGAGTTTCTGTTTCATTATGGGTTTGACTTCGATTTCGAATATGAGTTTGAGTTTCTGTTTCATTGTGAGTTTGACTTCGATTTCGAATATGAGGTTGAGTTTCTGTTTCATTATGGGTTTGACTTCGATTTCGAATATGAGTTCGAGTATCGGTTTCATTGTAAGTTTGACTTCGATTTCGAATATGAGGTTGAGTATCGGTTTCATTGTGAGTTTGACTTCGATTTCGAATATGAGGTTGAGTTTCTGTTTCATTATGGGTTTGACTTCGATTTCGAATATGAGTTCGAGTTTCTGTTTCATTGTGAGTTTGACTCCGATTTCGAATATGAGTTCGAGTATCGGTTTCATTGTGAGTTTGACTTCGATTTCGATTATGAGGTTGAGTTTCTGTTTCATTATGAGTTTGACTCCGATTTCGAATATGAGGTTGAGTTTCTGATTGTGAGTTTGACTTCGAGATTGATTATGAGGTTGAGTTTCTGTTTCATTGTGAGTTTGACTTCGATTTCGAATATGAGGTTGAGTTTCTGTTTCATTGTGAGTTTGACTTCGATTTCGAATATGAGGTTGAGTTTCTGTTTCATTGTGAGTTTGACTTCGATTTCGAATATGAGGTTGAGTTTCTGTTTCATTGTGAGTTTGACTTCGATTTCGAATATGAGGTTGAGCTTCTGATTCATTGTGAGTTTGACTTCGAGTTCGACTATGAGTTTGAGTTTCTGATTCATTATGAGTTTGACTCCGAGTTTGAGTTTCTGTGTCATCGTGAGTATGACTTCGAGTTCGATTATGAGTTTGGTTCATTGTGAGTTTGACTCCAAATTTGAGTTTCTGTTTTATTGTTAGTTTGATTATGAATTTGGTTCTTAGCAGGACAACGTTTGGCACATGTGAATCGACTGTTGGGACGACCGAAGGTGAAACTAGTATATGGCCAGGACAAGAGCAACTGACAGCCTTGGTATGAAGGTCTCAGTCTGCGGAGGCTCAGTTCTTGTAGGCTATTATTTACCAATGTCAGTTGTAACATGAACGCTGTAAAGTTTTTCAATTTGCTGTCCACTAGTATAATTGTAACAATAAATAATTCAGACGAGGACTGAGCAAATGAGAAGTATTTCTGAATGCGAAGAGCATTTTAAAATCAGCGTGAAGTTTTTCGAACCCGATTTAAAATTCTCCTAACCTACCTCGTATTCACAGAATCTTTTCAGCGTTTTTATTCAAATCATTATTATTTAATTCTCCAAACCCTTTTACTGAGTTTTTCATCATTTTGGTTTATTAATTAATAATAAAACATTAATAATAAACCATTTTAATCGACCAAGAAAAAAGTTTTCTAACCAAACTACCCTAAAATTTTTATGGTTTACGTTTCAAAGGGAGTGAAAATTTTTTATATCCCGACAACATGGCGTATTTTTATTTTAGGCTAGTTTTAAAATTTGCAGTGTGAGATTTTTCATATTTTTGATCTAAAAACCCTCAAAAGCAGTCAAAATATGATCAAATTGTGTCACACTTTCACGCTTCAAAATATGAAAGTGTCGTGCGTTATCGACGCACCAGTGGTTTAATATGAAATCGGTCTTATGATTTCTGAAATAGTAATTACCTATATTTTGAATAAAATTTGAAAACCCCGTATCTGACCTGGTTATTATACATATTATAATTTATATAATAAAATATATTGTATATACTTAGAATACTCGTATACTCAAATTAATTTCAACCAGCGAAGTTCGAGGATTGACCTATATAAGTGTCAACCCGACACATTTTCGCTAACTTGGACCGTCGTATCTCGATACAAGAGAAAGAGGTTACAGATTCGCTGCTAGGTAAACACATCTCTAAACGAATGCGGAAAACGTCGAAGCAAAACAAAGTATATGGGTGAGTAAAGCGTGTTTCTCTCGAAGTAAAGTGAGGTATTGAAAGGTTCGTTCACGGGTCGTGTGGGTGTTCGAGACGCGGAAGAACCAGCCAGTCCTTGACCCATTGTCGCGATAGTCGGTCCAAGGTCTTACAATAACACATGCTCACTAACGCTATAAAATAGCCGAGCGAAGCCCCACCGCGATAACAACTATAATGGATTTTCTCCCGTAGTTTTCTCTCTTAGTTATATGAGAAAAACCGCTATACTAGGGAAAACTATTATCTCCATCGGATAACTCGATTTTCAGATGAATGGGTCAGGAGTGATTGATTTATAAGTTCCATTCATGCTTGTTTGAACTTGGAAGTTCATAAACCGTGCAAAATAGCGCTTTCATTGTTTGTTAGGTAAATGAATTAAATTTAAAATATAAAATGTTTCAAAATGAGCGATAAGCTAAGGTTTATGAGACCATTTGAAAATGTCAGTGCAAAGGGGCTGATGACAACGAAACTGGAAGGTTGAAATCGTAATAGCATCAAATTTTCTTGAAGGAAGAATGAGGGAATCGAACCCGAGAGCCTCCATGGGGTCCTCGATGTGGAGGAATGTCGGGCTGATCAGAATTTTCAGGGTGGATTTTCTTGTTACAGTAACATTTTTCAGTTGTGATCGCAACTCGATTGAGAAATCAATTTATTCGGTCTTCCCTCAAAAATCTAAGGAGAAAAATGACAAAATTCGTCATTCTTTTATTTGACATTTTGACAATTTGACATTTTTGTATTCAATACAAAAAGACAATATCTAGCCTCAAAAGAAAATTTTTATAGCCATTGCCACGGATCGATATTTTTAATTCATCATCATCACCGATGATGACGAAAGCCTCTCGAATTGGATTGTTTTGCTCAAAATCCACTTTCTCTATTCCATTATGAAGTCGTCGAACAATGGTTTTCCAAGTACCTGATTTGAGTCGACCTGACAATCTTCGGTGAAATCAGCAGTTTTCCCTCTTCTCCCGGTGCCGGTTTCCCTTTTTGCTTATCTCGCTCAATCCAACGAGTACAATACGGTTTATAGTGTTTTTCAAATGGTAAGTTCGTCCGGAAGTGATTTTGAGCGGGTTTTGTCGAAAAACAAAATCTTATGCGGGAGGCTATCCATCTAAACTAGTAATGGAGAAATTTATTTCAATACATTAAACTATTAGTATTTTACCAATAATGTTATATTCAGCATTAAAAAAACAAAATTTTCAAGAAAATTTGTGTATGGTAGAGCAAACAATTTTCCGAAGTTTTGATTGTAGATGGTACGTATTTCAATAGAACTTAATTCGTATTAAATTCTGCAGTTTACGTGGTTCGAAAAATTTGCGATTTTTCGGCTTTTGGCTTATAAAGAATTCACTACGTCACCATCGTCCTACTTCTCTCGTCAGACAACATCGGGTATCACCACGTGATCGTATAAAGCTAACAGTACAAACACGATAGGAAAGATAGTGGTTAAATATTATAGCAGGTACATATAACCTATGAAAATTCAGAACATTTTCTTTCTCACGACTACCTCAACCCAAAAGAACAAGTGATTTTTCGGATTACAGATTTGGACTGTAGTCCTGTAAGAAACGCAAATTACGAAATTTTCAGTGGTTATGTATGTTATGGAAAATTTGATAGGTAAATAGGTAATAAACCACTGAAAATAAAAACAGGTAAATAGAGACAAAAAAATGAAGGAAAAATTATTAAATCATTGAATAAAAAATGAACAACTCATTATACCTAATATATCAAATTGATCAAAAATTCCTGAATGCGTACCGACTATTTCTTTATGAAAGATTTAATTTATTAAAATACAGAATCGCCTATGCTAATAGTAATTATTTGTCCTATCAAAAACCCTACAAAGTGTAAAAATCTTCACAGTTTTTCAAAATTCATCCGAAACGAAACATACGACTTGTGACTATTGCCTACGAATTGTCCAAGTGGCCCCCGAGTGAGGACTGTTCGACCTTGGCGCTCCTGACACACTTTTCTATGCCTGTGACCTACTAAACGGCCCCAATCAGCCAAAGGGGACCCACACGCTTTTGATAAATTGAATTTATTGGATAAAACCCCGATAATTTGCCTCCTTCTGAGCCTACGCGACTGAATTCGTTCACAACTGGTGGCCTAGTTTTATTTGGGTTATCGTTAGATTCGTGATCGGCGTGCGAATTTTTTCCTACGATTTTTTGAAAATGAACGTAAAACAATCCTCAAGGTCCAGCTCCAGATAGAGGGCTGACAATATTGATTTCAAGCTATTTTCCTGAATTTGAACACATTCTGCACCGGGAAGAAAAGTAAACAAACCGAATTAAGTTGAAAGATATTTTTAGGATTGTCATCCAATATTAAGTACCTACATGATTTACCAAAAAGACTGATTGGGTAAATCGCCTATGGTCCTGTGGTTCATTGACATCAATGGAGGAGCATGTACACTGAGAAAAAACCAGGGGCTTTTTTCCGTGAAAACACGGCAAACACCTCGACTTGAATGACAGGGTCAATATCCGTTAATTCCTTGCCAATAGGCACAAACAAGATCAAAATTATTTTCAATTTGGCTATCCAGGAATCGGCTTTCGATTGCGATTCGGGCCTAAATTCCGGTATAATACCTATTTCTGGAAAAACCCTTGAGCTTTACACGAATAATTACTCTTCACCCTTGAAATTATTATCTATTGAAATATATTACTCTAGCAGAAAAAAATTCTATTTTTGGCGCAAATTGTAAAATTGTAATAAAAACACTCAGTGGGTATCCTTCTAAAAATCCCTCGTCTAAATTCAAAAATTTACAATTGTCCATTGTCCTTTCGTTACTCCGGAAAATCTAGAGTATTTTATCGTTCAACTGAGAGGGCGTTCCTCGGACAGTGACCCCGACTGAGGACAACGGACAAGGAATCGTCAAGGAGTCAGAGGGAACTTTCAGGCTCATATCTGAAACGACAATTAGGAGTCGCTCGATGGGGTCGTCCAACATTGGTGGCACCTTCTTCGGAGGCAGATTCAAAACACCAGCCTATCCTCAGGTCACCGAGGTTTCTGACCTTTGTACATAATTTTCCGAGGCGTCACTCTTCCCAGATTTGGAAGGAAGCCTCGCAAGTTGCAACCTTATAAGGTTTACACAGTTTCACGACGTAGCTTATCAATGATGGTGCAATCTGGAGCGAAAATACATAGCAATACTCGTATTTTGAGGAATTTATTGACACCTATTTGGGAAAAAATCCAAAAGAGAATACTTATTAGAGCTTAATATTCATACGAGCGGATGAACGATAGAATATTCTGAATTTAGGCCCATAATTATTACGGCGTAAATTATCATCGATGCAATGTTATTAAAATGATCAGTTCCAAAAGAAAGATTAGAAAGGAGGGCTGATTTTTTCGGGATGTGCGGGATTATTAAATGAAATTGAATTATTAAGAACGGAGTTAATGGAAAAACGCAGGTACCTTCTCAAAAATGAGAATCGGATCAAAGGTTTGGGCGAAACTGTTTTTATCAAAATTAACCTAAAATCTCTAACTTGAACTCGAATTATTTCGAAAATCCTTTCACAGAAAATTTTGTCCATACAAGGAATTCCGGAAACGCTCAGTAATCCTGCCTTATTTGTGTGCGTATCAGAGGATCGGCTCGGCGCGCAACCACCGCCGACCGTCTTGCCCATGGAGCCGCCCTTTTGAGCGGCATCCAGCCGGGCCGGCGGCTCGTTGTGAAAGGGGGAATGGAACGGGCGGCACTTTGCCCATCTGAGACGCGATCGCCAGGGCTGGAATCCCCGCCGAGGGCTAAAACAACCGGCCCAAAAGGATTCGATTGTCGAATGTTTCGGGCCGGCCGTGGCCTACCCGTCATGTTGTCGGTCGGTTGCAGGTTGAGCCGTTCGTCTGATGGGTACCTTCACCACTTTCTGGCCTAATAGTTCTGTTCAGGGTGTTGGGTATGTCCTGAACTGTTCAATTTTGAATTTACTACAAATTTTGAATCTTTAACTTGGCGCTAGAAGACAGGGATTTTCCTTATTTCGGTAATGCAGCGTATTTTCATTGTATCGAGGTTTTCAATTTTCCAATTCGAGAGCCTTGCAGTCTAGAAATCAGTCAGAAAATGTGTATTTTAGATGTCAGTTCAGATTTGTGAGCCTGTATTCCCCCACGAACTCATATCATCCTTTCATCAAAATTCTAGTAGTGCTTACAAAAATGACTCTGTTTTGAATGAAACTTTCCTTGACACCAATCAAAGCCTAAATGTAAAGAAAAGTTTGAAAGTCATTCACTATCGTCTACGGGCCAGAAAATTGTGCTGTTTGTTCAGAGCTAAGTCTGAACTTCGTGCTGGTAGGCCGGGAGAGGGTGGAGTTTTGTCGGGCGCGGGAGCAAGGTCGGCCGTTGAACCACGGAAGTGACCAACACTGACCGGACGAGAGGTTCTTCGTGTTGGTGTGTGTTTATCTGCGTATTTTATGTTGCCGTGTTCCGCTACGAGGCGATTGGACTCGGCGTTCGAATGGGGAATATGACGGCGGTAATGAGCCTTCGAGGAAGTGCGTGCGAATGTCATTACCGTCGAATCTGAAGTTCGTGAGTACCAAAATCAAAGGTTCAAGTGAGATCACTGGTCTGATGTCTTGGTGCAAATTTGAGCTTACTTATACAGAAGATCGAATCCAGATTGGCCTTAATTTGTGATGGGATCGCTGAATGGCACGGCTTTCCAAAAATGATTTGGCTTTTTCCAAGGGAAGTCCACCGATTCTGTCAGACTTTGGTCGGGCAACTAAATCAACGAAATCATCAAAACTATACGACACCAAAGAAGTTTTGTATAGTTTGGATGATTGGCTCTTGTCGGCTAGTATGGTATTTCTTGTTCGTCCTCTCCTCAGGGCCACTTTTGCCAAAACAAATTTGACTCGGAAAATTTACCGACTCGTTGGTTAGTGCCTCTCAACACAGCCACCAACTGTCATTAACTAGTCGAAATTGTTG